>CM042687.1:49043562-50358404 GCA_023614405.1 Avena insularis | reverse complement strand
GCCCGCTCCCGTCGCTGCCTCCGCGTGGCGCCAGCGTTTGCGCCGCCGCCGCGCCAGGCCTTTGCGCCATACTTTCATTTCTGCTGCGCCGCCCAGATCAGCAGTTCAGATCAGCCGTTGACGGTCAGTATCCAGGCGTTGACTAGTCAGGCGCCCAGTCAGCGCTCCAGCGAATCGTTGACGATCAATGACACAGTTGACTGGTTAATTTCGCTAATCGTTTTAGTTGACAGATTTCGGTAGAAACTTGTAAATTGCATAGAAATTAAACCGCTGGGCCAAAAATTGGAAATAAAATATGTGTAGGTTCAGTAAGTCGTGTAGAATCTTGCTGTACCTTTGGTTCAGACTTTTGCAGCAAGATTTAGTACAGTTTATTCAAATAGTTTAATGGCCTTTTTGGAGTAATTAATTCGTAGAAAAAGATCCGTAGCTCCAAAAATCTCGTATGATATGTCCCTGGATTCAGTGGAACGAGGGGAATCTCATCGTGAATTAAAAAGATAGGCTTACAGTAAAAACTTCTGCAGAAACTGTCTAGTGGCTTTCTGCAGTGTTTTAATTACTCGGGTAGTTTTATAATTCCTTTTTGAGTAATTCCAATTGGTACTGTTCCTAAATAGCTATGCCTATGTAGTAGATTTTTCCCAAGATTTTACAAACAGTAAACTACCGGTAGTGAATTATTTGAGTTCTAGCTCTAGTTTTGAGCATTACTCTTGCTTAATAGTTTTCCTTGCGCTAAAACTATTTTCCATGCATGCAATCAGTAGTATTATTGAATAGGATTATGTGGTGCAGCTATAGCACCAATTCACTTGCCTTGCATACCTTCATGCATCATCTTTGTTGCATATGCTTGTGGAATTGTTTGTTTATGAATGCAATTGTATCGTGTAGATTGTGACGAGTGCAACGCTTGCTCGTGTGTGGATTGTTCTTCCGACCGCTACAATCAAGGCAAGTAGATGCTACTTTGTTCATGATATTTTCTTACTATTTTCAATGCATTGTCGTGTATTTTGTAGTTGCATGTGTAGGATGATACTATCGCTATGCTATGTCCTATTATGTGGTAGGGCTTTCCTTGTAGATGAACCACCGTTGGTAGATGTGCTTAGCCATGCTATGTTGAACGAGGGCTGGGTTACATCATTGAGACTTGTTTCTAAAAGTATTGGTTTGTGAAAACTAAAACAACTTAATCAATGAATCCCCTGGGTGTGATGGTATTGATAATTTTTGGTGGTTTCATTGCGGAAAGGCACCCAGGTATCGAGAGAAATTGATTGGCTTCTTTATTGTGTAGCTTACGTGTACAACCATGTGCCAATAATGAAATGGGTGGTTGGTTGGACTTAGTAGGTTGTGGTAACCCGAACCCGCGTATCCAGAGATGTAGAATTTTGGTAGGTTGGACCGGTGCGCGTCGGGATTGGGGTGCTACTTCCCGAACAGTCTCTTCATGGACTTCTCCCTATCATCACCCAAAATGAGAGAGATGGTACGAGCTGGGCTGGCCAAGTCACATGGGTAAAGTGTACTAACCCCTGCAGGGTGTATAATCTAATCGATTAGCCGTGTCCCCGGTTATGGACAACTGACTTGCTTGATATTGATTCCATGACATGTTTCTCGCTCATTCCAATTTCTTAATTGTTTTAATGTTGTTGGGTTAACTTAATTGGGATCTTTTCAAAGAAAATCAAAAACTGTTTATGAAAGTAGGACAAATGTATTTGCAAATGCAAGCGGACAGCTCCACTTGCCAAATATGCATGTAGATGTTAGTACTATTGTCTCCATTACTAGCTCTACTTGCCATACATTCCATGTATTGACCCTTCGGGGATGCTACGTTTCATGTTGCAGGTTATTCCGATTCTGAGTAATCGATATAGGCCACGATACTCCACTCGGCACTTGTTCACTTGTGGGCAATTTGAAGAATGGAGGATTTGCTTTATTTGTGTTGCTACCTGAATAATTTGAGCTAGCCTTGAGCTAAGCTTTTATTGTAATAATGGTACTCTGGATCTTCGTTATTTATGATACACGGATATTTTGCTATGTTATTCATCTCATTCTATTGTGGGCCAATGAACCGATCCAGGGATTGGCATGTCACATAGAAGCCACGGTCTTTTCAGAACCGCGGTGTTACAGGATGGTATCAGAGCCCGTGTGTCGACTGTAGGATCGTGACCTAGGATTGGATTAGGAAGCCATAGATTTATTAAAGCCTATATTAACTCTGTCTTTCATCTTATGCCTTTCACCCTCGTAAATTCTTACCATATGCTATTCTCACACTTTCCTCTTTTACTTGATAGATGGGAGAAGTCAGACTGAGTATGCCACCATGGAGTCACCAAGGCCCTTTGCAAGGCGATTAGCTCAGCTCTCGATCATTGGGATTAACTGCCCATGTTCAAGGGAAGAAGGTTGTACACCTATGGATATGGAGAGGATGCATGGGAGATCACTACCTTCATATTCAGGGATGCCGCCTTGCCAAACCCTGCACTTGATCTACACCAAGACATCACGAACTGGGGACTTGGAATCAACTTGGACATACATGAAGCCCTGTCTCGGTGCCAAATATCAAGTCCGACACCTCTTGCCAGATTCACCCTACCGTGACTATGGAAGGCGTGATGAAGATGGGCACATTGTGGTTACCCCGGGCGACAGGAACAACATGCCGCCCCGTCGGAGGCACATAGAGGACACGGAAAGGGAGAATGGAGCTCTAGCTGAGAAGGTGATGATGATAAAGGAGATTGCAGATTTTGCTAGCAATGGTATGGTGGTCCAAGGACAGGAGATTGACACCCTACATGAAGCTGTGGGAGTTCTGGAGAATGCCACGATAGCAGAGATGCAACCATAGCTCATCTTCATGGTGCTTGTGCAGAGAACACCCAGAACATACAACAGTTGCAAGGGACCGTCCAGGAAAGGGATCAAACCATTGAAGCTATGACAGCCCAGATTGCCGCTCTCCAAGCACAACTGAATCCACCCTCTGATGATGACAATGGAGATGATGGCAATAATGGGGATGATGATGATAGTGGGAACGATGATGATGATGAGGACGAGGATGATGATGATGGAGATGATGATGGTGGAGGAGATGAAGCTGTTGCAGTTGCAGCTGAAAGTGAAGAAGAAGAGGAGGATCCAGAAGAGGTGGAGTTTGAGATCTCAAGTGATGATTCAGGAGAGGTGTACACTCCGTCGCCATGGTTGTACCGCGAGCCGAAGCGTCAACGCACGACCGCAAGGACCTACCGCAACCTCTTCAAGGAGTAGATAGAAGTCCACCAATTAGTCCACGTTAGGCAAATTCGTTAGGATTAGTCTCGATCATTGTGAAGCTTAGTTCGTGTTAGTTTAAGAGTTATTAGTTGCTTATTTGTGTACTCCAATATCCTAGGAATTAATTGTGCGAATTTTATGAAAGAGTTATGGCAAGTTTGGTTACTATCTGTGTTATTTTCGCTGCAGTTTTTCTGCTGATACAGCAGTACTATACGATTTTTCATATTTTGCTGGTAACTGGGAAAAATCTGAAAACAATTGGGCTGATGCAAAACTCTCTGTACTATATGTGCAAAAATCAGCTAAATTTTCTGACGAGTTTAAGTCAGGCGGAAAAATTCGTGAACGCTGCTGGACTGTTCTGGCAGATTGCTGTTTTTGTTGTTTAGTTGATCAACTGTTTAGTTAACCATTGCCAACTCTTGTAAAACTATTTCAGTAGGTATAATACTGCTAGGATAACCCCTGGGATGTTGCTGGATCGCTTGTTTGTTGATGTGTTGCTTGCTTGTGATTGTCTGCCATTGTTTGATGTTGTTTGATCATATGCATGGGTAGAATCCTATTGTCGTAGTTGATTCTTTCTAAACTTACCTGTGCTGAACCGCAGATGCCTCCCCGCTGTCAACCCACTGAGTTGGAGCAACTCATGGCATCTCAGGCACAGCTGACCCAAGTGATGACTCAGTTCATGGCGGCTCAGAACAACAACAATGGAAACAATCAGCCTCAGGGAGATGCTCTCACCAGATTTCTGAGGTTAAGGCCAGCTAAGTTCTGTACTGCAACAGAACCAATGGTTGCTCTCGACTGGTTGCGTTCAGTCAACAAGGATCTGGTAACTGTTGGATGCACTGATGCTGAGAAGGTGAGGTTTGCCGCTCACCTACTGGAGGGACCAGCCGCTTCTTGGTGGGACACTTTTCAGATCACCCACCCGCTGGACACCGTGACTTGGGCAATGTTTGAGGAAGGTTTCAGGACCAACCACGTGTCTTCAGGAGTTCTGAGCCTGAAGAGGAAGGAGTTCCGCAACTTGCGCCAAACCAATTGCACCGTGGCTGAGTACATTGAGGAGTTCAACAACCTGTCCCGTTATGCACCTGAGGATGTTGACACTGATGCAAAAGAAGGAGAGATTCTGGATGGCCTCGGTGATGAGCTTTCGGTGCAGCTCTTGGTGGTTTATTGCCCCACTTTCCGTGGAGCTTATGGACAAGGCCAGGATCTTGGAAGGAAGCACAAGGTGGAGAACCGCAAGAGAAAGAGCAATAATCACCACTCTAGTTCACATCACAAGTCTCGCACTTCATATGATGGATACTCCAAGCATGGAGGGAGTGAACATGGGAGCCATGACCGCCACCACCATGGAGGCGATGGACATTGTCATGACAACCATAGGAGCGGCCACCACAGCCACAAGGGAGGACACTCTCACCACTCTGGAGGACACGGTGGACATGACCGCAACCGTGATCGCAGCTTTATGAAGAAGGATCTGAGTGAGGTGACGTGCTTCAAGTGTAAACAGAAGGGGCACTATGCTGACAACTGTCCGGAGAGGAAGGGACTGAAGCCAACCAACAACGAGAAGGCCACAGTGAACCACATGAATGTGGAGGAGATTCCAGATGAGCCTGGCCTTGTGATTGGTAAGTTTCCAATCAACACTTACCCTGCACTTATACTTTTCGATACTGGTGCATCGCATTCATTCATATCAAGGGCATTTGTGGATAAGTATAAGTTACCTACTGAGTCTATGAAAAGCTCGATTAGAGTGAGTTCACCTGGAGGAGACATGATAGCTAGTGCGGGATGCCGCAATTTAACTGTGAGGATTGGAACACACAACTTCAGTGCACATTTGGTAGTGTTGGATTCATAGGGATTAGACGTTATTCTGGGTATGGATTGGATGTCTATGCATGAGGGACACATAGATTATGCAAAGCGAGCTGTTTCACTCAAAACCCTGGATGGTAAGAGGATTAGATTCAAGTCGGCTGTACGACCAGGAAGGTGTAAGTTGAATTCTCTTAAGGGGGTTAGCATGGATACTGTGCCAGTGATTAGGGATTACCCCGATGTGTTTCCGGAAGAGTTGCCAGGGATGCCACCTAACAGGGAAGTAGAGTTTCTCATCGACCTGATGCCGGGAACAGGACCTATAGCAAAGAGACCATATAAGATGGATGTGGATGAGCTAAAGGAATTAAAGAAGCAGCTGAAGGAGCAGTTGGACAAAGGATTCATTCAGCCTAGTTCGTCGTCATGGGGTGCACATTACCTTTGTGGAGAAGAAAGACAACAGCAAGAGATTAGTAGTGGACTATCGTCGCTGAATGAAGTAACCATCAAGAACAAGTACCCTCCGAACATAAATGATTTGTTTGATCAACTGGAAGGAGCAAAGGTGTTCAGCAAGATTGATCTGCGATCGGGCTACTTCAATTGAAGATCCGGAGGAGGACATACCAAAAACCGCCTTCACCACTAGGTATGGTTTATATGAGTATACAGTTATGTCTTTTCGACTAACGAATGCCCCGGCATACTTCATGACCATGATGAACAAGGTATTTATGGAGTACTTGGACAAGTTCATGGTGGTGTTTATTGATGACATACTGATATATTCCAAGGATGATGCTGAGCATGAGAAGCATCTGCGACTGATTATGGAGAAGCT
The DNA here is from genome assembly GCA_023614405.1 of Avena insularis. Lineage (NCBI taxonomy): Eukaryota > Viridiplantae > Streptophyta > Magnoliopsida > Poales > Poaceae > Avena > Avena insularis. The sequence continues at coordinate 50,352,379 of CM042687.1, read as the reverse complement.
GAGGGAACACAAGCTTTATGCCAAATTCAGCAAGTGTGAATTCTGGCTTAACACTATTGGGTTTCTTAGACACGTAGTGTCAGGAGAAGGAGTCGCTGTTGATCCAAGCAAAGTATTGCGAATGAAGTGGGAAGCACCCAAGAATGCGGGAGAGATTCGAAGCTTTTTGGGACTTGCTGGATATTACAGGAGGTTCATTGAAAACTTTTCCAAGATTGCTAAGCCGATGACTGAACTTCTGAAAAAAGAGAGGAAGTTTGAATGGTCAGACGTATGTGAAGCCAGCTTTCAGGAACTGAAGCGTCGACTAGTGACTGCGCCTGTTCTATGTTTACGGATCTTGAAGGATTTCCAAGTGTCTTGTGATGCTTCTCGGCGGGGACTTGGGAGTGCTTATGCAAGATGGGAGAGTAGTGTAATATGCCTCGCGACAACTCAAGCACCATGAGCGGAATTACCCCACACACGACTTGGAGTTAGCGTCAGTGGTTCATGCGCTCAAGGTATGGAGGCATTACTTAATGGGAAAACACTACGATGTGTACACCGACCACAAGAGCCTGAAGTACATATTTACACAGAAGGAACTGAACATGAGGCAAAGGAGATGGTTGGAACTTATCAAGGATTATGATATGAATCTGCAATACCACCCTGGAAAGGCCAATGTAGTAGCAGATGCTCTGAGCCGGAAGGTTTATGCCAATGGATTGACAGTTGGTGAATTGCCTAAGGATTTGTGCAAGCAATTCAAGGAACTGAGACTGGAGGTGGTATCTAAAGGATACTTGGCAACTATGGAAGTCCAACCAACGCTACAGGACAGAATCAGGAAGGCTCAAGTGGGAGACAAAGAGATAGATGAAGTTAAGGAAAAGATGAAGGAGGGTCGAGCAAGGGAATTCCGCGAGGATGAGCAAGGAACCTTGTGGTATGGAGATCGCTTGTGCGTCCCCAACGATCCCGAGATAAGGAAGTTGATTCTATAGGAAGCTCATGACTCGCCGTATTCCATACATCCGGGCAATACGAAGATGTATATGGACCTAAAGGACAGATTCTGGTGGAACAACATGAAGGGAGACATCACGGAGCATATTGCCCTATGTGATGTATGTAGCCGAGTGAAGGCGGAACACCAGAAGCCGGCAGGATTGCTACAGCCATTGCCCGTGCCGGATTGGAAGTGGGATAGAGTGGGAATGGATTTCATCAAAGGATTGCCCAGGACCAGGTCAGGATATGACTCTATTTGGGTAGTGGTCGACCATTTGACCAAGGTAGCCCACTTTATACCGGTAAAGACGACCTATACGAGTGCAAAGTTGGCCAAGAGTTACATGGACAGAATTGTGTGCCTACGGAGTTCCCAAGAGTATCGATGTCGATAGAGGAACCCAATTTACCTCACACTTACGGCGCCATTTGCACGAGTCACTCGGTACTAGGTTGGAGTTTAGCACAGCGTTTCACCTGAACCGATGGACAGACCGAGAGGGTGAATCAGATTTTGGAAGACATGCTGAGAGCTTGCGCCTTGGCTCATGGTTCTAGTTGGGATGAGAATTTGCCATACGCTGAGTTTTCCTACAACAATAGCTATCAAACCAGCATCAAGACGTCACCGTTCGATGTGCTATATGGGAAACGGTGCCAAACACCATTGCTATGGGATGGAGTAGGAGAACGTCAGTTGTTTGGACCTGATTTGATCAAGGACGCTGAGGAGAAGGTCGCCTTGATTAGGGACAGGCTAAAGGTAGCACAATCAAGGCAGAAGAGCTACGCTGATGCCAAGCGCAAGGAAGTGGTGTATGAGATAGGTGATAGAGCATACCTCAGAGTGTCGCCACTTCGTGGAATCAAGAGATTTGGAATTAAGGGTAAGCTGGCACCTCGATTTATTGGACGGTATCGGGCCTTAGCACGCAAAGGAGAAGTTGCCTATCAGTTGGAGTTGCCAGAGGCTCTGTCCGCTGTTCACAATGTGTTCCACGTGTCCCAGCTGAAGAAGTGTCATCCGGAGATGGTGAATACACCATTGAGAGACACTGTACCGCTAGAGGAGGTTCAGCTTGAGAACGACTTGACCTATGAGGAGAAACCGGTCAAGATTCTGGAAACAGCAGAGAGGATTACCCGTACCAAGACGATCAGGTTTTGCAAGGTACAGTGGAGCCACCACACTGAAGAGGAAGCCACTTGGGAGCGTGAGGATGACATCCGAGAGGACTACCCACACCTATTTGCTAGCCGCGCCGAATCTCGAGGACGAGATTCATCTTAAGGGGGTTAGTCTTGTCACATCCCAAATTTTAGATTTGGTTCTGTATATCATTCATATCATTGCATCATACTTTTCCACGCAAAACCGTCGATTGAAAGGAATCGGCGAAACGCTATTTTCGAAACCCTTTTCTTTTCTACTACGAGGCTCCTGCGGGAGGCATTAGAAGAACTAGTGTTGCCACCCTTGTACCCTAGTGGTTTCGCTCAACCCTTGACCCTATATTGATCCCCTCGATTTTACAAAACCGTAGGAGCAAGAATCGCTCGATTCGGAGCTCGTACGGAAAAGTTACGGCCGTTTTATTAAAAGATAGAAAAACGGGCCGATTCTCGGGCCGATTTTCCGAGTCAGTATCCAACCGCGCCCCGAATCGGACTAGGACCCACGGGAGGGCCCCACATAAGTGGCCACCCCGGCCTCGATTCCCGCACCAGCCGCCGCCTCCTGGAACCGCCCCCGCACCTCGGCCGCTACGCCTAACAACTCGGCCTGCCGCCACGCCGTCGCCGCACGCGCCTTTACCGCGCCGCCCTCATTGCCCGCCGCTTTCGGCCGCGCCGCTACCGCCCTTGCCCGCCATTGCCGCTTCGCCGCTGCCGCTCCCGCTGCTGCGCCGCCGCCCGCGCTGCCCGCTTCGCCGCCACCGCCGCCGCCCGCGCCGCCATAGCGCGCCAGCCTTGCGCCTACCAAGATGCCGTCTGCGCTGGCTGCTGCTGCGCCGCCACGCCAGGCTTCGCCCGCTTCTTTGCTGCCGCCGCCGCTGCGCCGCTGCCCGCTGCTGCGTGCCTCGTGCCGCCGCGATGACCGTTTTGATCCATCGCGCTGACCGTCTCCCTCCGCGCAGGAAAAACGCCGTCGCCGGAACCGATCGCCGCCACCGTCCGGAACTCGCCGCCGTTCGTTTCGTCGTTCGTTCCCGGTGAGTCCGCAGCCGCCGTTACATTTCAGATCAGCGGTTCAGATCAGCCGTTGACCGGTCAGTATCCAGGCGTTGACTAGTCAGACGCCCAGTCAGCGCCAGATCGTGAATCGTTGACGATCAACAGAACCGCGATTGACTGGTTAATTTCGCTAATCGTTTTAGTTGACAGATTTCGGTAGAAACTTGTAAGTTGCGTAGAAATTAAACCGCTGGGCCAAAAATTGGAAATAAAATATGTGTAGGTTCAGTAAGTCGTGTAGAATCTTGCTGTACCTTTGGTTCAGACTTTTGCAGCAAGATTTAGTACAGTTTATTCAAATAGGTTAATGGCCTTTTTGGAGTAATTAATTCGTAGAAAAAGATCCGTAGCTCCAAAAATCTCGTATGATATGTCCCTGGATTCAGTGGAACGAGGGGAATCTCATCGTGAATTAAAAAGATAGGCTTACAGTAAAAACTTCTGCAGAAACTGTCTAGTGGCTTTCTGCAGTGTTTTAATTACTCGGGGAGTTTTATAATTCCTTTTTGAGTAATTCCAATTGGTACTGTTCCTAAATAGCTATGCATATGCAGTAGATTTTTCCCAAGATTTTACAAACAATAAACTACCGGTAGTGAATTATTTGAGTTCTAGCTCTAGTTTTGAGCATTACTCTTGCTTAATAGTTTTCCTTGCGCTAAAACTATTTTCCATGCATGCAATCAGTAGTATTATTGAATAGGATTATGTGGTGCAGCTGTAGCACCAATTCACTTGCCTTGCATACCTTCATGCATCATCTTTGTTGCATATGCTTGTGGAATTGTTTGTTTATGAATGCAATTGTATTGTGTAGATTGTGACGAGTGCAACGCTTGCTCGTGTGTGGATTGTTCTTCCGACCGCTACAACCAAGGCAAGTAAATGCTACTTTGTTCATGATATTTTCCTACTATTTTCAATGCATTGTCGTGTATTTTGTAGTTGCATGTGTAGGATGATACTATCGCTATGCTATGTCCTATTATGTGGTAGGGCTTTCCTTGTAGATGAACCACCGTTGGTAGATGTGCTTAGCCATGCTATGTTGAACGAGGGTTGGGTTACATCATTGAGACTTGTTTCTAAAAGTATTGGTTTGTGAAAACTAAAACAACTTAATCAATGAATCCCCTGGGTGTGATGGTATTGATAATTTTTGGTGGTTTCATTGCGGAAAGGCACCCAGGTATCGAGAGAAATTGATTGGATTCTTTATTGTGTAGCTTACGTGTACAACCATGTGCCAATAATGAAATGGGCGGTTGGTTGGACTTAGTAGGTTGTGGTAACCCGAACCCGCGTATCCAGAGATGTAAAATTTTGGTAGGTTGGACCGGTGCACGTCGGGATTGGGGTGCTACTTCCTGAACAGTCTCTTCTTGGACTTCTCCCTATCATCACCCAAAATGAGAGTGATGGTACGAGCTGGGCTGGCCAAGTCACATGGGTAAAGTGTACTAACCCCTGCAGGGTGTATAATCTAATCGATTAGCCGTGTCCCCGGTTATGGACAACTGACTTGCTTGATATTGATTCCATGACATGTTTCTCGCTCATTCCAATTTCTTAATTGTTTTAATGTTGTTGGGTTAACTTAATTGGGATCTTTTCAAAGAAAATCAAAAAATGTTTATGAAAGTAGGACAAATGTATTTGCAAATGCAAGCCAAACACAGCTCCACTTGCCAAATATGCATGTAGATGTTAGTACTATTGTCTCCATTACTAGCTCTACTTGCCACACATTCCATGTATTGACCCTTCGAGGCTGCTACGTTTCATGTTGCAGGTTATTCCGATTCTGAGTAATCGATATAGGCCACGGTACTCCACTCGGCACTTGTTCACTTGTGGGCAATTTGAAGAATGGAGGATTTGCTTTATTTGTGTTGCTACCTGAATAATTTGAGCTAGCCTTGAGCTAAGCTTTTATTGTAATAATGGTACTCTGGATCTTCGTTATTTATGATACACGGATATTTTGCTATGTTATTCATCTCATTCTATTGTGGGCCAATGAACCGATCCAGGGATTGGCATGTCACATAGAAGCCACGGTCTTTTCAGAACCGCGGTGTTACAGAATATATATTCACACTATGGAAAATTTCTAAGTCTGAGGACTTGTGTTTTTGTTTAATAAAACAACTAAGTCAATGAATCACCTGGGTGGAATGGTAATTGCTTGGTGGTTTTTGGTTGAGTGGTTCACAGTGCCCATGTCTATGGTTTACCTTGTGTATCTCACTTGTGGATGGCCACCCAGGAACAAAGAGATTTGAGATGTCAAATGTTGAGAAGCTTCAAGTGCAGCCACTTGGCATTATGGGCTCTGCCTGGATCATATAGGTTGCAAGAACTTAGCCATATGGACAGTGGGTGGTAGAGTTTGATAGGTTGGAACGCGTCCATTTTGGTCTAAGGGAAGGCTTCTGAAAGATCTTGTCTTGGTGAAACCAAGTCTTGTGGGGAAAGTGCACCACCTCTGCAGAGTGTAAAATCTAAGTACTTAGCCATGTCCCTGGTAAAGGACAATCTGAGCATCAAGACATGGAAGCAATCAAGAATCTCATCATTCAAATTTCTAAGTTAAAAACTTGTGGTTTGAACAAGGGTTAAAGGATCTTCAATCTTTGATTGAGAAAAATGGTTTTGTCAAAACAAAAACTTAGTATTTTCAAATGATAAGGAAAAATCTATTTTGAGCAATGCAAGCCTCAACTCCACTTAGCCAAATGCATATAGATGATAGACTCCACTATACTACCATAGTATCACTTGCCAATACAATTCAAATGTATTGACCCTTGTGGCTGTAACTTGTGATGTTGCAGGTTTGATTGATTTAGTGAAGTGTGTTGATTAGGATTACAAAGTCTACAACCAACATGTCTGCCTATGGCACTTTGAAGATGAAGGACCCCATGCTTATAGATTTTCTGCTGCAATGTAATGTAATAGCCAAATGAGCTATGTAAGATGTGATAAAATTATGTTATTCCTGGTTATAAAGTATTATTATGACCTTTGTTTCTTGATATTACATCTTAACTGTGGATGCTAGCTATTGATCCAGGGACTAGCATTGTAAACACAGGGGACTCTACCTTATTAAAGGTTGGGACACTTACAGATGGTATTAGAGCATTGTGTTGCCTGTAGATTTGTAAACCTAGGATTGGACAAAAACCCTTAGAAAAATAGGAGTTGTATTTGTTCCAAAACTTATTTACAAACAATCTTGTAAACTCTTTCCTCAACCACTTTGATTTTGATTCTACATCTCATCTACTTTCAAACTTGATGGAAAAACCTACCCCATGGCCAAAGACTACACCATGTGCAAAGGACTTCTTCAACTCTAATGACTTCAACTTCTTCAACTCTAATGACTTCAACATCTTCAACATTTTCACCAAGGACTTCAAACTTGGATACTACTAAGGACTACAAGAGAGACAAGGAAATCTTGCTCAGATTTGGAGACTAAGGAAACCCAACTTAGAAGAACCATCATCAACTTTGAAGTTTTTGTGACCAAGAGTTTCTCCAAGGAAACCATGATCTCATGTAGAAAGAAGAATCAACCAAGAAGGAAGGAAAGATCACAAGTAAACCCTATAGATGGACCACCATATTTTAGTTAAGTCAAACACACCAACTTATGTGGTGTAACAAAAATATTTTGTTGCCTAAGTATGTGCTTGAACTTTGTTGTTTGAGTGAAAAGTTGTTTGTGATTGATTGCACATTGCTTGTGTGAATTTTGATGTGTGTGATTAGAACCCTTACTTAGAAATATTTGCCTAATCTAATCCCTATCCCACCCAAACAGATGACTTCTCCAAGAGACTCCCACATCAAGGATGGTGACAAGAACAACAACCAAGAGAACAACATGAGAGAACTCATAGCAACCCAAAACCAGTTAAGCCAAGAGACAACTCATCTTTTAGCCAACAACAATGGACTAGACCCAGCCATACAAAGGATTTTGAAACTTCAAAGGATTGCTACAAGGATTGGTTACTCAAATGATCAACATGGGAGAAAACTTTTCCCAAAGAGCTAATGACAACAAGGATGACAAGGATGTTATTTTATAAGGAACCAAGGCTTGCAATACTTGTGGATACAAGGATCATGCATCCAAGGAGCATGAAGATCAATGCCCCAAGAAGAGAGAAAGATCTCCCACCTATGAAGAACATGAACTAGAAGAACTCCTAGCTTTGGAGAGACCCAAAAAGAAGAAGAAGAAGAAGAAATGCCCCAACCCTAACAAGGAGGATATTACTCAAGTGCAATGTTACAATTGCAAAGAGATGGGACACTATGCCAATGAATGCCCAAAAAAGAATAAGAACCAAAGAAACAAACAAGAGGCAATGATACCAAAGGAAAAGAAAGATATCAGCCAAGTGATGTGTTTCAAATGCAAGGAACTAGGCCACTATGTAAACAATTGTCCAGAAAAGATGAAGAACAAGTTAAACAAGCCTATGAAGGATCTCAACCTTGGCCCATGAGTCAAGTGTGGAAACAAAGGACACTATGCAGAAGGTTGCCCAGAGAAGTTTCCCCAGGATCCCAAGCAAGCCAAGATGTAATTTAGTTTAAAATTTTTAAGGGTGGTAGTACCCTAGATGTGTTGAGCCCATTTGTAACCCCTAGCCTCCCCAAATCTCGGGACGAGATTTATTTTAAGGGTGGTAGCCTGTCACATCCCAAGATTTTCCAAATCTTGTAATGTGAAAAATAAATGAATAAAATAAAACCTTGTTGATTTTCAGGGTGAGAAGAAACTTTTGAATCCAATTGGAAACTATTAAAACCTATTTGGATCAAATAAAATCCTAAAGGGATTTAAAAAGTTAAATAAACAATAAAGTTAAAAATATTTGAAATTACTATTTTTGGATCTTTTAATAAAACATTTGGTTTTCAAAAGAAAAGGTGGATTTATAGATAAAGATTATTTTATAGAGCCAAATTAAACCTTGGCCAAGCTTTTGAATTAAAACATTTTGTTTTGATAAAAACAGTAAAAGTTTATTTAAATAAAATAATAAGGATTTAATATCCAATTTTATTTAAGTAAAGGCTTTTCCCATTTTAAATAAACACCAAAACTTATTTATTTTATTTTAAATAAGTTTTCCAAGTATTTTATATTCTCAAATAAAACCTACTGAAGTGTTTTGGTTTTATTTTAGATTTCAAAATAAAGTTTTTAATAAAACAAATCCTATTTGATTTAATAAACTAAGGCCCATTTTATTTAATTATTAATGGAACCTAAAATAAAAATGTTATTTTATTTTAAACAAGTTTTCCAAGTATCTTTTATTTTTTCAAATAAAACCTACTGATTTGGTTTTGATAATATTTGGATTTAAAATGGATATTTTATTAAATAAATCAAACCCTATTTTATTAAATAACTAAAGGTCCATTTTATTTAATTAATGAATGGATCCTAAAAAGAATAAAAATATTATTTTATTTTGGGATTTGGTTTATGTTGATAAACAGAACCAAAAACTCATTACAAGTGTGGTGATTGTTTGAATTGTTTGAATGTTTGAATTGTTGATTGAAATTCAAAACAAAAAAATCAATTAGAAAAAGAAAAAGGTTTCAGAATAGGAAAAAAATAGAAGTGGACAGCCAGCCCAGCCGACCAGCCCAACAGCCCAGCAAGCCCACCTATTCCCTCGCCCCCGAAACGTTTTCCTTACCGCAGAAGCAACCCGCAAGGACACTGACGAATGGACCCTCCCCCTCACTCCTTTTCTCGCTGACACTAGGCCCCACAGCCACGTTCTCTTCTTCCCCACCCGCGGACTACGCCTTCCCCCTCGCCGGCCGTTGCAGGCAAATTAAGTCCGGCGTAATACGTCTTAACCACACGTTGAATTAGCCCCATGACCGCGTGCATTTAAGCGTCCCTCTCCCCTCTCTGGTTCCCCTCTGTCGCCAGACCTCCCTCGCCCCCAGGCTGCCACGATTTGAGCTGGCACTCCCTCTGTTCCGACGATGCTCCGGTGCAAATTCCGGCGACCCCGCGCCTCCCCTTGCCTCGTCAACCACGCACACATACTCCCCACCTCCTGGCGCATCTCCCCGTGCCACTCATTCATCCGCGAGTGCCCGGTAACCTCGGCTTCGTCGACACCGAGCGTGCGCCGCCGTCTGCCATTGCTCCGTCAAGCATTCCAGGTAGAATCTACCCACCCCCTTTCCTCTCGTTGATGCTCGCTTGTCAGTGAACCACGTACGAAGCTAACCACAACCTATGTTCCCTCTCCCGTGCTCTGTAGAAACATCCCCAGCGACGCCTGAATGCACCCGACGCCGAGCAAACTCCGGCGAGCGATTAGTTCCGCCCCAGTGCACCCCTCACCTCCTCACAACCACGACGAGCTTCCCCACGACCCTGCGATCACGGTGAGCCTCTCCTCCTCTTCTCTCGCTTCCTAGAACGGCCAGACCACCTCGGACAGAGCGTGCGCCGCCAGTCGTCGCCGCTGGTGCCGCCAGCTTTTGGTCAACCTCCTGTGAGCCGTTAGATCATCATCCAGCGGCTAGGAAAGAAAGTGAGCGAAGGGGTATCGAGCAATCTGTGCCGTGCGATCAAGTTGGATCCCGCGGTCTGTGTCTGTCGATCCAAGCGAAGCGGTATAGACGAATCAGGAACAGCCACGTGGCCTCTATTTGATTTAAAAGACAGAAAACTTTCTATTAGCTTTCCAATTTTGTAAATTGCACAACTTTTGATCCACACATCCAAAAATTACAAATTTTATACCAATAGATTCATCAAGACAAGCCCTAGCCAACCATGCCTTTTGTTTAGTAAAAAGCTTCTGGAAAAATGGTTGTTTTTGCAGAAACATTTGTATGCTTGTTAAGGATGTGAAAATTGTTTAAAAATGAATTTGGTGATAAAATCTTTTGCAATTGGATTGCTTTGAACCTATTGACCATAGGAAACACTTTGTGGATTCAAAAATGTATTTGGTGAAACAAAATAATGATTCCTTGATTTAAAACCATTTCTAGTCAAATAAAAATATGGTTTATTTGTTAAAAATGGTTTTGGAAGAAAACCTTTGGGAAAATGTTTTGTTTTAAACTCTCTGACCCCAAACACCAAGTTTTATGGTTTGAAAACATATTTGGTGAACCCTATAGATTAATGCCTTAGTAAAAATATTTTTGCACCACATAAAATGATACTTTGTTTTGAAAATGGTTTGTAAAGTGAAACCTTTGCAAATGACCATGCCCCTTTATAAAATGACCATTAGGTGCTTTCAAAAGTTTATGACCCATTAGGAACCACCTTTTGAAATAAAACAAAGCTTGGCATGTTAGCATGCAGTACCTTGACTTTGTTATTTTATGTGATGTTTTGCTTGATTGGTAGATTGAACTTGTGCCTTGCTTGATTGAATTGTAGTGACTTGAAGAGTGTGATTGTAACAAGGACAAGGAGTGAACCTATACTCTACCAAAAAGGCAAGTGATGCTTCATACTTTTGTCCCATTACTTTCACTATGCATTAGTGATTTTCTCTAAGTAAATCTTGCATGGAATTTTGCTAAGTATAAACCTTGCTATAGGAAAACCTAGTAGATGAAACCTTAGTAGAAATTTTCCTAAGTTAAGATTCCTATTACTATCATGCTTAGCTTAGCTAATAGAAAACAAGGGTGGAATATATATTCACACTATGGAAAATTTCTAAGTCTGAGGACATGTGTTTTTGTTTAATAAAACAACTAAGTCAATGAATCACCTGGGTGGAATGGTAATTGCTTGGTGGTTTTTGGTTGAGTGGTTCACAGTGCCCATGTCTATGGTTTACCTTGTGTATCTCACTTGTGGATGGCCACCCAGGAACAAAGAGATTTGAGATGTCAAATGTTGAGAAGCTTCAAGTGCAGCCACTTGGCATTATGGGCTCTGCCTGGATCATATAGGTTGCAAGAACTTAGCCATATGGACAGTGGGTGGTAGAGTTTGATAGGTTGGAACACGTCCATTTTGGTCTAAGGGAAGGCTTCTGAAAGATCTTGTGTTGGTGAAACCAAGTCTTGTGGGGAAAGTGCACCACCTCTGCAGAGTGTAAAATCTAAGTACTTAGCCATGTCCCTGGTAAAGGACAATCTGTGCATCAAGACATGGAAGCAATCAAGAATCTCATCATTCAAATTTCTAAGTTAAAAACTTGTGGTTTGAACAAGGGTTAAAGGATCTTCAATCTTTGATTGAGAAAAATGGTTTTGTCAAAACAAAAACTTAGTATTTTCAAATGATAAGGAAAAATCTATTTTGAGCAATGCAAGCCTCAACTCCACTTAGCCAAATGCATATAGATGATAGACTCCACTATACTACCATAGTATCACTTGCCAATACAATTCAAATGTATTGACCCTTGTGGCTGTAATGTAACTACCTCGGTGAATTACGCTCCTAGTTACAAGCCTGGATGAGCAGAAATGGTTGAAATAGTACGGTGGGGCCCAAATGCCACTCACAGGTAGACCTTTCGACCGTCCCAACCATTTCCACACATCGGGACAAGAACGGGCAGCGTAATCGGCAGGCGAAGGGATCAACTACATACACAAATGAGTATGTATGCAAGCCACCATACAACAGTACATCAGAGCCATTCCATCTAAAAAGAAAGGAAATATAGCAACGCCATACGGCAAGATCCAAATATACTAGATAGATATAATAGTTTAGGATATCTCCTCATACATCAAACATCAGAGTATCAAGCGGAAGCGGAAACAAGATCCGAGTACGGATAAGAAGAAAATCGGCATAAGATGCCCCATAAATAAACACATCCCGCCCACAGATCTCACGGATCCCCGTTCCCGGAATCTCTACACCGAATGATCGTTGCCCACATCGTCCGTCTCCTCCAACCAGTATCCATCTTGCGAGGGTACCTGTTCATCTGAACCAATAATTTATCGTGTGAGACCGTAGGGGTACTCAGCAAGTCTTTATGCCTCTAAAGGGGACACAACACAGGGTGGCAATTGCAGCAAAAGATAAACCCTAGCAATTCTATAGAAACTTCGCTAACCATCCGCCTAACCAGAGATGAGCGGATGTCCGTGAATGAATAACAACAGTTATAACGGTAATCTTAACAGATCCATCCTCCTCCTCGCTTACCGACGAGGAAGCGGACGAACAACCCCCCCATCCGTTGGCAGTTTATTATCCATTCCGTGAGTGTTGCACTATTTACTACTCAGGTCCCTAGTCTAGTCAAATAAAAAGCGGTACTTTAGTTATGCTTGTCTATGATCGAAAGCTGTGCTCCAAGTCGTCCATAACGCGGACACGGCTTTGAAAGTTTTACCTAGGTGCACAAATAGCAACACACACCGATATGCCTCGGAAAAACCAAATCAAAACCCAACGAGGCAGTCACGACAAAGCAATCACAGGATTCAGAAATATTTCAGGGGGCCACCCCATTGAGCTACCCGCAACGAAGTTAGCTGACTCCGAGACGGCCTCAAGGTTTGCGCCAATGGCTGTGAACGACTGGGAACCCGAAAATGTGACTGGGCTTGTCGACACATGAAAACACTCCGCTTTCCTAACGATGCAGTGTGCTCCTCGCACAATTTTAAATAAAGCGATAAAAGCATGGCATAAGTACAGGATAGTAAATAAAACCTCAAACTAGTTTGTGGCCCCAAGAAATAAGAATGAATCAAGCTCTAGCTCGGGGGTTCATAAGCCTCCGGATGTGGATAGCGAATATTCAAGAACAGGAATCAAGTACTCGGGGTCCTACGGGACACAAGTGAGCCTGAAAACCAAATAGCAAATATGGCTCACCGATGCCACTTTCATTAGTTATCCCATTACTACTCAGGTTAAGTTGTTTAGGTACCTCGTTATCCATCAGACACTCACATACCCTACACATGCTGTTCTACGACTCGCATGGCTCAAACAACTCCTGTAGTAATGGCTCATGGGATGGAGGAACAAGCTTCGGTGGGGTTTAAAAGTAAAGGCTATGCAATACTTGAGATTCAAATTAATGCAATCGCGACTCAATGATGCAAGAATAAGATAGAGGCAATAGGTACTATATGTATGCAAGCATGTGGTAGTGCTTGCTGGCAGCTCGATTGAAGCAATGGATGGATCTGGTAGTGCTCACGGTTCTCTTGATATATCCCACCTTTCGGTCTATTCGGAGAAGAACCAAACAAACAAGGGCCAACATAAATAAAGTGCGCAAGCATATGAATTAAATGCGACAAGCAAACAATCATGCCATGATGAATGATGCACAATTTGCATGGCAATAAAGTAGCATGGCATGGGTGAGGTGTGGAATACAAGAATAAACATTTTTATTGGGTTTTGGCCCCATTTTATCCTCATATTAGTTGCTGTACACATTATATTTATATGATGCATGCTTCAAAACAGAACATGGAATGCATAAACAGAAAGGTCTCGTCGAGCTAATCATTTTAGACATATTATTTGTTAAATTTGGAGTTATAAAACTAAAGTTATTAATTTATTAAAGAAAAAGGGCATTTTGTTGTAATTTAAATCAACTTGAAATTTTAAGTGGTCAAAATATAATTTGAAGGGCATATTTGAATTCCTCACATTTTTCTGATTTGAAAACATATATTATTTGTATTATTTGGGTTTATATTTTAAAAGATAATTAAAAACAGATTTAAATTTTGAATTTGAATTAATTTTGAAAAGATTTGAATTTAAACAGATTACATAAATACTTTTTGTACCTAAGCTGAGCTAGCCACGACACGACATCCGGTGGGCCACTTTGCTTCACAGACCTGCCGTAATGAACGTTTTACACCGCGGCCTAATCTAGCTCAAGCGAATGACATGTGGGGCCACGACACACACGGACCCGCGTGTCAGCGAACGGTCGCGCGGGGCTGCCAGGCGGGCCGAGCTGGAGCGCGGGTTACGGCCAGGGAAACCAGAGGGCTTTTCTGCAAAACTTCTCTGAGACAGACAGATGGGCCAGGCTGGACCGCGGGTTGCACACGCAAAACATCAGGGGGTTATCGGCAAAAGTGCGGCCGTACTGTTCCTCTTCTCCGCGAAAGGAAGACGGATCGGTGCCTGACGCGGATGCGATTCGATCCGGTGATCTGGCGTCTTGAGGCGGCGGCTGCGGTGGTGGCAGCGTTGGTGTATGCAGGAGGTGGCGAGGACTAGATAGGGCTGCTATCTGGCGGAAGCGAGCACACAGAAGCGGCAAGGCGGAGGCGTTCGACGTTTGGTCCGGTGATGCTAGGGTGGTACAGGGAGGCGGACCATGTCCAGGAGGGTTAGGGGCTCACCGCGAGGGCGTCGGTGGAGGTGGTTTGGCTCGAGGCGCAGGCGATCGACGTCGAGGCAGAGGCCGGGTGATCTAGGGTTTGGCGTCGGGCTCGCGCTGGTGCAGCGGTTCTGGTGCTTCCTCTTCGCGGCTCCGTGTACGGGGCTGCTGCAGGGGGTCTCCTTGTACTCCTCGATCACCTCCACGTCGCGCAGGTCGCCTGGTATGATGTAGCCGAGAGGAGGCCGAGGGTGCCGGCTAGAGAGGGTGGTCGACGATGGAGAAGAAGGGAGGAGGGAAGGGCGCCCTTGGGGTAGATCTGGGGGTAGCTGGGCGAGGCAGAGAGGTGGTGGGGTGGTGGTAGGTAGCAGAGAGTGGAGATGCCGTGGGGAGGTGGGGTAGATGAAAAAGGTGGCTCGGCCACCCTTTTTCTCTCCTTCCTCCTTCACGTGCTATAGGGGTCAGGCAGGTAGAGGAGGGGGCTTCCAGGTGGGGCATGGTGGTCTGGGAAGGTAGGCTCGGGCGGGGGCCACCTTGGCAGAGAGAGAGAGCTAGAGAGAGAGAGGGGTGGCTCGGGTGGATAGCTGGGGTTGGGAGTAGAGGAGGGTATGGCTCGGGTAGAGGGTAGCTAGGGCCGGGGTGAGGTGGCCAGGGAGAGAGGGTGGCCGGTGGGGTCAGCTAGGTGAGAGAGAGAGAGAGGCCGAGAGAGAGAGAGAGGAGCTCGGGTGTGACTAGGGTCAGGAGAGAGGGGGTAGATCAGGGGGTGGTTTCGGGTTAGGTTGAAGAGAAAGCTAGGGTTTAAGGGGAAGGATAAGGAGAGAGGGTGAAGCCGAGAGGGAGGGTGTAGCTAGGGTTTTAGATGATCAAAGTTTAGGGCTTGAGCTAGGGTTTAGCTAGATAGGGGAGAGGAGAGGTGGTCTTGATTAGAGGGGGGTGGCTCGGTTTGTCTAGAGGGGTGGTATGATAGATGATGATAGGGTAGGTGATTAGGGTTAGGGTACTTGCATGCATCTAGCTAGATCAACAAGAGAGGTGGCCGAGGTGTAGGGTTTAGCAAACTCTAACAAGATCAGCAAGAAGAGAGGGAGAGAGGGATAGATGTGGTGATGGATTTTTGCAAGACAAACTAGATCAAGCCAAAAAGAGAGGTAGAGAGAGATATGGGGAAGATCCACTCAAAGATTCAAATAAAAACCAAAAAGGCTAGAATGTGATGGTTCTTGCATGGCCCATGCAAAACAATTAATGCCATGCTTAATCTTGTGAACACAAAATAATAAACATGGCATTATTCTTATGCATTTCCAAAAGTGGAATAAGCCAAGCAAAAGATTTTAAAAGAAAGCTCCAACTAGAGTAGATGGAGATGATCACATTTGATTATAATTGGGAATTACTAGTGTGTATATTCCAGTACATGCTTACTAGTCCCAAAAATATCCCAACATGAGCATAAATCCATAATAATCCATATGGGAGCTAGGAGAAGGGTTCCACTCACAAGGCATGCAAAGGTGGCCATGTGGCTCTCATATATCAATAATGTGAAAACACCATGATGCTAAGATGAGAGCATGTGGAAAAGAATTGGATCCATCCCAACCCATATGAGCTAGAGGTAAAACCCAATAAAGTGCAAAGCTCATATTTAGCTGGATGGTGGAATTATAAGGTGGTGACAGAGAAAGGTGATGGAGTTGAATAAAAGATATGCCCCCAACTCAACTTGGGCATTTAAACAATATATCAACAACCAAATACAATATCAAGAGGCAAAAACAATTAACAATGCATATGAGATAAGAACCAAACAAAAAGGGGTTTTATATGATGCTCAAATGCAAGGTGGCATGATGACATGAGCATGATATAATTATGATGCAACAATTATATGTATGAAGTAGCCATTATATTACTAGACCAAGTAGCATTACAATTGTTAGACAATTGGGATGCTACATGTAACTTGTGATGTTGCAGGTTTGATTGATTTAGTGAAGTGTGTCGATTAGGATTACAAAGTCTACAACCAACATGTCTGCCTGTGGCACTTTGAAGATGAAGGACCCCATGCTTATAGATTTTCTGCTGCAATGTAATGTAATAGCCAAATGAGCTATGTAAGATGTAATAAAATTATGTTATTCCTGGTTATAAAGTATTATTATGACCTTTGTTTCTTGATATTACATCTTAACTGTGGATGCTAGCTATTGATCCAGGGACTAGCATTGTAAACACAGGGGACTCTACCTTATTAAAGGTTGGGACCCTTACAGGTTATCTCCCAACAAGTACTTTTCTTTAATGCCTTTAAGTAAGGCTTGATAGTTTGAGAAGATGCTCACATAAGAAATATGAATTGAAGTAAAAGAGATCATCAAGAAGCAAATTCAAAACACATTTTAAGTATAATACACTTCCTATGCATAGGAATCTTGTAAAGAAACAAGTCATGAAAGAACTAAGCAACAAGCATAGGAAAGCAAAACAAGTGCAACTTCAAAACTTTCAACATAAAGAGGGGAAACTTAATATTCTTGAGATGCATAAGAGCATGTTTCCCTCTCTCATAATAATTTTCAGTAGCAACATGAATAAAATTAAAAATATAACTATCACATAAAACATTCTTATCATGAGCCACATGCATAAAATGATTATTACTCTCCACATAAGCATAGTCATTCTTATTAATTATAGTGGGAGCAAATTCAACAAAATAGCTATCACTATTATTCTCATCACCATAATCATCAAATATAGGAGGCATATTGTAATCAAAATTAATTTTCTCCTCAATAGTAGGTGGACTGAAAATATCATATTCATCATTGTAATCATCATATATTGGAGGTTTGGTATCATCATACCCAATAGAATAGCTATCTTCCAAAGCTGGGGAACTAAAAAGATCGTTTTCTTAAAAACTAGCCTCCCGAAGCTTAGACGTTTCCATAGAATTAGCAACAATGGTGTCCAAAGAATTCATACCAATAACATTTCTATTAGCATGCAAATAAAGCTCCATAGGTTTTTAAAATTTCTCTTCAAACACTTCATGTCCTAACTCAAGATAAATACTATAAAGCTCTCTATTTTTTTTGTTGTTTTCCATTAAGCCTAACTAGTGAAAACAAGAAACAAAAAGACAAAATTGAAGAATCTAAAGGAAATAACTTCGAGCACTCACACCGGAGGATGTGAGTACCTTTTACCTTAACTCCCTAGCAACCGCGCCAGAAAAGAGCTTGATGTCTACGCACTTCTATTCTTGTAGACAGTTGTTGGGCCTCCAAGTTCAGAGGTTTGTAGAACAGAAGCAAGTTTCCCTTAAGTAGATTACCCAAGGTTTATCGAACTCCGGGAGGAAGTGGTCAAAGGTATCCCTCTCAAGCAACTCGGCAATCAAGATACAAGAAGTCTCTTGTGTCCCCAACACACCCAATACACTTGTCAGGTGTATAGGTGCACTACTTCGGCAAAGAGATAGTGAAATACAAGTGGTAACGGTGCTAGAAAATAGCTTGATAGTGAGGTAAGGTAAAGGACCAAAACCTCCCCGGCAAACGGAATAAAGATGGAAGCAAGCAAACATGCAACAGATCTAGATGCAAACGGTGTTTCAGTGCTTAGAAACAAGGCCTAGGGATGATACTTTCACTAGTGAACACTCTCTCATATAAATATCATCTCTTAATGATACTACTCTTAACTACTCTCCAGTTGGACACTCTAATCCATGTTAGGGCTATAGCACCACACCTCAAAGTCCGCCTTCCCCAATCTAGATAACCCCACACTGTCACCTTGAGCGTTAGATAGTTCCAACAGACACCACAATTTCATAGAGACATCCAACTCCAAATATAACTCATAACAAATATTCAATCTAGCCAAAGTACCACACACAGTATGCACGCTGTCACTTTCACACACGTGGGGAATAGCATAGATCTATTAAAGCACAAAGAGTATTTATGTAGACTCAAACCTAAGTGCCACCATGGCGTGCATGCTGTCACTTTCACACACATGGGGGGAGCAGAGATCTATTGAAGCACTTGAGTAGCAAGGTAGATCTACTTGATTACAAAGCTCATGACCACAACAATATCATGCATAGAGAGAGATGAACACATAGCTACCGGTAGAGTCCTTAGCCTCGAGGAAGAACTACTCCCTCCTCATCATGGGAATCAGCAGCGGTGATGGAGATGGTGGTGGAGATTGATGGAGGTGGCTCCGAGGGCACTTCCCTATCCTGGCAGGGTGCCAGAATAGAGACTTTTTGTCCCCCGAATCTCCCCTTCGGTGGCGGCGGCGCAGCGGAACTTTTTCTGGAAGTATGATGGATTATTTAGGGTTTTATCCTCGAGGGATTCTTATAGGCGAAGAGGCGAGGCTGGGAGGCGGCCAGGGGCCCCACACCCTACCCATGCGCGGGGTGGGCCCACCTGCACCTAGGGGGGGTCTGGCCGCCCTTTGTTCGCTTCTCCATCTCGTCTTCTGGATTCGTGTCCCCCACGGTAAAATATTGAATTTGGCTTTTGTCCTGTCCAATTCCGAGAATATCGATTTTCTGCCTTTCTGGAACCAAAAACAGAAGAAAACAGGCAACTGGCACAGTGGCAACTTGTTAATAGGTTAGTTCTAGAAAAGATATAAAAACACCTCAAAGTGTAGACAAAGCAAAGCAAAGTAGATACTAAACAAGCATGGAACATCAAAAACTATAGATACGTTTCCGACGTATTAGCTTGTCGTGAAGGGGTTCCGACATGTTCAAGGACTTGAATAAGATGATACTTTCTCACCCCTAGCGATTCTTAAATCAGTTCGGATCATGTTAGCTATAGCAGCCTATTTAGATTATGAGATATGGCATATGTATGTCAAAACGGCTTTTTGTAAGGTTCCCAACCTTTAATAAGGTAGAGATCCCTATGTTTACAATGCTAGTCCCTGAATCAATAGCTAGCATCCATAGTTAAGATGTAATATCAAGAAACAAAGGTCATAATACAACTTTATAATTAGGAATAAAATAATTTATTACATCTTACATAGCTCATTTGGCTATCACATTACATTGCAGCAGAATATCTATAAGCATGGGGTCCTTCATCTTCAAAGTGCCACAGGCAATCATGTTGGTTGTAGACTTGTAATCCTAATCATTAAACTCCACTAACATCAAACAAACCTGCAACATAATAAGTTGCAGCCACAAGGGTCAATACATTTGAATTGTATTGGCAAGTTTCACTACTATGTAGAAATGAGTGGATCCTATCATTTACATGCATACTTGGCTAAGTAGGGTTAAGGCTCTTTTGCAGAAAGCAATATAGTTTTATCCTATCTTTTCAAAATAGTTTTTGATCTTTGTCAAATATTTCTGAACTTCTTGGAAAAACTCCAAGTGCTTCTAATCCCTTGTTGTCACCATCAAGTTTTACTTTGAGAAATTGGAATGTCGAGATCTTCCATAGCTTCAGGCCTTAGTTGCTCAGTATTGTCCATAACTGGGGACACGGCTAAGTACTTAGAATTTGATCTTCTGCAGAAGTTGTACACTTTACCCACATGACACAATCTCATCTTGATGCCACCAGTGGCCGCTGGATAAGTACTCACCAAGATGGAGTACTGGCAGATTGAGAATGTGACAAAGTCTTTCCATAGGAGTCCTCCCAATACACAATGCTAGCTTGTCATCCAGGCACCAATGTAGGGTTTCAAGTTCCCTTACACAATTCTAGTTAACCTGAAGATGCCAATGCATGGGTCTTCCACTATATAGTTGACTAAGCCAGAGCCCATTTAGCATGTGGATGTACACGGAAGCCACTGTACGAGAAACATGTTCAATCTCTAAGTCCCTGGGTGGTTTTCTTCTAGTGCACATACAAAAAGAGATAGCCATATAAACATGGTTCCTTTTGTTGCCACCTTGTCCAACCTTGAGTATCCTTGTCCACCTAGGTGGTCCATTGAGTACTTGTTTTATTATATAAAACATATATCTTTTCAACTCTTCATATAATCATAACATGTATCCCATCCCAAATATATAGCTGGGATAAGCATACTACAACTACAATGTTTTCACTAAGGAATATATAAGGGTATCCTATTAGGATTTAGCATAGCATAAAATATAGTAGTCCTTATCATGCATGTTTCAAAAATCCACTAAGTGTAATGAAAATAGTAGGACATGGATGATAGTGTCACTTGCCTTTTTAGTAGAGAATGGTTGGTTCACTTCTTGATCTTGCAAATATCACACTCTTCTAACTTCACTAGAATTCAATCAAGCAAACACATATTCAACACAACATTCAAACAATTTGTCACACATAAAATAACAAAAACAAGGTCATGCATGCAAGCATGCAAAAGATAGTTTTATTTGCAAAGGTGGTTTCTACTAATCTCTAAACATTATAAAGTTCAAAGTGGTCATTTTCTAAAGTGGTAAAACCATTTGCAAAAGGTTTTATCTATAAACCATTTTTAAACCCAAACAATATTTTATGTGGTTGAAAATGCTTTTAGCAAAGCAATATTCTTTAAAGAGTTCACCAAATATATTTTAATTTTTAAAACTTGGTTTTTAGGGTCAAAAGGTTTGAATCAAATCATTTCCCAAAGGTTTTACTCATAAATCATTTCTAAATCATAATCAATATTTTTATTTGACTAGAAATGTGTTAATTCAAATATTTACTCCTTAACTTCACAAAATACATTTTTAAATCCATCAGTTGGTTCCTGGGGTCAGTAGGTTCACAACAATCCATTTTGCAAAGATTTCACATTAAAATTATACGTAGAACAATTTTTATATTCATAATAAGCCTACACAAGTTTCTGCAATTTCAACCAATTTTACAGAAGCAAAACATTAAACAAAGTGCATGGTTGCAAAGTACTTGTTCTACTGATTCCATTGATATAAAATTTGCAAAATTTGGACGTGTAGAACTAAAGTAATGGATTTTTCAAATTTGCAAATCTAATAGAACACATTTCTGTTTTTAATCCTGAGTCTGGCCACGTGGCGTGATTCTATTGGCCGGTACCGTTTTGTTTTGATCAAGCAATACTGGTCGTAGGATTTCATTTAAAACGCATGGCTCAGATTGACGCATATCCCTTCGCCTAGATCCATTCTTAGCCGTAAGATTTACATCTAACGGTCGCAGATGCTGGGTCAAAGATTGGCGGCGCTGCGTGGCGGCGACTGGCGGAGCTCGCTCTGCTCGCGGCGGAGCTGGCGATACAGGAAGCGAGGGAGAGGGGGAAGTGTCTCACCGTGCTCGCAAGGGGTTGGCGAAGCTCGAGGTGGCGTTGGCTTGGTGAGGGGCGCTCGGAGCTGCTGGCAATTCCTCGCCGGAGTTTGCAACGGCGTCTGGCGGCTCTGTTTGACGACGGGGCGACGTTGCAGTTCACCCCAAGGCAAAACAACGACATGGTGAGATGTGGGCGAACATGGGGTTCACGTGAGCGTCATCGAGAGGGCTCGGGGCGGTCTGGCTTACCAGGGGGAGGTCACCGGAGTTGCTTGCAGACTGTGGCGCTCAGGTGGTCGTTGTTGTCGACGCTATGGATCAAGCGCGGGCAAGCTGAAGGTGCAGAGAGAAACGTCTGAGGATGGGGAGAAAGCTAGTATGGTTGGGGAGGCGAGGGGTGGAGGTGGTTCGCCGAATTTGGCCGGAATCATCGTCGGAGACAGGGATGCTTGAGATCAAAATTCACCCAGCCTGGGGGCAGAGAGTGAGAGGCAAGCGAGGGGAAAGAGAGGGGAGGAACGGGCGGTTAAGGGGGCATGGTCATGGCGAGAATTAAGTTAGGAATTAACGTGTATTCATCGCCGGAGTAAATGGCAGAAACGGCGTGGCGACGGGGTCGTGGTGTTGAAGACGACGGTGAGGTGGCGTGGGGCCTGTCTGTCAGCGAGGTGGAGTGAGTGGGAGATGGGGCCACTTGTCTGCAACTTAGCGGGTTCTTTTCCGAGTGAAAAACATTTCGCTTAGAGGGGGGAGAGTTGGGCTGCGAGTTGGGCTTAGTGGGCCAGATGGGTTGGGTCTGTTCTTTCATTTTTTTTATACAGAAGCTTTTTCCTTTTTCTATTTGAATTCTGTTTTGATTTTATTCAAACAATTCAAACACCCAAATGAATTCAAACCTTTGCCAAACTTTGTGTAGTTTTTAATTCTGTTTAACAACATAATCCAAAGTCAAAATAAAATAATACTTTTATTCTTTTAGGATCTATTTAATAATTAAATAAAATAGTCCTTAGTTATTAATTCAAATAGGATTTGATTTATTTTTAAAATTCTATTTGAAATCTAAATTAATACCAAAATCAATTCAGTAGGTTTTATTTGAAAATATAAAACACTTGGAAATCTTATTTAAAATAAAATAACAAGTTTTAGTGTTTATTAAAATGGAAAAGCCTTTACTTTAATAAAATTGGATATTAATAAATCCTCATTATTTTATTTAAATAAACCTTTACCCTTTTAATCAAAACAAAATATTTTATTTTCAAAAGCTTGGCCAATGTTTAATTTGGCCCTATAAAATAATCCTTATTTATACTTCTACCTTTTCTTTTGAAAACCAAATCTTTTTATTAAAGGATCCAAAAATAGTGATTCCAACTATTAAAACTTTCTTTATGAATTGTTTATCTTTTTAAATCCCTTTAGGATTTATTTGATCAAAATAGGTTTGAAGTTTTCCAATTGGAATCAAAAAGTTTCTTCTCACCCTGAAAATCAAGAATTGTTTATTTTGTTTATTTATTTTTCACATTTCAAAATTTGGAAAATTTTGGGATGTGACAGGCTACCACCCTTAAAATAAATCTCGTCCCGAGATTTTGGAAGGCTAGAGGTTACAAGTTGGCCTCAAGGCAACTAGGGTACTACCACCCTTAAAATAAAGTCTCATAGGGTTACATTGATGGTTCACTTGACTATGGGTTCAACACTTAATATCCAGACAAGGAATCCTTATTTGACTCTTCTGAGTTAACTAGTTCCTGATATCCACTTCTTCTATCTCTTCAAAGTTTCCATCCATGTCAATGTGGTTCACATGTACTTTCTGGGTCACATTGGAGTCATTTCCATTGGCTCTTCTAGCATCCTTTTTCTTTTTCTTCTCAGGACAGTCTGATGCATAGTGTCCAAGTTCCTTACAATTATAGCACTGCAACTGGCTAATGTCTTTCTTCCTGAAAGTGTCATGTTGGTTCTGACCAAGGTCATCTCCATTGTCAGTATCATTTCCATTATTCTCACTTCCATTGTTGTGGTGGTGGTACTGATGTGGTTCAGAATCTTCATTGCTCTTTTTGAATGAATGCTTCTTTTTTGATGATCCTGAGTGATTCTTGAGTTTATGCTTCCTCTTTCTATTCTCAACTTGATTCATCTTGTTTTCCAAAATGGTGGCTTTGTCACAGAGTGATTGACAAGTTGGAACATAGGCAACAGCTAGCTGCAGGTTCAACTCATCTTTAAGTCCTTCAAGAAATTTGTCTTTTCTCTTAGCATCTGTATCAACTTCATCCGGTGCATAGCGTGCCAGATTGTTGAATTCTTCAATATACTCAGCCACACTGAGGTGACGCTGTTTCAGATTGTGAAACTCCTTTTTCTTCAAGTACATCACTCTAGGTGAGATGTGAGTTGTTCTGAATCCATCCTCAAAAATAGCCCAAGTCACATCTTCAAGGGGAGTGGTGATTTGAAAGTTGTCCCACCATGTTGCTGCTGGTCCTTCAAGCAGAAATGCTGCAAACCTAACTTTTTCTTCATCGGTGCAGCCAACAGTCACTAAGTCTTTGTTCACCGAACGTAACCAATCATTGGCTTCCATTGGATCAGTTGTTCCAGAGAACCTTGCAGGCCTAAGTTTCAGAAACTTGGTGAGCATGTCAAGTGCTGGAGGATTATTCTGATTGTTGTTGTTGTTGTTGTTGTTGTTCTGATTCTATATGAATGTGGTCATCTCCTGCATCAGTTGTGTCTGAGCTGCCATCATCTGCTGCATCTCAGGAGTGATATTGTTGTTTTGGTTGGGGTTAGCACGACAGGGAGGCATCTGTTGGTTTGATAGGGATAAGTATTGGTGGATAGGTTTTTAAGAAGTTCTAACACACAACTCAAAACCAACCAAGTTCAGTCAAACAATCAAGCAATCAACAAGCAACTATTCACTTAACAACTTATGAGATTAACTCATGAGTTGAAGGAAACAACAAGTTTTCTTGAAAATAATAACTTAGTATAGTCATACCTCATAGGTCAATATGATCCATACTCTAACTTGATATGAATGTTTTGGGGGCCAATCTAATGTCTCTTGGTTTTTCACTTGTAGTACATAGTGATGTCTAAGTTGAAGTCCTTGGTGAAACTAAAGTTGAAATCACTTGAAGATGTTGAAGTCATTAGAGTTGATGAAATCTTTTGCACATGGTGAAGTCTTTGGCCATGGGGTAGGTTTTGTCCATCAAGTTTGAAATAGAAGAGATGTAGAATCAAAACCAAAAATGGTTGAGGAAAGAGTTTACAAGATTGTTTGTAAATAAGTTTTGGAACAAATACAACTCCTATTTTTCTAAGGGGTTTTGTCCAATCCTAGGGTTACAATCCTACAGGCAACACAGTGCTCTGATACCATCTGTAAGGTTCCCAACCTTTAATAAGGTATAGATCCCTGTGTTTACAATGCTAGTCCCTGGATCAATAGCTAGCATCCACAGTTAAGATGTAATATCAAGAAACAAAGGTCATAATACAACTTTATAATCAGGAATAAAATAATTTATTACATCTTACATAGCTCATTTGGCTATCACATTACATTCCAGCAGAATATCTATAAGCATGGGGTCCTTCATCTTCAAAGTGCCACAGGCAATCATGTTGGTTGTAGACTTGTAATCCTAATCATTAAACTCCACTAACATCAAACAAACCTGCAACATAATAAGTTGCAACCACGAGGGTCAATACATTTGAATTGTATTGGCAAGTTTCACTACTATGTAGAAATGAGTGGATCCTATCATTTACATGCATATTTGGCTAAGTAGGGTTAAGGCTCTTTTGCAGAAAGCAATATAGTTTTATCCTATCTTTTCAAAATAGTTTTTGATCTTTGTCAAATCTTTCTGAACTTCTTGGAAAAACTCCAAGTTCTTCTAATCCCTTGTTGTCACCATGAAGTTTTACTTTGAGAAATTGGAATGTCGAGATCTTCCATAGCTTCAGGCCTTAGTTGCTCAGTATTGTCCATAACCGGGGACACGGATAAGTACTTAGAATTTGATCTTCTGCAGAAGTTGTACACTTTACCCACATGACACAATCTCATCTTGATGCCACCAGTGGCTGCTGGATAAGTACTCACCAAGATGGAGTACTGGCAGATTGAGAATGTGACAAAGTCTTCCCATAGGAGTCCTCCCAATACACAATGCTAGCTTGTCATCCAGGCACCAATGTAGGGCTTCAAGTTCCCTTACACAATTCTAGTTAACCTGAAGATGTCAATGCATGGGTCTTCTACTATGTAGTTGACTAAGCCAGAGCCCATTTAGCATTTGGCTGTACACGGAAGCCACTGTACGAGAAACATGTTCAATCTCTGTGTCCCTGGGTGGTTTTCTTCTAGTGCACATACAAAAAGAGATAGCCATATAAACATGGTTCCTTTTGTTGCCACCTTGTCCAACCTTGAGTATCCTTGTCCACCGAGGTGGTTCATTGAGTACTTGTTTTATTATATAAAACATATATCTTTTCAACTCTTCATATAATCATAACATGTATCCCATCCCAAATATATAGCTGGGCTAAGCATACTACAACTACAATGTTTTCACTAAGGAATATATAAGGGTATCCTATTAGGATTTAGCATAGCATAAAATATAGTAGTCCTTATCATGCATGTTTCAAAAATCCACTAAGTGTAATGAAAATAGTAGGACATGGATGATAGTGTCACTTGCCTTTTTAGTAGAGAATGGTTGGTTCACTTCTTGATCTTGCAAATATCACACTCTTCTAACTTCACTACAATTCAATCAAGCAAACACATATTCAACACAACATTCAAACAATTTGTCACACATAAAATAACAAAGGCAAGGTCATGCATGCAAGCATGCAAAAGATAGTTTTATTTGCAAAGGTGGTTTCTACTAAGCTCTAAACATTATAAAGTTCAAAGTGGTCATTTTCTAAAGTGGTAAAACCATTTGCAAAAGGTTTTATCTATAAACCATTTTTAAACCCAAACAATATTTTATGTGGTTGAAAATGCTTTTAGCAAAGCAATATTCTTTGAATCAAATCATTTCCCAAAGGTTTTACTCATAAATCATTTCTAAATCATAATCAATATTTTTATTTGACAAGAAATGTGTTAATTAAAATATTTACTCCTTAACTTCACAAAATACATTTTTAAATCCATAAGTTGGTTCCTAGGGTCAGTAGGTTCACAACAATCCATTTTGCAAAGATTTCACATTAAAATTATACCTAGAACAATTTTTATATTCATAATAAGCCTACACAAGTTTCTGAAATTTCAACCAATTTTACAGAAGCAAAACATTAAACAAAGTGCATGGTTGCAAAGTACTTGTTCTACTGATTCCATTGATATAAAATTTGCAAAATTTGGACGTGTAGAACTAAAGTTATAGATTTTTCAAATTTGCAAATCTAATAGAACACATTTCTGTTTTTAATCCTGAGTCTGGCCACGTGGCGTGATTCTATTGGCCGGTACCGTTTTGTTTGAATCAAGCAATACTGGCCGTAGGATTTCATTTAAAACACATGGCTCAGATTGACGCATACCCCTTCGCCTAGATCTATTCTTAGCCGTAAGATTTACATCTAACGGTCGCAGATGCTGGGTCAAAGATTGGCGGCGCTGCGTGGCGGCGACTGGCGGAGCTCGCTCTTCTCGCGGCGGAGCTGGCGATACTGGAAGCGAGGGAGAGGGGGAAGTGGCTCACCGTGCTCGCAAGGGGTTGGCGAAGCTCGAGGTGGCGTTGTCTTGGCGAGGGGCGCTCGGAGCTGCAGGCAATTCCTCGCCGGAGTTTGCAACGGCGTCTGGCGGCTCTGTTTGACGGATGCTGCAGTTCACCCCAAGGCAAAACAACGACATGGTGAGATGCAGGTGAACATGGGGTTCACGTGAGCGTCATCGAGAGGGCTCAGGGCGGTCTGGCTTACCAGGGGGAGGTCACCGGAGTTGCTTGCAGATGGTGGCGCTCAGGTTGTCGTTGTTGCCGACGCTATGGATCAAGCGCGGGCAAGCTGAAGGTGCAGAGATAAACGCCTGAGGATGGGGAGCAAGATAGTGTGGTTGGGAGGGGGCGCGGCGGTGGTTACGGATTTGGCGGAATCATCGTCGAGACAGGGGATGTGAGCTCAAAATTCACTGACTGGGCGAGAGTGAGAGGCGAGGGAAAGAGAGGAGAGCAGGCGGTTAGGGCATGGTCATGGCGAGAATTAAGTTAGGAATTAACGTGTATTCATCGCCGGAGTAAATGGCAGAAACGGCGTGGCGACGGGGTCGTGGTGTTGAAGACGACAGTGAGGTGGCGTGGGGCCTGTCTGTCAGCGAGGTGGAGTGAGTGGGAGATGGGGCCACTTGTCTACAACTTAGCGGGTTCTTTCCGAAAGTGAAAACGTTTTGAGAGGGGGGAGTTATGAAGTTAATGGGTTGGGTATGTTCTTTCATTTTTTTTATACAGAAGCTTTTTCCTTTTTCTATTTGAATTCTGTTTGGATTTTATTCAAACAATTCAAACACCCAAATGAATTCAAACCTTTCCCAAACTTTGTGTAGTTTTTAATTCTGTTTAACAACATAATCCAAAGTCAAAATAAAATAATACTTTTATTCTTTTAGGATCTATTTAATAATTAAATAAAATAGTCCTTAGTTATTAATTCAAATAGGATTTGATTTATTTTTAAAATTCTATTTGAAATCTAAATTAATACCAAAATCAATTCAGTAGTTTTTATTTGAAAATATAAAACACTTGGAAATCTTATTTAAAATAAAATAACAAGGTTTAGTGTTTATTAAAATGGAAAAGCCTTTACTTTAATAAAATTGGATATTAATAAATCCTCATTATTTTATTTAAATAAACCTTTAACCTTTTAATCAAAACAAAATATTTTATTTTCAAAAGCTTGGCCAATGTTTAATTTGGCCCTATAAAATAATCCTTATTTATAATTCTACCTTTTCTTTTGAAAACCAAATATTTTTATTAAAGGATCCAAAAATAGTGATTCCAACTATTAAAACTTTCTTTATGAATTGTTTATCTTTTTAAATCCCTTTAGGATTTATTTGATCAAAATAGGTTTGAAGGTTTCCAATTGGAATCAAAAAGTTTCTTCTCACCCTGAAAATCAACAATTGTTTATTTTGTTTATTTATTTTTCACATTTCAAAATATGGAAAATTTTGGGATGTGACACTTTTCTTATTGGAAAATTAACCGAGGACGTGTATACGATATAGCCCGAGGGTTTTGTCGATCTGGCTAATGCTGACAAGGTATGCAAACTTCAGAAATCCATTTATGGGTTGAAGCAAGCATCTCGGAGTTGGAACATTCGCTTTGATGAGGTAGTCAAATCATTTGGCTTCATCAAGAGTGACCATCATTATTGTTTATACAAGAAGTTTAGTGGGAGTAAAGTAAACTTTCTAATCTTATATGTGGATGACATATTATTGATTGGAAATGCTGTCCAGATATTGCAAGAAACCAAGGAGTCATTGGAAAGGTGTTTCTCAATGAAGGACTTGGGTGAGGCAACTTATATTCTTGGAATCAGGATCTATAGAGATAGATCTAGGCGGCTCATTGGATTGAGTCATAGTACATATTTGGACAAAGTGTTGAAGAAGTTTAACATGGAATCATCTAAGAAGGGGTTCTTACCGATGTCCCATGGTGTAAGACTAAGCAAGACTCAGTGTCCTTCGACAACTGATGAGCGAAGTCGGATGAGGGAGATTCTGTATGCTCTTCGACAACTGATGAGCGAAGTCGGATGAGTGAGATTCTGTATGCTTCGGCAATAGGATCCATCATGTATGCCATGATTTTTACTAGGACAAATGTTTCCTATGCTCTAAGTGTTGTGAGCAGATACCAGGCTGACCCTAGAGAAATCCACTGGGCAGGGGTGAAAACCATCCTAAAGTACTTGAGAAGGATGATACGTCGGAAACGTATCTATACTTTTTGATGTTCCATGCTTTTTTAGTAACTACTTTGATTTGCCTTGTCTACACTTTGAGGTGTTTTTATATGTTTTCTGAAACTAACCTATTAACAAGTTGCCACAATGCCACTTGCCTGTTTTCTTTTGTTTTTGGTTCAAGAAAGGCAGAAAATCAATATTCTCGTAATTGGACGGGACAAAAGCCAAAGTCAATATTTTACCGTGGGCAACATGAAGCCAGAGTACGAGACGCAGGAGGCTCACCAGGGGGCCACACCCCCTAGCGGCGCGCCCTAGGGCTGGCCGCACCTAGGGGGTGCAGCCACCGTGGTGGCCCCCTGCCTCGCCTCTTTTCCTATAAAGTCCACCCGATGCCAAAACCCTAAGTACCCGATCAATATTCCATGAAGCCGTTTGTACCCGCCGCCACCATCATCCCTAGATCGGAGGCAATTTGAAGTTATTCCTGGCACCCTACCGGAGGGGAGATCATCCCTGAGGCCTTCTTCTCTGGTATGAAGCGTGAGTAGTTCCACCTTGGACTACGGGTCCATGTAGTAGCTAGATGGTTGTATCTCCTCCTTGTGCTTTCATGTATAGATCTTGTGAGCTCCGTTCTTGATCAAGATCTAATCTATTTGTAATCATGCATGTTGTGTTTGCGGGGATCCGATGGATATTGAGATTACTATGTCAGATTGATTAATGGTTTTCTCTATTTGATTCTATCATGTCTGTGTTGTTTGTGCTCTTGCATGCTCTCTGTTGTTAGTAGCTATCTTGGCCAAGTAGTTGCTAGTGACTCCAAGAGGGGGTATTTATGATCGATAGTGGGCAAATGCCTCTACTTTTCAAGGGAAGTGATAGAAATATCTTCGATGGTAGATGTGCTTTTGAAACTAGGGAGAAAACAACGGTATCTTGTTCATGGAACAAGTGGATTGTTTACCTTACACACTTTTCTTAAAGCAGTTGTCTGTTGCTTGGAACTTAATACTAGAGGGGGTTCGGACGATAACCTGAAGGTGGACTTATAGTCATAGATGTAGTTGGATGGTAGTCTATGTATATTGTTGTATTGCCCAATCAAATCTCATAGGATCTTTTTGTCTAGTATTGCATTTTTATGCCTTGCTCCGTTCATGTAAATACCCTGCTGTAATTTGTTTACCCTTCATGCCATGTTTTTTATGTAAGGAGAGCACCTCTAGTGAACTATGGACCCCGTTCCAATCTTTACCATTGATACATCTTCCACTGTTACTGTTTACTTGCTTCAAACCATCATTACCTTACACACCATATAGTTAGTCCTTTATTACAGCAAACGGTGAGCTTGATAACCTCACTATTTGTTGGGGCAAAGTCTTGAGTTTGTGTTGTGTAGGTTTCCATGTTGCTTGCAACACGTGTGTGACATTTCCTTCCTCCTACTGGTTCGATAACCTCGGTTTCTTAATGAGGTAAAACTTGCTGATGTGCTCATCATACCTTTCTCTTGGGGTATCCCGACGAAGCGCTTCCACATTGATAGAGCGCCATCAAGCTTTTTCTGGCGCCGTTGCCGGGGAGGCTAAGGACATCTTCATAAGGGGAGTCCTCCTCAACCTTTCTCTTTACTTTGTTTTTAGTTTTCTTAGTTTCTTTTACTTGGTTTTGTTTGCCTATTTTTATCAAAAACTCCAAAAAAAATTAGTTTAGTTTGGTTTCCTTTCTCTATTCAAAAACACAAAAAAATTAGTTCCTGCCCTAGTTGCTACCATGTCTGGTTTTGGTCCAATCTCTGTGACACCTATGGAAGAGATCTTTACTTTTAAGCAAAAAATTGAAGAGAGTTTTAAAGAAGCTTGGTCTAGAATCTCTGCTTTACAAAGGGAAACTGAGCCTAAGATGAGTCTTAGCTTTGTTATTAATAGTTTCTACCACGGTATTGCTCTTTGTTATACTTTGGATGTTGTGGCTGAGAAAGATATTTTTCAATGTACTGAGGATGAAGCTTTTGATGCCATAAAGAAATTGATTATAATTTATAATACGCCTGGCAAGTCAGATTCCTCTTTCATAGATATTTTTGCTAGGTTGAACACTCTTGAGTCCAGTACTGCTGCTTTGAATAGTTGTTATCACACACTTAGGGACTAACATAATTATGTTCCAATGAATTCTGAGCCTTCAAAGTGGTTTCCCACAATCAAAGTCACTATAAATAGTGCAACTTTTGATGCTCGTTGTGATATCATGTCTGAATTTTGCCTTATGCCTAAAGATATTTATGAGTATTTGAGTCTTTGGGGACTTTTTAAAGGAGAAGAGGAAATATATCTGACTAATAATGCCACTTTATTACCCTTTGGAATAGCTAAAGGTGTGTTTACAAAAATCTCAGGGAAAATGGTATCTACTGATTATCTTGTTATGGAATGTGTAGGCAAAGGACAGATTACACTTGGAAGATCCCTACTGAAACACCTTGGAGCAATAATAGATATGGGAAAAGGTATTATGCATTTTGCTCCTCCATTAAGCAATCATATATTTCCTGTCATGGTGGTGGCACGGCAGATGCCATGGGTAGGCTAAAGTATGGGGCCAATGGATGCTAGAGGGATCTGGGGAGGGAAGATGTAGTTGATTCTACACACAGAAGTCTAAGGCAAAGATCTTTATTTCTTCTTCCTTGGGCTACAAGTGCTCCTTGAGCTGTATACAGGGAGAAGAGAAGAACTTTACCAGCCTAACGGCTCTAACTTTAGTCGATCCCCCCTTCTGAGTCCAGCCCTCTCCTTATAAAGGAGAGCCCTGGGTTCCTCTAGGGCTGACGTGGCAAGCATATTCGAGGAATATGCTTGTCCCAACATAGTAGTTCGGTTCTCCCCTTTTCCTGTCGCCCCTCTAATGACGGCAAGGTTCCAGAGGGCCCCTCCTGTGCGCCTCGGGCGTCTGGACTGTCACCTCCGTGACCTCTTCCTGCCTCTCTGTCGCTCTGCGCCTTTGTCCCTAGCGCTTGTCCCTGTCCAGATTCCCCCTAGCTTGCTGCTAGGATTTGACTTCAGGCTTTTCCTTCTCCTGCAAGCTTCATAACATTCGGTCTCTCCTCGCATAACTCGGATCGTCCCTCACCTGCATCAAGATCACTCAGGCTAACCCGGCCGACTTACGCCACATCTCGGCCGGGTTATGTCTTAACATAAATATACGGGTCTCTCTCCTTCATATGTCGGCCGACTTCTACAGGATTCGGCCGACTTAGACTGTAACTCGGAAACCAGACGGGGATCGTACCCTCGTCTTTCCCCGTCTTTACCCTATCCGGGGTTACCTCCCCAACATTAGTCCCCGAAGCTGGTGTGGCCCTGCCGATAACCTCGGCTGGGCCGTATCAGTTTCATCATATTTTTTCTGTATTGTTTCCGAGTTATCTCTTTCTCGTTCGAGGTACCCACGTTCCTTCTCTCGTACGCCTCGTCCTACGTGTCAACCCCATCATTGTTCTTCTAGTTTTTTGTTCCTCTATAGTATTTACTGACAAGCTACAGTTAACACTGTGCCTGTCGTGCCGGCGCTGTGACGCCTCGTGCGCCGTTTCCCTTGGGGATCGCGATCTTCTTCGCTGTTGTGTGGACCTTGGTGCGGCTCCACTTAATGACGTGCGTTGGTGCCGCACCCACGATCTACACGGTTAACCGGCGCACCCACGATCCCACTACCTCGCTTGTGGCTTGACTATAAAGAGGGGCGCGGC
The DNA here is from genome assembly GCA_023614405.1 of Avena insularis. Lineage (NCBI taxonomy): Eukaryota > Viridiplantae > Streptophyta > Magnoliopsida > Poales > Poaceae > Avena > Avena insularis. The sequence goes on along the minus strand of CM042687.1, from coordinate 50,318,717 downwards.
GTCTGGGGATTCACTTCTCCCCTTTTCGCTCGCCTGCGCCCTTCTTCTTCCTCTCGCATCCGCGCCCTCTCGCAGCTCCGCCGCCGCGCGCTCCTCAGAACTTCCGACGGCGTGGACCCCGCCGTGTCATCCCGTCCGCCTCGTACGCGTTCGCCAGCTCCGGCACCGTCGCCGGTGAGTTCTTTCCAGCCGTGTTGCCTAGGTTTTATCCTAGATTTCTCTATTTCGATCTTGTATTCGTGCGGCGGTTCCTCAGCTCCTCCGCCGCCGTTCTTGTGCAAAATCACGACGGGGCCTCGTAGCTCTAAACTTTCCTCCGCCGCTAGCTTTTCCTCCGTCGATCTTTCCGGCGAACCCATGTCTAGCTCTTTTAGTGGCGCCTTGGTAGAAGATGACGACGCTGGCTCTGGGCCCGAGCGAAGCTCGTGGCAAGGCTCTTCCGTTACATGCCGCGAGATTGAGTGGCTTATCCGAACTCGGAGGATTCCCGCCGAGGTCTCCCGCCGCTTACCCGGCAGCGAGTCCTCTCCGGATATTAGGGAGGGTGAGTACGTAGTTTTTATGTCACATTTCTCGCGCGGCTTTGGTCTTCCTCTCAGCGATTTTGCTAGAGAGTTTCTCGACTACTTTGGCCTTCAGCCGCATCATCTTCCTGCAAATGCCATCGCTTCTCTTTCTGCTTTTATCTCTTCCTCGGAGGGATACTTTGGCCTATGGCCGTCTGTGCACGTCTGGTCGAAGTTCTTCCAGATTCGCTCTAACGTAATCCCTGACAAGTCTCTGCACCCTTCCGAGAAACTGCTTACTCAATGTGGGGCTGCGTCCATTACACCTCGGAGGAAGTCAGTGTTTCCTCGTGTCACCGGGTTAGAGTCGTGCAAGAAGTGGCACAAATCCTTCTTTTACGTCAAGAACAGAGGGACGGAGGACAAGATCCGGCTTCCTGCCTTCTCCATTGGTCCGCCTTCTAAGGTGAATTGGACTTATAATCCGAGGAAGAGTCATGCCTTGGCCGAGGCCTTTGAGATTCGGCTCAAAGAGCTGATCCGTGCCGGGTTATGCGGCGAAGATCTGATGGCTACCTTTATCAGTAGCCGAATCTGCCCATTCCAGAAGCGGACTCACAAACTGTGCTACATGAGCGGTCCTCTTGACCCTAACCGAGTCTCGACCGTGGAACTGGATAACTATCTTATCCATAAGTGTGTCCGAGCTATCTTCAAGACGGAGATGCCCGAGGATTGGGCTTGGGGATTGAAACCTTTCACCCGCGATCGTCCGCCTCCCGAAGTAAGTTTAACCAATAACGCTCTGCCATTCAATTGCTTTCGCAACAGTTTTCGCTGATTTTCTTTTTTCTTGTCTTGCAGAGGTTTGCAGAACAGAAGAATGAGGATGCCGAGGTTTTGCTGCTTCCGTGGCCTGCGGACCGGAGCACCCCGGATACTGGTGAGCCGGACTCGGAAGAGTTCGTCCCTAAGTCGGATCCTGCCCCGGCTCGAGCTCGTGGCAAGACCTCGGCCCATGAGGAGGAAGGTGATTCGAACGAGGTCCAAGTTCTTGAGGTAGTTGCCGCAATGCCTATTTCTTATGCATTTCCGGCTTCTACTTTCCCAGCTAATCCGGCCGGTCAGGTTCACGACGCCGAGCCTATTGCTTCCCGACCTCCTGTTACCTCGGGGAAACGCGGGGCTCCTGCTAGTGCCTCAGAGGAAGCCCCTAAGAAACGAATGAAGAAATCCGCTCCGAATCCCCCCAGGCGCAAGACCATGCCTGGGGTCGCAGGGTAAGTTCCTTTTGCTCGTATTTCTTGTTTCTCTCTTTCTGTTTTTCATCCTGACGGCCATTTTTCTTTCTTGTTTTCGCAGTGCTCCGCTTTCTGTTAAGCCCGGTGGTCCTAGCATGACTGCCGCCCGATTCGGCAGCCGTCTCCTCCGCCCGTTGAAGATACTAGGATTCCCAGTCCTGCTCGTGCTGCCTCTCCTTCAGCTCCGAATCAGTCACCCCCTTGTTGCGACGCGCCTGATACTTCTTTTGTCAACATTGATTCCACTCGGCCCTCCAAGATTTCCGTCGAACCTGTTGCGCCCTTTATGGGTCCGAGCGCCTCTACTGAGCCTCCATCTGCCCCAGCAGTCTCTACAGCAACTCCAGCCCCGGCCGAAGAGGTCGTTATCTCGGCGCCTTCTGCGACCGTTACTCCTGCTGCTCCTAAAGACAACATTCCCATTACCGAGGTATCGGCTCCTGCTGATGCCTCTTCTAAGGCAAGAAAAACAGTTGCCACCAAGGCCTCCTCTTCCCAGAAAGGACTTGTTGGCTCTTCTCAGCCGAGTATTGCCGACGTTCTGCGCAAAGGAGCTGCGCCTACCAAAGCCTCCGTTACCTCGGCTGCCAGCACCCAGCTTGCTCTTCATAAAAGCCCTGCGACCGCAGTGGTTACACAACATGTTCGGGGTAAAGTTTTAACTCGGACGGCTAGTGGGAACAGCCTCGGCTCGCTGGTGGAGTATGCGAATAATTGGAATGCTGCTGATCAGTTTGAGGGTAACCCAATCAGTCAGCCCTTTCAGCTTTCCGACATCAGCGGTCGTTTCGATCAAGCTGCCAAGTTCATCCTTGACACTAACAAGATGAATGAGGTAATTGCTGTTTTGCAGAGTTTTAGATTAGTTCTCCAGATGTTATTATATGCTCTAGTCCCCGAAACTTGCAAGGAAATAACTTGTTATATGCTTGGAAATTTAATGATGCTTTACTTAATCTAACTTTATTTCTAGGGTTCAAATTTATATCCAACTAGATTTGTCTTATAGTTTGCTTGACTTTCTTTTTAGTTGAACTTGAAATATCCAGCCACCTAGATCCGAGTTAAGTTTTGCTTGATTCGGATCTGGTTGCTTCGAATATCCAGCCACCTAGATCTGAGTTGAGTTTTGCTTGACTCGGATCTGGTTTAGCTTTGAATATCCAGCCACCTAGATCCGAGTTAAGTTTTGCTTGACTTGGATCTGGTTTAGCTTCGAATATCCAGCCACCTAGATCCGAGTTAAGTTTTGCTTGATTCGGATCTGGTTGCTTCGAATATCCAGCCACCTAGATCTGAGTTAAGTTTTGCTTGACTCGGATCTGGTTTAGCTTCGAATATCCAGCCACCTAGATCCGAGTTAAGTTTTGCTTGACTCGGATCTGGTTTAGCTTCGAATATCCAGCCACCTAGATCCGAGTTAAGTTTTGCTTGACTCAGATCTGGTTCAGCTTCGAATATCCAGCCACCTAGATCCGAGTTAAGTTTTGCTTGACTCGGATCTGGTTCAGCTTCGAATATCCATTTATCGTTTTGCTCCATTGCTCAGGTTGCCCATGACCGGCGGACTGCCGAATTTCAGAGGTTGCTTTTCTCGCACCGCAAACTGGAAGAAAAGTATGATAAAATCCTTCCTGTGGTAAAAAAGGCTGGTAAGTCTATAGTTCCTTTTCGTTATTCTTGACGTTCTTATCGATTTGTCCGCGAGATGCCGGCTCACTTTTTGGGTGAACAGGTAATATCAATAACCTCAATATCCGTCTTGAGAAGAAAGTCAAGAGCTTGGAAGGTTAGTTTCTTTTCTATATTACACCTTTTCCCCTTTAACATTTGTGCTAAGCTTTCTTTATTTCATTTGGCTTTGGTAAAGCCGAGTTGCAAACCTTTGCAGCGTCTCACCAAGACTGCACGCCCATCCCTGACGTGATGCTGCATTTTTTAGAACAAAGCGCTACTCATTCGGCAAGCTTCAAGAAAAAGATGATGAAATAGCTCGCCTGCAGGCTGAGGTGGATGCCCTTAAGCTCTCACAGAAATCCGAGCTAGGGAAGGTCGATCAGGAGTTCTCCGAGGAGAAGAATCGGCTAGCTCTGGAGCTGCACAAGAACAAAGAACTCCTCGAGGCTGCCGAACTGAAAATTCAGGGAATGAGCGAGGAAATCGCTCGCTTTGAGAAGATCAAGATCGATTGGGCCAAAGACCTTCAGATAATGATGAGTTATATTCACCGTAAGCTTCTTAGCATGGCCGAATTATATTTTTCTCTTTGCCCCTGCTGCCAACTGACACATTCGCGTTTTGCGCAGATCATTTTCCCAAAGCTAAGCCCGTGAGTTCTAAAGCGGTTCTTGCAGCTCGCGTGCGCCGAGGTGTCCCTGTTGCCGCTGACTCGGAGTATTCGATGGAGGATTTCTTGGTTGCTGTTGGTGCTGCAGTTGGTCCAATGAAGATTATGGGCCGGGATTTGGTGCAGGCAGCTATTCGAGCTTACCATGTTCTCTGGCCGAACACTTCTGGGACCCCTGATATCAATGAGGTCGAATTACTGGTGAAAAGACTAATGTTATCCGAGAGGAAACTAAGTCTCTGGAGGGAATCAGCCGGACGAGCTGGCGCTGATATGGCTCTCACTGTTATTATGTCATGGTACGAAGACATCTCTCTTGATATCCTGAGAAATCTGCGCACTGGTTCTCGTTGGGTTGAGGACCCCGCCTTTGTTGCTCTTTGTCAAGCTCGCGCCTTCCAGCTTGTTGAGTATGCCGATGTGCACACCTGGAATGAAGGTCCAAGTTTCCTTCCAAACCCGGATGATGAGGTCGTAGTTGAGGATGCCTCGGATAACAATTCAGCTGGGCAAGAGGAGGGTGAGGATGACTCGGCCACATCTGGTAGCTCCAGTTCAAGCTCGGACGATGTGGCGACCATGGTCCTCCTCGAAAGGTACTGGGCATTCAACTGCACAAACTGAAGCGCCTGAGCAGCCTCGGGCTTCAACTGAAGTTGCACCTGGGTCTATGGAAGGCGAGGTAACCTCGGTCGAAGTTCCTCCAACGTTGGAGTGCCCAGCGCCTGACCAAGTTGCTGCCTCTTCAGCTAAAAACGTTTAAGTTATTTCTTATCCCTGGTATGCCGGGCGTATGATGTACGCAAAACATTTGTTCATTTTCTGTACGACCTGAATTTCTTTTGCCGTGAACTGCTGCGACATATGTGTTTGTGGCTGTTATAATTTTGTTTAAGTTGGTTTTCGTCCGAATTCTTGCTTTGATGACTCGTGATTTCCTGTTTTTAGGATGCATCCTTGTCTTTGTATTCTCGTGGTTTAGCCGAGTAGTCTAGGTGTGAGCTTCGAATATCGTACTAGATTGATCGGCTCTGATTCGTGGTGTTGAAGTGTTACACCTTTCTTGTATCAAAGGTTGATTATTACTTCGGAACGATGTATGGCAGTCCCCAAATCACTGCCTATCTCGCCGAAGTCTAGTATGTGAACCAAACTTCAGAAATAATATAAGGCCAATGCCGAGGCGCTGCTCAGGGTGTCGAGTTTCAGTGCTCAACAAAAAATTTCGGGCAACATATGGCAGTCCCCGAGTCATTGCTCTAGATGCCGAGGTTTAATACATAAGATGAAATTTGGAACAACTTGTAGCAATCCCCGAGTCACTGCTCTGGATGCCGAGGTTTAATACATAATGTGACATTGAAATAACATACGGCAGTCCCCGAGTCACTGCTCTGGGTGCCGAGGTTCAAATATATAACACGGAATTGAAATAACATATGGCAGTCCCCGAGTCACTGCTCGAGGTTCAAATACATAACACAGAATTGAAATAACATATGGCAGTCCCCGAGTCACTGCTCTAGGTGCTGAGGTTCAAATACATAACACGGAATTGAAATAACATATGGCAGTCCCCGAGTCACTGCTCTAGGTGCCGAGGTTCAAATACATAACACGGAATTGAAATAACATATGGCAGTCCCCGAGTCACTGCTCTGGATGCCGAGGTTCAATACATCATTGGTTTTTGACCTTGAGACATCATGCTACGAGTAAAATGGACGAAGCAAAGCTACATTCCATGGCCGCTTCATTTCTTCGCCAGCTTTGTATGCCTTGTTTCTTCTGGGAGATTGAGCGTCGATTAGATAATAGGCATCGTTATGCAATGCTTTGCTCACGATGAATGGTCCCTCCCATGGAGGTGACAGCTTGTGCATACCGGCCGTGCGTTGTACCAGTCGGAGGACTAAATCTCCTTCTTTGAATACCCTTGGATTCACCTTCTTGCTATGATATCGATGCAAGTTCTGCTGATAAATAGCTGATCGTGATAGTGCCAGTTCTCTGGCTTCTTCTAGCAGGTCTACAGTATCTTGCCGAGCTATCTCGTTTACCTCCGAGGTTGTATACTGAGTAACTCTTGGTGAGTCATGTATTATGTCGGCTGGAAGGACGGCCTCTGCACCGTATACCAGAAAGAATGGTGTATAACCTGTTGATCTATTCGGAGTAGTCCTGAGGCTCCATAGTACGGCTGGGAGTTCCTCAATCCAACATCCTGCCGACCTTTGCAATGGTTTGACAAGTCGTGGTTTTATTCCTGATAGTACTAGTCCATTGGACCTTTCTACTTGCCCATTAGATGCTGGGTGAGCCACAGAGGCAATATCTAGTCTTATGTGTTTCTCTCTACAAAATCTGGCGAAGGCTCCTTCTGCAAAGTTTGTGCCATTATCTGTGATGATACTGTGCGGATACCCATATCTTAAGATAATATCTTTGAGGAATTTCACTGATGTGGGCCCATCGCATTTTTTTATTGGTTTCACTTCAATCCATTTTGTGAACTTGTCCACCATAACCAATATGTGGGTCATTCCCCCTCGTGCCGGCTTAAATGGTCCCACCATATCCAAACCCCACACAGAAAATTGCCAAGTGATGGGTATTGTTTTTAACTCGGCCGATGGCATGTGTATTTTGGTTGCATATCTCTGACACCCATTGCATTTTTCAACTAACTCTTTTGCTTCTTTCAATGCCGTCGGCCAATAAAATCCATGCCTGAATGCTTTGGCTACCAAGGCACGAGATGAGGCATGGTTCCCACATTCTCCTTGATGTATATCTAGGAGGATCTCCTGACCTTCTGCCGAACTCACACATTTCTGCAACACGCTTCTTTTATATAGCTCATTGTTTATGATTGTATAAGCTTTTGCTCTCCTTACAGTTTGTCTAGCTAATACTTCATTATCCGGCAATATCGAGTCTTTAAGGTAGGAGAATATGGGTTGCGCCCATGGCGGTGTGACTTTTTCTGGTGTAGTCTCACTGTCTATTTCCATGTTTTCTGCCGACATACCTACCTCGGCTTTCTCTATGATTGTGCTTACTTCTGCTGTCCTCCTCTTGGGGGGTTCCGAGTTATATTGCTGGTCTACTTCCATCGGCGCATTATCTGCTGCTGAATTTGCCGGAATAAAGATAGATTCGGATTACGAAGGATTATTGATGGTTTTCTGAGGTGTTCCAGGGCAATACCCGGTGGGATTGACTGCCGGGTTGATCCGAGTTTTGACAACGTGTCTGCGGCATCATTTTCTGCCCGAGGTATGTGGTGAAATTCACATCCTTCAAAGTATCCACTGATCCTTTGCACATGAAATCTATATAAAGCCATATTAGCATCTAATGCATCCCAATTGCCTGAGACTTGCTGTACTACTAGGTCCGAGTCCCCATAGCATAAGATTCGGCGTATGCCAATCTCTTTTGCTACTTTCAATCCATGAACTAGTGCTTCATACTCGGCTACGTTATTGGATGCGGCAAAATGTATTTGTAGCACATATTTCAGCTGATCTTTTTTAGGCGAGGTTAACACTATTCCTGCCCCCAAACCATTTCTTAGTTTGGAACCATCGAAATGCATCGTCCAATAATTTGGATCTGGTAATGGTGGCTCATACTGCACTTGACCCGATCTCTGAAGAAGTCGGCAACTGCTTGAGATTTGATTGCGTCTCTCCTATCAAATTGTGGAGCGTATGGCGACAACTCGATTGCCCATTTTGCTATTCGTCCACTTGCGTCTTTGTTGCTCAATAAGTCGGCTATGGGCGCCTCACAGATCACTTTGATGGGATGCTCTTCGAAGTAATGTTTAAGCTTTTTCGCCGACATATATACTCCATAAGCCACCTTCTGATAATGTGGGTAATTTTTCTTTGAAGTGGATAACACCTCACTTAAATAATACACCGGCCTCTGAACCGACTTACCATCTTCGAGTCGTTCCACTATGACTACAACACTCACTACTCTGTTGGTAGCCGCTACATAGAGTAACACAGGCTCTTTTGATAATGGAGAAGCCAAAATGGGTGTTGTGACCAACATCTTTTTCAACTCATGAAATGCGCCGTCCGCTTGTGGAGTCCAAATGAATTTATCTGATTTCTTCATCAGCTGATAGAGTGGTAGCGCCTTCTCTCCCAGCCGACATACAAACCGGCTGAGCGAGGCTAGACAACCCGTGAATTTTTGTACATCATTTAAGCATCTTGGCAATTCCATTCTTTCTACTGCCTTTATCTTTGTTGAGTTGGCCTCTATACCTCGGCTAGATACAAGAAAACCGAGTAATTTTCCTGTCGGCACGCCAAACGTGCACTTTTCCGGATTAAGCTTCATTCGGAACCTTCTCAAGTTCGCGAAAGTCTGCCGTATATCTTCCAGTAACGTTTTGCTTTCCTTGGTTTTAATGACCACGTCATCTACATATACTTGTACATTTTTTCCTATCTGATCGTGTAGACATTTTTGCATGCATCTCTGATATGTTGCTCCTGCGTTTCGCAGGCCGAATGGCATAGTGCGATAGCAATAAGCCCCGTACGGGGTAATAAACGCAGTCTTTATTTGATCGGCCGGATTTAACGGTATCTGGTGGAAACCAGAATACGCGTCTACAAATGATAATAACTCACAACCAGCGGTTGAATCAATGACTTGATCTATTCTAGGCAATGGAAAAGGATCTTTTGGACATGCCTTGTTCAGGTTCATGTAATCGATACACATTCGCCATACGATGGCTACATTGGGATCATCTTTCTTCTTTTCTACTAGCACCGGATTCGACAACCAATCCGGATACAGCACCTCCATGATGAACCCGGCTGCGAGGAGCCGAGCTATTTCATCCCCTATTATTTTCCTCCTGTCTTCGGCGAAGCGGCGGAGAGGTTGCTTCACCGGCCTTGCTCCTGGCCTTACATTCAAAGAGTGCTCAGCCAACTCCCTCGGAACACCTTGCAGGTCCTGAGTTGACCATGCAAATATGTCTCGATTCTCACGGAGGAAGTTGGTGAGCTCGCTTTCCTATTTATCGTCCAGGCCTGCACCAATAGTAACAGTACGCTCCGGGAATTGCTCATATATCTGAAACTTCTTCGTTTCTTTAGTCGGCTGAAAAGAGGCACTGCCATGCGGGTTGGCTAGCGCCGGCATGTTCAGCTGTGCTGACTGAGCAAGGGCTGCTACCTCCTGAATCCTTCTTTTTTCTCTTGCTATAACCAATGATTCGGCCAAATTTGACCCGGCTGATGCACACTCCATTATTTCTTGTAATCCCCTGCTATAGTTATCACTCCTTGTGGTCCGGGTAGCTTCATTTTCAGATAACTTATATGACAGCTGTCCATGAACTTGGCCAATGCTGGCCGTCCGAGTAGAGCATGATAACAGCTCTCTAGATCCACCACTTCAAACTCTAAATTCACTGCTCTGCAGTTATCTCTTGTGCCGAATAACACATCCACTCGGACCTTACCAATGAGTTCACATGAAAGCCCTGGCACTATTCCATGGAAAGTGGTCCTCGTGGATTGCAACATGTTCTGCGATATTCCGAGTTTATGCATGGTATCCTTGTACATGATATTGATACTGCTTCCATTGTCTATGAGTACCTTTGAGAATTTCACATTGATGCTCGGTCCCACTAATGTCGGATCCAACACGAGTGCATATGATCCGGGATTCGGCATTATCTTAGGATGATCCTTTATGCTCCAAGTTATCTCCTGATCCGACCAAGGCACATATCTTGCAATGCCGCATAACGCATTTACTTCCATATGTCGGCGCACACTTTGCTTGTCTTGTTGTTCCGCTAGAACACAATAGGATTGATGATGTTCTCTGTAATCATTGCGTCCGGTATTCGCCGGATTTGTCCTTCCATCCTGGACTTGGTTCATCACTTGATGTACCGCGTCTCTCCGATCCGAGTTATCGTACCTCGGGGGAGGAGGCGGTAACATCAGTTGTTGTGCATTTGCTCCAGTCAACTGTGGCTGATGCTGCTGATGTACTTGATGGGATGCCTGAACCCCTGCGGGGTTCCCCATTGCATTTTTCATCCATGCACATTGGCGGGTGGTATGGTTGGCTGGTCTGGATAGGTTTGACGTGTGAAATTTGCACGGCTGATCTAACATGGATTCGAACGTGTACTTCGGCCTCTCCTGCCACTGTTTCTTTTGTTTTGGGGTCCACTGCCTTTTTCCTTCATTTCTTGGTGTCCACTACTGAGGACCATTCTTCTGCTGTTGAGTTGCTCCGTGATTCGGCTGATCTTGCGCCACTGCCGCCACTTGGGCCGAATTATATCTATAATTCGGCCTTTCCTCTCTTCTTCTTCCTCTGAAATCACTGCGCCTGGATGACCCGGCCAAATCTCTTGCATAATGGTCCTGTTGCTCGCGATGATCCGCCGACATTAATTCTGGTTGCGTTGGGTCTCCTAATGCGTAGGAGTCCGCTATTCTAATAGTTTCTGCCAGTGTGGTCGGCATATCTCTTTGCAGACGCTGCCACAACACGCTGCCATAACGGCATCCTTGCGCGAACCAAGCTATTGCTTGCGATTCTATAACTCCTTCACATGAGTTTCTCAGGTTGCACCACCGAGTTAAAAATTCTCTATCTGTTTCATTCGGCCTCTGCTTGCACATGGCTAACTGTTGTGGCCTGTTTGGCCTCTTGTATGTGCTGGTAAAGTTGCTGACAAACATTTCCTCAAAATCCAGCCAACAGTTGATACTGCCCGTTGGTAGATTATTCAGCCACACCCTAGCTGGTCCTTCCAGCATCTGTGGGACATACCGTACATCCCATCGTAAGTTTCCACCCGCTATTTTTACAGCAGTGGCATAGTCAATCAACCAGTCCTGCGGTTTGGTACTCCCATTATATGTTTTCGTGCCCCTTGCTAGCTGAAAGTTCGGCACAGGTGGCTCGCCCATGATCCGTGGTCCAAAGCATGTCGGCCCTGGTGGACCCTGTTCTTCCAACAACTCGGACCTGTATAGCCGGTCTAGCTTCACTCTTGCATCATTTGATGGCAAATCTCTGTACAGAACTCTGTCTTGTATTCCATAGTGGTTGTTTCCGCCATGGATCGCATATTCCATCTCGGAATAACCATCATTGTATCTCTCATTAATTTGATTTTGGCGAGCTAGCCTTGTTTCTCTTTCCTGCCGGGGTTCATGCCTCGGTTGCGGGTTGAGTGGCAGTTCTCTCCTTACTTCGACCGGGGTATTGTTCTCATGATTGCCTCTCGCGGGTTCTCTTCTGCCGAGGTCTCCATTGCCTCGGCTTCCGCCGTCTTTTTCCACACGGCCGTGGTTCTTCTCCCCAATGTTACCTCGGCTTGCATTGCCTCTGTTCTCATTTGCCTTTCCGGCCACTGCCGGATCATATGGGACTATTTGCTTGTTCCTCTTTCCTGAGGTTACTGCTTTGTCCCTTCGTGCATTATTTCCGGGTGAAGATGCTGCTGCCGCGGACAAGGAAGGTGTTGCCCCTGCCGAGTGAACCATTCGCGAGGCCCCTGGCTTCGCCGGGTTTGCTCTGAGCATTTCTTCATTTTGCTGGTTCGCGATGCGCACCAGCTCGTTCACTCTTTCTTGCTGTTTCTGCCGGGCCTCGCCGGTCAACCCTTCTAACTCTAATGTTGCGACATTTGCCGCTCTTAGGTTCTTTGCCGGGGTACTGTACCTCGGCAAACCCAAATCCACTGATTCTGCTTTATGAGCATCATGCTCTTTGTTGATATCATCCATGAGGTTTTTCCCTCTCAATCTTAACTCGTCCACCCTTTCGGGTGCGACGTCAAGCTTATTAGCTTTGGCATATTCTTGCAGGGTCCTGTTTAAGGACTCCCGCAAGGCCGACACCTTTTTGGCCTCTACCAGCACCTTTTGCCTGGTTTCCTCCAACTCTGCCTGAGCATTTGCCGGATCAAGTATCGGCGCTATGGGCGTAGTCAAGTTTTCTATGGTCGTCTGAAGAATATTCTCTGGCCTTTCGAGAGGTGGCCCTCTTACTCTTGGTGCCTTTGGGGTGGTGTCCTGCACCTCTGTCGGGTTGGTTGCTGGCGGGATTACCTCGGTGGGTAATGGTGCGATGCACTGGTGCGCTCACACCGTGGCGGGTTCTCTGCTTGACCCGCAGTTGTCCGCTTTGCACTCTGGCCACGACCATCACCTCGACGCTGCCTGCAGGATGTGCTCTGGGCGGACGGCTCGCAGCGTTAAGAGGTGGCTCTCCTGCAACAACAACTTGGTGAGGATAAACGCTGGAGACGTCGACGCCGACGTAGACCTCGTGCCCGCCTAGGCTGGTGAAGACACCATTACGCGGGGGAGTTCTCCCCCTAAAGCTCCCCGCATTGTCGCTGACGTAGTCATAGAGACCAAATCTATGGACCAAGCCAGAGACAACGCGCTCGCCCGTCTTGACGAAGTTTCCCGTCCGGATCATGACTCCAGCTAGCACCGCTGCTGGCCCCACGGTGGGCGCCAACTGTCGTGGTGGTGGCACGGCAGATGCCATGGGTAGGCTAAAGTATGGGGCCAATGGATGCTAGAGGGATCTGGGGAGGGAAGATGTAGTTGATTCTACACACAGAAGTCTAAGGCAAATATCTTTATTTCTTCTTCCTTGGGCTACAAGTGCTCCTTGAGCTGTATACAGGGAGAAGAGAAGAACTTTACCAGCCTAACGGCTCTAACTTTAGTCGATCCCCCCTTCTGAGTCCAGCCCTCTCCTTATAAAGGAGAGCCCTGGGTTCCTCTAGGGCTGACGTGGCAAGCATATTCGAGGAATATGCTTGTCCCAACATAGTAGTTCGGTGCTCCCCTTTCCCTGTCGCCCCTCTAATGACGGCAAGGTTCCAGAGGGCCCCTCCTGTGTGCCTCGGGCGTCTGGACTGTCACCTCCATGACCTCTTCCTGCCTCTCTGTCGCTCTGCGCCTTTGTCCCTAGCGTTTGGCTCTGTCTAGATTCCCCCTAGCTTGCTGCTAGGGTTTGACTTCAGGCTTTTCCTTCTCCTGCAAGCTTCATATCATTCGGTCTCTCCTTACATAACTCGGATCGTCCCTCACCTGCATCAAGATCACTCAGGCTAACTCGGTCGACTTACGCCACATCTCGGCCGGGTAATGTCTTAACATAAATATACAGGTCTCTCTCCTTCATATGTCGTCCGACTTCTACAGGATTCGGCCGACTTAGACTGTAACTCGGAAACCAGACGGGGATCGTACCCTCGTCTTTCCCCGTCTTTACCCTATCCGGGGTTACCTCCCAAACATTCCCTAAAGAGAAGAAGAATGGCAAGAAAGGAAGGAGCAAGAGAGTTAATAACTCCTCATTTGAAAATACTTGATTTTCTTGCTTCTTGTGCCTAACTTAAAGGCATTAAAAAAGTTGTAACATCCCAATTTTAGCAACCCTGAGTTGTTGTCCAAAAGGCAAAAATAAGGGGGTAAAAACTTTTTCCTTGTTACTTGTGCAATACTTGATCACTTGTTTGGTTGTGTTCATGCAACTGGTTGTGTATTAGATGTTATACTTCTTATCTCAACCCTAGTTGACAAAAGCTATTTTACAAAAGAGATGTCTTGGCTCATCTTTCATTTTATAAAATGTTTTGGCATTCAAAACCTGAGCCAAGATGGCTTTGACAAAATAAAAATATTTTTACTAGTTCTATTAACAAAACTATGGAGAACTAAAATATAATCTCCTTATGTTTTCAAGACAGAACTCTTAACTACTCTTACCCCTAGGTTTTCCAAAACCTCTATTCGAAACCTCTTCATTCTAATCTTGGTAGAAATACCAAGAGTTACTTATCTTATTTCAAAACATAACCAATTCAAAATACCCATCCCTACCTCAAGCTAGGCTTGATGGTAACCCTAGTAATAGTTGGATAAGTTTGATAGGTGAATTGCCTTGATCTGATGTCTGGTGAATTGCCTTGATCTGTTGATTGCATTGTTTGCTTAGAAACTAGAGTGAGCTAATATAGTAGCTCATCCCTTAGGACCCAATCTATGCTTGAGATCATCAATCTCATATCAATCATCCAAGTCTGGATCTATCTTAAGCCACTAAGGTGATCCTCTCCCCTCCTAATCAGATCAATCAAGGGATAACCCCTTCTAATTGTTCCAACTCAGTGAAGATCTAATCTAAAGTATGGATCCTATCTACTTATTTAAACACTTCAACATCATCTCCTCGATCATGGGTTTGGAACTTACCATCCTCTCACAATCATCTACACTAGCACTTTAGTCTAAAACCCTAACTCTGCCAAAATGGCTAAGTCTGGATTTCTTATCTAGATTCAATCTTTGGAGCTATACCTATTCCAACCTATGTGCATTATTGAGAATGTACTGGAACCATATTGTAGTACATCATTAGTAATACCAAATCCCACTCTTTCCCTTGGATAAACCATTCTTAATCCAACCCATCCATGATGGTTTTGTTGACATCATAGTAATCTTTTCTGTAAAACTAGTCAACATGCCTACTTTGGAAGAAGCTCACATCTATATGCCACCTCCCCGTGACCAAATCTTTGCTTGGTTATTATATACTAACCATGGCCTATCAACCCCCACTTCACTTGTTTACATCAAAGCCTTGTGCTTCTTAAACCCACATGGTTTAGGAGGCTACCTGATGTATCTGCTATGGCAGCCTTATTTTCAACAAAGTTTGCCATCTCCTCCACACCACCTCAAATCCAACCAAGCCCAACTCATGATTCCATGATCATCTATATGACTTGTTCTATCCATCCATATACCCCTTGTACCAAGGTGGGCTATGAGCTCCCTAATCCAACCCTGTTTTGGTGGCATGAAAATAACAAAACCCTAGATTCCCAAAAATCTAGTTTCTTTCCTTTTATCCAAAACCCTTCAAAACCCAGGTGGACAATGATGTATAAATAAATCTTACATCATATACCTTGGTTATGATAGTTCCCCAAATAATTCCCATAATTATTTGGAGCCTAAAACTATTTAAATTCTTTTTCAGGCAAAACCCTAAAAACCTCTGTCTATAAAGGCAAGTTTGTTTTTCTCCAAATCACTTTGCCAACTAAATGCATATTTGAGTTCTTGGTATCATACCGTATCTTCGGAACTCAAAAATATTTATTTTTGAGACTCTTTATTATTTCTTTTTGCCCTTTTTCTTAAATGGCAGAAACAAGAAATAATTCCTTAAAAATACTTTTTCACCTCAATAAATTTCAATAGAATTCCTCAATGTGTAACTTGGATTTCAGAACCATTTCACATCAAAAACCAACCTTGTATAAGGTAAAAATGTCCCTTTAGCTTCTAGAAACCAATTCTACACTTTTTATTAAATGGATTTAAGTGGGCTTTTACCCCATAGAAAAATCCCAAATAAATCTGGGAGGTGTACAAGGACCATACCCTCCTACCAGAACCATCTCCCCATCTTGCCAAGATCAAATTTTAAAACTTTCCTTCATGATGATTAAAATGGCTAATCTTGCAATCTTCCCAAATCTTAAACCAAAGCACACCCAACACTCATCAAAGCTTGCCAAGTAAGTCTCCTAAGCAGCAGCACTCCCTTCTGGTCGAAAAACACTGTAGCTCCACCCCCACCCCCTTGTCCTTTGTGTTTGTTATATGTAACATCCCAAAAATCATGATTTCAAAGTTTGCATATCATTCATGCATTCATAATCATTTTAGGATCATTTTTCAAAATACAGAAACATTTGTTATCTATTATTTTATGTAAGCAAGGCAATGACCTTATTGCTACCTTGAATAAGAAAATACTTGTCTTAAGTTTGTTTGATATTTCTAAAGCTTGGCCAAGATTTTTCCAAACAAAAATATGAATTCAAACCATTCATATGACTATTGTAATTAAATAATTAAAGCATGGTTTAGTTCTAAAACTTCACTAGGCCAAAGTAATTTGAGTGAACAACATTGTTCTGTAGTCAAATATGTACATGTTTCACTTTACAAAAATCCAGAAGGTGTTTGAATTCAAACACATTTAAAATCATTTGAAAATGATTCCTGGTAAATCAATCAAAAAATAAAAAGGGAAAAGGAAATGGAAAAGGGCCGGCGCCACTTATTCGGCCCAGTAGCAGATGCAGCCCACCCGGGTTTTTCCCTCTCCCCCTGTTTCTCACCGCTCCCGCGCACACCCCCTCGCTGACCACTGGGACCCACCTGCCCCGTCATCATCGTCCCCAATCACCGCGCGTTAACCCGCTCCACTGTTACCTCGCCGTAGTGACACCGCGATTATTCTCTGCTTAAATTCCATTGATTCACCGCGTGAATGCCGCCCCCGCTCTGGCTACAAAACCCCCTCCCCACCCCGCACATTTCCCATCACTCCACTCGCTCGCTGTGCCACCAGGCTGCCCGTATTTCGCAGAACTCCGCCGTAGTACTGACGATCTCCGGCGGTGAATTTCGGTGAGCACTCCCTGCCCCTTGCCTTCTAGTCTTGCCAGTATGATCACTGCAACCTTGCGCATCTTCTAACACCACTGGTGTGTGCTAGGACCATCCAGAGCCTCGGCAACGTCGGGGAAGCTGCGTTAGATGGGCGCAACTTAGCCCCCGGTTAGTACAGACTGCGCCTTTCCCTCTCGTTGACACTCGTGTGACCAGCATCGTCTCGCGCATCTAACGCACTCCTTCGCTTGCCTTGGCATGACCTGTACCCTCGCCAGCGACGACGAACAGTTGCGGCCGTCGCCAGAAGAAACTACGGCGAGCAATCCCCGTCGACCTCGAGCGCCCCTTCGCCAACCAATCACACCTTGAGCATCAGCAACGCATGGCAAACTCGGTGAGCTATCCCTTCCTCTCCCGCCCTTCCTGTATCATCGGCACCGTCCATGTCTGACCGCGCCGCCGCCAGCTCGTTTTTGGTTCGATTGATTTAGGCCATTAGATCTAGATCTGATGCATAGGATTAGATCACTTAAGCGAAGTGGTACGTGCAGATCCGGCCGTGCGCTGTCACTTACATCCAACGGCCCACGTTGATCGATCCGGCCGAACCGGTACGGGCCAATAAGACATGCCCACGTGTCTAGGTTTTAGATTTAAAGTCTGAATTTACATCTATTAGATGTTCAAACTTGCAAAATTCATAACTTTTGATCCACACGTCCAAATTTTGCAAATTTTATATCATTGGAATCAGCATAAAGAGTAATTTCCAACCATACAATTTTTTAATGAATTGCTTCTGTAAACTTAGTTGTTTTTTTAGATACATTTGTAAGCTTATTTTGTGTATAAAAATTAGTTGGAAAATGTTTTAAAGGACAAATAAAGTTAATTTGATGTATAAATGTTTAGTTTATCAATCAATACTGTTTACTTGCCTTCTTTGGTTTAGAAAAATCATCACATGGCATTTGCATGCATTCATGTATTTTTGTTTGATTATTTTGGAATGTGAATTTGGTTTTATCATTTTATGTGTAGATTTTGGTGATAGTGGTGGTTGTGACCAGATTATTGTTACTCCCCCAACTACCAAGGCAAGTGGTGCTTCATACTTTTGTCCCAATATTTTGACTATGCATTAGAAATATTTTGTATAGGGCTTGCATGATAATTTTTGTTGTAGAATTGTTAGAATTTTTCTATATGCTATGCTTGGGAAATCCTAGTAGTTGTAGAATTGTTAGAATTTTTCTAAGTTAAGATACTTACTATTGCCATGCTTAGACTAGCTAGTAGCAACCAAGGGTGGATTATATACACATGCTATGGAAAATATTTCTAAGTCTTTGACTTATGTTTTACTTAATAAAACAACTAAGTAAATTAAACACCTGGGTGGAATGGTGGATTGGTTTATGTTGAGTGGTTACACAAGGCCAGGGGACTGGTGAACTTTGTGTATCTCACTTGAGGAATGCCACCCAGGAACAAAGGGATTTGAGATGCCATATGTTAAGAAGCTTCTACTGCAGCCACATGGCATTATGGGCTCTACCTAGATCATATAGGTTGCAATAACTTAGCCAAATAGAGAGTTGGTGGTAGGGGATGATAAGTTTGGAGCGCATCCATTTTGGTCTAAGGGAAGGCTTGTGAAAGGTCCTGTCTTGGTGAAAACCAAGTCTTGTGGGGAAAGTGCACCACCTCTGTAGAAGGAAGAAACTAAGTACTTAGTCGTGTCCCCGGTAATGGACAATTTGAGCATCAAGACATGGAAGCTATCAAGAATCTCATCATCCCAATTTTCTAAGTTAAAACTTGTGGTTGAACAAGGGTGAAGGTTCACCAATTTCTATTGGTGGTTCCTTGGGAGTTTTTGCCAAACAAAAACTTAGTGTTTTCAACTGATAGGTAAAACCTATTTTTAGCAAAGAAAGCCTAAGATACACTTAGCCAAATTCATGTAGTAACTAGATGCTAATATTCTACTAAGGTATCACTTGCCAATACTATTCCAATGTATTGACCCACTATGGCTGTAACTTGTGATGTTGCAGGTTACTCTGATGAGGATTAGGGGTTATGAGTCTACACTCAACATGCTTGCCTATGGCACATGAAGATGAAGACTTTTATTTATATTGTTATGATAAACTCTTGTACTAGCCTATGGCTATGGAGTTGTAAAAGACTATGTTATCTCTGGAATGACGATGTAATAATGACCTTTGTTTCTGTGTACTTCATCTTAAACTGTGGATGCTAGCAATTGATCCAGGGACTAGCATTGCAATCACAGGGATCTTTACCTTTATAAAGGTGGGATCTTACAGATGGTATCAGAGCATTGTGTTACCTGTAGGATTATGATCCTAGGATTGGATTAGAAACCACTAAGGAAAAACTTTCAACACTTCGAAAATTTCCACACTTGTCTTTTTCTTCTCGTAAACTTTTCTCATCTTCTTTTCATCTCTATTTGTAGATGAACTCCATCAACAAAGCCGTAAGGAAGGGACCACTCATGACCATGACTTTGGAGTGCGAGACTGAATTTCCCAAGGCCCTCAAGAACCTTATGGTTACCATGGGGATACATGGTGGAGCTGTGTACAAAGGATTCCCTATGATGGATGAAGGAGAAGAGTACTGGTGGGTGCAACTTCACTTGTACAAAAACAAGGAAGACAACCACAAGGAGTCAGGATTCTGCATGGTCACCAACTCAGAAATGCACACAACATTCTTTGACTCTGCAAGAAATGTAGCTTGGAGTGCTATCAAGGAGCTTGGTGATAGACTCAAGTGCAGAATGCTCAACAGCCAAAATGACATTAGAGAAGAAAAGAAGCATACCCAAGATTTAGATACTACCAACCAACAACTAAGGGGAGACATCATAGACTTAATTTGGGAGTCTTGTGAACAAGATAGACAGATGGCTACTAAGTATGCCCTGATAGCTATTTTTTCTAGTGAGTGAGAGTTGTAACGTACTTCGTTAGTTGGACCACCACACTTATCATTTTATTTCCAAAAGTTATATTGAACCTTTGATGCTTGTAATGGATTTGTGTATGTCATGACTTGTGTGATTGTTGCAAAAATGTGCTTGTGATATTTTTTCTTGTGATTTTTCTCTATTGATATTGATTCTAACTTTCCTCTATCTTATAAAAATAGATGCCTAATGTTACTATCAACACGGCCGAGGAGTTCAAGGGAACTCATTTTGGCGCTCATCTCATTGAGCTCACTAGTGTGCTCAACCTTCCACTTCCTAGCATCATGACACTTCCACTCACCAAGTTTGAGAGGAAGGACCTATGGGGCTTCAGAGTCACTCAGCCTGGACGCCAGACAGAGCCAACCACGGAGACCATCACTTCCTAGATGTGGTCATGCAGGAGTTACTTGGGCGCCTGGTAGGGAGACACTCCACCGAGCTTAGAGGTCTTTACTTTCACCCCTTCGGGAGGCGCAATGAGGAGGGTGAAGCCATAGAGTACGAGGATGCTGCTAGAGAGACGATGGAGCCGATTCGTCTGTACCTCCAGGACCTAGAGGGTCTTATTAGGCACCTAGATACTGATAGGACCAACGTCATGCTTAGCAATGATGAACTCCAGGTTCAGCTTCGGGAGAAGGACAAGCTCTTCGCGGATCAAGAAGAGATAGTCAAGGGAACGGAGTCCAAGTTTGAAAGCCAGGACAATAAATTCAAGAGCCAGGAGAAGAGAGTCCAAGACAGGAATAAGAAGATACGGGATATGAAGGAAGAGCTAGAGGCCAAGGACTTCGAGCTTGAGCATCAGCAGGGAGTGATCGAGAGGCTTCGTTCACAGAAGAGGGCTCTTAGGGCTAAGATAGAGGGCTTGACTACTAATGTTGAGGAGTACAAGACCGCTATGGAGAATGCAGGTCTTACACTTGTTGATGTGGAGATTGATGCGGAGGAGTAGTGTTGACTACTCATTTATCTTTCATCTACCGTACTTTTGATTATTGAGTCGCAATGACCATCCAACATGTGGGTGGCTTGCTATGGTGTGTTTGCATTTCCAAACTTGTTTATGTCGTTCAAACTCTATGTTATTTTGATGCTTGGTTATTGTGATTGAGTATGAGATATATTATGCATGTTAAGCATCTATGGGTATCTCATTCTTATCCTTATGAAAACCACAGATGCCTCCTCAACGTGCCAACCCCAACCCAAACAACAACAACAATGTCACTCCCGAGATGCAGCAGTTGATGATAGCACAGGCACAACTGATGCAGATGATGACCACTTTCATGCAGAACCAGAATCAGAATAACAACACCAATAACAACAACAAAAACAAAAACAAAAACAACCAGAATAATCTGCCAGGATTTGGCATGCTCACCAGATTTCTAAGACTGAGGCCTGCAAAGTTCTCAGGAACCACTGATCCAATGGTGGCCAATGATTGGCTACGTTCGGTGAAAAAGGATTTGGTGACTGTCGGCTGCACCGACGAGGAGAAGGTCAGGTTTGCAGCACATCTGTTGGAAGGACCAGCAGCAACCTGGTGGGACAACTTTCAGATCACCACCCCCATTGAGGATGTGACATGGGCTATCTTTGAGGATGGATTCCGTACAGATTAGATCTCATCCGGAGTGATGAATTTGAAGAAGAAGGAGTTCCACAACCTGAAACAGCGTCACTGTAGCGTGGCCGAGTATATTGAGGAGTTCAACAATCTGGCGCGTTATGCACCGGATGAAGTTGATACTGACGCCAAGAGGAAGGAGAAATTCCTCGAAGGACTAAATGATGAACTAAATCTGCAGCTGTCTGTTCCCTATGTCCCAACCTACCAATCGCTTTGTGACAAGGCTACCATCTCGGAGAACAAGATGAAATAGGTTGAAATCAGAAAGAGGAAGCATAGCTTTGACAAGCACATCTCGGGATCGCAAACGTTCCCATCATGATGATAGTGGGAGTTCTAGATCCTACAAACATGGAAAGTATAACAACCACCACGGCCACAACCGCCATCATGACAACAAGCATCATCGTAGTCATGATAATGACAAGAACAAGAACCACAAGAGTGGATACAAGAACCACCACAATGGAGGTGGAAGTGGTAGTGAAATTCAGCCTGTCAAGAAAGATCTCAGTCAGGTTAAATGCTTCAAGTGTAAGAAGATGGGGCACTATGCTAATGAGTGCCCAGAAAATAAAGTTGAGGGTGCCAACAAGCCCAACCCTTTCCAGAAGGGACAAGTGAACCACATCAATGTGGAAGAAATTTATGAGGAACCTGATGTTGTGGCTGGTAAGTTCAAACTCAATTCCATTCCAGCACTTGTTCTTTTTGATACTAGTGGATCGCATTCATTCATTTCAAGAGCATTTGTTGATAGAAATGGATTTCCAACTGAAATATTGGGTGTCCTATAAAAGTAAGTTCTCCCGGTGGAGATATGATAGTAAGTCTTGGATGTTGTGATCTAGTGATATAATTTTGAAAGAATAAGTTTCCAGTTAGTCTGATAATCCTAGATTCCCAAGGACTGGATGTAATTTTGGGAATGGATTGGATGACCAAGTACAAGGGAGTGCTAGATTGTGCCAATCATACTGTCACACTCACAACCCCGGATAAGAAAAGCATTAGATTCAAATCTAACTTTGAATCAAAAGGGAGTAAGTTAAATTCTCTTAAGGGGGTTAGCTTAGACAGTGTGCTAATTGTGAGAGAATATCCAGATGTGTTTCCGGAAGAATTGCCGGGAATGCCACCAGATAGAGATGTGGAATTTCTGATTGACTTGCTGCCAGGATCTGGACCAATAGCAAAGAGACCTTACAAGATGTCAGTTGATGAGTTGAAAGAGATCAAGAAACAACTTGGAGAACAGTTGCAGAAAGGATTTATTCAACCAAGTTCTTCATCTTGGGGAGCACCAGTTTTCTTTGTGGAAAAGAAAGATAGAAGTCAAAGGTTATGCATAGATTATCGTTCACTCAATGAGGTAACTATCAAGAACAAATATCCTTTGCCAGAATCAATGACTTGTTTGATCAGTTAGAAGGAGCCCATGTGTCCGGTCAGGCTATTTTAAACTTAAGATAAGGGAACAAGACATACCTAAGACTTCGTTCACCACTAGTTATGGATTGTATGAGTACACCGTAATGCCATTTGGTTTGACCAATGCACCAGCCTACTTCCTGAATATGATAAACAAAGTATTCATGGAGTTTCTCGACAAGTTTGTTGTCGTTTTCATCGATGACATTTTGATCTACTCCAAGAGCAATGAAGAGCATGAAGGACATTTGCGTTTGATACTTGAGAAGCTTACAGAGCATAAACTGTATGCCAAATTGAGCAATGAAGAGCATGAATTCTGGCTAAATGAAGTTGGATTTCTTGGACACATTGTGTCAGGAGATGGTGTAGCAGTTGATCCCACAAAAGTGTCAGCTTTAACTAAGTGGGAATCTCCTAAGTCAGTGAAGGAGGTTTGTAGTTTCCTTGGCTTGACAAGATACTATAGAAGTTTCATTGAGAATTTATCAAAGGTAGCTAAGCCAATGACGGAGTTACTATAGAAAGACAAGAAATTTGATTGGACTGAAGGATGTGAACTCAGTTTCCAAGAGTTGAAGAAGAGACTAGTGACAACACCAGTCTTATGTCTACCAGATTTGGAGAAGGACTTCCAAGTTTATTGTGATGCATCTCACCAAGGATTGGGTGCAGTTCTGATGCAAGAAGGAAAAGTCGTAGCTTCTGCCTCGAGACAACTCAAAACTCATGAAGTGAATTATCCTACTCATGATTTAGAGTTGGCCTATGTTGTCCATGCACTCAAAACATGGAGACATTATGTTTTGGGAAAGCGATGTGAAGTGTTCACAGATCACAAAAGTTTGAACTATATCTTCACTCAGAAAGAAATCAACATGAGACAAAGAAGATGGCTAGAACTCATCAAGGACTATGACTTGAGTTTGCAATACCACCCTAGTAAAGAAAATGTTGTAGCGGATGCATTAAGCCGTAAGGTTTATGTGAATGGCCTTACTAGGGAGAGTTGCCAGATGATCTGTGTGCCCAATTCAAAATCCTTAGATTGGAAATTGTGCCTGAGGGACACCTCATGTCTTTGGATGTTTAACCCACCTTATTGGACAAAATCAAAGAAGCCCAAAAGATGGACAAGGAAATTGAAGAGATTGAGGAAAATATTGGCAAGGTAAGAGCCAAAGGATTCCATGAAGACGAACAGGGTACTTTATGGTATGGAAAACGTATTTGTATTCTGCAAAATCCGGAGCTTCAGAAACTGATTTTGCAAGAAGCACATAACTCATCGTATTCCATTCATCCGGGTAACACCAAAATGTACATGTATACGAAGGAAAGATTTTGGTGGAATAATCTCAAGAAGGACATTGCCGAACATATTGCTTTGTGTGATGTATGTGGTAGAGTGAAAGCGGAACATCAGAAACCAACAGGATTGCTACAACCACTACATATTCCTGATTGGAAATGGGACAAGATTGGCATGGATTTCATCACCGGATTGCCAACGACCAGATCAGGATATGATTCTATTTGGGTAGTAGTGGATCGCTTAACTAAAGTGGCTCACTTCATACCCGTGAAGACAACCTATACAAGTGTTAAGCTGGCCAAGATCTATATGAATAGGATTGTGTGTCTACATGGAGTACCCAAGAGTATTGTGTCTGATAGGGGAACTCAATTCAATTCCCATTTTGGAGGCAACTTCATGAGTCATTGGGAACGAGATTGGAATTCAAGATCGCTTTCATCCTCGTAATGATGGATGTAGAAAGGACCAACCAAATTTTAGAGGATATGTTGAGGGCATGTGCCCTAGACTATGGAGCTAGTTGGGATGAAAGTCTGCCTTACGCAGAATTCTCTTACAACAACAGCTATCAAGCCAGTATCGATATGGCACCGTTTGAGTTTCTCTATGGGAAAAAGTGTACTACACCATTGTTATGGAATGGTGTTGGAGAAAGAAACTTGTTCGGGCCAGAACTAATCAAGGAAGCTGAAGAGAAAGTCAAGTTGGTAAAGGACAGATTAAAGATAGCACAGTCCTGAAAAAAGAGCTACGCAGATCTCAAGCGTAGGGAAGTCACCTATGAGGTGGGTGATAGAGCATATCTTAGAGTATCACCACTTCGTGGAGTGAAGAGATTTGGAATCAAAGGAAAATTGGCCCCAATATATGTTGGACCATTCAAGATTCTGAGCCGTAAAGGATAAGTGGCATATGAGATTGAATTGCCTGAATCATTGTTTGTCGTTCACAATGTGTTTCATGTGAGTCAGCTAAAGAAATGCCATCCGGAGATGGAAGAGACTTCTTTGAAAGATATTATACCTTTGGAGGAGGTCCAATTGGAAAGTGATCGCACCTATGAAGAAAAACCTATCAAGATTCTTGAGACTGCAGAAAGAGTCAACGGACAAAGACCATCAAATTCTGCAAAGTTCAGTGGAACCATCATTCCGAAGAAGAAGCAACATGGGAAAGAGAAGATGATCTTCGGAAAGACCACCCTCACCTATTTGCTAGCCACTCCGAATCTCAAGGGCAAGATTCACCTTAAGGGGGTTAGATTTGTAACATCCCAAAAATCATGATTTCAATGTTTGCATATCATTCATGCATTCATAATCATTTTAGGATCATTTTTAAAAAACAGAAACATTTGTTGTCTATTATTTTATGTAAGCAAGGCAATGACCTTATTGCTACCTTGAATAAGAAAATACTTGTCTTGATGAATAAAGAATTGAACTTAAGTTTGTTTGATATTTCTAAAGCTTGGCCAAGATTTTTCCAAACAAAAATATGAATTCAAACCATTCATATGACTATTGTAATTAAATAATTAAAGCATGGTTTAATTCTAAAACTTCACTGGGCCAAAGTAATTTGAGTGAACAACATTGTTCTATAGTCAAATATGTACATGTTTCAATTTACAAAAATCCAGAAGGTGTTTGAATTCAAACACATTTAAAATCATTTGAAAATGATTCCTGGTAAATCAATCAGAAAAAGAAAAAGGGAAAAGGAAATGGAAAAGGACACGCCGCTTACACTTATTCGCCCAAAGATATACAGCCCACCTGGGATTTTCCCTCTCCCCTGTTCACTGGCAACAAGACACCCCCTCGCTAACCACTGGGACCCACCTGCCCGGTCATCATCGTCCCTAATCACCACGCGCTGACCCGCTCCGCCGTTACCTCTCCGCAGTGACGCCGCGATTATTCTCTGCTTAAATTCCATTGATTCACCGTGTGAATGCTGCCCCCGCTCTGGCTACAAAACCCCCTCCCCACCCCGCACATTTCCCCTCACTCCACTCGCTCGCTCCGCCACCAGGCTACCCGTATTTCGCAGAACTCCGCTGCAGTACTGACGATCTCCGGCGGTGAATTCCGGTGAGCACTCCCCGCCCCTTGCCTTCTAGTCTTGCCAATATGATCACTGCAACCTTGCGCATCTTCTAACACCACTGGTATGTGTAGGACCATCCAGAGCCTGGCCAACATCGACGACTGCACATGCCCGACGAAGCCAGCAATTCCGACGAGCTCCCCTGGTTAGTACAAACCGCGCCTTTCTCTCTCGTTGACACTCGCGTGACCAGCATCATCTCACACATCTAACGCACTCCTTCTCTTGGCTTGGCTTGACCAGTACCCTCGCCAGCGACGATGAACAGAAGCGGCTGTCACCAGAAGAAACTACGGCGAGCAATCCTCGTCGACCTCGAGCGCCCCTTCGCCAACCAAGCACACCTTGAGCATCAGCAACGCACGGCGAACTCGGTGAGCTATCCCTTCCTCTCCCACGCTTCCTATATCGTTGGCACCGTCCACGTCTGACCGCGCCGCCGACAGCCATCGTCGCAGTGTTAGGCGATTGATTTAGGCCGTTAGATCTAGATGTGATGCGTAGGATTAGATCACTTAAGCGAAGCGGTATGTGTAGATCTGGCCATGCGCTGTCACTTACATCCAACGGCCCATGTTGATCGATTCGTCCGAACCGGTATGGGCCAATCAGACACGCCCACGTGTCTGGGTTTTAGATTTAAAATATGAATTTAGTTCTATTAGATGTTCAAACTTGCAAAATTCATAACTTTTGAAGGGTCATGTCCCTTTAAGCCTTTCTTTTAAAACCTTGAAATCACTACACCCCACCACTCCACCCCTTCTGAACGACCAGCGCACGCCAGCAGGGCCCACTCCACCACCCACATCGCCCTATCCCTGGCCAGCACCTCCCTCAAGCTCTCCATGGACAATGTCCATCCTACCCCCATTCCTCTTCGGTTTCAATGGGCTAGAGGCCAGAGCTTCCCCTCTCTCTTCCCCATTTGCTCCCACTCGCCTCCCAGAACACCCTCTCGCACTACCCTGCCTTGTCCAGCCCGAAAGAAGGAGGAGAAGGAAAGCTTCGGCCTCCCTCTCCCAAACCCAGCTAGGCTTTCCCCTCCCCCTTTCTCTCCCTCTGCATGTTGGCCCCTGGTGCTCCTCTACCATCTCTGACCTTCCCCTGCGATTTATATTGACCAGGAGCGCCCGTGGAGACGTTGACATCGACCACCGACGGGTCCCGCTTGATCGCCTCCGCGCGAGCTCATCTCCGTCGTCAGCATTGCCCTTGCCGCCCCTCATCGGACTCGCCGCCGTGCGCCGCGCCCACTCCGCCATTTCCCCGTCACCGGCGAGGACCCCTGTGGCTCCGCTAAGCCTCCCCAGTGTTGCGCTAGGGTTTCCACCCGCGGGACCAGTCGCGAGGTAGGAGACTCTGCGTGGCTGTTGATCTTCTTTAGATCGGACGGTCGATGCCACCTGGTACCCATTCGGTTGGGCAGGCCGCTAGCCCGTGGCCTGATCCCTCTCCACCGCGCTATGAACCGCCCGCGTCCGTTCGTCAATGGCTGGGACGGCCTGGCACAGGGCCTCCTGGGCCGCAAGTAATTGGCCCTTCACCCCCCTTTTATTTTCCCTTTATTTTTCCTCCAGATCTTAATTGGATGCTGTTTACTTTAAATCTTTTTGAAAATGCAAACTAACTCCAAATAACTAGATTCAAAATTCCTATGGTCCATGTGTGTTTTCTGCAACATCCAAAACCAAAAGATAGACAAAAAGCCAACCTAATCTTCTCTGGTAATTATCCTACTAAGATCTGTCCTTTTAAGTAGGGTACTTTTTGTGAGAGATTGGAAATCCCAAATGGAGTCAATCCAATTGGTGCTGGAAGGTATTACCCATACCTTGCATGTCCCACTAGCCCCATAACAAATTGCTTCCTAGTTTTTCTTTAGCAAAAATAAAAAAATCAGGCCTTTTCTGCCTTTAGAAAATTCCCTAGGTCAAACCAAATCAGGTTTTGACCTAATTCCAACACACAGTAACCCTATCTAGCAACAAATACCAAAACCCTGGAGCCCAAGATTTATTGAGCTTTCATTGAATTTTGGTGAATTAAACCTTTCTATGCATGGTTTGTCCACCGGTAAATTCACCATTTAAGTTCTGTAAACCCAAATGGGGTGATTACAATTTCTAAAGAAAGGTAACATAAATACATAACATGTGTCCTGGGAATCACATCAAAATCTTCAATAGATTTAATCTAGTGAAAAAGACAAATCCTAGCCAGTATTGTTTTTGGGAATTTCCCAAGGGCATTCTGTAATTGTTTTGAGGGGATTCCAACTCCTCTTGAATCGGTCCACCAAATACTACCTAATCACCCAAGGAAATAATTTTTGGAACTCCAGAGAAGGTCTGGTGAATTATTTCCTAAAACTAGAGCTTTAATCACTATAAAATCCATTATAAATCCTAGGAAATTGATAAAATAGTGAAACCACTTTTGTTGGCTTCATTTTATCAATATCTATCTGATGGTACCATTTTTATACAATGCTATCATACAGATCAAGCCCTTGGTCGAAAACCTCTCTTAGTTAGTTCCTAGGCTTCAAATCCAAAGAGGACCCCTATTTTTCTAATGCCCCCAAATCTTCTTCCGATCCAATCAAATCAAATCTCCAACATCCTACTGATGTATATCATGTATATATCCTTTACTTGCTGTATAGTTTGATGCTTGTATGCCTGGTATTGATTGGTGTATTGTTGGTTTGCATGTATGCTCGAACGACGATAGTTGCGATTGTGTGACGCCGATAAGAAGGAAAGATCGGGTTATTCTTATTATTTATATTATCGATATTATGGTTATCTAATGCCGTCAAGGGACATCTCGCTGGTCACAGGCAATCCACCTTCTTCATCATATGCCTTGTCCTAATATTTTACCTATGCATGTCTTATTTACTCTTTTATGCAAATGCATTGTTTTACTATTGTATGTTTTATATGGGAAAGGTTTGGCTCCTCCAAACTATTTTCCCCTTGGTACCAGTAGGTATAACTCCCCTTTTTGATACCTACCTGCCCCTAGCATGATAGATGGTGACATAACACCATAACCCCTTGGAGACCCTGTTTTAGCCAAAGCAAAAACTATGGGATGGGAAGACCCCGAAAAAAGGTGTAACTACCTCGGTGAATTACGCTCCTAGTTACAAGCCTGGATGAGCAGAAATGGTTGAAATAGTATGGTGGGGCCCAAATGCCACTCACAGGTAGACCTTTTGGCCGTCCCAACCATTTCCAAACATCGGGACAAGAACGGGCGGCGTAATCGGCAGGCGAAGGGATCAACTACATACACAAATGAGTATGTATGCAAGCCACCATACAACAGTACATCAGAGCCATTCCATCTAAAAAGAAAGGAAATATAGCAACGCCATACGGCAAGATCCAAATATCCTAGATAGATATAATAGTTTAGGATATCTCCTCATACATCAACCATCAGAGTATCAAGCGGAAGCGGAAGACAAAATCCGAGTACGGATAAGAAGCAAATCGGCATAAGATGCCCCATAAATAAGCAGATCCCGCCCACAGATCTCTCTGATCCCCATTCCCGGAATCTCTACACCGAATGATCGTTGCCCACATCGTCCGTCTCTTCCACCCAATATCCATCCTGTGAGGGTACCTGTTCATCTGAACCAATAATTTATCGTGTGAGACCCTAGGGGTACTCAGCAAGTCTTTATGCCTCTAAACGGGACACAACCTGGGGTGACGCAATTGCAGCAAAAGATAAACCCTAGCAATTCTATAGATACTCGCTAACCATCCGCCTAACCAGAGATAGACGGATGTCTGTGAATTAACAACAACAGTTATAAAGGTAATATTAACAGATCCATCCTCCTCCTCGCTTACCGACGAGGAAGCGGACGAACAACCCCCATCCGTTGGCAGTTTTATTATCCACTCCATGAGTGTTGCACTATTTACTTGTCAGGTACCTAGTCTAGTCAAATTTAAAGCGGTACTTTAGTTATGCTTGTCTATGATCGAGAAACTGTGCTCCAAGTCGTCCATAACCGCGGACACGGCTTTCAGAAAGTTTTACCCTGCAGGGGTGCACAAATAGCAACACACACTCGATATGCCTCGGAAAAACCAAATCAAAACCCAACGAGGCAGTCACGACAAAGCAATTACAGGATTCAGACATATTTCAGGGGGCCACCCCATTGAGCTACCCACAACGGTTAATGACTCGAGACGGCCTCAAGGTTTGCGCTGGGTGGAACGATCGGGAACCCGAAAATGTGACTGGGCTTGTCGACACCGCTGAAAACACTCCGCTTTCCTAAAAGACAAAGGTGCAGACTCGCACAATTTAAATAAAGCAAGAAAGCATGGCATAAGTACAGGATAGTAAATAAAACCTCAAACTAGTTTGTGGCCCCAAGAAATAAGAATGAATCAAGCTCGCTGGGGGTTCATAAGCCTCCTGATGTGGATAGCGAATATTCAAGGAACAGGAATCAAGTACTACGGGGTCCCACGGGACACAAGTGAGCCTGAAAACCAAATAGTAATATGGCTCACCGATGCCACTTTCATTAGTTATCCCATTACTACTCAGGTTAAGTTGTTTAGGTACCTCGTTATCCATCAGACACTCACATACCCTACACATGCTGTTCTACGACTCGCATGGCTCAAGCAACTCCTATAGTAATGGCTCATGGGATGGAGGAACAAGCTTCGGTGGGGTTTAAAAGTAAAGGCTATGCAATACTTGGGATTCAATTTAATGCAATCGCGACTCAATGATGCAAGAATAAGATAGAGGCAATAGGTACTATATATATGCAAGCATGTGGTAGTGCTTGCCTGGCAGCTCAGTTGAAGCAAGGGATGGATCTGGGTAGTGCTCCTGGTTCTCTTGATATATCCCTTTCGCCGTCTATTCGAAGAAGAACCAAACAAACAAGGGCCAACATAAATAAAGTGCGCAAGCATATGAATAAAATGCGTCAAGCAAACAATCATGCCATGATGAATGATGCACAAATTGCATGGCAATAAAATAGCATGGCATGGGTGAGGTGTGGAATACAAGAATAAATCATTTTATTGAGTTTTGGCCCCATTTTAACCTCATATTAGTTGCTGTATACATTATATTTATATGATGCATGCTTCAAATCAAACCAAGGAATGCATAAACAGAAAGGTCTCGTCGAGCTAATCATTTTAGACATATTATTTGTTAAATTTGGAGTTATAAAACAAAAGTTATTAATTATTTAAGACAAAAGGGCATTTTATTGTAATTTAAATAAACTTGGAAAATAAAGTGTCCAAAATATATTTTGGATGGCATATTTGCATTCCTCACATTTTTCTGATTTGAAAACATATATTACTTGTATTATTTGGATTTATAATTTAAAAGTTATTTAAAAACAGATTTAAATCATATTAAAACATTTTCAGAAATTGTTTTATTAAAACAAAAGGAACACAGAACTTTTTATACACAGGTGAAGCTAGCCCGAGACGCTGACAATGGGGCCCGAGACTGAGCTGGCAAAAAGCAAAAAAACCATGGCGCACTTTTCTCACAGAGTCGGTTGTACCTCAATGGCAGTGGGGGTCACCGATCCACGGGCCACTCACGGCACCACGCAAGACGCCACGGGATCATCGGGCGCGGAGGATCGGTCTGTGGCGGTCAAGATCTTCTGGGGTTGTTTTAGCAAAACCAACGGGCCGGATCGGGGCACTAGGGAGCTTCGGTTGAGGCGGAAAAACTAAAGGGGCAACTGCAAGCATCGGTCCAACTACGACGAAACGACACCGACGGGCGGAAGGATCCGGCTTGTTCGCGACGATGGCGCCGCCCGCTGGATTTAAACGGGTCGCTCTAGAAACGAAAAACGAAGAGGAACACAAGGGCTACAACTTTTGTTCAGAGAGCTAGCACGGAGGTGGGCTGCAGCGCGCGGAAAAACTAGGGGAAGCTGAGGGGCAGCAGGCTGACTGCAGATGCATCTGGTGGTGACCACGGCGGCGCGCACGCACGCGGGGTGTTCAACACCGGGCGGCGGCGATGCAAGGGGAGAGGGGGAGGAAGATGATGTCTAGGAGATCGGTGAGCTCACCAGGAACTCATCGGTGTAGGCGAAGGAGCTCGGGGCGGTCGCGATCCCTTGCTGGCCGGGCTTCCTGGCGAGCTTGGTACGGCGGGCTCTGACAGGCTCGCTCCGGCAAGCTCCGGCTTCGCTCTCTGGTACAGGTCGAAGAAGAAGAAGCAGTGGCACCTTCCTGGCGTCCAGAACAACCACTAGCACAGCTCCATCCGCCTCCTCTCGAAGTTGGCCGAGCTCGGGTTGGAGATGGACATGGGGCTGTCCATGGCCATGGCCAGGAGTTTGTGGGGAGGAAGGAGAGGTCTGGGTTCGTCCAGATGGGATCTGAGAGGAGGGGGTGGTTGGGGTAGAGAGGGTAGGGAGGAGCACATGGGGGTGGTGGCTTTGCAAAAAGGTGAGGGAGGAGGTGATCGGTTAGGTGCTTCTCTTTTGCCTCCTTCTTGTCCTGTAGCTAGAGAGGGCAGAGAGGGACCAAGGGAGGAGGGGAGCCGGTGGGTAGGAGGGAAGGCTCGGGTGGGGCTGCACGGCAAGGAGAGAAGAGAGGGAGAGAGGGTAGACTCGGGTTAGGGTT
The DNA here is from genome assembly GCA_023614405.1 of Avena insularis. Lineage (NCBI taxonomy): Eukaryota > Viridiplantae > Streptophyta > Magnoliopsida > Poales > Poaceae > Avena > Avena insularis. The sequence continues at coordinate 50,285,864 of CM042687.1, read as the reverse complement.
TTGGGGGAGCCTCGGGTGAGCTAGGCTCGGGTAGCTAGGTGGCTCGGGCTAGGGTTTAGGAGAGAGGGGGGTAGCTAGGTGGCATGGGGGGACCAGCTAGGTGAGAGAGAGGGAGAGGCCGAGAGAGAGAGAGAGAGAGGTAGGTTATGCTAGGGTTTGGTCATGGTGGTGGTGGTTTAGATTAGGATGAGGTAGAGGGTATGGTGATGATGGGTAGGTGAAGCATAGAGGGATAAGAGAGGGAGGTTGATGGATTAGGGTTTAAGAAGATTTGCATGCTCCAAACTTGATCAAGCAAGACAGGTGGTGAAAGAGTAGGGTTTGGGTTTATCCTAGATGGGGGTATGGGGAGATTAGAGGAGATGGAGAGGTAGGTTTAGGGTTAGCCTAGGGTTTAGGAAGATATGGAGTGGTTCTTTGACAAGATCAAGCATGCACAAAACAAGCTCAAACAAGATAGCCAAAAGAGAGAGAAGAAGAGAAGGGGATGATGGCATGGATGGATATGGTGATGGGGTTTTAAGCAAGATCAACATAGATCAAGCCAACAGAAAAGATAGAGATAGAGATGATCCACTCCAAAAACAAATAAAAACCAAAGCTAGAAAAAGATGGTACTTGCATGGCCCATGCAAAATATTTATTGCCATGTTGATTTTTGTGAAAACAATATTCTCACATGGCATTATTATTATGCATCCCCAAAATTGGTATAAAGGCCAAGCAAAAAGAATTAAGAAGGAATTCCAAGTGTAGTAGATGGAGATGATCACATTTGATTATATTTGGGACTTGCTAGTGTGTATATTCCACTAGATGATTATTAGTCCCAAAAATATTCCCACATGAGCATGAACCCATAATAATCCATATGGAAGCTAGAAAAAAGGGTTCCACTCACAAGGCATACAAAGGTGGCCAAGTGGCTCTCATATATCAATAATGTGAAAACAAAATGATGCCAAGATGAGAGCATGTGGAAAAGAATTGGATCCATCCCAACCCACATGAGCTAGAGGTAAACTCAATAAAGTGCAAAGCTCATATTTAGTTGGATGGTGGAATTATAAGGTGGTGAAAGAAAGGTGGTGGAGTTAATAAGAGATATGCCCCCAACTCAACTTGGGCATTAAACAATATATCAAGAACCAAATACAATCTCAAGAAGCAAATACAATTACTAATGCATATGAGATAAGAACCAAATGGAAAAGGGTTTTATATGATGCTCAAATGCAAGGTGGCATGATGACATGAGCATGATATAATGATGATGCAACAATTATATATTTGAAGTAGCCATTATATTACTAGATCAAGTAGCATTACAATTGTTAGACAATTGGGATGCTACAAAAGGTTACAAAAATGTTTTATGAGAAAAACTTGGTGAGGCTTGGCCTACCAAGTGATGTTGAAAAAGAGAAAGATTTTTGGTTTAAAAAATGGTCGGACAAATGATGGAGGAAAAATGTTTACAAAAACGCACTCGGTTCTTTGCAGTTTTGCTAGAACAATTAACCCGTACAACCACATTACTCTGGAATGGGACGCGGCTGGGCTGGAAGTTTGTCTAATCTGGTATAGGTGTCTCAAAATACTACGGGGGAGAACAAATCTCTAGAGGCTGGGCTTCACCTGTAAAGGCCCATGTGAAACATCGGTCTAGAGAGGTAAATATCGTCTAATGGCGGCCAGACGATACTATGAACCCCTCATTGAAAGCGCACACCCTGCAGGGTGCAAAATGCGCTCCGGTTGGCTTGTAACTATATAGGGCATCCCGGTTTTGAGGGGATTAAGTTCATAGGGTAGGCACTTGTATCATAGAGGGCATTCAGAAGGTCTTGACCGGTTATTCTACCCACGATCATTGTAGATCAAGGACGGGTAATCGGATGATGTGGGTAAAGTGTACAACCTCTGCAGAGTGTAAATCTATTCGAATAGCCATGTCCATGGTCATGGATAGTTGGGAAGGTTGTTGTAGAGCGGTGCTGGTTTTGTTTTCATAAAGGACTTCGGAAAAGGAATGGCCTGAAAATGTTTTGACCATGGGATGGTCGGGAAAAGGAGGAAGGAGTTTGGTCATGAGATGACCAGAAGGAAAAACAAATGGGTGACCCAATCCTAGTGAATTTCTAAAAACTTTTCAAAAAGGTTTCCAAAATGTTTTACAAAAGTTTTCCACAAAGATGTAGAGACATACTATACCTACAAGAGAAACTAATTTACAAAAGAACCTCTTATGGAGCCATCCTACCATAGCACCATAGCCCTACTGCATATCTTTTACTTATTGATATCTTAAGGTGGTTTGCGACTACATTCAAAGTACTCACCGGCATTGTCCCTGGCTATTTACTTGGCCAGTCTTTCAGAAGCAAGAGGAACGATGGAGTTTGCTGACGTCTATGCGAGCTAGGCCGTCTTCCCCTTCAGTTGCCTATAGGTTAAGGCATGACATGGGATCTGCGCTTGAAGTCTTCCGCTATTGATGTTGTATCGCCATAATGGCGCAAATGTAAGTACTTGTATTCGTTAATTATGTATGTTGTAATGATACTTGTCGGTTATGCTCACGGCTCGCTGATCATGGGAATGTGAATTGCAGGCATAACGGGTATTCTCGGACCGTAAATCTGGGGTGCTACAAAAGTACTTGTTGGGAGATAACCCAAGAGTTTCCTTGATTTTTGGAAGTTATTACTTCAGTAGTGACCTCTCCTTATCCTTTTTGTTTGCTTTTTGTGCCAAGAATGACCTCTAATGAGAGGGAAGTAAGATTTGGGCAGTTGCTGTCTCGAAACAGATTAATGTCCTCCACCATAAAAATTCGTGAGAAGTCTCTGTAAGTCGGATTGAGGTGAAAATTTACGCATATATCCCACAGCATGCTTCTTATCGATTTCTTTTTGAGTTCTCTTTTGGGGAACTGAGCTTTTTAAAGGAAGTTGATTCATTAGCTTGTGTTTTAGTGGAAATTTTTGCTGTTCCAAAGATAATACTAAAGGTCTATTATCTTTTGAATACACTAATGTTGCTAATGAAGATTGTGTGAAGTTTTGTATGAAGGAAAAATTTCAGGTGTAGAGAGAGAATGATGTAATGAGATGAAGAATTGACAAAATCTCAAGCTTGGGGATGCCACCCCAGTGTCACCCCAAGAAATATTCAAGAGGTACAAGCATCAAAGCTTGGGGATGCCCAAGGCATCCCCTACTTCATCAATAAAAAGCTCAGGTCTGTCTAGACACTTCATTTTTATTGTTTCATGCAGTGTTGTGTTGTTCTTGGAGAGTTTTAGTTTTTGTTTGCTTTGCTTAGTTTGTTTATTTTGCTTGAATAAAGAAGTTTGGACCCTCGTTCTCGCTGTGTTATTTCAAATAAGTCAATTGGTGTTGGAAAGGAGTAGAAAGTTCTTTCTTGGAAGTGCAAGAGGAGCTTGCATTGACTGTGACTTAAACTTTAGAATGTCATATAGGTTTTGTTTTGACCTTATACTTAGTGATTATTTATGTAGCATGACTTGTTCCAAACAATTGGGATTGCTTAGTGTGCCTTGAAGGAATCATGCGTTGTTTTAGCATGTAAAAGCATAGTATTTTGGTATTATCCTTTAATGTTTTGTTTGCGTTGACTTGGCACATGCTCACACCATGTTATGACTATGAACATGTCTCCATAGCCTCTATGATCATTTAGTCCTTGACTTGTAGTACCACTCTATGCTTTGATTAGTAATGTTTTGTCGTTCTGCATGATTATGGCCATTATTGCTCTCTTAGTTGGTTGCTCCCAGTCTTTTGCTAGCCTCCACTTGTATGAGTAAGCTCTACTCATGATTCCAACTCCCAAGAAACCAAGTTATTCCCAAGTGTCCACTATAAATTCCTACGCATGGTGTGTTACGCCATTCCAAGTATATTCTTGTTTTCAGCTATCTTCCAATTAAAAAGTATTTTGTTATGTGAAAAATTAGTGATTAAATCCCTCATGAACTTGATGACACACTTTATATTCCTTGACACTAATAAACTTGAACCATTGTGTCATCTATGTTGTATATTCTTGCACTTATACGTTGGAATTAGTAGAACCATGTTGTCATGGGGAACATTTTCAACATTGCACTTGTACTTTGTACAAAGTTGATATCATGATCTTTTGTCTATGGATGTCACCGGTGTGAAATAAAGAGGAAGCTTGTAAGTCCATGGAGTTATGTATTTTGTGTTATAGAAATGCCAGGGCCGCTAGCCTAAGCCATGCCTAATCATGGTGGAAACTTGCAGCATCACCATAATGAGCTATCTGTGAAGCATCCTCAATAAAAATCTATGCAAATAGTAAATAAAAAGATCGCTGAGATGCTCATTGTCTGCTTGCCTTGTCATTTTGGTTATGGGATAGATCATGTACCATGTGCAAGGGGTACCCCGTTGGCGATTCTCTATGATACACATGTACTTACTATGACAAGAACTTACAGGTGACTAAAGTTGAGTAGCATGATGTGTGGCCCTCGTATTCAAGGGACATGAGATTGCCAACTTATACTTTGTCAAGCATATACTCCATAGTTTGTTCAGTTTAACCTTAATCACTTCAATATGCTTATGATAGGGGCAATGAGGGCTGAAAGGTAACAAGTACCATAATGTTTGGAAGCTCTTTTTTAAACTTGAAATCACTGCTTCCCTTTATGAAGGGCCTTTCTTCCACTATTATGTTGAGTCTCCACCTTCTACCTTTAGGCACCATTAAGAGAGCATAGTTGCCATTCTTAGTTCTATTTGCAGTATCCCAAAACTTATTGATTGATGCATATTGTTGATATTGCTTGTTCTTGTGCTATTTGTATCTAGTCACTCTTATGAACTTTGAAGGTGTCATATGCATCTATTTGCTACTCTATGAGGGACAAGCTGATTTCCACTATGCCATGTTTTCTATATGTGAAACAAACAAACGTTTTTCAATGCATGCTATTCATGATCTTTGTTTGTAGCCTTTCATGTTGCATGCATAATTACTTTATCTTACTGTTAGAACTCAATCTTTCATGCACATGTTTAGAGTTCTTTGATCCTATCTTTCAATGCTTGCAAATGGTTTGATCTTGGTTTTGATGGTGCATGTCACCTAAAAAATTATTCTTTTATCACTTACCTACTCGAGGACGAGCAGGAGTTAAGCTTGGGGATGCTTGATACGTCGAAAACGTATCTATAAGTTTTAATGTTCCATGATTATTTAGTATCTACTTTGATTTGACTTGTCTACACTTTGACGTGTTTTTATATGTTTTATGGAATTGACCTATTAACAAGTTGCCACAGTGCCAGTTGCGTGTTTTCTTATGTTTTTGGTTAGAGAAACGCAGAAAATCAATATTCTCGGAATTGGACGGTACAAAAGCCAAAGTCAATATTTTACCATGGGCAACACGAAGCCAGAGTATGAGACGGAGGAGGCTCACCAGGGGCCACACCCCCTGGCGGCGCACCCTAGGGATGGCCGCGCCTAGGGGGGTGCAGTCACCCTGGTGTCCCCCCTTCCTCACCTCTTCGCCTATAAAGTCCCCCCAATGCCAAAAACCTAAGTACCCGATCAATATTCCACGAAACCATCTATAGCCGTCGCCACCATCGTCCCTAGATCGGGGGGATCTGAAGTTCTTCCCGGCACCCTACCGGAGGGGAGATCATCCCAGAGGCCTTCTTCTCCGATATGAAGCGTGAGTAGTTCCACCTTGGACTACGGGTCCATTTACTAGTTAGATGGTTGTATCTCCTCCTTGTGCTTTCATGTATAGATCTTGTGAGCTTCGTTCATGATCAAGATCTAATCTATTTGTAATCATGCATGTTGTGTTTGCGGGGATCCGATGGATATTGAGATTACTGTCAGATTAATTAATGGTTTTGTCTATTTGATTCTATCATGTCTGTGTTGTTTGTGATCTTGCATGCTCTCCGTTGTTAGTAGCTATCTTGGCCAAGTAGTTGCTAGTGACTCCAAGAGGGGGTATTTATGCTCGATAGTGGGTTCATGCCTCTATTTTTGAAGGGAAGTGACAGAAATCTCTTCGATGGTAGATGTGATGTTGCTACTAGGGAGAAAACAATGGTCTCTTGTTCATGGAACAAGTGGAATGTTTACCTTACACACTTTGCTTAAAGCAGTTGTCTGTTGCTTTCAACTTAATACTGGAGGGGGTTAGGACGATAACCTAAAGGTGGACTTCTAGTCATAGATGCATTTGGATGGCGGTCTATGTATATTGTTGCATTGCCCAATCGAATCTCATAGGAACTTTTTGTCTAGTATTGCATTGTTATGCCTTGCTCAGTTCCTGTCAATTGCCCTGATGTAATTTGTTTACCCTTCATGCCATGTTGTTTATCTAAGGAGAGCACCTCTAGTGAACTATGAACCCCGGTGCAATCTTTACCATTGATACATCTTCCTCCTACTTGTTCGATAACCTCGATTTCTTACTAAGGGAGAACTTGCTGATGTGCTCATCATACCTTGCTCTTGGGGTTTCCCGACGAAGCGCTTCCACATTGATAGAGCGCCATCAAAGGACTAAGGATGTGTTTCTAGTTTATGGAGGTGATGATGAACTCAGTGTAAGGGGTTACACGGATGTGAGTTATCTCACGGACTCAGATGATTCTCGTTCGCAATCTGGATACATGTTTACAATAAATGGAGGGGCTGTGAGCTGGAAGAGTTCCAAGCAAGAGACTATGTCAGCATCTACAACAGAGGCTGAGTATATTGCCGTCTTGGAGGCAGCAACGGAAGCTGTTTGGATGAGGAACTTCCTCATGGATCTTGGTGTGGTTCAGGACTCGTCCAATCCGTTAGACGTGTATTGTGACAACAATGGTGTTATTGCACAAGCCAAGGAACCTAGACAACACTAGAAGAACAAACATATACTCATGCGATACCACCTGATTCGTCAGTTCGTGGATCGAGGTGATATCAAGTTATGTAAGATACACACGGATGTAAATGTTGTGGATCCGTTGACAAAGTCATGAACACAACCTAAGCATGAGGCGCACATAAGAGAAATGGGCATTAGATGCCTAGACATATGATGTCAGAATGATTGACTCTAGTGCAAGTGGAAGACTGTTGGGAATATGCCCTAGAGGCAATCATGTTTGATGATATTCCCTAATGTATTCATAAAGTTATTAAGTTATCTCTTGTGTGAACATCTGATATATATCATCGAATACGTGATTCAGTTATGGAACTATATATTCATGTTGTTCTTACAAGTTGTCCTTAGTCGTTGAGGTTGTTTTGGACACACAACTTAGACTATTGTGAAGTTGGGCTGATGACTCGGTTCCATTTGTCATGGGCATGGTGATGGTATTCCAACTTGCATGGACTTGGCTAAAGAGTTTAGCGAGTCGGACTGACCCACATATATACATATCCTAAACCGGCAAGCTTCTTCTTTCTCTCCAATTTTTGGTCAGCTTTGCTGATTCTGGTGTGCCGACGCGTGTCTGTTTCTTGCCTTGCTATTGTTTGGTGTGTTCCTCTTGGGTTCCCATAGTATTTTGGGTTTGCGTGTGCCACGCATTGTGCATGTGTGTCTTGGGAGAGCTGTGTTTCTTTTGGGGTGGTTGTAGATGCACATTGGTGTGGGACAGTCGGTTTTTTGTCTCTTACCATTGTTGTTTATGGCAGGTCCTCTTGCGTGAACTTAAGGATTTGGCTCTGTATGGCTTCACGATGAGTTTGACAAGGTTCCCATCATCACCATCCAACAATCGGGCAGCTCCACCGCTTAACGCTAGACCGGCAATGTAGCATCTGGTCTATATACACACGCCCTACTCGAGAGTTCCACCGCGCGCATGTGTCACGCTCGAATGATCGAGTAGTTTCAGCGCACGAAATAAAAGTAGAGAAACCTCTATTCTTTTTTCTATCCACATCGCCGCCACCGCCCGCACCCGTCGTTCCCACCCCACCGGCCTCCCTCCACCTGTGCTCCTCCCATCAAATCCCCCTACCCTACCCCTAACGAGCATCATGTGCAGGTTACAAGAACATCGCGATGGGGGTCGATGGTGGGAGCCCCAGTGCTAATTACTTGGCTGAAGCCGCAGCAGCGGGACGCGGCCAACGGGCCAGGTATGGCCTCTATACTCCCGAGGCAGACCGGCTAAGGTGTCAGCCGCCTCTCCTTCGCTCTCACATTGTTGCTGCTCCCCCGCCACTGTAGGCCTGGTTCTGCTCGCCTCCGCCAGTAGTTGTCTCCGCCGACTTCCTCCCTTGGGACAAGCCTGCATTGCAGCGTCTGAGATGCATAGCCACCGCCAAGCTATGATGTGTTCCCCGTAGGCCGCCGTCCAAGGGTTGGCACTCTCTTTGGCCTCCACTCCCTTCTGAGGCGGCTGGCGGCATGGTGGAGAAGGTCGGAGCCCTCCTCTCCATTGCTAAGGAGGCTAATGGTGTGGTGCTGGTTGCTCTGGCTGGCCGGTGGTCTCAGCTCCATTCCACCCTCACGGGACTCTCGGACGCTACGTTGCGCTCGCCGACAACCTCGCCTCCGGGGGCTTCTTCTACCGGGTCACCCTCTTCCTATCCACCGCCTCCCTCCGCAGCAGCCTCGCCTGCGTCCTCCCCACCTTCTCCTACACGGCCGGCCCTATATGAGAGGTGCTCCATGCCTTTGCTTTATTTTTGCACTGTGATTGTTACTTCAGATTCTTTCCCAAAGTCTAATTGATGATCGTTGTTACTACAGGGCTACAACTATAGATGGACCATTAAAGCCTCCGATTTGGTGAGCAAAGCACACCATTCTAAACCTCCGATTTGTCCCTTTTTTCTTATTATAAATCTCTATTAAACATTACAAAGTACTTTTCCACTTACTTTTTACATGACATTAGGTTTGCACTCTATGGAGCTAATTAATTAATTTGTGTGGCCCAAACCCAGCCTATCATATGCAACATCTATATATCTTTTTTTTGCTTCTTTAAAGAACTTAAAATTTTGCTCATAGGTGTGATTAGCTACTTCTTCATCTATATATCTTTGTTTTTTGCTTGCAGGTGGTCTTCGTTGAACCTTTGACTTTTTGTATGAGTTTTTCTCATCTGATTTCCATGCTTATAACTTAGTTGGGATGTTTTCTAACACCTACGAGCATGGCCGGAGGCGACCAATGGCATGGTTGATACAAAGGTATTTCTCCATTTTTAGCTCCTACCCACTCTAACATGTTCACGAAGTATGGCCAACGGAATGCCCATGTATGCAACTACTGTTGACTTCAATGGATATCATGGAGCAATATCTTCTCTTGATAGACTGACTCTAGCAATATGTATGCAACATGCATGTTTTTATTGCTGTTACTCTAGATGGACTAACTCCAACCATAACTTCTCGAACACACACCATTTCTAAACACTGTTTTTATACTGTAGGTTAATGCTTATTGTCTTGACCAATTCTAAGTAGCTCAAGGGATCCCAGCCACCTCTTTTTGTTATATTTTCTATATTTCCATTAGAAAGTGATATGATTTTTTATGAGGGAAAGAGTAGTTGCTTGGTTTACTACATTCACTTCCAAACTAGTTTAGTTAGACTATATGAGACCTGTTGATTGCTTGATTTGTTATATTAGGAAAATACTGATTTTGAAAATCTTTGACAACAAACACAGTGTTTCTCTCCCTGCTTTGCTGCACTAACTTAATATGTACTAGTTTCAGCCTGCAAATAATCTATATTGTTTGCTCCACAGAGCGGTTGTGATACAGTGTAACACCCCACTTTTAGATAATTATATATTAGGGTTTTGATTGGGCATTGCATGAGCATCTTATTTGAAATTGTGCATTGAAGAAATATACAAAGCCCTAAACCCTAGTTTCCTCTCTTTCTCAAAACAATTCAAAATGATTTGAATTTTGAAAACCCCCAAAATTATTGGAACCCAAATGGTTATTAAGGGTCTCCTTGTTATTTTAGATATTTACAAAGGCTCTTGTATTTTGAACATGTTCAAAACAGATTACAAAATGAAAATTCAAAAGAAGAAATGAAAACAGAAATAAAAAAGTGTTTAAAAAGAAAAACTGGAGCCAGCTAACCTATCTGGGCCGGCCCACTTCTCCCTTTCCTTCCCTGTCGCCAGCCAGCAGCCTCCCGCGGCCCACCTCGGCCCTGTCGCAGCCCAACTGGCCCGGTACCCCTTCGACGTCATCTTCCTCCCCGTGACGCGAAGCTACTCGGTGGCTCGCCGCCGGCCAACCGATACCGGCGTTGCGCCAAGATCGACGCCGCCGCCCGCCAGCACCTACAAGTACCCTGACTCGCCGACGAGAAGCCCTAGAACGCGACTCCTTCCTCTCCCTCGCTTCCTTCCTACAGAGCGCACAAACCCTAACCCAGGGCTCGGAGGTGCCGCGCCGCCCCGCCGTTTCCGAGCTCACCGCGACCAGCAGAAGGAATCGAGCCCGCGCACCGCGAATCCTTGCCGTCGACCTCATCTCCTCCGACGCCAGCCATCGTCGATTCTGCGACGTCTGGCCTCCCCGAGCCTTGCCGACCCCTCCACTGCACTCCTGGTGAGTTGCTGGTCCTCGTGGACCGTCTCTCTTGCCCCTCTCACTCTGGTTCCTCCTCCCCGTCGACCACCTGCCACTACCGCCGCTCACCATCGTCATGCTCCCCTCTCCGGTGACCCTTTTGAGGCGGCGCCGCTACTCTTTGGCTCGCCTCAAGCTCCTCTCTCTAATGCGCGCACGCACGCGCCCTAGATCTCCCTCCACCGTCGTCCCCTTTGCCGTTCTGAGGCTCACCAGCGTCGATGACATCACGGTGATGTCACCCTGGCGTCAGCACGCAGTCACACCAGGTCAAACCCGGCCTAGGTCCCACCCTGCCCACGTGGAGGATGAGTTGGCCCAGGGCCCATTTGTCTGTCACTACGGCTAGCTGTTGCTGTGGTGTAAAAGGATTAATCATTTGATTTAATAATTTCAGAATTTGAATAAAACTTGTATAATTCATAACTTATTATTTATAAATCAGAAAAATGTGTATAATATATCAAAATGTTCAAAAAAATGAAACCTAGCTATCTAAGCTATAATCATGCATTGTTAATCAACTTTCATGACAAGTTTAATTAGATGAACAAATGCACCCCTTTCATATGTTCCAGAGTTTCTCCGAGTTAGGGTTTTTACCCCTCGTAACCCTGATGAAATTGTCGAGCATGTTCTAGGGTTACATTTCAACACTAATCAACTTGTCATATAATCATTCCTGTTTGAGCATTGCATTGATGCCATGTGTTGATTGTTTTTCCCTTTCTTTTTGGTGTTTGGTTCTTCTTCGGTATAATACGAGATCAAGATCGAGATCGAGATCGAAGACCGAGGAAAACACCGTCGAAGATCGACGAAAAATACTTGACCAACTCTAACCAAGTCAAGTTCAAGGCTTCCGAAGATCTATTTAACTGCTATCAACTGGCAAAGTCAAGCATAGCCCCACCATGATACAATCCTACAATTTCGAAAGCATTTCTATTCCTGCCATGATGCATATGATTCTTCTGTGGTCTTTTATCGATAGATAGACTATCCTATCTGTTGCATTATTCCCTTTGAGCTTATATTACCTGATCCACTTCTCCTAGCATAACTATGTTTGGCTTGTGTGCACTCCTAGATATTATATATGTGTCTGCTTAGCCAAGTATAGCTGTCAGTTCTGGTCCATCCAGATAATGCATCAGATGTAGAGAATCTAGTATGATAGGAGAACGTGATGAGATGATATCAGAGGTGATATGAGTTAAACAAGCTAATGCTTGTATGGGAGGCCACGGTGGGATGTGGTTTTTCTAGTCCCATGCTTGCCACCACTAGGAACTAAGTTCTTGCCTTTGGAACCAAGACGAGCGTGCAACCACACGGGGCCTGGACAACCTCATGACTGACTAACTTGCCTAGTAGATTCCATGAGTCACATAGTTCGGGCATTCCATTCGACATATGCATAGAAAATCTTTTGAAAGATTTGCCGGGTGAAGTTGGTGCATTCATAACAGGTAGGTAAGCGTGGCCAAGGTTGCTTGGGGTCGATGGATCCCCAACTTCGCCTCACATCTTTAAGTACCGTCTTCGGGATTTGACCCGTTACGGTGGAACCATACTTATTGTGTGACTCATGGTCTCTGTGAAAGCAAGGTAAAGGTCGTGTCTAACCACCCTTTGCCGGCCTTCCAAGGAAGAGGGCTATTACTAGTGGCATTAAGAGAAGGTTAGTACATGTGGGTAAAGTTGTACACCCCTGCAGGGTAATAATCTTTTCGAAAAGCCGTGTTCACGGTTATGAACGCTCGGTGACCAGATTCTAAGATCATAGAGAACTATAACCTAATCGTAAAACTTGGAAGATCAACGTGTGCTTAAGGATGCTTCCTCATGGGTACGAGGGGGTGATCCTAGTTGGTAGATGATGATGATTGGTGGATATCAAAAGATGATGATCAATATTTCGGAGATGTCGCTCTCTTATCCCCTTTTAAAATACTCTGATTAGACGAGCTTCTTCTCTCTCTTGTTTTATAAACAAAGATGGCTTTATGCAAAACAACTCCACTAGCCAGAAGTCTTGCGGAGTACATCCTGTACTCACCCTTGCTTTGTTGATACTTTTGGAAGAGTAAGTGTTCCTTCAAGACGAGTTCCGTACTACATCGACATCGACGAGTAGCTTGGGGTTCCCAGCCGGCAGCCTGGAATCTATGGGCTGGGACGTCATCATTATGCTTCAGGCCTCTTAGGCCATTTGCTAAGTTTTCTATACTTAATAGCATAATTTGCCTTCCGTTGTTTGATGTTTGTGGTCAGTGACCTCTGCTTGTAATATTTTGGTTCTCTGCTCAGTTATGAGTTTGCTGTAATAAATTTTGTGTCGTAGGGTCACCGTTGTGTTACCGATTCTTCACTGGATATTCTCGAGCTCAAGGTTAAGCTTATTTCCGACGGAGGTCTGGGATTTGTTTAGCCCTGATCCCAGGGGTGTCACAGTTCTTGGTATCAGAGCAGTACCGACTGTAGGAAAACCTTGCTATTGGTCGATGTTGAGTCTAGTGCTTGTGAAAACTATTGTCAAAGATGAAAAGTATTTGCGAAACTCTAGTATGCTTATTTTTCTCCTTATCCAGTTTCGCTCTAACTATGGACTATCTTATCTGGTGTTCATTTTGGAAAAGTTTCAATATCTCTTCTTGTCTTTCAAAACTTAGGTGCCTTTTGGGCATGTCGTTTCTCAACCAGTTGACCTAGTGTTGAGTTCTCTAGAGTTGTGTGAGTTGTGAATTCCTTGTTCCCTTGCTCTGTTTCTTTTGAGAGATTCCTTTCTATCGTGATCTCTCTATCTTTTGGAACCACAACATTACATTGAAAGAACATGTGGGCCCCCATGTGTGGTTTTGGTAATTAATGACAATCTTTATGGACTAATGCGTGTATTAAGTTATACTTGTAGGAATTGTCCATTGGCATCGCACGGAGCATGTGTTGGCTTCAAGGTCGATGAAATAAGAAAAAGATGTGATGTGCAAGCTCAAAATGCGCCATCTGTAGAAGATCTCATGTTTGATGCTTGCTATCCTCGGTGATGAGGAATTAAGAAAGGCGTTCCATCTTGAGAAGGGCAAGATCGTCTACATCGAGCTCAAGTGGAATGCTCAAGGCAAAGGTATAATCTTGATAGATTTTCCCTTTTGCCGGTCTCATGTCGTGTGTGGGAGACCGGGTTTAGGATAGATAACCATACTATCAAGAGGGGCTCTCGAATGAGTAATTCGGTCACATCATTCGGAGAGAGCTCAAACCTTTGCATACTTGCATCATCGTATTTGGTTGTTGTTTGGTCTTACCCATGTGAGGATATAGAGCTTGTGGTAATCTTCATAACAAGCTCGTGTTTATCAAAATCGGATCTCTCTTTTATATCTTTTTGCGATTTTTATTGGGAAGCCCTTGTCGTTCTCTATCCAACGCAATTGGAATCGGGTCAATCGGAGCTTCCAGTCAAAAGTTATTGTCGTTTGAGTATTGGCTTTTATTCGGTTTAAAAGAAAAGAAAAAATCTATTTTTCTGGGCTGAGCGGTAGTACCGCCCGGGCGGGCCGGTACTACTGCCCGCATCTGAGCGCCACGGACTATCTTCTGTCTAGCCCAGTACCGTTTTCAGGTAGTACCAGCCGACCTAGTAGTACCGCTGGGTGGGCCGGTACTACCGGCCGACCCATCTGGCATTTAGCCCGCGCGCTCCTGCCTGCCCCCTGCGCACGCGCCGCCGCCCGCCTGGGTCCCACGCTGACCAAGTCCCGCGCACTGCCTGGCTCCGCTCCCGCCGCTCGCTCGCTGCGTGCGTCGCGCGCGCACGCCTTGCCTGCCTACCTGCTCGCTCGCATGCGCGCTGCCGCCGCGTTGACCCGCGATGCTGCGCGCCTGCTGCCGCTCGCTGTGCTGCTGGGCCCCGCGTAGCTCGCCCCCCTGCACGCGCCTCGAGCTGCTGCTTATCTCAGCTGGCTTGCATGCGCGCTAAGCTGCTCGCATCCACAGTTGCTATTCCCGCGCGATGTGTTGCTGGCCATACGCCCACGCGTGCATGGGCCCTGCTGTGGCCCTGTTTGCTGTCACGCGTGCATGGGACCTGCTGTGGCCCTGTTTGCTGTCACGCGTGCTGCCGCTACTTTCTCTTCTCATACGCTGCTGCTTCTTTTTTCCTGGGCACATGCGGTAGTACCGGTTTTGTCCAGTACTAAACCGCTATTACCGGTCCAAACAGAAAATCGCCTCAACGTCTAGATTTTTTTGGCCTCCTATTTAAGCCTTCGTCCGTTTTCAGTTTAGGGTGTTTCTTTCTATTCTATTAGGCTAAGCCTTGTCCACACTTGCTCTAGATCTTGAAGCTTTCCTAATATTTTCCCTCTGATGATTCTTGCCCATATTTGAGTGGAAAAGAGAGGAGATCTAGATCCACGTTTTGACCTAACCGATTCATCTCTTTTTGAGTGCATCTTTGGGGATCTAGATTTTGGGGGATTTGTGTCTCTTTTTGATTCCTCCTCTCTTGTTCCCCCAATAGTTTTAGTAGCTTTGTTGGAACTTGAGAGTGAGGGATTTGAGCACCTTTATGGTGTTCTTGCCATTTGCATTCGGTGCATCGGTTTGAGTTCTCCTCGGAGGATTTGGTTTGTGTGACTCATTGGAGCTTGTCCCTCTTGGGTTCTTAGAACCCTAGACGGTTGTGTGGCCTTGGTGGCATTGTGGCCTTTTGTGGAATTTGTTGGGAGACTCTAATTAAGTTGTGGAGAAGTGCCCCAATCTTGTGAGAGGTTCTGGTTGCCACCGACAAGTGCATCGATAGTGGAAGCGTGGATCGATCCCGTTGGGGTGAGATTCACTGGAGAATAAGGCAGGCCTTTTGTGGCATTGGTGGTTTGATACCACCCCCTCTCCAAACGATACGTACTCCATGTTGGGAGGAACTCGGTAAAATATCGGTGTCCCCGCGTGCCTCAGTTATCTCTATACCCGAGCTCTTTACTTATGCATTTTACAATGTGATAGCCTTCGTGCTTGAAGTAATATATATCTTGCTATCACTTTGTTTCTTGTATTGCTTAGCATAAGTTTTTGGTGCACATAGGTGAACCTTAGTTGTTCTAGGTTGTGCTTAACAAAGTAAACACTAGTTTTATTCCGCCTTTGTTGAGCCACTCTAGGAAAAGTTTTAATTGCCTATTCACCCCCTCTAGGCGACATCCGTATCCTTTCACCATTGTTGGATATGTAGTGTTCTATTCTAGGCTTCGAGGTTTCCTTTTGCCTCGCGTGCCTCCTTTTCTCGTTTGGGTACTTCAGAAGTCTTATCTTCTTTTGGAAGCTACCTCGTGATTACTATCTTGCAGTGTACGTTGTGTCACTCAAGTAGTAGTTACTTCTTCCTTTGGGTTTTAACCCTTGGACTTGAACCGAAGATCCCTGATTGTGCAGGATTCTATTGTTGTGAATCTTGTACATGAAGCAGACCTTTAACCCAAGATCCATCCCTTTGACCCCTGTTGTTAATGTTCACACATTACCTCAGGATGGTTGGTACTACAACTCTAGCCTTCAAGCTTGTGGTTTTTGTCGCGATTGAATTGCGAAAATTAAGGACTTCCCTACCACTAGCTATGGCAGATGTTCTTTAAATGGAACTAAATAGATCACGACAAGAGTACTCCTCGAGCGTCTCGCATCTATACTCGTGACTCTGCCACACCTTATCCTTCTTATGCATTGTTTTTCGGAAGATTGTTAAACTATGCATCCACATCTCGGGATTCTAACCTGAGCATGTTCCTTTCCCCTTGTTGTGTTCTGACCTTTGCCTACCAGTTGGTAGCCAAGTAGTAAATGTGTATTGGTGTCTTCCGATGTAAGATACTCTTGTGGTCCGTCAAGACAAACCATTTTGGAATGTCTAGGAGAAACAAACTCCAGTACCTCCTCATATCTAGGACCAGGTCAAAGTGTTGTAATCCGCAGATCAAAGTATCACACTCTTTTATACTAAGAGGTCATGTCGAGTTTCATGACCCGTTAATGAAGTGATGCTCCTACACATATTTACCCACCCTCCCTCGAGCTTTCACGCTCGTGAGTGATGCGTGTGCGTAACAATGTGGCCATCTAAGATTCTTAGCAATTATCATTATTTTGAACTCTAAGGACATTTGTGCCATTCTTAGCATGATCGGTTAACCCCGTCACTAAGCAAAGGATGATTATGCTACCAATTCTGTTATTCTGGTACACTCCCCTCGGTCAAAGAGTTAGGCTTGTGCCGAAGCTCCGAGACTATGTCTGCTTACCTTAGCCAACAATTTTCCTCTCGAACTAAATGACATATCGGTGGTTCGTGATACTCTAGTTGTTTTTCTAGAAGTATCCCCATGTTGCCACATGACCGTGTTGTCAAGTTCTTGAGCTAGCAAGTTCTCTGAATTGCTCTTTTCTCCAAGGATTTGTATTAGATACCCCTGAATTAGTTGGTTGAGCTTAAACAACAACTTGGAGAGTTGTAAGTCAAAAGTTCTATCCTACTCAGTTCTTTCTAAAAGGGATGTCTAGTTTTGCTTCGCGTTGAACAAAGATATTATTTCCTTCGTGGACATGTTATCTTCCCCTGTCTTTGATTTAATTTGGGTTATCGTCAAATCAAACTCAGTTCCAAGGACTATCTTGATAATGTTTCTACTCGTGATGTTTCACTTGGGCACATTTTCGTGTCTTTGGTCTGACTAATAGTTTGCCTTGTTCATATGACATATGAGTCCATCTTCTTGGAGTGTCTTGGTAAGTTGTTGTTGAGCCCATCAATGACATTCTTATCTTCTCCATGCTAGACAAGATTCATATGGAACAATTGACATTAATGTTGGAAATTTTTTGAGAACCGTCTTTGAGTCATATCGAAGTATGTGTTCTGGATGATAGAAGTAACCTTCTCCAATTCACGTGCAAATGTTGAAAGATGTCGCTGTGAATTCGATTAGAGTTATCTCCGTTTCTTAAGGATACATGTGTGTTTTAGTGTTAGTACTTTATGTATGTGCAGTTGTCTCTCGACAAGTTGCTAATACATGGGTATAGCAATCTAGCTCATCTTTTGGAGATTTACACTGTAGTCCATATCTTGAGAATCTAGTAACTTTACCTTTGTGGTAAATGTTATAAATTTTCTATTCAGACATGCTGAGTCTGAAGTATCATTTCACTTAACCAAAGCTAAATCTCAAGCAACAATGATGGTTGGTGATCCCCAAGGTTTTGACATAGATATCTTTGTAAATCTGGCAAGAATGATGTAATGGTTGACATGCTTAGCCGGAAAGACCTACCGTCATATTCCTGTGATTCAGCAATATCAACCACTCTTCATGAGGCATCTTCTAAGATTTATTACAGGAGTTGTCCTTATGGTTTCCTTTTTATCCGAAGTCTGACCTTTACTTGATGTTCAGTGACTCGAACATCAAGGAGAACATTTAAAGTACTGTTGCTAAATGTCTCTCGGTCGATCCTCCAGACCATTTTATGTTGGCAATCATCTTGTTGTGCCAAGTAATTGAAGTCTGAGAAAGAAGTTTCTTTCTTCTCGTCTCATCAGGAATCTTATTTACTTATTCATCATAGTGGTGTAAAGTGATATCATGATCTGGGCAAAGATTTTGATAAATCTGGATGAATAAAGAGTTTCCTTCGTTATCTTAACCATGTCTTAAGAGTGGCTATGATTTTTGTAATCTGTAGTTCCTCTTGATTACATGTTTCTTTGTGACTCTTATGAGTCCTCTCCACTAAAACATCTTTCTTTCTTGGCCTCCCGTTGGATGAAAGAGTGAACCTTCTGTGTCAAAACTAGTTCAATATCTCGGTTTTGATGATCCGTATCTCTGCAACCTAAAATCTCTACTTAAGTCGTTTAGTAGAGGTTCCCTATCGAAGTCTGTGGTCATGTTCTTTCTGTTGAAACCTTCCTCTTTAGAAGCTTAAACCCTTCTGAGTTCCATGGTCTCAATCCTTAAGAAGACCGTCGATCTAATAACTTGAAACTTTCTCCTCTTGTTTCCTCAGTTACCTTGACGTGTTTCATGTTTGTCTTCTTAGAGTTGTTTCTGAACACTCCATCCATGAGTTAACCATGACATACTCTATGAGTTGGTTAGTGTGTCTCCCTCTTATCTTAGAGTGACCCCGTCCCTTTCTCTCTCTGTCTCTCTTCCTACCTTTGGAATCTCGGCTCGAGATTCTCGTAAGGGGGATAGAGCTGTAACACCCCACTTTTAGATAATTATATATTAGGGTTTTGATTGGGCATTGCATGAGAATCATATTTGAAATTGTGCATTGAAGAAATATACAAATCCCTAAACCCTAGTTTCCTCTCTCTTTCAAAACAATTCAAAATGGTTTGAATTTTGAAAACCCCCAAAATTATTGGAACCCAAATGGTTATTAAGGGTCTCCTTGTTATTTTAGATATTTACAAAGCCTCTTGTATTTTGAAAATGTTCAAAATAGATTAAAAAATGAAAATTCAAAAGAAGAAATGAAAACAGAAATAGAAAAGTGTTTAAAAAGAAAAACTAGAGCCAGCTAACCTATCTGGCGACCCACTTCTCCCTTTCCTTCTCTGTCGCCAGCCAGCAGCCTCCCGCGGCCCACCTTGGCCCTGTCGTAGCCCAACTGGCCCGGTACCCCTTCGACGTCATCTTCCTCCCCGTGACGCAAAGCTGCTCGGTGGCTCGCCGTCAGCCACACGATGCCGGCGTGCGCCAAGATCGACGCCACCTCCCGCCAGCACCTACAAGTACCCCGCCTCGCTGCCGAGAATCCCTAGCACGCCACTCCTTCCTCTCCCTCGCTTCCTCCATGCAGAGCGCGCAAACCCTAACCCAGGGCTCGCAGGTGCCGCGTCGCCCCGCCGTATCCGAGCTCACCGCGACCAACAGAGGAACCTGTTGGACTCGCCCCTCCCTGATGAGCATCCTCATAGAAGGAATCGAGCCCGCGCACCGCGAATCCTCGTCGTCGACCTCATCTCCTCTGACTCCGGCCATCGTCGATTCTCCGCCATCTGGCCTCCCCGAGCCTAGCCGACCCCTCCACCGTGCTCCTGGTGAGCTGCTAGTCCTCGTGGACCCTCTCTCTCGCCTCCTCTCGCTCTGGTTCCTCCTCCCCGTCGACCACCTCCCACTACCGCCGCTCACCGTCGTCGTGCTCCCCTCTCCGGTGACCCTTTCGAGGCGGTGCCGCTACTCTTTGGCTCGCCTCAACCTCCTCTCTCTAACACGCGCACGCACACGCCCTAGATCGCCCTCTACCGCCGTCCCCTTTGCCGTTCTGAGGCTCACCGGCGTCGATGACATCATAGTGACATCACCCTGGCGTCAGCACGCAGTCAGACCCGGTCAAACCCGGCCTAGGTCCCACCCTTCCCACATGGAGGATGAGTTGGCCTAGGGACCATCTGCCTGTCTCTGCGGCTAGCTGTTGCTGTGGTGTAAAAGGTTTAATCATTTGATTTAATAATTTCAGAATTTGAATAAAACTTGTACAATTCATAACTTATTATTTATAAATCAGAAAAATGTGTATAATATATCAAAATGTTCAAAAAAATGAAACCTAGCTATCCAAGCTATAATCATGCATTGTTAATCAACTTTCATGACAAGTTTAATTAGAAGAACAAATGCACCCCTTTCATATGTTCCGGAGTTTCTCCGAGTTAGGGTTTTTACCCCTCGGAACCCCGATTAAATTGTCGAGCATGTCCTAGGGTTACATTTCAACACTAATAAACTTGTCATATCATCATTCCTGTTTGAGAATTGCATTGATGCCATGTGTTGATTGTTTCCCCCTTTATTTCCGGTGTTTGGTTCTTCCTCGGTAGAATAAGAGATCGAGATCGAGATCGAAGACTGAGGACAACACTGTCAAAGATCGAAGATCGAAGATCGACGAACAATACTTGACCAACTCTAACCAAGTAAAGTTCAAGGATTCCGAAGATCTATTTATATGCTATCAACTGGCAAAGGCAAGCATAGCCCCACCATGATACAATGCTACGATTTCGAAAGCATTTCTATTCCTGCCATGATGCATACGATTCTTCTATGGTCTTTTATCGATAGATAGAATATCCTATCTGTTGCATTATTCCCTTTGAGATTATATTACCTGATCCACTGCTCCTAGTATAACTAGGTTTGGCTTGTGTGCACTGCTAGAGCTTATATATGTGTCTGCTTAGCCAAGCATAGCTGTCAGTTCTGGTCCATCCAGATGATGCATCAGATGCAGAGAATATAGTATGACATGAGAACGTGATGAGATGATATCAGAGGCTTGTATGGGAGGCCATGGTGGGATGTGGTTTTTCTAGTCCCATGCTTGCCACCACTAGGAACTGAGTTCTTTCCTTTGGAACCAAGACGAGCGTGCAACCACACGGGGCCTGGACAACCTCATGACTAACTAACTTGCCTAGTAGATTCCATGAGTCACATAGTTCGGGCATTCCATTCGACATATGCATATAAAATCTTTTGAAAGATTTGTTGGGTGAAGTTGGTGCATTCATAACAGGTAGATAAGCGTGGCCGGGATTGCTTGGGTCGATGGAGCCCCTGGTGAACCAATCTCGCCTCACATCTTTAAGTACCGGCTTCGGGATTTGAACCGTTACGGCAGAACCATACTTATTGTGTGACTCATGGTCTCGGCGAAAGCAAGGTAAAGGTCGTGTCTAACCACCCTCTGCCGTCCTTTCAAGGAAGAGGGCTATTACTAGTGGCATTAAGAAAAGGTTAGTACGTGTGGGTAATGTTGTACACCCCTGCAGGGTAATAATCTTTTCGAAAAGCCGTGTTCACGGTTATGAACGCTTGGTGACCAGATTCTAAGATC
Source organism: Avena insularis (assembly GCA_023614405.1). Taxonomy (NCBI): domain Eukaryota; kingdom Viridiplantae; phylum Streptophyta; class Magnoliopsida; order Poales; family Poaceae; genus Avena; species Avena insularis. Next base: position 50,264,302 of record CM042687.1, on the reverse strand, counting down.
ATAGAGAACTATAACCTAATCGTAAAACTTGACAGATCAACGTGTGCTTAAGGATGCTTCCTCATGGGTACGAGGGGGGTGATCCTAGTTGGTAGATGATGATGATTGGTGGATATCAAAATATGATGATCAATATTTTGGAAATATCGCTCTCTTATCCCCTTTTAAAATACTCTGATTAGACGAGCTTCTTCTCTCTCTCTCTTGTTTTATAAACAAATATGGCTTTATGAAAAACAACTCCACTAGCCAGAAGTCTTGCGGAGTACACCCTGTACTCACCCTTGCTTTGTTGATACTTTTGGCAGAGTAAGTGTTCCTTGAAGACGAGTTCCGTACTACATCGACATCGACGAGTATCTTGGGGTTTCCGGTCGGCAGCCTGGAATCTGTGGGCTGCGACGTCATCATTATGCTTCAGGCACTACTAGAAAAAGGCATATTCGTGAAAAGGCCTTACGTGGCGACTAGCAAGACGCCACGCTCAAGCTACTATTCAGAGCCATGGCGCACTACATGGTGCGCCACGGTTATATCGAGATAGGCGTGGCGCACTACCAAGTGCGCCACGGGTAGGGGTGCAGGTGCGCCACAGATGTTTTTTTCAAAAATCAAAAAGAAATGCAAAAAACACCCTCGTTTTGAATTGCAAAAGCAATCGGGTCCGCATCGCCGCCGTCGTGTCGCCTCGCTGGAGCATGGTGGCCGTGGCCACGACCTACCACCGCAGGGAGGTGTGGGAGGCCGTGGCCGTGCTACTCCTCGCCGGCATCGAGGAAGAGAGGGAGAAGGAGGTGTGGCTGGAGAAGGAGGTCGCCGCAAGGAGAAGGAGGTCGTCGGCGGTCGTCGGAGCTCGTCGTCGCTCTTCGTGACTGCAAGGAGGAGGAGGCCGCAAGGAAGGAGGTCGTCGCCGTCGTGACTGCAAGGAGGAGGAGAAGGTCGCCGCCGCCATTGCCATCGTCACTGCAAGGAGAGGAGGATGCCGAAGCAAGGAGGAGAATGCCACCGTTGCCATCGTCAGTGCAAGGGAAGGAAGAGAAGGAAAGGAGGAGGAGAAGGGAGAAGGAAAAGGAGGAGGAGAAGAGAGAAGGAAAAGGAGGAGGGAGGAGAATGAAAAGGAGAAGAGGGAGGGAATAGGGGTAGGTGGGCGGGGTGGTGATTCAAATTTGAATCCCGCCCAAGCTTATCCGTGGCGCACTAGGTGGTGGTGCGCTACGGGTAAGTTGCCCTCTATTTTTTTTCTACAGGAAAAAACGGTCTTTTGACCGTAACTTTTTACTCTTTTCGAATTTTGAAAATCTAAAAAATCGCTAAACGACCGAAGGTCGTTGCAAGCGGATGCGAAATCTCGTTCTCGTCATTTTGGTATATTATACGATTTTTTCGATATCGTATGCAAAAGTTACGGCCTTTTTACCGTGGCATGACTTTTTTTTGCAAATAAAGTCAAAACTCATGTTTGTTAATTTTACTAGAAGCTATACCACATTACCTACCTAAATATGAAAGTATTTAATTTTTTGAAGTGTTTATCATTTTCTTTTATTTTTTGCAAAGCCTAAAAAGGCGATCCACGGGGGGGGGGGGGGGGAGTTGGTGCAGGATAGTTAGGCGTAGGGCACTAGGGAAAGGTGCCCTACTACTAAGTTTATACATCCGTGGCGCACATGCCATAGTGCGCCACAGATGTGTCTGGCCGTTTCACAGCAGAGAGGGGCATGCGCTTAGGCGTAGCGCACCCCCTCCATGTGCGCCACGGTTGACACTAACAACCGTCACGCACCTACCCTATGTGCGCTACAGATGTTTGGTGTGCAGCCAACAGGGCCCTGGCCCACACACTTCAACCATGTGAGCCACGGATGTGCTGATTACCTATAGCCATTTTCCTAGTAGTGAGGCCTCTTAGGCCATTTGCTAAGTTTGTTGTACTTAATAGCATAATTTGCCTTCCGTTGTTTTATGTTTGTGGTCAGTGACCTCTGCTTGTAATATGTTGGTTCTCTGCTCAGTTATGAGCTTCCTGTAATAAATTTTGTGTCGTATGGTCACTGCTGTGTTACTGATTCTTCACTGGATATTCTCGAGCTCAAGGTTAAGCTTCTTTCCGACGGAGGTCTAGGATTTGTTTAGCCCTGATCCCGGGGGCGTCACATACAGGCACATGCTCGCATCGGTCCAGGACAACAATTGTTCCTATTATTCCGGAAAGAGATGTACGAGGCACATCATTGATTGTTCTTGCAAATTATGCATTACAATTATTTTACATATAAGTTGGCTACCAGTTTGCTGGTATGCTGTGCTAACTTGTTTTCTTTATTTCAGGATGCACATGAAGCTATGGAGGCACAAGCGAGGACTCATACGTTAAATATTGAGGTTATTTCACAAAGCAGCAGTGACAGTTGAAAGAGCATTTGCTATTCCTAGTGATTTTGGTGTTGATAACAACACACATATCGGACTAATGTTTTGCTAAGTGTATCGGAGGTACATTAAAAAGGTTTGCAAACATTGAAGCTATGCACTGGCTGGTACCAAAAGCGGTAGTACCGCTGCTAATGGACCGCATGAAGCAAATGACTAACTGTCAAAAAGTCTCTGCCGTGCCGGGTACTAAAAAGCGGTAGTACCGCATTTTAGTACCTAGCGCGCAGAAGCTTTTTTATAGCTTCAAAAGCTTACGCTTCGCGTTTCAGATGAGGCTTTTTGAACGCGTAAAAGTTATCGTCATCGCGGTAGCAAAATGCTAGTACCGCATTTTACTACCTGGCGTGATGAGACTTTTTCACGTTAAAAAGTTGTCAGCCGGTAGCAAAATGCGGTAGTATCGCATTTTACTACCTGGCGTGACAGAGACTTTTTGTACGTCGCAAAAAGCTTATGTCTGCGCCGGTAGAAAAATGCGGTAGTACCGCATTTCACTACCTGGCGTGACAGAGAGTTTTTTCTCGTTCAAAAAGCTTCTGTCTGCGCCTGTAGCAAAATGCGGTAGTACCGCATTTCACTACCTGGCGTGACAGAGAGTTTTTTTCGTATGGAAATGTGCTGTTCTCTCCAGGTCCGGTAGTACCGGTTGCCTTAAGCGGTACTACCGCTTCCCGGTAGCAACAACAGTAGTACCGCTGGGGGCAGGTCTTGATGCTGTTTGAAAAAGGGTGGTCCGGTACCAAGGTCCGGTAGTACCGGAGTTCTCCGGTAGTACCCCTTGAACTTCCGGTACTACCGCTTTAGTAAATGCATCAACGGTCAGATTTTGTGGAGGGGTATAAATACCCCTCCACCTACCTTGGGACAAAGTGCTCAGCTCATTAAAGTCATTGCCCACCATTGGAGTCCATTGGAGCCACTCACATTCTCAAGATCTCATCATCCAACCACCCAAAGTCCTTGATCTTTGGGGAATCGAAGGAGGAGGCCCCGATCTACTACTTCACCAAAAGAGATTTTCATTTCCCCCTCATTTCATTGAGGGCCCCTTTGCTCTAGTGTTTTGTTGGAAACCCTAGCTCTTGTTTTTGTTCTTACAAGATTGTCTTTGATTGCTTTGACAGCTTGCTTGTATTTGGGAGCCTCCGATTAAGTTGTGGATGTGTGCCCCAAACTTGTAACGGTGCCGGCTTCCACCTTGAAGGTTGCCGATATAGTGGAAGGTGAATCGATCCCGTTGGGGTGAGATTCATCGGAGAACAAGGGAGGCCTCTCGTGGCGTTGGTGGTTTGAAACCACCCCCTCTCCAAACGTAGACGTACTTCCCCTCAAAAGGAAGGAACTACGGGAAACAAATCCTTGTGTCTCCGCGTCCACTTTTCGGTTACCTCTATCCTTTACCATACCTTACTTACTTGTTACTACTTTGTGTTGTGGTAGCTCTTGCATATTTGTCATTTAGGTAAATTCACCATAGTTGCATTATCTAGAGAATTTACCTTATTGTCAAACCTTAATTTGAAAAAGAAGAAAATTTGAAGTAGCACCTATTCACCCCCCTCTAGGTGCCCATATGATCCTTTCAATTGGTATCAGAGCCTCGGCTCTTTATTCGGGCTTTACCTCCTAAGAGAATATGGGTAGCCAAGAAGGGGATGGTGGTAGTGAGTCAACCCCGGTGACCATGGAAGATCTCAGAAACTTGGAAACAAGATTGAGCTCTTCCTTGGTCAACAAAGTCAAGAAGATGCTTGAGCAACTTCTTAAAGACAAAGATGGCTCATCACCCCCATCTCCTCAAGAGGAACTACCATCCGTACCTAAAGGGAATACTCCGGTATCCCCCGAAGGTATGGTGGTAGGGGATAAACTAGACAATGCTAATTCCTCCACACGACTTGATGGGGGGAAGGGCGAGCACCGTGATTCTTGGTACTCTCCCGATCCTCCCATCCCTCACCCTCATGTGTACAATAGAGGTGACCCACCTAAGCTAGAAGAGTCTGCTACTTTTGCTCAATGGCAATCACTAATGAGAACTCATATGCGCAGCTCTTGCATTGAACTATGGAACATCATCGAGCATGGACTCTTTATTGGGGATCCAAACAACTTGACAAGAAGAGAGGTTGTCAATAGTCAACTCAATGCCACTGCTTTGCATATGATTCAACAAGGATTGGGAACAAAGGATTATCCACACATTGAGCACTTTAGCATTGCCAAGGAAGCTTGGGATGCTCTCACTGTGTTGTTTGTTGGAAATGAGAGTATGAGGAGGAACAGATATGATGCTCTAAGCAATGAAGCCGAAGGTTTCTACATGAAAGAAGGTGAAGATCACAAAGATATGTATCGAAGGCTCAAGACCACCGCCACCGCTTTTAGAAATGTGGGTGCCTCACATGTGGATGATGCATGGATAAAAAGGAAATATGTGAGTGCACTCATGCCTTTTGAGCCCACCGACTTGAAGAGCTTACAAGGAAGACACAACTACCATCTCATGACCTCAAATGAAGTTATGCAAGAGATGGCCGCTTTCAAGGTCGCCGCCAAGAACGCCAAAGATGCCCGTGCTCGTGCCCTCGGTATGAGCAATGTGGTCAATGTTGCTTTAAAGGCCAAAGTTGTGGACTTTGAAGATGAAGATGATAGTGATGAAGGCCTCTTCTTGGACCATCCCGATGATGTCAAGATTTCTCGTAGTCAATATATGGCTTTCTATGCAAAGAACTTTTGGAAGAATCCCGCCAAGGCCAAGATGGAAATGCAACGAAGAAGCAATCCAAATGGGAAAAGAGAGAATGCCACTAGGTTGAGAACTTGCTTCAATTGTGGTGACCGCTACCACTTTGTGGCAAGCTGCCCCTATGAGAAGAGAGAAGATAATGGTGGGAAGCTCGTGTTGAAGAAGACTCTCAAGGCACCCTACAAGAAACCTTTCATCAGAAAGAATCCCATCAACAAGAAATCGGGAGAAATTGTCTTGATCACTCATGAAGAATACTCCTCCGATAATGAAGATGGTGAAGATGAGGAAGAAGAAGAAACCTCACATGGTATGGCTGCTCTAGCTACCACCTCTACTCCGACACTCTCACTCTTCGACTCTCCAAATGAGAATTCTTCCTCCAAGAACGTCACTTGCCTTATGGCAAGAGGTACGGAGGTATCCTCATCATCCCACTCTACTCAATTAGATAATGATGAAATTCATGATGAAATGTCTCTTGATGTTAAAGAGGAATTAATTGCCTTTGATGAGTTCATGACTAACCTAGAAGGTGATGCTAAACTACATGTTGGGAACATCTTAGATCAACTCTCCCACACTCAAGAGCTTCTAGATGTTAGATGTAAACTTGGGCATGAACATATGATTGAACTAGAGGCTTTAAGCAATGCTCTAGAAGAAGAACAAGAGACTAGGTTGTCCCTTGAGTCAAAACTTGAAGGGCTTGATGAGGCCAATGACATCATTGTTAACAAACTCATCAAAGAGCATGATCATGCTATTGCTAAATACAAAAGAGCTAAAAAGGACAAGGTTGAGTTTGGTGTGGTTCATGAAAAACTTGTCGAGGACTTTAGCTTGCTTAACAAGGCCCACAAAGCCTTGGAGAGTGAACTCTTGTCTCTCACAAAGTCCCATGAAACGCTTCAAACTCAATTGACCATTATTCCTTCACCTAGTAACTTCATTCCATCGAGTAGCACAACTATCCTTGAAGAGAATGCTAGGTTGAAGGGGGAGCTTGCGAAGGCTACATTTACACAAGGCAACAAGTCTATTGATGATCTTTTGAGCAAGCAAAGGCGTAGTGGTGATAAAGGGGGCATTGGTTTTGTCTCCAAAACAAAGAAGAAGAACAACAACAAGAAGAAGGACAAGCCCGCACAAGAGACTAACAAGACCATTGTGGAAAGTAAGACCACAAATGGCAAAACTATGTCTCATGATGATTTTGCGGGAAGTGCTAACCCTCACTATGTTCTAATGCGTGATTACTATGGTGATGTGTATGCACAATATGTTGGTCCTTATGATGGTTATATTGCTTGGTCTATTTGGGTTCCCAAGACCCTTGTTGCTAACAAAAGAGGACCCATTGAAAAATGGGTACCTAAAAACTAGCTTGATCTTTTGTAGACTTATGCTTCCGGAGGGTCAAAATGGGTGATTGATAGTGGTTGCACAAGTCATATGACCGGAAGCTCGTCTATTGTCAAGGACTTGGTGTCAAATGAAGATCAAATCACCGTTACATATGCCGACAAGTCAAAATCTACGGTAATGGGTTTCGGCAAGGTAGTGGTGGCTCACGACATTACACTCGTGAACGTCATGCTTGTTGAAACCCTTGGATACAATTTACTTTCTGTCCGTGCTCTTGGAAAGATGGGCTTTGCCGTCTTTATTGATAATGATATTGTGGTCCTCATGTGTTGCAAGTCTCTCAAGGTCGCTTTCGTTGGGTACGTCGAAAATGACTTGTATGTGGTGGACTTTTCGAGGCAAGCCACTGCAGGTCCGATGTGCTTATACGGAAAGGCCGATGTGGGTTGTCTATGGCACCGCCGACTAGCCCATGTCAATATGAGAACTTTGCAAAGTCTCCATAAAGAGGGCCATATTGTTGGACTAAAAGAAAATGTTTCCTTTGCCAAAGATCGTGTTTGCAGGGCATGTGTTCTAGGGAAGATGCATGACGCTCCTCATAAGCCCACGAACCAAATCAAGTCTAACAAGATCTTGGAACTCCTTCATGTGGACCTATTTGGTCCTCCATCTCATGCAAGTCTTGGTGGGAAGAAATATTGTTTGGTGATTGTTGACGACTTTTCAAGATACTCTTGGGTTTATTTCTTCAAATTGAAGAGTGAAACTCAAAGGACTTTTATCGACTTCATCAACTTGGTTCAACGGCAACACAATGTTCCCGTGTTGATTATAAGAAGTGACAATGGCACCGAGTTCAAGAACTACACCTTGAATGATTTTCTTAGTGATGAGGGGATTAAACATCAATATTCCGCTGCATACACCCCTCAACAAAATGGTGTGGCCGAAAGGAAGAACCGGACTCTTATTGAGATGGCTAGGACCATGTTGGCAGAGTTTAAATGTCCATACAACTTCTGGGCCGAAGCCGTCTCCACCGCTTGCCATGCTTCAAACCGGCTCTACCTCCGCAAGAAAATCAGCAAGACTCCATATGAGATACTTACCGGTAACAAGCCCAACATATCTTATTTCTGGGTGTTCGGTTGTAAGTGTTTCTATCTCATCAAAGGTGTTCGTTTGTCTAAATTCGAATCTAAAGCATTAGAGGGTATCTTTGTTGGCTATGGTCTCGAATCTCACACTTATAGAATCTATGACAAGCTCTTCGGAGCCGTCATAGAATCTTGTAGTGTGACCTTCGAAGAATATGATGGTCCCCAAGGGGGGCGTGTTGATGCTTGTGATGCAGATGATGAAATGCCTCAGGATGCCATAGGAAGAATGGGTGTAGGTTATATCCGCCCCATTGAGGAACCCCTTATGGCGGATCGAGAAGAACTATGCTCCACTCAAGTGGAGCCCTCATCTTCACAACCTCAACATGCTCCATCTACCGAGGAGGACATTGACTCAAGCCAAAGACAAAATGTGGACCCTCAACATTGTGATCAATGTGTGAACTCTCGTCAAAGGGTGCCTGGTCCATTCGATGGGTTGTCAAGTGGTGCCAAGTCAATTTGTCAAGGAAGATCCATCCAAACTGTTTTGAGACGGGCTCAAATTGATGCTAGAAGAGCACTTGATCAAGACCAAGGTCAACCTTTGCCTCCCAATATAGAGGATGAATCCAATGATGATCAAGGTCAAGTTGATGGTCAAGACGAGGATCAAAATGATGAAGAGGGTCCTCCAAGAAACAATGAGGAGATCCACGCTCGTCGTGAAGCTAGAAAGGAAAGAATGTTGGAAATAAGAGACCACACCCTCCAAAATGTTGTTGGAGATCTAAGGAAAGGAATTTCCACACGAGCATAATTGAAGAGGTTCAGTGAACATCAAGCTCACATTTCCATGATTGAACCAAAGAAAGTGTGGGAAGCTCTTGAAGATTCGGATTGGTTAGAAGCTATGCACAAAGAGCTCAACAACTTTGAGAGAAACAAAGTGTGGAAGTTAGTTGAGAAGCCAAAAGATTGCCGCAATGTTATTGGAACAAAGTGGATATTCAAGAACAAGCAAGATGAGCATGGGATTATAGTAAGGAACAAGGCTAGATTGGTTGCACAAGGTTATTCCCAAATTGAAGGCATTGATTATGGAGAGACTTATGCACCCGTGGCTCACCTTGAGTCCATCCGTATCCTTCTTGCTTATGCGGCACATCATAACTTTAAGTTGCAACAAATGGATGTAGAAAGTGCATTCCTTTATGGTCTTTGGTACCCTCAAGGCTCAACATTCGCTCTTTGTGGATACATGGACTCGGATTGGGCGGGAGACAAGGATGATAGAAAATCAACTTTCGGGGCTTGCCAATTCCTTGGTAGGTCCTTGGTATGTTGGTCTTCTAAGAAGCAAAATTGTATATCTCTCTCCACCGAAGAGTATGTTGTCATGCTAGTGCTTGCACCCAATTGCTATGGATGAGGCAAACTTTAAAGGAATACGGTGTCCATTGTGACAAAGTGCCTCTTCTATGTGACAATGAAAGTGCCATCAAGATTGCATACAACCCGGTGGATCACACAAGGACAAAGCATATTGAGATTCGACATCACTTTATTAGAGATCATGTTGCTAGAGGTGATATTGATCTATCCTATGTATCAACCAAAGATCAACTTGCCGATATCTTCACGAAGCCACTTGATGAAGCAAGGTTTTGCTACTTGAGGAATGAACTAAATATCGTAGATTCTAGGAGTTTGTCTTGTTTATCTTGCTCTCTCACGTAATACTCGACCCATGTTTGGTTTAGGTGTAGCCATGGACATAGGGGGAGTGCGTTCCTAATTGATTGGACTATCCCTCCCCCCATTATGCGCAAATTAAACAAATATCATTCCTCTTAATATCATTTTGTGATATGTGAGCTCAATGATGAGTTTCGGTAATGGACCCAAGATACATCTTCGTGGTGCCAAGCCGAGTATACTCAAATATGGTGGCCTAGGCCACCGCCCCCTCTCAATCGAGAGGTTGAAGTGCTTACTCGTGTTTGTCACCTAGTTGAATTGGTTCTTACTCATGTTTGTCATCCACTAGTTGGTGTTGATTCTTTTGGTCATGCACTCAAGTTTGGTTATCCATATGTTTTTAGTGTTTTTCCTTGAGTGCATTGGCCCATATCCGCATGTCTCTCTAAACCCAGGCCCCTCTTTTCCAACAAAACCCATCTACTCTGCACAAGAACCTTCCCTTTACGTATCTCTGTGGCTCGATCTGATGGACGGTACTCAGGATCTCACACGTGATCTACTACCTAGCAGTACTCAGGAAGTCGGCGATACTACCGCTTCGGGTGTGTTTCAGTTCTGCCTGAAAACTTCCCAGAGGCTATTACCGGCAGTACCCTCTGATACTACCGCTCGTGTACTACCGCCAGAAGGTCCGGTACTACCTTCAGCATTGGTTAAGACTGGAGACGAGGGAGAGGCACCCCTCAGTGCCTCATTCATCCCTCGTCTCCACTCCTCAACAGCGCCACCACCAGAGCACGACGATGCCGGAGGAAGCCTGTCCGCCCCTCCCTCTCCTGGATCCACACCGGATTCGGCCTCCCTGCGGGCTCCTCCCTCTTCCGCACCGTCATGGACACCGGTACCACCGCCCTCCTCATCTTCTTACTTGTTTTCTCCATTGAATCTAGGGTACCTTCGATTCTTGGTTAAAACTTGCATCCTTGAGGTTGTATCGTGTGCTATTTACCAGATCTATCACTTGGCCCGATGGGAATCGTGTTTTGACACATAATTTGTTGCCCATACTCGGATCTTAGTTCAGATCTGCATCAGAGTCATGGGCAAGTACTGAATCTTTTTCCGGTACTACCGCTTGGCGGTACTACCGCTTGTGCAGGTCCGGTACTACCGCCCCAGTACTGGCAACAATTTTTTTTTAAAACACTCATCTCCATCATCTGTTTGCCCCAGGTTCTTGTGCCCTTACCCCTATGATTTCTCCCTCGTTCTTTCACAGGTGCAGGGGGTTCCCAGGGATCGCGGAAGCGCTCCAAAGCTCACTATGAGATCAAGGACTATGAGTCAGAATCTGAGACTGAGTCTGAAGAGGAGGTCATGCCTCAACCTAGTGCCCGTCTGAAACTGCCAACAACTCGTGGTCGTGGGGGAAAGGGGGTCAAGCAAAGTGCTGGTCGTGGTAAAGCTCCTCCACCTCCTCCTCCCTCTGGTCCTCGCAAGAGTCAAAGTTCTGGGCCATCAGGGCCAAAGCTGTTGTGTGATATCTCTGAGTCAGAATTTCATGCTCATGGGTGGTCATCCAGTAGGGGGCCCGCTTTTGCTCGAGAGAACAGCCTCTTCTACACAGACTTTCAGGAGCGGGTGTTCCATGAGATTCTCATGAAAGATGACAAAGTTGTGGTTCCTCAAAGATGGATCGAGATGAATCATGTGAGGAAGAATCTGAACTACTTTGGTGAGGCCCTTGACATGTGTACCAACTTTGGCTTGCTTCCTATTATGGAGTTCAAATGCAACTATGATCCATTGCTCATTGCTCAGTTCTATGCAACCGTTCACTTTGCCAAGAATGATACTCGGACTCTCACTTGGTTGACCGAGGGTGTTGTCAAGGATGCAATGTTGGCTGAGTTTGCGGCTATCCTCGGGTACGAAGACCGTGGCAAGGATGTTCCCGTTGGGTTTTGGTGCCATGCCAATGACCATCCCATGAAGAAAGATAGGCTTGCCCCACTGTACATCCGGGGGCGCGGCATCCCTGGTAAGATCAAAGGTCTCCTTCCTACTTATGACATCTTGCACCGCATCTTTCGTGAGACCATCGCCCCTCGTGCTGGGAATGTTGATGAGATTCTTGCTTACATGGTGGATATTATGATGGCCACCTATCACCACCGTGACTCTGGCCTCCCTATGGATGTGATAGATGTTATCTGGAATGAGATGGTCTGCGCCACTTTTCAGCGGAGGGTGCCTCCTTTTGCTCCATACATCATGGCTCTCATCATTAGCAAGTGCCCGAAAATTGCCAGTGACTTGCCTCATCTTCGTCTTGCCACTCACCGCCACAAGAATCTGCTGATCAAGACCCATCTCAAACCCCGCAATGCGGATGGTCAGATTGTTGATGAGGATGGGAACCCGGTTGAGGAGGACTCAGGTGATGATGCTGGTGCACCACAGGGTGCAGCTTTTGTGGTCTCTCGTCGCCAGCCCGCACAGACATCTTGGGCTAAGAGGTTTGAGGCCAAACTCAAGAAGATTTTCTGCCTCCAAGTGGACAATCAGAAACACCTGTACGAGGCCCATGTCTATGCCAAGAAGGCCTGTGCTCGTCAGAAGGAAATGATGGAGGCCCAAGGCTTGACTGCTTCCAAGGGCTCCGAGAACAACATTACCCCAGAAGACCAATGGATCTCCAAGCACAACCACTGGGAAGATGATGCCACCTCCTCCTTCCGTGCCCCTCCACCTCATGGTGCTTGGGACGATGTTGATGATGATGATGAGTGATCTTCGGGGCGTTAGTGTTGCTCTTGTCCCTTTTTGGCGTCTTGATGCCAAAGGGGGAGAAGTTGCACATTAGGTATGCGGGAGATTTGCGAGGGAAAGTCACAAGCTCGTTCTTGCCTTTGATTTTATTCGCTTGTGAACTTTATTTGGTTGCCTCTTACTATGTGTGAACCTAACTATTGGTGCTATGTATGTTAAGACTATGTGGTTATCTTATGGATCCATCTTGTGTGTATTATGCCTATTCTTGTTGGATCCATCCTATGTGATGATACTCCTCATTCCTAATCTATTGGTCATCACATGTTTTTTAGCAAAGGTATGTCCTCTATGTGCGACTTCTACTCTCAGTTAGCTTGCTTGAATGTATGGGGCTTGTTTCTACATATCTAGGGGGAGCCCCATCTACATCTTGTCGTCACTAGGTTTCCTTGCAAAATGTGTGCTGTCATCAAACACCAAAAAGGGGGAGATTGAAAGAGCATTTGCTATTCCTAGTGATTTTGGTGTTTGATAACAACACACATATCAGACTAATGTTTTGCTAAGAGTATCGCAGGTACATTAAAAGGGTTTGCAAACATTCAGAAACTGTCTGCCTGGCGCGGTACCAAAAAGCGGTAGTACCACTTTTGCTACGGACGCATGTACAAATGACTAATCTGTTAAAAAGTCTCTGTGCGGTAGATTAAAAAGCGGTAGTACCGCATTTTAGTACCTAGCGCGACAGAAGATTTTTTACAGGTTGTCAAAAGCTTCTGCCTACTCCGGTACTAAAATGCGGTAGTACCACATTTTAGTACTGCTCAGGACAGAGGCTTTTTGAACGTTGCAAAAAGCTTCTGTCTGCGGCGGTAGAAAAATGCGGTAGTACCGCATTTTACTACCTGGCGTGACAGAGACTTTTTGTACGTCGCAAAAAGCTTTTGTCTGCGCTGGTAGCAAAATGCGGTAGTACCGCATTTCACTACCTGGCGTGACAGAGAGTTTTTGCTTGTTGCAAAAAGCTTCTGTCTGCACCGGTAGCAAAATGCGGTAGTACCGCATTTCACTACCTGGCGTGACAGAGAGTTTTTTCGTATGGAAATGTGCTGGTCTCTCCAGGTCCGGTAGTACTGGTTGCCTCAAGCGGTACTACCGCTTCCCGGTAGCAACAACAGTAGTACCGCTGGGGGCAGGTCTTGATGCTGTTTGAAAAAGGGTGGTCCGGTACCAAGGTCCGGTAATACCGGAGTTCTTCGGTAGTACCGCTTGAACTTCCGATACTACCGCTTCAGTAAATGCATCAACGGTCAGATTTTGTGGAGGGGTATAAATACCCCTCCACCTACCTTGGGACAAAGTGCTCAGCTCATTAAAGTCATTGCCCACCACTGGAGTCCATTGGAGCCACTCAAATTCTCAAGATCTCATCATCCAACCACCCAAAGTCCTTGATCTTTGGGGAATCGAAGGAGGAGGCCCCGATCTACTACTTCACCAAAAGAGATTTTCATTTCCCCCTCATTTCATTGAGGGCCCCTTTGCTCTAGTGTTTTGTTGGAAACCCTAGCTCTTGTTTTTGTTCTTACAAGCTTGTCTTTGATTGCTTTGACAGCTTGCTTGTATTTGGGAGCCTCCGATTAAGTTGTGGATGTGTGCCCCAAACTTGTAACGGTGCCGGCTTCCACCTTGAAGGTTGCCGATATAGTGGAAGGTGAATCGATCCCGTTGGGGTGAGATTCATCGGAGAACAAGGGAGGCCTCTCGTGGCGTTGGTGGTTTGAAACCACCCCTCTCCAAACGTAGACGATTTCCCTCAAAAGGAAGGAACTACGGAAACAAATCCTTGTGTCTCCGTCCACTTTTCTTACTCTATCCTTTACCGCACCTTACTTACTTGTTACTACTTTGTGTTGTGGTAGCTCTTGCATATTTTTCATTTAGGTAAATTCACCATAGTTGCATTATCTAGAGAATTTACCTTATTGTCAAACCTTAATTTGAAAAAGAAGAAAATTTGAAGTAGCACCTATTCACCCCCCTCTAGGTGCCCATACGATCCTTTCAATTGGTATCAGAGCCTCGGCTCTTTATTCGGGCTTTACCTCCTAAGAGAATATGGGTAGCCAAGAAGGGGATGGTGGTAGTGAGTCAACCCCGGTGACCATGGAAGATCTCAGAAACTTGGAAACAAGATTGAGCTCTTCCTTGGTCAACGAAGTCAAGAAGATGCTTGAGCAACTTCTTGAAGACAAAGATGGCTCATCACCCCCATCTCCTCAAGAGGAACTACCATCCGTACCTAAAGGGAATACTCCGGTATCCCCCGAAGGTATGGTGGTAGGGGATAAACTAGACAATGCTAATTCCTCCACACGACTTGATGGGGGAAAGGGCGAGCACCATGATTCTTGGTACTCTCCCGATCCTCCCATCCCTCACCCTCATGTGTACAATAGAGGTGACCCACCTAAGCTAGAAGAGTCTGCTACTTTTGCTCAATGGCAATCACTAAATGAGAACTCATATGCGCAGCTCTTGCATTGAACTATGGAACATCATCGAGCATGGACTCTTTATTGGGGATCCAAACAACTTGACAAGAAGAGAGGTTGTCAATAGTCAACTCAATGCCACTGCTTTGCATATGATTCAACAAGGATTGGGAACAAAGGATTATCCACACATTGAGCACTTTAGCATTGCCAAGGAAGCTTGGGATGCTCTCACTGTGTTGCTATTGCTTGCATCGGACCATACGATCCTTTCAACAGTTGTTATTGCTTGCATCGGACCACTGTTGCAGTTTTTCTAGCACAAAGAGTTGTTACATCTACACTCAAATCAATTGATTTAATTGAACAAGAAACAGAGGAAACAGATGCAATAATCACGATTACACGTGAACATATACAAAAATTGAAAGATTGACAAGATTGGACTGACCGTCTACTTGATAATCTCTTCCGGAGCTGTCATGGTAAGTCTATTCTTACTTGTATGGCGATGTAAGATCTAGCATTAACCCTATTCCAATCCATGACTGGCGATGTCTGTGTAATGTATCATTTTGTTTTTGTTGAAATTCTAGTCTGTAATAAATTTCAGTATTTTCCTATAATGTAATATGTTGATTCTTGCGCGGCTATTAGTGAGACGAAATATTAACGGACTATTTTAAAGAAGAATTGCGCCATAATTATAGAATACGATATGCCGACCAACAGACGAGATCAATATACAGTAAAAGGCCTAAATCATGGTAGGACGCATAAGCAGCGATAGGCCTTAAAACGTACCCGCCAAAACAATAACGGGACAATAGAAAAACAGTAAATGACCAAAACAATAACAGGAAACAACAATAACAAGCCAAAACAGTAACATGCCAAAACAGTAACATGCCAAAACAGTAACAGGCTAGAACAGTAACATACCAGAACAGTAATAGGCCTGAACAATAACATACCAGAACATGAACACGCCAGAATAGTAGCAGGTCGGAATAGTAGAAGGCCGAAAAGCCTACCTATTAGAACAGTAACATGCCAGAACCTGAGTAGGCCGCTTTATGGGCCCTAGTAGTAATGGGCCTTCCTACAAATGAGCCGTTAGTGGGTAGCCCATTACAGGCTATAAGAACAGTGTCAGGACGACCGCATGCCTTCAGTAGGCTGAAACTATGGGCCGTATAGTAGTGAGCCCAGCAGGCCTTCAGTAGGCCGAAACTATAATGGGCCCGAAAGTTTATGGGCTGCGACGGACAGCACAAATGGGACCAAATCAAACAGTGCAGAACGAAATAATAATGGTCCGACTTTCTCTTGGGCTCTCTTAATGGGCTGACGCAGTTAATAATTACTAGCCTTGGCTGGGCCTTGCTTATACCACGATTTCATTGATATTTAATGGTGGTAACTAGTCGTTAACGGTGTTTGCCACGTGGCAGTTTTCATGACGTCGGTACTCAACGGGGCTGGCGAACACATCTACGACGGAACGAATTTTCGTGGCTAAAGGTGTGATCCACAATGGTCGGAAAAAAAACCATGGTAGGTTCATTTGTGACGGGGCTTCTAGCACGAAGGGCATCCGTCGTAGAAGTCTTTTCAACCACGAAAACCGTCTATTGTAAAAGGACATTTTTCTTATAGTGTATGTTACCTTGTGGGTCACACACACAAGCTTGGCCATCTTATTCTTGCATGCTCATATTTTGGACTATATGGAAAATATTGCTTCTTTTCTTTTGCTTGGCTTTAGTTCAAATTTGAATGCATGCATGGATGGATTTTGGCCATATGAGATCATAATTGTTTTCACAATTATACTGTGGCCTATATTTCACATGCATGGCCCATGCAAGCACTTCACCATCCTCCCCTTCTTGTTTTGTTTTATTTTGGTTTATGGAGCTTTTGGATTTTAATGCTCTCAAGAGTAACAAATCAAATAAATCCTCAGGAACCATCTACCCTTTCCTTCCTCATGTTTCCTCCTTGGTTTTGCTTGAGTTGGAGTCTGTGTAAGGTTCTTGTGTTTTCTTTTGGTTCAAACAAATATAACCAAAATCAATACAAATTAAAATAATAAAAATCCTACCTAACCTATCTACCCAAACCCGAGAGCAATCTCCCTCCCTCATCTACCTAATCCACACCTCTCTCTTCTATACCTAGACCTAGCCAAACCCCTACCCTACTTGGTCTGGTTGAACCAACCACCTAGTCACCTTGCCTGGACCCTCTCCTCTCCCTCTATGTGGTACATGACAAGCAAGGAAAGGAGGGAGAGAGCCACCTGACGCTCTCCTATCACCTTTTTTGGAAACGCTAGCACCCAGCACCCCATGTGCCCTGTCTCTGCCCTCCTCCTTATCTAACCCTTGCCCAAGCCTCTCTAGATCTAGATCTCACCCCTCTACTCGCCCCCTTTCCTCCTAGATACACCCATGGCTGCCTCCATGCCTACTACCATCTAGCTCGGCCACTTGTAGAACATGGTGTAGGGGAGAAGGAGAAGAGGATCGGAGGAGTTATGGAAGACCAGGAGCGTCGCTGGAGCTTGCCAGTATGAGGAGTCGAGGAGGAGAAGCCTGGGAGCAAGCAATATGCGGTGAGCCCAAGCCGAAACCCTATATCCCAGGGTGTTAGCCCCGTCGCAGATCGCCGGTGCCCCGAGCTTCATCGAGTGCACCACTAGTCCCATAGTGAGCCCACCTTTCCCCTAGAAAACCCTCTGGCCTGTTTGCTTCCTGACGTGCTTGTACATTTCGTCGAGCGCCTACTGCGCGCTGCCACTCGGCGCCACCCCTCCTACGCATCGTTGCTTCTGCATGCTCTGTTGTCACGCGCTAGCCCTACCAGACCCGCGTCGAACCGGGTTGTCGCCTCGCTATGTAGCCCTAGCCATGTCGCTGGCGTCGCGGTGCAAGTCGAAGCCTGGACCATGTAGCTTAAACCCGCGTGAAGGCCCTACCTAGCACTAACCTGCTTCCTCCGTAGTGGTTCTGAGTCACCAGGTCGTCCCAGCGCGCCCCGGTTCAAGCCTCATAGGCGCTGTCGTTTTGGTGTTGGTGTGCGTTGTCAGTTTCGTCAGTTAGGCGCCAGAGAAGACCAACAGTACCCCACACGCCTTCTTGCACAAATCCCCCTGGCCTTTTTGTTTCTGAACAGCCTCTGAGTCACCACCGTCCGACCCTTTTAATTAAAATGGTCCCAGGTTTTCTCGAACATGAACCCATGGTCCTTGACTCTATCGCGTGTCACCCACACGCCACTTGTGCGCGCGTGGCCCCGTAGTTGCTCTGTCCCCACATGGCATCGATTATGGGTAGAACGCTTGTGAGTAAAAAAAGCCATAATATTTTTCAAATACAAATTCAAAACTGATTTTATATTCTATTTAAATTTAAACTATTAATAACTTTTGGAATAATTCAAATTTGAATATAAAACCAAAATGAAATGTGTTTAGATTTTCATTATGAATTTATATGTCTATTCAAATCTTTTCAAATCTGACTCAATCTAGTCAAACCATTGACTTTGACCCCTCTTTATTATAATTGACTTTAAATATTTTTTAAAATTGATAATTCCAAATATTAAGTATGATATATGTTTTTGAATCAAAAAACATAAGGAATATTTGTATGCTATTTATAATATTATTTGAGAAATTTAAAATTTTCGAATTATTAAATGCTAATAAATACCATTTTCTTAATAATTGAATAACTTTGATTCCGTATTTCTGAATTCGAAACATGATATGTCTAAATCGATTAGCTCGACGAGCCCATTCTAAGTATGCATTCCATTTTGTGAATTGAAGCAGGAATCATATAAATATTAAAGGCCCAGCAAGATTTATGGGAGCAAAACATGACTAAAAACTTAAACAAATGCTTTATTCTTGTACCCCACACTTCACACATGCCATGTTATGTTATGCCATGTAACTGTGCATCATTCCATCATGGCATACTTGTTTACTTGTTGCATATGATTTATATGTATGTGCAATGTATTTATTTCGGCCCCTTGTTTGGTTTTTATCCAGATAGACACTGAGCAAGGAGAATATCAGGATCCTCAGGACTATTAACCGAATCCTTCTTATTCTGCAATTGAACTTCTAGGCAAGAATTTCCCCATGCTTGCACTACATATAGCACCTATTGCATCAAAATCTTATTATTGCATCATTTTTCGTGATTTGAATTAAATGGAATCCCATCTATTACATGGCCTTTACTTTTAAACCCCATAGAAGCTTGTTCCCAAAAACCTATGCGCCATTATTACCGAAGTTGTTTGAGCCATGCTAGTCATACAGTTGCATGTGTACGGTTTGTGAGTGTCTATGAATAATGAGGTACCTAAACAACTAGATTAAGTAGTAATGGTATAACTAAAGAAAGCGTCACCGGTGGGCATTATCTGCTATTTGGTTCTTTAAGCTCACTTGTGTCCCGTAGGACCCCGAGTACTTGATTCTTGTTCCTTGACTATCACACTATCCATATGTGTGACCATGAATCCCCTTAGTCTTAGCTTGAGTAACATTTGATTTCTTGGGGACACAACTAGTTTGGGGTGTTATTGCTATCATGTACTTATGCCATGATTTACTGCTTTATTTACTACTGTTGCTCGAGCAACGTTTACTACTGTCTGGTTTTGGAACAAATGCGGATTGTTTACGCAGTATTGATAAACCCAGTCACACTTTAGGGTTCCCAGTCATTTATAGCCATTCTCGAACCTTCGGTCCGTCGTGGAGCCGGCCAACTTCGTAACGGGTAACTTAGAGGGGTGGCCCCTAAATCATCTGTGAATCTTGTGAATGCTTTTTCATGATGCCTCGTTGGGTTTTTATTTGGTTTTTCCGAGGTTGATCGTGTGTGTGTTGCTATTTGTGCACCCCTGGATGGTAAATCTTTATGAAAGTCGTTTTCGCGGTTATGGACGACTTGGAGAACATTTTATCGATCATAGACAAGCATAACTAAAGTGCCGCTTTTAAATTGACTAAAACTTGACTAGTAATAGTGCAATATTCATGGAATGATTAATTAAACTGCCCACGGATGGGATGTTCTTCCGCCTTCTCGTTCGGTAACAAGGAGGTGGGCGAGCAATGCTTACTTATGATGATATATATCTATTGTGTAATTAACTATTGTTTAATATACCAGTGTCCGTCTAACATTGGTTAGGCGAATGCTGTAGCGTGTCTCTATAGAACTGCTAGGCTTTATTTTTGCTGCAATTGCGTCACCCTCAGGTTGTTCCCTTTAGATGCATAAAGACTTACTGAGTCCCTTAGGGTCTCACATGATAAAATATTGGTTTAGATGGATAGGTATATCCGCAAGAAGGCTACTAGGTCGAGCAGACCGATGATGGGGGCAACAACCGTCAGGTGTAGATATTCCGAGGATGGAGATCCTTGAGATCATGTGGGAAGGATGTGCTTATTTTTAGGTTATCTTACGCAAATTTGCTTCTTATCTATACTCAGATATTGTATTCCGCTTTTCCTTGATACTATGATGTGTGATGTATGATAATGTATCCTAAACTATTACTTATCTAGTATTTTGGATCTTGACGTATGGTGTTGAATATTTCTATTACTTATCTTTATGTATGTCGTTGGCATAAATACTCATTTTTGTTTGTGCTTGACTCGCAGTCCAGCCGGCTACGTGTCTCTCACTTGAAGCTATAACCACGAGAAGTGGGTAGGGTGCTTTTTCGGTGTCATTTCCTGTTCAGCTCAGACAGGATCTACATGTGGGTGGCCTTTGGGCCTCCTCGGTAGGACACCTTATCCACTTTTGGGTTACACCGGCTTGTGATTTAGAGCATAGGGTCTAGTGGATTACAAGAAGAAACAAAAGAACTATAAGGAATTCGGCATTTAAACTTGAAACAATGAGAATATGAATTCACTTAATGTTGGTAGCCATATGTGTTCAACACTTCGTCCATTTGAAAATCTCATCAAAGTTACAGAGATGCCAACAACACTATACAAGCTTTTGATAACTCCATACAATCAAAGTAGAGTTTAATATAAGTTTAAATAACTAGAAGTGTAACAATCAATCCAATTCCTCTAGTTAACTCTCATCTTGCCAAGAAACACTAGGATGTTTGTTATAGCAAAATTAAGTAAGAGAGTTCATGTTCTAAGTAGCATAATAGTGACGTGTCTTATGGACGCCCACATCAGTAAATCAAAGATATCAAAAACACTTCTATTCCAATTATTGCCTTTCAAGAAAATTCATAGAGTAGTAATGGGACCATGCCAAGGACTTGTTATGTGGATCTTCATATATTTTTCTCTTTCTTTTTTCTTCCTTATTTCAAGGATAATTCTCAACAAGGATCATTGAGTGATTATTTTAAACAATGGTTTGCATAACCTTCGAGAGTAGCAATACTTTTTCGCATACAGTGACACGTATGCTACCCGTGTCATCAACTCATAAACAAAATCCAGGGTTATACCATAGATTCTTCAAAATCTAGCGGAGTTGTTGGCATCCAAAGGTGTGCATGGGAAACATAGAACTCTTTAAATAGTATCACGATTTGATCCACAAGGTTAGATTTGCCATTCAATCAGAATTACCACTAGACTTTATTTCAATCAAACAACTCCTTTCAAGAGTGTCGTCAAGTCTATCAAAATGTCTATAGGGTTAAGTATCTTCAAAGGTAAACTCTCAAGACAATCACTCATTAAACAAGTCATAAAATTTCAGAATTTTTCTTTCTGTACTTGTTTGGCATATTATTTGCAAGGCAAGACTCGTTTAGCTACAAGAACTAGAGAAAAATCTTCCACAACTAACCATTCATACAAATAAAAATCTTTACTCTAACTATTTTTAATTACTCCCACTAGCATAGCATCTTAGCAGATCAACTAACTAAGGTAAACAAATCAAAATTCAAAAGTGGGAGACATAGGACATACCTCTCATGAGTGACTTCATAATCCTCTTCCTTATAGGGATGTTTTCCTTCAAAACTCAAGAAAAATCACTCTCATAATAAAATTGAAGCAAAGAAGCAAAATGCACATTGTCACGTCCCAAGATTTTCGAAATTGGGACAAAAAATTATTTTTACATGTTATTCATGATCATTGCATTGCATATTGGCATCATGCATAATATTAAAAATACAAAAATGGAATAAAATCCTAAATTTTATGTGCCACCTTATTCCTAAAGGGAATTAAATAGGATTTATAAAACTCACTATTGCTAAAACAACACATATTGTTAAATATTAGCTCATTAAGATCTACTCAATATTTGAAAATTTTAGAAACAAGTTTCAACACATTTGGAGATCATATGAAAAAGACATGAGAGAAAGAAGTGAAATGGAAAATGGAAAAGGAATAAATAAATAAACCTAACCTACCCGGCTACCTACCCAGCTGCGCGGCCTAGCCCACCAACCACCCCTGCCGCCTAGCTATCCGCCACTCGCCCCACACGCGCACAGCGCCATAGTCGCAGTGGGCCGGTCCATCTTTCCCGGGCACAGCCGCAAGTCTCCAGCAACCGCTCCTCTGCTCGCTGACAGATTCCACCTCCATCACGACCCCAACGAACCTTCCTTGTTTTCCAACCTGATTCATCCCCGACCTGGAGCCCCCTCACCCAAGAAAACCCTCCCCATAAATAGTCCCCCCTACACATCGATCTCCCCCGGTTTCCCTCTTTTTCTTCAAACCCTAGCCTCAAACCGACCTTGATGGAATTCCACCGCCTCCACTGCTCCATATCGACGTCGCCACCACTGCTCTAGATCGACCTTGCCGCCACCGATTCCGTCACCCCCTCTCCCTATTTTTCCTCTCTTCCTCTTCCCCTTGGACCTCCACATCCTCCTGACCTGTTTCCCCTGTTCTTCTCACAACGGAGCAACCTCGCAAGGCCGCCGGAGCTCCACCATCGAATGACGCCTCCATCTATGATTGGTCGCCGTTCCAGGAAGCGCATTCCATCCAGTTCGCCAAGACGCGTCGCACCCCATCGCTTACCCCGCCATCGCTAGTGACCGCTAGAGCACTGCCACCGTCCATCACCTGAGCCGCCCGCCACTGCTCGCCATCGACCACCCTTTGAGTTCGGAAGCAATTGTTCCCCGCCATCAGATCCTCATTGGATGGTGCATATTAGAAACCCTGATGAACCGATACGAGCCAACCAGATCCTTCCACGTCGACAACCAGGTCAACAGCCTTGCCCAGTCAGCATACCTAGTCAGCGCGGCATATTCCCAGGCATATTCCCTTTAAAACTAAAATTGATTTAAAATGGCAAAAAGGCAGATCTTGTAAAATTCATATAAAATATAATACATGTCAAAATTTAGCAAATAATATACCTATCAATTCATAAAAATATGTAGAATAATAGTATGTGATTAGATCTAATGTTTATAGTATAGTTTTACTGTAGTAATTTAATTAGTTTAATAGCCTTTTTAGAGTAAATAAATCATAGTAAATTATCTTTAGATCATAAAAATACAAATAAAGTACCTATGGATTCCTAATTTGATATACGATATTAATATGTTGTTAGATGCAACTTTTGCAGTTTAGAATTACTATAGTGATTTAAATAGTTCTAGTGGACTTTTAGAGTATTAAATTCATAGTAAATTATTTATAGATCCAAAAAATATATATAATATGTCCCTAGATTCACAATTTTGTATATATTACGAATAAAATCTTAGATATAATTTTACACTAATTAAATATTTTAAATGAATTAAAAACTAATAAAAACTAATTAAATCATAAGAAAATATCTACAACTATGATTAAGGTGAATCTGGTTTCTACGGGTTCGTATTAATGTAATCTACCCAGTACACCCCATATATAAATTTAATTCAACAATTAGAACAGAATTCGCAATAGAACTATTAAAACCCCTATATTGGCAATCAAGAATTCATAATAAATACCCTATTGCATTAAATTAATTCTGCAGGCATCATGTGATCTAGTATTGTTTAGAGAACTAACTAAAACCATTGTGACATTTAATAGTCATGCATGCATTTGTTCATTATTTTTTAATTGCATTGTGCATCATTGCGTTGTTTGAATGGTGTGTTTATTGTACACTTGTTTTAATCGATAGATTTCGATGAGTGCAACGTTTGTGATTGTGATGAGTGCAATATTTTCTATTGTGATGATTATCTGAATCACTACATCAACTAGAAAGGCAAGTAGAGCTATCATAAATGTCCTACTATTTTTCCTATGCATGTAATATGATTTTCAGTAGTGATGCATGTGTAGGTGTTTTACTACTATGCTATTCTATGACACCTAGGCATAATTTCCATATTTCCATGACTTGATTCATTTGAGCCATCGTATTCTAGTTGCTTAGCCATGCTTATTAGATACACAAAAGGGAATTCATGAATTATTATGTGATGGAAAGTTATGTGTTGTTATAATGAAAGAAACTAGACTTCAGAGATTGGACAGATTTCTTGTGTAGTAGCTTCTAGTATAACCACATGCCATTATCGTTCTTGACTAATTAAGTTGTGGGAACCTAACCCGATGTGACTAGAAGATATAGGGGATGTAGGTTGGTATGGGTCCATCCTAAGGGATTAGGGTTCTGCTTCTAAAAGGTTTCATCTTGGTTTTCTCCCTACCATGGCACAAAATGAGTGTAATGGTAAGAGCGGGTTGACTGGATCATGTGGGTAAAGCGTATAACCCCTGCAAGGTGTCTAAACTAAGTACTTAGTCGTGTCCTTGTTATGGACATATATGAGCAACTGGGCCTAGAACTGTTTGGAAGATCTCACTCATCCCAATTTCTTAATTACTAAAACTTGATGGGTGAACATGGGTTTAGGAGCATATGAAGATGAACTTTCTTGTTTCTACATGGTTTTATACTGGTATGTCCTTAGTAGATTGTTTTGAAGAAAGAAAAGTATTTTGAAAGTAGGGAAAATTTATATTGCTTTTATGCAGATGAGCCTGAACTCCGCCTAGCCAAATATGCATGTAGTTTCTAGATCATTTGTACTCATTAGTTCTACTTGACAATACATTCAAAGTATTGACCATTCTGGCTGCAACATTTCATGTTGCTGTTTATTTATTTTCTGAGTTATCGCTCATAGGTCACGAGACTCCACTCAAAAATTGTTCGCCGGTGGCACATTTGAAGGATGGAAATCTACCTTGTATATGTTTCCGATGTGTACTTGACTAAATATGTAAATTATGGATCATATTCATTGTATTTATGATGCACAGTCATATTTGGTATCATTTTGTACTGTGTGTGCTAGTGAATAGATCCACGGATTAGCACTATACATAGGATCTCATCCTTATCGGGCGAGGGTGTTACACAAATCCACTTTCATGAAAAAGGAAAAAAGGGAAAATTCTTTTTGTATTTTTACTGTGGGGATTAGAGAATAGAAAAGAACTTCCAACCAAGCAAGGAACTAAGAAAATAAAAACAAACGAAAAAAGAAAAGCAAACAAAAAGAGAAAGAAAAAGCAAAGTGTTGGATCAAACCAACACGAGTGTTTTGAACCTCACAAGGAGTTCGAGGACAACCTCATTATTACACAAATAAAATTGCCGGGATACACATCCCCAAGGTCAATCTTTTGCAAGCCCTTTTGTTGCTCATTGTGGTGGTAGTGGATAATTTCCCATGTTCCCTTGGCTAATCCAATCATGGAACTATGTGGCGAGGTTAGCAGTAGCATCTAGAAGGTTGATGGAGAGGTTGTTCATGTTTTGGATATTTCCTTCGAAAGCATATATATCATCATAGGTGATGTATAAGATTAGTGGCTGCACATCTCGTTCGGGTCCTTCTTGTTCTACTTCTTCATCTTCTCCTTCTTCATCCTGGGTACTTCTTGTTGGGGTAGACCTTCCTCAACCTGTACGTCATAACACAAATGTCCCTCCTCGATAGAGAAGAGACCATTAGGTAAAGGAGCAGGGATCAAGTGATCCGCTCCAGGTATATCAAAGAATTATCTACCATTAGTTCTAGGAATCATATCACAAGCTCAGAGAGTAGAAAAATCAAGACTGCGATTTCCAGCCAACGGTTGGATATTACATAGGTTGACTTGGAGCGCAGGTGCAAGAATGGTTATGACTCCTCCACATATGAGACCACGATATTCAAGAGCTTGATGTTTAAGATAAAACAAAAGAAGGGTGCCCAAATTTGGCGTTAAGTTATAGTTAGGAATAACATCTTTAACGAGGATCATCATGTGCTCCTCATTGACTCTAGTAAACTCACCATGTGCCTGCAAGATCTTAGCAATAACGTAAAACAAATAACGAACAATAGGATGATCAATTTGGTTTCCCTTAGTTGTGCTTCCACGAATTCTCATTCTATTAAAGTAGCCCAAGGGTGTAGAACTCAAAACAAAAGTGGTGGAGCGTATGTCGGTGGCGTTGTTACAAAACCCAAGTGTCGTGGTGGTGGCACGGCAGATGCCATGGGTAGGCTAAGGTATGGGGCCAATGGATACTAGAGGGATATGGGGAGGGAAGATGTAGTTGATTCTACACACAGAAGACTAAGGTAAGATCTTTATTTCTCTGTCCTTGGGCTACAAGTGCTCCCTGAGCTGAGTACAAGTAGAGAGGAAGAACTTTACCAGCCTAACGGTACTAAATGAGTCGATGCCCTTCTCAGAGTCCAAGACTCCCCTTATAAAGGAGAACCTTGGGCTCCTCTAGGGCTTACATGGAAAGCATATTCGAGGAATATGCTTGTCCCAATATAGTAACTTGGCGGCCTCCTTTCCGTGTCGCCCTTCTAATGGCGGCAAGGTTCCAGAGAACCCCACATGCATGCCTCGGGCTTCAGGACTGTCACCTCTGTGACCTCCTTCTGCCCCTCTGTCGCTCTGCGCCTTGTCCTTTGTGCTTGGCTCTGCCCAGATTCTCCCTAGCCTATGACTAGAGTTTGACTATTGGCATCTCCTTCTCCTGCAAGCTTCATATCATTTGGCCCCGTCTCGCATAACTCGGCTTGGCCTTCACCTGCATTAAGATTATTCGGGCTGACCCGGCCGACTTACGCAGTATCCCGGCCGGGTAATGCCTTGCTATTATCATAAGAGTCATACTCTTTCACACCTCGGCCGACCTTTACAGGATTCGGCCGATTTAGAGTGTAACTCGGAAACTGGACGGGGAATCTCCTTTCGTCTTTCCCCCGTCCTTACCCTATCCGGGGTCACCTCCCCAACATTAGTCCCCGAAGCTGGTACGGTCCTGCCTATAACTTCGGCCGGGCCGTATTAGTTTCACG
The DNA here is from genome assembly GCA_023614405.1 of Avena insularis. Taxonomy (NCBI): domain Eukaryota; kingdom Viridiplantae; phylum Streptophyta; class Magnoliopsida; order Poales; family Poaceae; genus Avena; species Avena insularis. Next base: position 50,237,273 of record CM042687.1, on the reverse strand, counting down.
ATATTCGTTTCCCATTGTTTCCGAGTTATCTTTCTCTCGTTCGAGGTATCTGCATATCTTCTCGCCAGACGCCTCGCCCCACGGTCATACTCATCATTGTTTTTCTAGTTTTTCGCCTTCAGTGTCCACCGATAGGCTATAGTAATTATCGCTAGCCGCGTCGCCGGCGCGACGCCGCTGCATCGCTTCCGCCGTGATCTTGACCTTTTCTATCATCGTGGTCGTTGGTGCGGTTCCACTTAGCGGCGCGCGATCGCCGCCGACATACGATCTACACGTATAATCGCCACACCCACGATCCCACTACTTCTCAGGAGGCACGGTTATAAAGAGGGGCACGGGGCTAGGGCATTCACTTTCCCTCCGCCATCGGCCTTTCTTCTTCCTCTGCCTCCGCCCGCTTCAGGCTTCCACCGCGGCGCCCATCTAGGTCTTCGACGGCAAGGCTTCTGCCGCACCGCCTGCCGACCTTCGCCCGTTCGCTTGTTCGCGCGCCGCCGTGAGTTTATCCGGTCTTAACGCCTAGGCTTTCCTCTAGACATCTCGCTTTTCTTTAGTTCGTGGTGGTTTCTTCTCTCGCCCGCTGTTTTGCAGAGAACCACGACGGGGCTTTGCAGTTCTAGGTTTCCCTCCGCCGCTATTTCTTCCTCCGTAAGTTCTTCCGGCAACCTCATGTCGAGCTCCGTCAGCGGTGCGCTCATTGAGGACGACGATGCTGCGTCTGGGCCCGAGCGGGGCTCATGGCAGGGCTCTTTTGTCACCCGCCGAGAGGTTGACTGGCTAATCCGAACTCGCCGGATTCCTGCCGAGGTAGCCTGTCGCCACTCCGCAGCTAATCGCTCCAGCCTTAGGGAGGGCGAGTACGTTGTCTTCATGTCACATTTTGCTCGCGGGTTTGGTCTCCCCCTCAGTGATTTCGCTAGGGAGTTCCTTGATTACTTCGGCCTGCAGTCGCATCATCTTCCTGCTAATGCCATTGCCTCTCTTTCTGCCTTCCTCTCTGCCTCGGAGGGATACTTCAGCCTATGGCCGTCTGTGCACGTTTGGTCAAAGTTTTTCCAGATTCGATCCAACGTCGTCCCAGACAAATCTCTTCAACCCTCCGAGAAGTTTCTTACCCAATGTGGTGCCGCGTCAATCACACCTCGGAGGAAATCCTAATTTCCTCGCGTTGCAGGTTTAGAATCATGCAAGAAGTGGCATAAGTCGTTCTTTTATGTCAAGAACTCTGGGAATGAGGATAGGATTCGGCTCCCTGATTTTTCCATTGGCACTCCTTCCAAGAAGAACTGGACCTATAATCCGAGGAAGAGTCATTCTCTGGCCGAGGCTTTTGAGATTCGGCTGAAGGAACTGATCTGCTCTGGGCTGCGCGGCGAGGATCTGATGACTACCTTCTTCAGCAGCCGGATCTGCCCATTCCAGAAACGCACACACAAGCTCTGCTATATGAGCGGTCCTCTCGATCCCAACCGAGTCTCAACGGTTGAGCTCGATAATTATCTCATTTTCAAACGTGTCCGAGCTATCTTCAAGACAGATATGCCGTAGGACCAGACCTGGGGATTGAAGCCGTTCACCCGCGGGAATCCTCCTCCCGAGGTAAGTTTACGCATTTACGTTTTGTCCCCTAATTGCGTTTGTGATTCCTTTTGCTAATCTCTCTGCGTATCTTTTCTCGTAGAAATTTGCGGAACAGAAGATCGAGGACGCCGAAGTTCTGGCCCTCCCGTGGCCCGCGGATCGGAATACCCCGGACAGCGGGGAACCTGATTCGGAAGAGTTTGTCCCGAAGTCCGACCTTGCTCCGGCTCGCGCCCGTGGCAAGACCCCGACCCACGAGTAGGAAGGTGATTCGGACGAGGTCCAAGTTCTTGAGGTAGTTGCCGCCATGCCAATTTCTTATGCATTTATGGCCTCTACTTTCTCAGCTAATCCGGCCAGTCAGGTTCACAACGCCGAGCCTCTCGCCTTCTGACCTCCTGTTACTTCGGGGAAACATAACGCTCCAGCCGGTGCCTCGGAATCCGCTCCCAAGAAACGGATAAAGAGATCTGCCCTGCACCCTCCTAAGCGTAAAACTATGCCCGGGGTTACTGGGTGAGTTGCTTTTTATTTGTATTTCTTGTTTCTCTCCTTTTGCATTTTGACCTGATCTTTTCGCCTCTGCAGGGCTCCTCTTTCTATTAAACCTAGTGGCCACAGTATGACGAGTCACACGACTCGGCCGCCTTCTCCTCCACCTCCTGAAGACACTAGAGTTCCTAGTCCTACTCATGTTGATTCTCCCCCTGCTCCGAATCAGATGCCATCTCGCCAGGATGCGCCCGAGATCTCTCCCGTTGATGCCGGTATAACTCGTCCCGTAGATATTTCCACTGATCCTGCTGTCTCCTCCGTGAATCCTGAAATTTCCCCTGAGGTCCATTTGACCCCCACAACCCTTACTGTGACTCCGATTCCAACCGAGGATACCAATATCTCGGCGCCCTCAGAGACCGTAATCCCTCCGGCCCCTAAAGACGTCATCCCAAGTGCCGAGGTAACGGCTCCTGCCGATGCTTCTTCCAAGGCGAGAAAGGTTGTTGTCACCAAGCCTCCCTCATCTCAAAAAGGACCTGCCAGCTCTTCTCAGCCTACAATTGCTGATGCGCTGCACAAGGGGGTTTCATCTGCCAAGAGTACTGTTACCCCGGTTGCTGATACACAACTCGCTCTCCACAAGAGTCCCGCGGCGGCGGTGGCTACCCAACACGTCCGAGGTAAAGTTCTGACTCGCACGGAGAGTGGGAACAGCCTCGGCTCGTTTGTCGAGTATGCCAACTATTGGAACGCTGCTGATCATCTCGAGAGCAATCCAAGCAGCCAGCCGTTTCAACTCTCCGACATCAGCAGTCGCCTACATCTGGCTGCCAAGATCGTTCTTCACAGCGACAAGATGAATGAGGTAATTGTCTTTATAGACGTTTGATTAGTCATCTGAATGCCATTATATATACTCTAGTCCCTGAACTTGCAACCGAATAACTTGTTATTTGTTTGGAAGTTTTATTATGCTTTACTTGGTTCAGTTTTGTCTTAGTGTTTGAATAACCATCCACCTGGATCCGAGTTAAGTTCTGCTTGACTGGGATCTGTTTTAGTTTGAATATCCAGCCACCTAGATCTGAGTTAAGTTTTGCTTGACTGGGATCTGTTTTAGTTTGAATATCCAGCCACCTAGATCTGAGTTAAGTTTTGCCTGACTCGGATCTGTCTTAGCTTCGAATATCCAGCCACCTAGATCCGAGTTAAGTTTTGCTTGACTTGGATCTGTCTTAGTTTTGAATATCCAGCCACCTAGATCCGAGTTAAGTTTCACTTGACTCGGATCTGTCTTAGTTTCGAATATCCAGCCAACTAGATCCGAGTTAAGTTTCGCTTGACTCGGATCTGTCTTAGTTTCGAATATCTTATTGCTATTTGTTTTGTTGCTTAGGTTGCGCATGACCGGCGGACCGCCGAATTCCAAAGGCTGCTCTTTGCGCATAAAAATTGCAAGATAAATATGAAAGGGTCATTCCTGTGGCGAAGAAAGCTGGTAAGTTAACAACCTTTCGCATTATCCCTAAAGTTCTAACTCATTTTGGATGTGAGGTGCTAACTCATTTTGCTGGTGAACAGGTAATATCAACAATCTTAATATCCGTCTTGAGAAAAAGTTCAAGGCCTTGGAAGGTTCGTTACTCTTCTTTATTCTACAGATATCAATTTGAAATGTGCACCGGGTTTCTTTTAACCCTTTTGGCTTCGCTATAGCCGAGTTACAAACTTTTGCAGCGTCACACCAAGAATGCATACCCATGCCTGATATAATGCTGCATTTTTTAGAACAAGCCGCCACTCACTCGGCTGTCACATCCCAAGATTTTCACAATCTTGTAATGTGAAAAATAAATGAATAAAATAAAACTTTGTTGATTTTCAGAGTGAGAAGAAACTTTTTGAATTCAAATGGGAACCTTCAAACCTATTTTGATCAGGATAAATCCTAAAGGGATTTAAAAAGATAAACACTTAATAAAAGAAAATAAAATATTTTGGAATTGCTATTTTGGATCTTTGTATAAAAAGATTTGGTTTTCAAATGAAAAGGATAGAATAAAAAATAAGGATTATTTTATAAGCCAAATTAAAACTTGGCCAAGCCTTTGAAATAAAGACATTTCTATTTGATAGTAAAGGTTTATTTAAATAAAATAAAAGGATTTAATATCCAAGTTTATTAAAAATCAAGGTTTTACTATTTTAATTAAACATAAAACCTATTTACTTATTTTAAATAAGTTTTCCAAGTGTTTCATAATTTCAAATAAAACCTACTGATTTGGTTTTTGAAAATGTTTAGATTTCAAATGGAGATTTTAATAAAAATAAAACCCATTTGATTTATTAACTAATGTCCATTCTATTTAATTATAAATGGACTCTATAATGAAAATATTATGTTGTTAAACAGAACCAAATTCAATTACAAAGTGTGGTGAATGTTTGAATTAATTTGAATACTTGATTTGTTGTTTGAAATTCAAAACAGAAAATAGAATTAGAAAAAGAAAAGGCATTTGAAAGAAAAAAATGGAGTCAGACCTGACCACCCAGTAAGCCTGCCACCGTCCAACCAGCCCTTCCCTCTCTCCCCAAAGCTTTTCTCTCACACCAGACGCAGAAACCAATGATGTGGACCCAACTCCTCTCTCTCTCAACACCAAATTACCCACTCTTCATGTTCATCATTTTCACCCGCGCGCAAACATCGCCGAAGGTTTCTGCCGATTAAAGCTCACGTCAATACTCGTTACGGCCGCGTTGATTCAGTCCAGCTACCACGCATGTTAAAGCGCCCACTCCTCCTCTCCATTTCCCCTCGAGCGGCTCCCTCTCTCTGCCTCCAGGCTGCCCTGAATCGAGCTTGCACTCTCACTGCTCCGACCACCGTCCCCAGCAAATTCCGGCGAGCCCAGCCACCGCCTTACCTCTCCGACCAAGCACACACGTTCCCCACTCCTAGGCGATCGCTCATTTCCGCTCGATCTGGGCGCAGAACTCGCTTCGTCTTCAATCGAGCACCAAGATTCAAGCGCTTTACTCCGCGAAGTTCCCGTGTAGTATCCGACCACCCCTCTCCTTCTCCTTCATGCACGCACATCGCTTCACCATGCGCATCTAACCATACTCTCGGTTTGCCTTGTGATCTCAGAAGCGTCGACCACCACGACCAGAGCCGCCCGACGCCGTTCCTCACTCCGGCGAGGAATTGCTGCAGTCCCTGAGCACCCCTTGCCACGCCGACCACACGTTGAGCACCACCTCGACCTCGCGAACACGGTGAGCACCTCCCCTTCCCTCCTTGCTTCCTAGAACCGCCGCTAGCCCACCGCCTGACCGTCGCCGCCGTCTGCCGCCTCGCAGTGCCGCCAGCCTTTGGCCAAGCATCTGTGGTCATTGGATTTAAATCTGGTACTGCAAATAGAACTAAACGAACCGGTATGCGCCCCATCTGATCCATTTGTTTAAGTTAGATCCAACGCCCCACAGAGCGCAATCCTACCGAAACGGTACCGCCCAATGAGATCATGCCGCGTGGCACCAGATCTGTTTGAAAAGAAATTTTGAATCAGATTTATTTGCAAACTTGAAACCTTTGTAACTTTTGATACACACGTCCAAAAATTACAAACTTTATATCATTGGAATCAATGGAACAAGCCCTAGCCAACCATGTAATTTGTTTAGTAAAAAGCCTCTGGTAAAATGTTTATTTTTGCAGAAACATTTGTATGCTTGTTAGATTAGAAAAAAATTATACCAAAATGTTTTCAAGGATAAAATCTTTGCAAATTGGTTTGTGGTGAACTTACTGACCCTAGGAACCAACCCATGTTTTTGAAAATGGATTTGGTGAAGTTTAGGATGGATTAATTAATTTAGCCCATTTCTAACCAAATAAAAATAATGGTTTTGTTGTGAAAATATTTTTGGAGTAAAAACTTTGGGAAAATGATTTGAATCAAACCTACTGACCCTAAACACCAAGTTTTGAGAATTAGCAACTTATTTGGTGAAAGACACAAAGTTTTGATTTGATAAAAACATTTTCCACCACATAAAATGATGAATGGATTTAAAAAATGGTTTATGAATAAAACCCTTTTGCAAATGACTTTGCCACTTTAGAAAATGACCACCTTGAACCCTACAAAGTTTAGAAGCCTAGTGGAGACCATCTTTGCAAATAAAACTACCTTTTGCATGCTTGCATGCATGACTTAGTTCCTATTATTTTATGTGTGTTTTGTTTGTTTGATTTGGTTGGAATGCTAGTTGATATTGTGTTTGCTTGATTGATTGTAGTGAAGTTAGAAAAGTGTGAAACTAGCAAGATCAAGAAGTGAACCAACATTCCCTACCAAAAGGCAAGTTACACTATCATCTAAAGTCCTACTATTTTCATTATACTTAGTGGATTTTGAAACATGCATGAAAAAGAATTTCTATACTTATGCTATGCTAAAACCTAATAGGATACCCTATACATTCCTTAGTGAAAACAATGTAGTTGTTACATGCTTAGCTAAGCTATATTTTGAAAAGAGATACATGTTGAGATTTTTATGAAGTTGAGAAAAGGACTTGTGTTTTTATATAATAAAACAAGGACTCAATGAACCACCTGGGTGGATAAGGATACTTTGAGTTTTGGAGAAGGTGGCAACAAAAGGAACCATGTCTATGGCAATCTCTTTGTGTTGTGCTCCAAAAGAAAACCACCCAGGAAACTTAGAGATTGAACATGTTTCTCCCATTGTGGCATTCGTGTACAACCACATGCTACTTATGGCTCTGGCTTGGTCAACTACATTGGGAAGACCCATGCATTGTCTTCAGGTTACTGAAAATGAGGACCTGGAATCCTACATGGGTACTGAAGACAAGCTAGCAATGGTGTATGGGAGGACCCTCTGGAAAGACTTCGTCACATTCTCAATCTGCCAGTTCTCCATCTTGGTGAGTACCAATCCAGTGGCCACTGGTGGCAACAAGATGAGATTGTGACATGTGGGTAAAGTGTACTACTTCTGCAAAAGATAATAAAATCTAAGTACTTAGCCGTGTCCCCGGTTATGGACAATACTGAGCAACTAAAGTTTGAAGCTATGGGAAATCTCGACATTCCAATTTCTAAAAGAAAAACTTTTAAGTGACAACAAAATACTTGATGCACTCGGGGGTACCAAGGAACTCAAGAGATTTTGATAAAACTTGATGCACTTGGGGGTACCAAGGAACTCAAGAGATTTTGATAAAACTTGATGCACTTGGGGGTACCAAGGAACTCAAGAGATTTTGATAAAACTTGATGCACTTGGGGGTACCAAGGAACTCAAGAGATTTTGATGAAAACTTGAACACTTGGGGTTACCAAGGAGCTCAAGAGATTTTTGACAGACACTTGGTGGATTCCAAGGAGGTGACAAAAGATCAAAACCCTTTTGAAAAGATAGGATAAAATTATTGCTTTCTGCAAATGGTCCTAAAACCCTACTTAGCCAAATATGCATGTAATGATAGGATCCACTTATATTCTACATAGTAGTGAAACTTGCCAATACAATTCAAATGTATTGACCCTTGTGGCTGTAACTTGTAATGTTGCAGATTTGATTGTTTTAGAGAAGATTGATTGATTAGGATTACAAAGTCTACAACCAACATGTCTGCTTGTGGCACTTTGAAGATGAAGGACCCCATGCTTATAGTTATTCCGCTGCAATGTATTGTAATAGCCAAATGAGCTATGTAAGATGTAATAAAATTATGTTATTCCTGGTTATAAAACTATATTATGACCTTTGTTTCTTGATATTACATCTTAACTGTGGATGCTAGCTATTGATCCAGGGACTAGCATTGTAAACATAGGGGACTCTACCTTATATTATTTAAAGGTTGGGACACTCCCTTTACATCGGCGCAGCTGAAAGATAAAGATGACGAAATAGCTCACTTGCGCGTCGAGGAGGAGTCCCTCAAGCTGTCTCTGAAATCTGAGTTGGAAAAAGTTGACCAGGAGTTCTCCGAGGAGAAGAATCGGCTAGCTCTGCAATTGCAGAAAAATAAAGAGCTCCTCGAGGCTGCCGAACTGAAAACCCGGGGGATGAGCGAGGAGATCACTCGCTTTGAGAAAACCAAGGGTGACTGGGCTAAAGATCTTCAGATAATGCTGATCTATATTCACCGTAAGCTTCTGACCGTGGCCGAGTTAGCCTTTTTTTCCCTTGCTTACTGTTGACCAACGCTCTTTCGTTCTGCGCAGACCATTTTCCAGAAGCTAAGCCCGTGAGCTCTAAAGCAGTGATTAATGCTCGTGTGCGCCGAGGTGTTCCTGCCAATGCAAGCCTAGAATACTCGATGGAGGATTTCTTGGTTGCCGTTGGTGCTGCCGTCGGTCCAATGAAGATTATGGGCAGGGACTTGGTGCAAGCAGCCATTCGGGCCTACCATGTTCTCTGGCCGAATACTTCTGGGACTCCTGATATTGATGAAATCAAGATACTGGTGGAAAGATTGATGGCATCCCAGAACCAGTTAAATCTCTGGAGGGAATCCGCTGGACGAGCTGGTGCTGATATGGCACTTATAGTCGTTATGTCATGGTATGAGGATATTTCCCTCGATACCCTGATAAATTTGCGCACTGGCTCCCGCTAGGTTGAGGATCCAAACTTCATCGCTCTCCGACAAGCTCGTGCCTTCCAGCTCATTGAGTATGCGGACGTGCATAACTGGATTGAAGGGCCGAGTTGAAGATGCCTATGAGGATGATTCAGCCATCCCAGATGAAGCTGATGGCGACTCGGATACTTCTGGTGGTTCCAGCTCGAGCTCGGATGGCAATGGCGACGCGCGATCCTCCTCCAAAGGTACTGGGCATTCCACAACTCAAGCTGATGTTTCTCAACAGCCCCGAGCTTCCCCCGAAGTCGCTCCTGGTTCTGTGGAGGGCGAAGCAACTTCGGCCGAGGTGCCGTCTACCTCGGAGCGCCTAGCTCCTGATCAAGTCGCTTCCCCTTAAAAAAATTTAAGTCGTTTCTTATCCCCGGTATGCCGGGCGTATGATGTGTGTCAGATACTTGTCCGACTTTCTGTGTGGTATGAACCTTTTTTGCCTTTTGTCGCTGAGGCACACATGTTTGTGATATTTATTATTCTGTTTAAACTAATCCTGTTGTTTTAATCTTTGCTTTGGTGGCCTTTAATTTCTTAAGTTCGGATTGTGTGTTTTGTCTTTGTCGTACGGTAGTCCGGCATCTAATATCGCCCGACCCTGATGAATTCGACACTTCAACCATTGTGTTCTTGAATTTTATCTAGGGAGAACGAAATGACATCGTTCTGGGTGCCGAAGTTCGATACCCAATTCTGTAACGAAGGGCAATTGTGGGGCAATCTTCTAATCACTGTTCTAAAACTTGAGACTCAACACATTACTAAAAGTACGAAATAATATTGGCCAGTTTTTGAGTTATTGCTGGAGTTGCCGAGGTCTAATACATAACCCAAACTCAAAAACAAAATATGGCAGTCCCCGAGTCATTGGTCAAGGTGCCGAGGTTTAATTCATATCCAAAACTCGGAAGCAATATAGGGCAGTCCCCGAGTTACTGCTCAAGGTGCCGAGGTGTGATACCTAACCCAAACTCAAAAAACAACATAAGGCAGTCCCCGAGCCATTGCTCAAGATGCCGAGGTTTGATACATAGCTCAAACTCAAAAACAACATAAGGCAGTCCCCGAGCCACTGCTCTAGGTGCCGAGGTTTAATACATAACCCAAACTCAAAAACAACATAAGGCAGTCCCCGAGCCACTGCTCTAGGTGCCAAGGTTTAATACATAACCCTTACTAAAAACAACATAAGCCAGTCCCCGAGCCAGTGCTCCAGGTGCCGAGGTTTGATACATAATTGATATTTTGTCCTGGAGCGTTTCTTTAAAACTTGTCAATGACGACTCCTACGAGTAAAATGGACGAAGTAAAGCTACGTTCCATGGTCTTTTCGATTCCTCGCCGGATTTGTCTGCCTTGTTCTTTTCTGGTGACTGAGCATCAATTAGGTAATACGCATCATTGTGCAATGCTTTGCTCACAATGAACGGTCCTTCCCACGCGGGCGATAGTTTGTGCGTGCCGGCTGTACATTGCACTAACCGAAGAACCAAATCTCCTTATTTAAACACTCTTGGATTTACTTTATTACTGTGATATCTCCACAAGTCCTGCTGATAAATAGCTGATCTTGATAGTGCCAACTCCCTGGCTTCCTCTAGCAGATTGACATCATCTTGCCGAGCTATTTCATTTACCTCAGCGGTTGTATACTGGGTAACCCTTGGCGAGACATGTGTTATGTCGGCTGGAAGCACAGCTTCTGCCCCATATACTAGAAAAAATGGTGTATACCCTGTTGATCTGTTTGGGGTAGTTCTGAGGCTCCATAGTACTGCGGGTAGTTCCTCAATCCAACACCCTGCCGACCTTTGCAGTGGTTCGACGAGTCGTGGTTTTATTCCTGACAGTACTGTCCATTAGATCTTTCTACTTGCCCATTAGATGCTGGGTGAGCCACTGAGGCGACATCTAGTCTTATGTGTTTTTCTTGACAAAATCTAGCGAAGGCTCCTTCAGCAAAGTTTGTACCATTGTATGTAATAACACTGTGTGGGTAACCATATCTCAAAATAATATCTTTGAGGAATTTTACTGCTGTTGGCCCATCACATTTCTTTATTGGTTTTACTTCGATCCATTTTGTGAATTTGTCGACCATGACTAAGATGTGGGTCATCCCGCCTCGGGCCGGCTTGAATGGTCCCACCATATCTAAGCACCATACAGAAAATGACCAAGTAATTGGTATCGTTTTTAACTCGGATGATGGCATATGTATCTTGCTTGCATATATCTGGCAACCATTACATTTTTTGACCAGTTCTTTGGCCTCTTTCAATGCTGTCGGCCAATAAAACCCATGCCTGAATGCTTTGGCCACTAAAGCTCTGGACGAGGCGTGATGCCTGCATTCTCCTTGGTGTATATCTAGGAGGATCTCCTGGCCTTGCGCCGAGTTCACACATATTTGCAACACGCTTGTGACGCTCCTTTTATACAGCTCATTGTTTATGATTGTATAAGCTTTAGCTCTTCTCAGTGTCTGTCTTGCCACTACCTCGTCATTCGGCAAAATCGCATCTCTGAGGAAAGAAAATATGGGTTGCCCCATGTTGGTATGATTTTTTCTGGGGTAATGTCGCTATCTATTTCCATATTTTCTACCGACATAATTACCTCGGATTTCCCCATAGATATCCTTGCGTCAGCCGGGTTTATTTTTGGAAATTCCGGGTTACATTGCTTGTCAACTTCCATCGGCACACTATCTTCTCTTGAGTTTGCCAGAATAAAAATGGATTCGGACTCTGGTGATGGTGTTATTGATGGTTTCCTCAGGTGCTCTAGGGCGATACCTGGGGGAATCGATTGTCTGGTTGATCCGAGTTTTGAAAATGTGTCTGCGGTGTCGTTTTCCGCCCGAGGTACATGATGAAATTCACATCCATCAAAGTATCCACTGAGTTTTTGCACATGAAATCTATATAAGGCCATATTGGAATCTAACGCATCCCAATTGCCTGAGACTTGTTGTACTACTAGATCTGAGTCTCCGTAGCATAAGATTCGGCGTATGCCAATCTCTTTCGCCACCTTTAATCCATGGACCAGTGCTTCATATTCGGCTACATTGTTTGATGCGGCGAAGTGTATTTGTAACACATATCTCAGCTGATCTCTTTTTGGCGAGGTTAACACTATCCCTGCCCCAAACCATTTCTTAGTTTGGAGCCGTCGAAGTGCATCGTCCAATAATTCGGATCTAGTAAAGGTGGCTCATACTGTACCTCGGCCCAATCTACGAAGAAGTCGTCCACAGCCTGAGATTTGATCGCATCTCGCCTATCGAATTGCGGAGCATAGGGTGACAATTCAATTGCCCATTTTGCTATTCGGCCACTTGCATCTTTGTTGCTCAATATGTCGGCTATGGGCGCTTCACAGATCACTTTGATGGGGTGCTCTTCGAAGTAATGTTTAAGTTTCTTTGCTGACATGTATACCCCATATGCCATCTTCTGATAATGTGGGTAATTTTGTTTTGAGGCTGATAGTACCTCGCTTAGATAATATACCGGCCTTTGCACTGATTTATTATCTTCAATTCGTTCCACCACGATCACAGCGCTTACCACTCTTTTCGTGGCGGCTATGTAAAGTAACATAGGCTCTTTCGATAATGGAGAAGCCAGGATTGGCGTTGTGACCAACATCTTTTTCAATTCATGAAACGCATTGTCTGCTTGTGGTGTCCAAATGAACTTATCACATTTCTTCATCAATTGATAAAGTGGTAATGCTTTCTCTCCCAGCCGACATACAAATCGGCTAAGCGAGGCCAAGCAACCTGTGAACTTCTGTATGTTATTTAGACATCTCGGCAATTCCATCCTTTCTACTGCTCTTATCTTAGTTGGGTTGGCCTCTATGCCTCGGCTAGATACGAGAAAACCGAGTAGTTTTCCATCCGGCACACCGAAAGTGCATTTTTCCGGGTTAAGCTTCATTCGGAACCTTCTCAGGTTCGCGAAAGTCTGCCGGATATCATCCAGTAGTGTTTTGCTTTCTTTGGTTTTGATAACCACATCATCTACATATACTTGTACATTCTTTCCTATTTGGTCATGCAGACATTTTTGCATACATCTCTGATATGTTGCCCCCGCGTTACGCAGGCCGAATGGCATGGTGCGATAGCAATAATCCCCGTATGGGGTAATAAACACAGTATTTATTTGATCGGCCGGATTTAACGGTATCTGGTGAAAAACAGAATACGCGTCTACAAATGATAATAGTTCACAACCAGCGGTCGAATCAATGACTTGGTCTATTCTAGGTAAAGGAAAAGGATCTTTTGGACACGCCTTGTTCAAGTTCGTGTAATCAATACACATTCGCCATACAATGGCTACATTCGGATCATCCTTCTTCTTTTCTACGAGCACTGGGTTCGATAACCAATCCGGATACAACACCTCCATGATGAACCCGGCCGCAAGGAGCCGATCTATTTCATCCCCTATTATTTTTCTCCTGTCTTCGGCGAAGCGGTGGAGAGGTTTCTTCACCGGCCTTGCTCCTGGCCTTACATACAGAGAGGGCTCAGCCAACTCCCTCGGCACACCTTGCAGATCCTGAGTTGACCATGCAAAGATATCCCGATTCTCACGGAGGAAGTTGGTGAGCTCGCTTTCCTATTTAGCATCTAGGCCGGCACCAATGGTGACCGTGCGCTCTGGGAACTGCTCATCTATCTGGAACTTTTTTTTCTTTAGTCGGCTTGAAAGAGACACTTCCGTGCGGATTGGCCAATGCCGGAATATTCAGTTGTGCCGACTGAGCGAGGGCTGCTACCTCCTGAATCCTTCTTTTTTCTCTTGCTATTACCAATGACTCGGCCAGGTTTGATCTGGCTGAAGCACATTCCATTGACTTCCTGTAATCTCCTGCTACTGTTATCACCCCTTGCGGCACGGGTAACTTCATTTTCAAGTAAGCTATGTGGCAGCTGCCCATGAATTTGGCAAACGTCGGCCGTCCGAGTAGAGCATGATAACAACTCTCTAGGTCCACCACTTCAAACTCCAAATTTTCTGCCCTGCAGTTATCTCTTGTGCCGAATAATACATCCACTCGAACCTTTACAATGGGTTCGCATGAAAGGCCTGGTACTATCCCATGGAATGTGGTCCTCGTGGATTGCCGCATATTCTGCGATATTCCGAGTTTATGCATTGTATCTTTGTACATGATATTGATACTGCTTCCGTTGTCAATGAGCACTTTTGAAAATTTCACATTAATGCTTGGTCCGACAAATGTCGGATCTAGCATGAGTGCGTACGACCCTGGATTCAGCATTATTCTGGGGTGATCCTTTATGCTCTAAGTTATTTCCTGATCTGACCAAGGCATATATCTTGGTACTGCCGGCATAACTGCATTTACTTCCATATGCCAGCGCTGCACACTTTGCCTGTCTTGCTGTTCTGTTGTGAACATGCAATATGATTGATGATGTTCTCTGTAATCATTGCGTCCACTACCTCCTGGGTTCGTCCTTCCATCCGGACCCTGATTTATCACTTGGTGCACAACATCCCTCCGGTCCGAGTTATCATACCTCGGGGGAGGAGGTGGTAACATTAGTTGCTGTGCGTTTGCTCCAGTCAACTGTGGCTGATGCTGCTGATGTGCCTGGATGGACGTTGCTTGCACGCCTATGGGGTTACCCATTGCATTTTTCATCCAGGCACACTGGCGCGTTGTATGATTGGCCGGCCTGGCCGGGTTTGACGTGTGAAATTTACACGGCTGATCTAACATAGACTCAAACGTGTACTTCGGCCTCTCCTGCCATTGCTTCTTTTGCTCTGGTGTCCACTGTCTTTTCCCTTCATTCCTTGGTGTCCATTGCTGAGGACCATTCTTTTGCCGCTGATTGTTTCCGTGACTCGGCTGATCTTGCACTACTGCTGCCACCTGAGTTGAACCATATCTATAATCCGGTCTTTCTTCTCTTCTTCTTCCTTTGAAATCATTGCGCCTGGATGACCCGGCCACATCTCTTGCATATTGATCTTGATGTTCCCGATGATCTGCTGACATTAATTCTGGTTGCGTCGGGTCTCCCAACGCATAGGAATCCGCTATCCTGATGGTTTCTGCCAAAGTGGTTGGCATATCTCTGTGCAGTCGCTGCCATAATACACTAGCATAGCGACATCCTTGAGGGAACCAAGCTATTTCTTGTGATTCTATAACTCCCTCACACGAATTTCTCAGGTTACACCACCGAGTTAAGAACTCTTTATCTGTCTCATTCGGCCTTTGCTTGCACATGGCTAGCTACCGCGGCCTGTTTGGCCTCTTGTAAGTACTTGTGAAGTTGCTAACGAACATTTCTTCAAAATCCAACCAACAGTTGATGCTGCCTGCTGACAGATTATTCAGCCATACTGTAGCTGGTCCTTCCAACATTTGCGGGACATATCGCACTGCCCATCGTAAGTTTCTGCCAGCTATTTTTACTGTAGTGGCATAATCGATCAACCAATCCTGTGGTTTGGTGCTCCCATTATATGTTTTTGTGCCCCCTGCCAGCTGAAAGTTCGGCACAGGCGGCTCGCCCATCATCCGTGGTCCGAAGCATGTCGGACCTGGTGGACCCTGTTCTTCTAACAGCTCAGATCGGTATAGCCGGTCCAGCTTTACTCTGGCATCACCTGACGGCAAATCTCTATACAGAACTCTTTCCTGCATTCCATAGTGGTTATTTCCACCATGAACCGCATATTCCATTTCGGAATATCCATCATTATACCTCTCATTCACCTGATTGTGGCGAGCTGGTCTCACTTCTCTTTCCTGCCGAGGTTCATATCTCGGTTGCAGATTGGGTGGTTGTTCTCTCCTTCCTTCAGCCGGGATATTATTCTCGTGATTTCCTCTTCCGAGATCTCCTCTTCCGAGATCTTAATTACCTCGGCTTTCGTTGCCTTTCTCGACACGGCCGGGGTTTCTCTTGCCACTGTTACCTCGGCTCCTGTTGCCTCTATTTTCATTTGCTTTTCCGGCTATCGCCGGATCATATGGAACAATTTGCTTATTTCTTTTTCCCGAGGTTACCGCCCTGTCTTTCCGCGCATTGTTTCCGGGCGAGGATGCTGCTGCCACCGATAAGGCAGGTGTTGCACCAGCCGAATGAACCATTCGCGAGGCACCTGGCCTTGCTGGGTCTACCCTGAGCATCTCTTCATTCTGCTGGTTCGCAATGCGTACCAGCTCATTCACTCTCTCTTGCTGTTTTTGCCGGGCTTCGCTGGTCAATCCTTATAACTCTAGTGCAGCGGCATTTGCCGCCCTCAAGTTCTTTGCCGGGATACTGTATCTCGGCAAACCTAGATCAACTGATTCTGCCCTATGAGCATCATGCTCTTTGTTGATATCATCTATAAGGTTCTTCCCTCTTAGTCTCAATTCGTCGACCCGCTCGGGGGCGACGTCAAGATTGTTTGCCCTAGCATATTCTCGCAGGGTCCTATTTAAAGACTCCTGCAATGCTGACACCTTTTTTTGCCTCTACTAGCACTTTTTGCCTGGTCTCTTCTAACTCTGCCTGAGCGTTTGCCGGATCAAGGATCGGCGCTACAGGTGTAGTCAAATTATCTATAGTTTCCTGGAGAATGTTTTCCGGTTTTTCCAGAGGTGGCCCTCTTACCCTTGGTGCCTTTGGGGTCGTATCCTGCACCTCGGCTGGGTTTGCCGTTGAAGTAATTACCTCGGTGGGCTGTGGAGCTGCCTGCTTGGTGGCCACCTGCACACTTGTCGTCGGATCTCTGCTTGATCCGGCGCCTGCTGTTCCCTTTGCACCGGATCGACCATCACCTCGGCCTAAGCCGACGGCGCACTCCGCGTGGACCGTTTGCGGCGCTAAGGGGAGGCTCTCCTGCAACAACAACTTGGTGAGGATAAACGCCGGAGGTGTCGACGCCGATGTAGATCTGGTGCATGCCCAAGTTGATGAAGACACTGTTGCGCGGAGGTGTTTTTCCCTTGAAGCTTCCTGCATTGTTGCTGACGTAGTCACAGAGATCAAATCTCTGGACTAAGCCAGAGACAATGCGCTCGCCAGTGTGGATGAAGTTTCCCGTCCGGATCATGACTCCAAACTAGCACCGTTCTTTGGCCCCATTTGGCGCCAAATCGTCGTCTTGGTGGCACGGCAGATGCCATGGGTAGGCTAAAGTATGGGGCCAATGGATACTTGAGGGATCTGGGGAGGGAAGATGTAGTTGATTCTACACACAGAAGACTAAGGTAAGATCTTTATTTCTCCTTCCTTGGGCTACAAGTGCTCCCTGAGCTGAGTACAAGTAGAGATGAAGAACTTTACCAGCCTAACGGTACTAAATGAGTCGATGCCCTTCTCAGAGTCCAAGCCTCCCCTTATAAAAGAGAACCTTGGGATCCTCTAGGGCTGACGTGGCAAGCATATTCGAGGAATATGCTTGTCCCAATATAGTAACTCGGCGGCCTCCTTTCCGTGTCGCCCTTCTAACGGCGGCAAGGTTCTAGAGAACCCCACCTGCATGCCTCGGGCTTCAGGACTGTCACCTCCGTGACCTCCTTCTGCCCCTCTGTCGTTCTGCGCCTTGTCCTTTGTGCTTGGCTCTGCCCAGATTCTCCCTAGCCTGCGACTAGAGTTTGACTATTGGCATCTACTTCTCCTGCAAGCTTCATATCATTCGGCCCCGTCTCGCATAACTCGGCTTGGCCTTCACCTGCATTAAGATTATTCGGGCTGACCCGGCCGACTTACGCAGTATCCTGGCCGGGTAATGCCTTGCTATTATCATAAGAGTCCTACTCTTTCACACCTCGGCCAACCTTTACAGGATTAAGCCAATTTAGAGTGTAACTCGGAAACTGGACGGGGAATCTCCTTTCGTCTTTCCCCCGTCCTTACCCTATCCGGGGTCACCTCCCCAACACCAATATAGTAATCCCATTGGTTGAGTGTCAAGGGGTACTCACAGTTCATAAGACGGAATTTTATGCAATCAACTCCAGGAATTTCCTCCTTGGGACAGTAGTGCGAGGTCACCGAATATGTCAAGGTGCTAAGAGACTCAAGTGTTAAGCGGCGGTACATGGCGCAATCCTGAAAGACAAAATCATACAAACCAACATTGTTGCAAACTAAATCGAAATCATCATGAATGCCAATTTGGTTCAGGATAAAGGGACACTCCCACTTGGTGGACTTGATTTCTTGAGACAGTTGAAACGTTTCAGCTAAAACTCATCGGTGAACTCGATACCAAGTGACTTGGGGGTCAGCGTATCAACGGGTGGTGCGGCTTGTTCCGCAGCCATCACACATGTACATCTCCTCGTATTCATCTAAAACAAAAATAAATAATGCCAATCAAAAAATTGGTACAATAGGAACATAGAATATACGATCCTATACACTAGTTATAAAAGAAAATCCTCTAAAAATAAATAAACATGATCAACATCAAGATTAGCTCAAGGACAAGACGTAAGTCTAGATTGATAATGGTGAAATACTGAGCAAGGTTTAGATGCAAATGAGTTGGGGATCAGAGGAAAAGCATAGCTTAGATCGATTGGGTGCGAGGAATCAAAGAAAGAATGAGTAGAATTGAAGATCCAATGGAGGTGGTTTGGAGTATGGAGATATAAGAAAGAGAAAATAGTGTTTTGGTGATTTTATGGTTACCTCTTCCTAGGATCATACGGAGGCCGAGTACATGGTACGGGCGGGCGGTATGGTCAGAGCCTGCCCGTACCCTGTGACAAACCTTGGGGTTGAAGGTTCCTTTCTGGCGATGCACTCGATATGGGCGTGTGGTGTAAAATACCAATTTCAGCAACCCTGATCTTTTGTCAAAAAGGCAAAAATCATGGGGAAGAAAAACTTTTTCTTAAGTGTTACTATGCCTGTTGCTTGTGTTTATATATCTAATTATATATTATAGGTCACATACTCCATACCTCCACCTTAGTTGACAAAAACTATTTTACAAAAGAGATGTCTTGGCTCATCCTTTTATATTCTCAAATGTTCTGACTTTTCAAACTTGAGCCAAGATGACTTTGCCACAACAAAATATTTTACAAGTTCTATTAACAAAACTATGGAGACCTATATAAAATATCCTTATATTTTCAAGACAGAACTTTCAACTACTCTTATCTCTAAGTTTTTCAAAATTAATCTCAAATTAAGTATCCCAACCTTAATCTATCTTGATCCACTCAACTAAATCTCTAATCTACTCAGCCAGATCACTTCAGAGCTAATTCCTTGTAATAGAATCCGAATCATCATGGACCAAATACAAGCATGGATCCCCTCTATTCAATCTATACCTCAATATCAACCACTAGATGAAGAGGATAAACCCTTGCCACTCTCTCAAATGTTTCCCTCTTGTAATCTAGTCTAAAACCCTAAATCTGCCAAAATGGCTGTCTGAAATCCTTATCTGGATTCAATCTTTGAGACTCCACCCCTTCTAACCTATGTGCATTCTTGAGAATGTAATGGAACCATCTTGTAGTACATCATTAGTACTACCAAATCCCACTTTTTCCCTTGGATATACCATTCTCGTTCCCACTCATCCATAATGGTTTTCTAGTCAAGATAATAATCTTTTCTGCAAATATTATCATCTTGCCTACTTTGGCAGAGGCTCACATCTACATTCTACCTCCCCTTGACCAACTATTTGCATGGTTATGATCTAACAACCATGGTCTATCAATCCCCACTTCACATGTTTTCATTGGAGCCTTGTGCTTCTTAAACCCACATGGTTTCTGAGGCATCATAACACATCTGTTATGGCAGCCTTATTTTCAACAAAGTTTGCCATCACTCCTAGATCATCTCAAACACAAACAAGCCCAAATCTTGCATCCATGATCATCTATATAACTTGGTATAACTATCCATATATCCCTTGAACCAAGGTGAGCCCTGAGCTCTCTAATCCAACCATGTTTTGGTGGTATAAAAATATCACAACCCTAGATCCTCCAAATCTAGTTTCCATCCAATTCCACCAAAATTCTTCAAAACCGAAGTCGTCAATGATGGATAAATTAAGTTTACATTATCTACCTTCGATATTATAATTTCCCAAATAATTCCCATAATTTTTTGGATCCTAAAACTATTTAAATTCCACTTTTGGCAAAACCCTAGAATCTTTTTCTATAAAGGAAAATCTGTTTTTCTCTAGAACACCTTTCCAACTCAATGCACATCTGAGTTCCATATATCATACCCTATCTTCCAAACTCAAAAAAATATTTTTGAGATCCTTTATTAATTCTTTTTGCCCTTTTTCTTAGATGGCAGAAACAATAAATAATAGCTTAAAATTAGTTTCCTCCATAGCATACCACATCTACACCCTGGTCGACATGCACTGTACCCATGAACTGTAGCTCTCCCCCTTATTGTCCTTTGTTCTTATTTGTGGATGGGACAAGATCCAAGTCATAGTAGACTTTAAAACTTGGCTTGAGGTTTCCATCACACTCCACCTCTGACCTTCTACACCCTCACAGAGCGCCATCACGACCACTCCCACCGCCCACCTCCACCTATCATTGGCCAACACCTTCCCCCATGTTCCTCTTGAACCTTGTCCACCATGGACTCAACCTCCTTGGTTTTGAGATCCACAGCCACCCACGGCCTCCAAAATCCTTTCATTTGCATCCTCCTCTCCCCTCTGGCTCCCCTACCTCCCCAGAAACCTCTCGTGGCTCCGCAAGATCAGGAGGAATATAATCTCTCCTCTGGTCACCCCCGAAAGCTCGAGCTTGCCATGAAATAGGTCCATCACCTCTCCTCCTCTCTGTACCCTCTAGATCGCCTAGACAAGATCCTTAACCTTCCCTTTCTTTTTTGGATCCGATGCTTTGACACTGGCGACCTCGCCCGCGTGGCCTTCCTCGAGCTGAACCGCCTCGCCTGCACGTAACCACGACACCGGCGGGCCTCCGAAGCATCATACACGCCCCCTCCTTGACATGAAGTACCTCCCGTGAGCGCAAGAAAGGCAGCCGAGCGAACCTAGCCGACGCGGATGCTTGGATCTGCATATGCAGCAAACACCTCATCCCGACCCTCTCCGAAGCTATCCTAGAACGCCGTGACTCCTCGGTTACCTCTCTATCTCCGGCGTGAACCCTAGGTGAGCCATCGAGCATTCCCTGACCCCGCTAGGGTTTCTCCATGACTTCCTTGGGTCGAAAGTAGCCGATGATGGGCTACGGTTGATCCGTTTTAGATCTAACGGTGTATGTTGCCCCTACCCCTTTGATCCCCTTTCTTCACTAGCAGATGTTCCCTAGCTGGCCTGATTGACCCCTCTCCCCCGCGTAGGCCACGCCCGGGTGGGCCGAATTGCACCCAGGTGGTCCATTCTCCCCAGATCTGGCCCGCCTCCACTTTTTATTTTTTTTATTTTTTTGTCCTCTAGATCTGCAGTATAACCCTTAGGATTAAATCCGTTTAGATATGAAAAATACATCAAATTGGATATAAACCTTTTTACCATGTACCCTACTGTGTTATTCAACATGCAGTACAAAAATAAGTCCTTTTCCTTAACCACATATTTTATGTAAAATAAGTTACCATGACATGTCTAGGAAACCAAATAAATTCTCTAGAGAACTATATAACCCCATTTAGATTGAAACCTTTGGGTACTGAAAGGTATCTTTCGTACCTTGCATGAAACCCTAGCCCCATGGTCTTTTGCTTCCTATTCTTACCATAGCAAAAATAATAAAAATGACCATTTATGACTTTAGGAATTTCTACAGGTCAAGCCAAAATGAGTATTGACCCAATTCCAAATCCCAGCACACACGCATAGTATTATCTATCAAACCCAGGAGCTCATTTTTTCTGAGCCCCAGTTGATTTATTATGAATTATAAACAATTCTATGCATGTGTAATTCACCAATAAAATCACTACATTAGATTTATATATCCAAAAAGGGTGACTCCAATTTCTACAAAAAAGGTATTTCTAGATACCTAACATGTGTCTTTGGAACCATAGAAATATCTCCTATAAATTTAATCTTGTTAAAAAGACAAATATCCTCCAGTACTGCCTTTGCGAATTTCCCAATGGAATTCTGGTAAATATTTTGGGATGATTCCAACTCTCAGTGCTAAGTCCATCAAACACTACTTAATCATCCAAGTAAATAATTTTAGGAGCTCTATAGCATTTCTGGTGAATTATATCCTAGAACTAGAGTTTTAATCTCTAAGAAATTCATTATAAATCAAAGGTAATTGATAAAATAGTGAAACCACTTTTGTTGGTTTCATTTTATCAATATCAATATGATGATATCATGTTGATACAAATATATCATACTGAATGTGACCTTGGTCTAAAATCCATATTCTACCTAATTTCTAGACTATAAAACCCCTAGGGATTTCCTTCTGATATTCCAAGGCATCCCCCAATCCTTATACCTCCATCATTCCCAAACCCTACTGAATTTTAACATGTATATCTTGTTTGTTTGTTGTATGCTATGATGCTTGTATGTCTTGGTGTTGATTGTGACCTTGCTTGTTTGCATGTATGGCCTCTGACGACGATCATTGCGATTATCTGACGACGAGAATAGGATATATTATTTTGGTATTGTGGTATTTTAATGAGAAGTACAGGGACACTCATGCCATATTGCTACCAATCAGGCAAGCCACCTTCTTGCTCATAAGCCCTTGTCCTACCTTTTTATGTACGCATGTTTTATCTACTATTTACAAAATTGCATTATTTTACTTATGATTATTTTTATATCTGGTAGTGGCTTGGCTCCTCTAGCTAATACCATTTTCACTACTAAGTACAACCCCCTCGATGACACCTATTCGCCCCTAGTATGATAGATGGTGTTTTAACACCATAACCCCTTGGAGACCCCGTTTTAGGCTAAATAAAAGTATAGGATGGGAAGACCCTAGGAAAATGTTTATAAAAAGTTTTATGAGAAAACCTTGGTGAGGTTTGACCCACCATGAGAGGTTTGAAAAATGAGAAAGGTTTTGTTTTACAAAAAGGTTTGACGAAAGATGGAGGAAAAATGTTTACGAAAACGCACCTGGTTGTTTGCAGTTTTAATGCTAGAACAACTAACCCATGCAACCACCTTACTCTAGAATGTGATGGGGCTGGATTTGAAGTTTTCTACTCTGGTATAGTAATTCTCGCGACTACATATAAGGGACCATATCCCTCATATTCTCGGGTTCCTTTATATAAAGGGTCAACTGCGACGCAGTCACCTGGAGGAATTACGAACTGCCCTCAGGAGCAGTCGGGCGATACTATGAGCCCCTCATTGGAAGTGCCCCTTATCGAGGAGTCGGTAGGCACTCCAGTTGGTCCGTGGATCTAGACGTCCCGGTGTTGAGTGGAACAACTCATAGGGTAGGGCCTATACTATAGTAGCATCCTGAGAGTTTTGACCGGTTACTCGACCCATGATCGGTGTAGATCAGGGAAGTGTAATCAGATTATGTGGGTAAAGTGTACAACCTCTACAGAGTGCAAATATATTCGAATAGCTGTGTCCACGGTCATGGACGGTTCAGAAGGCTTTTGTAGAGCGGTGCTGGTTTTGTTTTCAAAAAGGACTTCGAAAAATCAAGTCATGGAAATGTTTTGACCATGGGATGGTCGGAAAAAGGAGGAAGGAGTTTGTTCATGGGATAACCTGAAGGAAAAACAAATGGGTGACCCAAATCCTAGTGTTTTCCAAAACTTTTCAAAAAGTTTCCAAAAACAGAAGAAACGACAGCAGAGGAAGCAGAGGGTGAGACCAAGTCAGAGTAGTGACGCGTGAGTTGTGTGTGCGTTGAGGTGGGCCCGAGTGTCCAGTGTCTATCGCGGCGCAGTTATAAGCCGGCTATTGTAACCGAGTGAATCATCGAATGAGAAAAGGAAAACAACTCCAACTTGCTTCCGAACAGTTTCTTTTCTCAACACCTGCTCTCCAATCCACTTCTTGCTTGTCTGGCCTGCCTTGCTTATAAAAGTTTCCAAACAAAACCTTGTAGATGCTATATCTACAAGATAAACTAATTTATAAAAGAACCTCTCATAGAGGCATATGATGGCTACGTGTAGAGCCTGTTGGGAACCCAAAGAGCAAGGTGTGAAGTAGCACAACATCAAGCTTTCCCTCAGTAAGAAACCGAGGTTATCGAACCAGTAGGAGGAAGGAAACGTCACACAGGTGTTGCAATCAATGCGGAAACCTGCACAACACAAACTCAAGACTTTGCCCCAACGAATCAATGAGGTTGTCAAGCTCACCGGTTTGCTGTTACAAAGGATTAAACGTATGGTGTGGAAGGTGATGGTAGTTTGCAGCAAGTAAACAGTAATAGTGGAAGATGTATCAATGGTAAAGATTGGACCGGGGTCCATAGTTCACTAGAGGTGCTCTCCTTAGATAAACATGGCATGAAGGGTAAACAAATTACAGCAGGGCAATTGACAGGAACTGAGCAAGGCATAACAATGCAATACCAAACAAAAATATCCTATGAGATTCGAGTGGGCGATACAACAAGATACATAGACTGCCATCCAAATGCATCTATGACTAGAAGTCCACCTTTGGGTTAAGTTGCAACCAACAGACAACTGCTTTAAGCAAAGTGTGTAAGGTAAACAATCCACTTGTTCTATGAACAAGAGACCGTTGTTTTCACCTAGTAGAAATAGCACATCTACAACCGAAGAGATTTCTGTCACTTCCCTTGGAAACTAGAGGCATGAACCCACTATCGAGCACAAATACCCTCTCTTGGAGTCAGTAGCAACTACTTGGCCAAGATAGCTACTAAAAGCGGAGAGCATGCAAGATCACAAACAACACAGACATGATAGAATCATAAAGACAAAACCATTAATCAATTTGACATAGTAATCTCAATATCCATCGGATCCCTGCAAACACAACATGCATGATTACAAATAGATTAGATCTTGATCATGAATGGAGCTCACAAGATCTATACATGAAAGCACAAGGAGGAGATACAACCAGCTAGCTACTACATGGACCCATAGTCCAAGGTGGAACTACTCATGCATCATACCGGAGAATAAGGCATCCGGGATGATTTCCCCTCCCGCAAGGTGCCGAGAAGAACTTCAGATCCCCCCGATCTAGGGATGATGTGAAGGGAATATGCCCGAGATGTAATAATAAAGTGGTTATTATCGTATTTCTTATTTATGATAAATATTTATTTTGCATGCTATAATTGTATTAATACGGAAACGTTAATACATGTGTGTTTAATAAAAAAAAGGAAGTTCCTAGTTATGCCTCTCTCATAAACTAGCTCGTTGATTAACAAGATGATCAAAGGTTTCCTGATCATGGACATTGGATGTTGTTAATAATGAGGTGACAACATTAGTGTAATGGTGTGATGAACATTCATTGAAAGTATCGCATTATGATCAAAGTCATTGAGTTTATATTGCTATAACAACTTACGAAGTAATCCTAATCCTTAGACCATGAGATCATGTCAATCACTAACACCAGAAGAGTTTCTTGATAACATCAAACATCACACCGTAACAGGGTGATTATAAAGATGGGTTCAGAACTACTAAAGTGTTATGTTGAGGCCCATGGACCGAGAGTGGAGTTTTGTTCATCCCGATGACAGATAGATATTCTCTAGGCCCTCTCGGTGATATCACATTGATTAGCTTGTAAGCAAGTGATTTGATCACTAGAATGTTATATCACGGGAACGAGAAAAGAGTGCATGTCAGTAACAAGATCAAAATAGCTATGGAGATACCGATGATCGAATCTCGGACATGTAATATATCGCGAAACAAAGGGATTAAGATACTAGCATAAAAGGTTCCGATGATCACAAGAAAGTCATCGTTGAATGTGTAGGAGTCAGTATGGGTCTCCAGATGCCTCTTCTGATTATTGATACGAGAGGGGTCTCGATCATGTCCAAATTATTCGCGAACCATAGGGTGACACACTTGAGAGACACCGACATCCATTTGGAGCAAAAGTTTCATGCCGGAAAGAATAACAAGCGCAGGAATTTATTTCACTAGATACCAAAACGGGTTTTCGGGTGAAATTGCGGAAAGTGTTTTTGCATGTGAAATGAAATACTAGCAAGGGGTTATATGAGAATGTTTGTCATTAAATGAATTCTGAATAAATAAAAGGAGTTTTATTTAATGAGAGTTTGCATTAAATTCGGTGGAAATTTAATGGGAATTTGAGTGGGTTTTGAGTGGAGGAAATTGAAAGGCATTTGAGTGAGTGGAGTGTCCACCCACATGAATGTGGAAGAGGTGGCGGCATCCCCCATGGATGGGCGCCATGCCCCATGGGTTCCCCCCTATCCCCTATAAAAGGCCCCCCTCTCATCCTCTCAAAGCACACCTCCTCGTGAAGGATCTCTCTCCCCCTCTAGTATTTATCCCCCATGGTCTCAGACTAGTGAGATACATGTTCCGGGTAGCTATTCGGCAAGAAAGAGTTGTCCTTCCGCTACATCGCTGGAGCAAGGAGGTGGAGGTTGCTTGGTGCCTCTACGTGTGTGCGAGCACGGATGCGCCGCTGTTTTTCGGCGCTAGGACTTCCTCTCGATCTTGAGATCAGCAAAGAGATCGTCTACATCAACCACGAGTTTGGACTCGTTAAGATTTGTCGGTCTTCAAGGGTATGTTCTCTGCGGATATACATCCGCCCGTTGCTTGTATCTAGTAGATAGATCTTGGTACATAGTTGTTACCATCGTAGGAAAATTTTTGTTTTCTATGCTGCAAACCCTACACGATGGTGGCGGCTGATACAGACAGTTTCGTGGAGTTCTGATCGGGTGCCTAGGGTTTCTGCATCGGGGGCCTCTTATAGGCAAAGAGGTGAGGCAGGGAGGCGACCAGGGGGGCCACACCCTGCCCAGGCGCGGGGCCACCCTGTCTACGCCTAGGGGGGTCTGGCCGCCCTGCCTTGCCTCTCTGTCTCTCCTCTGGAGTTCGTGTCACCCACGATAAATATTGACTTTGGCTTTTGTCCACGTGCAATTCCGAGAATATTGATTTTCTGCCTTTCTAGAACCAAAAACAGAAGAAAACAGGCAACTGGCACTGTGGCAACTTGTTAATAGGTTAGTTCTAGAAAAAAGATATAAAAACATCTCAAAGTGTAGACAAAGCAAAGCAAAGTAGATACTAAACAAGCATGGAACATCAAAAATTATAGATACGTTTCCGACGTATCAAGCATTCCCAAGCTTAACTCTTGCTCGTCCTCAAGTAGGTAAGTGATAAAAAGAATAATTTTTGAGGTGACATGCACCATCAAAACCAAGATCAAACCATTTGCAAGCATTCAAAGCTGGGATCAAAGAACTCTAAACATGTGCATGAAAGATGGAGTTCTAACAATAAGACAAAGTAACTATGCATGCAACATGAAAGGCTACAAACAAAGATCATGAATAACATGCATTGAAAAACGTTTGTTTGTTTCACATACAGAAAACATGGCATAGTGGTAATCAGCTTGTCACTCATAGAATAGCAAATAGATGCATAGGACACCTTCAAAGTTCACAAGGGTGACTAGAAACAAATAACACAAGAACAAGTAATATCACAATATGCATCAATCAATAAGTTTTTGGACACTACACATAGAACGAAGAATGGCAACTATGCTCTCTTAATGGTGCCTAAAGGTAGAAGGTGGACACTCAATAATAGTGGAAGAAAGGCCCTTCATAAGGGAAGAACGGATTTCAAGTTTGAAAAAGAGCTTCCAAAAATTATGATACTTGTTAGCTTTCAGCCCTCATTGCCCCTATCATAAGCATATTGAAGTTATTAAGGTTAAAGTGAACAAACTATGGAGTATATGCTTGACGAAGTAAAAGTTGGCAATCTAAAGTCCCTTGAATACGAGTGCCACACCTCATGCTACTCAACTTCAGTCACCTGTAAGTTCTTGTCATTGTAAGTACATGCGTATCATAGAGAACCGCCAACGGGGTACCCCTTGCACATGGTACAGGAGCTATCCCATAACCAAAATGACAAGGCAAGCAGACAATGAGCATCTCAGCGATCTTTTTATTTACTATATGCATAGCTTTTTATTGAGGATGCTTCATAGATAGCTCCATGGACTTACAATCTCCCTCTTTATTTCACACCGGTGACATCCATAGACAAAATAGCATGATATCAACTGAGTACAAAGTACAAGTGCAATGTTGAAAATGTTCCCCATGAAAGCATGGTTCTGCTAATTCCAACTTTTAAGTGCAAGCATATACAACATACACGACACAATGCTTCAAGTTTATTAGGGGCAAAGAATACAAAGTGTGCCATCAAGTTTGTGAGGGATTTAATCACTAAGTTTTCACATAACAAAATAGCTTTTAATTGGAAGATAGTTGAAAACAAAAATATACTTGGAATGGTGTAACACACCATGCATAGGAGTTTGTAGTGGACACTTTGGAATAACTGGGTTTCTTGGGAGTTGGAAGCATGATTATAGCTTACTCATACAAGTGGAGGCTAGCAAATACTAGGACCAACCAACTAAGAGAGAAATAGTGGCCATAATCATGCAGAGCGACAAAACATTACTAATCAAAGCATAGAGTGGTACTACAAGTCAAGGACTAAATGATCATGGAGGCTATGGTGACTTGTCATAGCCATAACATGGTGTGAGCATATGCCAAGTCAACCCAAACAAAGCATCAAAGGAGAATACCACAATACTATGCTTTTGCATGCTAAAACAATGCATAATTTCTTCAAGGCACACTAAGCAATCCCAATTGTTTGGAACAAAACATGCTACAGCAATAATCACTAATCATAAGGTCAAAACAACACCTATCATGTCATGCTAAAGTCTAAGTCACAGTCAATGCAAGCTCTCTTGCACTTTCAAGCAGGAACTTCCTACTCCTTTCCAACACCAATTGAATTATTTGAAACAACACAGCGAGAATGGGGGTGCAAACTACTTTATTCAAGCAAACTAAGAAAAGCAAACGAAAACTAAGACGCTCCAAAAACAACACAACTGTGCATGAAATAATAAAAACGAAGTGTCTAGACTGACCTGAGCTTTTTATTGATGAAGAAGGGGATGCCTTGGGCATCCCCAAGATTTGACGCTTGTACCTCTTGGATATTTCTTGGGGTGGAACCGAGGTGGAATCCCCAATATTGAGCTTTTGTCCATTCTTCATCTCATGACATCAATCTCTCTCTACACCTGAAATTTTTCCTTCATACAAAACTTCACACAATCATCATTAGCATCATTAGTGTATTCAAAATATAATAGGCCCTTAGGCAAAGTTTTGGAACAGAAAAAAATTTCACCAAAAACACAAGATACTGTAGCAACTCCTTCAAAAAGCTCAATTCCCCAAAAGAGAACTCAAAAAGGAATCAATAAGAAGCAAATGCAAATAATGGCAGAAATCTATCAAAACAGACCAGCAGGTAGAAAACGATTTTTTCGAAAATCTTCTGTTGCTCAAATAAAAAAGTGTTGAACTAACGGAAGTTATCTAACATACTGGGGGATTTTTTCGTAAATTTTCAGCTCAATTGGATTTACAGAGACACCTCACGAATTTTTATGGTGGAGGACAAAAATCTGTTTCGGGACAGCAACTCCCCAAATCTTACTTCCCTCTCATTAGAGGTCATTCTTGGGACAAAAAGCAAACAAAAAGGATAAGGAGAGGTCATTAATGAAGTAATAACTTCCATGACTCAAGAAAATTTTTGGGTTATCTCCCAACAAGTACTTTTCTTTAACGCCTTTAAGTTAGGCACAAGAAGCAAGAAGAATCAAGTATTTTCAAATGAGGAAGCATTAATATCAATATTTGCAAAGTCTTCAACTATGAAAGGTATCTCATCCAAATGAGTTTTTGAATATCCCTTCTCATCTCTCTTTGGTTTACTACTTTCCTCAAAAATATTTTCAGGGGCAATCCAATCAAAATGCATTCCAACAAGCTTAAAGGGTATGGGTATCTTAAATTTCTCTCTAGGATTTGTTTTATCACAAGTACCCACAACATATACACTTAAGCCTAGCATATTGAAACGCTCAAATACCTTTTTGGCTTCCCTAGCAACATCTTTAACTCTCTTAGTAAAGTTTGAAGAATGAATTCTCTCTATCCAGCATTCTTTTCTTCTTTTAGTTTTAGGAACAAAAACTGTATCATGGGGTTAAGGCTAACAAACCTAGCCTCCAACATATGAACTAAAGAAGTTGCAGCAAACTCATAATTAGGAGCAAGCTCTTCTATAGATTTATCCTCAATATCCTCATGCTTGCTAACATGATTATATAATTCTTAAATATTATCTTTCCCAATTATGGAGCGACTACCTATTGCAAGATCTTTCAGGGCGAACTTGGGGAACAACATGGTGAGCTGGAGCAAGGTGGCAACGAGAGTAGGAACTAATTTTTTTGTGTTATTGAATAGGGAAATCAAACCAAACTAAACTAATTTTTTTGGAGTTTTAGAAAACAAGAGGCAAACAAAACCAAGAAAAGGAAACTAAGAAAACTAAAAACAAAGTAAAGAGAAAGGAAGTGGAGGACTCCCATTGTGAAGACGTCCTTAGCCTCCCGGCAACGGCGCTAGAAAGCTTTTGATGGCTATGTGTAGAGCCTGTTGGGAACCCAAAGAGCAAGGTGTGAAGTAGCACAACAGCAAGCTTTCCCTCAGTAAGAAACCGAGGTTATCGAACTAGTAGGAGGAAGGAAACGTCACACAGGTGTTCCACGTAACGCGGAAACCTGCACAACACAAACTTAATGGTAAAGTTTGAGTTGTGCAGGTTAAACGTATGGTGTGGAAGGTGATGGTAGTTTGTAGCAAGTAAACAATAACAGTGGAAGATGTATCAATGGTAAAGTTTGGACCGGGGTCCATAGTTCACTAGAGGTGCTCTCCTTAGATAACAACATGGCATGAAGGGTAAACAAATTACACCAGGGCAATTGACAGGAACTGAGTAAGGCACAACAATGCAATACTAGACAAAAAGATCATATGAGATTCGATTGGGCAATAAAACAAGATACATAGACCGCCATCCAACTTCATCTATGACTAGAAGTCCACCTTTGGGTTATCATCCGAACCACCTCCTGTAATAAGTTGCAAGAAACAGACAACTGCTTTAAGCAAAGTGTGTAAGGTAAACAATCCACTTGTTCTATGAAAAAGAGACCGTTGTTTTCAACCTAGTAGCAATGGCACATCTACAACCGTAGAGATTTCTTTCACTTCCCTTGGAAACTAGAGGCATGAACCCACTATCGAGCATAAATACCCCCTCTTGGAGTCACTAGCAACTACTTGGCCAAGATAGCTACTAACAACAGAGAGCATGCAATATCACAAACAACACATACATGATAGAATCAGAAAGACAAAACCATTAATCAATCTGACATAGTAATCTCAATATCCATCGGATCCATGCAAACACAACATGCATGATTACAAATAGATTAGATCTTGATCATGAACGGAGCTCACAAGATCTATACATGAAAGCACAAGGAGGAGATACAACGAGCTAGCTACTACATGGACCCATACTCCAAGGTGGAACTACTCACGCATCATACCGGAGAAGAAGGTCTCCGGGATGATTTCCCTCCGGCAGGGTGCCGGGAAGAACTTTAGATCCCCCTAATCTAGGGACGATGGTGGCGGCGTCTATAGAAGGTTTCGTGGAGTTTTGATCGGGTGCCTAGGGTTTATGCATTAGGGGAATTATTATAGGCGAAGAGGCGAGGTAGGGAGGCGACCACGGGGTCCACACCCTGCCTAGGTGCGGGTCTGCAGCGCCTGGCTTGCCTCTCCGTCTCTCCTCTGGACTTCGTGTCGCCCACGGTAAAATATTGACTTTGGCTTTTGTCCCGTCCAATTCCGAGAATATTGATTTTCTGCCTTACAGGAACAAAAAAAAGAAAATAGGCAACTGGCACTGTGGCAACTTGTTAATAGGTTAGTTCTAGAAAAAAGATATAAAAACACCTCAAAGTGTAGACAAAGCAAAGCAAGGTAGATACTAAACAAGCATGGAACATCCAAAATTATAGATACGTTTCAGACTTATTACCGTCCTAAATACCACTACCATATTGCATATCCTGTATTGTTATTTTCTTAAGGTGGTTTGCGAGTACATTCAAAGTACTCACCGGCATTGTCCCTGGCTATTTACTTGGCTAGATTTCAGAAGATCGAGGAACGATGAGAAGCTAACGTCTACGCGATCTAGGCCGTCTCCCAGTCAGTTGCCTATAGGTTAAGGCATGATGTGGTCTCTAAGATGAAGACTTCCGCTAATTGATGTTGTAATCGCCATAATGGCAATATTGTAAGTCTTGTAACCATTACTCTATGGAAGTTGTAATGATACTAGTCGGTTATGGTCACGGCTCACTGATCATGGGAACATGATTTGTATGCACAACGAGGATTCTCAAACCGTAAATCCGGGGGTCCCATAGACTTGGTATTAGAGCCATCCTAACTGTATGAGGCCTTAGTTAGCATGGATGTTAGGTAGGACAAACCCCTATTTCTGAAAACACCGACTTGCAAAAACTAATTTCTCAATAGCTTTTCGAAAGACTTCTTATCTTACCTTCTCTAACTTCAACTATTTTAAAATGGCTTACCCTATTTCCCGTCTACCTTCAAATTTGTCATTTTCAAAAACAAAGTCCGACTTGGAAACTATGAAGATGAAGATCCCTAAACAAAGAAACATAGAGGCAAGCAAACCTAATGAGCTACCAACAACGAAAGACACTAAAAGATCGCCCTACCAACAGAGTCCTTCATCTCCTTAAGTGAATCAAGTATGGTATCAACGATACCAAAAGGCAAGACAGACGACAAGACCTTTAGAAATGTCCATACTTAGGATAAGCATCCTCAATATAGGATTCCCCTTATGATGTGTAGTCACCCCTTAATACCTAGGGTACGCTTGCTTGTTTGTCATGTGCTTGTATGATGATTGGATTGTATTGTGTGTCTATCTTGGGTCATTCGACCCTATTACTCCGACCGCCTTGTTTGTGTATCCCAACAACAACAACCATAACCCTGTAACTTGAAACCTCTGCTCAGCCAGATGGCACCAAAAGAGATCGACGACGATCCTATTCAACCCTCAGCTGACACCATAGGAAGTCATCCCAATAAAATAAATGCCAAAAGACCACGAACTACTCCATCATTGAACCAAAGAAATGCCAAGAGTTCAAATTAAGACAATCCCTCTGAAGCTAAAATGCCTCCGCCCCGACTCAGGGCCAATAAGAAGCGT
Source organism: Avena insularis (assembly GCA_023614405.1). Taxonomy (NCBI): domain Eukaryota; kingdom Viridiplantae; phylum Streptophyta; class Magnoliopsida; order Poales; family Poaceae; genus Avena; species Avena insularis. The sequence continues at coordinate 50,204,044 of CM042687.1, read as the reverse complement.
CACTAACCACTAAACTACCCTGAGCTAGCCCTTACGACTTCGTTAGGTAACTACCATAGAAAGGTAGTTCTGATAAGGCGTCACTCAAAGATCTCAACTCAAGCTTCATCGCCAAATGCTCCATGACGAAGGATCTACCCTAGCCTCGACGACCTCAAGTAAAGCTCTAAGGTGGAAAGACCGCGTCTTTCCACTCAAATCTAGAAGACCGCTTACGACAAGATAATACAGGAAGATATCCAATCCAAGAACCTGCCCTAAGCACCACCTCGAGAGTCGTCAGAGGAATAGAAAATAGACCTCATCAACAATCTTCAAAAGTCTTCTCGATACTCCCAACACCCGAGACATACAGAATTAAGATGACCAGACTACCCAACACCGCCAATACTACTCTCCAAGGAGTAGAAAGCAACCCAAAGCATCGAGTTTCCCCGAAGACGTCACGAAGCCCTTTCTCTTCTATCTCTGCTACAACACCCCTAAAAGAGCTCCGACTCTTCTAAACCCGACACTGAAAATGAGGAACTATCCCTCTACGAGTATAATCCCATCTTTCGGTCACCAACCCCGGAAGATCGACCTGTCAAAGGAGCCACCGGAGAAGTCACAAATCTCACTTCTAGTGCTAAATAGATAAATATCTCCCACACCTCCGAGGAACTACAGAAACCAAAGTTGATACCCACTTCAAGGACGGCGACAAGAAGCAAGAACTCAGTTTGCTAGTATGCTAGTCTAAGGTCCCCTCTTTCATATTTTACCCACGACTTTGCATTAGACCAAACCCTGAATGACCCCACTCCAAAGGACCGCGTTCCTAGACCGCCAACCTCCAACGGCATCCTTCAACCTATCGGCCTCCTAACTAGCTCAGAACAAACTGCCCAGAAGCTAGTAGACGCCCTTTCTGATAGACCATCCTACCTCAAGAAATGGTTCTCACACCCCTCAAGAAGTAGCATCTACAAGGACGACTGAAGATCGCCAATCCTGGACGAGAACTACCAGATTCTCCCCAGCTTCATCCCTCAACTCCAATAAAGAAGGTGCAACATTCTCCAGATATATCCAACAAAGAAGATCTGTGACTTCATCAAGAACTCCTAGTCTCTCTCTAAGGGGGAAAGTCCGCGTCTTTGCCGCAAAACCAGAATAACCCCGAGAGAGTCGGTCCCAAACCATTGTCAGGTGACAACGACCCTCTAAATCAAAATCACAGACCCTGCCTTAAGGACAATAATTGATACTACTCCAAAATCAGAAGATACTTTGGCAAAGTTCTCCATCGTAGAGTCGACCGTCCAGGCAACACTCCCGGCGTTTCAAGACCAAGAAGGCAGAAAAGATGACTTCATCAAGAAAGGATTGAAGAAGGCTCAACTCGTCTTCCCTTTTCTCGAAGAAGCATGGATTCTACACTAAACCTACCTAGAATCGTCCTGAGGGGAAAATACTGCATCTTTTCCACTTGTTCATCCAAGCTTGCCAATCCGAAGCCACTCATTTATGATCCGTAGCTGACCCCGCCTGTTTGTTGTAAAACCTGTTAACATCTAATAATTCTATCACTGAAATTGTTAAGCGTATGTTATCACCCAACCCTGTTCCTCCCTAATCTCGGGACGAGATTATTTTAAGGGGAAAAGGTCTATAACATCCCAATTTCAGCAACCTTGATCTTTTGTCAAAAGGCAAAAATCAGGGGGAACAAAAACTTTTTCTTAAGTGTTGCTATGCATGTTGCTTGTGTTTGTATATCTAATTATATATTAGGTCACATACTCCTTACCTCCACCTCAGTTTACAAAAACTATTTTACAAAAGAGATGTCTTGGCTCATCCTTTTATATTCTCAAATGTTCTAACTTTTCAAACTTGATCCAAGATGACTTTGCCACAACAAAATATTTTACTAGTTCTATTAACAAAACTATGGAGACCTATATAAAATCTCCTTATGTTTTCAAGACAAAACTTTGAACTACTCTTATCTCTAGGTTTTCCAAAAAACCTTTTCTAAAATATTTTCATCCTATCTTGGTAGAAATACCAAGAGGTCCTTACCTTACTTCAAAGCATAACGCCTTCAAAATACCCATGCTTACCTCAAGTTAGACTTGATGGTAACCTTGGTAGTAGCTGATAAGTGGAATAAGATGAATTGCCTTGATCTACTAATTGCCTTGATTTCTTAGGAGTAGCATGAGCCAATCTAGGAGCTCATCCTTAGGGATCACACCTATGGTTGAGATCATCAATCTCAAATTAAGTATCCCAACCTTAATCTATATTGAGCCACTCAACTGGATCTCTAATATACTCAGCCATATCACTTAGGAGCTAATTCCTTGTAATAGAATCCAAATCATCAAGGACAAAATACAAGCATGGATACTGTAGAGGTCCCAACCTGATAAGGTAGAGATCCTTGTGTTTACAATTCTAGTCCCTGGATCGGTAGCTAGCATCCATAGTTTAAGATGTAATATCAAGAAACAAAGGTCATAATACAACTTTATAACCGTGTAACATCCCAAAAATATTAAACTTGGATCATCAAATGCTAATAATCAAATTTAGGGTTAACAAAAACTTTTCCATCTCAAATATGAAAGCATTCATATGTATGTGTATTTAAATTAGGAGTTCTTTTGAATTGCCATGGTTCTGTGATTCATTGCTTGTAAAATTATTCTTAGGTGAAATAAACATCATCTAAATCATTCCTAAACTTTTCCCAAAGACAAACAACTCAAAATGAATAAATAAAGTGAATGGTCACTTTGGCCAAATTAACTATCATGCCTACTTTGGCTATTCCTAGCACTCAAAACTGAACAGAAACAATTGTGGATCTTTGCACCCCTTGTTAGTACACATAATGAGGTACCAAGGCCCACTTTGTGATCTTCCAAAAACATTCAAATGCTAAGTTAAAATGACAGTTTAAAATTGAATCTATCTCATATGGGAAGATCCCACTATTTCAAAAACCACTCAAACCAGCTCAATTTTCAAAACCCATACAACCACAGAGTCTCAAGCACATTCCTAGCACACCCACCAAAAATCTTTTCAAAATTCAAAAAGAAGTTTCTTGCGGCCATTTCATCAAACACTTGGCAGGCAGAATTTAAACCAAATCAAATTCACTATTTTAATATTGTTTTGTCCTAACTTGTTCCCTCTCTAGCTCACAGCAAACATTTAGTAGATCATCTAGCTTAGTTGGAAACCTCTAGCCTCACTATAAGCTTGCCATTGCCATCAATGGTGAACAAGCCGAGCCCACCTCGCCGGCCAACTTGGTCACCGCCGTAGCAGACCACCTCCCCCTCTCTCGCCATGTCTGGGAGTTAGCCAGCACCTCACCGCCGCCCACTGTCCCTCCCCGAGCCAAGCCTAGCTGTGGACCACCCAGAACACCCTGCGCCCAGTGCCACTGCGACATGCCGAGCATGCGCCAGAGCGTCGCACCCGGCATGCGTGCACACGCCGCCCCTCGACTGCAGCCCATGCACACTGCTTCGCCACGACCCAGGGAGCATGCCATACATCCCCGTTCACCGTCCAACGCCTCACAGCCACCGCTCGTCGTCGAAGACGCCGCCTCTGCCGCTCAGAGCGCCAGCCTCGCCCGACCGATTACCACCGCATTTAAGTTCTAGAGCATCGCCAGGAGACCGCGCGTCGATCGCCACCCTCAGCCATGCCTCTAGCCTCCCGTAGCCATGTTGCCATCGTCGCCTGCCCATCCCTCTCGGTCTCGCCGTCGAGCCTATAAAAGGAGGCCACCCCTAGCCGTTTGCAGCACACCACTTGACTCCCCTCACCTGACTGATCGTCCTTCACCTCTCGCCGGAGCACGGGGAGCAGCAGCTCGCCGGAATTGCACCGGAGCAGGCAACCTCTGGAGGAGAAGGGCGTTGCTGATTGCGACCACCCTCGGAGCTACCTCGACCGTCCCTGAGCTCGCCGTCGACCACTTGTTCGTTTGCCTGCCTCACCATCGTCGCTGGAGCCCTGGCACGCCCCCTATGCACCCCCACTGAGCCGCTAGGGTTCGAGCTCGCCAGTGATAGGTTCGTCGTCGACGATGATCCCCAGCCGTTGATCTCCACTCTAATCCAACGACCCACACAGCCCCGTACCGCTTCGCGCGTTATGAGCCGCTGACTGGTAGACCCCCCTATCAGCTGAGCCCCGCGCTGCGGAGTGACACTGGGCCGGCCCATTAGCATCTCCCACGCAGCCCAACCGTTTGAATTTAGTTTTTTCCATTTTAATTCAAACACAGTTCTGTATATAGATTCAAAATTCAACCCAGATTGATTCAATGAACCAAAATGCATGAAACAAATTTTGTTAGAAAGGTACTGAGATGCTTAATCCAAGCCCGTTGGATTCAAATCAATTGGATCTTTAGAGCACCCTTGCTAAAAATAACAAGTTAGAAGCTTTTCTGCATTCAAACATTTTTCAAAATTCAACCATAAGATATTTTGAGTTGATTCCAACTCTCAAAAATTACAATTGATCATACCTTTCAGAATATATAAAAACATATTGGTTTACTTAAAGAAATAATGTTCAAGTAATAAAAGAATGCCACATAGGCATTTCTAGTCACTTTATTTATTTAAAATAAAAAGGTTAAACCTTATTAAATTGTGACACCACTTTAAATCACATTCCCATGTATTGAAATATGTGGTGATCAGGTCAAAAAAAAATATGTGGTGATGACATGTGTCAACATGATCCCATGTTTGAGTGGGAGAATATTAAATCTTAAGTAGATTTTCAATGAGTAGAAATTAATTTTCTCAAATTAAAACAAATAAGGCAAATGCTTTAATCTTGTAATGTTAAGTGATGATGCTAGATCATCTATAATACACCTTTATGTGATGATTGAAAATAGTTAAGTTTTGTTTGGTGATTGTGTACCTCGTATTTATTTATAGACGCTAGTACCGACCAAGGATACGAGGAGGAAGGAGGATACTATGAGGAAGAAGCCGAGGAAAACTTCAACCATTGCTCTGCACAAGGCAAGCTAACACTTGCAACCTAGCAAGTTTATACCACTATGTTAGCAAGCCAAACCATGCAACTTTTACTTGCAAGCTTATACCACTTGATAAACCATCCTAGTTTTACTTACAAGCATTATACTTTATTTCTTTATCAAAGCTTTCTCTTAGAGTTTACTTAAGTGACTTGTAGATTCTAGAAAGATAATTGAAGGTTGCATAAAGAGCATTGAATTTGGCCTGAGTAGATAATCTTGATGTCATCCTAAGGCATGAGATTGAACTTAACTAATCTCCACTTGCTTACCACCACTCATTAGTACTTACCCTCACTTGTAGATGCTATTGCTAAGCATAAAACTTGATCAACTTTTGATGGGAATACTTGGTGAAAATAGTTATGCAAACCTTAGAATGATGAGTCATTCTACTGAAATGTTTTGACATGTGTTCTCGAACACCAGATGATTTTGATGATGAAAATGTTGAGACATGAGCCTTAGCCCTTGATAAAATTGATGCTTGTCTGGATGCGATACCATTCCAATTTTACCGTACAACCACAATACCCGAAAATTGGGTAGGTCTTGACTAGAAATTTATATAACTTAGTATGGGTTCCCTCACGGCCAAGGTCTGATATGAGGCTACCTTGTGAAGATTGTCCACCTGTGCAGTACCCAAGATGATAGTTGGTCATGGTTGTGAGGCCAAACTCACAGGAGAGGTGCCTGTACTAGGGCGTGTAATTGAAAGGTTAGGATTGATTATCCGCATACTAAGTATGGTGAATTCAGGATTTGTTCCTGATGGATGTATCGAATGTTATGGTGCAAGTGTACAATCTCTGGAGAGTGTCAAACTATTCAAATAGCCGCGTCTGCGGTTATGGACAGTTGGAGTGGCCATACTGTTCCCCCGTCAGATGTTTTCAAAATGACTTGTGAAATGAATTGTGACTTTGACTTGACCACAACAGGGTTGTGATATGAAATTCAAGTTCCCACTTAGGTGTTATAAAACTTTCAAACTAGATTTCTTTGCTTCTGAACTTAGTAGAAGTAAATCTAGCTTTTTGCAAAACAACCCTAGAGCTTAGTGTCCTACTACCAAAAAACCCCTTAACTTGTTAGTATTAGTTTGCGAGTACTCATGGCTTTGTCCCTGGCTATTCCCGTGGCTAGACTATGAAGAGGAGTACCAGGATGATGGACCGCTGGAAGGTTACGACAACTAGGATCATCTCCCATCGTCAGCATTGCCTGTGACCCCGAAGATGGAGCTTCGCCTACGCTATCTTTACTATTACGTTATTCCGCTGCTTGAGTTTAAGAACTGGATCATGAGATCCTTATTTGTGTAAGACCTTATGTATGGTTTGTAATGGATGATGTACTATGATATCCAAATCTGTTATGTCTCACAAAAATGGTAATCCTGGGATTGTGATGTATGGCATAACATGCATCTGGGATTAAAAATCTGGGTGTTGACAAACCAGGAATAAAATAATTCATTACATCTTACATGGATCATTTGGCTATCTCATTACAATGCAGCAGAAATAACTATAGCATGGAGTCCTTCATCTTCAAAGTGCCACATGCAATCATGTTGGTTGTTGACTTGTAATCCTATTCCACACACTTCACTAACATCAAACAAACCTGCAACATAATAAGTTACAGCCACAAGGGTCAATACATTTGAATTGTATTGGCAAGTGATACTATGGTAGAGTACTGGTATCTATCTTCTATATGAATTTGGCTAAGTGGATCTTAGGCTTGCTTTGCTCAAAATAGATTTTCCTTATCATTTGAAAACACTAAGTTTTTATTTGTCAAAATCACCCAAGGAATCTACCAATAAAATTGGTGATCCTTTACCCTTGTTAAACCACAAGCTTTTAACTTAGAAATTGGGATGAGGAGAACCTTGATAGCTTCCATGTCTTGATTCTCAAATTGTCCATTCCCGGGGACACGACTAAGTACTTAGATTTTACTCTCTCGAGAGGTGGTGCACTTTCCCCACAAGACTCGACATGCATCGAGACAAGATCTTTCAGAAGCCTTCCCTTAGACCAAAATGGACGCGCTCCAAACCTATCACCCCCTACCACCAACTATCCATTTGGCTAAGTTACTGCAACCTATATGATCCAGGTAGAGCCCATATTGCCAAGTGGCTGCACTAGAAGCTTCTCAACATTTGACATCTCAAATCTCTTTGTTCCTGGGTGGCTTTCCACAAGTGAGATACACTAGGGTAGGCCATAAATATGGGGCCCTGTGTAACCACTCAACATAATCCATACAAGTCCCATTCCACCCAGGTGATTCATTCACATAGTTGTTTTATTAAACAAAACACAAGTCATTGACTTAGAAATATTTCATAGCATGAATATAATCCACCCATGTTTTCTACTAGATAAGCTAAGCATGATAGTAGTAGGGATCTTAACTTAGGGAAAATTCTATTAAGGCATCATCTACTAGGATTTCCCATGGCATAGCTTATACTTAGAAAATTCCATGCAAGTCCTACTAAAATATCACTAATGCATAGTGAAAATAATGGGACAAAAGTATTAAGCACCACTTGCCTTTTTGGTAGAGAATATAAGTTCACTCGTTGATCTTGGAATAGTCACACTCTTAAAATTTCACAACAATTCAATCAAGGCACAAATTCAATCTAGCATTCAAACAATTCACCACATAAAATAAAGAAAACAAAACAATGTATGCAATCATGCAAACGATTGTTTTATTGGGAAAGGTGGTTTTTAATAGGCTATAAACATTTTAAAACACATATTGGTCATTTATAAAAGTGGCAAGATCATTTGAAAACAAGTTAGTGAAAATGGCCATTTAAATCATTTTGTTTTGCTAGAATGATTTAAATCAAAGTAATAATTTCTAGTGTTTGTCAAATATATTTTTAAACACAAAATGTTAGTGTTTATGGTCAAGGTGTTTAAAACAATTCCATTTACAAAAGGTTTTACTCAAAAACCATTTTTAATCAAAGCAACATTTTTATTTTACTAAAATTGCCTTTAATCAAAGTAATAATTTTCCAGGGTTAATCAAATAAATTTTTAAATCCAAAACTTCGTGTTTAGGATCAGAGAGTTTAATTCAACCCATTTGTAAAAGGTTTTACTCAAAAACCATTTTTAAAACATAATCAATAATTTTATTCTACTAGAAATGCTTTTATTCAAGGAATAATTCCTTAGTGTCACAAAATATACTTTTAAATCCAAAAGTTGGTTTTTATGGTCAGTAGGTTCAAATCAAACCATTTACAAAATATTTTACCCTAAAAACAATTTTTAAATAAATTTTATACACAAAATAAGCCTAAATATGTTTCTGCAAAAACAACCAATTTTATAGGAGCAAAATACTAAAGTTAGGGAATGGTTCAAAGTATTCTTTTTGCTGAATCTATTGATATAAAGTTTACAAATATTGGACGTGTGGATCAAAAGTTATAAATTTTGCAAGTTTAAACAACTAATAGAAATGTTTCTGTTTTTAAATCACAGGCAGGGGCCACGTGGAGCGTACCTGTTCGGTTGGATTAAGAGATGCGGATCGTTGGATCTAAACTAAATCGTGTGGCACAGAAGCAACGTACCCCTTCATTTAAGTGATTCTATCGCGTCCATCAGATCTAAATCGAATGGCGTACAGAGGCTTGACCAGAGATGGGCGACGCTAGCTCGACGGCTGGCGGCGGCGCGCTCTGTCTACAAAACTGCGGCGGCTACAGGAAGCGATGGAGGAAAAGGTGTGGCTCACTAGGTTCGTGGGATTGTTGCAATGCTCATCGTGCTCGTGGGGAGGCAGGGGCCGCTCGGAGTCACTAGCGATTCCTCGCCGGAGATGGTCCTGGCGGCTGGCGCTCACTGTCGATGACGGAGGCGATGCTATAGTGCGAGCTAGGACACGAAAACGGCAGCGTTAAACGCGTACGAGGTCACTGGTCATAGCGTATCATCGGGAGGAAAAGGGGTGGTCAGAAATTTACCAGGGGCGTCGCCAGAGTGGATGTAGACGACGACGGTGCTCTGTCGAAGACGTTGCCGAGGTTACGGGGCACGCGCGAGTGATAGGAAGGCACTGACAGGTGCGTAGGCAGATGGGGAACTGGGAGGCAAGGGGAGGTCGGACGTCGCCAGAATTTGCTGGAAAAGCTCATCGGGGCAGCAATGTTGCAAGCAGAAATTCTCGCAGCCTGGTGGCTCATTGGCAGAGGGGTTTGAGGGGAAAGGTAGAGGAGAGATAGGCGACTAAGTATGCACGGTCGCGGGATGGTTTCATGGCGTCGTTAACGTGTATTTACGCCAGGGAGTTACGGCGAGAAACGGCAGGAGGAATAAGGGGGCGGGTCTCGCGCTAGGGAAGATGATGACCTGGCCAGGTGGGTCAGGGAGTCAGTGAGTTGAGAGGGTAGTTCCGCGAGTAAGAAAACTTTTCGGGGAGGGGGAGAGAGTGGGCTGCGCTGGGCCTGTTGGGCTACGGTTAGATGTACTGGGTCCTTTCCATTTTTTCTTTTGTTTTCTTTTTCTATTTCTGATTTCTGTTTTGAATTTATTCAAATGATTTTGAACCCTCTTTTATTTCAAATCTTTTCCAAACTTTTTAGTAAGTTTCTTATACTGTTTTAAACATGTATTTAAAGTCCATTTTAAAATAATTTTCCTTTATTCTTTTATGTTTTATTATTTATTTATAATAGGCACTTGCCTTTATTGAAATAAGATTTTAATTATATTTTCAAACTCTTATTTGAATTCTAATTTTCACCAAACCTTTTTCAGTAGGTTTTATTTATTCAATAGTGTGTTAAATAATTCATTTTGAATTATTTAAAATATTTTAATATGCTTTATTAATCATTTAAATTGGGAAATTGTCTTTATTCAAATAAAATCAAATATGGTTTTAATCCCATATAAATTTTATTCAAATAATTCTTTTATTCTTTTTAAGTCAATTAGATAACTTTTAATCCACTTTGGTAATTTCATTTATTTTTCCCATGATTTATTTAATCATTTTTGTTTGGGATTTTGTCTTCATTTAAATAATTCAAATATGGTTTAGTCCCATATACTTTTATTTGAATATTCTTTATCCCTTTATTTTATTTAGATTTGGATTATCTTTATTCCATTTGCTTATGGATTTAATTCAAGTTTTAAATTGTCTTCTAAATAATTTACTTAGGATTTATTATTTAGTTTAGGCAATTTGTCTTTATTTAAATAAAATTGGATATTGTTCAATCCTTATGATTTTATTTAAATAATCTTTTTAATCCTTTTATTATTTAATAACTTCCATTTGTTTAAGGATTTGGCCAAGATTTAATTTGGCTTTTAGTTATTCCTTATTTATTTATTTATTTCTTTGCCTTATAAAATCCATATCTTTTTATTTATAAATCCAAAATTGGTGATTCCAATTTGTATAATTTTATTTAATATTTGTTTATCTTTTTAAATCCTTTTAGGATTATTTTGCTCAAGATTTGGCATGGATATGGATAGGATCTTTATTAGCCTTGGAAATTATTTCCTTTTAACTTATTAAATTCATAAGTTTTTATCCATGGTTCCAAATTGAATGAACCCAATTTCTATGGTTTTATAATATTTTTATTTATCATTCTTGATCATTTATAAATGTTTGTTGACAAATTTTTATATGGATCAAATCCATAATCTTTGAGAGATCTTGGAAATGATTTTCTTCCATTAGGGTTTTGGTTTAACTTTTCCAAATTTAAATTTCAAAATACATTCATTGATGAATGCATTTCACTTGATTGAAATTTGTTGGATTCCATTTTACTCAATTTTTGTTCAAGAAGGGTTTTGATGCTTCCATTTTGAAACAAAAAGTTTCTTTTGACCCTAAATTTCAACAATTATTTATTCTGTTTATTTATTTTTCATATTTCAAAATTTGGAAAATCTTGGGATGTGACAGGCTACCACCCTTAAAAGAAATCTCGTCCCGAGATTTGGGAAGGCTAGAGGTTACAAGTTGGTTTCAAGACAACTAGGGTACTACACCCCTTAATAAGGTTTCAACTATATTACATCTTGGTTTACTTGGGATCATGATGTATCTTCTCTGGAAACTTGTTTTCATAATGGCCTAGATCTTTGCATTTGAAACACATCACTTAGCTAATATCCTTATTTTCCTTTGGTATCATTGCCTCTTGTTTGTTTCCTTGGTTCTTCTTCTTTTCTGGGCAATCACTGGCATAGTGTCCCATATCTTTGCAATTGTAACATTGCTCTTGGGTAATATCCTTCTTGCTAGAGTTGGGGCATTTCTTCTTATTCTTGGGTCTCTCCAAAGCTAGGAGTTCTTCTAGTTCATGTTCTTCATATTTCACCACAAAGGTGGGAAATCTTTCTCTCTTCTTGGGACAGTTACTAGAGATATGACCTTCTTCTCCACAAGAGTAGCAACACTTTGTGGTTAGTTTGGATGTGGCTCTATGAGGCATGCTTCTGACTTTGCCTTCATCCTTCTTGGTAGAAGTTGTTTCCTTATGGATCTTTCCAAACATTTGATGCATTCCATCTTGTTTCATTTGTTGAACTATGGGATAGATGGGGCATTGGATAGGGACATGATTATTTCCTTCACATAGAAAACAAGTCACTTGAGATGTGGGGCATTGTTTAGTTGGATGTTTCTCTTCACAATTAGGGCATTGGTCCACATGCTCTTTATAAGTGTGTTCTTTGTATCCACAAATATTGCAAGCTTGAGTTCCTTCTATAATATCATCCTTGATACCATTGTTGTCACAATCTCCTTGGGAAAGGTTGTTTCTCATGTTGATCATTTGATTGGTCATCCTTTGCAACAATTGGGATTGGATTTCCAAAAACTTTTGCATGGTTGGGTCTAGCTCATTGTTGTTGGCTGAAAACTGAGTTGTCACTTGATTCAACTAGGCTTGGGTTGCTAGAAGTTGTTCTCTCGTGTGCATCTCTTGGTTATTGATGTCACCATCCTTGATGTTTGAGTCTCTTGGAGAGGTCATCTGTTTGGGTTGGATTGGGATTAGAATAGGCAAAAGATTTCTAGAGAAGAAGTCTAATCATACACATCACAATTCACACAAGCAATGTGCAAGCAATCACAAACAAGCATTCCACTCAAACAACAAGGTTCAAGCACATTTTTAGGGAACAAAATATTTTTGCTACACCACAAAAGTTGGTGTGATCAACATGTGATCTAAGCTAAACACTAATATGGTGGTCCAACTATGTGGTTCAGTTGAGATCATTTCCTTCTTCTTAGTTGTTTCTTCTTGAATGAGATCATGGTTTCCTTGGAGAAATTCTTGTGTCTTGGTCACTAAGCTTCAAAGGTGATGATGATTCCTTCTAAGTTGTGTTTCCTTAGTCTTCAAGTCTTGAGTAATATTTCTTGTCTCACTTGTTGTCCTTAGTGATGTTCAAGTTGAAGTCCTTGGTGAAACTAAAGTTGAAGTCATTTGAGTGGTGAAGTCCTTTGCTCATGGTGAAGTCTTTGTCCATCAAGTTTGAAAAGGTAGAGATGTAGAATCAAAACCAAAAAGGTTGAGGAAAGAGTTTACAAGACTGTTTGTAAATAAGTTTTGGAACAAATACAACTCCTATTTTTCTAAGGGGTTTTGTCCAATCCTAGGGTTACAATCCTACAAGCAACATAGTGCTCTGATACCATATATAGAGGTCCCAACCTGATAAGGTAGAGATCCCTGTGTTTACAATGCTAGTCTCTGGATCAATAGCTAGCATCCACAGTTTAAGATGTAATATCAAGAAACAAAGGTCATAATACAACTTCATAACCAGGAATAAAATAATTCATTACATCTTACATAGCTCATTTGGCTATCTCATTACAATGCCGCGGAAATAACTATAGCATGGAGTCCTTCATGTTCAAAGTGCCACAGGCAATCATGTTGGTTGTAGACTTGTAATCCTATTCCACACACTTCACTAACATCAAACAAACCTGCAACATAATAAGTTATAGCCACAAGGGTCAATACATTTGAATTGTATTGGCAAGTGATACTATGGTAGAGTAGTGGTATCTATCTTCTATACGCATTTGGCTAAGTGGAGCTTAGGCTTTCTTCGCTCAAAATAGATTTTCCTTATCATTTGAAAACACTAAGTTTTTATTTATCAAAATCACCCAAGGCATCTACCAATAAAATTGGTGATCCTTTACCCTTGTTCAACCACAAGCTTTTAACTTAGAAATTGGGATGAGGAGATCCTTGATACCTTCCATGTCTTGACACTCAAATTGTCCATTGCCGGGGACACAGCTAAGTACTTAGATTTTACTCTCTCGAGAGGTGGTGCACTTTCCCCACAAGACTCGACATGCATCGAGACAAGATCTTTCAGAAGCCTTCCCTTAGACAAAAATGGACGCACTCCAAACCTATCACCCCCTACCACCAACTGTCCATTTTGCTAAGTTATTGCAACCTATATGATCCAGGAAGAGCTCATATTGCCAAGTGGCTGCACTAGAAGCTTCTCAACATTTGACATCTCAAATCTCTTTGTTCCTGGGTGGCTTTCCACAAGTGAGATACACTAGGGTAGGCCTTAAATATGGGGCCATGTGTAACCACTCAACATAATCCATACAAGTCCCATTCCACCCAGGTGATTCATTCACATAGTTGTTTTATTAAACAAAACACAAGTCATTGACTTAGGGAAAATTCTATTAAGGCATCATCTACTAGGATTTCCCATGGCATAGCTTATACTTAGAAAATTCCATGCAAGTCCTACTCAAAATATCACTAATGCATAGTGAAAATAATGGGACAAAAGTATGAAGCACCACTTGCCTTTTTTGTAGAGAATATAAGTTCACTCCTTGATCTTGGAATAGTCACACTCTTCAAATTTCACTACAATTCAATCAAGGCACAAATTCAATCTAGCATTCAAACAATTCACCACATAAAATAAAGAAAACAAAACAATGTATGCCATCATGCAAAAGATTGTTTTATTTGGAAAGGTGGTTTTTAATAGGCTATAAACATTTTAAAACACCTATTGGTGATTTATAAAACTAGCAACGTCATTTGAAAACAAGTTAGTGAAAATGGCCATTTAAATCATTTTTGTTTTGCTAGAATGATTTAAATCAAAGTAATAATTTCTAGTGTTTGTCAAGTATATTTTTAAACACAAAATGTTAGTGTTTATGGTGAAGGTGTTTAAAACAATTCCATTTACAAAAGGTTTCACTCAAAAACCATTTTTAAATCAAAGCAACATTTTTATTTTACTAAAAATGCCTTTTAATCAAAGTAATAATTTTCTAGGGTTAATCAAATACATTTTTAAATCCAAAACCTAGTGTTTAGGATTAGAGAGTTTAATTCAACCCATTTGTAAAAGGTTTTACTCAAAAACCATTTTTAAAACATAATCAATAATTTTATTCTACTAGAAATGCTTTTATTCAAGGAATAATTCCTTAGTGTCACAAAATATACTTTTAAATCCAAAAGTTGGTTTTTATGGTCAGTAGGTTCAAATCAAACCATTTACAAAAGATTTTACCCTAAAAACATTTTTAGAATAAATTTTATACACAAAATAAGCCTAAATATGTTTCTACAAAACAACCAATTTTACAGAAGCAAAATACTAAAGTTAGGGAATGGTTGCAAATTATTATTTGTTCTTATTCTATTGATATAAAGTTTACAAATTTTGGACGTGTGGATCAAAAGTTATGAATTTTGCAAGTTTAAACAACTAATAGAAATGTTTCTGTTTTTAAATCACAGGCAGGGGCCACGTGGCTGTTTCTCACTGGAGCGTACCGATTTGGTTGGATTAAGCGATGCGGATCGTTGGATCTAAACTAAATCGTGCAGCACAGAAGCAACGTACCCCTTTGTTTAAGTGATTCTATCGCGTCCATCAGATCTAAATCAAACGACGTACAGAGGCTTGACTAGAGATGGGCGGCGCTAGCGCGACGGCGAGCGGCGGCACGCTCTGTCTACGGCGCTGTGGCGGCTACAAGAAGCGATGGAGGAAAAGGTGTGGCTCACCAGGTTCGTGGGAGTGGATGCAGACGACGGTGGTGCTTTGTCGAAGACGTTGCCGAGGTTATGGGGCACGCGCGAGCGAGAGGAAGGCACTAGCAGGTGCGTAGGGATATGGGGAACAGGCTTGTGGGAGATAGGAGGCAAGGGGAGGTCGGACGTTGCCGGAATTTGCCGGAAAATCTCGTCGGGGCAGCGAGGTTGCAAGAAGAAATTCTCATAGCCTGGTGGTTCATTGGCAGAGGGGTTTGAGGGGAAAGGTAGAGGAGAGAGGGGCGACTAAGTACGCACGGTCGCGGGATGGTTTGATGGTGTCGTTAACACGTATTTACGCCGGGGAGTTACGGCCAGAAATGGCAGGAGGAATAAGGGGGCGGGTCTCGCGCTAGGGAAGACGATGACCTGGCCAGGTGGGGTCAAGGAGATAGCGGGGAGAGAGGGTAGTTCCGCGAGTAAGAAAATGTTTCGGGGAGGGAGAGAGAGTGGGCTGCGCTGGGCCTGTTGGGCTAGGGTTAGATGGACTGGGTCCTTTCCATTTTTTTCTGTTTCTTTTTCTTTTTCTGATTTCTGTTTTGAATTTATTCAAATGATTTCAAACCCTCTTTATTTCAAATCTTTTCCAAACTTTTCAGTAAGTTTCTTATACTGTTTTAAACATGTATTTAAAGTCCATTTTAAAATAATTTTCCTTTATTCTTTTATGGTTTATTATTTATTTATAATAGGCACTTGCCTTTATTCAAATAAGATTTTAATTATGTTTTCAAACTCTTATTTGAATTCTAATTTTCACCAAACCTTTTTCAGTAGGTTTGAATTATTTAAAATATTTTAATATGATTTATTAATCATTTAAATTGTGCAATTGTCTTTATTCAAATAAAATCAAATATGGTTTTAATCCCATATAAATTTTATTCAAATAATTCTTTTATTCTTTTTAAGTCAATTAGATAAATTTTAATCCACTTTGGTTATTTCATTCATTTTTCCCATGATTTATTTAATCATTTTTATTAGGGATTTTGTCTTCATTTAAATAATTTGAATATGGTTTAGTCCCATATAATTTTATTTGAATATCATTTATCCCTTTATTTTATTTGGATTTGGATTATCTTTATTCCATTTCCTTATGGATTTAATTCAAGTTCTAAATTGTCTTCTAAATAATTTACTTAGGATTTATTATTTAGTTTAGGCAATTTGTCTTTATTTAAATAAAATTGGATATTGTTCAATCCTTATGATTTTATTTAAATAATCTTTTTAATCCTTTTATTATTTAATAGCTTCCATTTGTTTAAGGATTTGGCCAAGATTTAATTTGTATTTTAATTATTCCTTATTTCTTTCTTTCTTTGCCTTATAAAATCCATATCTTTTTATTTATAAATCCAAAATTGGTGATTCCACTTTGTATAATTTTATTTAATATTTATTTATCTTTTTAAATCCTTTTAGGATTATTTTGCTCAAGATTTGGCATGAATTTAGATAGGAGCTTTATTAGCCTTGGAAATTATTTTTATTTATAAGTTTTTAGATAGATTTGGCATTAAATTCATAAGTTTTTATCCATGGTTCCAAATTGAATGAAACCAATTTCTATGGTTTTATAATATTTTTATTTATCATTCTTGATCATTTATAAATGTTTGTTGACAAATGTTTATATGGATCAAATCCATAGTCATTGATGAATGCATTTCATAGTCAAATCCATATCATTCTTGATTATTGATGAATGAATTTCACTTGATTGAAATTTTTTATATTCCATTTTATTCAATTTTTGTTCAATAAGGGTTTTGATGTTTCCATTTTGAAACAAAAAGTTTCTTTTCACCCTAAATTTCAACAATTTTTTTTCACATTTCAAAATTTGGAAAATCTTGGGATGTGACAGATACCCTACATTTAATCTATACCTCAATATAAACCACTTTATGAAGAGTATAAACCCTTGCCACTCTCTCAAATGTTTCCCTCTTGTAATCTAGTCTAAAACCCTAAATTTGCCAAAATGGCTGTCTGAAATCCTTATCTGGATTCAATCTTTGAGACTCCACCCCTTCTAACCTTAATATAAACCATCTTGGTAGAGAATTTACTGGAACTATCTTGTAGTACATAATTAGTACTACCAAAGCCCACTTGTTTCCCTTGGATAAACCATTCTAGTTCTCACTCATCCATGATGGTTTTATAGTCAAGATAATAATCTTTTCTGCAAATCTTATCATCTTACCTACTTTGGCAGAGGCTCACATATACATGCTACCTCCCCTTGACCAACTATTTGAATGGTTATGATCTACTAACCATGGTCTATCAATACCCACTTCACTTGTTTCCATTGGAGCCTTGTGCTTCTTAAACCACATGGTGTCCGAGGCATCTGTCGTGGTATTGCCGATGAGTACGCCATGGAGGGATCCTCACAGTGCGTGTTTAGAGACGTGGGGTAAGGCAGACGGTTGACGGGTACGAGGTCACACAGCTTACCCAGGTTCAGATCCCACAACGGCGGTGGAATCCTACTCCTTCTATAAATCACTATAATGGCAATACACCGAGTTACAGAGATAGGTTCGCTGTGCGAGGTTGTCTGATGTTGTATGAGATTGTTCCCTAAAGTCTCCCATAGGCCCGACTTATATAGTCGCCAGGTCCTAGGGTTACAGGGAAGAGTCCTACATCGTCTATTACTAGTCTTGTGTATCTTGCACTCCAAGGCTCCAGATACGCTGGTGACTCCACCGTAGCCTTCCTTTATCCGGCATGGGCCTCCCTTCTGGATCCACCTAACTGGGCCACCCAGCAGGCCACAGGCCATGCTACCGACTATGGGCCACCCGGGTTAGTCGGATAAGAGACATGCTATAAGGATACCCATATAGCATATCCCCAACAGTAGCCCCCGGAGAACTCCGAGATCTTGCGCTGTCTTGCCTCTTCATGTTGAATGCTCCGTCTAGATGGATGTCGGCAAATCGTCAAGCAATATCTTGTAGTCCTCCCAAAGAACCCTGCAAGGTTTTCTCCGTCTTTGAATGGTAAGCCGGAGAAATGCTGAATCTTCCATCGTACTCTTCCGTAGTCGGATTAAATCCGTCCATGCCGGAATCTTCGATGCGATGGCTCATCTACCCGTGTCAGCTAGGACGACGTAGGCTTAGGTCAGCGACGCCTCGTAACTCACACATGCAGAGAACGCAATCATATCCGATTTTCCCACGCGAGAGATACGAACCGTTGGCGGTGGCGGTTGGAGACGTGGCGAAATTACCGCACACGTTCACGAACACGTCGTCTACGCGACAACCGTCCGATTAGCTGCACGAATCTTGACGCAGAGCATGATAAATAGTAAACGTGGGACACTTTCCACTTTTTACCTCATTCTCTCGCGTCATCGTCTTCTTCCTCTAGCCGCACGCCTCCTCGAGCTCTCCACAAGAAACCTCAAAAACCCTAGCCTCCCTCTATGTCAGTCGCGTCCTTCCAGCACCCCATGGCTAGCAGCAGCTCCTCCCCATTGATGGCGGCGTCGAGCGAAGCCACGGCGAAGCCGACGATCTCCATCGTCGTGCCCCCAGAGGGCCTGGTCATCCCCGCATCAGCGGTGATTCAAACCTCTGGCGGCGACCATAATCTGGCGGCGCTAGAGCCTCTGGAAGAAGAACCAGACTCGCACAAGGGTGACTGGCGCAGCTCGGACATCACCGACCGCGACATCCAAGAGATGGTCGCCGAAGGCTACCTCCCCTCGACAGAGTGGCTCGCCTGGCGGGCGGCGCCGGCCGGCGAGGTGACACCTTCTCCCCAAGTCGGAGAAAAAGTGTACCTCAAGGCTTAGCTGGTACGCGGCGTTTCTTTGCCCATCTCCCACTTCTTTCCCTCCGTCTTAAACCACTACAAGGTCCAACCCCACAACCTCTCCCCCAACTTTGTGAGGGTTACCTAGGGATTAGTCCTAGGGTAGACTTGTTCGTGTACTTCTTTACCGTCAAATGTGAAGCCGGACATAGTAGGGAGGAGCTTAGGAACTGCGGCACCATAAGCTTCAAGATCCGACCTGGCCGGCGGTTCCCCGACATTGTCGGCCACGAGTCATGCAAAAACTGGCAGTGGATGTACTTCTACGGCCCCAACATTCCTTTGGCGGGCCGAGAAGTAACGTACCCGGACTTCGTGGATGGGGCCGCCGCTGAAGTTTCCACATGGAGATCCCATGCCTCCCTTCCCTCCAACTCAACGCTTCACGAGCAATAAGGCGGATCGAATGGTTCATAGAGACGGGTTTGACCGGCATGGACCTAGCCATGTGCTAGTTCATCAGGCGAATCCAGCCTCTGCAGCATCGCGCGAAGTTCATGCACGAGTATACCAGTGATCGAAGGGATACCCTCCGGATCTCCGTGGATAACTTCTCGAGCGACTCCGTCAAGCTCCGCCTGAAGGACATCGTCAAGGTGAAGGATAAGAAGCGTGGCTTCACCATCACCTGCGACATGTACGTAGACAGCAAGTGCCCAAAGGTAGATATGTATTTTCCGTGTACAACATATACTCCAATTTCTCCGTCTTTCCATTACCACCCCATCTAACACGGTGATTTCTAACTTAACAGCTTAGCGATCTAGATGAGGACAACCTGGCTTCCCAAATCCATGATCCAAAGATGAAGGAAGTCACGGTCGTGTCCGATGACGATGTCCCGTTGGCGCGAAAGCGGAAGAGCTCCACCTCTGACGCTGCCGACGGAGGCAAGAAGAAGAAGACGGAGGGTGGAGCCTCCAAGAAGACTACCGCCGCCCTGGAGGCGGAAAAGAAAAGATCCACCGGGATTTTTGCCAAAGCACCCCCATTAGTGTGAGCTTCTCATTCTCCGACATTGTCTTATTTATCTGTCTTGTTCCTGTACTTATGCACTTTGCACGTTTCAGGAAGAAAGCCACAACCAGCCTTAAGAAGACCTCCAAGACTTTGGGGGCTTCTAGAAATATCAAAGATATGCTGCATCGCGACTCCTCCCACGTCATCGCCCCTGCTACTCCTGCCGTCAAGCCTTCCTCTGCCCCGACAAGCTCTCAAGCTCAGGAGGCACCAGGCCCTTCCGCCATAGAAGTGGACTCTGGCGCTTCTACCGAACTCGCTGTTGTCGGCGAGCAGGCGACGCAGGAGAGCGCTGCTCTTCCAATGGCTGAAGCTCCGGCTAAGGATGCCATCGATTGAGGCAAGGTGGCAGTGGGAGCTGGTACCTCTGCCGAAGGCGGCGCCTCTACTCCCCAGAAACCCTCCGAGTTCCCGAAGATAGTTTACCCGGCGCTCCTGTCGAGTAACACAACTATGGTTCCTGGAGGAGTACCGTCATCTCCGACGTGCGGTATTGAGGAGTTGCTCCGACAAGCAGATATCTTGCGGGGAAATAGCATTTCCTTTGGCAAGCTGCTGGCCGAGAGTGCTACAAACCTCAAGATTATTGCACTTGTAAGTTTTACTTTGCCTTTTGCATTTCATATGAGTATCCCACTGTAGCCCCCGAGGATGTAGACGGAAAACCATAGGTTTTGCATCTATATGCTCTAAGAGTGACTAAGTTAGAAAAAGCTCTCACTATAGCCCCCAAGCATTTAGATGGAAGAAACTATTCCGACTAGATGCTGTAAGAGTAGCATACGCAGTGTTTATATTTTTCAATACTGTAGCCCCCAAGCCTCTAGTTGTAACTGAATTAGTTCCGACTAGATGCTTAAAGAAAAGCTAAGCATTTTCTAAGTTTAAAACTTTATACTGTAGCCCCCAAGCTTCTAATCGAGAACTGAAGCAGCTCCGACTAGATGCTTAAAGAAAAGCTAAGCATAGTTCTAAGTTGAAAAAACTTTCGCTGTAGCCCCCGAGCGCCTAGATGGAAAGTTTCCGACTAGGTGCTCCAAGTAGACTAAACAACAGTTTTAACTTTTTCCTTTGTTTCACAGAACGAGAATGCTCGGCGGGGCATGGCCAACGACAAGTACCAGAAGATGCGCGCAGATCTTGAAGCTAAAAAGGGTAAAACTGCCATCTTGAAGGAACAGATCATCAAAAACAAGAGTCTGTTTTCTTTTTTGCGCATTCTGTCTTGGTTTTATGCCTTCCTTCTTCGAGTATTCACTGTGTATTTTGTTTTCTCCGACTTGCAGAGCATGTCGCCAAGGCCAAGGATATTGTCGAGCAGTCCAAGCACATCCAGCAGCTGGACAGTGAGAACAAAATCCTTAAGAAGGAGAGGGAAGAGATGCTGAAGATGCACGAGGATTCCATGAAAGCCCTGCAGGATTCCGCCTCCACGGAGATCAATCGCTTGAAGGAGGAGCTTGCGATGTTAAAATATCATAAGCAAGCTGCTGATGAGCAAAACCATCACCACAGCGAGGCGTTTAAGCTCCTCCAACAAGAGAAGGAATCCTTGGCGGACATCGTCTGGCAGGCTAAGGCCAGCATCTTCAGTAAGTGTCCTCCGCCTTGTATTTCTTTAGTCTGGATACTTAGAGTTTATTGAACTTATGCGATCCTTGTCGGAATTTTTAGTGCCTATGGGTTTAACCTGCTCGCCTCCTTCGGACAAGGAACGCATGATTCTTGCCGGCAACTTCATCAACACCGCCATCACCCAATCCAAGGAGATTGCTAAGCCCCTCCAAATATATATCAAGGCATCGGACTCCGTGACGAAGTACTCGGAGATTCTGCGCCGAGCCCCCGAGCACGTCACGAGCTAGAAAGCTTCATGTGCATGGGTTGGCGCAAGGATGGCGCTATCAATGGTGAAGGAACACTACGACGATGCCGACATTAACACGGTGACCTCTGGCATCCCCGACGTGGATGATGACGGCAAGGAGATTGATCACGAAGCCATCGTGTCATCACTCGCGGGTTATGACACGAGAGTTGCCGAGTTGGTGGACGTTGACGTCTTCGTGCCCAGGAACACTATCGACAGCGTCAACCAGGATTCCTCTGAGTCTCATCACAGCGCTAACGTTGAGGGTGATTCTCTGGCTGGGGACGATGCTGCTTCCAAGTCTCCTGCACCCAAAGAATGAAAAACACTTTGTAATTTCTGTTTCACCTTTGGTGTGTGCACGGGAAAAACTTTGGTGATGTAACTTAAGGCGGAGAACAATGGTTGTTATGTCCTGCTACTTAAGAATTTAGTTCCCAGCATGTATATATTTTTTAAGCAAGTGCTGGCTTATCCATTACTTTGGTTCTTATGCTTGACTTTTCGTGAGTTGGAAGACTCGTTGTCAGAACCATGCACTCAGGTGATGATGCCCAATGGCACCGTCAATAACCTGAACACAAAATCGCCAACAACAAGTGCCAAAAGTCACTACTCCAGAATCCACATAAAAACGACAAAGAACGTGTAGACCAGAAAACTTAAGCTAACGCCCGTAGGCGGAATTTTCACAAGTGCAAATGCAAAGCTTGTGCATAAATGTTTTATATGATCCAAAAATGAACACTAAAGGAGGTAAAATACTCAGAAATATGAGTGAACCAAAGAGCTTTATTTCATTGATCATATAAGAGGTACACAATTAGATAAAAATGCTAAGTGTAAAAAGGAGATAGTTGTGCTATGTTCCATGGCCGATCAAGCTCCGGGTAGTCATCATCCGGGTCAAGTCGCTTACGCTTATGATCCTTGTTGGGTCTATCCTTTAGTTCACGATTGTCAACAAGGTAGTAAGACCCATTGAGCAGTGCCTTGCTTATGATGAACGGTCCTTCCCACGGAGGGGATAATTTGTGTGACTTTTTTTGCTTAAGTCGGAGCACCAAATCCCCCTCTTTAAACGAGCGATGCCGAACGCGGTGATTATGGTAGCTGCGTAGCTTCTGCTGGTAGATGGCGGATCTTTGGCATGCCAAAACGCGCTCCTCCTCGGGAAGGTCCACATCGAGGCGTCTAGACTCTTCAGCATCATCTTCGTCGTAGGCGGCAACTCTTGGTGCATCGTGGAGGATGTCGGAGGGAAGGATGGCTTCTGCTCCATATACCATGAAGTAAGGGTGTAGCCGGTAGATCTGTTGGGTGTAGTTCGTAAACTCCACAGCACAGATGGCAATTCTTCCGCCCAGGCTCCAGCTGATCTATGTAGCGGTGCCTCAAGACGTGGCTTGATTCCCTGCAGAATTAATCCATTGGCTCGCTCAACCTGACCGTTGGATTGTGGGTGTGCCACAGATGCAAGGTCAAGTCGGATGCCTTTCTCCCAGCAATATGCCTCCACTTCTCCGAGTGATAAATTGCTGCCATTGTCGGTGATAATGCTATGTGGGAGACCAAATCTCACCACTAGATCCCGGACAAACCTGAGGGCAGTTGCCCCATCAAGCTTTCTAATGGGTTTAACTTCTATCCATTTGGTGAATTTATCAACTGCTACAAGCAGATGTGTAAACCCACAAGGTGCCGTCTGTAACGGTCCCACCATGTCTAGCCCCCATACTGCAAACGGCCAAGTTATTGGTATTGTTCGCAGTTCTTCAGTAGGAACATGTGGTTGTAGGGCATAATACTGGCATCCCATGCATGTCTCAACCAGCTTGTCGTCCCGCTTGCGGTCACCAAGAGAATCCTTGCCGGAAGGCTTTCGCGACCAAAGATCGAGGAGCGGCGTGATGCCCGCAATCTCCAAGATGGATTTTGCGTAGGATTTCCATACCTTCTAGCTGGGAAACACACTTTAGGTATACACCAGTAGTGCTCCTTTTGTAGAGTTGCCCATTGATTATGGTATAACCCTTTGCTCGTCATACTATTTGCCGTCTTTCGACTTCGTCGTCGGGCAAAGTTCCGTGTTCGAGGTATTCCATGAACGGTTTTGTCCATGCCGGAGGGACCTTAGTCACCATGTTGACGAAAGAGTCAGCTCTATCCGGATTGTCGATGTCGGCTCCCTTCACGGATGGTGTGCGTAGGTGCTCGAGGAAAACTCCCGGTGGAATTCGCTTGCGCCCTGATCCTAGCTTAGACAGCAGATCAGCCGCCTCGTTTTGTTCCCTAGGCACATACTTAACCTCGTAGCCCAAGAAGCTCTTGGCAATCTCGTCCACTTCGTCTCGATATGCCGCCATCATAGGGTTCCGCACATTCCAGGTGCCAGCCACCTGCTGGGCAACCAAGTCGGAATCTCCACATCAAACTATGCGCTTGATGCCAATATCCTTGGCTACACGTAGTCCGTGAATGAGTGCTTCATACTCTGCCATGTTGTTTGTAGCCTCGAAGTGGATCTGCAGAACATAGTGTAGCTTGTCTCCTGTTGGTGACTGTAGCAATAAACCAGCCCCTGAACCGTTGAGCAGCTTTGATCCGTCAAAGTGCATCACCCAGTACTCTAGTTCTGGCAACAGAGTAGCGTCTGGCATCTCCGTCCAATCTGCAACAAAATCCGCCAAGGCTTGTGATTTGATAGCGTCACGTCTCTTTTAGGTGATCTCGAAGGCGGCAAGTTCAATGCCCCACTTCACGACCCTTCCTGTAGCGTCGCTGTTGTTGATGATGTCCGACAATGGAGTCTTGCTCACCACTGTGATTGGGTGCTCCTAAAAGTAATGCCTCAGCTTCCGAGAAGCAAGGAATACTCCATAAGCTATCTTTTGGTAATGCGGGTAATGCTGCTTAGACTCCGTCAAGACCTCGCTTACATAGTAAAATGGTCGTTGAACTCCGTGCTCATAGCCTGGTTCCTTCTGCTCTATGACAACGACGATGCTGATAACCCGGTTGGTTGCCGCCATGTAAATTAACAGGGGCTCTCCAGGCTCGGGTGCTGCAAGGATGGGCGCTGAGGAAAGAATCTCCTTGAGCTGCTTCAATGCTGCATCTGCTTCGTCCGTCCACGTGAATTTGTCTGCCTTCTTCAGCAACTTGTACAACAGCAGAGCCTTCTCTCCAAGTCGGCTGACGAACCGACTAACTGCTGCAACACAACCTGTTAGTCGTTGAATGTCCTTTAGGCATGTCGGATGGTTTATGTTTAAGATGGCCTTGATTTTCTCCGGGTTGACCTCGATTCCACGCTGGGAAACGATGAAGCCCAACAATTTTCCGGCTGGAACCTCGAAGACGCACTTCTTAGGGTTAAACATCATGTTGTATTTCCAGAGATTATCGAAGGTTTCTTTTAAGTCGGAGATTAAGTCGTTTGACTTTTTAGACATCACCGCGATATCGTCCACTTAGGCGTGAACGCTCCAACCAATTTGGTCGTGAAGGCAACGTTGCATTGTCCGCTGGTAGGTAGCAGCTGCATTTTCAGCCCAAAGGGCATCGTGACATAGCAAAATGTGCCGTATGGGGTAGTGAATGAAGTGGCCAATTGGTCCGACTTCCTCATCTTGATCTGGTGGTATCCTGAGTATGCATCGAGAAAACACAAAAGTTTCGAGCCAGCCGTCAAGTCAATGACTTGGTCAATGCGAGGCAAAGCAAACGGATCTTTGGGACATGCTTTGTTCAAGCCGGTGTAATCAACGCATATTCCTAATTCATTGGTTCCCTTTTTGGGGACAAGTACATGATTGGCCACCCATCGGGTGTGAAGGACTTCTCGGATAAACTCAGCCTTAAGTAACCTAGCTATCCCTTTGCCAATGGCGCGTCTCTTCTCATCTCTGAAGCGTCGTAGAGGTTGTTTCACTGGTTTGCATTTTGGGTCAATGTTTAAGCTGTGCTCGGCAAGTTCCCTAGGTACACCTTCCATGTCGGCAGGTTGCCAGGAAAAGATGTCCCTGTTCTCATGGAGGAACTCGACGAGCACGCTTTCCTATTTGGGATCCAGGTTTGTCCCAATGGCGGTGACCTTGGAGGCATCGCCTACCACAAGTTCCACCGGCTTGGTATCGATGGCGGCCTTGAATGCAAGAGCGGAGTCGGAGATCTGCTTCTTCGACGCGGGCATCTCTGAGTCATCGACCATTCTCTGGATCTCTTTGAATTCTTCGCTGTAGAGGACAGCTTCTGCAACGGCTGCTTCATTGATCTTGCAGTCTCTTGCATTGGTAAAGCTTCCGGATACGGTGATGATGCCGTTTGGTCCGGGTATCTTGAGCTTGTTGTAGACGAAGCATGGTTTGGCCATGAACATGTGGAATATGTCGCGGCCGAATAGGACGTGGTACACGCTCTTGAAGGGGACCACCTCGAAGGTCATGCGCTCTTGGCGGTAATTATTAACATCGCCAAAGGCTACCTGAAGTGTAATACACCCAAGGGACCTAGCCTCCTGACTAGGAACTATGCCGTGGAAAACGGTGTTGGTCCGCCTTAGGTTTGCCTCCGTCAAGTTCATCTTCTGCAGTGTATCCAGGTACATGATGTTGATGTTGCTTCCACTGTCCACCATACACTTGGTGAACTCCACGCCGTCAATCAGGGGGTTGATGACCATGGCGTATTGGTTCTCCGTGGGTATAAGGTCTGGGTGGTCCGTCCTGTCACAAGTTATTGGAACCTCCGACCAGCGCAGGTACTGAGGGATTGGGGGAAGAGTGGCCATCAGGATCCTTAGAGAGGTCTTCTGTTGTCGGACGGTGGGGGTGCCAAGGAAAGTGTGGTAGACTGGGGCCTTCTTTGCGAAGGGGTTCTTGCCCTTGTCGTCGCTCTTGGCAGCGTGCTTGGGGTCAACATCTTCGTCCATGTCACTTGAATCCTTAGACTCCTCCTCCTTCTTCTTCCCCTTGCCCTTGCCGTGCGGTCTGTTCTTCCGACTTTGCTTGTAGCTGGACTCCGGGTCTTCCTTGAGGTTGTTGACGAACTTGCAGTGTCGATTGGTGTGGGTGGCTTTGCCATTGACGTCGAGGTGTACGAGGCATGGCATATCACGGTACTCCTCGTAGGTTTGGGGAACATGGAGCGGCGCCGAGGTGGTTTCACTTCCTCGTTGCTGCCCACAACCGGCTCCCCTTCCTTGGCCACGCTATCCGCCCTCTCCTCGTCCTGCAAAAGTCATAGCGACCATGTCGGTAGATTGATTTTCTTCTAGAGCGGTTTTCTGCTTTGTACTGCTGTTCCTCTGAGCTTGAGTTGGAACGGCTGTTGCCGGCAATGAGCCACGAGCATCGTCATCGGAAGCTGCGAACTCAGTAGCCAACTGAATCATCTGGTTCAAGTCAAGCTGGTGATTGTCTTGGAAGCGCTTCAGCTTATGTCGGAGCAACGTGCCCCTTTCCAACCCATTGATGAAGGCGGCCATGGCGGTCTGAGCATGCACTCCTGCGCAGGAATTTTTCATATCCAGCCATCGGGAGAGGTAGGCGCGAGATGTCTCGTCTTTCTCTTGCATGCACCACTGTAGATCGCCCATAGTAAAGGGACGCTTGTATGTACCCTCAAAGTTCTTGGTGAATGCTTCTTGCATGTCCAGCCAGTTGTAGATAGATTTGTCCGGAAAGTCGTCGATCCATTGACGGGTCGTGCCTGCTAACATTAACATGAGGTACTTGACGGCGACGTTGGGGTTGCCTCCGACAATCTCCACCGCGTTGCCGTAGTCCTGTAACCATGTGGCTGGCTTGGCGGTGCCGTCATAGGGCTTGATGGTCTTGTCAATCCGGAAACCTTTGGGGTAAGTTGCGGACCGTATTGCAGGTCCAAAGCAACGTGGTCCCAGGTAAGTTCCTTCCCGGGCCTCGTGGATCTTGTCGATCCGCGAACGTGCATCGTATGGCTCCGGGTTCTTCTTCTTCTTGTCAACAGGGGATGGGCTACGTGAACGACGCGTGCCTCCTCCGCCATGGTGACTGCTTGGTGGTGACGGAGGCGAAGGTGGCGGTGGGTTAGCCTTATTGCTATTACCCTCCTGCAACGCCTCGTGTTTGTCATGGTTTCTTGTCGGATGCGGAGGGTCATGGCGCGACCTGCTCTTATGTCCTTCGTTGCGCTTTCCATCATGACGGGTCTGCTCCGCGTTGTCGCGGATGACGATGCCACACTGCTTTGGTGGGGGCATATCCATTCGATGGTGAGCGTTGTAATCTTCGCGATGTCGGGGAGACCAGGGCGGTGGAGATGGGCGACGAGGTCGGGCCTTTTCTCCGTGGTCGGAGGATATTGGGATGGCATCCTTCCTATTGCGTGCATCCCTCCGTCTTTGTTCTGAGGAACCCGTCTGGGACCCGACATCAAGAGGAGATCTGTCCCTTGGCGGTTTGTACTGGCTAGACTGGCAGAGCGCTGGGTTAGACTCAAGCCTCTGGGAGGTGGCCTTTTCCTGCTGCTTCACCGCCTTGGCCACTAGGTCGTAGACCTGTTCCATTGCCTCAGGCGACCTATCCTGCTCCAGAAGGGTCTTGGCGACGGCGAGGTTAAGGAGTGGGGTGGGCATCACCTGTTTGCCTTCACTGTCAATGTATGGCTTGGCTTGTGCCGGCTTTGAGGGAGCCCATCCTAGGTTGCGCCGTACACCAGGATCGTTGCTGACGCGAGCCGGAGCTTTCTTAGCCTTATGCTGCTGTAACAGAGTCTTGTACTCGGCCTCCATTGCTCTAGCTTTCTCTATGGACTTCTGCGTGTTGACCATATCTCGATCTAGCTTAGCGCCTTGCTCCGTGATGGCTTGCGCTTCCTCCAGCAGCTGCTGGCGTTTCTCATCAAGCTGGGTCACGTTTTGGATATGAGCAACGATCAGTGGCTCGACGAGGAAATTGCCATACATCATTCTATCGGCTGGAGTAACTTGGGCTGCTGCAGACGTAGATGCTGGAGGCGGCAAGTTTGTGGTGTTGTTGTTACTCGGGCTGGTGCCGAGTTCCTGTGGCTGCTGCACTGGGTTTGGTGGAGGAGGCATGTCTTTTGCGCGATCATCGTCAGCAGCAATAAGTGGCCCCTTCCCCTTTTCTAGTGCCGTAGGCGGAGCTCGTCCGGTTTGATCTTCATCCATCGCTGTCCCAATAGTGACGAACACCCCTCGGGACGCAAAAACGTTGTTGGCCTGCTCGTCGCGCGAGTACTCCTCCTCCATCTCCTGCATAGCGGAGTCTAGCTCTTCTGGACTGAAGTCTATCTCCTCTGAATCTGCACTGAAATCAGCATAAAGCGCGTCAATGACAGAGTCAGAGGGTTCTAGGACTTCCTCGATGATAGGCGGTGGAGGTGCAACGGGCTCGACGATGACTGGAGGTGGTGGCGCTGCTGCGACGATGGCGGCCGGAGGCGATGGTGGAGGCTGAATTGGAGGGGATCCGTCGATGAGCGCAAGCGCTGTCTGAGTTGCCGCTTCGGCCTCCGCATAGTTGTTGATGGTGTTCACCATGCCTTCGAAAGTAAGGAGTCCTGACGCCTGCTTCCGTCTAAGAGAATGTCGGAGAAGCGTGCCATGGTCCAGTCCTTCCACAAAGTGATAGATGGCATCATCATTGGGGTAGTGGGCTATGTCAGCTCGTATGCTTAGCCACCTGGCCAGGTAATCGCGGGGGTTTTCGCCCTCTCTGTGAATGCAGCGCGCCAGATCAAAGATGGTAACCACGCCGACGAACTTGGATCTCTGCTGTCCAGACGCGTGGTCGAAGCCGGTGGATTTGCAATGATCTTCCACTTTTATATCCTGCAACAGGGCGGTTTGCGTGGGCCTTGAATTTTTCCGATCTTTGCCGGCAAGCTCCAAAGAGAGATCCGACATCGATCCTTCCGTGAACGTATCCTACCCGTAGGCGGTCCGTGCGGGTCTTGATGCTCCTCCGACTCCCAGGGAACTAGTGCCCGAGTCGGTTTCTCCGATGAAGAGGTGGATGTCTCCGATAGGAACGATCGAACACCGCGTAGGGTTCGTCTTCGCCGGGATCCAAAACTCGTCAGGAGGGACGATCAGAACGTTGCCGGAGAAGAGAACGCGGCCAATGGCTACGGTTTCACCGATTCCCGCGAAGATCTTGGTCCTCGCTCGCTGAAGAGCCTGAAGCGTCTCTTGCCCCACGATGGGCGCCAACTGTCATGGTATTGTCGACGAGTACACCATGGAGGGGTCCTCACAGTGTGTGTTTAGAGACATGGGGTAAGGCGGACGGTTGACGGGTATGAGGTTACACAACTTACCCAGGTTCAGATCCCACAATGGCGGTGGAATCCTACTCTTGCTATAAATCACTATAATGGCAATACGCCGAGTTACAGAGATAGGTTCGCTGTGCGAGGTTGTCTGATGTTGTATGAGATTGTTCCCTAAAGGAGCCCATAGGCCCGACTTATATAGTCGTCGGGTCCTAGGGTTACAGGGAAAAGTCCTAGCCGGACAGGTTACAGAGTCGTACACCTTCTATTACTAGTCTTGTGTATCTTGCACTCCAAGGCTCCGTGTACGCTGGTGACTCCACCGTAACCTTCCTTTATCTAGCATGGGCCTCCCTTCTGGATCCACCTAACTGGGCCGCCCAGCAGGCCACAGGCCATGCTACCGACTATGGGCCACCCGGGTTAGTCGGATAAGAGACATGCTATAAGGATACCCATATAGCATATCCCCAACAACATCATAGCACATCTGTTATGGCAGCCTTATTTTCATCAAACTTTGCCTTCACTCCTAGATCATCTCAAATACAACCAACCCCAGATCTTGCTTCCATGATCATCTATTTAACTTGGTTTAGCTATCCATATATCCCTTCCACCAAGGTGAGCCCTGGGATCCCTAATCCAACCATGTTTTGGTCGTATAAAAATATCACTACCCTAGATCCTCCAAATCTAGTTTCCATCCAATTCCACCAAAATTATTCAAAACCCAAGTTGGAAATGAGGAATAAATCAAGTTTACATTATCTACCTTGGATATTATAATTTCCCAAATAATTCCCATAATTGTTTGGATGCTAAAACTATTTAAATTCCACTTTTGGCAAAACCCTAGAATCTTTGTCTATAAAGGAAAATCTGTTTTTCTCCAGAACACCTTGCCAACTAAATGCACATCTTAGTTCCTTATATCATACCATATCTTCCAAAATTAAAAATAAATACTTTTGAGATACTTTATTAATTCTTTTTGCCCTTTTTCTTAGATGGCAAAAACAAGAAATAATAGCTTAAAATGACTTTCCCTTCCAAAAAAATTCCAATAAAATTCTCCAAGGTGTGATATGGTATTTAGGACGTTATCACATCAAATAACAACTTTGTCCAATGTACATTATTCACATGAGCTTCTAGAAACTACTTCTGCACTATTTGAATAAATGACAATTAATGTATCTAAAATATTCAAAAAATTCCCAAATAAATCTTGGAGATCTATTTTGACCCTATATATCTATCCACACCTTTATCTCACCTAGAAATGATCAAAATCCAAGAGGTTCTTCATGATCAATCATATGGCCAAGATGTTAAATTAATCAAGATCATGACCTAAACCCCATCAAAGCTTGCCAACTAATCCTCCACATCATACCACATCTACACCCTGGTCGACATGCATTATACCCATGCACTCTAGTTGTCCCCCCTTGTTTTCCTTTATGCTTGTTTGTGGAGGGGACAAGAGCCAAGTCACACTAGACTTTTAAACTAGGCTTGAGGTTTCCATCACACTCCACCTCTGACCTTCTACACCCTCACAGAGCGCCATCACGACCACTCCCACCGCCCACCGCCCACATCCACCTATCGCTTGCCAGCACCTCCCCCAGCTCCATGTTCCTCTTGAACCTTGTCCACCATGGACCAAACCTCCTCGGTTTTAAGCTCTACAGCAACCCACAGACTCCATAATCCTTTCATTTGCATCCTCCTCTCCCCTCTGGCACCCCTACCTCCCTAGAAACCCCCCGTGTCCCTGCAAGCTCAGGAGGAAGAGAAGCTCTCCTCTTGGTCACCCACGAAAGCTCGAGCTTGCCATCAAACAGGTTTATCACCTCTCCTCGTCTTTGTACCCTCTAGATCGCCTAGAGAAGATCCTTAACCTTCCCTTTATTTTCACGTCCGATGGTTTGACACAGGCGGCCTCTCCCACGTGGCCTTCCTCGAGCCGAACCGCCTCGCCTACATGTAACCACGACTCCGGCGGGCCTCCGAAGCACCGTACACGCCCCCTCCTCGACATGTCGTACCTCCCGTGAGCGCAAGAAAGGCAGCCGAGCGAACCTAGCCGACGCTGTTAGACTTAATCTTGTCATTAAGAAAATTATTAGTATTGCATTAGGGAAGAGTGAACGATGGAGTTTGCATGTGTGAGTTTGATAGTTAGTTCCTTGAGAAAAGGTCTTAGAGTTAGTTGGATGGCCAGGTCGTGTCCTGCCTATAGAATGATTCTAGGAGGAAGAAGTGGTCAACTTAGCTAGTGCGTGAGTGCATGAGTGGAGTTAGTGGCCGGTCATTTAGTGGCTAGCTGGTTCAGAGTCCCTTGTATAAATATGGCATTCAGTTAATGAGAAAAGGAGCCGTGAGAGGCACCACCAAAATGTAGTCTGCGTATTCACTAGGGAAGAATATTTCTTGGCAAAGCCTTGTCCTTCTTCCTTGGGTGTGTGTGTGTCAGTTGTTCTTGTGTTGGAGAAACAAGAGAGAGTTGAGAGGTAGAAGAAGAGGGGCTGCTAGATGCAGCCCCAACATTTGGTATCAGAGCAGGAAGATCCTGAAGGCCGGCGGCAACGGCGGGCTGCTGAAGCCGGTATTGGCGGTGCGAAGCCGCTGCAGCGCGCCAGACTCCATGTGAGGTGGAGGTCGCCGGCGCGAGGTGGAGATCGCTGGCGGTGTGATGCCGCTAGTAGCTGGGCACGGTGCGATGTCGCGAGAAGGTGACTACGGTGCGATGCCGCAAGGAGAAGATCCAAGGGCCAAGGCGGCGGCGTCCAGGTCGGCCCGATGGTGTGGGCGTCCGCGTACGTCGAGCCGGAGCTGCATGGGGCACCGGCAGGAAGACGGGGGCAGCACCATGCGCCCAGAACACGGTGGTGGAAGTGCAGCCACGGCGGCCTGGCCTCGCAGTCGGCGACGCACAAACGGCAGGCTCCATGAGATGTGGTGGTCGCAGTTGCGGTAGACTCCATGAGATGTGGATGCCGTAGGTGGTAGCATACTCCGTGAGATGCGGAGTCCATTGTTGATGTCCAAGACTGGTGTTGCAGGAAAAGGTACGTGTGAAGCAAAACTAGTTGTGATGGCCGGAGGAGTCCGCTGCCTGTGGCAAGGTGGTAGTTCAGTCGGTGTTGTGAAGGCGCCGTCAACATGGAGATGTCGCTGCGTGTGGCAAGATTTTGCGGGTGATATGCATCAATATTTGGCGATTTAGCATGACAAGATTAGGGGGGTGAATGTTAGACTTAATCTTATCATTAAGAAAATTATTAGTATTGCATTAGGGAAGAGTGCATGTCAACACCCGGATTTTTAATCACAGATGCCTGTTATGCCATACATCGCAATCCCAGGATTACCATTTTTGCGAGACATAACAGATTTGGATACCAGAGTACATCATCCATTACAAACCATACATAAGGTCTTACACAAATAAGGATCTGATGATCCAGTTCTTAATACAACTCAAGCAGCGGAATAACGTAATAATAACGGTAGCGTAGGCGAAGCTCCATCTTCGGGGTCACAGGCAATGCTGACGATGGGAGATGATCCTAGTTGTCGTAACCTTCCTGGGGTCCATCCTCCTGGTACTCCTCTTCATAGTCTGGCCACGGGAGTAGCCAGGGACAAAGCCATGAGTACTCTTTAAGTACTCGCAAACTAATACTAACAAGTGAAGGGGTTTTTGTAATAGGACACTAGGCTCTAGGGTTGTTTTGCAAAAAGCCAGATTTACCTCTACTAAGTTTAGAAACGAAGAAAGCTAGTTGAAGTTTTATAACACCTAAGTGGAATCTTGAATTTCATATCACAACTCTGTTGTGGTCAAGTCAAAGTCTCAATTCATTTCACAAGTCATTTTGAAAACATCTGACGGGGGAACAGTATGGCCACTCCAACTGTCCATAACCGCGGACGTGGCTATTCGAATAGTTTGACACTCTGCAGAGATTGTACACTTTCACCACAACATTCGATACATCCGTCAGGAACAAATCCTGAATTCACCATACTCAGTATGCGGATAATCAATCCTAACCTTTCAATTACACGCCCTAGTATAGGCACCTCTCCTGTGAGTTTGGCCTCCCAACCATGACCAACTGTCATCTTGGGTACTACACAGGTGGACAATCTTCACAAGGTAGCCTCAGCTCAGACCTTGGCCGTGAGGGAACCAATACTAAGGTGTATAAGTTTCCAGTCAAGCCCTACCCAAATCTCGGGTATTGTGGTTATACGGTAAAATTGGAATGGTATCGCATCCAGACAACCATCAGTTTTATAAAGGGCTAAGGCTCATGCCTCAACATTTTTATCATCAAAATCATCTGGTGTTCGAGAACACATGTCAAAACATCTCAATAGAATGATCCATCATTCCAAGGATTTCATAACCATTTTTCCACCAAGTATTCCCATCTAAAGTTGATCAAGTTTTATGCTTAGCACTAGCATCTAAAAGTGGGGGTAAGTACTAATGAGGGGTGGTAAACTAGTGGAGTTTAACTAAGTTCAGTATCATGCCTTAGGATCACATAAAGATTATCTAGCTTAAGCCAAATTTTATGCTCTTTATGCAACCTTCAAATATCTTTCCAATATCTACAATTTACTCAAGTAAACTCTAAGTAAGAGCTTTGATAAGGAAATAAAGTATAAAGCTTGTAAGTAAAACTAGGAATGGGGTTATCAAGTGGGTATGATCACATATGCTTAAGGCATATAGTGGGCATGGTAACAAGCAAGTATTAGCTTTCATATGTCAACTTGATTAGTAAGGATTGCATCATTATCAGTATAAGCTTGCTACTATAGGGTATCTTTCAAGTGTTAGCTTGCCTTGTTCAGAGCAGTGGTTGAAGTTCTCCTCAGCTTCTTCTTCATAGTCTCCTCCTTCCTACTCGTATCCTTGGTCGGTACTAGCGTCTATGAATAAATACGAGGTAAACAATCACCAAACAATACTTAACTACTTTCAATCATCACACACAAGGGTTCTATAGATGATCTAGCATCATCACTAATATTACAAGATTAAAGCATTTGTCTTATTGGTTTTATTTTTAGAAAAGTAATTTCTACTCATTGAAAAACTACTTAAGATTTAATATTCTCCAAACCAAACATGGGATCATGTTGACACATGTCATCACCACATATTTCAGTACATGGGAATGTGATTTAAAGTGGTGTCACAATTTAATAAGATTTAACCTTTTAATTCAAATAAAAATAAATGACTAGAAATGCCTATGTGGCATTCTTTTATTACTTGAACATTATTTCTATAAGTAAACCCATATGTTTTTATATATTCTGAAAGGTATGATCAAATGTGATTTTTGAGAGTTGGAATCAACTCAAAAGCTATTACAGTTTAAATTTAAAAAATGTTTGAATGGAGAAAAGCTTCTGCCTTGTTATTTTTAACAAGTTTGATATATAGATTCAAATGATTTGAATCCAACGGGCTTGGATTAAGCATTTCAATATCTTTCTAAAAAAATTGGTTTCATTCAATTTAGTTTACTGAATCAAGTTGGGTTGATTTTTGAAACTAGGTACAGAAGTGAGTTTGAATCTAAATGGAAAAATCTAAATTCAAATGAGTGGGCTGCGCGGGAAAGGTTAACGGGTTGGCCTAGTGTCACTCCGCGGCACGGGGCGCAACTGACAGTGCGGGTCTACTGGTCAGCGACTCTTAACACGCGAAGCGGTACAGGGCGATATGGTGCGTTGTATTAGAAGTAAGATCAATGGCTGAGGGTCGTCGTCGACGATGAACTAGTCACCGGAAAGCTCGAACCCTAGCGGCTCAGGCGAGGGTCGGCAATGCGGGCGAACGACGAAGTGGACAACGGCGAACCTCCTGGTACTGGCAGCTCCTCCTGGGGTGGACGAAATTGACGGCGCCCTTCTTCTCTAGAGGCGGCCTGCTCCAGCGCAATTCTGGTGCTGCACTACTCGCCTTGCTCCGGGAATGGGGTGGAACGATCAGTGAGGTGAGGGGAGTAGAATGGTGTGAAGAATTCGAGCGGGGGAGGCCTTTATTTATAGTGGCGAGAGGGGACCGACGGGCGCGGGCTGAGCTCGTCGTGGTCGACGGCACAGAGGGCTATCGGCGTGGGCGACGGTAGGGGGCGGTGCTGTGCTCCTTGGCGAAGCTCAACGACGTGGTGGCGAGGCGTGGGGCGGTGCTGATCGCTCGGAACTCTGCGGTGCTCTGAGCGTGCCCGACGGGAGTTTTGATGGCGCACAGCATGCATGGTCCGCGCGGCAGCGAACGGGCGTGTCTGCGGGGTTGCTGGGACGATGGTGATCACGCGTGCACGCGGCGAGGGCGGCGCACGGTCAGTGGGTGCTGGTCGAGCGTGGCGCACGGGGCGCGCTCTCGTCATGGTTGTAGAGAAGGTTGGCATGGTCTGTGCGTGTGGTCCAGGGGATAGCATCGCTCGCGGCTGGGACAGGGAGTGGCGGCGGGGTGCTAGCATGCTCCCAGATAAGGTTGGCGAGGCTAGTGTGGCTCATAGGTTGCTGTCGACTATGGGGTGGCAATGGTGCTCTCGGGTTGTTCACCATTGATGACAATGGCTAGCTTACAGTAGTGCTATAAATTAGTTAAGGTTGTTAGATGATCTACTAAGGCTAGTGGTGTCCAGAGAGGGAACAAGTTAGGCCAGAATCACTGCACACTATAGTGTTTTGATTTTGTTTGATTTGTATCTGCAACCTGTTTGATGAAATGGCCGCATAAACTCAAGTTTTGAATTTTGAAAAGATTTTTGGTGGGTGTGATAGGCATGTGCTGGTGAGTCTGTAGATGCTTGGGTTTTGAAAGTTGAGCTTGTTTGAGTGGTTTTTGAAAAAGTGGGATCTTCCCATATGAAATAGATTAATTTTTAAACTGTCATTTAAACTATGCATTTGAATGATTCTGGATGATCACAAAGTGGGCCTTGATACTTTGTTATGAGTACTATCAAGGGGTGCAAAGATCCAAACAAGTTTCTGTTAAGTTCTGAAAGTTAGAGATAGCCAAAGTAGGCATGGGAGTTAATTTGGCCAAAGTGACCATTCACTTAATTTGTTTGTTTTGATTTATTTGTCTTTGGGAAAAGTGTGGGGATTGTTTAGATGATGTTTATTTCACCTAAGAATCATTTTCCAAGAAAAGAAACACATAATCATGGAACTTAAAAAGAATCCAAATTGTAATGCATCCATATATGAATGCTTTCATATTTTTATTGGAAATGTTTTTGTTAACCCTAAATTTGGTGATTAGAGTTTGATGATTCTAGTTTAATATTTTTGGGATGTTACAGTGCACGATGGAGTTTGCATGTGTGAGTTTGTTAGTTCCTTGAGAAAAGGTCTAGTTGGATGGCCAGGTCGTGTCCTGCCTATAGAATGATTCTAGGAGGAAGAAATGGTCAGCTTAGCTAGTGCGTGAGTGCATGAGTGGAGTTAGTGGCCGGTCATTTAGTGGCTAGCTGGTTCAGAGTCCCTTGTATAAATATGGCATTCAGTTAATGAGAAAAGGAGCCGTGAGCGGAACCACAAAAATGTAGTCTGCGTATTCACCAGGGAAGAATGTTTCTTGGCAAAGCCTTGTCCTTCTTCCTTAGCTGTGTGTGTGTGTCAGTTGTTCTTGTGTTGGAGAAACAAGAGAGAGTTGAGAGGTAGAAGAAGAGGGGCTGCTAGATGCAGCCCCAACATTTGGTATCAGAGCAGGAAGATCCTGAAGGCCGGCGGCAATGGCGGGCTGCTGAAGCCGGTGTTGGCGGTGCGAAGCCACTGCAGCGCGCCAGACTCCATGTGAGGTGGAGGTCGCCGGCACGAGGTGTAGCTCGCCGGCAGTGTGATGCCGCTAGTAGCTGGGCGCGGTGCGATGTCGCGAGGAGGTGACTACGGTGCGATGCCGCAAGGAGAAGATCAAAGGGACAAGGCGGCGACATCCAGGTCGACCCGATGGCGTCGTCGTCAGGGCAGAACGCACCATGCGCCCAGAACACGGCGGTGGAAGCGCAGCCACGGCGGCCCGGCGACGCAGTCGGCGACGCACAAACGGCATGCTCCATGAGATGTGGAGGTCGCAGTGGAGGTCGTAGTGGCGGTAGACTCCATGAGATGTGGAGGCCGCAGGTGGTGGCATACTCCGTGAGATTCGGAGTCCATTGTTGATGTCCAAGACTGGTGTTGCAGGAAAAGGTACGTGTGAAGCGAAACTAGTTGTGATGGCAGGAGGAGTCTGCTGCCTGTGGGAAGGTGGCAGTTCAGTCGGTGTTGTGAAGGCGCCGTCAACATGGAGACGTCGCTGCGTGTGGCAAGATTTTGCGGGTGATATGCATCAATATTTGGCGAGTTAGCATGACAATTAGGGGGTGAATGTTAGACTTAATCTTGTCATTAAGAAAATTATTAGTATTGCATTAGGGAAGAGTGCACGATGGAGTTTGCATGTGTGAGTTTGTTAGTTAGTTCCTTGAGAAAAGGTCTTAGAGTTAGTTGGATGGCCAGGTCGTGTCCTGCCTATAGAATGATTCTAGGAGGAAGAAGTGGTCAGCTTAGCTAGTGCGTGAGTGCATGAGTGGAGTTAGTGGCCGGTCATTTAGTGGCTAGCTGGTTCAGAGTCCCTTGTATAAATATGGCACCATAAAAATGTAGTATGCGTATTCACCAGGGAAGAATGTTTCTTGGCAAAGCCTTGTCCTTCTTCCTTGGTTGTGTGTGTGCGTGGGTTGTTCTTGTGTTGGAGAAACAAGAGAGAGTTGAGAGGTAGAAGAAGAGGGGCTGCTAGATGCAGCCCCAACAGACGCGGACGCGCGGATCTGCATATGTAAGAAACTGCCCATCCCGACCCTCTCTGAAGCTGTCCTAGACCGCCACTACTCCTTCGTCACCTCTCCATCTCCGGCGTGAACCCTAGGTGAGCCCCCGAGCATTCCCTGACCCTGCTAGGGTTTATCCATGTCTTCCTCGGGTCAGAGGTAGCCGATAAAGGGCTACCGTTGATCCATTTTAGATCTAACAGTGTACGTCGCCCCGTACCGCTTTGATCGCCTTCCTTCACTAGAAAATGGGCCCCGGCCGGCCTGGTTGACCCCTCTAGCCCGTGCAGGCCACGCCTGGGTGGTCCGAATTGCACCAAGGCGGCCCATTCTCCACGCCTGGGTCGTTTTTCATTTTTTGTCCTCCAGATCTGTAGTATAACCCTTAGGATTAAATCCATTTAAAAATTAAAAATACATCAAATTTGATATAAAACCTTTTTATCATGTACCCTACTGTGTTATTCAACATGCAGTACAAAAAGAAGTCATTTTCCTTAACCACATATTTTATGTAAAATAAGTACAGTAACATGTCTAGGAAACCAAATAAATTCTCCATAGAATTAAATAACCCCATTTGGATTGAAACGTTTGGTTGCTGAAAATTATCTTTCTTACCTTGCATGAAACCCTGGCCCCATAGTCTTTTGCTTCCTATTCTGCCCATAGAAAAAATAACAAAAACAGCCAAATTATGACTTTAGTTATTTCTACAGGTCAAACCAAAATGAGTATTGACCCAATTCCAAATCCCAGAACACACGCATAGCAATATCTACCAAACCCCAGGTTCTCATTTTTTTTCATGAGCCCCAGTTGATTTATTATGAATTAAATAATTATGTACATGTGTAATTCACCAATAAAATCAATACAGTAGATTTATATATCCAAAAATGGTGAATACCATTTCAACAGAAAGATATTCTAGATACCTAACACGTATCTTTGGAACCATAGCAATATCTCCTATAAATTTAATCTAGTTAAAAAGACAAATATCCTCTAGTACTGCCTTTGGGAATTTCCCAAGGGCATTTTGTGAAATATTTTGGGATGATTACAACTCTCAGTGAATAAGTCCATCAAACAACACATAATCATCCAAGAAAATAATGTTAGGAGCTCCAAAGCATTTCTGGTGGATTATTTCCTAAAACAAGAGTTTTAATCACTAAGAAATTCATTATAAATCAAAGGTAATTGATAAAATAGTGAAACCACTTTTGTTGGTTTCATTTTATCAATACCAATCTGATGATATCATGTTGATACAAATATATCATACTGAATGTGACCTTGGTCTAAAATCCCTATTCTACCTAATTTCTAGACTATAAAACACCTAGGGATTTCCTTCACATATTCCAAGGCATCCCATAGTCCTTATACATCCATCATTCCCAAACCCTACTGAATTGATGTATACCTTGTTTTTTTGTTGTATGCTATGATGCTTGTATGTCTTGGTGTTGATTGTGCCCTTGCTTGTTTGCATGTATGGCCTCTGACGACGATAGTTACGATTTTCTGACGACGAGAAGAGGAGATATTATTTTGGTATTATGGTAGTTTAATGAGAAGTACAGGGACACTAATGCCATATTTATACTGATCAGGCAAGCCACCTTCTTGCTCATAATCCCTTGTCCTACCTTTTTACATAAGCATGTTTTATCTACTATTTACAAAATTGCATTGTTTTACTTATGATGATTTTTATATCTGGTAGTGGCTTGGCTGCTCCAGCTAATACCATTTGTACTACTAAGTATAAACGCCTCGATGACACCAATGCTCCCCTAGTATGATAGATGGTGTTTTAACACCATAACCCCCCGAAGACCCGTTTAGCCTAAGTAAAAGTATAGGATGGGAAGACCCTGGGAAAATGTTAATAAAAAGTTTTATGAAAAAACATTGGTGAGGTTTGACCCACCAAGAGAGGTTTGAAAAATGATAAAGTTTTTGTTTCACAAAAAGGTTTGACGAAATATGGAGGAAAAATGTTTACGAAAACGCACCCGGTTGTTTGCAGTTTTAATGCTAGAACAACTAACCCGTGCAACCACCTTACTCTAGAATGGGACGGGGCTGGATTTGAAGTTTTATACTCTGGTATTGGAATTATCACGACTACATATATGGGATCATATCCCTCAAATTCTGGGGTTCCTTTATATAAAGGGTCAACTATGAGGCAATCAATTGGGGAAATTACGAACTGCCCTCGGGACCATCCGGGTGATACTATGAGCCCCTCATTGTAAGTGCCCCTTCTCGAGGAGTCGGTAGGCACTCCGGTTGGTCCGTGGATCCAGACGTCCTGGTGTTGAGGGGAACAACTCATAGGGTAGGGCCTATACTACAGTAGGATCCGAAGAGTCTTGACTGGTTACTCGACCCACAATCCGTGTAGATCAAGGTAGTGTAATCAGATGATGTGGGTAAAGTGTACAACCTCTGTAGAGTATAAATCTATTCGAATAGCCGTATCCATGGTCATGGATGGTTGGGAAGGCTGCTGTAGAGCGGTGCTGGTTTTGTTTTCAGAAAGGACTTCGAGAAAAGCAAAGCTTGGAAATATTTTGACCATGGGATGGTTGGAAAAAGGAGGAAGGAGTTTGGTCATGGGATGACTGATACGTCCATTTTGCATCACTATTTTATATCATAATTTACTGTTATTCATTGATATATTTCATATTAAGAGGTGATACTTATGTTAGTTCGTCTATTTTGCATGTTGGATGACTTTTGGAGGATGAACTACCGGAGTCAGGATTCTGATGGAAAAAGTGGTGTCTAGATGCAATATTCTCAAAGATCAGAAAATTCCATAAAATATATGGAAATCCCTATTTTTCTAAAAGACGAAGAAAGACATAAGGGGAAGTGGAGATGGGCAATAGGGTGCCCACACCACCCCGTGGCGCGCCCCCTAGGCCGCGCCACCAGGTGGTGTTGCCACCCTGGTCCACCCCTACCATCGCCCTTTTGCCCATAACATCCCCTCGAAACCCTAAGACTCGGGTAGCGACCACATAAAGATTCCGCCGCCTCTGCGGGCGGAAACTACAGAGAGAGAAAGAGCTCTCCGGCTGGCAGAAATCTGCCAGGGAAATTCCTTACCATAGAGGGGAGATCGTCTCCATCAACACCATCATCAAGCTAGATTTCATCGGGATCATCATCATCATCATCTTCACCATCATCTCTACCATCACCATCATCTCCACCATCACCATCACCACCACTCCATCCCGCTGTAACAATTGGGTTGAATCTTGCATAATTCTTAGGGGAAACTTTCCCGGTGTTGACTACTTTTGTAGTTGATGCTATTGAGTGGAACCATTAAATTATTGTTTATGTTTAGATTTTTACTTATCATTATATCATCTCTGATCTTGATCCATATGATGTCTCGTGAGTAGTTCGTTTAGTTCTTGAGGACATGGGATAAGTCAAGTTGTTAGTAGTGGAATTGTGTTGAGAAATATTCAATGGTTTGATATTTAAGTTGTGGTGTTATTCTTCTAGTGGTGTCATGTGAATGTCGACTACATGATACTTCACCATTTATGGGCCTAGGGGAATGCATTGTGTATTTGGCTACTAATTGTGGGGTTGCCAGAGTGACAGAAACCTGAACCCCCGTTAGGAAACCTTTGCACAAGGGAGTGTAGGATCTCAGAGTTTAATGTTGTGGTTTGGTTTTTATCTTAATTACTTCCTTGTAGTTGCATATGCTTGCAAGGGGTATAATCACAAGTATGTATTAGTCCATGTAAGGTCGGTACATTAGCATAGGTTCACCCACACAACACTTATCCAACCAAAGAAGATTAATCAACGATATGAAGAGAAAGCACTTGTCAGTATTCCCATGTGTCCTCGAGAAATTTTGGTCCTCATAAGTAATACAACCGGCTTCTCCTTTGCTGAAGAAAGGATTGGGCCACTTGCTGCAATTATTATTGTATTTTATTGTCTCGCACTTTATTTCTTTGCATTATCGAAAACCCCTAAAAATCCGTTTGCTAAGTATTTACAGAGAATTCTTGATCCAAACCACTAGTCAACACCTTCTGCTCCTTGTTGGGTTCGACACTCTTATTTATCGAAATTACTACGATACACCCCCTATACTTGTGGGTCATCAAGACTATTTTCTGGCGCCGTTGCCGGGGAGTGAAGCGCTATTAAAGAGTGGAACAGGAAAAGGAAATCTACTATGAGTACTGTTTTTATTTATTTTTGTTACTTTGTTTTCAATCTGGATAATCCACTTAGTTTCCTATTTGGTAAATCTACTACCACTGCTAGGGTAGTAGATGAAACACCACCTGCTGAAATAGATCCTTTTAAAATACCTATAAAAATTGTCGATCGTGTTATGGATAACTACTATTTTGGGATGGAACTGTCCATCCTGGTGATCACTTGCTTTTTATCCATGAATTATGCGGGTTTGTATAAGTGCGCAAGTATCACAATGGAACAAGTTAAGAAAAAGTTGATCTCTATATCATTGAAAGGTAGAGATGAAGATTGGTATAACCTACTGAAGAATGGCCAATCTATGGAATGGGAGGAAATAGTACCTCTCTTTTATTATAAATTCTATCCTCCTAGTGAGATTCATAAATACCAGAATCAAATATATAAATTTTGGCCTCGTGATGGAGAGAGTACAACCCAAGTTTGGGGGAGACTGAAGTTACTAATTCTCAAATGTCCTATTCATGAGATTCCTAATAATATTATTATTATTAACTTTTATGCAAGGCTTTCTCTTCATGATAAGGATTTACTGGATGCTTCTTGTGATGGATCATTCACACATATGAAAGAAGAAGTTAAATGGGATCTTCTAAACCGTATTCAAGAAAATACTAAAGCATGGGAGAATGACAAAGGAAGAAAGTCAGGTATAAATTATGATTATGAATGCATCAAATATTTTATGGGAACTGATGACTTTCAAAATATTAGTACTGCTTATGGTCTTGATTCCCAAAGTATAGCAAATTGTTTTAAAGCCTTTGCCTCTTATATTGAAATTCCCAAAAAGGAGTGGAACAAATACCATGCACCA
Source organism: Avena insularis (assembly GCA_023614405.1). NCBI lineage: Eukaryota > Viridiplantae > Streptophyta > Magnoliopsida > Poales > Poaceae > Avena > Avena insularis. The sequence goes on along the minus strand of CM042687.1, from coordinate 50,159,839 downwards.
TATAAAGATATTGTTAATCATGTTCCTGCTAGAAATACTGAAGTTTATACAGTTGATCGTATTTTGCCTGAACCTTACATTGAGAAAATAGATTTTACTAAAGTAAAGGAACATTCTATGATAGCTAATGTGGTTAACAAAAGTACAAAGAAAGTTGTAGAACCTGATGAACAAATAAATGTTGAACCTGTAGTAGTAATTGTGAAAGACCTTGTCACTAAAAATGTAGAAGATGGGAACATTATCTTTTGTGAAGATGCTTCTAATATTATTTCACATCCTAGTAAAACTAGGAGAGCTAGTGTCTCTGTGATTTTTGTTAGGATTGGTGACCATTTCTATTATGGTTTATGTGATATTGGTGCAAGTTCAAGTGCTATTCCTTATGAGCTTTACAAAGAAATTATGCATGAAATTGGTCCTTGTGAACTTTATAACATTGATGTGGTTATTCACCTTGCTAATAGAGAGATTATTTGTCCAATTGGTATTGTAAGATATGTGGAAGTTCTTTGTGGTAAGACTAAATATCCTACCGATTTTCCAGTACTTGGTAAAGCTGCTAGTAAAACTTGTCTTATCATTTTTGGTAGACCTTTCTTGAACACCTGTGGAGCTATTATAGATTGTAGGAAGGAGAAAATTTTAACTAAATTTGATGGAGAATCTTATGAGTTTAATTTTTCCAAATTTCCTAAAACTCCCTATGAAAATGAATTGCCTAATGAGGATTTTTGAGTTGAACAACTTGCTTCTATTGATCCAGTTTTTGACCTTAAACCTCTTTTTGATGATTTTAAGTATGCTTATTTTGATGATAAGAATGTTTCATGTGATAGTTACATTGTTAATTTTATTCATAATTCTACTGAAAGTTGTTATGAGAGAGGGAAACATGGTTTTATGCATCTCAACAATATTAAGTTTCCCTGCTTTATGTTGAAAGTTTTGAAGTTGCACTTGTTTTGCCTTCCTATGTTAGTAACTTCTTGTTTCAATAATTTGTTTTCTTACAACATTCCTTGGCATAGGAAGTGGGTTTGACTTAAATGTGTTGGATATTTTCTTCTTGATGCTCTCTTTTACTTCAAATCCATATCTCCTATGTGAGCATCATTGAAATTATCATGCCCATCTTAATGACTATAAAGAAAGAGCTTTTGGGAGACAACCCATTTTATTTTGCTTTCAGTTTTTTAGTCTTGGAAGTTATTGCCTCGGTATTAACCTATCCCTATCCTTTTTGTTTGGTCTTTGTGTCAAGATTAGCCTCTTATGAGAAGGAGGTGAGATGTGGGGAATTTGCTATCCCGGAACAGATTTTTGTGCCTCATTGTAAAAACTCGTGAAAAATCCCAGTATATCGGATTGAGCTGTAATTTTATGTGCATGTGTCCCAAGTTATTATTTAACTTTCATTATTTTTGCACTTTTCGATATGAGCAACAGAAGATTTTCGAAAAAATCGATCTTTAACTACAGATTTCTGCTATTCTTGCATTTGCCTTTTAAAATCGATTTCCTTTTGAATTCTTTTAGGGATTTTGAAAGGAGTTGCTACAACAGCATATGTTTTGATGGACTTCAGTTGAAATTGAACCCAAAGGTTTATTATCTTGCATACATTGATGTTGCTAATAAAGATTGTGTGAGCTTAGTATGAAAGAAATTTTCAAATGTTGGGAGAGAATGATGTAAGGAGATGAAGAATGGTCAAAGGCTCAAACATTATATTTCTAGAGATGAAGATATTGAAATTATTCAAGTGGTGACTCCCGAAGAGTTTATTTAAGACCAAACTGAGGAACCTGCAGAGTCCGTTTTCGAATAGGTAATAGTTCTGGTAAGAAAAGGTTCACGAAAAACTTTCCAATTTATATTTTTGCAGTTTTTAATTCATATGGAAGATAACGAGTCCAAAGAGGGAAGGAAACGGAGCCCGAGTGGCTCACACCACCCTATGCCACGGGCCCACCTGGCCGCGCCACCAGGTGGTGGTGTGACCACCACGAAGCCTGTCTTCGTCCCGTTTTCTCCAAGTACCTTTCTTTTGTCGTTAAACTTTGTAATATATAATCCCCCGGATCCCCTGAGGTATATATATCATGCTCTCGTCGTGTTTTCGATTCGATTTGTTTCTATCAGGAACTATTCTCAAGTTTAGAAGCACAATGGTCTCCACCAACGACAAGGGCAAGAAGCTTGTGGAAGATGATCTCCAAGACCCCAAGCGGGAGGAGGAGATCGTGGTTGAAGTTGAAGAATAAGTGGAGGAAGACAAGCGTTCGAGCACCCGTGCCACCGTTGCAAGTATTGGAGTGGTGGCAAATCATGTCAAGCTAAAGAGGAATGCACGGATGTCCCCAGGAGTTAAAGTTCCGCGCCTTTTCTTATCTCCATGATCACTTCCTCCACGTATCAAGAACTCCTTCCATACTCTTATACATGATCAGTAATTCCAAAACATACCCAAAAGAATGTTGCCCTCCAGTTGGGATATGCCTCATTCTAACCATGCAGGGAAATAATACTTTAAGGAGGAAGAGTGGGGAAATAATCACAAGGACTAGGATTCTCAGTCTGACATGATCATGAACCGCATTGAGCATAATTCGGAGATGATTCGTACTCTAGCCTTCGAGATTGAGGATTTGAAGAAGTTGATTGAAAATATTATCGAGAGGACACCACCACCACCGAAGGAGTAACTCGTCATTAGGTTTTGGCATCCCCTTGGTTTGTTCCAAGCTTGGGGGAGTGACGGGGTATCATATATTTATCTTTCATCTTTTTACCCTTTTAGTAGAGTCATATCATGAATAGAGAAGTTATCATATAGGATGGTTTGCGTTGTGGAAGTATGTTGACTCTAGTTGGTTATCTATGTATCCCTTAGTGTGAGTGCTATTATGGAATTTTAATGAGAAGTTTCATCATTTACTTTTTGCACATCTTATTTTAGTTTGCAATATCTGTTATATGATTGATCTTGTTGTTAATATTGGTATCACTTTGGGATCATCAAGTAAATTTAATTGGTTTTGGCAAACCTAGATTTGGTCAGTGTAACATCCCAAATTTCATAAAATTCAAAACCATGTTATTGCATGCATAACATCATGGAATATTTACTTTGCATAAAAAATTTCAAAGCTTACACCCAAATAAAACCATATTTAAAACCCCTTTTATATTATATGTATAGGGCATGGATTTGTTTTTATTTTGTGACCCAAAAATGTTTTGGAGTGTTTAGATGTGTTTGACACCCTTTTTAACACTAGGGCGACCTCACAAAAGTTTGGTGAAGATTTGAATTGATTTGGATTTGAATAGGCCATTCAAATCTTATTTAGAAAATCAAAACATAAAATATAAAGCAATAGAAAGAAAAAAGAGCCAGCAGACAATTTGGCATATTAAGCCCTGGCAGCCCACTAAGCCCACCCGGGAACACCCCCTCTCCCCTCTTTTTCTCACCGCCCATGCGCGCACCCTTTCGCTGACAGCTGGGACCCACCGCCACGTCGAACCGTCATCGTCTCGCGCTAGACCGGTGCCACGGCCATTTCCTCCCCTCTTCGCTTCTGAATCAATCCTCGCTTAATTACCGTTGATTCCGTGCGTAATTCCCTCCCCCACTCTGGCTACATAATCCCCTCCCCCTCCGCAGCATTTCCCCCCACACCACAAGAACTAAGCGCCTCTAGGCTCCATGAATTTTGCTTTGCACCGCCGCGGTACCGATGAACTCCGGCAACAGATTCCGGTGAGCTCCGTGTTCGCCTCTGCCTCTAGTTCACGCGAGTGTGTTCGTCTTGTTCTTGCGCATCTGCTAATGCCCATGACTTGTCCAATCATCCCCCGGTCGTCATCCCCGACATCGTCTACAAGCAACCGAAGCGCAGCTCAACTCCGGCAAGCCAATTCGGTAAACTCTGTGCTCCCCTTGACCTCTCGTTCACATGATTGTGTTCGCCATGTCCTTGTGCACCTTCTAATGCCATCCGTTTTCCCTCTTGCACCCTAGGTCGTCGTCTTTGTCTCCGACCATGAGCACACGACACGGGAACGAACTCCGACGAGGATTAGCTGACGCGACAATGCGCCCCCGCCCCAACCGCTGTTGGGAATATGCTCTAGAGGCAACCATGTATGATGATATTTCACATTGTATTCATAAAGTTATTAAGCTGTCCTTGTATGAGCATCTGATGTATATCATTGAATATGTGATTCGGTTGTGGAACTATACATTCATGTTGTTTGTACTAAATGTCCTTGGTCATTGAGGTTGTGCTGGACACACAACTTAGACCAATGTGAAAGTCGGCTTGATGACTCGCTTCCACTTGTCATGGGCATGGTGATGCTATTCCGACTTACACAGATTCGGCTAAAAATCTTAGCAAGTCGGATTGACCCATATTGAGGTACAACGAACAAGTTGTCATTTGTATATCTCAATCAATGTAATCCTTAGACCTGAGGTTGTTGCATAGTCCAAGTTGAGGATCACCGACTTAGGTTCTGTCAAACGTTGATCCGTAACTGGGCAGTTATAAAGGTAGAGTTCGGGTCAAATGAGAATCAAGTTGCGTGATGTGAATAACCAAGATGGGATTTTGCCCCTCCACTTGGAGAGATATTCTCTGGGCCCTCTTGGATGATATGATTCGGAAAGCATGGCCATGCACGACTCGGTTAAGTGTTAACCGAGGCGATCGACTAAGAGTTAGTCGGGTGAATCACTTATCTCAGATCGAGAAGAGAGTCGGACTATTTAAGGGATGACAATTATTTGCCTATCGTATGACAAGGTATATCATGAGGCAAAAGGGACTCGAACACAAGTTGTATTGGAAAGGCAAGTCGTCATGACTCTTTGGTACTTGGGAGTCTACACGTTCTGCTAGGAGCCGCTACCGACTGATCGATTGAGAGTCGGACTCTAATCGTGTCCAAGTTGCCAAGAGCCTGCGGGATCACACACTTAAGAGCGGGAGCAAGTTCAGATTGGATCTGAACCGGAAATCTGGCTGGGTTGGACCCGAGCAAGATTTGGACTGAGTCAGTGAGTCAGACTCACGGTGACTGGTATTATATGGGCTTTAGTGAATGGGCCACGTAAGTGGAGCCCTCGTTCACTCCCTATATATAGTGGAGCACTGCAACCCAGAAAGGTTAATCACTGATCGGTTATGTCATTCCATGTGTTGGAAACCCTAGCTCTACAGCATTTCTGCCGTCGTAACGAACCTAGCAGTTCGCCGCCAGTGCTCCTCCTTGTACGTGTGGATACCAGCAGAGGTGTTGTACGTTCAACAGTAGGACGATCGGATCGCAAAGGACTGCACTGCATCAACTGACGCGCTTCATCAGTAATCCGCAACTGCGCGTCTAGTGGTAAACCTCGTGGCCTTTTACCCCAGCTGGTTCTTGGGATCACCACGTTAGAGGGAAAACGTTTTGTTTTATCTCTACGTGGCCCAACAATGGTATCAGATCAATAGCTTCTGGTTTTAGGCTCGAGATCTCGCATATGTGATAGGCGGTTGGCTGTAGATGAGATCTATGTGCTGTTTTGGTGCTCGATCTATGAGATAGATCGGTTTTGTACGGGGTTGATTGGATCAACTGTGCTCGGGGAATGGTAGATCTGATTTCCGTGATCATACTGCTAAGGTCGTGGAACGACATACCCCTACCGGTCGATCTCCTCCATCGGGGTAGACTGTGACACGTAAATCTAGAGGCGGGGTAGACTGGACCGTTGGCTTCGCCCTGTCATAGCGCCTTAGATGTCGTTGCGAGTTTCACAACGCCGGTAGATAGCGTATCTATGCATAACTTGTTTTTACAGGAAGTTGTGAATGGCATGGTTCATGTGCATGTGATGTATGTGTGTAATCCATACGTGATCTGCGAATCACGGTTTTGTCAGCCGGCTGGTGCCTAGGTGCTGTCATTTTATTGTATAACGACCTGCGTGTCGGATTCTCCATGTAATTTACTTTACGAAGCTAGTGTAGTTGTATGGAGAACCCGGATGACATGCAAGTTAATGTACAAGTCGGCGACATGGATTAAGACGGCAAGTGATAAGAGTTGGCACGAGTCGGATTACAGACTTTGTGGAGATAGAGATCACCATGAAGAGAGCCATAATATTTCACACTATAATTCCTTTATTTTGTGTTATTTTTATGTCTATGTTTTACCTTTATTAGATAGTCGGTAAAAATCCCTCAAAGAAGGTCTAGTTGGTTTTCCCGCCAGTGTTTCACCATCACAAGTCGGACATTTTTGGTAGTGGGCTCATAAAATTGAGGTGTTGCCAATTCTTTCTGACTAGGTGGGTTCGAGTCGGACTCTTACAGCGGAAACACTTGGTAAGCTAGACGGGTCTATCACAATGGTTGTGGGGCTCGAGGAAGAGTCGTATGGCAGTCGAGGCATGTGATGCCACCCATCCAACATGAGTCATATGAGATACGATTGACAAGGAGTTGTCTACCTAGATCACTTGACGGCTAGCGGTGATGCTAAATCTCACTAGCCAACTTGCTTATTTAGGATCCTGAATCACTAAGTAACCATCGGAGGGGTGTTGGTTCTAGTGGGAGCATAAAATATTTAAGCGTTTAATATGCTTTCTCTTTTATGAATACATGTCTTAAGTATTTTGCATATTTCTGTTGTAGATCATGGCACCAAGTAGCAGTCACTCTCAGATATCCAGTTTTGCGTTGAGAACCATTCTTGAGAAAGATAAACTAAACGACACTAATTTTACCAACTAGTATCGAAATCTGAGAATGGTTCTCAAACAAGAAAAGAAGGACCATGTCCTAGACAACCCACTTCTAGAGAGCCGAATGAGAATGCAACTGTCACTACCACCAATGCCTACCGTCGGGCTAAGGAGAGTCCACGGATATTAGCTATCTTATGCTTTCTCACATGGAACCGGACTTGCAAAAGCAGTTCGAGAATGTTGAGGCCTACGATATGATCGAAAGCCTCAAAAGTATGTTCCAGGCTCAGGAGAAGACTAAGAGGTATCAAGTCTCTCAGGCTTTGCTGAGTTGCAAGCTTAAGGATGGTGATCCACTGAGTCCGCATATGATCAAAATGGTTGGTTACGTGCAGTCTCTGGAGAGGCTTGGCTACCCCATTAGCAAAGAGTTCGCTACGGATATAATTCTGAACACTCTTCCTAGTGCATATGGGCAGTTCATTTCGAACTACCAAATGCATGTTATGGATAAGAAGCTCACTGAATTACATGGGACGCTCAAGCAGGCAGAGGCGGATCTCAAGAAGGGAACCAGTCAAGTGTTGATGGTGCAGAATAAGGCTAAGTTCAAGAAGAGTTCTTGGACTAAGAAGGAGGCTAAGTCGGGAGGAAAGCAGGCTCAGGACCCGGTCCCAAGAGCTTCCTCAGGGACTAAGCCATCTCCTTCAGCCGGATCCATAGGGAGATGGCCACTGGAAGAGGAACTGCAGCAAGTATTTGGCTGATAAAGCCAAGAGTGGAGGTATGACTTCTGACTCAGGTACACTTGTTTGCAATTTTATAGACATATATCTTGCTGATGCACCTAATAGTTCTTTGATATATTATACCGGATCAGTTATTCACATCTGCAACTCGTTGCAGGGACTAGTAAGAACTAGGAGTGTAGCAAGAGGCGAGGTTGATATCCGAGTCGGCAACAAAGAAAGAGCTGTTGTGTTGGAAGTCGGCACAATGCAGCTTCATTTACCTTCTGGATTCTTTATGGAACTGAATAATTGTTATTATGTTCCAGTGCTCAGTCGAAACATTATTTCTGCTTCATGTTTGATGAGGCAAGGCTATGAGTCAAATATCAAGAATAATGGTTGTTCTTTGTATTTGAATGATATGTTTCACGACTTTGCACCCGTCCAGGACGGGTTATTTATTTTGAATCTTGATGGTGAGTCGGTTTATAACATAAATGTTAAAAGGTTGAAACCAAATGATCTGAATATGACTTACTTTTGGCACTGTCAGCTTGGTCATATAAGTTGGAAACACATGAAGAAGCTTCATGATGATGGACTCCTAACTTCGTTCGACTTGGAGTCATGCAAGACATGTGAATCTTGCCTACTCGGCAAAATGACCAAGACACCTTTTGCAAAGAGTTGTGAAAGGGCGTCCGACTTGTTGGGACTAGTACATAGTGATGTATGTGGACCAATGAGCACAACATCCAGGGGTGGTTATGATTACTTTATTACCTTCACTGATGATTTGAGTAGGTATGGATATATCTACTTGATGAAACATAAGTCAAAAGCCTTTGAAAAGTTCAAAGAGTTCTAGAATGAAGCATAGAATCAACTCGGCAAGAAAATAAAGTTTCTTCGGTCGGACCGAGGAGGCGAGTACATGAGCCATGAGTTTGATGACCATCTGAAAAGTTGTGGAATAGTTCCTCAACTTACTCCGCCAGGAACGCCACAAAGGAATGGTGTTTCGGAAAGGCGGAATCAGACCTTGTTGGACATGGTACGATCCATGATGAGTCGGATAGATCTGCCTTTATCATTTTGGGGTTATTGTCTTGAAACAACGGCGTTCACACTAAATAGAGTACCATCAAAGTCGGTAGAGAAGACACCGCATGAGATGTGGATAGGCCATAAGCCGAGTTTGTCTTTTCGTAAGATTTGGGGTTGTGAAAGATTTGTCAAGCGACTTCAGTCGGACAAGCTTACGGCCAAGTTGGATAAGTGTATGTTCGTGGGGTATCCGAGGGAAACCTTGGGTTACTACTTCTACAACCGAGAAGAGGGCAAAGTGTTTGTCGATCAAAATGGTGTCTTCCTTGAGAAAGAGTTTCTCAGTCGGGGAGTAAGTGGGAGCACGGTGCAGCTCGAAGAAATTTGAGAGGAACCGGCTAGTAGCGAGTCGGCAAAAACCTTGGAGGTTGAGCCGGTCGTGGAAAGCAGCCAAGACAGACTGTACTACGAAGATCGGCGAGATTACGAAGTGTTCGTGATGTGTTACTGTTAGACAGTGATGAGCCGGCAAATTATTCAGAAGCGATGGTGGGATCTAATTCTGAGTCATGGCTTGGAGCCATGAGATCCGAGTTAAAGTCCATGGATGAAAATCAAGTTTGGAACTTGGTTGATCTGCCAGATGGTGCAAGGCCTGTCGAGTGCAAATGGGTCTTTAAGAAGAAAACTGATATGGATGGAAATGTTTCTGTATATAAAGCATGCCTTGTCGCGAAGGGGTTCCGACAAGTTCAAGGAGGGTATTATGACGAGACTTTCTCGCCCGTAGCGATGCTTAAAATCAGTTTGGATCATGTTAGCGATTGCAGCCTATTTCGACTATGAGATATGGCAGATGGATGTCAAAATAGCTTTCCTTAACGAAAATTTAACCGAGGACGTGTATATGATACAGCCCGAGGGTTTCGTCGATCCAGCTAAAGCTGACAAGGTAAGTAAACTTCAGAAATCCATTTATGGGTTGAAGCAAGCATCTTGGAGTTGGAATATTCGCTTTGATGAGGTAGTCAAATCGCTTGGCTTCATCAAGAGTGATCATGATTCTTTTTTATACAAGAAGTTTAGTGGGAGCAAAGTAAACTTTCTAATCTTATATGTGGATGACATATTATTGATTGGAAATGATGTCCGGATGTTGCAAGAAACTAAGGAATCATTGGAAAAGATTTTCTCAATGAAAGACTTGGGTGAGGCAACATATATTCTTAGAATCCGGATCTATAGAGATAGATAAAGGAGGCTCATTGGATTGAGTCAGAGTACTTATTTGGACAAAGTGTTGAAGAAGTTCAACATGGAATCATCTAAGAAGGGGTTCTTACCGATGTCCCATGGTATAAAACTTAGCAAGACTCAGTGTCCTTCGACAACTGATGAGCGAAGTCGGATGAGTGTGATTCCGTATGCTTATGCAGTCGGCTCCATCATGTATGCCAATGTTTGTACTAGGCCGGATGTTTCCTATGCTCTAAGTGTTATGAGCAGATACCAGGCTGATCCTAGAGAAATCCACTGGATAGCAGCTAAAAATATCCTAAAGTACTTGAGAAGGACTAAGGATATGTTTTTGGTTTATGGAGGTGAAGATGAACTCAGTGTAAAGGGTTACACGGATGCGAGTTATCTTACCGACTCTAATGATTCTCGTTCTCAATCCGGATACGTGTTTATTATAAACGGAGGTGCTATGAGCTGGAAGAGTTCCAAGCAAGAGATTGTGTCTGCATCTACAACAGAGGCTGAGTATATTGCCGCCTCAGAGGCAGCAAAGGAAGCTGTTTGGATGAGGAATTTTCTCATGGATCTTGGTGTGGTTAAGGGCTCGTCCAATCTATTAGACGTGTATTGTGACAACAATGGTTCGATTGCACAAGCCAAGGAACCTAGACAACACCAGAAGAACAAGCACATACTCATTCGGTACCACCTGATTCGCCAGTTCGTGGATCAGGGTGATATCAAGTTATGGAAGGTACACATGGATGTAAATATTGTGGATCTGTTGACAAAGCCGTTACCACAACCGAAGCATGAGTCGCACCTAAGAGCCATGGGCATTAGATGCTTAGACATGTGATGTCGGAAGATTGACTCTAGTGCAAGTGGGAGACTATTGGGAATATGCCCTAGAGGCAACCATGTATGATGATATTTCCCATTGTATTCATAAACTTATTAAGCTGTCCTTGTATGAGCATCTGATGTATATCATTGAATATGTGATTCGGTTGTGGAACTATACATTCATGTTGTTTGTACTAAATGTACTTGGTCATTGAGGTTGTGTTGCACACACAACTTAGACCAATGTCAAAGTCGGCTTGATGACTCGGTTCCACTTGTCATGGGCATGGTGATGCTATTCCGACTTAAACAGATTCGGCTAAAGAGCTTAGCGAGTCGGATTGACCCATATTGAGGTACAACGAACAAGTCGTCCTTTGTATATCTCAATCAATGTAATCCTTAGAACTGAGGTTGTTGCATAGTCCGAGTTGAGGATCACCGACATAGGTTCTGTCAAACGATGATCCGTAACTGGGCAGTTATAAAGGCAGAGTTCGGGTCGAATGAGAATCAAGCTGCGTGATGTGAATAACCAAGACGGGATTTTGCCCCTCCACTAGGAGAGATATTCTCTAGGCCCTCTCGGATGATATGATTCGGAAAGCATTGCCTTGCACGACTCGGTTATGTGTTAATCGAGGCGATCGACTAAGAGTTAGTCGAGTGAATCACTTATCTCGGATCGAGAAGAGAGTCGGACTATTTAAGGGATGACAACTATTCGCCTATAGTCTAACAAGGTATATAGTGAGGCAAAAGGGACTCAGACACAAGTCGCATTGGAAAGGCAAGTCGTCATGACTCTTCGGTACTTGGGAGTCGGCATGTTCTGCTAGGAGCCGCTACCGACTGATCGATTGAGAGTCGTACTCTAATCATGTCCAAGTTGCCAAGAGCCTGTAGGGTCACACAGTTAAGAGCGACAGCAAGTTCGGATTGGATCTGAACCAGAAATCTGGTTGGGTTGGACCCGAGCCAGATTTGGACTGAGTCAGCGAGTCGGACTCACGGTGACTGGTATTATATGGGCTTTAGTGAATGGGCTACGTAAGTGGAGCCCACATTCACTCCCTATATATAGTGGAGCACTGTAACCCAGAAAGGTTAATCACTGATCGGTTATGTCATTCCATGTGTTGGAAACCCTAGCTCTACAGCATTTCTGCCGTCGTAACGAACCTAGCAGTTCGCCGCCAGTGCTCCTCCTTGTACGTGTGGATACTAGTAGAGGTGTTGTACGTTCAGCACCAGGACGATCGGATTGCAAAGGACTGCACTGCATCAACTGATGCGCTTCATCAGTAATCCGCAACTACGCGTCTAGTGGTAAACCTTGTGGCCTTCTACCTCAGCTGGTTCTTGGGATCACCACGTTAGAGGGAAAAAGTTTTGTTTTATCTCTACGTAGCCCAACAACCACGTCCACGTTGAGCTTCCCCACGTATCTACGACCATGGTAAGCACCAGTGCCCCTCCCCTACCCCTCTGACCTCGCTGGCGTGTCACTGCCAGTGGCGTCGCCGCCGCTAGGGCCATTGCCGCCGCTAGGTTTTGGTCAGGCAGGTCTGATCCGTTGGATCTGGATCTAGTGGCCATGATTAGATGACTAGGGAAAGCGGTATGATGAGATATGGACCACACGATCTAACTTAGAACCTACGGATAGAGCGCGTGATCCGCCCGAAGCAGTACCATCCAATAGGATGCTGCCGCGTGGACCTGGTTTTGTTTTAAAATCCATATTTTCATCTATTAGTTATTTAAACTTGTAAATTGCATAACGTTTGTTCTGTAAATTCAAAAATTACAAATTTTATAACTATGGATTCACAAAAATGAGCACTTTGCATCTATGGCCTTGCTTTGGTCATTTTATTCTAGAAAATTAGGATTTTATGCAGAGATATTTGTAGGCTTATTTTGGCTATATAAATTATTTAGAATATTTTTTAGGTGGTTTTTTTATTTAGAATTTAGATTATATCCTTTGTCTTCAGTATAGTGGATTTTGATTTAAAAAGTTTGGCAAAACATCATATTGCATTTTGCATGCATTCGTATTATTTTTGTGTGTATATTGATTTGTGATTATTTTGTTTTATAAATTGTTGTGTAGATTTTGTGGAATTTGGAGAGTGTGGTTGTGAGGATTGTGTCTATTCCCCTAGCTACCAAGGCAAGTGATACTTCATCTTTTTGTCCTATTATTTTATCTATTGCACTAGTGATATTTTGGTAGGACTTGCATGGTAGATTTTTCCAAGTAGATGCTATGCTATTGGTAGATCCTATAGATGATATCTTGGTAGAAATTTTCCTAAGTTAAAAGACATGTTATGGTAGTATTATTAGCCTATCTATTATAATTCAAGGGTGAAAATTCATTCTATGATCTTATGGAAAGATTATGCCTATATGTTTTTGACTAAGAAAACAACTTGTTAATGAAACACCTGGGTGGAATGGGAAGAATGGTTTGTGTTGAGTGGTTACACAAGGCCTGTGTCTATGGTTTACCTTGTGTATCACACTTGTGGATGGCCACCCAGGAACAAAGAGATTTCAGATGTTTATTGTTGAGAAGCTTCTAGTGCAACCACATGGCATATGGGCTCTGCCTTGACCAACTAGGTTGCAAGAACTCAGCCAGATGGAAATTTGGTGGTAGGGTTGATAGGATGGAACGCGTCCATGGTGGTATGAGGGAATGCTTCTGAAAGGTCTCGTCTCGATGCATGTCGAGCCTTGTGGGGAAAGTGCACCACCTCTCGAGAGGGTAAAACCTAAGTACTTAGCCATGTCCCCGGTAACAGACATTTTGAGCATCAAAGACATTTAAATGAGAAAGGATATCCTCATCCCAATTTCTATAAGTTAAAAATGATGGGTGAACAAGGGTAGTGGTTCACCAATATCTATTGGTGGTTCCTTAGAGTTTTATAAAGAAAAACTTAGTGTTTTCAACTAGTAGGACAAAAACTACTTTGTGCAAAGCCAGCCTGAAACCACACTTAGCCAACTTCATGTAGATGATAGTCTCTACTATATAACTATGATATCTCATGCCAATACAATTCCAAATGTATTGACCCCTTGTGTCTGTAACTTATTATGTTGCAGGTTACTCTGATGGTGAGTAGGGTTATGAGTCTACACTCAACATGTTTGCCTGTGGCACATGAAGATGAAGACTTTATTTATTTGTTAAGTATTATGAAATCTATGCATCAGCCTTGGGATAATGAGTTGTAAGAACTATTGTATCTCTGGATATTACATTGTAATAATGACCTTTGTATCTGTGTACTTCATCTTAAAACTGTGGATGCTAGCATTTCTATCCAGGGACTAGCATTGCAATCATAGGGATCTCTACCTTATTTGGTGAGATCTTACAGATGGTATCAGAGCACTGTGTTGCCTGTAGGATTATGACCCTAAGATGGATTAGACTGAGGAAACCACTAGGAAAATGCAAACTCCTTTGTAAATTTCCACACTTGTCTCTTTTCATCTTGTAAAACATCTCCTAATCTTCTTTCTCATCTCTATTTGTAGATGGCCGCCATCAATGAAGCCATCAAGAAGGGACCACTGATGACCATGACCATAGAATGTGAGACGGATTTTCCCAAGCCACTAAAGAACCTTATGATCACCATGGGAATACATGGTGAAGCTGTGTACAAGGGATTACTAGTGATGGACGAAGGAGAAGAATATTGGTGGTTACAACTCCACTTATATAAGAACAAGGAGGATAACCACAATTAATCGGGATTCTGCATGGTCACCAACTCTGAAATGCACATGTCATTCTTTGACTCTGCAAGGAATGCAGCTTGGAATGCCATCAAGGAACTTGGAGAAAGACTCAAGTGTAGAATGCTCAACACTCAAAATGACCTTAGAGAGGAGAAGAAGCATACCCAAGAATTGGATACCACCATAAAACAACTAAGGAGCGATGTCATAGCCTTAGTTTGGGAGTTTTGTGATCAAGACAAACAGATTGCCTCCAAGGATGCCCAGATAGCTACCTTGACTAGTGAGTGAGAGTTGTGACGTTTTCCAATAGTTGGACCACCACACTTGTTGTTTTCTCATGTTAATAATTTGATCATACCAACCTATGTGATATGGCAAGATTTAGTCTAAGTGGTTTTTGAACCTTGGTGCTTGTGATTGAATAATGTATGCCATGACTTGTGTGTTTTATTGAGGAATGTATGCTTTTGGCTTTTGTTTCACTGCTTTATGTTTTTCTCTTTACTTGTATTGTTTCTAATTTTCTCTATCCTATGCAATAGATGCCTAGCTTTGTTTTCAGCACCGCCGAGGAGTTCAAGGGAACTCGTTTTGGATCCCGTATCGTGGAGCTCGCCAGTGTGCTCAATCTTCCCCTCCCTAACATCAAGGGACTTTAGCTCAGGAAGTTCGAGAGGAAGGATCTATGGGGATTTAGAGTCTCCCAGCCAGGACGCCAATTAGAGCCTCCCAGCGAGGATATTGCCTTCAAGATACTCCATGATGACATGGACAAGGGACTCTACATTGCCATCCAGGAGCTGCTAGGACGTCTATGTGCACGTTGATGGCTTACGCGTGGTTGACGTGGAGCCTGTTGGGAACCCCAAGACCAAGGTGTGAAGCAGCACATCAGCAAGTATTCCCTCAGTAAGAAACTGAGGTTATCGAAACAGTAGGAGGAAGGAAACGTCACACAGGTGTTGCAAGCAACGCGCAGACCTGAACAACATAAACTCAAGACTTTGACCCAACTAATAGTGAGGTTGTCAATCTCACCGGTTGATGTAACAAAGGATTAACTATATGGTGTGGAAAGTGATGGTGGTCTGCAGCAAGTAAACAATGGAAGATGTATCAATGGTAAAGATTGGACCGGGGTCCATAGTTCACTAGAGGTTCTCTCCTTAGATAAACAACATGGCATGCAGGGTAAAAAAATTACAGCAGGGAAATTGATAGGAACTGAACAAGGCATAACAATGCAATACCAGACAAAAAGATCCTATGAGATTCGATTGGGCAATACAACAATATACATAGACCGCCATCCAACTGCATCTATGACTAGTAGTCCACCTTCAGGTTATCATCCGAACCCTCCAGTATTAAGTTGCAAGCAATAGAGAACTGTTTTAAGCAAAGTGTGTAAGGTAAACAATCCACTTGTTCCATGAACAAGAGACCGTTGTTTTCTCCCTAGTAGCAACAACACATCTACAACCGAAGAGATTTCTATCACTTCCCTTGGAAACTAGAGGCATGAACCCACTATCGAGCATAAATACCCCCTCTTGGAGTCACTAGCAACTACTTGGCCAAGATAGCTACTAACAACGGAGAGCATGCAAGATCACAAACAACATAAACATGATAGAATCATCAAGACAAAAACATTAATCAATCTGACATAGTAATCTCAATATCCATCGGATCCCCGCAAACACAACATGCATGATTACAAATAGATTACATATTGATCATGTACGAAGCTCACAGATTTATACATGAAAGCACACGGAGGATATACAACCATCTAGCTACTACATGGACCCATAATCCAAGGTGGAACTACTCATGCATCATACCGGAGAAGAAGGCCTCTGGGATGATCTCCCCTCCGGTAGGGTGTCGGGAAGAACTTCAGATCTCCCCTGATCTAGGGACGATGGTGGCGGTGGCTACCGACGGTTTCGTGGATTTTTGATCGGGTGCCTAGGGTTTCTGCATCGGGGGCTTCTTATAGGCGAGGAGGCGAGGCAGGGGGTGCCCGGGGGGCCCACACCCTGCCCAGGCGCAGGCCAGGCTTGGCCGCGCCTGGGGGGCTGTGGCCACCCCGTGGCACCCCTCTGTTTCATCTTCTGGATTCGTGTCGCCCACGGTAAAATATTGACTTTGGCTTTTGTCCCGTCCAATCCGAGAATATTGATTTTCTGCCTTTCTGGAACCAAAAATAGAAGAAAACAGGAATCTGGCACTATGGCAACTTGTTAATAGGTTAGTTCTAGAAAAGATATAAAATCACCTCAAAGTGTAGACAAAGCAAAGCAAAGTAGATACTAAACAAGCATGGAACATAAAAAATTATAGATACGTTTCTGACGTATCAAGCATCCCCAAGCTTAACTCCTGCTTGTCCTCGAGTAGGTAAGTGATAAAAGAATAATCTTTGAGGTGACATGCACCATCAAAACCAAGATCAAACCATTTGGAAGCATTGAAAGCTGGGATCAAAGAACTCTAAACATGTTCATGAAAGATGGAGTTCTAACAGTAAGAGAAAGTAACTATGCATGCAACATGAAAGGCTACAAACAAACATCATGAATAACATGCATTGAAAAACATTTGTTTGTTTAACATACAGGAAACATGGCATAGTGGCAATCAACTTGTCCCTCCTAGAGTAGCAAATAGATGCATAGGCCACCTTCAAAGTTCACAAGGGTGACTACAAACAAATAACACAAGAACAAGTAATATCACAATATGCATCAATCAATAAGTTTTGGGACACTGCACATAGAACTAAGAATGGAAACTATGCTCTCTTAATGGTGCCTAAAGGTAGAAGGTGGAGACTCAATATAGTACTGGAATAAAGCCCCTTCATAAGGGAAGCAGGGATTTCAAGTTTCAAAAAGAGCTTCCAAAAATTATGATACTTTGTTAGCTTTTAGCCCTCATTGCCCCTATCATAAGCATCTTGAAGTGATTAAGTTTAAAGTGAACAAACTATGAAGTATATGCTTGACAAAGTATAAGTTGGCAATCTCAAGTCCCTTGAATACGAGGGCCACACCTCATGCTACTCAACTTCAGTCACCTGTAAGTTCTTGTCATTGTAAGTACATGCGTATCATAGAGAACCGCCAACGGGGTACCCCTTGCACATGGTACAGGAGCTATCCCACAACCAAAATGATAAGGCAATAAGACAATGAGCATCTCAGCGATCTTTTTATTTACTATGTGCATAGCTTTTTATTGAGGATGCTTCATAGATAGCTCACTATGGTGATGCTGCAAGTTTCCACCATGATTAGGCATGGCTTAGGCTAACGGCCCAGGTGTTTCTCTAACACAAATACATACTCCATGGACATACAAGTTCCCTCTTTATTTCTGTCACATCCCAAAATTTTCCAAATATTCTAATGTGAAAAATAAATAAACTAAATAAATAATTGTTGAAATTTAGGGTGAAAAGAAACTTTTTGTTTCTAAATGGAAACTTAAAATCCCATCTTGAACAAACTTGATTAATATTTGAATCCAACTAAATTCAAATCAAGTGGAATGCATTCTTCATAAATGCATCTGGATATTTAAACACTTGGGAAATAAACCCAAACCCTAATGGAATAAAATCATTTCCAATATATCTCTTAGACCATGGTTTTGATCCATATAAAAAGTTGTCAACAAAAAATTATAAATTATTAAGAATGACAAATAGAAATATTATAAAACCATAGAAGTTGGTTTCACTTAATTTGGAGCCATCAATAAAATCTTATGAGTTTAGTAAGATCAGGAAATTGAATTTACAAAGCTAATAAAGCTCCTATCTGAAATCCATACCAAATTATGGTCAAATTAATCCTAAAGATATTTAAAAGGATAAATTAATATTAAATAAGATTTTTTTACAAATTGGAATCACCAAGTTTGGATCTATAAATAAAAAGATATGGATTTTACACAATAAAGAAAGAAATAGTTAATAGGGAATATTTAAAAGACAAATTAAAACTTGGCCAAGACCATAAACAAATGGAATAAACATAATCCAAGTTCAAATGAAATAAATGGATAAATAATATTGAAATAAAATAATATGGACTTAACCAAATTCTATTCTATTGGATTAAGAAAAATTCCCTAATAAGAATGATTAATTAAATCATGGGAAAATAGTATTTGGAATTTACCCAAGTGGATTAAAAGTTATTTAATTAACTTAAATAAGATCAAAGAAATCAACTAAATAAATTTATGGAATTAAACCCATATTTAATTTCATTGGAATAAAGGCAAATACCCAATTTAAATGATTAATAAATCATATTAAAAATATTTCAAATAATTCAAAGTGAATTATTTGACACCCTATTAAATAAATAAACTTACTGAATAGGTTTGGTAAAAATATGGATTTCAAATAAAGTTTTAAAACACATTAAAACCTATTTGAAATAAAGACAAATGTCTATTTATAAAATAAATAAAAACCCCTAAAAAGAATAAAAGAATTATTCTAAATTTGACTTCAGAATGTATTAATAAACAGTATAAGAATATACACAAAGTTTGGTTGAAGTTTGAATTCAAATAGATGATTGAAATGATTAAACAAAATCAAAACAGAATAAAAGAAATGGAAAAAGAAAAATAAACAGGAGAAGAAAAAAATAAACAAAGCATCCAGTCCAACAAGCCCAGCCCAGTGGCCCAGCATCAGCCCACTCCCCCTCTCTCTACGCGCGAATCGTTTTCACCGCAGAAGGAACCCGCAGCGTCACTGATTACTGGACCCCACCTCACCTCACTCTCTCTCACAGTCAGCCAGACCCCACCTGCCAGTCTTCTCTCCTACCCACGCGACGACCACGCCTTGCCGGCCGCTTCTTCTCGTGTTAACTCGTTTCAATTCGCGTAAATGGCTCGCTTAAACCTCGCCACGACCATGCCCTACTAGACGACTCCCTCCCCTCTTATTTTTCCCCCAGTCGCCACACTTCGAGAGCCCCAGGCTGCCCCGAATTTTTGCTCAAGCTCTCACTGCCTCCGGCAAGCTCCGGTGAAGATTCCGGCCAATCCGCACCTCCCCTCGCCCCCTCGACCACCCGAGCCTGCTCCCCAGCCCCTAGCGCTTCTCTCTGCACCATCAGCTCACTCGCGCGCGCCTTAGACTCTCGGTAATGACGACGTCTCCTCACCATCGTCGGCTGTCACTTCTCCGGCGACCCTTTCCCGTAAGTACCGTCCACCCCTTGCCCTCCTTTTGATGCTCACTTGTCTACAACACGCGTACAAAGCTAACAGCACCCTCCGTTCGCTTCCTCGTGGCCTGTAGCCTCGCCTTCGACGACGATAGAGAGCACCCGACACCGTCTCGAACTCCGGCGAGAAATTGACGACAACTTCGTGCGCCCCCTGCTCTCCTACGACCACCTCGAGCGTCCCCATCCCATGGCGATCCTGGTGAGCCCCTTCCCTTTCTCCCTTACTTCCTGGTTGTAGGAACGCTTGACAGAGGCCATTGTCGCGCGTTAAATACCGGCCGCCAGTTAGTGGCTGGTGTGCTGTGAACCGTAGGATGGTGATCCAGTGGATATGATAGAACTTAAACGAAGAGGTATCTTTTGATCTGTGCCACACGTTTTCAGTTAGATCTAATGCTCCACACTGCACGATCCGCACGAACCGGTACCAGCCAATCAGAACCTTCCACGTGGCTTGAGTTTTGTTTTAAAAACAGAAAAGGTTCTATTAGATGTTGATTTTGTAAAATTCATAACTTTAAATCTACACGTCCAAATTTTGCAAATTTTATATCAATGGAATCAGCAAGACAAGTACTTTCTAACCATGCACTTTGTTTAGTAAATTCCTTCTGTTAAATTGGTTGTTTTTGCAGAAACTTGTGTAGGCTTATTTTGAATATAAAATTCATTCTAAAATTATTTTTGTGATAAAATCTTTGGAAAATGGATTATTTTAAACCTATTGACCATATAAACCAACTTGTGGATTCAAAAACATATTTTGTGAGGCAAAAGAATAAATCTTTGATTTAGAACATTTCTAGTCAAATAAAAATGTGGTTTATATGTTTAAAATGCTTTTGGAAGAAACCCTTTGGGAAATGTTTTGATTTAAACTCTCTGACCCTAAACACAAAGTTTTATGATTTAAAAATATATTTGGTGAAACCTATAAGGATTATTGATTGGCTAAAGGAATTTTCAACCACATAAAATATTGATTTGATTTAAAAATGATTTATAAGTAAAATCTTTTGCAAATGATTTTGCCACTTATATAAAATGACCAATAGGTGTTTTAGAATGTTTATAACCTATTAGAGACCAATTTTCCAAATAAAACAATCTTTAGCATGCTTGCATGCATTGCTTTGTTTCTATTATTTTATGTGATGTTTGCTTGAATGGTAGATTGAATTTTTGCTTGCTTGATTGAATTGTAGTGGAATTTGAAGAGTGTGATTATTGCAAGATAAAGGAGTGAACTTATAATTCTCTACCAAAAGGCAAGTGATGCTTCATACTTTGTCCCATTATTTTCACTATGCATTAGAGATATTTCTAAGTAGGACTTGCATGGAATTTTTGCTAAGTATAAACTATGCCATGGGAAATCCTAGTAGATGAAACCTTAGTATAAATTTCCTAAGTTAAGATTCCTACTACTATCATGCTTATCTTAGCTAGTAGAAAACAAGGGTGTAATATATTCATACTATGGAATATTTCTAAGTCAAGGACTTGTGTTTTGTTTAATAAAACAACTAAGTGAATGAATCACCTGGGTGGAATGGAAGGAATGGTTTGTGTTGAGTGGTTACACAAGGCCCATTTATATGGTTTACCTTGTGTATCTCACTTGTGGATGGCCACCCAGGAACAAAGAGATTTGAGATGTCAAATGTTGAGAAGATTCAAGTGCGGCCACTTGGCATTATGGGCTCTTCCTGGATCATATAGGTTGCAATAACTTAGTCAAATGGACAGTTAGTGGTAGGGGATGATAGGTTGGAACGCGTCCATTCTGATCTAAGGGAAGGCTTCTGAAAGATCTTGTCTTAGTGGAACCAAGTCTTGTGGGGAAAGTGCACCACCTCTGCAGAGTGTAAAATCTAAGTACTTAGCCATGTCCCTGGTAAAGGACAATTTGAGCATCAAGACATGGAAGCTATCAAGAATCTCCTCATCCCAATTTCTAAGTTAATACTTGTGGTTGAACAAGGGTTGAAGGATCACCAATTTCTATTGGGAGATGCCTTGGGTGATTTTGACAAGCAAAAGCTTAGTGTTTTCAAATGATAAGGAAAAATCTATTTTGAGCAAAGCAAGCCTAAGCTCCACTTAGCCTAATGCATATAGATGATAGACTCCACTATATTACCATAGTATCACTTTCCAATACAATTCAAATGTATTGACCCTTGTGGCTGTAACTTATTATGTTGCAGGTTGTATGATGTTAGTGAAATGTGTTGATTAGGATTACAAGTCTACAACCAACATGATTGCCTGTGGCACTTTGAAGATGAAGGACCGCATGCTATAGTTTTTCTACTACATTGTAATGAGATAGCCAATTGAGCTATGTAAGATGTAATGAATTATTTTATTCTTGGTTATAAAGTTGTATTATGACCTTTGTTTCTTGATATTACATCTTAACTGTGGATGCTAGCTATTGATCCAGGGACTAGCATTGTAAACACAGGGATCTCTACCTTATTAAAGGTTGGGACCTCTACAATTTCACACCGGTGACATCCATAGACAAAAGAGCATGATATCAACTGAGTACAAAGTACAAGTGCAATGTTTAAAACGTTCCCCATGACAGCATGGTTCTGCTAATTCCAACGTATAAGTGCAAGCATATAACATAGACGACACAATGTTTCAAGTTTATTAGGGGCAAAGAATATAAAGTTTGCCATCAAGTTTGTGAGGGATTTAATCACTAAGTTTTCACATAACAAAATAGTTTTAATTGGAAGATAGCTGAAAACAAGAATATACTTGGAATGGTGTAACACACCATCCATAGGAGTTTATAGTGGACACTTTGGAATAACTTGGTTTCTTGGGAGTTGGAAGCATGAGTAGAGCTTACTCATACAAGTGGAGGCTTGCAAAAGACTGGGAGCAACTAACTAAGAGAGCAATAATGGCCATAATCATGTAGAGCGACAAAAAATTACTAGTCAAAGCATAGAGTGGTACTACAAGTCAAGGAATAAATGATCATAGAGGCTAAGGTGACTTGTCATAGTCATAACATGGTGTGAGCATGTGCCAAGTCAACCCAAACAAAGCATCAAAGGAGAATACCACAATACTATGCTTTTGCATGATAAAACAACGCATAATTTCTTCAAGGAACACTAAGAACTCTCAATGATTTGGAGCAAGTCATGCTACAGCAATAATCACTAAGCATAAGGTCAAAACAACACCTAGCATGTCATGCTAAAGTCTAAGTCACAGTCAATGAAAGCTCCTCTTGCACTTCAAGCAAGAACTTACTACTCCTTTCCAAACACCAAGAAAAGTTATTTGCAAAACAACACAGCGAGAACGGGGGTCCAAACTACTTTATTCAAGCAAACTAAACAACCTAAGAAAAGCAAACAAAAACTAAGACGCTCCAAGAACAACACAAGAATGCATGAAACAATAAAAACAAAGTGTCTAAACAGACTTGAGCTTTTTATTGATGAAGAAGGGGATGCCTTGGGCATCCCCAAGATTTGACGCTTGTACCTATTGGATATTTCTTGTGGTGACACCGGGGTGGCATCCCCAAGCTTGAGATTTTGTGCATCCTTCATCTCATTACATCATTCTCTCTCTACACGTGAAATTTTTCCTTCATACAAAACTTCACAAAATCTTCATTAGCAACATTAGTGTATTCAAAAGATAATAGACCTTTAGGCAAAGCTTTGGAACATCAAAACTTTTCACTAAAAACACAAGATACTGTAGCAAGTCCTTCAAAAATCTCAATTCCCCAAAAGAGAACTCAAAAAGGAATCAATAAGAAGCAAATGCAAATAATGGCAGAAATTTGTCAAAACAGACCAGCAGGTAGAAACCGATTTTTTTCGAAAATCTTGTGTTGCTCAAATCAAAAAGTGTTGAACTAAAGAAAGTTATCTAACATACTGGGGGATTTATTCATAAATTTCAGCTCAATTCGAGTTACAGAGACTCTTCACAAATTTTTATGGTGGAGGACAGAAATCTTATTCGGGACAGCAACTCCTCAAATCTTACTTCCCTCTCATTAGAGGTCATCCTTGGCACAAAAATAAAACAAAAAGGATACGTAGAGGTCATTACTGAAGTAATAACTTCCAAGACTCAAGGAAACTTTTGGGTTATCTCCCAACAAGTACTTTTATTTAACGCCTTTAAGTTAGGCACAAGAAGCAAGAATAATCAAGTATTTTCAAATGGGGCATTAATATCTATACTTGCAAAGTCTTGAACTATGAAAGGTATATCATCGAAATGGGTTTTGGAGGATCCCTTCTCATCTGTCTTTGGTTTAATAATTTCATCAAAAAGATTTTTAGGAGCAATCCAATCAAAATTCTTTTCAAAGGCTTCATGCATTCTAACAAGCTTAAAGGGTATGGGTATCTTAAATTCCTATCTAGGCTTAGTTTTATCAGATGTACCCACAACATCTACACTTGAGCCTAGCATATTGAAATGCTCAAAGACTTTTTTGGCTTCCCTAGCAACATCGTTGAACTCTTTTAGTAAAGTTTCAAGAATGAATTCTCTCTTTTTAGCATTCTTTTCTTCTTTTAGTTTTAGGAACAAGAATTGTATCATGGGGTTAAGGCTAACAAACCTAGCCTCCAACAAATGAACTAAAGAAGCTGCAGCAATCTCATAATTAGGAGCAAGTTCTGCTATAGATCTATCCTCAATATCCACATTCTTGCTAACATGATTACATAATTCTTCAATATTATCTTTCCCAATTATGGAGCCACTACCTATTGGAAGATCTTTCAGGGCGAACTTGGGAAACAACATGGTGAGCTAGATCAAGGTGGCAACTCGAGTAGGAACTAATTTTTTTGTGTTTTTTGAATAAAGAAAGCAAACCAAACTAAACTATATTTTTTGGAGTTTTTGAAAAGAGGCAGACAAAACCAAGCAAAAGAAACTAAGCAAATTTAACATCCCAAAAATCTTTATCATGCTTATCAAATTCTAATCACTAAAATTTGGGTTAACGAAAACTTTTATTAAATACAAAACATATGAATGCATGTGTATGTGAGGATTGTATGAATGCATGTTTGGACTTGTGTGATTAACCTAAATAGCAAAGAATAGTTTAAATATGAAAATAACATCATCTAAAATATTTCCAAGCAGAAACAAATCAAGAGAAATTCAAATAAAGCAAATGGTAATTTTTGCCAATCTTGCTCACTAGGTCACCCCTTACAAGACCAAGTAAAAGTGCCCACCTTTCAAACTTACAGAAACATTTAGAAACCCCATTCAAATGAAAATTTAAAATTGAATCTTTATCATATGTGAAGATCACACCTTTCCAAAACCCAACCAAACTAGTGCCCCTTGACCAATCCAACTAACCAGATACTCCCTAGTATGTGCCTAGCAAACCCACCAAGTTTGAATCCAAAATTCAAATTTGAATTTCTTTCGGCCATTTCATCAAACACCTTGTGATCAGCAAACAACAAAACATCAAACACTATTAGTAGCAGTATTTTTGGCCAACCTTGTACCATCTCTAGCTCACTCTACCCTCTCAGTAGATGATCAAACTAATTTAACTAGCCTTAGCACCACTGTGAGAAAACATAGCCATCAAAGGTGACCATGCCGAGAGCACCATTGACACCCCCATGTATCCAGCGAGCTAGAGGAAGCTCTAGCTTCACCAACCTTGTCTGGGACACACAGCATCGTCCACCGCCACCCCCTGTCCAAGCCCCGAGAATTGCCAGCCCCTGGACCACATGGCAAGCTCATGCCCAGTCTCTCTGCGTGCTAGCCAAGAGCGCGCCAGAGCGCCGCACACGACACCAGCCCACACACCGCACGTCGCCCTTGCCTCTTGCAGACATGATCGCCAGTATCTCACCACCTCGCCAGATAACCCCGTTCGCCGCCGCGCGACCAGGATAGCCCGTGCGCCATTAAACTTTGCGTCGGACCTGCCTAGAGCATCGTGACGTTTCGACCATTCATCAGCGCCCCACGCCACGCCATTTGGTCCCCTTGAGGCAGGAGGCAACGCACCGTCCCCTATCGTCTCCCATGCCACTAGCACGTTGTGCCAACGACCACGACGAGCTCCACCCGCGCCATTTGGTCCCCTTCAGGCACTATAAAAGGAGGCCACCCCCGTTCGATTTGAGCACACCATCTCACTTCCCACCTCTCACTGATCAGACCTACTCACTCCCGGAGCAAGGCGAGCACCAGGTGGCCGGAATTTCACCAGAGTTTGCCGTTGCAGAGGATGAGAGGCGCCATCGATTGGAGCCACCCCAGGAGAAGCTGCCGGTACCAGGAGGATCACCGTCGTCGACTTCGTCGTTCGCCCTCATCGCCGACCATCGTCGGAGCCCCTGTGAATCCCCACTGACCCCTACTGGCCGCGCTAGGGTTCATCCTCGCCGCGTCCTGTTCAGGCGTGGACGATGAACCGCAGTCGTTCGATTAGAGCTAGATCGCACAGTCCTAATCGCCCCGTACTGCTTCCTCACTCGCTGTCTCACTAACGAGTGGGGTCGATCACTTAACCAGCCCACGCGCACGCTGTGTATAGTGGGCCGGCCCAGTTAAACATCCTGCGCGAGCCAACAATTCAAACTTAGGTTTATTCATTTAATTTCAAACTCAGTTCTGTACCTAGATTCAAAAATCAACCCAGCTCGATTCACTAAACCAAAATGCATGAAACCAATTTTGTTAGAAAGGTACTGGAGTGCTTAATCCAAGCCCGTTGGATTCAAACCATTTATATTTTAAGATCACCCATGGTAAAAATAACAAGGCAGAAGCTTTTATGCATTCAAACATTTTTCAAAATTCAACCATAAAAGCTTTTGAGTTGATTCCAACTCTAAAAAATCACATTTAACCATACCTTTTAGAATATATAAAAATATATAGGGTTACTTGCAGAAATAATGATGAAGTAATAAAAGAATGCCTCATAGGCCATTCTAGTCATTTTATTTAATTAAAATAAAAAGGTTAAACCTTATTCAATTGTGACACCACTTTAAATCACATTCTCATGTACTGAAATATGTGTTGATGACATGTGTCAACATGATCCCATGTTTTAGTTGGAGAATATTAAATCTTAAGTAGTTTTTCAATGAGTAGAAATTACTTTTCTAAAATAAAGGAAATAAAAATATTTGCCTTAATGATGGTAATGTTTGTGATGATCCTATATCATCTAGTGAAACCTTGGTGTGATAAATAGAAATATTTAAGTATTGTTTGGTGATTGTGTACCTCGTATTTATTTATAGACGCTAGTACCGACCAAGGATACGAGGAGGAAGGAGGATACTACGAGGAAGAAGCCGAGGAGAACTTCAAACACTGCTCTGCACAAGGCAAGCCTAATACTACTAGTTGAATTAGCAAGCTAACACTTGCAACTATGAAAGTTACATAACCTATGCAATGCAATAAGCAGGCTTGGCTAGATACACTTGATGACACCAAATCCTAGTTTTACTCGCAAGATTAATTCTTTTATTTCCTTATCAAAGGTTTTATTTAAGTTTACTTGGTGACTTGTAGACATTAGAAGGATATTTGAAGGTACCATAAAGAGCATAAAACTTGGCCTAAGTTAGATAAATCTTGATGTCATCCTGAGGCATGAGATTGAACTTAGATAAGATACACTTGTTTACCACCCCTCATTAATATTTACCCCCACTTGTAGATGCTAGTGCTAAGGATAAAACTTGATCAACTTTAGATGGGAATACTTGGTGAAAATGGTTATGAAAACCATAGAATGATGAGTCATTCTACTGAAATGTTTAGACATGTGTTCTCGAACACCAGATGATTTTTCATGATGAAGATGTTAAGACATGAACCTTAGCCCTTTATAAAACTGATGGTTGTCTGGATGCGATACCGTTCCAATTTTACCGTACAACCACAATACCTGAAATTTTGGTAGGGCTTGACTGGAAATTTATATACCTTAGTATGGGTTCGCTTGCGGCCAAGGTTTGAGCTGAGGCTACCTTGTGAAGATTGTCCACCTGTGCAGTACCCAAGATGACAGTTGGTAATGGTTGGGAGGCCAAACTCACAGGAAAGGTGCCTATACTAGGGCATGTAATTAAAAGGTTAGGATTGATTATCCGCATACTGAGTATGGTGAATTCAGGATTGTTCCTGACGGATGTATCGAATGTTGTGGTGAAAGTGTATAATCTATGCCGAGTGTCAAACTATTCGAATAGCCGTGTCTACGGTTATGGACAGTTGGAGTGGCCATACTATTCCGTCATCAGATGTTTTCAAAATGACTTATGAAATGATTTATGACTTGACTTGACCACAACAGAGTTTTGATATGAAATTCAAGTTCCCACTTAGATGTTACAAAATGCTCAACTAGCTTTCTTTGCTTTTGAACTTAGTAGAGGTAAATCTGGCTTTTTGCAAAACAACCCTAGAGCTTAGTATATCCTACTAAAAAACCCCACTTCACTTGTTAGTATTAGTTTGTGAGTACTTAAAGAGTACTCATGGCTTTGTCCCTGGCTATTCCCGTGTCCAGACTATGAAGAGGAGTATCAGGAAGATGGACAGCAAGAAGGTTACGGTAACTAGGATCATCTCTCATCGTCAGCATTGCCTGTGACCATGAAGATGGAGCTTCGCCTACGCTATTGTTATTATTACGTTATTCCGCTGCTTTAATTGTATTAAGACTGGATCATGAGATCCTTATTTGTGTAAGACCTTATGTATGGTTTGTAATGGATGATGTACTGTGATATCCAATCTGTTATGTCTCGCAAAAATGGTAATCCTGGTATTGCGATGTATGGCATAACAGGCATCTGGGATTAAAAATCCGGGTGTTGACAAGTTGGTATCAGAGCCATCCTGACCATAGGAGACCCTAGTTAGAATGGACGTTTGAATGAAACTTAATTTCAAAACCAAAGAAGTGAGTATTTATGAAAACTTATTCTCATTCTTATCACTTAGACTCTTTCATGAAAATTTATGTTCCTCAAAGTTTCTTGCAAAATTACATAAAATTTGACACACTTGATCACTCTACTAACTTACACATCCTTTATTCTTATAGATGGACGTGAAGTATAACATGGTTTATCAGTTGGGGAATGGAGGAGACCTCATCTTTGAGCGTGACTTGGACCAGCTTGTGAAGATGCTAGAGCGTCTGCACCCCGATTCTTCGGAGCTCAACTCAATGATTAGGAAGGAGAGGATTTGCAGTGGCTAGTTGTTGCAAGTCTCCGGGTAAAGATTGAAGTCTCCACCGCAGACGGAATTCAGTTCACCTTGAGAGAGAACAACTGGCTCGATGGACTTGCCAGGGCAATGCAGGAAGCTCTTGCCCGTCTGTGTGGGCAGAGTATCAACTAGATCAAGGGTACCTGCTTTGAGTTCTACCCAAGGCGTGATGTTATGGGACAGCCACTGGAGGCCCCATACCACCACGAGCTGAAGAGTCAATTGGACCATCTCAGCTTCATGATGTATGACCGTCAGAAGGAGTTGGACAATTCCCGCTCCTACGCCAACCACAAGTACGCCATCGCTGCCAAGAAGGATCAGACCATCGCCATGCTAGTGAAGGATCGCTAGTCTCGTCGACGTCAGCTCGACAAGAAGGAGCGCATCATTGCCCATCTTCTCCACCGGATCACGGATTTGGAGGAGACCATCCACGAGAGAGATATGCAGTTGGAGGAGAGGGAGAATGCAGGGGAAGACCTTCGTGGAGACCCCTACTCCTATCTCAACGATGATGATGACTTTCTGGAGGATCTGGCCATGGACTTCTTCACCGATGAGGATGACTTCGCCTTCATCGATGATGATGATGATGATGAGGATGATGAGGACACTGACTCCAAGGAGTAGTAGCACTTGAGCACTAGCATTAGAGAGTTGTATTTGGTCCCACTGTATCGTAGTTTCCCAGAATGGTTCTTAAAACAATCTGTTTTCCTTTGTTGTGGTGTGTGTTTGTATTGTGTGCTATGAATGAATGAAAAGCAAGTTGCTAGAAAAATCTGAGTCAAACTTTGAAAACTTTTCAAAACCCCTAACCTTAGAAATTTCCCTCTTTTATCATAATCTACCTCAATCTTCAGATGCCTCGAGGAGGAAGCAACTCATCCCCAGACCCGATGTTGCAAATCTTGCAAATGTTGGTTTCTGACCGCGAAGCTGAAAGAGCCGAACGCCAGGCCAACTTAGCCACCCTTCAACAGATAGCTCAAATGGCCAACAACAATCAAGGGCATGGACATCAGGACAACCATGGATCTAAGCTCAAGAATTTCCAGAACACCAATCCACCCGTTTTCACCAAGTCTGAAGAGCCCCTCGATGCCAATGATTGGCTGAAAACCATGGAGAACAATCTGGAAGATGCAGGAGTGGAAGCTAACAAGAAGGTACTGTTTTCTACCCACTACCTGGCCGGAGATGCAAAAGCATGGTGGAACAGCGTTCGCGCGATGATAGGAGGTCAGATGATGACTTGGGATGAATTCAAAGTCAAGTTCAGCAGAACCCATGTGCCACCGGGTTTGATCAAGAGAATGAGAGATGAATTCAGGGAACTGAAGCAAGGGAGGATGACCGTAGTGGAATACCATGACAAATTTTTGTGATTGGCTAGGTATGCACCAGATGAGATAGACACAAAAGCCAAGAAGAAGGAGAGATTCCTCAGTGGTCTGCATGATGAAATGCAGACAATGTTAGTCAATAACCCCTTTGCTGATATTGAATCCTTACTAGATTCCGCCATTCAGATGGAAGGCAAGATCAACCAAGCTAATGAGAACCGCAAGCGTCACATGATGCATCAACCAGGAACCCACCATACACCAAAGTATCGCCCCAACCCATCTCTAGGATTTTCCCCAAGAAACAACAGACCCCCGATGAACCGTTCGACCTATCCCAACCATGGAAACCCAAGGCCAGGAGGAAACCACAATAACCCTAGCAACCTCAGCAATTTCAACCGTGCACCACCTAAGTTCAACAACAAAAATGTTGCCACCAACACCAACACTGCCCCAAGGACTGGAAGCAATGTTGTGCCTGAAATGTTTTGACATGTCTTCTTGAACACCAGATGATTTTTGATGATGAAAATGTTAATGCGTGAACATTATCCCTTTATAAAACTGATGGTTCTTTGGATGCAATACTGTTCCAATTTTATCGTACAACCACAATACCCGAAATTTGGGTAGGGCTTGACTGGAAATTTATATACATTTGTATGGATTCGCTTGCGGCCAAGGCTTGAGCTGAGGCTACCTTGTGAAGATTGTCCACCTGTGTAGTACCCAAGATGACAGTTGGTAATGGTTGGGAGGCCAAACTGACAGGAAAGGTGCCGATACTAGGGCGTGTAATTGAAAGGTTAGGATTGATTATCCGCATACTGAGTATGGTGAATTTAGGATTGTTCCTGACGGATGTATCGAATGTTGTGGTGAAAGTGTACAATCTCTGCCGAGTGTCAAACTATTCGAATAGCCGCGTCCGCGGTTATGGACAGTTGGAGTGGCCATACTATTCCGTCATCAGATGTTTTCAAAATGACTTATGAAATGATTTATGACTTAACTTGACCACACCAGAGTTTTGATATGAAATTCAAGTTCCCACTTAGGTGTTACAAAATGCTCAACTAGCTTTCTTTGCTTTTGAACTTACTAGAGGTAAATCTGGCTTTTTGCAAAACAACCCTAGAGCTTAGTATATCCTACTAAAACCCCCACTTCACTTGTTAGTATTAGTTTGCGAGTACTTAAAGAGTACTCATGGCTTTGTCCCTGGCTATTCCCGTGGCCAGACTATGAAGAGGAGTATCAGGAAGATGGACAGGAAGAAGGTTACGATAACTAGGATCATCTCTCATTGTCAGCATTGCCTGTGACCATGAAGATGGAGCTTCGCCTACGCTATTGTTATTATTACGTTATTCCGCTGCTTTAATTGTATTAAGACTGGAGCATGAGATCCTTATTTGTGTAAGACCTTATGTATGGTTTGTAATGGATGATGTACTGTGATGTCCAATCTGTTATGTCTCGCAAAAATGGTAATCCTGGTATTGCGATGTATGGCATAACAGGCATCTGGGATTAAAAATCAGGGTGTTGACAAGTTGGTATCAGAGCCATCCTGACCATAGGAGACCCTACTTAGAATGGACGTTTGAATCAAAAACTTAGTTTCAAAACCAAAGAAGTTAGTATTTATGAAAACTTATTCTCAATCTTATCACTTAGACTCTTTCATGAAAATTTATGTTCCTCAAAGATTCTTGCAAAATTACATAAAATTTAACACACTTGATCACTATACTAACTTACACATCCTTTATTCTTATAGATGGACGTGAAGTATAACATGTTTTATCAGTTGGGGAATGGAGGAGACCTCATCTTTGAGCGTGACTTGGACCAGCTTGCGAAGATGCTAGAGCGTCTGCACCCCGATTCTTCGGAGCTCAACTCAATGATTAGGAAGGAGAGGATTTGTATTGGCTAGTTGTTGCAAGTCTCTGGGAAATATTGAAGTCCCCACCGCAGAGGGAATTCAGTTCACCTTGAGAGAGAACAACTGGCTCGATGGACTTGCCAGGGCAATGCAGGAAGCTCTTGGTCGTCTATGTGGGAAGAGTATCAACTAGATCATGGGTACCCGCTTTGAGTTCTACCCAAGGTGTGATGTTATGGGATAGCCACTGGAGGCCCCATACCACCACGAGTTGAAGAGTCAATTGGACCATCTCAGCTTCATGATGTATGACCGTCAGAAGGAGTTGGACAATGCCCGCTCCTACGCCAACCACAAGTACGCCATCGCTGCCAAGAAGGATCAGACCATCGTTATGCTAGTGAAGGATCGCCAGTCTCGTCGACATCAGCTCAATAAGAAGGAGCGCATCATTGCCCATCTTTGCCACCGGATCACGGATTTGGAGGAGACCATCCACGAGAGAGATATGCAGTTGGAGGAGAGGGAGAATGCAGGGGAAGACCTTCGTGGAGACCCCTACTCCTATCTCAGCGATGATGATGACTTTCTGGAGGATCTGGCCATGGACTTCTTCACCGATGAGGATGACTTCGCCTTCATCGATGATGATGATGATGATGATGATGATGATGATGAGGATGATGAGGACACTGACTCCAAGGAGTAGTAGCACTTGAGCACTAGCATTAGAGAGTTGTATTTGGTCCCACTATATCGTAGTTTCCTAGAATGGTTCTTAAAACAATCTGTTTTCCTTTGTTGTGGTGTGTGTTTGTATTGTGTGCTATGAATGAATGAATGAAAAGCAAGTTGCTAGAAAAATCTGAGTCAAACTTTGAAAACTTTTCAAAACCCCGAACCGTAGAAATTTCCCTCTTTCCTCATAATCTACCTCAATCTTCAGATGCCTCGAGGAGGAAGCAACTCATCCCCGGACCCGATGTTGCAAATCTTGCAAATGTTGGTTTCTGACCGCGAAGCTGAAAGAGCCGAACGCCAAGCCAACTTAGCCACCCTTCAACAGATAGCTCAGTGGCCAACAACAATCAAGGGCATGGACATCAGGACAACCATGGATCTAAGCTCAAGAATTTCCAGAACACCAATCCACCCATTTTCACCAAGTCTGAAGAGCCCCTCGATGCCAATGATTGGCTGAAAACCATGGAGAACAATATGGAAGTTGCAGGAGTGGAAGCTAACGAGAAGGTACTGTTTTCTACCCACTACCTGGCCGGAGATGCAAAAACATGGTGGAACAGCGTTCGCGCGATGATAGGAGGTCAGATGATGACTTGGGATGAATTCAAAGTCAAGTTCAACAGAACCCATGTCCCACCGGGTTTGATCAAGAGAATGAGAGATGAATTCAGGGAACTGAAGCAAGGAAGGATGACCGTAGTGGAATACCGTGACAAATTTTTGTCATTGGCTAGGTATGCACCAGATGAGATAGACACAAAAGCCAAGAAGAAGGAGAGATTCCTGAGTGGTCTGCATGATGAAATGCAGACAGTGTTAGTCAATATCCCCTTTGCTGATATTGAATCCTTACTAGATTCCGCCATTCAGATGGAAGGCAAGATCAACCAAGATAATGAGAACCGCAACCGTCACATGATGCATCAACCAGGAACCCACCATACACCAAAGTATCGCCCCAACCCATCTCCAGGATTTTCCCCAAGAAACAACAGACCCCCGATGAACCGTTCGACCTATCCCAACAATGGAAACCCAAGGCCAGGAGGAAACCACAATAACCCTGGCAACCCTAGTAATTTCAACCGTGCACCACCTAAGTTCAACAACAACAATGTCGCCACCAACACCAACACTGCCCCAAGGACTGGAAGCAATGTTGTGCCTGAAATGTTTTGACATGTGTTCTCGAACACCAGATGATTTTTGATGATGAAAATGTTAAGGCATGAACCTTATCCCTTTATAAAACTGATGGTTGTTTGGATGCAATACTGCTCCAATTTTACCATACAACCATAATACCCGAAATTTGGGTAGGGCTTGACTGGAAATTTATATACCTTTGTATGGGTTCGCTTGCGGCCAAGGCTTGAGATGAGGCTACCTTGTGAAGATTGTCCACCTGTGCAGTACCCAAGAGACAGTTGGTAATGGTTGGGAGGCCAAACTCACAGGAAAGGTGCCTATATTAGGGACTGTAATTGAAAGGTTAGGATTGATTATCCGCATATTGAGTATGGTGAATTCAAGATTGTTCCTGACGGATGTATTGAATGTTGCGGTGAAAGTGTACAATCTATGCCGAGTGTCAAACTATTCGAATAGCCGCGTCCATGGTTATGGACAGTTGGAGTGGCCATACTATTCCGTCATCAGATGTTTTCAAAATGACTTATGAAATGATTTATGACTTGACTTGACCACAACAGAGTTTTGATATGAAATTCAAGTTCCCACTTAGGTGTTACAAAATGCTCAACTAGCTTTCTTTGCTTTTGAACTTAGTAGAGGTAAATCTGGATTTTTGCAAAACAACCCTAGAGCTTAGTATATCCTACTAAAAACCCCCCACTTCACTTGTTAGTATTAGTTTGCGAGTACTTAAAGAGTACTCATGGCTTTGTCCCTGGCTATTCCCGTGGCCAGACTATGAAGAGGAGTATCAAGAAGACGGACATCAAGAAGGTTACGACAACTAGGATCATCTCTCATCGTCAGCATTGCCTGTGACCATGAAGATGGAGCTTCGCCTACGCTATTGTTATTATTACGTTATTCCGCTGCTTTAATTGTATTAAGACTGGATCATGAGATCCTTATTTGTGTAAGACCTTATGTATGGTTTGTAATGGATGATGTACTGTGATATCCAATCTGTTATGTCTCGCAAAAATGGTAATCCTGGTATTGCGATGTATGGCATAACAGGCATCTGGGATTAAAAATCTGGGTGTTGACAGCAAACTAAAAACAAAGTAATGAGAAAGAAGTGGAGGACTCCCCTTGTGAAGACGTCCTTAGCCTCCCCTGCAACGGCGCCAGAAAACTTGATGGCTTACGCGTGGTTGAGATGGAGACTGTTGGGAACCCCAAGAGCAAGGTGTGAAGCAGCACAGTAGCAAGTCTTCCCTCAGTAAGAAACCGAGGTTATCGAACCAGTAGGAGGAAGGAAACGTCACACAGGTGTTGCAATCAACACGAAGACCTGCACAACACAAACTCAAGACTTTTCCCCAACTAACAGTGAGGTCGTCAATCTCACCGGTTGCTGTAACAAAGGATTAACTGTATGGTGTGGAAAGTGATGGTGGTTTGCAGCAAGTAAACAATGGAAGATGTATCAATGGTAAAGATTGGACTGGGGTCCATAGTTCACTAGAGGTGCTCTCCTTAGATAAACAACATGGCATGAAGGGTAAACAAATTACAACAGGGCAATTGACAGGAACTGGGCAAGGCATAACAATGCAATACCAGACAAAAAGATCCTATGAGATTCGATTGGGCACTACAACAATATTCATAGACCGCCATCCAATTGCATCTATGACTAGTAGTACACCTTCAGGTTATCATTCGAACCCCCTCCAGTATTAAGTTTCAAGCAACAGACAACTGCTTTAAGCAAAGTGTGTAAGGTAAACAATCCACTTGTTCCATGAACAAGAGATCGTTGTTTTCTCCCTAGTAGCAACAGCACATCTACAACCTTAGAGATTTCTATCACTTCCCTTGGAAACTAGAGGCATGAACCCACTATCGAGCATAAATACCCCCTCTTGGAGTCACTAGCAACTACTTGGCCAAGATAGCTACTAACAACAGAGAGCATGCAAGATCACAAACAACACAGACATGATAGAATCAAATAGAGGAAACCATTAATCAATCTGACATTGTAATCTCAATATCCATCTGATCACCGCAAACACAACATGCATGATTAAAAATAGATTAGATCTTGATCATGTATGGAGCTCACAAGATCTATACATGAAAGCACAAGGAGGATATACAACCATCTAGCTACTACATGGACCTATAGTTCAAGGTGGAACTACTCACGCATCATACCAGAGAAGAAGGCCTCCGGGATGATCTCCCCTCCGGCAGGGTGCCGGGAAGAACTTCAGATCCCTCCGTTCTAGGGACGATGGTGGCAGTGGCTATAGACGGTTTCGTGGAGTTTTGAAAGGGTGCCTAGTGTTTCTGCATCGGGATTTCTTATAGGCGAGGAGGCGAGGCAGGGGGGTGCCCGGGGGGCCACACCCTATTCAGGCGTGATCCAGGCTTGGCCGCGCCTCGGGGGGTGTGGCCACCCTGTGGCGCCCCTCCGTTTCGTCTTCTGGATTCGTTTCGCCCACGGTAAAATAATGACTTTGGCTTTTGTCCCATCCAATTCCAAGAATATTGAGTTTTTGCCTTTCTGGAACCAAAACCAGAAGAAAACAGGCAACTGGCACTGTGGCAACTTGTTAATAGGTTAGTTCCATAAAAGATATAGAAACACCTCAAAGTGTAGACAAAGCAAAGCAAAGTAGATACTAAACAAGCATGGAACATCAAAAATTATAGATACGTTTCTGACGTATCAGACGTCACTCCTCCGAGCTCAAGGGCCTCTACTTCCATCCCTTTGGAAGACGTGACGAGGAGGGAGAGGCTATACTGTATGACGAGACCACTAGAGAGACCATTTAGCATGTGCGTCTTTATCTTCAGGACCTAGAGAGCCTCCTTAGGCACCTCGATACTGATAGGACCAACATCATGCTTAGCCATGACGAGCTACGCGTCTAGTTGAGGGAGAAGGACAAGGCCTTCGAGGAGCAGGATGAGTGCATCGGAGATGGAAGCTAGATTCAAGAAGCAAGACAAGAGGTTCAAGAACCAAGAGAAGAGAGTGCAAGATAGGAACAAGAAGATCAATGAGATGAAGGCTGAGATGGAGCTCAAGGATCTTGAGCTAGAGACACAGTAGGAGGTGATAGAGAGGCTGCGTTCGCAGAAGAGAGAGCTTCAGGTGAAGGTCGATGCTTTGACCAACAGCGTGGAGGAGTACAAGGCAGGAATCAACGCAGCAGGACTTACTCTAGTGGAACAGGAAGTCAATATGGAGGAGTAGTGTTGACTACTTGGCTATCTATCTATCTATCATATTTTTATTTATCGAGTTGCATTGATCATCCAACATGTGGATGACTATGATAGTGTGTTTACTTTGCAAACTTGTTCGTTTTGAATCCTAAAGTTTATCATGTGCTTGCTTTTTTTGTGATTTTTGCTATGTGTTGTGATGTGCATGTTATTATCTATGGGGTATTTATCCTTTCTTATCCTTATTGAAACCATAGATGCCTCCCCGTCGTTCCAATCCAAACAATAACAACAACAACAATGGCAATGAGATGCAACAGCTGATGACAGCTCAGACTTAGTTGATGCAAATGATGACTTAGTTTATGGCGAATCAGAATCAGAACCAAAACAACAACAACAACAACAACAACAACAACGACAACAACAACAACAATAACAACCAAAAAACCCACCAGCTTTTGATATGCTCACAAGGTTTCTAAGATTGAGGCCTGCTAAGTTTTCTGGAACCACTGATCCTATGGTAGCCAATGATTGGTTACGTTATGTGAACAAGGACTTGGTTACAGTTGGTTGCACTGATGATGAGGAAGGCAGATTTGCAGCACACCTGTTAGAAGGACCAACAGCTACTTGGTGGGACAACTTCCAAATCACTACTCCTATTGAAGAAGTGACTTGGGCAATATTTGAGGATGGATTCCGCACTGCTCATATCTCTTCAAGAGTGATGGGATTGAAGAAGAAGGAATTTCACAACCTTAACAGAATATATTGAAGAGTTCAACAATCTGGCACACTATGCACCAGATGATGTTGACACTGATGCAAAGAGAAAGGAGAAGTTCCTTGAACGGCTGAATGATGAGATGAGCATGCTAATATCCGTTGCATATGTTCCAACTTATCAGTCTCTATGTGATAAAGCTACCATCTTGGAAAGTAAGATGAAGCAGGTTGAGAACAGAAAGAGGAAACACCACTTTGATAAGCATAGTTCAGGATCGTCACACAAGCGTTCCTTTGGTGAAGGAGGTGGAAGTTCTGGATCCCACAAGCATGGGAGTCACAACAACCATCGCAACAATAGCCACCACCATGATAACAAGAATCACCGTGGTCATGAAAATGGTGGATATAGAAACCACAAGAGTGGGTACAAGAGTCACCATGGTGGGAATGGCAATGGAAGTCAGCCAGCTAAGAGGGACATCAGTCAGGTTGAATGCTTCAAGTGCAAGAAAACTGGGCACTATGCAAATGAATGCCTAGAAAAGAAGACTGATGGTTCCAAAAAGCCAAACCCTTTATAGAAGGGACATATGAACCACATCAATGTGGAAGAAATCCATGATGAGGTTGATGCTGTGATTGGTAAGTTCAAGATTAATTCCTTTCCAGCACTTATCCTTTTTGATACCGGCACATCACATTCATTCATTTCAAGAGCATTTGTACACCAAAATGGACTTCCAACTGAAACTATTGGATGTCCTATTAAAGTAAGCTCCCTAGGTGGAGAGATGATAGTAAATTTTGGATGCCATGATCTAGTCTTAGAATTTGGGAAGAACAAATTTCCAGTTAGTCTAATAATTCTAGAATCCCAAGGATTGGATGTAATTTTGGGCATGGATTGGATGACTAAATATGAAGGAGTAATAGATTGTGCCAATCGTACGGTTACACTCACAACCCCAGATAAGAAACGAATTAGGTTCAAGTCTAACTTTGAACCAAAAGGGAGTAAGCTAAATTCTCTTAAGAGGGTTAGCCTAGATAGTGTGCTAGTAGTGAAGGAGTATCCGGATGTGTTTCTAGAGGAATTACCAGGAATGCCACCAGATAGGGATGTAGAGTTTCTGATTGACTTACTGCTCGGATCTGGACCCATAGCCAAGAGGCCTTACAAGATGTATGTGGATGAGTTGAAGGAACTCAACAAACATCTTGGAGAACAGTTGAAGAAAGGATTTATCCAACCAAGTTCTTCGTCTTGGGGTGCACCAGTTCTGTTTGTTGAGAAGAAAGACAGAAGTCAGAGGCTATGCATAGATTATCCTTCACTCAACAAAGTGACTATAAAGAACAAGTACCCTTTTCCTAAAATCAATGATCTTTTTGATCAGCTAGAAGGAGCTCATGTCTTCTCAAAAATTGATCTCCGATCAGGCTACACTCAGCTAAAGATTAGAGAACAAGACATACCTAAGACTACTTTTACCACCAGGTATGGATTATATGAGTATACTGTGATGCCATTTGGACTAACAAATGCACCAGCTTATTTCATGAACATGATGAACAAGGTGTTCATGGAGTTCCTTGACAAGTTTGTTGTGGTATTCATCGATGACATATTGATTTATGCCAAGAGCAATGAAGAGCATGAAGAACATTTGCATTTGATTATTGAGAAGCTCAGAGAGAACAAGTTATATGCCAAGTTTAGCAAATGTGAGTTTTGGCTGAATGAAGTTGGTTTTCTCGGACATGTTGTGTCTTGGGATGGTATAGCTATCGATCCCGCAAAGGTGTCAGCTGTAACTGAGGGGGAATCTGTGACACCCTCGGGATTAGGGCTAAACAAATCCCATAACTCCATCTGAAATAAGCTTAACCTTGAGCTCGAGAATATCCAGTGAAGAATCGGTAACATGACAGTGACCCTACGACACAAAAATTTATTATAGCAAGCTCATAACTAAGAAGAGAACCAAATTATTACAAGCAGAGGTCACCAACCACAAACATCAAACAACAGAAGGCAAATTATGCTATTAAGTATAGCAAACTTAACAAATGGCCTAAGAGGCCTGAAGCATAATGATGACGTCCCAGCCCATAGATTCCAGGCTGCCGGCTGGGAACCCCAAGCTACTCATCGATGTCGATGTAGTACGGAACTCGTCTTCAGGTGGACACTTACTCTACCAAAAGTATCGACAAATCAAGGTGAGTACAGGGTGTACTCCGCAAGACTTATTGCTGATGGAGTTGTTTTGCATCAAGCCATTATTTGTTTATAAAACAAGAGGGAGAAGAATATCGTATATTCAGAGTATTTTAAAAGGGGATAAGGAAGCGACATCTTCGAAAATATTGATCATCTTCTTTTGATATCCACCGAATCATCATCATCTGAACGAGGATCACCCCCTCGTACCCAGGAGGAAGCATCCTTAAGCACACGTTTATCTGCCAAGTTTTACGGTTAGGTTAAAGTTCTCTATGATCTTAGAATTTGGTCACCGAGCGTTCATAACCGTGGACACAGCTTTTCGAAAAGATTTAACCCTGCAGGGGTGTACAACTTTACCCACACGTACCAACCGACTCTTAATGCCAACCTTATTAGCCCTCTTCCTTGGAAGGCCGACAGAGGGTGGTTGGCCACAACCTTTACCTTGCTTTCGCCGAGACCATGAGTCACTCAATAAGTATGGTTATGCCATAACGGGTCAAATCCCGAAGCCGGTACTTAAATATGTGAGGCGAGGTTGGTTAATAGGGGCTCCATCGACCCCAAGCAACCCGGTCCATGCTTACCTACAAATCTTTCAAAAGATTTTCTATGCATATGTCGAATGGAACAGCCGAACTATGTGATTCATAGAATCGACAAGGCAAGTTAATCAGGCGAGGGGTTCCCAAGCCCCGTATGGCTGTACGCTCATCTCGGTTCCAAAGGCAAGAACTCAGGTTGTTGGGGATATGCTATATGGGTATCCTCATAGCATGTCTCTTATCCGACTAACCCGGGTGGCCCATAGTCGGTAGCATGGCCTGTGGCCTTGATTAGGTGGATCCAGAAGGGAGGCCCATGCCGAATAAAGGAAGGCTACGGTGGAGTCACCAGCGTACCCGGAGCCTTGGAGTGCAAGATACACAAGACTAGTGATAGACGGTGTAGGACTCTGTAACCTGTCCGGCTAGGACTTTTCCCTGTAACCCTAGGATCTGGCGACTATATAAGTCGGGCCTATGGGAGCCTTTAGGGCACAATCTCATACACAACTTAGTAAAGATTCGTACAACCTCGCACAGCGAACCTATCTTTGTAAATGGGCGTATTGCCCTTATAGTGATTTATAGCAGGAGTAAGATTCCGCCACCGTCGTGGGATCTGAACCTGGGTAAGCTGTGTTACCTCGTTCCCGTCAACCGTCCGCCTTACCCCACTTCTCTAAACATGCACTGTGAGGACCCCTCCATGGCGTACTCGTCGGCAATACCATGACAGTTGGCGCCCACCGTGGGGCAAGAGGCGCTTCAGGCTCTTCAGCGGGCGAGGACCAAGATCTTCGCTGGAATCGGCAAAACCGTAGCCATCGGCCGTGTTCTCTTCTCCGGCAACGTTCCGATCGTCCCCCCTGACGAGTTCTGGATCCCGGCGAAGACGAACCCTATGTGGTGTTCGATCGTTCCTATCAGAGACATCCACCTCTTCATCGGCGAAACCGACTCGGGCACTAGTTCCCTGGGAGTCGAAGAAGCATCAAGACCCGCACGGACCGCCTACGGGCAGGATACGTTCGCGGAAGGATCGATGTCAGATCTCTCCTCGGAGTTTGCCGGCAAAGATCGGAAATCATCAAGACCCGCACGGACCGCCTACGGGCAGGATATGTTCGCGGAAGTATCGATGTCGGATGTCTCCTCGGAGTTTGCCGGCAAAGATCGGAAAAATTCAAGAGCCACCCAAACTGCCCCTATGCAGGATATAAAGGTGGAAGATTACTGCAAATCCGTCGGCTTTATCCGCGCGTCTAGACAGTAGAGATCCAAGTTCGTCGGTGTGGTTACCATCTTCGGCCTGGCGCGCTGCGTTCAGAGAGAGGGCGAAAACCCCCGCGACTACCTCGCCAGGTGGCTCCGTATACGGGCCGACCTGGCCAATTACCCTGATGATAATGCTTTGTATCACTTCGTGGAAGGACTGGACCGCTGCACACTTCTCCGACATTCTTTACGTCGGTAGCAGGCAATAGGACACCTTACCCTCGAAGAGATGGTGAGCACCGTCAATAGCTACGCGGCAGCTGACACGGCAGCCCAGATGGAGCTTGCGCTCAGAGACGGAGAACCTCCGGTTCCGCAGCCGCCGCCATCGTCATAGCAGCACCACCGCCTCCAGCCATCATTGAGGCCGTTGCACCTCCACTGCCCGTCATGGAGGAAGTCCTGGCACCCTTCGACTCTATCATTGATGCGCTTTATGCTGATTTCAGTGCAGATTCATAGGAGGTAGACTTCAGTCCAGAAGAGCTAGAGTCCGCTATGCAGGAGATGGAGGAGGAGTACTCGCGCGACGAGCAAGCTAACAACACCGTCATGTCTCGAGGGGTGTTTGTCACCATTGGGACAGCGATGGATGAAGATCAACTCAGGCAAGCTCCGCCTACGGTGCTGGAAAAGGGGAAGGGGCCACTAATTGCTGCCGACGATGATCGCGCAAAGGTCATGCCTCCTTCGCCTAACCCAGTGCAGCAGCCGCAGGAACTCGGCACCGGTCCGAGCAACAACAACACCGCAAACTTGCCGCCTCCAGCATCCACGTCGGCAGCAGCCCATGTTACTCCAGCTGATAGAGTGATGTACGGCAATCTCCTCGTCGAGCCACTAACCGTTGATCATATCTGGAACATGACTCAGCTTGACGAGAAGCGCCACCAGCTGCTGGAGGAGGCGCAAGCCATCGCGGAGCAAGGCGCTAAGCTAGATCGAGATCTGGTCAACACGCAGAAGTCCATAGAGAAAGCTAGAGCAATGGAGGCCGAGTACAAGACTCTGTTGTAGCA
Source organism: Avena insularis (assembly GCA_023614405.1). Lineage (NCBI taxonomy): Eukaryota > Viridiplantae > Streptophyta > Magnoliopsida > Poales > Poaceae > Avena > Avena insularis. The sequence continues at coordinate 50,116,716 of CM042687.1, read as the reverse complement.
GCAGAAGGCTCCGGCTTGCGTCATCAACGATCCTGGTGTACGGTGTAACCTAGGATGGGCTCCCTCGAAGCCGACACAGGCCAAGCCATACATTGATAGTGAAGGCAAGCAGGTGATGCCCACCCCACTCCTTAACCTCGCCGTCGCCAAGACCCTTCTGGAGCAGGATAGATCGCCTGAGGCAGTAGAACAGGTCTATGACCTAGTGTCCAAGGCGGTAAAGCAGCAGGAAAAGGCCACCTCTCAGAGGCTTGAGTTTGATCCAGCGCTCTGCTGGTCTAGCCAGTACAAACCGCCAAGGGACAAATCTCCTCAGGATGTCGGATCATAGACGGATTCATCAGAACGAAGACGGAGGGATGCGTGCAACAGGAAGGATGCTATCCCCATATCCTCCGACCACGGAGAAAAAGCCCGACCTTGCCGCCCATCGCCACCGCCCCGATCCCCCCGACGTCAAGAAGACTACAAGGCTCACCATCGCACGGATATGCCCCCTCCAAAGCAGTGTGACATCGTCATCCGCGACAACGCGGTGCAGACCCGTCATGATGAAGAGCGCCACCAAGGACACAAGAGCAGGTCACACCACAACCCTCCGCGTCCGACAAGCAACCATGACAGGTGCGAGGCGTAGCAGGGTGGTAACAAAAAGAAGGCTAACCCACCGCCACCTCCGCCTCCGTCGCCGCCAAGCAGTCACCAATGCGGAAGAGGCCCGCGTCATTCATGCAGCCCATCCCCTGTTGACAACAAGAAGAAGAACCCGGAGCCGTACGATGCACGTTCGCGGATCGATAAGATCCACGAGGCCCGGGAAGGACCATACCTGGGACCATGTTGTTTTGGACCTGCAATACGGTCCGCAACTTACCCCAAAGGTTTCTGGATCGACAAGACCATCAAGCCCTATGACGGCACCGCCAAACCTGCCACATGGTTGCAGGACTACGGCAATGCGGTGGAGACTTCCGGAGGCAACCCCAACGTCGCCGTTAAGTACCTCCCGTTAATGTTGGCAGGCACGACCCGTCAATGGATCGACGACTTGCCAGAGAAATCTATCTACAACTGGCTGGATATGCAAGAAGCATTCACCAAGAACTTTGAGGGTACATACAAGCGTCCCTGCACTGTGGGCGATCTACAGCGGTGCATGCAAGAGAAATACGAGACGTCTCGCGCCTACCTCTCCCACTGGCTGGATATGAAAAATTCCTATGCAGGAGTGCATGCTCAGACCGCCATGGCCGCCTTTATCGATGGGTTGGAAAGGGGTACGTTGCTCTGACATAAGCTAAAGCGCTTGCAGGACAATCATCAGCTTGACTTGAATCATATGATTCAGTTAGCTAGTGAGTTCGCAGCTGCCGATGACGATGCTCGTGGCTCTTTGCTGGCAACGGCCGTTCCAACCCAAGCTCGGAAGAACAGCAGTACAAAGCGGAAAACCGCTCCAGAAGAAAAGCAATCTACCGACATGGTCGCTATGACTTTTGCAGGACGAGGAGAAGGCGGACAACGTGGCCGAGGAAGGGGAGCGGGCCGCGGGCAGCAGCGAGGAAGTGAAACCACCTCGGCGCCGCTCCGCGTTCCCCAAACCTACGAGGAGTACCGCGATATGCCGTGCCTCGTACACCTCAACGCCAACGGCAACGCCACCCATACCAGTCAACACTGCAAGTTCGTCAACGACCTCAAGGAAGACCTGGAGTCAGGCTACAAGCAAAGTCGGAAGAACAGACCGCGAGGCAAGGGCAAGGGGAAGAAGAAGGAGGAGGAGTCCAAGGATTCAAGTGACATGGACGAGGACGTTGACCCCAAGCACGCCGCCAAGAGCGATGACAAGGGCAAGAACCCCTTCACAAAGAAGGCCCCAGTCTACCACACTTTCCTTGGCACCCCCACCGTCCGACAACAGAAGACCTCTCTAAGGATCCTGATGGCCACTCTCCCCCCAGTTCTCCAATACCTGCGCTGGTCGGAGGTTCCAATAACTTGGGACAGGACGGACCACCCAGACCTTGTGCCCACGGAGAACCATTACGCCATGGTCATCAACCCATTGATTGACGGCGTGGAGTTCACCAAGTGCATGGTGGATAGTGGAAGCAGCATCAACATCATGCATCTGGATACACTGCAGAAGATGAACTTGACGGAGGAAAACCTAAGGCGGACCAACACCGTGTTCCATGGCGTAGTTCCTGGTCGGGAGGCTCGGTCCCTTGGGTGCATTACGCTTCAGGTTCCAAGAGCGCATGACCTTTGAGGTGGTCCCCTTCAAGAGCATGTACCATGTCATATTCGGCCGCGACATGTTCCACACGTTCATGGCCAAGCCATGCTTCATCTACAATAAACTCAAGATACCCGGACCAAACGATGTCATCATCGTATCCGAAAGCTTTACCAAGGCAAGGGACTGCGAGATCAATGAAGCAGCTATTGCAGAAGCTGTCCTCTACAACGAAGAATTCAAGGAGATCCAGAGCAAGGTCAATGACTCAGAGATGCCCGCGTCGAAGAAGCAGATCTCCGACTCCGCTCCTGCGTTCAAGGCCGCCATCGAGACCAAGCCGGTGGAACTTGTGGTAGGCGATGACTCCAAGACCGTCGCATTGGGACGAACCTGGATCCCAAATAGGAAAGCGCGCTCGTCGAGTTCCTCCGTGAGAATAGGGACATCTTTGCCTGGCAACCTGCCGACATGAAAGGTGTACCCAGGGAACTTGCCGAGCACAGCTTAAACATAGATCCAAAGTGTAAACCAGTGAAACAACCTCAGCCTTAATTCATTGGTTCCCTTTTTGGGATCTTCGGGGTTCCAGCCGGCAAATGGATCTTCGGGGTTCCAGCCAGCAAATTGTTGGGATTCATCGTTTCCCAGCGCGGAATCAAGGTCAACCCGGAGAAAATCAAGGCCATCTTAAACATAAATTGTCCGACATGCCTAAAGGACATTCAACGACTAACAGGTTGTGTTGCAGCAGTTAGTCGGTTCGTCAGCCGACTTGGAGAGAAGGCTTTGCCGCTATACAAGTTGCTGAAGAAGGCGGACAAATTCACATGGACAGACGAAGTAGATGCAGCATTGAAGCAGCTCAAGGAGATTCTTTCCTCAGCGCCCATCCTTGCAGCACCCGAGCCTGGAGATCCCCTGTTAATTTACATGGCGGCAACCAACCGGGTTATTAGCATCGTCGTCATGGTAGAGCGGAAGGAACCAGGCTACGAGCACGGAGTTCAACGACCAGTTTACTATGTGAGCGAGGTCTTGACGGAGTCCAAGCAGCGTTACCCGCACTACCAAAAGATAGCTTATGGAGTATTCCTCACTTCTCGGAAGCTGAGGCATTACTTTCAGGAGCACCCAATCACAGTAGTGAGCAAGACTCCACTATCCGACATTATCAATAACAGCGACGCTACAGGAAGGGTCGCGAAGTGGGGCATTGAACTTGTCGCCTTCGAGATCACCTACAAGAGACACGACGCTATCAAGTCACAAGCTTTGGTGGATTTTATTGCAGATTGGATGGAGATGCCAGATGCTACTCCGCTGCTAGAACCATAGTACTGGGTGATGCACTTTGATGGATCAAAGTTGCTCAACGGCTCGGGGGCTGGTGTACTGCTACGGTCACCAAAAGGAGACAAGCTGCACTACGTTCTGCAGATCCACTTCGAGGCTACCAACAACATGGCGGAGTATGAAGCACTCATTCACGGACTACGTGTAGCCAAGGATATTGGCATCAAGCGCATAGTTTGCTGTGGAGATTCCGACTTGGTTGCCCGGCAGGTGGCTGGCACCTGGAACACACGGAACCCTATGATGGCGGCATATCGTGACGAAGTGGACGAGATAGCCAAGAGCTTCTTGGGCTACGAAGTCAAGTATGTGCCTAGGGAACAAAACGAGGCGGCTGATCTACTGTCTAAGCTTGGATCAGGGCGCAAGCAAATTCCGCCAGGAGTTTTCCTAGAGCATCTATGCACACCATCCGTGAAGGGCGCCGACATAGACAACCCGGATAGAGCTGACTCTTTCGTCAACATGGTGACAAAGATCCCTCCGGCTTGGAAAAACCGTTCATGGAGTACCTCGGACACGGAACTTTGCCCGACGATGAGGTCGAAAGACGGCAAATAGTACGACGAGCAAAGGGTTATACCATAATCAATGGGAAACTCTATAAAAGGAGCACTACAAGGGCATACTTAAAGTGCATTTCCCAGCTAGAAGGTATGGAAATCCTACGCGAGATCCATCTCGGAGACTGCGGGCATCACGCCGCTCCTCGATCATTGGTCGCGAAAGCCTTCCGGCAAGGATTCTACTGGCTGACCGCGAAGGCGGACGCCGACAAGCTGGTTGAGACATGCACGGGATGCCAGTATTATGCCCGACAACCACATGTTCCTGCTGAAGAATTGCGAACAATACCAATAACTTGGCCGTTTGCAGTCTGGGGGCTAGACATGGTGGGACTGTTACAGACGGCACCGTGTGGATTTACGCATCTGCTTTTAGCAGTTGACAAATTCACCAAATGGATAGAAGCTAAACCCATTAGAAAGCTTGATGGGGCAACTGCCCTTCGGTTTGTCCGGGATCTAGTGGTGAGATTTGGTCTCCCACACCGCATCATCACCGACAACGGAAGCAACTTGTCACTCGGAGAAGTGGAGGCCTATTGCTGGGACAAAGGCATCCGACTTGACCTTGCATCTGTGGCACACCCACAATCCAATGGTCAGGTTGAGCGAGCCAATGGATTAATTTTGCAGGGAATCAAGCCACGTCTTGAGGCACCGCTACACAGAGCAGCTGGAGCCTGGGCGGAAGAATTGCCATCTGTGTTGTGGAGTTTACGAACCACACCCAACAGATCCACCGGATACACCCCTTACTTCATGGTATATGGAGCAGAAGCCATCCTACCTTCCGACATCCTCCACGACACACCAAGAGTTGCCGCCTACGACGAAGATGACGCTGAAGAATCCAGACGCCTAGATGTGGACCTTCTCGAGGAGGAGCGTGTTTTGGCATGCCAAAGATCCGCCATCTACTAGCAGAAGCTACGCAACTACCATAGTCTCCGTGTTCGGCATCGCTCGTTTAAAGAGGGAGATTTAGACTTAAGCAGAAGAAGTCACACAAATTATCCCCGCCATGGGAAGGACCGTTCATCATAAGCAAGACGCTGCTCAATGGGTCTTAATACCTTGTCGACAATCGTGAACTCAAGGATAGACCCAACGAAGGTCATAAGCGTAAGCGACGTGACCCGGATGATGACTACCCGGAGCTTGATCGGCCATGGAACATAGCACAGCTACGTCCTTTCTACACTTAGCATCTTTTATCTAATTGTGTACCTCTTATATGATCAATGAAATAAAGCTATTTGGTTCACTCATATTTCTGAGTCTTTTACCTCCTTTAGTGTTCATTTTTGGATCATATAAAACCTTTATGCACAAGTCTTGCGATTGCACTTGTGAAAATTTCGCCTACGGGTGTTAGCTTAAGTTTTCTGGTCTACACATTCTTTGTCGTTTTTATGTGGATTCTGGAGTAGTGACTTTTGGCACTTATTGTCGGAGATTTTGTGCTCAGGTTATTGACGGTGCCATTGGGCATCATCACCTAAGCGCATGGTTCCGGCAACGAGTCTTCCGACTCACGAAAAGTCAAGCATAAGAACCAGAGTAATGGATAAGCCAGCCTTGCTTAAAAATATATACATACTGGGAATTAGTTCTTAAGTCGCAAGACTTAACAATCATTGTTTCCGCCTTAAGATTACATCACCAAGTTTCTTCTGTGCACACACCAAAGGTGAAACAAAAATTACAAAGTGTTCTTCATTCTTTGGGCGCAGGAGACTTGGAGGCCGCATCATCACCAGTCGGAGAATCACCCTCAACATCAGCGATGTGATGAGACTCGGAGGAGTCTTGGTTGACGCTATCGATGGTGTTCCTAGGCACGAAGACGTCAACATCCACCAACTCGGCAACCCTGGTGTCATAGCCCGCGAGTGATGACAGGATGGCTTCGTGATCGATCTCCTTGCCATCATCATCTACGTCGGGGATGCCAGAGGTCACCGTGTCGATGTGGGCATCTTCATAGTGTTCCTTCACCATAGACAGCGCCATCCTTGCGCCATCCCGTGCGCATGAAGCTTTCCAGCTCGCGACACGCTCGGGGGCTCGGCGCAGAATCTCCAAGTACTTCGCCACGGAGTCCGAGGCCTTGATATATATCTGGAGGGGTTTAACAATCTCCTTGGCTTGGGTGATGGCGGTGTTGACGAGGTTGCTGGAAAAAACCATGCATTCCTTGTCCGAAGGAGGCGAGCGGGTTAAACCCATAGGCGCTAAAAATTCCAACAAGGATCGCATGAGTTCAATAAACTCTAAAGTATCCAGACTACAGAAATACAAGGCGGAGGAAACTTACTGAAGATGCTGGCCTTAGCCTGCCAGACGGTGTCCGCCAAGGATTCCTTCTCTTGTTGGAGGAGCTTAAATGCCTCGCTATGACGATGGTTTTGCTCATCAGCAGCTTGCTTCTAATCTTTTAAGATCGCAAGCTCCTCCTTCAAGCGATTAATCTCAGCGGAGGCGGAATCTTGAAGGGCTTTCATGGAATCCTCGTGCATCTTCAGCATCTCCTTCCTCTCCTCCTTCAGGATCTTGTTCTCGCTGTCCAGCTGCTGGATATGCTTGGACTGCTCGACAATGTCCTTGGCCTTGGCGACATGTTCTGCAAGTCGGAGAAAACCACGTACATAGTGAGTACTCAGAGATTATGGGCACAAACGTAAGACGGAAATGCGCAAAAAGAAAACAGACTCTTGTTTTTGATGATCTGTTCCTTCAAGATGGAAGTTTTACCCTTTTCGGCTTCAAGATCTGTGTGCATCTTCTGATACTTGTCGTTGGCCATGCCCCTCCGAGCATTCTCATTCTGTGGAAACAAATACAAAGTTAAGTCGTTGTTTGGTCTGCTTGGAGCCCCTAGTCGGAGATTTTCCACCTAGATGCTCGGGGGCTACAGCGAGAGTTTTTAACTTATCAATATGCTTAGCTTTTCTTTAAGCATCTAGTCGGAACTAATTCAGTTACAACTAGAGGCTTGGGGGCTACAGCATTGAAAATTATGAACACTGTGTATGCTACTCTTAAAGCATCTAGTCGGAGTAATTCATTCCATCTAAATGCTTGGGGGCTACAGTGAGAGTTTTTTCTAACTTAGTCACTCTTAGAGCATATAGATGCAAAACCTATGGTTTTCCGTCTACATCCTCGGGGGCTACAGTGGAATACTCATATGAAATGCAAAAGGCAAAGTAAAACTTACAAGTGCAATAATCTTGAGGTTTGTCGGAGCAGCTTGCCAAAGGAAATGCTATTTCCCCGCAAGATATCTTCTTGTCGGAGCAATTCCTCAATACCGCACGTCGGAGATGACGGCACTCCTCCAGGAACCATAGTTGTGTTACTCGGCAGGAGCGCCAGGTAAACTATCTTTGGGAACTCGAAGGGTTTCTGGGGAGTAGGGGCGCCGCCTTCGGCAGAGGTACCAGCTCCCACCACCGCCTTGCCGCTACCGATGGCATCCTTAGCCGGAGCTTCAGCCATTTGAAGAGCAGCGCTCTCCTGCGTCGCCTGCTCGCCGACAACAGCGAGTTCGGTAGAGGCGCCAGAATCCACTTCCATGGCGGAAGGGCCTGGTGCCTCCTGGACTTGAGAGCTTGTCGGAGCAGAGGAGGGCTTGACGGCAGGAGTAGCAGGGGCGATGGCGGGGGAGGAGTCGCGATGCAGCATATCTTTGATATTTCTAGAAGCCCCAAGAGTCTTGGAGGACTTCTTGAGGCTGGTTGTGGCTTTCTTCCTGAAACGTGCAAAATGCATAAGTATGGGAATAAGACAGATAAATAAGACAATGTCGGAGAATGAGAGGCTTACACTAGGGGGGCGCTTTGGCAAAAATCCCGGTGGCTTTTCTCTTTTCCTCCTCCAAGGCGGCAGTAATCTTTTTGGAGGCTCCACCCTCCGTCTTCTTCTTCTTGCCTCCGTCGGCAGCGTCAGAGGTGGAGCTCTTCCGCTTTCGCGCCAACGGGACATCGTCGTCGGACACGACCGTGACTTCCTTCATCTTTGGATCGTAGATTTGGGCAGCCAGGTTGTCCTCATCTAGATCGCTAAGCTGTTAAGTGAGAAATCACCGTGTTAGATAAGATGGCACTGGCAAGACAGAGAAACTGGAGCAATGTCATACAAGGAAAATAAATACCTACCTTTGGGCACTTGCCATCTACGTACATGTCTCAGGTGATGGTGAAGTCGCGCTTCTTATCCTTCACCTTGACGATGTCCTTCAGATGGAGCTTGACGGAGTCGCTCGAGAAGTTATCCACGGAGATCCGGAGGGTATCCCTTCGATCGCTGGTGTACTCGTGCATGAACTTCACACGGTGCTGCAGAGGTTGGATTCGCCTGATGAACCGCACATGGCTAGGTCCAAGCCGGTCAAACCCGTCTCTACGAACCACTCGATCCGCCTTATTGCGCGTGAAGCATCGAGGTCAGAGGGAAGCGAGGCATGGGATCTCCATGTGGAAACTTCAGCGGCGGCTCCATCCACGAAGTCCGGGTACGTCACTTCTCGGCCCGCCAAAGGAATGTTGGGGCCGTAGAAGTACGTCCGCTGCCAGTTTTTGCATGACTCGTGGCCGACGATGTCGGGGAACCGCCGGCCAGGTCGGATCTTGAAGCTTATGGTGCCACAGTTCCTAAGCTCCTTCCTACTATGTCCGGCTTCACGTTTGACGGTGAAGAAGTACACGAACAAGTCTAACCTAGGACTAATCCCTAGGTAACCCTCACAAAGTGCCGCGAAGTTGCTAAGGACTAAGATACTATTGGGGGAGAGGTTATGGGGTTGAACCTTGAAGTGGTTCAAGACAGACAAAAAGAAGTGGGAGATGGGCAGGGAAACGCCGCGTACCAGCTGAGCCTTGAGGTACACCTTTTCTCCGGCTTGGGGAGAAGGTGTCACCTCGCCGGCCTGCGCCGCCCGCCAGGCGAGCCCCTCTGTCGCGGGGAGGTAGCCTTCAGCGACCATCTCTTGGATGTCGGGGCCGGTGATGTCCAAGCCGCGCCAGTCGCCCTTGTGCGAGTCTGGCTCTTCTTCCAGAGGCTCTAGTGCCGCCAGATTGTGGTCACCGCTAGTGGTTTCAATTACCGCCGATGCGGGGATGACCAGGCCCTCTGGGGGCACGACGATGGAGCTCGCCGGCTTCGCCGTGGCTTCGCTCGACGCCGCCATCAACGGGGAGGAGCTGCTGCTGGCCATGGAGGACTGGGAGGAGGTGACTGATGCAAAGAGAGTCTAGGGTTTCTTCGAGGTTTTACGCGGAGAGCTCGAGGAGGCGTGCGGCTGGAGGAAGAAGATGATGACGCGAGAGAATGGGGTAAAAAAGTGGCAAGTGTGCCACGGTTACTATTTATCTTACTCCGCGTTAAGATTCGTGCAGCTAATCGGACGGTTGTCGCGTAGACGACGTGTTCGTGGATGTGCGCGGTAATTTCGCCACATCTCCAACCGCCGCCGCCAACGGTTCGTATCGCTCACGCAGGAAAATTGGATATGATTGCGTTCTCTGCATGTGTGAGTTACGAGGCACCATTGAGCTAAGCCTACGTCGTCATAACTGACATGGTAGATGAGCCGTCGCATCGAAGATTCTGGCATGGACGGATTTAATCCGACTACGGAAGAGTACGATGGAAGATTCAGCATTTCTCTGACTTACTCATAGAAGATGGAGAAACCTTTGCAGGGTTCTTTGGGAGGACTACAAGATATTGCTTGACGATTTGCCAACATCCATATAGACGGAGCATTCCACGAGAAGAGGCAAGACGACGCAAGATCTCGGAGTTCTCCGGGGGCTACTGTTGGGGATATGCTATATGGGTATCCTCATAGCATGTCTCTTATCCGACTAACCCGGGTGGCCCATAGTCGGTAGCATGGCCTGTGACCTGCTGGGCGGCCCAGTTAGGTGGATCCAGAAGGGAGGCCCATGCCGGATAAAGGAAGGCTACGGTGGAGTCACCAGCGTACCCGGAGCCTTGGAGTGCAAGATACACAAGACTAGTGATAGACGGTGTAGGACTCTGTAACCTGTCTGGCTAGGACTTTTCCCTGTAACCCTAGGATCTGGCGACTATATAAGTCGGGCCTATGGGAGCCTTTAGGGCACAATCTCATACACAACTTAGTACAGATTCGTACAACCTCGCACATCGAACCTATCTCTGTAACTCGGCGTATTGCCCTTATAGTGATTTATAGCAGGAGTAGGATTCCGCCACCGTCGTGGGATCTGAACCTGGGTAAGCTGTGTTACCTCGTACCCGTCAACCGTCCGCCTTACCCCACGTCTCCAAACACGCACTGTGAGGACCCCTCCATGGTGTACTCGTCGGCAATACCATGACACAGGTCCTAGTGGTGGCGAGCATGCGACTAGAAAAACCACATCCCACCATGGCCTCCCATACAAGCCTTAGCAAGTTTAATATCATTTCACTGATCTCATCTTATCATGTTCTCTTATCATACTAGATTCTCTGCATCTGATACATCATCTGGACGAACCAGACTCGACAGCTAAGCATTGCTAAGTAAGACACAGATATAAGCTCTAGTACTTCACACAAGCCAAACCTAGTTATGCTAGGAGCAGTGGATCAGGTAATATAAGCTCAAAGGGAATAATGCAATAGATAGGATACTCTATCTATCGATAAAAGACCACAGTAGAATTGTATGCAACATGGTAGAATTGAAGTGCTTTCTAAATCATAGGATTATATCATGGTGGGGCTATGCTTGCCTTTCCCTGTTGATAACGGATAAACAGATCTCTGAGAATCTTGTACTTGACTGGTTACAGTTGGTCAAGTATTGTCCGCCGATCTTCGATCTTTGATGGTCTTGATCTCGGTCTTCGATCTCGATCTCGATATCATATTCCACCGGGAAGAACCAAACACCGGAAAGAAAGGGAAAACAATCAACACATGGCATCGATGCAATGCTCAAGCGAGTATGATGATATGACAAGTTAAATTGTATTTGAAATGTAACCCTAAAGCATGCTCGACAACTTAATTGGGGTTCCGAGGGGTGAAAACCCTAATTCAGGAAAACTCCGGAATCACCTGTGAGGGGTTACTAGGTTCTTCTAATTAAACTTGTCTTGAAATTTTTTGAATAATGCATGATTATAGCTTAAATAGATGGAGCTCATTTTTCTGAACATTTTGATATATTATTTGTATTTTTCTGATAAACAGATAATTAGTTATTGATTTTATAAGATTAAACCAATTTCTGGAATTATTAAAACTGTTATTAAAAGCTTTTACTGCATCATGCTGACACAAGGTTGATGTCATCACTGCTGTTGAAACGTTTCACACCGCGCCTGTGGTTAGCCGCTGTGGCCGACAGAAGGGCCCAGGGCCACGCATGCAAGTGGGGCCGGGGGATGGGTTGACCAGGCTGACCGCGCCTCGCTGATGTTGTTGTGACGTCGGCCTGACGTCAGCCGGCGGTGGACATCCCAGGTCGAGCACGGGCCGGTCACAGCAGGACGCGCGGGGCTCGGCGAGCTTGCGGGTTGGATGCGCACGACTACGGCAAGGAGAACTAGGGTGGAGCCGCTATTTTTGAGTCATCGGAGCTCGGCCAGTGGCGAACTTCTACGATGGCGGAAAAGACTCATGGTGTTGTGGCGCTACAGAGTGATAGGGAGGGAACAGAGGGATGTCAGAGCAGCAGTGGCTCACCACGATGCCGATGGAGGGTGCGGAATGCCCGAGCGAGGTCGAGAACGGTGGCAATGGCGACGGAGATGGCCGTCGAAGGCGGAGAAGAAACAGGGCACCACGTCGATTGGGGTCTCCCCTTCCTGATTCCTTCCGTGGGATGGATGAGGGAGAAGAGACGGAGCTCTTGGCGCTGTCGGATGGACGAGGGGAGGCCGGGAACAGTAACGGCTGGCAGCACCTGTGGCTCTAGGGTTCGGTCTCAAATGGGGAACAAGAGAGGGAGGTCGGGAGAGAGAGACTGCAAGGTGAGGAAGAGAAAGGGAAACACGGCGCGACTCTTTTCCAACTCCAGAGGCGGCGTGAGGATCGTGCAGCCGGGCGACATCGAGCGCCAAGGGCTACGACATGGACCAGCTATGCTGGGAGGAGGAAGAAGACAAAGCGATCGAGCGATCGGGCCCGGGTGGGCTGGCTTGGGCATTGGGCTGTTGAGCAACGGAGAGAGAAAGGAGTGTGAGATGGGCTACTGGGCTGCGCTGGCTGCTCTGAACATTTCAAAAACACCAGAGACTTTACAAAAGTGTATAAAATATTGAGGGGACCCTTTTATTCAGATTGGGCTCCACACTTTTGATAATTTTCTAAATTCAAACCATTTGAATGTATTTCAAAGAGAGGGGAGAAATCTAGGGTTTAGGTTTTATTGTATTTCTTCAATGCAAAATTTTAAGGCATGATTCTCATGATGCACAAAACAAACCCTAATATATATTTAGCTAAAACTGGGGTGTTACAGCTCTATCCCCCTTATGAGAATCTCGACCTGAGATTCCATAGGTAGGAAAAGAGATAGAGAGAGAAAGAAGTAAGGCCACTCTAAAGATAAGAGGGAACACACTAAACAACACATAGAGTATCTCATGGTCAACTCATGGATAGAGTGTTCAGAAACAACTATGAGATGACGAACATGAAACACATCAAGGTAATAGAGGAAACAAGAGGAGAAAGTTTCAAGTTGTTAGATAGCTGGTCTTCATTAGGATTGAGACCATGGAACTTACAGAAGATGTAAGCTTCTGAGAAGGATATCTTACAACAGAAAGAAGATGGCCACAGACTTCGAGAAATGAATATCTACTAAATGGCTTAAGTAGGGATTTCAGGTTGCACGGATATGGATCAACAAAACCAAGCTGTTGAACTACTTTTGAAACAGAAGAGTCACTCTTTCATCCAACAGAAGGCTTAAGACAGAAAGGTGTTTTGGTAGAAAGTTCTCATAAGAGTCACAAGGAACATGTAACAAGATAAACTATTGATTACAAAAATCATAATCGCTCTTCGAACATATTTAACAAAGCATGACGGAAACTGTCTATTCATCCAGAACTACCAAAATCTTTGCCAAAGATCATGATATCACTTTACACCACCAAGATGAATAGTTTAGAAGATTCCTGATGATACGAGAAGAAAGAAACTTCATTCTCAGACTTCAATTATTTGGCACAACAAAGTTTTTGTCAACATAAAAGAGTCTGAAGGATCGACCGAGAGACATTTAGCAACACTACTTTAAATGTTCTCCTCGATGTTCGAGAAATCAAACATCAAGTAAAGGTCAGACTTCAGATTCAAAGGAATCATAAGCACCACTCCTATAATAACATATAGAAGAAGTCTCATGAAGAGTGGTTGTTATTGCTGAATCAAGAGAATATGACAAGAGGTCTTTCCGGCTAAGTGTGTCAACCATTACATCAATCTTGCTAGAATTCAAAGAGACCTATGTCAAAACCTTGAGGAACACAAACCATCGTATCTGCTTGAGATTCAGATTTGGTTAGGTGGTATGATACTTTAGACTTAGCATGTCCGAATAGAAAGTTTGCAACATTTACCGCAAAGGTAAAGTTACTAGATTCTTAAGATATGGACTACAGTGTAAAGCTCCAAAAGACTAAGCTAGATTGCTAGACCCATGTATTTAGCAACTTGTCGAAAGACAACTGCATACATAAAGTACTGACAATCAAACACACATGTGTCCTTAAGGAACAGAGTTAACTCTACTCGAATCCACGGTGACATCTTTCATCAGTAGCACGTGAACCAGAGAAGGTTACTTCTAACATCCAGAACACATACTTCGAACTGACCCGAAGATGGTTCTCTAAAGTTTCCAACATTAATGTCAATTGTTCCATATGAAAACAATCTAACATGGAGATAATAATAATGTCATTGATGGGCTCAATAACAATTTATCAAAATACTCCGGTAAGATGGACTCATATGTAGCGTGAACAAGACAAACATATTGGTCAGACCAAAAGACATGAAGATGTACTCAAGTGAAACATCACAAGTAGCAACATCATCAAGATATTCATTGGAACTGAGTTTGATTTGACGATAAACCAAATCAAATCAAAGGTGGGGAAGACAACATATCCACAAAGGAAATACTATATTTCTTCAAAACGAACAAAACTAGACAACCCTTTAAGAAGGAACAAAGTCGGATATAAATTTTGTCTTACAACTCTCCAAGTTGTTGTTTAAGCTCAACCAACTAGTTCAGGGGTATCCAATTACAGATCCTTGGAGAAAGGAGTAGTTCAAAGAACTTGCTTGCTCAAGAACTTGACAACGGTCATGTGGCGGCATGGCGATACTTCTAGTAAGACATATATAATATCACGAACCACCGATATGTCACTTAGTTCGAGAGGAAACTTGATTGGTAAGGCAAGAAGACATAGTCTCAGAGTTCGGCACAAGCCTAACTCTTTGACCGAAGAGAGTGCACCTGGATAACGGACTTGGTAGCACAATCAAACTTCGCTTAATGATAGGGTTAACCAATCACGCTAAGAATAACACAAATGTCCTTAGAGTTCAAAACAATAATAATTGCTAAGAATCTCATATGGCCACATTATTACGCACACGCATCACTTATGAGAGCGAAAGCTCGAGGACGGGTGGGTAAAGATGTGTAACAGAATCACTTCATTAAGGGGTCATGAAACTTAACACGACATCTTAGTATAGAAGAGTGTGATACTTTAAGATAGAACATATGGAAGACAATTAATGCCTCTTGATCTACGGAATACAACACTTTGACCTGGTTCTAGAAATGACGAGGTACTGGAGTTTGTTTCTCCTAGACATTCCGAAATGGTTTGTCTTGACGGACCACAAAGAGTATCTTGCTTCGGAAGACACCGATGCACATTTACTACTTGGCTACTAACTGGTAGACAAAGGTTGAAAAAAACAAGGGAAGAGGAACATACTTAGGATAGAATCCCAAGATGTGGATGCATAAGTCAACAACCTTCCAAAAACCAATGCGGCGAAGGGGTAAGGTGTGGCAGAGTCATGAGCATAGATATGAGACTCTCAAGGAGTACTCTTGTCATGATCTATTTGGTTCCATTAAAGAACATCTGCCATATCATGTGGTAGGGGAAGTCCTTAGTTGTCACAATGCAATCGCGACAATAACCACAAGCTTGGAGGATAGAATTGTAATACCAGCCATCCTGAGGTAATGTGTGAGCATTAATAACAGGGGTCAAAAGAATGGATCTTGGATTAAAGGTCAGCTTCATGTACAAGATTCACAACACCAGAATCCAGCACAATCGAGGATCTTAAGTTCAAGTCCAAGGGTTAAAACCCAAAGAAAATAGTAACTACTACTTGATTGACATAGCGTACACCATAGGATTGTAACCATGAGGTATCTTCCAAAACAAGAAACGAATTCTGAAGTAACCACATGCAAAAAGGAGGCATAAGAGGCGAAAGGAAACCTCGAAGCCTAGAACAGAACACTATGGATCCAACAATATAGTATTGCGGTTCCAAAAGATAGAGAGATCATGATAGAACGGAATCTCTCAGATGAACAAGAGCAAGGGGAACAAAGAATTCACAACACACACAATTATAGAGAACTCAACACTAGGTCAACGGGCTGAGGAACGACATGCCCAAAAGGCACCTAAGTTTTGAAAGACAAGAAGAGATATCAAAACTTTTCCAAAATCAACACCAGATAAGATAACCCAAAGTAAGAGAGAAACTGGATAAGGAGAAAATAAGCATACTAGAGTTTCGCAAATACTTTTCAGCTTTTTAAGATAGATTTCACAAGCTCTAGACTCAACATCGACCAACAGCAAGGTTTTCCTACGGTCGGTACTGCTCTGATACCAAGACCTGTGACACCCCCGGGATCAAGGATAAACAAATCCCAGACCTTCGTCTGAAATAAGCATAACCTTGAGCTCGAGAATATCCAGTGAAGAATCGGTAACACGGAGTGACCCTACGACACAAAAATTTATTACAGCAAGCTCATAACTGAGCAGAGAACCAAATTATTACAAGTAGAGGTCACCGACCACAAACATCAAACAACGGAAGGCAAATTATGCTATTAAGTATAGCAAACTTAACAAATGGCCTAAGAGGCCTGAAGCATAACGATGAAATCCCAGGCCATAGATTCCAGGCTGCCGGCTGGGAACCCCAAGCTACTCGTCGATGTCGATGTAGTACGTAACTCGTCTTTAGGTGAAACCTTAGTCTGCCAAAAGTATCGACAAAGCAAGGGTGAGTACAGGGTGTACTCCACAAGACTTATGGCTGGTGGAGTTGTTTTGCATAAATCCATCTTTTGTTTATAAACCAAGAGGGAGAAGAAGCTCATATATTCAGAGTATTTTAAAAGGGGATAAGGAAGCGACATCTCCGAAAATATTGATCATCATCTTTTGATATCCACCGAATCATCATCATATGAACTAGGATCACCCCCTCGTACCCATGAGGAAGCATCCTTAAGCACACGTTCATCTGCCAAGTTTTACGATTAGGTTAAAGTTCTCTATGATCTTATAATCTGGTCACTGAGTGTTCATAACCGTGAACACGGCTTTTCGAAAATATTTAACCCTGCAGGGGTGTACAACTTTACCCACACGTACCAACCGACTCTTAATGTCAACGTTATTAGCCCTCTTCCTTGGAAGGCCGGCAGAGAGTGGTTGGCCACGACCTTTACCTTGCTTTCGCTGAGACCATGAGTCACGCAATAAGTATGGTTCCATCGCAATGGGTCAAATCCCGAAGCCGGCACTTAAATATGTGAGGCGGGTTGGTTAACAGGTGCTCCATCTACCCCAAGCAACCCGGTCCATGCTTACCTACCTGTTATGAATGCACCAGCTTCACCCGGCAAATCTTTCAAAAGATTTTCTATGCATATGTCGAATGGAACGCCCGAACTATGTGACTCATGGAATCTACTAGGCAAATTAATAAGGCGAGGGGTTCCCAAGCCCCGTGTGTCTGTACGCTCATCTTGGTTCCAAAGGCAAGAACTCAGGTCCTAGTGGTGGCGAGTATGGGACTAGAAAAACCACATCCCACCGTGGCCTCCCATACAAGCCTTAGAAAGTTTAATCTCATTTCATTGATCTCATCTTATCACGTTCTCCTATCATACTAGATTCTCTGCATCTGATACATCATCTGGACGAACCAGACTCAACAGCTAAGCATGGCTAAGCAAGACACTGATATAAGCTCTAGTAGTGCACACAAGCCAAACCTAGTTATGTGGATCAGGTAATATAAGCTCAAAGGGAGTAATGCAATAGATAGGATACTCTATCTATCGATAAAAGACCATAGTAGAATCATATGCAACATGGCAGAATTGAAATGCTTTCTAAATCATAGGATTATATCATGGTGGGGCTATGCTTGCCTTTGCCTGTTGATAACGGATAAACAGATCTTCGGGAATCTTGTACTTGACTTGGTTACAATTGGTCAAGTATTGTCCGTCGATCTTCGATCTTTCATGGTCTTGATCTCGGTCTTCAATCTCAATCTCGATATCGTATTCTACCGGGAAAAACCAAACATCGGAAAGAAAGGGAAAACAATCAACACATGGCATCGATGCAATGCTCAAGCGAGTATGATGATATGACAAGTTAAATTGTATTTGAAATGTAACCCTAAATCATGCTCGACAACTTAATCGGGGTTCCGAGGGGTGAAAACCCTTATTCGGGAAAACTCCGAAATCACCTGTGAGGGGTTACTAGGTTCTTCTAATTAAACTTGTCTTGAAAGTTGTTGAACAATGCATGATTATAGCTTAAATAGATGGACCTCATTTTTCTGAACATTTTGATATATTATTTGTATTTTTCTGATAAACAGATAATTAGTTATTGATTTTATAAGATTAAACCAATTTCTAGAATTATTAAAACTGTTATTAAAAGATTTTACTGCATCATGCTGACACAAGGTTGACGTCATCACTGTCGTTGAAACGTTTCACACCGCGCCTGTGGCTAGCCATTGTGGCCGATAGAAGGGCCTGTGGCTTGAGAACCACGCAAGCAAGTGGGGCAAGCTGGGTCAGCCGACCGTCGCCTGGCGCCTCGTTGTGACATCGTTGTGACGTCGGCCGATGGACATCCCAGGTCGAACGCGGGCCTGTCAGGACGCGATCGGGCTCCGGTGAGCTTGGATGCGCAAGACTACGGCAAGGAGAACTAGCGTGGCGCCGCTATTTTTGAGTCACCGGAGCTCGGCCGGCGCCGAACTTCTGCAACGGCAAAAAAGATTCACGGCGCGGTGGCGCTATAGAGTGATAGGGAGGGATTAGAGGGCTGTCAGAGCAGTAGTGGCTCACCACGATGCCGATGGAGGGTGCATAATGCCCAAGCGAGGTTGAGAACGGCGGAAATGGCGATGGAGATAGCCATCGAAGGCGGAGAAGAAGCAGGGCACGACATCGATTGGGGTCTCCCCTTCCTGATTCCTTCCATGGGATGGATGAGGGAGACGAGACGGAGCTCTTGGCGCTGTCGGATGGACGAGGGGAGGCAGGGAACAGCAACGGCTAGCAGCACCTGTGGCTCTAGGGTTCGGTCTCAAATGGGGAACGAGAGAGGGAGGTCGGGAGAGAGAAACTATGAGGTGAGGAAGAGAAAGGGAAACACGGCGCGACTCTTATCCATCTCCAGATGAGGTGCATCGGTGGTGGGGATCGTAGCGCAGCCGGCGGCATCGGGCGGCGGAGCATCTTGGCTGGGAGGAGGAAGAAGACGAAGCGGGATCGAAGCGGTACTAGGCCCGGGTGGGCTGGCTTGGGCCGCTGGCTGTTGCAGTGAGCAACGGTGAGAGAAAGGAGAGTGAGATGGGCTGCTGGGCTACGCTGGCTGCTCTTTTTTTCTTTTGCAAAACCTTTTTCTTTTTCTGTTTGCAATTTCTGTTTGTAATTTCAAATTCAAATACTGTTTTGAACATTTCAAAGACACCAGAGACTTTACAAAAGTGTATAAAATATTGAGGGGACCCTTTTATTCAGATTGGGCTCCACACTTTTCATAATTTTCTAAATTCAAACCATTTGAATATATTTCAAAGAGAGGGGAGAAATCTTGGGTTTAGGTTTTATTGTATTTCTTCAATGCAAAATTTTAAGGCATGATGCTCATGATGCACAAAACAAACCTTAATATAGATTTAGCTAAAACTGGGGTGTTACAGAATCTCCCAAGTTAGTTAAAGAAGTCTGTAGATTCCTAGGCTTGGCCGGGTACTATAGGAGGTTCATTGAGAATTTCTCGAAAGTAGCTAAGACAATGACAGAGTTGTTTAATAAAGAGAAGAAGTTTGATTGGATTGAAGGGTGTGAAACCAGTTTCCATGAATTGAAGAAAAGACTAGTGTCAGCCCCAGTTTTATGTCTGCCATATCTAGATAAAGACTTTCAGGTCTATTGTGATGCATCTCACCAAGGATTAGGTGGAGTGTTGATGCAAGATGTAAAGGTTGTGGCTTATGCCTCAAGACAACTCAAGACTCATGAATTAAATTATCCTATACATGACTTAGAGTTGGCCTCTGTTGTCCATGCACTCAAAACATGGAGACACTATCTTTTGGGAAAGCGTTGTGAAGTATTCATAGATCACAAGAGCTTGAAATATATTTTCACCCAGAAAGAACTCAATATGAGACAAATAAGGTGGCTAGAACACATAAAGGATTACGACTTGAGTTTGCAATACCATCACGGTAAAGCGAATGTCATAGCTGATGCATTAAGCTGCAAGGTTTATGTGAATGGCCTTACCAAAGCAGAATTGCCAGAAGATTTGTGTGCCCAATTCAAAGAGCTAAGATTGGAGATAGTGCCTGAAGGATATCTCATGTCTTTGGAAGTTCAACCAACACTGATAAAATCAAAGAAGCTCAAAAGTTGGACAAGGAAATAGAAGAGATTAAGAGTAAAATTAGTAAAGGAAAGGAAAAAGGATTCAATGAAGATGAACAAGGAACTTTATGGTATGGAAAGCTATCTGCATTCCACAAGATTCTGAACTTCGGAAATTGATTTTGCAATAAGCACACAATTAACCATATTCTATTCATCCGGGTAACACCAAGATGTACATGGATATGAAGGAAACATTTTGGTGGAACAATCTCAAGAAAGATATCGCGGAACATATTTCCTTGTGCTATGTGTGTAGTCGAGTAAAGGCAGAACATCAGAAACCGACAGGGTTATTGCAACCATTACCTATACCTAATTGGAAGTGGGATAAGATTGGTATGGATTTTATCACCGGACTACCAAGGACCAGATCTGTATATGATTCTATATGGGTTGTTGTAGATCGCCTAACTAAAGTGGCTCATTTCATACCCGTGAAGACTACCTATACCAGTGCTAAATTGGCTAAGATCTATATGAACAGAATCATATGTTTACATGGAGTGCCAAAGAGTATCGTGTCTGATAGAGGAACTCAGTTCACTTCACATTTTTGGCAACAAATGCATGAATCATCGGGAACAAGGCTAGAGTTCAGCATAGCTTTTCACCCTCAGACTGATGGACAGACAGAAAGGACCAATCAGATATTGGAAGATATGTTGAGAGCTTATGCGCTAGACTATGGATCTAGTTGGGATGAAAGTCTGACATACACAGAATTCTCCTACAATAACAGCTATAAATCAAGCATAGAGATGGATCCGTTTGAATTCCTTTATGGAAGGAAGTGTACTACCCCATTACTATGGAGTGGAGTAGGAGAAAGGAATTTATTCGGACCAGAACTGATCAAGGAAGCTGAAGAGAAAGTCAGAATGGTAAAATACAGATTAAAGATAGCACAATCCCGACAAAAGAGCTATGCAGATCCAAAGAGTAGGGAAGTCACCTATGATGTAGGTGATAGAGCCTATCTCAGAGTCTCACCACTTCGTGGTGTGAATAGATTTGGAGTCAAAGGGAAATTGGCACCTCAATATGTAGGACCATTCAAGATTTTGAGTCGCAAAGGAGCAGTGGCTTATGAGTTAGAATTACCAGAATCACTGTCAGCAGTTCACAATGTGTTTCATGTGAGCCAATTGAAGAAGTGTCATCCGGAGATGGAGGAAACTTCGTTGAAGGACACTATACCATTGGAAGAGGTTCAGTTGGAGAGTGATCTCACTTATGAAGGGAAACCTGTAAAGATTCTTGAGATAGCAGAAAGAATCACTCGTACTAAGACAATCAAATTCTGCATAGTACAGTGGAATCATCATGCCGAGGAAGAAGCAACTTGGGAAAGAGAAGATGAGTTTCGGAAAGAACACCCTCACCTATTTGCTAGCCAATCTGAATCTCGAGGGCGAGATTCATCTTAAGGGGGTTAGATTTGTAACATCCCAAATTTCATCAAATTCAAAACCATGTTATTGCATTCATAACATCATGGCATATTTACTTTGCATAAAAAATTTCAAAGCTTACACCCAAATAAAACCATATTTAAAACCCCTTTTATATTATATGTATGGGGCATGGTTTTATTTTTATTTTGTTACCCAAAAATGTTTTGGAGTGTTTAGATGTGTTTGACACCCTTTTTAACACTAGGGTCACCTCACAAAAGTTTGGTGAAGATTTGAATTGATTTGGATTTTAATAGGCCATTCAAATCTTATTTAGAAAATCAAAACAGAAAAGAAAAAGCAATAGAAGGAAAAAAAGAAGAGCCAGAAGCCAATTTGGCCCAGCAAGCCCTCGCAGCCCACCAAGCCCACCCACGAACACCCCCTCTCCCCTCTGTTTCTCACCACCCACGCATGCACCCTTTCGCTGATAGGTGGGACACACCGCCACGTCGACCCGTCGTCGTCAATCTCGTGCTAGACCCACACCACGGCCGTTTCCTCCCCTCTTCACTGCCGAATCAATCCTCGCTTAATTACCGTCGATTCCATTTGTAATTCCCTCCCCCACTCTGGCTACATAATCCCCTCCCCCTCTGCAGCATTTCCCCCACACCGCAAGCACTAAGCGCCGCCAGGCTCCACGAATTTCGCTTTGCACCGTCGCGGTACCGACAAACTCTGGCGACACATTTTGGTGACCTCCATGTCCGCCTCTCCTATGGTTCATGCGAGTGTGTTCATCTTGTTCTTGCGCATCTGCTAATGCCCATGACTTATCCAATCGTGCCTCAGGTCATCGTCCCCGACGTCGTCTGCAAGCAACTGAAGCGTAGCTCTACTCCGGCGAGCCAATTCGGTAAACTCCGTGCTCCCCTTGACCTCTCGTTCACACGACTATGTTAGCCATGTCCTTGTGCACCTTCTAATGCCATCCGTTTTCCCTCTTGCACCCTAGGTCATCGTCTTCGTCTCCGACCGTGAGAACCTGACGCGCGAACAAACTCTGACGAGGATTAGCTGACGCGACAGTGCGCCCCCGCCCTAACTGCGTCCACGTTGATCTTCCCCTCGTCTCTACGACCATGGTAAGCGCTAGTGCCCCTCCCTTACCCCTCTGACCTCGCCGGAGTTTCACCACCAGTGGCCTCGCCGCTGCTAGGGCCATTGTCGCCGCTAGGTTTTGGTCAGGCAGGTCTGATCCGTTGGATATGGATCTACTGGCCACGATTAGATTACTAGGCGAAGTGGTATGATTAGATCTAAACCTCACGATCTAACTTATATCCTACGGCGAGATCGTGTGATCTTCCCAAAGTGGTACAGTCCAATAGGATGCTGCCGTGTGGCCTTGGCTTTGTTTTAAATTCCAGATTTTCATGTATTAGTTATTTAAACTTGTAAATTGCATAACTTTTGTTCTATAAATCCAAATATTACAAATTTTATATCTATGGATTCACAAAAATGAGCCCTTTGCATCTATTTCCTTGTTTTGGTCATTTTCTTCAGGAAAATTAGGATTTTATGCATAGACATTTGTAGGCTTATTTTGGCTATATAAATTATTTAGAATATTGTTTTTAGGTGGTTTTTGTTTTATTTAGACTTTAGATTATATGATTTGTCTTCAGTACAGTGGAGTTTTATTTAAAAAGTTTGGCAAAACATCATATTTCATTTTTCATGCATTCATATTATTTTTGTGTGTATATTGATTTGTGATTATTTTGTTGTATACATTATTGTGTAGATTTTGTAGAATTTGGAGAGTGTGATTGTGAGGATTGTGTCTATTCCCCTAGCTACCAAGGCAAGTGATACTTTATCTTTTTCTCCTATTATTTTATCTATTTCACTAGTGATATGGTAGGACTTGCATGGTAGATTTTTCCAAGTATATACTATGCAATTGGTAGATCCTATAGATGATTTCTTGGTAGAAATTTTCCTAATTTAAAAGACATGTATTGATAGTATTCTTAGCCTAGATATTATAATTCAAGGGTGAAAATTCATGCTATGATCTTATGGAAATATTATGCCTATATTTTTTTGACTAAGAAAACAACTTGTTAATGAAACACTTGGGTGGAATGGGAAGAATGGTTTGTGTTGAGTGATTACACAAGGCCCGTGCCTATGGTTTACCTTGTGTATCACACTTGTGGATTGCCACCCAGTAACAAAGAGATTTGAGATGTTTATTGTTGAGAAGCTTCTAGTGCAACCACATGGCATATGGGCTCTGGCTTGACCAACTAGGTTGCAAGAACTCAGCCAGATGGACAGTTGGTGGTAGGGTTGATAGGATGGAACACGTCCATGGTGGTCTGAGGGAATGCTTCTGAAAGGTCTCGTCTCGATGCATGCCGAGTCTTGTGGGGAAAGTGCACCACCTCTCGAGAGGGTAAAACCTAAGTACTTAGCCGTGTCCCCGGTAACAGACATTTTGAGCATCAAAGACATTGAAATGATAAAGGATCTCCTCATTCCAATTTCTCTAAGTTAAAAATGATGGGTGAACAAGGGTAGTGGTTCACCAATGTCTATTGGTGGTTCCTTAGAGTTGTATAAAGAAAAACTTAGTATTTTCAACTAGTAGGACAAAAACTACTTTGTGCAAAGCCACCCTGAAACCACACTTAGCCAAATTCATGTAGATGATAGTCTCCACTATATAACTATGATATCACTTGCCAATACAATTCCAAATGTATTGAACCCTTGTGGTTGTAACTTATTATGTTGCAGGTTACTCTGATGGTGAGTAGGGTTAGGAGTCTACACTCAACATGTTTGCTTGTGGCACATGAAGATGAAGACATTATTTATTTGTTAAGTATTGTGAACTCTATGTGTTATCCTTGGGCTAATGAGTTTGAAGAACTATTGTATCTCTGGATAGTACGTTGTAATAATGACCTTTGTATCTGTGTACTTCATCTTAAAACTATGGATGCTAGCCTTTCAATCCAGGGACTAGCATTGCAATACAAGGGATCTCTACCTTATTTGGTGAGATATTACAGTTAGTAGCACACCACTTTGAGGATTGAAAGGAAAAGAGAAAAGTACTTATAAATATATTATTCTTTTATTTCTTTCTTGATTGGCTCATAAGCCTAGTATTCCCAAGTTAAGATCTTTTTGTTTTCAAGGAAGATTGTATGGTTGTTTCTATCACTTATATTTTTGTTTGTTTCCTTCAACTCTTATGCTTGCTACCCAGCCTTGCTAGCCAAAAACCTGTACTGAGAGGGAATGCTTCTCGTGAATCCAATTCTTGAACTAAATCCCATGCCATTTGTGTCAGACTTATCTACCTATTAGCATTATTTCTATTCCAAGTAAATTCTTGAGTTTCTTCTATCTTCCAAATTAAAAATTCTTTTGTTATGTGAAAACTAGTTAGTAAAGCTCTCAAGAACTTGATGGCGCACCTTTATTTCTTGCACTTAATAAACTTGAACCATTGTGCCATCTATGTTGTATATGCTTGCACTTATAAGTTGGGAATTAGCTAAACCATGATGTCATGGGGAACGCTTTCAACACCTGTACATATTATCCAGTTGATATCATGATCTTTTGTTTATGGTTGTCGGTGGTGTGAAATAAAAGGGGAGCTTGTAAGTCCATGGAGTATTATATATTTGTTAGATAAACGTCTGGCGGCTAGCCTAAGTCATGCGTAATCATGGTGGAAACTTGCAGCATAACCATAGTGAGCAATCTATGAAGCATCCTCAGAAAAAAATAGAAAAAAAGAAAAAGGCAACATTCTCATGGTAAATAAAAAGATCGCTGAGATTCTCATTGTATGTTGCCTTGTCATTTTGATATGGGATAGCTCCTACGTCATGGAGCAAGGGGTACCCCGTTGGCAGTTCTCTATTATACACATACACATATACTTACAATGACAAGAACTTGCTTGTGACTAAAGTTGAGTAGCATGAGGAACGGCCCTCGTACTCAAGGGACATGAGATTTCCACCTTATGATTTGTCAAGCATATACTTCATATTTATTTCACTTTAACCATAATCACCTCAAGATGCTTATGATAGGGGCAATGAGAGCTCAAAGCTAGTAAGTACCATATGTTTTTGGAAGCTCTTTATGAAACTTGAAATCCCTACTTCCCTCTGCGAACGGTCAATCTTTTACTTTTATGTTGAGTTAGTAAATATATTCCTTTCTATCTCCAGCAAGCATTTGAGTTGTTGTGATTCAATCATCCATATGATGATTTATTCAATCTTGTTTCTTATGTTCCTTGTTTTGCAGTTTGCTCTTATCTGAATGAATATTAATTTGAAAGCTATCTTTGTAAAAAGCCCATTATGATTGAGCAAGAGATTCCTACTTTATAAAATTCATTATAAAAGCTTTTCTTAAAAACTAAGTATGATTTGTCAACTTTTCTCTGACCAAGAATGAAGTTTGCCATTACCAATTATGATTTTCTTTATGCATCTCTATTGTGACTCCCATACTCGTTGTGTAAGATCCCTCCCATTATAAAGGTAAGGATCTCTGTGATTGCAATGCTAGTCCCTGGATCAATGCTAGCATCCACAGTTTAAGATGAGGTACACAGAAACAAAGGTCATTATTACATATCATTCCAGAGACAAACATAGTCTTTTACAAACTCCATGGCCACAGGCCTAATACAAGAGTTCAAATATATAATAATATAAATAAGTCTTCATCTTCATGTGCCACAGGCAAGCATGTTGAGTGTAGACTCATAACCCCTAATCATCATCAGAATAACCTACAACATCACAAGTTACAGCCAAAGTGGGTCAATACATTGGAATAGTATTGGCAAGTGATACCTTAGTAGAATATTAGCATCTAGATACTACATGCATTTGGCTAAGTGTAGCTTAGGCTTGCTTTGCTCAAAATAGTTTTTACCTATCAGTTGAAAACACTAAGTTTTTATTTTGACAAAACTTTCCCAAGGAATCACTAATAGACATTAGTGATCCTTCACCCTTGTTCAACCACAAGTTTTAACTTAGAAACTGAGATGAGGAGATTCTTGATAGCTTCCATGTCTTGATGCTCAAGTTGTCCAATACTAGGGACATGGCTTAGTACTTAGATTCTTCCATCTGCAGAGGTTGTGCACTTTCCCCACAAGACTTGATTTTCACCAAGACAGGACCTTTCAGAAGCCTTCCCTTAGACCAAATGGACGTGTTCCAACCTATCATCCCACTAACACCATCTGTCCAAATGGCTAAGTTATTGCAACCTATGTGATCCAGGTAGAGCCCATATTGCCATGTGGCTGCACTAGAAGCTTCTTAACATTTGGCATCTCAAATCCCTTTGTTCCTGGGCACAAGTGAGATACACAAGGTAAACCATAGAAATGGGCCTTGTGTAACCACTCAACACAAACCATTCTTTCCATTCCACCCAGGTGTTTCATTCACTTAGTTGTTTTATTAAGCAAAAACACAAGTCATAGACTTAGCAATATTTTCACATAGCATGAATATATAACCACCCTTGGTTGCTACTATCTAGGCTAAGCATGGCAATGATAAGAATCTTCACTTAGAGAAATTTCTAACAATTCTACAACTATTAGGATTTCCCAAGCATAGCATATAGATACATATCAAAATATTCATGCAAAGTCCTATACAAAATATTTCTAGTGCATAGGTGAAAATATAGGGATACAAATATGAAGCACCACTTGCCTTGGTAGTTTGCAGAGTAGCAACAATCTTCACAACCACAATCACTATTTGCACCAAAATCTACACATAAAATAATGGCACCAAAATCACATATCCAAAATATACAAACAAAAATATATGAATGCATGCAAATGCCATGTGATGATTTTTCTATACCAAACAAGACAAGTAAACAGTACTGAATCATAAACAAGTCGAAAACACACCAAATAAACTTTATTTGATCTACAAATCATTTTTCAAATAATTACTATACACAAATTAAGCCTACAAATGTTTCTGTAAAACAACCATTTTTACAGAGGCAAAACATTAAACACATTGCATAAATAGAAAGGATTTTCTCTCCTAATTCCAATGATATAAAATTTGTAAAATTTGGACGTGTGGATCAAAAGTTATGAATTTTACAAGTTTGATTAACTAATAGATCAAAATTCTGTTTTAAATTTAAACTCAGGCCACACGGCGCTCTCTGATTCGTCGGTACCGCTTCGCACGGATCGACTAGTGTGGACCGCACGATCTAAATGAAATCGCACGACCAGATCTGACTCATAGCCCTTCGTTAAGTAATTCTATTTCACGCGTTAGATCTAGATCCAACGGCTCGCGATCAAACGACCATAGTCTGGCGGCGCCAGCGGCGGCGAGTGGCGGCGGCGGCTCTGTCAGAGACGTTGCCGGCGATTTAGGTCGCGCGGGAGAGGGAGAGATAGCTCACCGAGTTCGCCGTGCGTTGCTGATGCTCAAGGTGTGCTTGGCTGGCGAAGGGGCGCTCGAGGTTGACGGGTATTGCTCGCCGGAGTCGCTTCTGTCGTCGGGCGTGTGCTGCTGAAGACGGTGGCGACGCTACGGGTCACGCTAAGGCACGAGAAAGGTTGCGTTAGATGCGTGCAGACGAGGCGAGTGTGTGGGTATGAACGAGAGGGGGAGGCGCGGTTAGTACAAACCAGGAGAGGTCGCCGGAGTTGCGTTGAGATTCGGTTGCTTCCAGAGGTGGACGATGACGACGCTCTAGGACGATACACTAATCATGCTTGTATGAATCCGAGACAGGGGGCGGACGATGCTTACCGGAATCGCACGCCGGAGTTGCTCGATCTCTTGGCGGTGCAAGCGAGGCTGTATGGCAGTGGTGGCGGAGTGAAGGCTGAGTGAGGAAATGGTCGCGAGGGTGGGGTTAAATAGCCGGAGCAGGGGCGAGAATCACGCACTGCATCAATCGAATTTAAGCGCATTTGCGTCGGGGGGAAACTGCCGCGGTGGCGCTAGTCGCAGGCGTGATTTGGGGACGACGAGGTGACGTGGCTGCGGGGCCCAGTGGTCAGCGAGGGGGTGTGCGCGAGCGCGGTGAGAAACAAAGAGAGAGAGGGGAAAACCCGGGTGGGCTGCATCTGCTACTGGGCCAAATAGGTGGCGCCAGGCCCAGTGTTGTTTTCTATTCTCTTTTCTTTTTCTAAATCGATTTTCAGGAATCCTTTTCAAACAAATTCAAAAGCATTTGAATTCAAAATCTTTCTGGACTTTTACAAAGTGAAACCTGTATACTTTTGAATATAAAACCATGCTATCTCATTAGACTTGCTTGGTCCTTTTGAAAATTCAAAATAAACAGTGTCTTAACATAAGATTTGATAAAGATTTGAAAATGGTTTTAATACCAAATTTTGTTTTGGAAAATTTTGTCCAAGCTTGGAACTCAACCAACCAATCCTATGAACTCACAACCATGGTTTTAAAACAAATATCCCCTCACTAGATAGTGGCATTGAATCAATACTTGTTTACATAAAATAACAAGCATCCAAATGCTTCTATTTTTGAAATGAATTTGAAATTGAACCCTAAATGATCATGAATGCATGGATGATATGCAAAGCTTTGAAAACATGATTTTAGTGATGTTACAAATCTAACCCCCTTAAGGTGAATCTCGCCCTCAAGATTCGGATTGGCTAGCAAATAGGTGAGGGTGGTCTTTCCAAAGATCATCTTCTCTTTCCCATGTTGCTTCTTCTTCGGAATGATGGTTCCATTGAACTTTGCAGAATTTGATAGTCTTAGTCCGAGTAACACTTTCTGCAGTCTCAAGAATCTTGATAGGTTTTTCCTCATAAGTAAGATCACTTTCCAATTGAACTTCCTCCAAAGGTATAGTATCCTTCAAAGAAGTCTCTTCCATCTCTGGATGGCATTTCCTTAGCTGACTCACATGGAACACATTGTGAACGGCAGACAATGATTCTGGCAATTCAATATCATAAGCTACTTCTCCTTTACGACTCAGAATCTTGAATGGTCCAACATATCTGGGGGCCAATTTTCCTTTGACTCTAAATCTCTTCACTCCACGAAGTGGTGACACTCTAAGGTAAGCTCTATCACCCACTTCATAGGTGACTTCTCTACGCTTAGGATCTGCATAGCTCTTCTGTCGGGATTGTGCTATCTTCAATCTTTCCTTAACTAGCTTGACTTTCTCTTCAGCCTCTTTGATTAGTTCTGGTCCAAACAGATTTCTTTCTCCCACACCATTCCATAACAATGGGGTGGTACACTTTCTCCCATAGAGAAATTCAAATGGTGCCATCTCAATACTGCCTTGATAGCTATTATTGTAAGAGAATTCTGCGTAAGGCAGACTTTCATCCCAACTAGCTCCATAGTCTAGAGCACAGGCTCTCAACATATCTTCAAGAATCTGGTTGGTTCTTTCTGTTTGTCCATCAGTCTGAGGATGAAAAGCAGTGCTGAATTCGAACCTTGTTCCCAATGACTCATGCAATTGCCTCCAAAAATGAGAAGTGAATTGAGTTCCCCTATCAGACACAATGCTCTTGGGTACTCCATGCAGACACACAATCCTACTCATATAGATCTTGGCTAATTTAGCACTTGTGTAGGTTGTCTTCACGAGTATGAAATGAGCCACTTTAGTTAGGCGATCCACTACTACCCAAATAGAATCATATCCTGACCTGGTCCTTGGCAATCCAGTGATGAAATCCATGCCAATCTTGTCACACTTCCAATCAGGAATAGGTAGTGGTTGCAGTAATCCTGCTGGTTTCTGATGTTCTGCTTTCACTCTACTACATACATCACACAAAGCAATATGTTCGGCGATGTCCTTCTTGAGATTATTCCACCAAAATCTTTCTTTCATATCCATGTACATTTTGGTGTTACCCGGATGAATGGAATATGGTGAGTTGTGTGCTTCTTGTAGAATCATTTTCCGAAGCTCCGGATCTTGCGGAACGAAAATACGTTTTCCATACCATAAAGTACCTTGTTCGTCTTCATGGAATCCTTTGGCTTTTCCTTTGCCAATCTTTTCCTTGATCTCTTCAATTTCCTTGTGTGTCTTTTGGGCGTCTTTGATTTTGTCCAACAAGGTGGGTTGAACATCCAATGACATGAGATGTCCTTCAGGCACAATCTCCAATCTGAGATCTCTAAATTGAGCACACAGATCATCTGGCAACTCTCCCTTAGTAAGGCCATTCACAAAAACCTTACGGCTTAGAGCATCTGCTACAACATTTGCTTTACCGGCGTGGTATTGCAAACTCAAGTCATAGTCCTTGATGAGTTCTAGCCATCTTCTTTGTCTCATGTTGATTTCTTTCTGAGTGAAGATATACTTCAAACTTTTGTGATCTCTGAACACTTCACATTGCTTTCCCAAAAGATAATGTCTCCATGTTTTGAGTTCATGGACAACAGAGGCTAACTCTAAATCATGAGTTGGGTAGTTTACCTCATGAGTTTTGAGTTGTCTTGAGGCATAAGCCACAACTTTCCCTTCTTGCATTAGCACTACACCTAATCCATGATGAGATGCATCACAATACACTTGGAAATCTTTCTCCAAATCTGGCAGGCATAAGACTTGTGCTGTCACTAGTCTCTTCTTTGATTCTTGGAAACTGAGTTCACATCCTTCAGACCAAGAGAATTTCTTGTCTTTCTTTAGTAACTCTATCATTGGCTTAGCTACCTTGGATAAATTTTCAATGAACCTTCTGTAGTATCCTGCCAAGCCAAGGAAACTACGAACTTCTTTCACTGACTTAGGAGATTCCCACTCAGTTACAACTGACACTTTTGCGGGATCAACTGCTACACCATCTCCTGACACAACGTGTCCAAGAAATCCAACTTCATTCAACCAAAATTCACACTTGCTGAATTTGGCATACAGCTTATTCTCTCTAAGCTTCTCAAGTATCAAACGCAAATGTCCTTCATGCTCTTCTTTGCTCTTGGAGTAGATCAAAATGTCATCAATGAATACGACAACAAACTTCTCAAGGAACTCCATGAACACCTTGTTCATCATATTCATGAAGTAAGCTGGTGCATTGGTCAAACCAAATGGCATCACGGTATACTCATACAATCCATACCTAGTGGTAAAAGTTGTCTTACGTATGTCTTGTTCTATTATCTTGATCTGGAAATAACCTGACCGGAGATCAATCTTTGAGAACACACAGGCTCCTTCTAGATGATCAAACAAGTCATTGATTCTAGGCAAAGGGTATTTTTTCTTAATAGTTACCTCATTGAGTGAACGGTAATCTATGCATAACCTTTGACTTCTATCTTTCTTTTCCACAAACAAAACTGGTGCTCCCCAGGATGAAGGACTTGGTTGAATAAATCCTTTCTACAACTGTTCTCCAAGTTGTTTCTTGAGTTCTTTCAACTCATCAACTGACATCTTGTACGGTCTCTTTGCTATTGGTCCAGATCCTGGTAGCAAATCAATCAGAAATTCCACATCGCTATCTGGTGGCATTCCAGGTAATTCTTCCGGAAACACATCCGGATATTCACTCACAATAGGCAAACTGTCAATGCTAACCCCCTTCAGAGAATTTAGCTTACTCCCTTTCGGTTCAAAGTTAGTCTTGAATCTAATCCTTTTGTTTTCCGGAGTTGTGAGTGTGACAGTATGGTTGGCACAATCTAGCACTCCTTTGTGCTTGGTCATCCAGTCCATTCCCAATATGACATCCAATCCTTGAGAATTTAGGATTATCAGATTAACGGGAAACTTATACTTCCCAAACTCTATGACTAGATCATGACATCCCGAGTTCACTATCATTTCTCCGCCAGGAGAACTTACTTTTATAGGACACCCAATAGTTTCTACCGGTAGTTCATTTCTTTCAACAAATGCTCTTGATATGAATGAATGAGATGCACCGGTATCAAAGAGAACAAATGCTGGAACAAAATTGAGTTTGAACTTACCAGCAACAGCATCAGGTTCCTCATAGATTTCCTCCACATTGATGTGGTTCACCTGTCCCTTCTGGAAAGGGTTGGGCTTGTTGGGTCCTTCAACTTTCTTTTCTGGGCATTGATTTGCATAATGCCCCATCTTCTTGCACTTGAAACATTCAACTGACTAAGATCCTTCTTGATAGGCTGGCTTCCACTACCACTTCCACTTCCATTGTGGTGGCTCTTGTGTCCACTCTTGTGATTTCTGTACTTATCATTGTCATGACTACGATGGTGCTTGTTGTCATGATGACGGTTGTGGTTGTGGTGGCTATTGTACTTACCATGCTTGTGGGATCCAGAACTCCCACTATCATCATAATGGGAACGCTTGTGAGACGATCCCGAGTTGTGCTTGTCAGAGTGTTTCCTCTTCCTGCTTTCAACCTGTTTCATCTTGCTCTCCAAGATGGCAGCCTTGTTGCAAAGAGACTGATATGTGGGGACATAGGCCACATATAGCTGCAGGTTCAGTTCATCGTTCAATCCTTCGAGGAACTTCTCCTTCCTCTTAGAATCAGTGTCAACTTCATCCGGTGCATAACGCGCCAGATTGTTGAACTCCTCAATATATTCAGCCACGCTGCGGTGGCGCTGCTTCAAGTTATGAAATTCCTTCTTCTTCAAACGCATCACTCCGGATGAGATGTGAGCAGTATGGAAACCATCTTCAAAGATATCCCATGTCACATCCTCAATGGGAGTGGTGATCTGGAAGTTATCCCACCATGTAGCTGCTGGTCCTTCCAACAAGTGTGCTGCAAACCTGACTTTCTCCTCATCAGTACAGCTAACAGTTACCAAATCCTTGTTTACTGAGCGTAGCCAATCATTGGCCTCCATGGGGTCAGTAGTTCCTGAGAACTTAGCAGGCCTCAGTCTTAAAAATCTGGTCAGCATGTCAAAACCTGGTGGATTGTTCTGATTGTTGTTGTTGTTGTTGTTATTGTTGTTGTTCTGATTCTGCATAAAGGTGGTCATCATCTGCATCAGTTGTGTCTGAGCTGTCATCAGTTGCTGCATCTCTGGGGTGACATTGTTATTCGGGTTGGGGTTGGCACGTCGAGGAGGCATCTGTGGTTTTCATAAGGATAAGAATGAGATACACATAGATGTTTAACATGCACAATATATCACATAAACAATCACCAAACATGCATCAAAATAACAAAAGTTCAACAACATAGACAACAAGTTTTGAAAAGCAAACACACCAATAGCAAGCCATCCACATGTTGGATGGTCATTGCGACTCAATAATCAAAAGCATGGTAAATAATAAGTAAACGAGTAGTCATCACTACTCCTCTGCATCAACCTCCTCATCTACAAGTGTAAGACCTGCATTCTCCATAGCGGTCTTGTACTCCTCGACATTGGTAGTCAAGGCCTCTACCTTGGCTTTGAGAGCCCTCTTCTGTGAACAAAGTCTCTCAATCACAACCTGCTGATGCTCGAGCTCGAAGTCCTTGGCCTCTAGTTCTCAGTCATCTCTCGAATCCTCTTGTTCTTATCTTGGACTCTTTTCTCTTGACTCTTGAACTTTCTATCCTGACTCTCAAACTTGGCCTCCATTTCCTTGATTATCTCATCTTGCTCCGCGAGGAGATTGTCCTTCTCACGAAGCTGCACCTGGAGTTCGTCATTGCTAAGCATGCCGTTGGTCCTATCAGTATCTAGGTGCCTAAGAAGAACCTCTAAGTCCTGGAGGTATAGACGAATCGGCTCTGCCGTCTCTCTAGCAGTATCCTCGAAGTCAACGGCCTCACCATCGCCGCCACGCTCATCAAGGCGTGGAAGTGAGTACCTCTAATCTCCCGAGAGTGTCTCCCTAGCAAACGCCCAAGTAAATCCTGCATGACTACCTCTAGGCCTCTCTCCTTGTCATCATGCATGAGCTTGAAGGTGATAGCCTCCGTGGCTCAACAAGGCCCCGGTCTGAGTGAGTAAGTTTGAAGCCCCAAAGGTCCTTCCTCTCGAACTTGGTGAGGGGAAGCATCATGATGCTAGGAAGCGGAAGATTGAGCACACTAGTGAGCTCAATAAGACGAGTGCCAAAACGAGTTCCCTTGAACTCTTCAGCCGTGCTGATAGTAACATTAGGCATCTATTTTATAAGATAGAAAGTTAGAATCAACATAGATAGAGAAAATCATAAGACAAAGCATCACAATCATATGTTTGGAAATCAAACACACAAGTCATGACATACATAATCCATTACAAGCATCCAAGGTTCAACATAATTTTGACAATTTTTTTGGAAAGGAAATGATAAGTGTGGTGGTCCAACTAATGAAGTATGTTACAATCCCATCTCACTAGCCAAGTTAGCTAACAGGGCATCCCTAGAGGAAATCTGTCGATCCTGATCACATGACTCCATTGCTAAGACTATGATATCCTCTCTTTAACGTTGGTTGGTAGCCTCTAACTCTTGGGTATGCTTCTTTTCTTCTCTAAGGTCATTTTGGGTGTTAAGCATTCTGCACTTGAGTCTATCACCAAGTTCCTTGATGGCCTTCCAAGTTGCATCTCTTGCAGAGTCAAAGAATGTGGTGCGCATCACTGAGTTTGTGACCATGTAGAATCCTGATTCCTTGTGGTTGTCATCCTTGTTTTTATACAAGTGAAGTTGCACCCACCAGTACTCCACTCCTTCATCCATCATGGGGAAACCTTTGTACACAGTTGCACCATGTATTCCCATGGAAACCATGAGGTCCTTGAGAGCCTTGGGGAATTCTGTCTCACACTCCAAAGTCATAGTCATGAGTGGTCCCTTCCTCACGGCTTCGTTGATGGAGTTCATCTACAAATAGAGATGAGAAAGAAGATTGGAAAAGCTTACGAGAAGAAAAAGACAAGTGTGGAAGTTGTTGAAAATTTTTCTTTAGTGGATTCTAATCCATTCCTAGGGTCATAATCCTACAGGCAACACAGTGCTCTGATACCATCTGTAAGATCCCTCTCTTTATAAAGGTAAGGATCCATGTCATTGCAATGCTAGTCCCTGGATCAATGCTAGCATCCACAGTTTAAGATGAGGTACACAGAAACAAAGGTCATTATTACATATCATTCCAGAGACAAACATAGTCTTTTACAAACTCCATGGCCACAGGCCTAATACAAGATTTCAAATATATAATAAGATAAATAAGTCTTCATCTTCATGTGCCAGAGGCAAGCATGTTGAGTGTAGACTCATAACCCCTAATCATCATCAGACTAACCTGCAACATCACAAGTTACAGCCACAGTGGGTCAATACATTGGAATAGTATTAGCAAGTGATACCTTAGTAGAATATTAGCATCTAGATACTACATGCATTTGGCTAAGTGTAGCTTAGGCTTGCTTTGCTCAAAATAGGTTTTACCTATCAGTTGAAAACACTAAGTTTTTCTTTTGACAAAACATTCACAAGGAATCACTAATAGACATTAGTGATCCTTCACCCTTGTTCAACCACAGGTTTTAACTTAGAAATTGGGGTGAGGAGATTCTTGATAGCTTCCATGTCTTGATTCTCAAGTTGTCCAATACCAGGGACATGGCTAAGTACTTAGATTCTTCCATCTGCAGAGGTTGTGCACTTTCCCCACAAGACTTGATTTTCACCAAGACAGGACCTTTCAGAAGCCTCCCTTAGACCAAATGGACGCGTTCCAACCTATCATCCCACTACTATCATCTGTCCAAATGGCTAAGTTATTGCAACCTATGTGATCCAGGCAGAGCCCATATTGCCATGTGGCTGCACTAGAAGCTTCTTAACATTTGGCATCTCAAATCCCTTTGTTCCTGGGCACAAGTGAGATACACAAGGTAAACCATAGAAATGGGCCTTGTGTAACCACTCAACACAAACCATTCTTTCCATTCCACCCAGGTGTTTCATTCACTTAGTTGTTTTATTAAGAAAAACACAAGTCATAGACTTAGAAATATTTTCACATAGCATGAATATATAACCACCCTTGGTTTCTACTAGCTAGGCTAAGCATGGCAATGATAAGCATCTTAACTTAGAGAAATTTCTAACAATTCTACAACTATTAAGATTTCCCAAGCATAACATATAGATACATATCAAAATATTCATGCAAAGTCCTATACAAAATATTCTAGTGCATAGGTGAAAATATAGGGATAAAAATATGAAGCGCCACTTGCCTTGGTAGTTTGGGGAGTAGCAACAATCTTCACAACAACAATCACTATTTGCACCAAAATCTACACATAAAATAATGGCACCAAAATCACATATCCAAAATATACAAACAAAAATATATGAATGCATGAAAATGCCATGTGATGATTTTTCTATACCAAACAAGACAAGTAAACAGTACTGAATCAGAAACAAGTCCAAAACACACCAAATAAACTTTATTTGATCTACAAATCATTTTTCAAATAATTACTATACACAAATTAAGCCTACAAATGTTTCTGTAAAAACAACCATTTTTACAGAGGCAAAACATTAAACACATTGCATAAACAGAAAGGATTTTCTCTCGTGATTCCAATAATATAAAATTTGTAAAATTTGGACGTGTGGATCAAAAGTTATGAATTTTACAAGTTTGATTAACTAATAGATCAAATTTCTATTTTAAATTTAAACTCAGGCCACATTT
Source organism: Avena insularis (assembly GCA_023614405.1). NCBI lineage: Eukaryota > Viridiplantae > Streptophyta > Magnoliopsida > Poales > Poaceae > Avena > Avena insularis. Next base: position 50,079,377 of record CM042687.1, on the reverse strand, counting down.
ACTGGCGCTTCGCATTACCGCGGATCGACTAGTGTGGACCGCACGATCTAAATGAAATCGCACGGCCAGATATGACTCTTACCCCTTCGTTAAGTGATTCTATTTCACGTGTTAGATCTAGATCCAACGGCTCGCGATCAAACGACCATAGTCTGGCGGCGCCAGCGGCGGCGGCTCTGTCAAATACGTTGTCGGCGATTTAGGTCGCGCGGGAGAGGGAGAGATAGCTCACCGAGTTCGCCGTGCATTGCTGATGCTCAAGGTGTGCTTGGCTGGAGAAGGGGCGCTCGAGGTTGACGGGTATTGCTCGCCGGAGTCGCTTCTGTCGTTGGGCGTGTGCTGCTGAAGACAGTGGCAACGCTACGGGTCACGGTAGGGCACGAGAAAGGTTGCGTTAGATGCATGCAGAAGAGGCGAGTGTGTGGGTATGAACGAGAGGGGGAGGCGTGGTCAGTACAAACCAGGAGAGGTCGCCGGAGTTGCGTTGAGCTTCGGTTGCTTCTAGAGGTGGACGATGACGACACTCTAGGACGATACAGAGCAAAAGAAAGGCATGAGCAGATGTGCAAGGACACATTGATCACGCTTGTATGAATCAGAGACAGGGGCGGACGATGCTTACCGAAATCGCACGCCAGAGTTGCTCGGTACTGCGGCGGTGCAAGCGAGAGTGTGGGAAGCCTGGTGGCGGAGTGGGGGCGCTGAGTGAGGGGAAATGGTCGCAGAGGGGTGGGGGTTAAATAGCCGGAGCAGGGGCGAGAATCACGCACTGCATCAATGGAATTTAAGCGCATTTGCGTCGGGAGGAAACGGCCGCGACGGCGCTGGTTGCAGGCGTGATTTGGGGATGACGAGGTGACGTGGCTGCGGGCCCAGTGGTCAGCGAGGGGGTGTGAGCGAGCACGGTGAGAAACAGAGAGAGAGGGGAAAACCCGGGTTGGCTGCATCTGCTACTAGGCCGAATAGGTGGCGCCAGGCCCGGTGTTGTTTTCTATTCTCTTTTCGTTTTCTAAATGAATTTTCAGGAATCCTTTTCAAACAAATTCAAAAGCATTTGAATTCAAAATCTTTCTGGACTTTTACAAAGTGAAACCTGTATACTTTTGAATATAAAGCCATGCTGTCTCATTAGACTTGCTTGGTCCTTTTGAAAATTCAAAATAAACAGTGCCTTAACACAAGATTTGATAAAGATTTGAAAATGGTTTTAATACCAAATTTTGTTTTGGAAAATTTTGTCCAAGCTTGGAACTCAACCAACCAATCCTATGAACTCACAACCATGGTTTTAAAATAAATATCCCCTCACTAGAGAGTGGCATTGAATCAATGCTTGTTTACATAAAATAACAAGCATCCAAATGCTTCTGTTTTTTAAATGACTTTGAAATTGAACCCTAAATGATCATGAATGCATGGATGATATGAAAAGCTTTGAAAAAATGATTTTAGGGATGTTACACATTGCAAGTTAAGTTATAATAGTGAGTTGTTTTCTATTATGACTTGTGTATGAATAAATGTGATGCTTCATGTCCATATTCTTTTTATCGACACTTCACTCCATAAACATGAGGTCATGTTTACTGATTTCAGCTTTCGTTTGGGGACAAGCAAGGTCTAATCTTGGGGGGATTTGATACGTCCATTTTGCATCACTATTTTATATCATAATTTACTGTTATTCATTTATATATTTCATACTAAGAGGTGATACTTATGCTATTTCATCTATTTACTGCCGGAGTGAGGATTCTGATGGAAAAATCTTTATCCAGATGCCCCAGAGAATATATGGAAATCCCTATTTTTTCCGAAGGCAAAGGAAGCCAGAAGGGGAAGTGGATATGGGCCACAGGGAGCCCACACTACCCCCTGGCGCGCCCCCTAGGCCGCGCCACACAGGTGGTCTGGCCACCCTGGCCCACCTATGGCATCGACCTTTCGCCTATAACATCCCCTTGAAACCCTAAGACTCGGGGAGCGGCCACAGAAAGATTCCGCCGCCTATGCGGGGCGGAAACTACAGAGAGAGAAAGAGCTCTCTGGCAGGCAGAAATCTACCGGGGAAATTCCTTCCTGGAGAGGGGAGATCGTCGCCATCAACACCGCCATCATGGTAGAATTCATCGGGATCGTCATCATCATCATCATCTTCACCATCATATCCACCAGCACCATCACCACCACTCCATCCTGCTGTAACAATTGGGTTGAATCTTGCATAGTTCTTAGGGGAAACTTTCCCGGTGTTGATTACTTTTGTAGTTGATGCTATTGAGTGGAACCATAAAATTATTGTTTATGTTCATATTGTTACTTATCATTATATAATCTCTGATCTTGATCCATATGATGTCTCATGACTAGTTTTTTTAGTTCTTGAGGACATGGGAGAAGTCATGTTGTTAGTAGTGGAATTGTGTTGAGAAATATTCAATGGTTTGATATTTAAGTTGTGGTGTTATTCTTCTAGTGGTGTCATGTGAACATCGACTACATGATACTTCACCATTTATGGGACTAGGGGAATGCATTGTGTATTTGGATACTAATTGTGGGGTTGCCGGAGTGACAGAAAACTGAACCCCCATTAGGAAACATTCGCACAAGGGAGAGTAGGATCTCAGAGTTTAATGCTGTGGTTAGGTTTTTATCTTAATTACTTTCTTGTAGTTGCGGATTCTTGCAAGGGGTATAATCACAAGTATGTATTAGTCCAAGTAAGGTCAGTACATTTGCATAGGTTCACCCACACAACACTTATCCAACCAAAGAAGATTAATCAACTATATGAAGCGAAAGCACTTGACAGTATTCCCATGTGTCCTCGAGAACGTTTGGTCCTCATAAGTAATACAACCAGCTTGTCCTTTGCTGAAGAAAGGATTGGGCCACTTGCTGCAATTATTAATGTCTTTTATTGTCTCTCTTCTTTGCATTATCAAAAAACCCTAAAAATCGTTTGCTAAGTATTTACAGAGAATTCCTGATCCAAACCACTAGTCAACACCTTCTGCTCCTCGTTGGGTTCGACGCTCTTATTTATCAAAAGTATTATGATACGCCCCCAATACTTGTGTGTCATCAATGACCCGAAGGAAGAACAAATGGGTGACCCAAATCATGGTGTTTTCCAGAACTTTTCAAAAAGTTTCCAAAAAGGTTTATAAAAGTTTAAAAAAACCTTGTAGATGATATATCTACAAGATAAACTAGTTTATAAAAGAACCTCTCATAGAGCCATCCTAAACACCACTGCCATATTGCATAACCTGTATTGTTATTGTCTTAACGTGGTTTGCTAGTACATTCAAAGTACTCATCAGCATTGTCCCTGGCTATTTACTTGGCCAGATTTCAGAAGATCGAGGAACGATGAGAAGCTGACATCTATGCGAGCTAGGCCATCTCCTAGTCAGTTTCCTGTAGATTAAGGCATGATATGGTCTCTAAGATGAAGACATCCGCTAATTGATGTTGTAATCTCCATAATGGCAATATTGTAAGTCTTGTAATCTTTACTCTATGGATGTTGTAATGATACTAGTCGGTTATGCTCATGGATCACTGATCATGGGAATGTGATTTGTATGCATAACGAGGATTCTTGGACCGTAAATCCGGGGATCCCACTGACTTGGTATTAGAGCCATCCTAACTGTAGGAGACCTTAGTTAGCATGGATGTTAGACAGGACAAACCCCTATTTCCGAAAACACCGACTTGCTAAAACTAATTTCTCAAAAGCTTTTCGAAAGACTTCTTATCTGACCTTCTCTAACTTCAACTATTTGAAAATGGCTTACCCTATCTCCTTTCTACCTGCAAATGTGCCATTTTCAAAAACAAAGTCTGACTTGGAAACTATGAAGACGAATATCCCGAAACAAAGAAACACAGATACAAGCAAACCTAATGAGCTACCAACAATGAAAGACACTACAAGATCGCCCTACCAACAAAGTCCTTCATATCCTTAAGTGAATCAAGTATGGTATCAATGACACCAAAAGGCAAGACAGACGTCAAGACCTTCAACAACGTCCATACTTAGGATAAGCATCCTCAATATAGGATTCCCCTTATGATGTGTAGTCACCCCTTAATACCTAGGGTACGCTTGCTTGTTTGCCATGTGCTTGTATGATGATTGGATTGTATTGTGTGTCTGTCTTGGATCATTCGACCCTATTGCTTCGACCGCCTTGTTTGTGTATCCCAACACCAACAACCATAACCATGTAACCTGAAACCTCTCCTTAGCAGGATGGCCACCAAAAGAGACCAACGACGATCCTATTCAACCCTCTGCTGACACCACAGGAAGTCATCCCAATAAAATAAATGCCAAAAGACCACGATTCTACTCTGTCATTGAACCAAAGCAACGCCAAGAGTTAAAATTAAGAGAATCCCTCTGATGCTAAAATGCCTCCACCCTGACTCCAGGATAAGAAGAAGCGTCACTAACCGCTAAACTACCCCGAGCTAACGCTTACGGCTTCGTTAGGTAACTACCATAGCAAGGTAGTCACGATAAGGTGTCACTCAAAGATCTCAACTCAAGCTTCACCGCCAATGCTCCATGACGAAGGATCTACCCCAGCCTCGACGACCTCAAGTAAAGCTCTAAGGTGGAAAGACTGCATCTTTCCACTCAAATCCAGAAGACCGCTTATGACAAGATAATATAGGAAGATCCAATCCAAGAACATGCCCCAAGAACCAACTCGAGAGTCCTCAGAGGAACAGAAAATAGACCTCATCAACAATCTTCATAAGTCTGCTCGATCCTCCCAACACCCGAGAAGTTTAGAATTAAGACGACAAGACTACCCAGTGCCGCCAATACTACTCTCCAAGGAGTAGAAAGCAACCCAAAGCATCGAGTTACCCCGAGGACGTCACGAAGCCCTTTCTCTTATAACTCTGCTAACTACACCCCTAAAAGAGCTTCGACTCTGCTAAACCCAAGTCTGAAAATTAAGAACTGTCCTTCTACGCGTATCAACCCATCTTTCGATCACTAACCCCGGAAGATCCACCCGTCGAAGCAGCCACCAGAGAAGTCACAAACCTCACTTCTACTGCTAAAGAGATAAATATCCCCCACACCTCCGAGGAACTACAGTAACCAAATTTGATACCCAACCCAAGGACGGAGACAAGATGCAAGAACTCAGTTTGCTAGTATGCTAGTATGAGGTCCCCTCTTTCATGTTTTACCCACGCCGTTGTATCATACCAAAACCCGGAACGACCCCACTCCAAAGGACTGCGTTCCTACACCGCCAACCTCCAACGGAGTCCTTCAACCTATCAGACTCCTAACTAGCACAGAACGAACTACCTAGAAGCTAGTAGATGCCCTTTCCGATAGACCATCCTACCTCAAGAAGTGGTACTCGCACCCCTCAAGAAGTAGCATCTACAAGGACGACTGAAGATCGCCAATCCTGGACGAGAACTACCGGATTCTCCCCAACTTCATTCCACAACTCCAATAAAGAAGGTGCAACATTCTATAGATATACCCAACCAAGAAGATCTATGACTTCATCAAGAACTCCTTGTCTTGCTCTAAGAGAGAGTCGACCGCAAACCGTTGTCAGGTGACAACCACCCTCTAAATCAAAATCATGTACCCTGCCTTAAGGACAATAATCAACACTACTCCATAATCAGAAGATACTTCGAGAAAGTTCTCCATCGCAGAGTCGACCATCCAGCCAACACTCCCGGCGTTTCAAGACCAAGAAGGCAGAAAATCTAACTTCTGCAAGAAAGGATTGAAGAAGGCTCAACTCGTCGTCCCGCTTCTCGAAGAAGCATGTATTATATGCTAAACCTACCTAGAATCGTCCTAAGGGGAAAAGACTGCCTATTTTCCACTTGTTCATCTAAGCTTCCCAATCCGAAGCCACTCAACTCCGACCCGTAGCTGACCCCGCCTGTTTGTTGTAAAACCTGTCAACATCTAATAATTCCATCGCTGAAATTGTTGAGCGGATGTTATCACCCAACCCTACAACTCCCTAATCTCGGGACGATATTATTTTAAGGGGGAAAGGTCTGTACATCCCAATTTCAGCAACCCTGATCTTTTGTCAAAAAGGAAAAAATTAGTGGGAACAAAAACTTTTTCTTTAGTGTTGTTATGCATGTTGCTTGCGTTTGTATATCTAATTATATAGGGATTTCTATTTTCGTGCCCTTGGTTCCTTAGTTGTACTCACTTTTCCCCAGCTGCCTAACTTTTCCTCACTTTTCCCCTCGCCATGTTAAGAAACTCTCGCGGGAGCTCGCAGGCGCTCGGACGGAGGGATGCCGTCAGGTCAAAGGCTTGACCGTTACATGCTGACTGGTGGGACCGCGTTGGGGCGGGTCGGGCGTTGATCGTTACATTACGAGGCCTCGACCGTTACATGCCTGGTCGGTGGGGCCACGTTGGTACGGGTCCTGCATACATGGTGAAGGGTGGGGCCGCGTTGGTACGGGTCTTGCATACGTGGTGAAGAGTGGGGCCGCATGGAGACACGTCGTACCGGCCATTCTCGCTCACCCAAAGCATTCGCTTCCCCCCGAGCCTGGAACATCTCCCATACCGCCACTCCGCTACCCCGCCGTCGTTCCCTCCTACCTTATGTCATCCTTGGCCCTAGATCTGACCCCTCGCCCTAGCCATGGAGCCCACTCCACCTCCGGCTCTGCTCCTACCCTTGCTAGATCTACCCCTTTCGCGGAACAGTATGCAACGCCGGCTGGTGCACCGTCCATCCCCGTCGAGCATGGAGAAGATTGGTTGGAATCGCAGGGATCTAACGCATGGATTCCATCTAGGTAAGCATCATTTCCCTTTTGTGGGTTGATTATTCGCAGTATTTGAACACGAATCTCTGGTGCTCAACTAACTTCCTTGATTTTCGAATAGGATTGATCTAGTGCTAGCGTAATTCATGGTTGTGAACAATATCTCTCTAGATTTTACTTCCCAACGGTGGTTTCAACCTCCAGAACTCACAGATATAGATAAAATCTCCCTAAAATCTAATATAAATTCCCTGGAACAGTGGCGATTCAGTTGGTTTGCATGAGTGTTTATAATTATTAAACTCTCGCGTGGTCTAAAACTATAATTGACACAACTCTCGCACGGCTAGCGATTCACTTTCAAATTTAAAAAATTATACAACTCTTAATGTACAGGAGTGTTTATAATTGACACAACTCTTGAACACTTTCAAATTTAAAAAAATTATACAACTCTCAATGTAATTGAGTGTTCATAATTGACACTACTCTTGGACACTTTAAAATTGAAAAATTATACAACTCTTAATGTAAAAGAGTGTTTATAATTGACACTACTCTTGAACACTTTCAAATTGAAAAATTATACAACTCTTAATGTAAAAGAGTGTTTATAATTGACACTACTCTTGAACTCTTTCAAATTGAAAAATTATACAACTCTTAATGTAAAGGAAAAAGGTGTTTACCTTTCAACACTATGAAATTGCAATTAATACGTGATAATGATGTTCTAAGAAAATCTTGAGAGATTATCATTTTCATAGAATATAGGGATGTAATGCATAAACTTGCATATGGAAAAAATTATACACCTTTGAACTCTTTGAAATCACACTTAGGACATGGAGTGAAATATAATGCAAAAAATTATACACCTTTAAACACTTTCCCTTCAAATTATACTCAAAATCATTTGTTTATGGAGTTAAAGCATCGGTGGAAAACTCGCTATTTTGCATGGATAGAGGGTGCCCCCCGACAGATATAGGGGTTATCCTGTCCGCTAGATCATAGAGGATCAATCAGAGGATCAACGGTTGGTGGGTATGATTCGCGTGACAACTGTCTCGACCAATCAGAGCATAACAACCAAGATGAGCACAGGTGTGAGAGTTTGTCACTAAGAGGGAGGGGAAAACTGAGCAGAACTTAAAAACCAAGGAAAAACTGACAAGGGGGTTCAAATATAAAACAATAAGAGATTTAAAAAATGGAAAATGCTTCTTTTATACAATAAAATACATATTGGCACACATCAAACTATTTGAAATTCAAATATACATCAGTTTGACAATTATTGCCTCATTTAGACAAATTATGTTTTGGGGAGGGATGTTTTGGGGAGAGGCTTGAGTAGAAAGCCATGAACCTTCATAGATAGTAGGTGATTTGAGAAGTGGTGATTTAGGTTAAAACTTGATTTATATACATTTCTTATGGTGGTAGGTCACATAATAAGACTCCCTGGGTAGATGCCACTATGTTTTGATCTTTTTGAATTTGTTGTGCATAAAATGACTCAATTAGCTAGCTAAAACCCATTCGTTGAATCTCTGTTGACCAGCCACCGGAGGGTAAAAGTGAGTATATTGCACACGACAGTGTTAGTACTGGAGGGCAAAACTGAGTACAACCAAATTGCCAGTGCTACACTCGAGGGTATAACTGAGCATAACTAAGTGGCCAAGGTTAGACACAAGGGGGAAAATGTGACGCACGGTACGCGTGTCGCGGTGCATGGGGCGGTAGCGGACGCGTGTGGCCGTCCACAGTGGTGCAACAAAACGACTCCTCCCTTCACCTTTATAGAGGCCTCCTCACTCTCACTCACTCGCTCACTTACTCACGCAACCATCTCCACTGTCCCATCACCTTCTGCAAACCCCCAAGAAAACCCCAACCACGCCGACAAAGGAGAAGAACGGCGCGGTGGCCATCATCGCCTCCAAGGCGGCCTACGAGGAGGCCCCCTTCCCCGTACTGTCCCCCATCGAGGCATTGAAGGCAGCCGCCATCCCCGTCTAGACCCCGTCCCCGCTTCCGCCATAGCCGCCGGTGAGGAGGCCCCCACCGTTCTCCTACAGATCCCGCACGGCTGGGACCCCTACGGGACAACGATTACATGAGGCCGGAGAATCCCTTTGACACCTGCTTAGCCCACCCATGGTCGGAGGTAACTAGGGTTTTCTCCCCTTCCTTTGTTCTTCCCCCATTCCCATTGTTGGATGCTAGATCATGTGTTATTAGGGCTCGTCTAATTGGTGGATGCTAGGTATTTTTACAGTAGCTAATCCTCTTGTGTTAGATCTTGTATATCGATGAATGACCCTAGTTGGGATCAGTACTAGCACCGATCTGTAGTTGGGATTAGTACTAGCACCAATCTGTAGTTGGGGTCAGTACTAGCACCAATCTGTAGTTGGGATCAATATTCGATTTGGTTTGAGATTTGGGGATTGGGGAATAATCAGGGGATCTCAATCGGTTAATTTATGCAAGTAATCAATCCCGATAATCACGGTATCTCAATCATGTCCTTATTGCACGCTACTGTTTTTTGTAATAGGTGGATAGCAGCAACATCTACAGCAACGACGAATCCATGGACACCAAGACTCGTCAGGTGCTGAGGAAGATGAAATCCGGCCAGTTCAACGGCTTCTTCACCGGCGACGTCTACAGGTGCCCCTTCTGCACTAGGAGCCTCGCCACCAACTTCAACTCCCTCATGATGCATGCCGAGGAAGTGAAGACTTGTGGCTCGTCAAAGAACGCCAACGCCTCTAGAGCCCAGGATAAGGCGCTTGGTTTTCACCTCTGCAACCTCTAGAAGGTGGCAATCGAGCAGGGTCGCATGCCCCCGATCAAGCCCAAGTCGCCCAAGTTCAAGGGACTGGGCAGCATGAAGTGGAGGAAGCGCCACAGGGAGGAGGCGGAGGCCCTCCTAGCGCAGGCCATGAGGGGCCACCGATCCTGTGCTATTGCTGCTGCTACTGTAAAGCTGCTTCTTTTGTTTTGTTGTTTGTGTTGAACTTGTAAGCTCCTACTGAGCAGCCTAATTGTCGAACCTGGTTTAAGTATCGTACCATATAATCCTTTATTAGCTGCTTTATCTACATCTGCTCTGTTCATCTACATATTTATGGTGCTGGTTAGATTTGCTGCCAGATTGCGAAAATATGAGGGCCAAAAGAAACCATGAATGAAGAGAGAAGCTGCTCTAGATTCGCTGCCTTTTGGGAAAAATAACAACTGTCAGCGACATAAAGGGGAAAAAGCGCTCTTAAAAAGGCCAATCATAAAAATAACAAAAAAGAAATCTTCCAATTTAGGCGACAGGGCGCACGTAACTACCATACGCGCCCCACATGGTCCCACACCACATCCTCCAAAACGCGTTTCCAACAAGCCGGCCCCACACCATGGGGTGTCCTACTATGGGACCGACTGAATGTGGCCCCACCTATCATCACGTAACGAGGGTGGGTCCTACTTGTCAGCACATAATGGCGAGGGTCCACTACGGGACCCACCTGAATGCGGCCCCACTTGTCAGCATGTAACAGCGACGGTCCACAAACGGGACCCAACGGAGACCGAGTTTCAGACCGATGTGAGAGTTTCAGACAAGGAGCTGGACAAAAGTTAGGAAACACTAAGTGGCTGGGGAAAACTGAGTACAGCTAACGAAACAGGGGCACGAAAATAGAAATCCCAATTATATATTAGGTCACATACTCCTTACCTCCACCTCAGTTGACAAAAGCTATTTACAAAAGAGATGTCTTGGCTCATCGTTTTATATTCTCAAATGTTCTAACTTTTCAAACTTGAGCCAAGATGACTTTGCCACAAAAAAATATTTTACTAGTTCTATTAACAAAACTATGAAGACCTATATAAATATCCTTATGTTTTCAAGACTCTAGTTTTTCCAAAAAACCTTTTCTAAAATATTTTCATCCTATCTTGGTAGAAATACCAAGAGGTCCTTAGCTTACTTCAAAGCATAACCCCTTCAAAATACCCATGCTTACCTCAAGTTAGACTTGATGGCAACCTTGGTAGTAGTTGATAAGTGGAATAATATGAATTGCCTTGATCTACTGATTGCCCTGATTGCTTAGGAGTAGCATGATCCAATCTAGGAGCTCATCCTTAGGGATCACCCCTATGGCTGAGATCATCAATCTCAAATTAATTATCCCAACCTTAATCTATCTTGAGGCACTCATCTAAATCTCTAATCTACTTAGCCAGATCACTTTGGAGCTAATTCCTTGTAATAGAATCCAAATCATCAAGGACCAAATACAAGCATGGATCCCCTCTATTCAATCTATACCTCAATATCAACCACTTGATGAAGAGGATAAACCCTTTCCACTCTCTCAAATGTTTCCCTCTTGTAATCTAGTCTAAAACCCTAAATATGCCAAAATGGCTAAGTCTGAAATCCTTATCTAAATCCACCCCTTCTAACCTATGTGCATTCTTAAGAATGTTTTGTAACCATCTTGTAGTACATCATTAGTACTACCAAAGCCCACTTTTTCTCTTGGATAAACCATTCGGTTCCCACTCATCCATGATGGTTTTGTAGTTAAGATAATAATCTTTTCTGCAAATCTTATCATCTTGCGTACTTTGGCAAAGGCTCACATCTACATGCTACCTCCCCTTGCCCAGCTATTTGCATGGTTATTATATACTAACCATGTTCTATCAATCCCCACTTCACATGTTTCCATTGGAGCATTGTGCTTCTTAAACCCACATGGTTTCTGAGGCATCATAGCACATCTGTTATGGCAGCCTTATTTTCAACAAAGTTTGCCATCACTCCTAGATCATCTCAAATACAACCAAGCCCAACTCTTGCTTCCATGATTATCTATATACTAATTTTCCTTGAGGTAGGTTGGTCTACACAAAATTTCGTTCCGATTTTTGTTTGGACCAGTTTGTCCCTATTGTTTCAAAAATATTACATACCCTGCCACCGCTAAGTAAAAACTGCTCGGTACTGGTTTCGTCGGTTTTCGTATTTGCCCCTCAACTCAAATCTAATTACATACAATGCCACCACACATAAATGCAATTTTTTTTGACTTGATGGAAATCTTTCAGGATCGCTCCTGACGATCCCAACGGCCAGCTTCTCCCGCGATAGAGCACCCCCGCCGCCTAGGTTTCAGCCCCAAGCTCTTCGCCGACCCCCGCGTCTAGCCCGCGCGGCTGGCCCTCTGCTTCCGGCCCATACACCACAAGCTCTCCGCCGCCGCCTGCATCCAGCCCGCGCGGACGCCGTCCGCTGCCAGCCCGCACGCCCAATGATCTTCGCTGCTGGCCGCATCCAGCCCTCCGCGGCGGTCCTGAGATCTGCTTACTTCCCTCCGGCCCCGAGCTTTTTGCTAGCTCTCCATCCCGACTCCGAGGTATTCCTCCTTCCGTTTGTTTAATGACCACTTGAACCGAGTGGAGGACGCATCACATCGCACATGTTTCAGCTTCCACTGCAGCTCCAAAGTAATTAAACAAGCATTGCATTTCTGAATCAATCGACAGTCAAACAACTCGCTGGACTACATTAACGAATGTGGTAGGACGTATACACAACGACGAAATTCCCGAAGCAGCAGAAACTAACATAGCCAGCAACCAGAAGCAATCTAGATATTTTATATCAGTGCAAGAAGAGATTCGTAAGTGTAGGCAATGCGTAGGTCCCTTCTGAATTCTCCTTTTCCACACTTGTATAACTGTAAAGAATGTCTTTTTTGTAAATCTATGATAATTTTTGCTTCTTCTTATGAGTTAGTACATGTAAATATTGTAATTTTGAGTACCATGTCAATTCTTTGCTTTCTTCAAAGATGTATAGTGCAGTCCATTATTTTTCTGAAAGACAAAGTCCATTATTTATCTGGAAGTCAAGAGGCTATACATCCAATAGTGGAATACGGACAATGAAAAGAAATTCTAAGTTGCATCCCACATCCTGATCGATGGAATACTCATATTTTATCCTAGACTATTTATCAATTTTCACCTGTTGAAAAAAGAAAAGGAAAAACATAAGTTTGAAAAGTCGAAGGAAATAAATACAGGAGAAACCATGTGAAATTCCTCGAAACAAGATTCTGCTCAGCTTTGTCTTTGGTTGATCAATTCAAGTCGGATCGTCCACCGGTCAGTACGTGATACCCCTATGACATGCCACAGTTTTCTAAAAAACTAAATATTCACACAAGATGAAGAAGGTCTGATTGGTACTTTCATAGGCAAATTAAAGACCAATTTTTTTTGTATATTTTAATTTTTGAGAGAACTATCCATCATTTGTTTGACCCGTAGCAACGCACGGATTTTGTGCTAGTCTATATATCTTGGTATAGCTATCCATATATCCCTTGCACCAAGGTTCCATCCAATTATACCAAAATTATTCAAAAACCAAGTTGGCAATGATGGATAAATAAAGTTTACATTATCTACCTTGGATATTATAATTTCCCAAATAATTCACATAATTGTTTGGATCCTAAAACTATTTAAATCCCACTTTTGGCAAAACCCTAGAATCTTTGTCTATAAAGGAAAATCTATTTTTCTCCATAACACCTTGCCAACTCAATGCACATCTGAGTTCCATATATCATACCATATCTTCCAAACTCAAAATAAATATTTTTGAGATCCTTTATTAATTCTTTTTGCCCTTTTTCTTAGATGGTAGAAAAAGAAATAATGGCTTAAAATTACTTTCCCTTCCAAATAAATTCCAATAAAATTCTCCAAGGTGTGATATGGTATTTAGGACCTTATCACATCAAAAACCAACTTTGTCCAATGTACATTATTCACATGAGCTTCTAGAAACTACTTCTACACTATTTGAATAAATGACAATAAATGCATCTAAAAATTCCCAAATAAAACTTGGAGCTCTATTTTGACCCTATCCATCTATCCACACCTTTACCTCACCTAGAAATGATCAAAATCTAGGAAGTTCTTCATGATCAATCATATGGCCAAGATGTTAAATTAATCAAGATCATGACCTAAACCCCATCTAAGCTTGCCAACTAATCCTCCACATCATACCACAACTACACCCTAGTCGACATGCACTGTACCCATGCACAATAGCTCTTCCCCCTTGTTGTCATTTTTTCTTGTTTGTGGAGGGGAAAAGAGCCAAGTCACACTAGACTTTAAAACTAGGCTTGAGGTTTCCATCATACTCCACCTCTGACCTTATGCACCCTCACAGAGTGCCATCACAAGCACTCCCACCGCCCACCTCCACCTATTGTTGTCCAACACCTCCCCCCCCCACCCACATGTTCCTCTTGAACCATGTCCACCATGGACCCAACCTCCTCGGATTTAAGCTCCACAGCCACCCACAGCCTCCGCAATCCTCTCATTTGCATCCTCCACTCCCCTCTGGCTCCCCTAGAAACCTCACGTGGCTCTGCAAGCTCAGGAGGAAGAGAAGCTCTCCTCTCGGTCATCCCCGAAAGCTCGAGCTTGCCATCAAACAGGTCCATCACTTCTCCTCCTCTATATACCCTCTAGATCGCCTAAACAAGATACTTAACATTTCCTTCCTTTTTCCTCCGGGGAAGCTCGCTATCTGCTCCACCATGTTGTGTCTGATGGTTTGACACTGGCGGCCTGGCCTGCGTGGCCTTCCTCCAGCCGAACCGCCTCACCTGCACGTTACCACGACTCCGGCGGGCCTCCGAAGCACCGTACACGCCCCTCCTCGACATGCAGTACCTCCCGTGAGCGCAGGAAAGGCAGCTGAGCGAACCTAGCCGACGCAGACGTGTGGATCTACATATGCAGCAAACTTCTCGTCCTGACCCTCTCTAGAGCCGTCCTGGACCGTCGCGACTCCTCTGTGACCTCTCCATCTCCGGCGTGAACCCTAGGTGAGCCCCCGAGCATTCCTTGGGCCTGCTAGGGTTTCTCCATGTCTTCCTCGGGTCGGAGGTAGCCGACGAGGGGCTACCATTGATCCATTTTAGATCTAACGGTGTATGTCGCCTCCTACCCCTTCGATCCCCTTCTTTCACTGGCAGATGGGCCCCGGCCGGCCTGGTTGACCCCTCTCCCCCATGCAGGACACGCCCGGGTGGGCCGAATTGCACCCAGGCGGCCCATTCTCCCCAGATCTGGCCCGCCTCCACTTCTTCGTTTTTTATTTTTTGTCCTCCGGATCTGCAGTATAACCCTTAGGATTAAATCTGTTTAAAAATTAAAAATACATCAAATTGGATATAAAACCTTTTTATCATGTACCCTATTGTGTTATTCAACATGCAGTACAAAAAGAAGTCCTTTTCCTTAACCATATATTTTATGTAAAATCAGATACCATGACATGTCTAGGAAACCAAATAAATTCTCCAGGGAATTATATAACCCCATTTAGATTGAAACCTTTGGTTTCTGAAAATTATCTTTCATACCTTGCATGAAACCCTAGCCCCATAGTCTTTTGCTTCCTATTCTGCCCACAACAAAAATAACAAAAACAGCCAAATTATGAATTTAGGAATTTCTACAAGTCAAATCGAAATGAGTATTGACCCAATTCCAAATCCCAGAACACACGCATAGCAATATCTATAAAAACACAGGAGCTCATTTTTTCCTGAGCCCCAGTTGATTTATTATGAATTAAACAATTATGTGCATGTGTAATTCACCAATAAAATCAGTACAGTAGATTTATATATCCAAAAAGGGTGACTCCAATTTCTACAGAAAGGTATTCTAGATACCTAACATGTGTATTTGGAACCATAGCAATATCTCCTATAAATTTAATCTGGTTAAAAAGACAAATATCCTCCAATACTACCTTTGAGAATTTCCCAAGGGCATTCTGATAAATATTTTGGGATGATTCTAACTCTCAGTGAATAAGTCCATCAAACATCACTTAATCATACCAGGGAATAATTTTATGAGATCCATAGCATTTGTGGTGAATTATTTCCTAAAACTAGAGTTTTAATCACTAAGAAATTCATTATAAATCAAAGGTAATTGATAAAATAGTGAAACCACTTTTGTTGGTTTCATTTTATCAATACGAATCTTATGATATCATGTTGATACAAATATATCATACTAAATGTGACCTTGGTCTAAAATCCCTATTCTACCTAATTTCTAGACTATAAAAGCCCATGGGATTTCCTTCAAATATTCCAAGGCATCCCCCAATCCTTATACCTCCATCATTCCCAAACCCTACTGAATTGTAACATGTATATCTTGTTTGTTTGTTGTATGCTATTATGCTTGTATGTCTTGGTGTTGATTTCGTCCTTGCTTGTTTGCATGTATGGCCTCTGACGACGATAGTTACGATTGTCTGACAACGAGAAGAGGAGATATTATTTTGGTATTATTGTATTTTAATGATAAGTCCAGGGATACTAATGCCGTATTGCTACTAATCAGGCAAGACACCTTCTTGCTCATAATCCCTTGTCCTACCTATTTACGTAGTCATGTTTTATCTACTATTTACAAAATTTCATTGTTTTAGTTATGATGATTTTTATATCTGATAGTGGCTTGGCTCCTCCAGCTAATACCTCTTGTACTACTAAGTACAACCCCCTCGATGACACCTATTCCCCCCTATTATGATAGATGGTGTTTTAACACCATAACCCCTTGGAGAGCCCATTTTAGCCTAAGTAAAAGTATAGGATGGGAAGACCCCGAGAAAATGTTTATAAGAAGTTTTATGAGAAAACCTTGGTGAGGTTTGACCCACCAAGAGAGGTTTGAAAAATGAGAAAGAATTTGTTTTACAAAAAGGTTGGATGAAAGATGGAGGAAAAATGTTTACGAAAACGCACCCGATTCTTTGTAGTTTTCATGCTAGAACAACTAACCCGTGCAACCACCTTACTCTGGAATGGGACTGGGTTGGATTTGAAGTTTGCTACTCTGGTATAGGAATTCTCACGACTACATATAAGGGATCATATCCCTCGAATTCCGGGGTTCCTTTACATAAAGGGTCAACTACGAGGCAGTCACCTGGAGGAATTACGAACTACCCTCGGGAGCAGCCGGGCGATACTATGAGCTCCTCATTGAAAGTGCCCCATCTCGAGGAGTCGGTAGGCACTCCGGTAGGTCCATGGATCCAGAAGTCCCGTTGTTGAGGGGAACAACTCATAGGGTAGGGCCTATACTAGAGTAGCATCCGGAGAGTCTTGACCGGTTACTCGACCCATGATCGGTGTATATCAGGGTAGTATAATAGGATGATATGGGTAAAGTGTACAACCTCTGCAGAGTGTAAATCTATTCGAATAGCCATGTCCATGATCATGGATGGTTGGGAAGGCTGTTGTAGAGCGGTGCTGGTTTTGTTTTCAAAAAGGACTTTGAAAAAGCAAGGCATGGAAATGTTTTGACCATGGGATGGTCAGAAAAAGGAGGAAGGAATTTGGTCATGGGATGAACCGAAGGAAAAACAAATGGGTGACCCAAATCCTAGTGTTTTCCAAAACTTTTCAAAAAGTTTCCAAAAAGGTTTATAAAAGTTTTTAGACAAAACCTTTTAGATGCTAAATAACCTCTCATAGAGCCATCCTAAACACCACTGCCATATTGCATATCCTGTATTATTATTGTCTGAAGGTGGTTTGCGAGTACATTCAAAGTACTCACCGGTATTGTCCCTGGCTATTTACTTGGCCAGATTTCACAAGATCGAGGAACGATGAGAAGCTGACATCTATTCGAGCTAGGCCGTCTCCCAGTCAGTTGCGTGTAGGTTAAGGCATGATATGAGCTCTAAAATGAAGACTTCCTCTAACTGATGTTGTAATTGCCATAATGGTAACATTGAAAGTCTTGTAATTGTTACTCTATGGATGTTGTAATGATACTAGTTGGTTATTCTCATGGCTTACTAATCATAGGAACGTGATTTGTATGCATAACAGGGATTCTCGGACCGTAAATCCGTGTTCCCACACGGTCACGCGCGCCTGTACTACTGGTCGTTACTCAGTCACTATGTTTGCTTGAAAGTTGATGTTTTGCTCGCGAATACGGTACGGGCAGGCAGTACGATCGCCTCTGGACGTACCAATGGTCTTTACATCCACTGCATCTTGCGGAAAAAATCAACACTTCTATTTGGAGATGCTGCGATGTGGTACAGGCGCATGGTACAGGGTCTCTCGGTCGTACCAGTAGTCGTTACGCAACCTGGAAGCTGAAAAACTTGTAGAATTTGGTTAGTAGCTTTGCACGCATTTTCACATCTTAGCAAATGACAAAATAACAGCAAATAGACTTTATAAAAATCAGCAATACCTTAAGGCAATGTGTTAGCAAATAAAAGATCGAGGATTACCTTATTTTCTTATCCTCTCTCCAAAGGACTTCTTGAACACTCTTTATTAAAAACAAAAACAAAAAAACTAACACAGGAATAAAACTTTTATTTCACATGGGTTTCCTCTCATGAAGCGCTTCTAATTAAGGTCAATTAGCTTGACCCAGATGGTGATCATTTAGGTTTTGTGAGTGGAACACCCACTCCAAAGTAATTATCTTTCAGCGTGATTATATCATCATCATTATTATGTTTGTCCTTCTTCTTCCTAGGGAAGTGGACTATAATAGGATCTCTATACGGTTATCCTATTCTCACATTCTCTTCATGCAAATTGATTAAAGATTTAATAGTTCTTAGGAATAGCCTACCTAGAATTATAAGTGTTATGTGATCTTCACGCATGTCCACTACAACAAGATCAATAAGAGCGAGATTGTCCTTAATTTCTACAACTATCAACAACTTGTTTATAAGTTGAATCAGCAAGATGGAGTCTCGTTTCAGTGGTTGTAAAAGGCCCCAAATTCAATTTGTCGAATAGACTCTTGGAAATTGTTGAGACGCTTGCACCAAGATCACGAAGTGCAGATATCTCATTAACACTAACTTTAATTTTAATAGAGGGCTCAAATATATCATCTAGCTTAGCAGGAAGCTTATCAGCTAGTCTCTTATACTCCATTTCTAACTCCCGGACTTTAGATGCTACTTGTTGAATAAATTTTTGGTAGTTAGCATCATTATCTTGTTCAAGGCCGGGACTCTTTATGATGATCATCTTTAGTAGATCTACCACAGTGTATTCAAGTATTGGGCGTTGTTATAATCCAACTCTTCGGAATTCTCTTCATTTATTTCAATCCTCATCTGCTTGATCTCTTCCACAGGATTTGGCTTGGGATTTCCAGCTAGTTTTGCAAGTATGAGAGCTTGGCTCTCAGCTACCTTGCCAAATTGAGCCTCCATGGTATTTTTCCTTTCGTGCAGAGCCTGCACATCATTTCTAATTGAAATGGCTTGATTATATAATTTACCAATACTAGTCTCATGGGTCTCCTTGATTTTAATAAGAATATTATTTTTCTCGGTTTGATCTTGCATAAAATTTCTAACAATATGTCCAAACGAGATATTGCCATGATTTGCTCCATTATGATTATCATAATTATTGTAAGGAGCTCCTGCGGGATTAGAGTAATGCTTTTGAACATTAGAAGCAAAATTTTGATTCTTCCAAGATTTATTATAAGGACTACGCGCTATAAAATTAACATCATTAACATCAATAGTGATAGCATTGATGTGGGTATCTACTTTCCCTTTACTATGTTAAGTAACTCATCTACCTTTGTAGTAAGCTCTTCGTTGTTTGCCTTGGTGATTGAATTCACCCTTTTTGAGTTTCTTTCCACATGCCATTAAGCATGGTTGTTTTGCATATCATCAAGTAATTTCTTTGCAACACTCACTTTTCCCATGATTTTTCCTCCTGTTGCAGTATCTAGCATAGACTTAGACATTGGGTTAAGTCCATTATAAAATAAATGTAATATAAGCAACTCTTCCATCCCATGACTAGGACAGTTTATTATGGCTTCTTTCGTCCTTTCCCATGCAAGCGGTAGTGGATCGTGGTATTCTTTTCTAAAACTTGTAATGTTGGACCTTAGCTGCATAGTCTTAGATGGAGGAAAAAAATTATTCATAAAAATATTAGTGCATTCTATTGGGAATATGCCCTAGAGGCAATCATGTATGATGATATTCCCAAAGTATTCATAAATTTATAGAGTTTTTTTGTATGAACATCTGATATATATCATAAAATACATGATTCGGTTGTGGAGCTATATATTCATGTTGTTCATACTAGTTGTACTTAGTCGTTGAGGTTGTGCTGGACACATAACTTAGACAAATGTGAAGTTGGATTGATGGCACGGTTCCAATTGTCATGGGCATGGTGATGCTATTCCAATTTGCACAGACTCGGCTAAAGACTTTATCGAGTCGGACTAACCCACAGTTGAGATGCAACGAGCATGTTGTCATTTGCAGTCTCATACAATGGAATCCTTTGACCTGAGGTGATCGCATGCCGAGCTATGGATCACCAACTTAGGTTCTATCAAACGTTGTTCCATAAATGGGCACTTATAAAGGAAGAGTTCAGATTGGTTGTGAATCAAGACGCGTGACATGGATTACCAAGATGGGATTTTCCCCTCTATAATGGAGAGATATTATCTGGGCCCTCTTGTGTGATATGATTCAGAAGCATGGACATGCGCGACTTGGTTAAGTGTTACCTAAGGAGTCATACTAAGAGTTAGTCCAGTGAATCATATATCACTGTACGAGAAGAGAGGTTAAGCTATTTATGGGATGGAAACAACTCGCCTATAGCTTAACAAGGTATATCGTGTGGAAAAGGGACTTGGACAAAAGTCACATTGAAGGTTTATCTTCTGGACTTTACAACACTTGGGAGTTGGCACGTCTTGCTAGAGGCCGCTATCATCTATCGACTTCATACCAAGTGTTCATGGGAGTGAGTGAGACTCAAATCCATGACGGGATACTTGGAGGTGTAGATCATGTCGTGTCCATGTGTTCATGAACCTACAGGGTCAAACACTTAAGGGTTAGGAGCCCATGTGGATTAGATCCATGTGGTAGTTGGGTTACATCCTAAATGGGCCTCAAGAGTTGAGCCAAAGTAGGTGTGTATATAAGTGGAACGACAAGGGATAGTCCCTAGCCTAGATGTCACTTTCTTCACCCCCAAATCGGGTTAGATGGGATCTAGCAGTCCCCTGCCTGTGCTCCTTCCTATACGTGTGGATACCGGTAGAGGCATTGCACATGCGGCGCTAGAGACAAAGGGATCTGGCAAAGGAGTTCGTGGGATCCAGAGGAGCTGTTCGTGAGATCGATCGACACTTCATCAACTGGCGCTCTTCATTGATAATCTGCACCTGCGCGTCTAGTGGTAAATCTTGTGGCCTATTACCTGAGCTGGATATTGGGAGCTCCGCATTAAATAAAAGTTTTGTTTATCGGCCCGCAACCCAATAGTGGTATCAGAGTGAAAGCTTCTGGTATTAGGCTCTTGATCTATGCATATGTGATATGCATGAGGTGGTAGTTCAGATCTACTTAGGGTTTCGGTGGTAGACCTATGAGATAGATCGGTTTTGTGCAAGATTGATTCGATCTAATCGCACTCGAGGTGCATGGAAGATCAGGTGGGAGATGATCAAGGAGATTGGTTAGATCTACATAGGGATCATATATGGGTAAGAGTGTTTTATCCAATGAAGAAATCCATGGTTCAGAATGTAGATGAGATCTACGATTTCAGAAAAATCGTTGAGCGCTGCCCACACCCATAAGGGGCCCTGCCCCTTTGATCCCCTCCCGCTATCCCGCTAGCTGGACCACTGGCTCTACCCCTGCCGTAGCGCCTTAGAGGTCATTGCGTGTTTCACAACGCCGGTAGATATGGTATCTATGCATAACTTCTTTTTTGCAGGAAGTTGTGAATCGTATGGTTCATGTACATGTGATGTATGTATGTAATCCATACGTGATCTACGTATCATGGGTTTGTCAGCTAGATGGAGCCAAAGCACTTTCAATGTTATTATATAATGATCTGCGTGTCGGCATGTGATGCTATCTTCTTGTAAGTTCCTTAGTGCTAGTATAGCATGTTTGGAGGACTTGAAGGACATAGCACCCAGAGGCATGACGAACAGGTTCATGGAGATGGAGATCGCCATGACCAGAGATATACCATTTCACATTATAATGAGATTATTTGTGATATTGTTATCTCTCTAGTTTTACCTCTGTTAGATAGTTAGTAAATTTTAATCCCTCAAAGAAGGTCTAGTCGGTCTCCCCGCTAGTGTGGCACCATCACAAGTCGTACATTCTCGGTTAGTGGGCTCATAAAATTGAGGTGCTACCAATTCTTTTCGACTACGTGGGTTCGAGTCATACTCTTACACGCGAAAGCACTTGGTAAGCTAGACGGGTCTATCACAACGGTTGTGGGGCTCGGGGAGAGGTGGGTCATAGCCAGGGCATGACATGCCACTCGACCAACAAGAGTCGCATGAGATGCGATTGGCAAGAGTTGCCTACCTAGATCACTTGGCGGCTAGTAGTGATGCTAAAGCTCACTAGTCGACTTGCTTATTTAGGATCCTGAATCACTAAGTAAACATTGGAGGGTTGTTGGTTCTAGTGGGAGCAAAGTATTAAAATGTTTAATATGCTTTCTCTTTTATGGGTACATGTCTTAAGTTTTATTGCATTTTCTGTTGTAGATTATGGCACCTAGTGGCAATCTCCCTCTGATATCCAGTTTTGTGTTGATAACAATCCTTGAGAAGGATAAGTTAAATGGAACTAATTTTACCAAATCGTATCGTAATTTAAGAATTGTTCTCAAGTAAGAAAAGAAGGACCACGTTCTAGATAAACCCCTTCCAGATGAGCCGAATGAGAATGCAAGTGTTGCTGTTACCTATGCCAACCGTTGGACCAAGGATGAGTCCACGAAAATTAGTTGTCTTATGCTTGCTCACATGGAACCGGACTGGTAGCAGCAATTCGAGAATGTTGAGGCCTACGATATGATCGAAAGTCTCAAAAGTATGTTCCAAGCTCAGGCAAAGACCGAGAGGTATCAAGTCTCTCAAGCTTTGCTTAGTTGTAATCTTAAGGACGGTGATCCACTAAGTCCGCATGTAATCAATATGGTTGGTTACTTGCAATATCTGGATAGGATTAGCTACCCCATTATCGAAGAGTTCGCTATAGACATAATCCTGAACTCTCTTCCTAGTGTTTATGGTTAGTTCATATCGAACTACCACATGCAAGGTATGGATAATAAGCTCACTGAATTACATGGGATGCTCAAGCAGGCAGAGGCTAATCTCAAGAAATGTACCAATCAAGTGTCGATGGTACAAAATAAGGCTAAGTTCAAGAAGAGTTCTTGGACTAAGAAGAAAAAGACTAAGTTAGGAGGGAACGCTCAGGATTCGGTCCCAAGCGCTTCCTTAGGGACAAATTCTGGATCCACTTGCTTTTATTGCAAGGAGGATGGCCACTGGAAGAGGAATTGCAGCAAGTATTTGGCTGAAAAACCCAAGAGCGAAGGTGTGAATTTCGGCTTAGGTACACTTGTGTGCAATGTTATAGACACTTATATTACTGATGCACCTGGTAATTCTTGGGTATATGATACTAGATCAGTCATTCATATCTGCAACTCGTTGCAGGGACTGGTAAGAACTAGGAGCGTAGCAAGAGGCGAGGTTGACATTCGGGTCGACAACAAAGCAAGAGTTCCTGTGTTGGAAGTCAGCACGATGCAACTTCATTTACCCTTCAGGATTCTTAATGTAACTAAATAATTGTTATTATGTTCTAGTGCTTAGTCAAAACATCATTTCTTCCTCATGTTTGATGAGACAAGGCTATGATTCTAATATTAAGAACAATGGTTGTTCTATATATTTGAATGATATGTTTCACGGCTTTGCATCCGCCTAGGATAGGTTATAGGTTTTGAATCTTGATGGTGGGTCAGTCTATAACATAAATGTTAAAAGGTTAAAACCATCAAAATAGAGTACCATCAAAATAGGTAGAGAAGACACCGCATGAGCTTGTTAGACATGGTGAGGTCAATGATGAGTCGGACAGATCTACCTTTATCATTTTGGGTTTATTGTCTAGAAACTGCAGCTTTCACACTAAACAGAGTACCATCAAAATCGGTAGAGAAGACACTGCATGAGATGTGGACGGGCCAAAAGCCAAGATTATCTTTCCTTAAGATTCGGGGTTGTGAAGCATTTGTCAAGAGACTTCAGTCAGACAAGCTTACATCCAAATAGGATAAGTGTATCTTCGTGGGGTATCCAAGGTAAAACTTGGGCTACTACTTCTACAACCGAGAAGAGTGCAAAGTGTTTGTCACTCAAAACGGTGTCTTCCTTGAGAAAGAGTTTCTCAGTCGGGGAGTTAGTGGGAGCACGGTGCAGCTCGAAGAAGTTCGAGAGGAACCGGCTAGTGGTGTCTCGGCAAAAGCCTTGGAGTTTGAGCTGGTCGTGGTATCTAGGCTGGCAACTGCACCTGAGCCGCGAAGATATGCCAGATTGCAAAGTGTTTGTGATGTATTGTTGTTAGACAATGATGAGATGGCAACTTATTCGGAAGCGATGGTGGGTTCTGATTCTGAATCATGGTTTGGAGCCATGAGATATGAGTTAAAGTCCATGGATGAAAATAAAGTTTGTAACTTGGTTACTCTTCCAGATGGTGCAAGACCCGTCGAGTGCAAATGGGTCTTTAAGAGGAAAACTAATATGGATGGAAATGTTTCTGTCTATAAAGCATGGCTTGTCGCGAAGGGGTTCCGACAGGTTCAAGGAGTTGACTATGATGATACTTTCTCACCTGTAGCGATGCTTAAATAATTTTGGATCATGTAAGCTATATCAACCTATTTCGATTATGAGATATGGGAGACGGATGTCAAAACGGCTTTCCTTACTAGAAATTTAACCGAGGACGTGTATATGATACAGCCTGAGGGTTTTGTCGATCCAGCTAATGCTGACAAGGTATGCAAACTTTGGAAGTCCATTTATGGATTGAAGCAAGCATATCGGAGTTGGAATATTCACTTTGATGAGGTAGTCAAATCGTTTGGCTTCATCAAGAGTGATCATGATTCTTGTTTATACAAGAATTTTAGTGGGAGCAAAGTAAACTTTCTAATCTTATATGTGGATGACATATTATTGATTGGAAATGATGTCCAGATGTTGCAATAAACCAAGGAGTCATTGTAAATGTGTTTCTCAATGAAGGACTTGGGTGAGGCAAATTACATTCTAGGAATCGGGATCTATATATATAGATCTAGGCAGCTCATTGGATTGAGTCAGAGTACATATTTGGACAAAGTGTTGAAGAAGTTCAACATGTAATCATCTAAGAAGGGGTTCTTCTTCATGTCCCATGGTGTAAAACTAAGCAAGACTCAGTGTCCTTTGACAACTGATGAGCGAAGTAGGATGAGAGAGATTCCATATGCTTCGACAATCGGATCCATCATGTATGCCATGATTTGTACTAGGCCAAATGTTTCCTATGCTCTAAGTGTTGTGAGCAGATACCAGGCTGACCCTGGAGAAATCCACTAGGCAGCGGTTAAGACCATCCTAAAGTACTTGAGAAGGACTAAGGATGTGTTCCTAGTTCATGGGAATGAGGATGAACTCAGTGTATGGGGTTACACGGATGCGAGTAATCTCACTGACTCGGATGATTATCATTCGCAATCTGGATATGTGTTTATTATAGATGGAGGGTCTATGAGCTGGAAGAGTTCCAAGCAAGAGACTGGTTCAGCATCTATAACAGAGGCTGAGTATATTGCCGCTTCGGAGGCAGCAAAGGAAGCTGTTTGGATGAGTAATTTCCTCATGGATCTTGGTGCGGTTCAGGGCTCGTCCAATCTGTTAGACATATATTATGACAACAATGGTGCTATTGCACAATCCAAGGAACCTATACAACCCCAGAAGAACAAACATATGCTCATGCGATACTACCTGATTCTCCAGTTCATGGATCAAGGTGATGTCAAGTTATGCAAGGTACGCATGGATGCAAATGTTGCTAATCCATTGACAAAGTCACTTAGCCTACGCATGAGGCGCACATAAGATCAATGGGCATTATATTCCTAGACATGTGATGTCGGGATGATAGACTGTAGTGCAAATGGGAGACTGTTGGGAATATGCCCTTAAGGAAATCATGTATGATGATATTCCACATGTATTCATAAAGTTATTTAGTTGTCCTTGTATGAACATCTGATATATATCATCGAATACGTGATTCGGTTGTGGAACTATATATTCATGTTATTCATACTAGTTGTCCTTAGTCGTTGAGGTTGTGTTGGCTAATGTGAAGTTGGCTTGATGGCTCGGTTCCACTTTTCATGGGCATGGTGACGCTATTCCAACTTGCATGGACTCGGCTAAAGAGTTTAGCAAGTCAGACTGATCCACAGTTGAGATGTAATGAGCATGTTGTCATTTGTAGTCTCATATAATGGAATCCTTTGACCTAAGGTGATCGCATGATCCGAGTTGTGGATCACCAACTTAGGTTCTATCAAACATTGTTCCGTACATGGGCAGTTATAAAGGTAGAATTTGGGTTGGTTGTGAATCAAGCTGCATGGCATGGATTACCAAGATGGAATTGTCCCCTCCGTAATGGAGAGATATTATCTGGGCCCTCTCGTGTGATATGATTCATAAGCATGGCCATGCGAGAATCGGTTAAGTGTTAACTGAGGATTTGGACAAAGGGTTAGTCCAGTAAATCATATATCACGGTACAAGAAGATAGGTTAAGCTATTTAAGGGATGGATCGCCTATATCTTAACAAGGTACATCGTGTGGCAAAGGGACTTGGACGAAATTCACAGTGAAAGTTTGTCTTCCGGACTTTACGACACTTGTGAGTTGGCACCTCTTGCTAGAGGCTGCTACCATCTATCGACTTGAGAACAAGTGTTCATGGGAGTGAGTGAGACTCAAAGCCATGACGGGATACTTGGAGGTGTATCTCATGTCGTGCCTGTGTGTTCGTGAACCTACAGGGTCACACACTTAAGAGATATGAGCCCATGTGGATTAGATCCATGTGGTAGTTGGGTTACAGCCTAAATGGGCCTCAAGAGTTGAGCCCAACTAGTGTGTATATAAGTGGATCTATGATGAGTGGAATTTATGTACACTTTTATAGAAGTATTTTATGCATATCAACCACCCATGTCATACTTTATCTAGCTGCAATTATGCCAAATATGCATGGTTTCTATTATTCATTCATTCTCATATGAGCTTTGCACATTTAGTAGTTTAGGTAGAATTTTATCGCTCTTCCTTGTCTTTGACATGTGTGTAGGTGTTGATGATGATTATGGATAAAACAAAGTCAAAAGGAACAAAGAGAGCATAGTATGGAGGAGCTGTAGGGACCAGACTTAGCCATTTGAGAGGTTGAAAAGGTGATTTTTCAACTTCTCAAAATAAAGATCCAAGGCGACTGGGTTGTAGCCCTCTTTGAGTGGAATCCAACGAGCCCAAGAACACCCAAAACAGAGTTCGTATGAAGAAATGGAGGTAAAAATACGAAAGAGTACAAAGGTTTAACAAGCAACTATACGGTGGGAGCATTAATTCCGGACGTATAGTTACTAAAAAGGTCGCAAACGACGGGATTTCGTCCCCCGGAAGCTCTAGAACCTTCCCAAAGTCATATGACAGTATTGGGGGAACCCTAGGGCACCCCCAAGGCCTATATAAAGGAGGGAGGAGCCAAGAGAGAGCCACCAATCAATATTCTCCACTATGACGGAGCCCTGCCACCGTGCCACCGCCATAGATGCCTCCAATCAGATCTACACCATCACCATTACACAAGAGGAGAAGGGACTAGGATCTTGAAGGCCTCCACATCAATTTACACTGTCATCTTCATCAACAATGTCTCCATCACCGATCCCCTTTGGTTACTTGTTGTAATTCTAGATTGAATATTGCATTTGCACTTGTTCTCAATTGTATCATAATACTTCATCCATATCTATCCATGATGTTGATTGCCTTCATGTGTGAATAGATTCCTTTGTTCTTGGGGAGATGGATGTTGGGGATATGCCTAATGGGTATCACCATTGCATGTCTCTAATCCGGATAACCCGGGTGACCCACAGTTGGTAGAAAGGCCCATGGCCTGCTGGGCGGCCCAGTTAGATAGATCCAGAAGGGAGGCCCATGCCGGATGAAGGAAGGCTACAGTGGAGTCATCGATGTACCCGGAGCCTTGGAGTGCAAGACACGTTAGACTAGTTGTATACCGTGTCGGACTCTGTAACCTATCCAGCTAGGACTTTCCCTGTAACCCTAGGATATGGCGTCTATATAAGCCAGACCTAGAGGAGCCTTTAGGGCATAACGTAGTAACTCAACTCATATCGCGCATAGTGAACCGATCCCTGTAACCCGGCATATTGTCGTTATAGTGATTTATAGCAGGAGTAGGATTCCGCTACCATCGTGGGATCTGAACCTGGGTAAGTTGTGTCACCTCGTACCCGCCAACCTTCCGCCTTACCCCACGTCTCTAAACATGCTTTGTGAGGACCCCTCCATGGCCTACTCGTCGGCAATACCATGACAGTTGGCGCCTGATGGCGCTGCATCAACGTGGGAGCGCTTCGTCAGGAAACCCCAAGAGCAAGGTGTGATGCAGCACAGCAGCAAGTCTTCCTTCAGTAAGAAACCGAGATTATCGAACCAGTAGGAGGAAGGAAACGTCTCAAAGGTGTTGCAAGCAACGTGGAAACCTGCACAACACAAACTCAAGACTTTTCCCAAACTAATAGTGACGTTGTCAATCTCACAGTTGCTATAACAAAGGATTAACTCTATGGTATGGAAGGTGATGATGGTTTGCATAAAGTAAACAGTAACCATGGAAGATGTATCAATGGTAAAGATTGGACCGGGGTCCATAGTTCACTAGAGGTGTTCTTAGATAAACAAACATGGCATGCAGGGTAAACAAATTACAGCAGGGCAACTAACAGGACTGAGCAAGGCATAACAATGCAATACTAGACATAAGGATCATATGAGATTCGATTGGGCAATACAACAAGATACATAGACCGCCATACAACTGCATCTATGACTAGAAGTCCACCTTTGGGTTATCATCCGAACCCCCTCCAGTATTAAGTTGCAAGAAACAAACAACTGATTTAAGCAAAGTGTGTAAGGTAAACAATCCACTTGTTTCATGAACAAGAGACCGTTGTTTTCTCCCTAGTGGAAATAGCACATCTACAACCTTAGATATTTTTGTCACTTCCATTAGATTAAATAGAGGCATGAACCCACTATCGAGCATAAATACCCCCTCTTGGAGTCACTAGCAACTACTTGGCCAAGATAGCTACTAACAATGGAGAACATGCAAGATCACAAACAACACAGACATGATAGAATCAATAAGACAAAACCGTTAATCAATATGACATAGTAATCTCAATATCCATAGGATCCCCGCAAACACAACATGCATGATTACAAATAGATGAGATCTTGATCATGAACGGAGCTCACAAGATCTAGACATGAAAGAACAAAGGAGGAGATACAACCATCTATCTACTACATGGACCCGTAGTCCAAGGTGGAACTACTCACACTTCATACCGGAGGCTGGCATTATGAAGAAGAAGGCCTCCGGGATGATCTCCCCTCCGGCAGGGTGCCAGGAAGTGCTTCAGATCCCCCCGATCTAGGGACGATGGTGGCAGCGGCTACAAATGGTTTCATGGAATATAGATCGGGCGCTTAGGGTTTAGGCAGCGAAGGATTCTTATAGGCGAAGAGGCGAGGCTGGGAGGCGGTCAGGGGCCCCACACCCTGACTAGGCGCGGCCCAGGGTGGGCCCACGCATGGGGGGTGCAGCCACCCTGTGGCGCCCCTCCGTATCTCCTCTAGACTCCGTGCTCTCCTCGGTGAAATATTGACTTTGTCTTTTGTCTCGTCCAATTCCGAGAATATTTCCTTACTAGATTTTCTGGAACCAAAAATAGCGTAAAAACAGTAATCGCAATCGTGGCAACTTGTTAATAGGTTAGTACCAGAAAACATATAAAAGCGCCTCAAAGTGTGGACAAAGCAAAGCAAAGTAGATATTAAACAAGAAAGGAACATATAAATTATAGATACTTTTCCGACGTATCAAGCATCCCCAAGCTTAACTCCTGCTCGTCCTCGAGTAGGTAAGTGATAAAAGAATAATTTTTGAGGTGACATGCACCATCAAAACCAAGATCAAACCATTTGCAAGCATTCAAAGCTGGGATCAAAGAACTCTAAACATGTGCATGAAAGATGGAGTTCTAACAATAAGACAAAGTAACTATGCATGCAACATGAAAGGCTACAAACAAAGATCATGAATAACATGCATTGAAATACGTTTGTTTGTTTCACATACAGAAAACATGGCATAGTGGCATTCAGCTTGTCCCTCATAGAGTAGCAAATAGATGCATAGGATGCCTTCAAAGTTCATAAGAGTGACTAGATACAAATAGCATAAGAACAAGCAATACAACAATATGCATCAATCAATAAGTTTTGGGACAACGCACATACTAAGAATGGCAACTATGCTCTCTAAACTGGTGCCTAAAGGTAGAAGGTGGAGACTCAATATAATAGTGGAAGAAAGGCCCTTCATAAAGTAAGAAGGGATTTCAAGTTTCAAAAAGAGCTTCCAAAAATTATGGTACTTGTTAGGTTTCATCCCTCATTGCCCCTAGCATAAGCATCTTGAAGTGATTAAGGTTAAAGTGAACAAACTATGGAGTATATGCTTGACAATGTATAAGTTGGCAATCTCATGTCCCTTGAATACGAGGGCCGCTCCTCATGCTACTCAAGTTTAGTTACTTCTAAGTTCTTATCATAGTATGTACATGTGTATCATAGAGAACCACCAACAGGTTACCGCTTGCACATGGTATAGGAGTGTTCCCATAACCAAAATGACAAGGCAAGTAGACAATGAGAAACTCGGCATTCTTCTTATTTACCATGGGATATGGTGCTTTTTTCTCTCTTTCCTCTTTTCTCAATATGTCTCTTTTTTCTATAACAAGAATGTTTCATAGATGTCACTATGGTGATGCTGCAAGTTT
Source organism: Avena insularis (assembly GCA_023614405.1). NCBI lineage: Eukaryota > Viridiplantae > Streptophyta > Magnoliopsida > Poales > Poaceae > Avena > Avena insularis. Next base: position 50,048,324 of record CM042687.1, on the reverse strand, counting down.
CCACCATGATTAGGCATGGATTAGGCTAGCGGCCTAGGCGTTTCTCTAACACAAAATACATAACTCCATGGACTTACAAGCTCCCCTTTCATTTCACACCGACGACATCCGTAGACAAAAGAGCATGATATCAACTGTGTACAAAGTACAGGTGCAATGTTGAAAGTGTTCCCCATGAAAACATGGTTATGCTAATTCCAAGGTATAAGTGCAAGCATATACAACATAGATGACACAATGGTTCAAGTTTATTAGGGGCAAGAAATATAAAGTGTGCCATCAAGTTCGTGAGAGCTTTAATCACTAAGTTTTCACATAACAAAATACTTTTTAATTGGAAGATAGCTGAAAACAAGAATATACTTGGAATGGTGTAACACACCATGCATAGGAATTTATAGTGGAAACTTTGGAATAACTTGGTTTCTTGGGAGTTGGAAGCATGAGTAGAGCTTACTCATACAAGTGGAGGCTAGCAAAAGACTGGGAGCCAGCAACTAAGAGAGAAATAATGGCCATAATCATGTAGAGCGACAAAACATTACAAATCAAAGCATAGAGTGGTACTACAAGTCAAGGACTACATGATCATAGAGGCTATGGTGACTTGTTCATAGTCATAACATGGTGTGAGCATGTGCCAAGTCAACCCAAAGAAAGCATCAAAGGAGAATACCACAATACTATGCTTTTGTATTCTAAAACAACGCATGATTCTTTCAAGGAACACTAAGAAATCCCAATTGTTTGGAAAAATTCATGCTACAGCAATATTCACTAAGCATAAGGTCAAAAAAACACTAGCATGACATGATAAAGTCTAAGTCACAGTCAAAGCAAGCTCCTCTTGCACTATTCAAGCAAGAACTTTCTACTCCATTCCAACACCAATAAACTTATTTGAAACAACACAGCGAGAGCGGGGGTCCAAACTACTTGTAACATCCCTAAAATCATGTTTCAAAACTCATGCATATCACCCTTGCATCCATGATCATTTAGGGTTTCATTTCAAAATCATTTCAAAAACAGGAGCATATATTGCTCATTATTTTATGTATGAATACTCTAGCCTTTGTGCTACTTGCTAATGAGAAAGGTACTAATATTCATTCAGTAATGTTTTGAGTTCAAACTTAAGTGATTTCAAAAGCTTGAACAAAGTTTCAAAACAAAGTATGAAATAAAACCAAGTTTATGCCTATTATTATATCTCATAAAGGCTTGGTTTTATTTTATTTTCCAAATGACCCAAGTATGTTTTTGTAAACAGAAGTGTTTGACACATATTTGAGTGCAAAGTACACTGTACAAAAATCTAGAGAAGGTTTGAATTCAAACTGAATTGAAATGGAGTTTGAAAACCAATTCTAGAAAACCAAACAGAAAAAGAAAAGGAATAAAGAGGAAAAAAATAAGCAGCAAGCCAATCTGGCCCAACCCAGCCCAACTCGACCCAGCTAGCCCAGCAGCCTCTCCCGCGAATCGTTTTTCTTTACTCGCACCCGCACCCACTGAGTCGCTGACCGCCTGGACCCATCCCCACTCCTTTACTCTCGCTGACAACCACGGCCCACACAACTGTCATCGTCTCCACCCAGCGACCAGTTCATCCCCAAAATTACGCCGGGCGTTTCCTGTTTAATTTGCGGCGTCAATTCCCGTTCAATGCCTGAGTGATTCACACCCCCGTCTCGCCTACTTAAACACCATGCTCCCCTCCTCCTTTTCCCCCAAACCACACCTCGCCAGAGCCACCAGGCTGCACGAATTTCTCTCTGGACGCCCGCTGCTCTGACGAGTTCGCCGACGAATTCCGGTGAGAACCGCACTCCCCTCTGCCTATGGTTCATGCTGGATTGTTCTACATCTCCGTGCGCACCTACTGATGGTTTTTGTTTGCTCGCGCATGGTCTGTAGCCTCGGCAACGTCATCGACTGAGCTCCACCGCCCTCTGCTCAAACTCCGGCGACCTCTTCCCGTAAGTCCCAGCCTCCCCTCTCCATATGTTTGATACGCGTGAGATCCCCAGTGTCCTGCGCATCTAACGGCACCTTTCTCTCGTCTTAGCGCGGCCCAGAGCGTCGCCAACATCGACGAACAGAAGCCACCGTCGCCAGGGACTACTCCGACGAGCAATCCGCGACAACTCCGAGCGCCCCTTCGCCAACCGAGCATACGTCGAGCTTCTCCTCGTCACGACGATTCTGGTGAGCATCCTCCCACCTCCCCGGGCGACCTAGTTTGCCAGCTCCGCCATCGACCGAGCGCCACACACTGCGCCGCTTAGCGCCGCGCCACTTGTTGGTCTTTTGCTAAGGGCCGTTCGATTTAGATCTAGTGGACACGATAGATCATAAGCGAAGCGGTATGTTTTAATCAGAGCCACACGTTTTAGTTAGATCCAATGGCTCACAGACGCGATCCAGCGCGAAGCGGTACCAGCCAGTTAGAAGGCGCCGCGTGGCACGAGTTTGGTTTTAAAATTTGGAATTAGATCTATTAGATGTTTGAATTTGTTTAAATCATAACTTTTGATTCCCACGTCCAAATTTGACAAATTTTATATCAATGGAATCAGGAGAGAAAGCCCTTTTCATATATGCAATGTGTTTAATGTTTTGTTTCTGTTAAAATGGTTATTTTTACAGAAACATGTGTAGGCCTATTTTATGTATAACAAATATTTGGGAAATGTTTTAATGTTCAAATAAAGGTTGTTTGGCAAGTTTTGGACTTGTTTATGAATTAGTACTGTGCACTTGTCTTGTTGAGTATAGAAAATAATCACATATCATATTGCATGCATCCATATATTTTTGCTTGTATTTATTTTGTATGTGATTTGGTGCTATCATTTTATGTGTAGATTTTGGTGCAAATAGTGATTGTGATTGTGAGGATTGTAGCTACTCTCCAAACTACCAAGGAAAGTGGTGCTTCATGATTTATTCCTAAGTTTTCAACTTTGCATTAGAATATTTTGCTAGTCTTGCATGGATATTTTTGATCTATATGCTATGCTTGGGAAATCCTAGTAGTTGTAGAATTGCTAGAAATATTTCTAAGTCTTATCAATGCCATGCTTAGCCTAGATAGCAGCAACCAAGGGTGGTTATATTCATGCTATGAATAAATATTTCTAAGTCTTTGGACTATGTTTTTGCTTAATAAAAACAACTAAGTGAATGAAACACCTTGGTGGAATGGAAGGAATGGTTTATGTTGAGCGGTTACACAAGGCCCATTTCTATGGTTTACCTTGTGTATCTCACTTGTGGAAAGCCACCCAGGAACAAAGGGATTTGAGAGGCCAAATGTTAAGAAGCTTCTAGTGCAGCCACTTGGCAATATGGGCTCTGCCTGGATCATATAGGTTGCAATAACTTAGCCATTTGGACAGTTGGTGGTAGTGGGATGATAGGTTGGAGCGCGTCCATTTGGTCTAAGGGAAGGCTTCTGAAAGGTCCTGTCTTGGTGAAAATCAAGTCTTGTGGGGAAAGTGCACAACCTCTGCAGATGGAAGAATCTAAGTACTTAGCCATGTCCCTGGTATTGGACAACTTGAGCATCAAGACATGGAAGCTATCAAGAATCTCCTCATCCCAATTTCTAAGTAAAAACTTGTGGTTGAACAAGGGTGAAGGACCCCAATGTCTATTGGAGGTTCCTTGGGAAAGATTTTGACAAAGAAAAACTTAGTGTTTTCAACTGATAGGTAAAACCTATTTTGAGCAAAGCAAGCCTAAGCTACACTTAGCCAAAATGCATATAGTAATTAGTCTACCAATATTCTACTAAGGTATCACTTGCCAATACTATTCCAATGTATTGACCCACTGTGGCTGTAACTTGTGATGTTGCAGGATATTCTGGTGATGATTAGGAGTCATGAGTCTACACTCAACATGCTTGCCTGTGGCACATGAAGATGAAGACTTATTTATCTTATTATATATTTGAACTCTTGTATTAGGCCTATGGCCATGGAGTTGTAAAAGACTATGTTTGTCTCTGGAATGATATGTAATAATGACCTTTGTTTCTGTGTACTTCATCTTAAACTGTGGATGCTAGCATTGATCCAGGGACTAGCATTGTAATCACAGGGATCCTTTCCTTTTCAAAGGAGGGATCTTACAGATGGTATCAGAGCACCGTGTTGCCTGTAGGATTATGACCCTAGGATTGGAAACCACTAAGGAAAAAATTTCAACAAACTTCCACACTTGTCTTATTCTTCTAGTAAACTTTTCTAATCTTCTTTGATAGGATGATGCATTGTTAGCCTTTAGATTAGAAAGTGAAAGAAGAATTGAGCCTTATTAGTTGGACCACCACACTCATCATTACATTTCCAAAATTTTACTAAGTTATATTGAAACTAGGTTTTGTGTTATGTATGCCATGACTTGTGTGTTTTGATTTCCAAAGTTATGCATGTGATTCCTTGTCTTGTAAATTGTCTTAAATTGTGTTGATCCTAACTTTTTCTATCTTATAAATAGATGCCTAATATTACTATCAGCACGGCTGAAGAGTTCAAGGGAACTCGATTTGGCCCTCGTATTATTGAGCTCACAAGTCTGCTCAATCTCCCTCTTCCTACTATCATGATGCTTCCCCTCACCAAGTTTGAGATGAAAGACCTTTGGGGCTTCAAGGTTAATCAGCCAGGACGCCAGACTGAGCCAACCACAGAGGCCATCATCTTCAAGCTCATGCATGATGACAAGGAGAGAGGCCTAGAAGTAGTCATGCAGGATTTGATTGGATGTTTACTAGGGAGACACTCTCGAGAGGTTAGGGTACTCACTTCCACACCTTTGGTAGACGTGATGATGATGGTGAGGCCATTGACTTTGAGGATACTTCGAGAGAGACGGCAGAGCCGATTCGCCTATACCTCCAGGACTTAGAGGTTCTTCTTAGGCATATACACACTGATAGGACCAACGTCATGCTTAGCAATGACGAACTCCAGGTGCAGCTTCGTGAGAAGGACAAGCTCTTCGCGGAGCAAGATGAGATAGTCAAAGAGATGGAGGCCAAGTTTGAGAGTCAGGACAGAAAGTTCAAGAGTCAAGAGAAGCGATTCCAAGATAGGAACAAGAGGATTCGAGACATGACTGCAGAACTAGAGGCCAAGGACTTCGAGATCGAGCATCAGCAGACTGTGATTGAGAGGCTTCGTTCGCAGAAGAGGGCTCTCAAAGCCAAAGTAGAGACCTTGACCACCAATGTAGAGGAATACAAGACCGCTATGGAGAATGCAGGTCTTACATTTGTTGATGAGGAGGTTGATGCCGAGGAGTAGTGATGACTAATCATTTACCTTTATTTATCATATCTTTGATTATTGAGTCGCAATGACCATCCAACATGTGGATGGCTTGCTATTGGTGTGTTTACTTTGCAAACTTGTTGTCTATGTTGTTGAACTTTTATTATTATGATGCATGTTTGGTGATTGTTTATGTGATGTATTGTGCATGTTAGCATCTATTCCTTTACAGGGATCCTTTCCTTTACAAAGGAGGGATCTTACACTACTTTATTCAAGCAAACTAAACAAACTAAGCAAATCAAACAAAAACTAAGACGCTCCAAGAACAACACAACAATGCATGAAACAATAAAAATGAAGTGTCTAGAAAGACCTGAGCTTTTTATTGATGAAGAAGGGGATGTCTTGGGCATCCCCAAGCTTTGACGCTTGTACCTCTTGGATATTTCTTGGGGTGACATCGGGGTGGTATCCCCAAGCTTGAGCTTTTTTCCATTCTTCATCTTATTACATCATTCTCTCTCTACACCTGAAAATTTTCCTTCATACAAAACTTCACACAATCTTCATTAGCAACATTAGTGTATTCAAAATATAATAGACCCTTGGGTTTAGCTTTGGAACAGAAAAACTTCCACCAAAAACACAAGCTACTGAAGCAATTCCCTCAAAAAGCTCAATTTCCCAAAAAGAACCCAAAAAGGAATCAATAAGAAGGAAATGCAAATAATGGCAAAAATCTGTCAAAATAGACCAGCAGGTAGAAACCGATTTTTTCGAAGACCTTCTATTGCTCAAATCAAAACATGTTGAACTAACGAAAGTTAGCTAACATACTGGGGGATTTGTTCATAAATTTTCATCTGAATCTAGCTTACAGAGACTCTTCACAAATTTTTATGGTGGAGCACAAAAATCTGTTTCGGGAGAGCAACTCCCCAAATCTTACTTCCCTCTCATTAGAGGTCATTCTTGGCACAAAAATCAAACAAAAAGGATAAGGAGAGGTCATTACTAAAGTAATAACTTCCAATATTCAATAAAACTCTTGGGTTATCTCTCAACAAGTAATTTTTTTAGCGCCTTTAAGTTAGGCACAAGAAGCAAGAAATCAAGTATTTTTAAATGAAGAAGCATTAACATCAAACCTTGCTTTCAAAGGAGGAGCAAAAAGAAACTTCTCTCTCCTCATAGGGAAGTGTTCAATACCTTTCTTGAATGGAAATTGATATTTAATGGTGCCTTCTTTCATATCAATGATGGCACCAAGAGTTCTAAGAAAAGGTCTTCCTAAAGTAATAGGACAAGAAGCATTGTATTCAACATCCAAAACATAGAAATCAACAGGGACATAAGCATTGCTAACCATAATGAGAACATCATTAACACTCCCCATGAGTTTCTTCTTAGCATTATCATTAAGTGGGACATCCAAATAACAACCTTCCAAAGGTGGCAAATCAAGCATTTCATAAAGCTTCCTTGGCATAATAGAGACACTAGAACCAAGGTCACATGAAGATTTGAGATCAAAGTCATTCACTTGCATATTAATAATGGGTTCCCAACTATCTTCTACTTTCCTAGGAATATAAGCTTTGTGTTTTAACTTCTCTTCCTTAATTTTAACAAGAGCATCTGTAATGTGTTTGGTGAAAGCAACATGCATATCACTAGCATCAGGACTTCTAGCAAGCTTTTGCTGGAACATAATCACTTCAAAAATATTGCAACCATCAAGATCAAAATCAAACGACTTCTTGTGGTTTAGTGGCATCCATATGGGTGGTGGTGATGGTGCACACACTATTGTTTCTATCAATTTTAGCTCCCCTTTCCCACTTAGCATGAAGTTGGGATAACAGTCTAACATTTTCATCAATAGTAACTTGTATGGAATGAGTAGCAGCAAAGGTACTTTCCATGGTTTCAGGTTTAGCAGCCATTTTACTAATCAAAGAGGATTGTGCTTCAGACAAAGAGGAAATACTTTTCTCTACATTCAAAAGCTTTTCCTCCACAGTATTGTTGAAAGTGGTTTGTTTACTAATAAAGTATTTGAGCATGACTTCAAGTTCTGAGGGGGCACTTCTAGCATTCTTGTAGGAGTTTCCATAGGTATTGCCATTATTAGAAGGATAAGGCCTGTTGTTACTACAAAAATTATTCTTATAGGCACTGTTGTTGAAATTGTTGTTTCTAATGAAGTTCACATCAACTTGCTCTTCTTGAGCAACCAAAGAGGCTAAGGGAACATTATTTGGATCTAAAGGAGCTTTCCCATTAACAAGCATAGCCATAATAACATCTATCTTATCACTCAGAGAGGAGGTTTCTTCAACAAAATTTACCTTCTTACCATGTGGAGCTCTCTTAGTGTGCCATTCAGAATAATTAACCATCATATTATCAAGGATTTTTGTTGTAGCACCCAAGGTGATGGTCATAAAGGTACCTCTAGCAGCTGAATCCAACAGGTTTCTCGAAGAGAAGTTCAAACCTGCATAAAAAGTCTGGATAAGCATCCAAGCAGCAAGTTCATGAGTGGGACAATTCTTAACCAAAGATTTCATTCTTTCCCAAGCTGGAGCAACATGTTCATTATCAAGTTGTTTAAATTTCATGATATCACTTCTCATAGATATAATCTTAGCAGAAGGGTAGTATTTTCCAATAAAAGCATCTTTGCACTTAATCCAAGAATCAATACTATTTCTAGGCAAAGATAGCAACCATTCTTTAGCTTTTCCTCTCAAGGAGAAAGGAAACAACTTGATATTAATAATATCTCCATATACATCCTTATACTTTTGCATCTCACAAAGTTCAACAAAGTTATTAAGATGGGCAGCTGCATCATCAGAACTAGACCAGAAAATTGCTCTCTCATCACAAGATTCAACAAACCAGGCTTAATTTCATAAAAGGTAGCATCAGGAGCAGGTGGAGAAATAGGAGTGCTTAGGAAATCATTGTTGTTTGTGCTAGTGAAGTCACACAACTTGGTGTTCTCAACAGAGTTCATTTTGGCAACAGTGGAGCAAGCCAACAACAGCAGCAACTACAGCAGGAGCTAATTTTTTTGTGTTTTGATAAGAGTAAGCAAAGCAAACCAAACCAAACCAAACTAAACTAATTTTTTTGGAGTTTTTGATAAAAAGAGGCAAACAAAACCAAGCAAAAGAAACTAAGAAAACCAAAAACAAAGTAAAGAGAAAGGTTGAGGAGGACTCCCCTTGTGAAGACGTCCTTAGCCTCCCCGGCAACGGCGCCAGAAAATCTTGATGGCGCTGCGTCAACGTGGGAGCGCTTCATCGGGAAACCAGAAGAGCAAGGTGTGATGCAGCATAGCAGCAAGTCTTCCCTTAGTAAGAAACTGAGGTTATCAAACCAGTAGGAGAAAGGAAATGTCTCAAAGGTGTTGCAAGCAACGTGGAAACCTGCACAACACAAACTCAAGACTTTGCCCCAACTAACAGTGAGGTTGTCAATCTCACCGGTTGCTGTAACAAAGGAATAACTTTATGGTGTGGAAGGTGATGATGGTTTGCAGAAAGTAAATAGTAATAGTGGAAGATGTATCAATGGTAAAGATTGGACCGATGTCCATAGTTCACTAGAGGTGTTCTCCTTAGATAAACAAACATGGCATGCAGGGTAAACAAATTACACCGGGGCAATTGATAGGACCGATCAAGGCATAACAATGCAATACTAGACATAGAGATCCTATGAGAGTCGATTGGGCAATACAACAACATACATAGACCGCCATCCAACTGCATCTATGACTAGAAGTCCACCTTTGGGTTATCATCTGAACTCCCTCTAGTATTAAGTTGCAAGCAACAAACAAATGCTTTAAGCAAAGTGTGTAAGGTAAACAATCCACATGTTCCATGAACCAGAGACCGTTGTTTTCTCCCTAGTGGCAACAACACATCTACAACCTTAGAGATTTCTGTCACTTCCCTTAGATTAAATAGAGGCATGAACCCACTCTCGAGCATAAATACCCCCTCTTGGAGTCACTAGCAACTACTTGGCCAAGATAGCTATTAACAACGGAGAGCATGCAAGATCACAAACAACACAGATATGGTAGAATCAATAAGACAAAATCATTAATCAATCTGACATTGTAATCTCAATATCCATCGGATCTACACAAACACAACATGCATGATTACAAATAGATGAGATCTTGATCATGAACAAAGTTCACAAGATCTAGACATGAAAGCACAAAGGAGGAGATACAACCATATAGCTACTACATGGACCCGTAGTCCAAGGTGGACCTACTCACGCTTCATACCGGAGGCTGGCATGATGACGGAGAAGGCCTCTGGGATGATCTCCCCTTCGGCAGGGTGCCAGGAAGAGCTTCAGATCCTCCCCGATCTAGGGACGATGGTGGAAGCGGCTATAGATGGTTTCGTGAATATTGATCGGGTGCTTAGGGTTTAGGCATCGGGGGCTTCTTATCAGTGAAGAGGCGAGGATGGGAGGCGGCCAGGGGGCCCACACCCTAACCAGGCGTGGTCTAGGGTGGGCCCGCACCTGGGGGGTGCAGCCACACTGTGGCACCCCTCCGTCTCTCCTCTGGACTCCGTGTTCTCCTCGGTGAAATATTTACTTTGGCTTTTGTCCCGTCCAATTCCGAGAATATTTCCTTACTAGCTTTTCTGGAACCAAAAACAGCAGAAAAGAAGCAACTGGCACTGTGGCAACTTGTTAATAGGTTAGTACCAGAAAACATATAAAAAGCACCTCGAAGTGTGGACAAAGCAAAGCAAAGTAGATACTAAACAAGCATGGAACATCAAAGATTATAGATATGTTTCCGACGTATCAGCGGCCGCCATGGGGCAAGAGGCGCTTCAGGCTCTACAACAGGCAAGGTCAAAGCTCTTCACGGGAACCGGCGAAACCGTAGCCATTGGTCGCATTCTCTTCTCTGACAACGTGCCGATCGTACCTCCCGACGAGTTCTAGATCCCGGCGAAGACGAACCCCACCCGCTGCTCGATCCTCCCAATCAGGGACATCCACCTCTTCATCGGCGAAACCAACTCAGACGTTAGCTCCCTGGAAGCTGGTTGATTGTCAAGGCCCGCACGGACCGCCTACGGGCAGGACACGTTCACAGAAGGATTGAAGCCGGATCTCTCTTTGGGGTTTGCCGGCTTAGATCGGGAAAATTAAAGGCCCACCCAAACCACCCCTATGCAGGAAATAATGGTGGAAGATCGCTGCAAATCCGCTGGCTTCGCCCGTGTGTCTGGAAATCAGAGATCACACTTCATCGGCATGGTGACTATCTTCGATCTGGTGCGATGCGTCCAAAGAGAGGGTGAAAACCCTTGCGATTACCTCGCCAGATGGCTCTGGATATGAGCCGACCTGGAACACTACCCCAGTGATGATGCTATCTATCACTTTGTGGAAGGACTGGACTGCGGTACACTTCTCTAGCATATGCTAAGGCGGCAACAGGCCGCGGGTGTCCTCACCTTTGATGGCATGACGACACCATCAACAGTTATGCGGCGCTAATGCAGCTGCTTAGGCCAACATTGCTGCCATACCCAGGCCCCCACCACCTCAGCCACCGCCTCCAGTCAACATCCCTGCTGCCTTAGCATCATCCTCCTTCATCGAGGAAGCCCCTGTACCCTCTGACTCTGTTCTAGACATGCTCTACGCCGACATCAGCGTGGACTCGGAGGATATGGACATCAACCCGGAGGAGTTCGACTCAGCTATGCAAGAGATGGAGGATGATATCACTTTCCGAGAGGTGTTCGTCGCCATTGGGAGCGTGATGGAAGAATATCAACTCGGGCAAGCTCCGCCTAAGCCATTGGACAAGGGGAAGGGACCAACTGATGCTGCTGACAATGATCACGCAAAGGCCATGCCCCTCCGCCTAAACCAGCACAACAGCCGCTGGAAATCAACATCAGTCCGAGTAACGCCAACACCGCAAATCCGCCACCACTAGCATCTACATATGTGGCCGCCCAAGTAACTCCAGTTGATAGAGTGATGTATGGCAATTTGCTCATCGAGCCTATGACTGTGGCCCATATACGGAACGTAGTTCAGCTTGATAAGAAGAGCCAGCAGCTACTGGAGGAAGTGCAGGCCATCGCGAATCAAGGCGAAAAACTAGATCGAGATCTGGCCAAGGTGCAAAAATCAATCGAGGCAGCTAGAGCCATGGAGGCCAAGTACAAGACTTTGCTCAAGCAGCAAAAGGCTAGGAAAGCTCCGGCTCACGTTGTCAACGACCCTGGCGTATGGCGCAACCTAGGATGGGCTCCCTAGAAACATCCATAGGCCAAGCCATACATTGATAGTGAAGGCAGGCAGGTCATACCCGCACCTATCCTCAACTTGGCCATCACCAAGACCCTCCTGGAGCAGGATAGATTGCCCACAGCTGTGGAATAGGTCTATGACCTCGTAGCCAAGGTTGTCAAACAACAGGAAAAGGCCACCTCTCAGCGGCTTGAGTCTGATCCAGCATATTGCCAATCTAGCAATCCTAAGCCGCCAAGGGAGAGATCTCCTCATGATGTCAGGTCCCAGAAGGGTTCGTCAGAACGATGACGGAGGGACGCGTGCAACAGGAAGGACGATATCCCCATATCCTCCAACCACGGAGGCAAGGCTCGTCCTCATCGCACTTCTCCACTGCCCCAGTCCCCCTGACATCACGAAGACCCAAGAGCTCACCACCGTACTAGCATGCCTCTGCCTAGACGCCCCCATGGCGCCATCGTCATTCGCGACAATGAAGAGAAGCCCCGTCATGGTAGCGAGCGCAATGGCAATCAAGGACATAAGAGCATGTCACACCATGACCCTCCGTGTCCATGAAGCAACCGCGACAGACGCGAGGAGTCACAGGAGGGTAACAGCAAGAAGGCTAACACACCGCCACCTCCTCCTCTGTCGCCACCTGACAGCCACCATCGCGGAGGAGGGCCGCGTCGCTCACGCAGCCCCTCCCATGATGGCAAGAAGAAAAAAGCAAGCCCGGAGCCATACGACGCACGTTCACACTTGGACAATATTCACGAGGACCGGGAAGGACAGTACCTAGGACCACATTTCTTTGGACCTGTGATACGGACTACAATTTACCCCAAGGGTTTCCGAATAGACAAGATGATCAAGCCCTATGACGACACCGCCAAGCCAGCTACGTGGTTGCAGGATTACAGCAAGGCAGTGGAGATCGCTGGGGAAACCCCAACATTGTCGTCAAGTACCTCCCACTGATGTTGAAGTGCACGGCCCGCTAATGGATTGATGACTTGCCTAATAAGTCCATATGCAATTGGTTGGACATGCAAGAAGCATTCACCAAGAACTTTGAGGGTACGTACAAATGTCCCTGCATGGTTGGCAACCTACAGCGGTGTAACATCCCAAAATCATGATTTGTTAAAGTTTGCATATCATTCATGCATTCATAGCATTTGGTCTTCCAAACAAAATTTCAAATAAGAAACCATGTTATGCCTATTATTTTATGCAAATAAGGCAATGGTTTTTTTTTTATTTTTTAAGGTATGAAAGTGCTTTGGATTGATCAGTAATGTTTTAAAGTTGAATGCAAAGCTTGCACAACAATTCTCAAAACAAAATTCAAATAAAACCATTTATATTCCTAATATATATATATCAATAAAGGCATGGTTTATTTTATTTTTCAAAATGTCAAACTGAATTTGACCATACAACAAGGTTTTATACTCAATTAAGTGCAAAGGTTTCACTGCAAAAATCCAAAAGTGATTGGAATTCAAAATCATTTGAATTTGTTTTGATTTGGTTTCCTGAAAATCAAATTAGAAAAAGAAAAATAATAAAGAAATGGAAAAAGGCCGGCGCGACCATTTCAGCCCAACAGCAGAAACAGCCCGCGAAGCCCACCCGGCCACCTCCCCCTCTCCACTCTTTCTCACGCGCAAGCAAACCCCCACCTCGCTGACGGGCAGGCCCCACTGCCACGTCGACCTCGTTGTAAATCTCGTGCCGGAGGACCCGCACCCCTCTCTGTCGTTTCCTCCCCATTTCAATTCGAGTAATTGCGCTTGATTTCTGACATGATTGCCCCTCTCGACCCTGCTACTTAAACCCCCACTACCCATCACAATTTCCCCTCACTCGGCACTTCTTCTCCGCCACTAGGCTGCTAGGATTTTGAGCTGCGATGCCACTGCCCCGACGCTCTCCGGCGACCGATTATGGTGAGGACTCGCCGCCCTTGCCCTCTCGATCTTACAGTCGTGTTCGCCACACTCCCGCGCGTCTAAAGCTGCTCACGGATTTCCTTTTGGTGGCTTACAGCCTTGTCTTCGTCGACAACCGCAAGTGCCCGACGACGTGCTCTACTCCGACGAGCGACTACGGTAAACCTAGCCCTCCCCCTCCTCTCTGGTTCACGCACACACAATCACCATCCCAGTACGCGTCTAATGTCGCTTTTTATTCGCCCTCTTGTGCCTTGTAGAGCCGCCAACATCGACGCCCAAGCACAGCCAAAGATGTCCTCACCTCCGGCGAGGAATTCCCGATGGTCCCGCACGCCCGCTGTGACATCCCCTACCTTTATTAAGGTAGGGTCCCCTGTGTTTACAATGCTAGTCCCTGGATCAATAGCTAGCATCCACAGTTTAGATGTAATATCAAGAAACAAAGGTCATAATACAACTTTATAACCAGGAATAAAATAGTTTTATTACATCAAACTTAGCTCATTGGCTAATTACATTACATTGCAGCAGAATAACTATAGTCGTGGGTCCTTCATCTTCAAAGTGCCACAGGCAGATGTTGGTTGTAGACTTTGTAATCCTAATCAATCAATCATTCTTCACTAAAATCAATCAAACCTGCAACATTACAAGTTACAGCCACAAGGGTCAATACATTGGAATTGTATTGGCAAGTGATACTTTGGTAGTATAGTGGAGTCTATCATCTATATGCATTTTGGCTAAGTGGAGTTGAGGCTTGCATTGCTCAAAATAGATTTTTCCTTATCTTTTGAAAACACTAAGTTTTTGTTTGACACAAAATCACCCAAGGCATCTACCAATCCAAGACTGAAGATCCACTCATGGCATCTACCAATCAAGGACTGAAGATCCTTTTTAACCCTTATTCACCCACAAGTTTTATTTAGAAATTGGAGTGATGAGATTCTTGAAGTTTCCATGTCTTGATGCTCAAATTGTCCTTTACCAGGTACATGGCTAAGTACTTAGATTTTTTACACTCTGCAGAGGTGGTGCACTTTCCCCACAAGACTTGGTTTCCCAAGACAAGATCCTTCAGTAGCCTTTCCTTAGTCAAATGGACGTTGCCCAACCTATCATCCCCTCTACCACCCACTGTCCAAGAGACTAAGTTCTAGCATCCTAAGATCATGGCAGAGCCCATATTGCCAAGTGGTTGCACTTGAAGCTTCTCAACATTTGACATCTCAAATCTCTTTGTTTCCTGGGTGGCCATCCACAAGTGAGATACACAAGCCAAGTCCATGGCCTTGTGAACCACTCAACATATACCATTCCTTCCATTCCACCCAGGTGATTCATTACTTAGTTGTTTTGTTAAACAAAACATAAGTCCACAGACTTAGTAATTTTTCATAGCATGAATATATATTCCACCCTTGTTTTCTATTAGCTAAGCTAAGCATGAAGGTAGTAGGAATCTTAACTTAGGAAATTTCTACTAAGGCTTCATCTACTAGGTTTTCCCATAGCAAGGTCTATACTTAGCAAAATAAAAACCATGCAAGTTTTACTTAGCAAAAACACTAATGCATAGTGAAAATAATGGGATAGATAGTATGAAGCATCACTTGCCTTTTTGGTAGAGGGTATAGGTTCACTCCTTGTCCTTGCAACAATCACACTCTTCAAGTCACTACAATTCAATCAAGCAAGGCACAAACTCAATCTACCAATCCAGCAAAACATCACACAAAAAGACAAAGTCAAAGAAATGCATGCAAGCATGCCAAGCTTTGCTTTGTTTGAAAGAGTGGTTCCTAGTGGGTCATAGGCATTGGAATACACCTAATGGTCAATTTTGTAAAGTGGCAAAGTCATGCATGAGCATGCAAAGGTTGGTTCTATTGTAAGGATGGTCTCCACTAGGCTTCTAAACTTTGTAAGTTCCAAATTGGTCATTTACCAAAATGGCAAAGTCATTTGCAAAGAGGGTCTCTATTAGATTCCTAAACTTTGTAAGATCCACATTGGTCATTTACCAAAATGGCAAAGTCATTTGCAAAAGGTTTCACTATAAAACCATTTTCAAAACAAAGGGTCATTTTATGTGGTGTAGAAAATATCTTACTAGTGCATTATCCTATAGGTTTCACCAAATGAGTTGCTATTGCAAAACTTGGTGTTTGGGTTAGTAGGTTTGGTCTAAACCATTTTCTCCAAAGTTTTCACTCAAAAACATTTTCATAACCAAAACTATAGTTTTTAGTTAGCTAGAAATGGACTAAACTAATTAATCCATTCTATTCTTTTCCAAAAACATTTTCCAAAACTTGGGTTGGTTCCTAGGGTCAGTAAGGTCACAACAAACTAATTGGCAAAGGTTTGATCTCAAAAATCATTTTTAAACAATTTTTCTAATGTTAGCAAGCACACAAAAGAATCTGCAAAATCATACAAGCTAACAGATACTATTTGCTAAACTAAGGGTAGGGTTGGTTAGGTCTTGTCTTGCTGATTCCAACGACATCAAATTTGTAAAATTTGGACTTGTGGATCAAAAGATACATGGGTTTGAAAATGGCAAAAGTTTCTGTTTTCAAATCTCTTTTAAACAGATCTAGTGCCACGCGTCGTAATATTATTCGCCCGTACCGGTTCGGCGTGGATCAGCATTGCGGTGCGTTAGATATAATCTAATCGCATGGTCCAGAAAGCATACCCCTTCGGTGTTTAAGTGAACTAATCTTGCTCGCCCGATCTAGATCGAACGGCTCGCGCGGTTTTGACCAGAAGCTAGCGGCGCTGTGGTGGCTACCGGCGTGGCAAGTCACAACAAGCGAGCCGTGATACAAGCTAGAGGGAACGTGGTAAGGCTCACCGAGATCGTTGACGCTTGCTGATGCTCAATGTGGTCTGTGTTGGCCAAGGGGCGCTCGGGGTCAGGCGTAATTGCTCGCCGAAGTAGAGAACGACGTCGGCCGGCTCTGTCCACGGTCGAAGACGAGGCTGTGGTCCACGAGAAGACAAACGGAGGACTGGGTTAGACGCAGGAGATTATGGCGGAGCTGTGTGCGTGAACGAGAAGGGTTGGGGTGGTCTGATTTACCAGAGAGGTTCCGCCAGAGTTTGCGCATTTGCAGGCGACGCGAGCGCTGCAGTTCGCAGAGAGGGCAATCCGAGGTAGGGTCGATGCGCAAGAGCAAGGCGATCTGTGCATGAACGAAGGGCTCGGGCGGTCGGCTCTTCGGAGAAACTTGACGAGACGAGGCAGACGGTGGTGGTTCCTGGACGAAGACGAAGGCGAGGCTGTGGGGCACTAGCAGACAGGTGGGAGGTACTGGAAGAAGTGCACGGTGATGGTGAACGAGTTCGTAGCATCCAAGGGGCAAAGGGAGGCAGGCACTGGCCGGAATTGCTCGCGGAGCTCGCCGGAGATGAGGAGCTCGGGAGAAATTAGGGCGCCTAAGGCGTGCACAAGGGTGTCGAGGGGGAATTATAGAGGAGACACAGGCGTTTCAATCACGTGATCAAGGCGAGGTAAAGGCTCGGCGTTATGACGAATTGCCGGAGAAATCAAAGCAGAACGGCGATTTAGAGGAGGAAGAACTGTCATGGGTAGGGAAGGAGAACAGTGGAAAGGGGGTCCAGCGGTCAGTGGGAATAGAAAGGAGGGGAAGGTCCAGTGGTCAGTGTCACTGTGGGGTTAAAACCGCGTGTGAATCGTTTTCTTCGGGGAGACAACTGGCTGGGTGGGGTCGGTTGGTCAGTGGAGTGAGGGAGGGAAGGAGTGGGTCCTGGTTGTCATTGACTCAGTGGGTAAGAAAGTTGGTGCCAAATGTTTATTCGAGGAGAAGACTGGGCTGGTTTTGCTGGGCCTTAGTGGGTTGCTGGGCTGGGCTGTCCTTTTCCTATTTTTTTTTCTGTCTGTTTTCTTTTTCCTTTTCTAATTCTCTTTTCTGTTTTGAATTTCAATCAATTTTTCAAACACTCAAACCATTCAAACAATTCAAACAATCACTCAGCTTTGAACTTTGAATTTGGTTCTGTTTGTCAACATAATCCAAATCCAAAATGAAATAATATTTTTATTTATTTTAGGATCCATTTATTAATTAAATAAAATGGATCTTTAGTTATATTAAAATAGGGTTTGATTTATTTAAATAAAATTTCCATTTGAAATCCAATTATTTTCAAAACCAAACCAGAAGGTTTTATTTGAAAAATAAAAGAATACTTGGAAACTTATTTAAATAAATAAATAAGTTTTGGTGTTTTAATTAAAATGGGAAAGCCTTTACTTAAATAAAATTGGATATTTAAATCCTTATTATTTTATTTAAATAATCCTTTACTCATTTTAATCAAAGCAAAACCTTTTAATAAAAGATTTCAAAGTAGTAATAAAATACTTGGTGTTCATTTAAAATGGGAAACGCCTTTACTTAAATAAAATTGGATATTTAAATCCTTATTATTTTATTTAAATAAACTTTTACTCATTTTATCAAAACAAAATATTTTATTACAAAAGTTTGGCCAAAATTAATTTGGCTCACCTTTTCATTTGAAAACAAAATCTTTTATTAAAAGATCCAAATAGTATTTCCAAAACAATTTATTTTTCCTTTATTAAATGTTTATCTTTTTAATCCCTTTAGGATTATAATTGTTCACCAATTGGTATGGCTTTTGGTAAGGGCTTTATTGGCTTTGGAAATTCAATTTCCTTATCTTAATATATTCACAAGATTTTGTTTATAGTTCCAAACTAAGTGAAACCAATCTCTAAGGTCTTACTTGATCCTTTGTGATTATTTGTTGATCAAACTTGGTATGGATCAAATCCATAGATTTGGGGTAACTTTGGAAATGATTTCCTTCCATCAGGGCTTAGGGATTTGGATTTATTTTCCAAGTGTTTAAATTTCCAGATACATTCATTGAGGAATGCATTTCCCTTGATTTTGGATTTTTGTTGAATTCAAACTTTAGCCAAAGTTTGTTCAAGATGGGATTTTAAGTTTCCTTTTAGAAACAAAAGTTTCTTTTCACCCTGATTTTCAACAAAGATTTATTTTGTTTATTTATTTTTTCACATTACAAGATTTGGAAAATCTTGGGATGTGACAGGCTACCACCCTTAAAATAAATCTCGTCCCGAGATTTGGGGAGGCTAGGGTTACAAGTTGGCTCAAACAGCTAGGGTACTACCACCCTTAAAAAATTTCAAACTAAATTACATCTTGGCTTGCTTGGAATCTTGAGGAAACTTCCTTGGGCTACCTTCTATATAGTGTCCTTTGTTTCCACACTTAACTCATGGGCCAAGGTTAAGATTTTCCATAGGCTGGTTCAACTTTTCTGGACAATTGTTTGCATAATGGCCTAGTTCCTTGCATTTGAAACAGGTTATAAGTTTGAGGTCTTGAGGTGGCTTCTCTGGACAATATGATGCATAATGTCCTAACTCCTTGCAGTGTTTGCACATCACTTGGCTAATATCCTTCCTCATCTTGGGTTTCACTAGCTTTTGTTTGTCTTCTTGGCTCTTTTTCTTTTCTGGGCATTCATTGGCATAATGACCCATCTCTTTGCATTTGAAACATTGAACTTGTGTAATATCCTTCTTGCTAGTGTTGGGGCATTTCTTCTTCTTCTTTTTGGGTCTCTCCAAAGCTAGGAGTTCTTCTAGTTCATGCTCTTCATGAGTGGGAGATCTTTCTCTCTTCTTGGGGTATTGATCTTCATGCTCCTTGGTTGCATGATCCTTGATTCCACAAGTATTGCTAACTTGGGTTCCTTCTAAAATAACATCTTTGTCATCCTTGTTGTCATTAGCTCCTTTGGAAGAGTTTCCTCTCATGTTGATCATTTGAGTAACCAATCCTTGCATCAATTGGGATTGAAGCTTCAAAATCCTTTGTATGGCTGGGTCTAATCCATTGTTGTTGGCTAAAAGCTGAGTTGTCTCTTGGCTCAACTGGTGTTGGGTTGCTAGGAGTTCTCTCATGTTGTCCTCTTGATTGTTGTTGATGTCACCATCCTTGATGCTGGAGTTTCTTGGAGAAGTCATCTGTTTGGGTTGGATTGGGATTAGAATAGGCAAAAGATTTTTCTAAGGAAATAATTCTAATCACACACATCACAATTCACACAAGCAATGCGTAAGCAATCACAAACAAACACTCCACTCAAACAACAGTTTCAAGCACATACATAGGCAACAAAATATTTTTGTTACACCACATAAGTTGGTGGGTTTGACTTAACTAAAATATGGTGGTCCATCTATATGGTTCACTTGAAATCATTCCATCCTTGGTTGATTCTTCTTGTATGAGATCTTTGTATCCTTGGAGAATTCTTGTGTCTTGGTCACAAATCTTCAAAAGTGTTCATGGTTTCTTCTAAGTTGTTTTTCCTTAGTCTTCAAGTCTTGAGTAACATTTCTTGTCTCACTTATAGTCTTTAGTGATATCCAAGTTGGAAATCTTTGGTGAACATGATGAATATGTTGAAGTCACTTGAAGAAGTTGAAGTCATTAGAGTTGATAGTGTTGAAGAAGTCCTTTGTACATGGTGAAGTCTTTGGTCATGGGGTAGGCTTTTCCATCAAGTTTTGAAGTAGAAGAGAAGTAGAGTTGAAACCAAAATGGTTGAGGAAAGAGTTTACAAGATTGTTTTTGTAAATAAGTTTTGGAACAAATACAACTCCTATTTTTTTTCTAAGGGGTTTTGTCCAATCCTAGGGTTACAAATCCTACAGGCAACACAATGCTCTGATACCATCTGTGACATCCCCTACCTTTATTAAGGTAGGGTCCCCTGTGTTTACAATGCTAGTCCCTGGATCAATAGCTAGCATCCACAGTTTAGATGTAATATCAAGAAACAAAGGTCATAATACAACTTTATAACCAGGAATAAAATAGTTTTATTACATCAAACTTAGCTCATTGGCTAATTACATTACATTGCAGCAGAATAACTATAGTCGTGGGTCCTTCATCTTCAAAGTGCCACAGGCAGATGTTGGTTGTAGACTTTGTAATCCTAATCAATCAATCATTCTTCACTAAAATCAATCAAACCTGCAACATTACAAGTTACAGCCACAAGGGTCAATACATTGGAATTGTATTGGCAAGTGATACTTTGGTAGTATAGTGGAGTCTATCATCTATATGCATTTTGGCTAAGTGGAGTTGAGGCTTGCATTGCTCAAAATAGATTTTTCCTTATCTTTTGAAAACACTAAGTTTTTGTTTGACACAAAATCACCCAAGGCATCTACCAATCCAAGACTGAAGATCCACTCATGGCATCTACCAATCAAGGACTGAAGATCCTTTTTAAACCTTATTCACCCACAAGTTTTATTTAGAAATTGGAGTGATGAGATTCTTGAAGTTTCCATGTCTTGATGCTCAAATTGTCCTTTACCAGGGACATGGCTAAGTACTTAGATTTTTTACACTCTGCAGAGGTGGTGCACTTTCCCCACAAGACTTGGTTTCCCAAGACAAGATCCTTCAGTAGCCTTTCCTTAGTCAAATGGACGCGTTCCAACCTATCATCCCCTCTACCACCCACTGTCCAAGAGACTAAGTTCTAGCATCCTAAGATCATGGCAGAGCCCATATTGCCAAGTGGTTGCACTTGAAGCTTCTCAACATTTGACATCTCAAATCTCTTTGTTTCCTG
The DNA here is from genome assembly GCA_023614405.1 of Avena insularis. Classification (NCBI taxonomy): domain Eukaryota; kingdom Viridiplantae; phylum Streptophyta; class Magnoliopsida; order Poales; family Poaceae; genus Avena; species Avena insularis. The sequence continues at coordinate 50,027,068 of CM042687.1, read as the reverse complement.
GGTGGCCATCCACAAGTGAGATACACAAGCCAAGTCCATGGCCTTGTGAACCACTCAACATATACCATTCCTTCCATTCCACCCAGGTGATTCATTACTTAGTTGTTTTGTTAAACAAAACATAAGTCCACAGACTTAGTAATTTTTCATAGCATGAATATATATTCCACCCTTGTTTTCTATTAGCTAAGCTAAGCATGAAGGTAGTAGGAATCTTAACTTAGGAAATTTCTACTAAGGCTTCATCTACTAGGTTTTCCCATAGCAAGGTCTATACTTAGCAAAATAAAAACCATGCAAGTTTTACTTAGCAAAAACACTAATGCATAGTGAAAATAATGGGATAGATAGTATGAAGCATCACTTGCCTTTTTGGTAGAGGGTATAGGTTCACTCCTTGTCCTTGCAACAATCACACTCTTCAAGTCACTACAATTCAATCAAGCAAGGCACAAACTCAATCTACCAATCCAGCAAAACATCACACAAAAAGACAAAGTCAAAGAAATGCATGCAAGCATGCCAAGCTTTGCTTTGTTTGAAAGAGTGGTTCCTAGTGGGTCATAGGCATTGGAATACACCTAATGGTCAATTTTGTAAAGTGGCAAAGTCATGCATGAGCATGCAAAGGTTGGTTCTATTGTAAGGATGGTCTCCACTAGGCTTCTAAACTTTGTAAGTTCCAAATTGGTCATTTACCAAAATGGCAAAGTCATTTTCAAAGAGGGTCTCTATTAGATTCCTAAACTTTGTAAGATCCACATTGGTCATTTACCAAAATGGCAAAGTCATTTGAAAAAGGTTTCACTATAAAACCATTTTCAAAACAAAGGGTCATTTTATGTGGTGTAGAAAATATCTTACTAGGGCATTAGCCTATAGGTTTCACCAAATGAGTTGCTATTGCAAAACTTGGTGTTTGGGTCAGTAGGTTTGGTCTAAACCATTTTATCCAAAGTTTTCACTCAAAAACATTTTCATAACCAAAACTATAGTTTTTAGTTAGCTAGAAATGGACTAAACTAATTAATCCATTCTATTCTTTTCCAAAAACATTTTCCAAAACTTGGGTTGGTTCCTAGGGTCAGTAAGGTCACAACAAACTAATTGGCAAAGGTTTGATCTCAAAAATCATTTTTAAACAATTTTTCTAATGTTAGCAAGCACACAAAAGAATCTGCAAAATCATACAAGCTAACAGATACTATTTGCTAAACTAAGGGTAGGGTTGGTTAGGTCTTGTCTTGCTGATTCCAACGACATCAAATTTGTAAAATTTGGACATGTGGATCAAAAGATACATGGGTTTGAAAATGGCAAAAGTTTCTGTTTTCAAATCTCTTTTAAACAGATCTAGTGCCACGCGTCGTAATATTATTCGCCCGTACCGGTTCAGCGTGGATCAGCATTGCGGTGCATTAGATCTAATCTAATCGCATGGTCCAGAAAGCATACCCCTTCGGTGTTTAAGTGAACTAATCTTGCTCGCCCGATCTAGATCGAACGGCTCGCGCGGTTTTGACCAGGTGCGGCGGCTACAAGGCTGGTTCTGAAGCGAGCTGATACAAGAAGCTAGAGGGAACGTGGTAAGGCTCACCGAGATCGTTGACGCTTGCTGATGCTCAATGTGGTCTGTGTTGGCCAAGGGGCGCTCGGGGTCAGGCTTAATTGCTCGCCGGAGTAGAGAACGACGTCGGCCGGCTCTGTCCACGGTCGAAGACGAGGCTGTGGTCCACGAGAAGACAAACGGAGGACTGGGTTAGACGCAGGAGATTATGGCGGAGCTGTGTGCGTGAACGAGAAGGGTTGGGGTGGTCTGATTTACCAGAGAGGTTTCACCGGAGTTTGCGAATGCAGGCGGTGGCGCCAAAGTTGGCGACGCAGCTGCCTGAGAGAGGGCAATCCGAGGGTAGGGTCAGATGCGCAAGAGCAAGGCGATGCTGTGTGCATGAACGAAAGGGCTCGGGGCGGTCGGCTCTTACCGGAGAAACTTGACGGAGACGAGGCAGACGGTGGTGGTTCCTGGACGAAGATGAAGGCGAGGCTGTGGGGCACTAGCAGACAGGTGGGAGGTACTGGAAGAAGTGCACGGTGATGGTGAACGAGTTCGTAGCATCCAAGGGGCAAAGGGAGGCAGGCACTGGCCGGAATTGCTCGCGGAGCTCGCCGGAGACAGAGGAGCTCGGGGGAGAAATTAGGGGCGGTCTAAGGCGTGCCAAACAAGGGTGTCGAGGAATTATAGAGGAGACACATGCGTTTCAATCTGCGTGATCAAGGCGAGGTAAAGGCTCGGCGTTATGACGAATTAAGCTGGAGAAATCAAAGCACCTGATTTAGAGAGGAGGAAGAACTGGTCGCGGGGTGGGGAAGGAGAACAGTGGAAAGGGGGTCCAGCGGTCAGTGGGAATAGAAAGGAGGGGAAGGTCCACTGGTCAGTGTCACTGTGGGTTTAAAACCGCGTGTGAATCGTTTCTTCGGGGAGACAACTGGCTGGGTGGGGTCAGTTGGTCAGTGGAGTGAGGGAGGGAAGGAGTGGGTCCTGGTTGTCATTGACTCAGTGGGTAAGAATGTTGGTGCCAAATGTTTATTCGAGGAGAAGACTGGGCTGGTTTTGCTGGGCCTTAGTGGGTTGCTGGGCTGGGGTGTCCTTTTCCTATTTTTTTTTTCTGTCTGTTTTCTTTTTCCTTTTCTAATTCTCTTTTCTGTTTTGAATTTCAATCAATTTTTCAAACACTCAAACCATTCAAACAATTCAAACAATCACTCAACTTTGAACTTTGAATTTGGTTCTGTTTGTCAACATAATCCAAATCCAAATTGAAATAATATTTTTATTTATTTTAGGATCCATTTATTAATTAAATAAAATGGATCTTTAGTTTTATTAAAAAAGGGTTTGATTTATTTAAATAAAATTTCCATTTGAAATCCAATTATTTTCAAAACCAAACCAGAAGGTTTTATTTGAAAAATAAAAGAATACTTGGAAACTTATTTAAATAAATAAATAAGTTTTGGTGTTTTAATTAAAATGGGAAAGCCTTTACTTAAATAAAATTGGATATTTAAATCCTTATTATTTTATTTAAATAATCCTTTACTCATTTTAATCAAAGCAAAACCTTTTAATAAAAGATTTCAAAGTAGTAATAAAATACTTGGTGTTCATTTAAAATGGGAAAAGCCTTTACTTAAATAAAATTGGATATTTAAATCCTTATTATTTTATTTAAATAAACATTTACTCATTTTATCAAAACAAAATATTTTATTACAAAAGTTTGGCCAAAATTAATTTGGCTCACCTTTTCATTTGAAAACAAAATCTTTTATTAAAAGATCCAAATAGTATTTCCAAAACAATTTATTTTTCCTTTATTAAATGTTTATCTTTTTAATCCCTTTAGGATTATAATTGTTCACCAATTGGTATGGCTTTTGGTAAGGGCTTTATTGGCTTTGGAAATTCAATTTCCTTATCTTAATATATACACAAGATTTTGTTTATAGTTCCAAACTAAGTGAAACCAATCTCTAAGGTCTTACTTGATCCTTTGTGATTATTTGTTGATCAAACTTGGTATGGATCAAATCCATAGATTTGGGGTAACTTTGGAAATGATTTCCTTCCATCAGGGCTTAGGGATTTGGATTTATTTTCCAAGTGTTTAAATTTCCAGATACATTCATTGAGGAATGCATTTCCCTTGATTTTGGATTTTTGTTGAATTCAAACTTTAGCCAAAGTTTGTTCAAGATGGGATTTTAAGTTTCCTTTTAGAAACAAAAGTTTCTTTTCACCCTGATTTTCAACAAAGATTTATTTTGTTTATTTATTTTTTCACATTACAAGATTTGGAAAATCTTGGGATGTGACACCCGCGTCCCCACCTCGTCGACCATCGTTATTGCCACGTCTCCACGCTTCAGTAATGACCCACCCCATCCCCACTTGCCCCTAGCGCCGCCAGTTCACCGCCGGCAGAAGCGGCGCCGCCGCTCTGGCCATTCGCGCCGCCACTCGATGGTCAAAGCATCGTGGACCGTTAAATCTAGATCTAGGGGTTATGATTAGAAGTTTAGGCGAAAGGGTACGGGCAGATTTGGACCGTAGGATATCACTTAGATCCAGCGGCTTGCGAGTGTGATTCGCACGAAGCGGTACGGGCCAATCAGATGGCGCCGCGTGTTTGGGTTTTTTTTTTAAATCTAGATTTGAATCTATTAGATGAATTAACTTGTAAAATTCATAACTTTTGATATATTTATCCAAAAAATGCAAAAAATATATCAATGGATTCACAAAAATTCTATGGTCTTAGTTTTGTATTTTGCTTCTGTTAAAATGGAATTTTATGCAGAGACAAATATAAGCTTATTTTGACAATATAAATTATTTTGAAAATGTTTATAAGGCCAAATTAAGTTTATTTAGACTTTATTTAATTGGTTTTGTGTTCAGTACTGGTTGACTTGTCTTGTTTAGCTTAGAAAAATCATCACATGACATTTGCATGCAATCATATATTTTTGCTTGATTATTTGAATGTAAATTTGGTGCTATCATTTTATGTGTAGATTTTGGTGCTAGTGGTGATTGTGATTGTGAGGATTGTTGCTACTCCCCCAACTACCAAGGCAAGTGGTGCTTCATGTATTATCCCATTATTTTGACTATGCACTAGTGATATTTTGTATAGGGCTTGCATGAAATTTTTACTAAGTATCAATATTCCATGCTATGGGAAATCCTAGTAGATGTAGCCTTGGTAGAATTATAATCTAAGTTAAGATACTTGTTGATATCATGCTTAGCCTAGCTAGTAGTAAACAAGGGTGGTTTATATACACATACTATGGAAATTTTACTAAGTCTTTTGACTTATGTTTTTTCTTAATAAAACAATTAAGTGAATGACACACCTGGGTGGAATGGTAATTGCTTGGATGGATTTTTGTTGAGTGGTTACCAGGGCCCCATTTTCATGGCCTACCCTGTGTATCTCACTTGTGGAATGCCACCCAGGAACAAAGGGATTTGAGATGTCAAATGTTAAGAAGCTTCTAGTGCAGCCACATGGCAATATGGGCTCTGCCTGGATCATATAGGTTGCAATAACTTAGCCAGATGGACAGAAGGTGGTAGGGGGTGATAGGATGGAGCGCGTCCATTTGGTCTAAGGGAAGGCTTCTGAAAGATCCCGTCTCGATGCATGTCGAGTCTTGTGGGGAAAGTGCACCACCTCTAGAGAAGGAAAAATCTAAGTACTTAGCCGTGTCCCCGGCAACGGACAATTTGAGCATCAAGACATGGAAGCTATCAAGGATCTCCTCATCCCAATTTCTAAGTTAAAAACTTGTGGTTTAACAAGGGTGAAGGTTCACCAATGTCCATTGGTGGTTCCTTAGGAGTTTTGACAAACAAAAAAACTTAGTGATTTCAACTGATAGGAAAAACCTATTTTGAGCAAAGCAAGCCTAAGCTACACTTAGCCAAATTCATATAGAAGTTAGAAACTACTATTCTACTATGGTATCACTTGCTAATACTAATCCAGTGTATTGACCCACTGTGGCTGTAACTCATGATGTTGCAGGTTACTCTGATGAGGATTAGGGTTATGAGTCTACACTCAACATGATTGCCTGTGGCACATGAAGATGAAGACTTTACTTTATTTACTTATGCTATGAACTCTTGTACTAGCCATTGTCTATGGAGTTGTAAAAGACTATGTTTATCTCTGGAATGACGATGTAATAAATACTTTTGTATATGTGTACTTCATCCTAAACTGTGGATGCTAGCTTTTGATCCAGGGACTAGCATTGCAATCACAGGGACCTTTACCTTTATAAAGGTGGGGTCTTACAAGCGGTGCGTGCAAGAGGAAGACAAGACATCTCGAGCCTACCTCTCCTGCTGGCTGGATATGAAAAATTCCTGCACAGGAGTGCACGATGAGACCGCTATGGCCGCCTAAATTGATTGTTTGGAAAAGGGTACATTGCTCCGGCATAAATTGAAGCGCCTACAGGAAAATCACAGGCTAGATCTCAATCATATGATCTCATTAGCTAGTGAGTTTGCGGCTGCCGACGATGATGCTCGTGGTTTATGATAAATGTTTACATTCATGCTATAATAGTATTAACCGGAAACATTAATATTTGTGTGATTTGTAAACTAAATTAGAGTCCCTGGTAAAGCCTCTTTGTAATACTAGCTTGTTGGTTGATAGATGATCATGGTTTCCTGATCATGAACATTGAGATGTTATTAACAACAACATCATATCATTAGGAGAATGGTGTGATGACACACTCCTATAGATAAGCGTAGCATAAAGATCAAGTCATTTCAATAGTTCTTTTGCCATAAGATTTCTGATACATAGTAACCTAATTCCTTTGACCATGAGATCATGCTAATCACCATCACTGGAAGGATTCTTTGATGACATCAAACACCACACCGTAACTGGGTGGCTATAAAGGTGGCATTGAGTGTTCGGAAAGTATGTGTTGAGGAACATGGATCAAGATTGGGATTTTTCCATCCATATGACAGATAGATATACTATGGGCCCTCTCGGTGGAATGTCATCCAATTAGCTTGCAAGCATGTGACTGGCTCACAAGGGATCACATATCACGGGAACGAGAAAAGAGTACTTATTGGTAACAAGGTTGAACTAGGTATGCAGAGATACCGACGATCAAACCTCGGATAAGTAAACTATCGTGAGACAAAGGGAAATTGGTATCATATGTAAGTGGTTCATTCAATCACAAAGTAATCGTAGAAATATGTGGGAGCCATATGAATTTCCAGATTCCTCTATTGGTTATTGATCGGAGAAGTGTCTCGTTCATGTCCGCATAATTCACGAACCGTAGGGAGACACACTTAAGGATTCGATGTTGTTTAGTAGATATGGAATGTAAGTAGGGAGAACGAATGTTGTTCGGAGTCTCGGATGGGATCCGGGATATCACGAGGAGATCCGGAATGGTCCGGAGAAAAGATTCATATAAGGAAAGTCCAATTCCGGAGTTCGGGAATGATTCTGATGTTTTCGTCGCAGAGGTTCTAGAATGGTCTAGAAGGTTCACCGGAACAGAAGGGGAAGGGTACATGAATGTGTCATGGATAAGTGGAATGATTGAATCATGTCCTAGGTCACTTGGTTGGGCATTTGCAAGAAAGAAATTAAGCTCAAAATTGAAAGTCAAAAGGCAAGTTTGAAAAGTCAAACTGGGACAATGTATCCTGGTGGAGGAAGGAAAGAATCCTTCTTTCCCTCCACCACAAGCCAACAAGGAGAGGGAGTTGGGGAAGGATTCAAACTCCCCTCGCCCAAGATACCCTCTCTCTCATAAATAGAGGGGAGGGGTGCCCCAAGGACACACAACCAGCCCATCCCACCAAGCCCCACTGCCGCCCCCCAGCGCCGCCGCTGCCAGATCGTCGCCTCCGCCCTAGCCGCCTCCGACTCCACCTCATCCTCTTCGGCCCTCTAAACCCTAGATAGCCAGAAACCCTAGATCCACCATAACCTGCTCCAGCTTAGGCGAAGCCCTACAGGATCTTCCCTCTACTTCCCACACCACGCCGTCGTGCTGTCGGAATCACGAGGGGAGATCTACAACCTCCGCTTCCTGCTAGAAGAAGGGAGAGGAAGGTCTTCATCGAGTACCAAACTTGTGACCGACTACAGAAGCACGACCAAAACGCAGCGCCGGAAGGATCGTCTATGCGATCTTGAGATCGGGAAGTGTACGACTACATCACCCACGAGAATCTGCTCTCATTAACCGTTTTGCAATCTTCGAGGGTGAGTACTCTAATCTACTCGTTGCTACAATCTTGTAGATAGATCTTGGCTTGTTTGTTGCATGCGGAAGAAATTTTTTGTTTTCCATGCTACGAACCCCTACAGTAGTATCAGATCCGTGTCTATATGTAGATCTATTGCACGAGTAGAACACAATGGTCATTATGGGCGTTGATGCTTTTTTTGTCGATTGCTTCTTGTGTACTTTGCATCTTGCGGGATGGTGGGATGAAGCGGCCCGGGCTAACCTTACATGACATCGTTCATGAGACTTGCTCCACGCTTGACATGCAACTTGTATTGCATAAGTGGCTTTGCGGGTGCCTATTTCTCCCAACATAGTGAAGATTCAATTTACAACTGGTGATTGACAATACTAATATCAATTTTGTGGTTCTTGTTCATAAGTTAGAACAACACTTATTGAAAACCCCAAACCATGTAAAACATGCAAAGAAAATTAGAGGCGTCTAACTTTGTTTTGCAGGGGTGTGCTATGATGTGATATGGCCATGATTGTGATTATATATGATGTATCCAATGTACCTTATTGTAAGTCGGCAACCGGCAGGAGCCATATGGTTGTCTTTTAATTTCGTCTAAACCTGCGTGTCTATTATTCAAAAGTAGTTGTAATAGTCGATGCTGGTGGACGACAACCATGGAGCGGTACCATTAACCTTGACGCCATGCCGGTGATGATGGAGATCATGTTCGTGCTTGAAGATGGAGATCGGAAGCACAAGAAGAAAGGCCATATCATATCACATATTATAAATTGTGTGTGATGTTAATCCTTTTATGCATCTTGTATTGATTAGTTTGTGATGGTAGCATTATAAGATGATCCCTCTCACAAAATATCAAGTTATAAAGTGTTCATCCTTAGTAGGCACAGTTGCCAAAGCTCGTTGTTTCGAAGCAACACGTGATGATCGGGTGTGTTAGATTCTACGAGTGTATACAACGGGAGCAAGCCAGATTTTCTCATGCAGAAGCTAAGGTTTGATCTTGACGAGCCTAGCATTTACAGACATGGTCTCGGAATACGGATCACCAAAAGGTAAAGCATGAGTCATATAGTAGATATGATGAACATGTTGATTGTTCGCCATTGAAGCTACATCATCTCTCGTGATGATCGGTTTTGATGTGGTGGATTTGGTTCGTGTGATCACTAAAACAATGTGAGGGATATTGTTTTGAGTGGGAGTTCACCTTGATTAATTTAACTATTAATTAGAACTCAATTTGTCATAAACTTAGTCTAAACTATTGCAGATATGTTGTAGATCAATGGCGGCCCCTACCATCAATTTTAATGCGTTCCTAGAGAAAGAAAAGTTGAAAAACAATGGAAGCAACTTCGCGGATTGGCTCTGCAACTTGAGGATTGTCCTCAATGCTGGTAATTTGACCTATGTGTTGGATGCGTCGGTGGGTGACCCACCTGCAGCTGATGCTACCGATGAGGTAAAGAATGTTTTGCTCACTCAGAAGAATTAGTACTCCACAGTTCAGTGTGCTATCTTGTACAATTTGGAATTGGAACTTCAGAAAAGGTTTGAGAACCATGACCCATATGATATTGTACGTGAACTCAAAATGATATTTGAGGCTCATGCGGCAGTTGAGAGTTATGAGGGTTCTGAAAAGTTCTTTAACTGCAAGATGGAAGAGGGCAGCTCCGTTAGTGAGCATGTGCTTAAGATGTCTGGGCACGCAAGTAAGCTCCAAAGCTTGGGTATAGTGATTCCTAATGCTTTGGGGATTCACCGTGTCCTCCAATCACTACCACAAAGTGACAAGAACTTTGTGGTGAACTACAATATCCAAAACATGGACAAGTCATTTCCCAAACTCTTCTCCATGTTAAAGTCTGCAGAAGTGGAGATAAAGAAAGAGCACCAAGTGTTGATGGTCAATAAGACCACCAAATTCAAGAAGCAAGGCAAGTCTAAGAAAAAAAGAAACTTCAAGAAGGGCGGTAAGAAAGTTACCGCGCCGGCGAAGAAGACCAAGGCTGGGCCTAAGCCTGATACTGAGTGCTTTTACTGCAAGGGAGAAGGTCACTAGAAGTGGAATTTCCCTAAGTACTTGGCGGATTTGAAGAACGACAACATCAAGAAGAAAGGTATATCCGATATACATGTTATTGATGTGTATCTCACTAGTAGACGTAGTAGTGCCTAGGTATTTGATACTGGTTCGGTTGCCCATATTTGTAACTCGAAACAGGTGCTGCAGAATAGACAAAAACTAGCGAAGAACAAGGTGACGATGCGTGTTGGAAATGGATCAAAGGTTAATGTGATCGCGGTCGGCACGTTACCTCTTCATCTACCATCAGGATTAGTTTTATAATTAAATAATTCTTATTTGGTGCCTGTGTTAAGCATGAACATTATATCCGGATCATGTTTATTGCGAGACGGTTACTTGTTTAAATCCAATAATAATGGTTGTTCGATTTATATGAGTAATATGTTTTATGCACATGCACCTTTGATAGATGGTCTATTCTTGTTGAATCTCGATTGTAGTAATACACATATTAATAACATTGAAGCTAAACGTTTGAAATTGAGCGATAACTCGACCTATATGTGGCGCTGTCGTCTTGGTCACATTGGAGTGAAGCGTATGAAGAAACTCCATTCTGATGGACTTCTTGAATCACTTGATTTCGAATCACTTGAAAGATGAGAAGCATGTCTGATGGGTAAAATGACTAAGACTCCATTTTCTGGTATGATGGAGCGAGCTACGGACATATTGGAAATCATACATACCGATGTGTGTGGACCAATAAGTATAGCATCGCGCGGTGGTTATCGTTATGTTCTTCATTTCACGGATGACTTGAGTAGATATGGGTATATCTATTTCATGAAACATAAGTCCGAAACTTTCGAGAACTTTAAGGAATTTCAAAGTGAAGTAGAGAATAAATGTAACAAGAAGATTAAGTTTCTACGGTCTGATCGTGGAGGTGAATATCTAAGTTACGAGTTTGGCGAGCATTTGAAGAAATGCGGAATACTTTCATAATTGACACCGCTGGGAACACCACAACGTAATGGTGTGTCCGAACGTCGCAATCGAACTCTCTTGGATATGGTTCGGTCTATGATGTCACTTACAGATTTACCGCTATCATTTTGGGGTTATGCATTAGAAACAGCCGCATTCACTTTAAATAGGGCACCATCTAAATCCGTTGAAACGACACCGTATGAATTATGGTTTGGGAAGAAACATAAATTGTCGTTGCTTAAAGTTTGGGGTTGCGAAGCTTATGTAAAGAAGTTACAGCCCGACAAGCTTAAACCCAAAGCGGAAAAATGCGTCTTCATAGGATACCCGAAGGAAACTATTAGGTATACCTTCTATCATAGATCCAAAGGAAAAAGCTTCATTGCTAAGAATGGATCCTTTCTAGAGAAGGAGTTTCTCTCGAAAGAAGTGACTAGAAGGAAAGTAGAACTCGATGAGGTTGTCGAACCTTCTCTCAGACTTGAGAGTAGCACAGCACCAAAAGTAGTTCCTGTGGCGCCTACACCAATAAGAGAGGAAGCTAATGATGTTGATCATGAAACTTCGGTTCAAGTTACTACGGAACCTCGTAGATCAACGAGAACTCGTACCACTCCCGATTGGTATGATCCTGTTATGAGTGTCATGTTGCTGGATAACACCGACGACCCTACGACATATGAGGAAGCGATGATGAGCCCAGGTTCCAATAAATGGCAAGAAGCCATGAAATCCGAGATTGGATCCATGTACGAAAACGAAGTATGGACTTTGGTGGACTTACCGGATGGCCGGAAGGCTGTCGAGAACAAATGGATTTTCAAGAAGAAAACAAATGATGAAGGTAATGTTACTGTCTATAAAGCTCTACTTGTTGCAAAAGGGTTTCGACAAATTCAAGGGGTTGACTACGATGAGACTTTCTCACTGGTAGCGAAGCTAAAGTCTGTGAGGATTTTGTTAGCAATCACTGCATACTATGATTATGAGATATGGCAGATGGATGTCAAAACGGCGTTCCTCAATGGAGACATTGATGACGAGTTGTATATGGTACAACCCAAAGGTTTTGTCGATCCTAAAGATGCTAACAAGGTATGCAAACTTCAACGATCCATTTATGGATTGAAGCAAGCATCCCGAAGTTGGAATCAACGTTTTGATAAGGTAATCAAAAGTTTTGGTTTTATACAAACTTATGGAGAAGATTTTATTTACAAGAAAGTGAGTCGGAGATCTGTAACATTCCTAATACTATATGTAGACGACATATTGTTGATTGGGAATGATGTAGAGCTTCTTAATAGTGTCAAGGATTATTTGAATAATAGTTTTTCAATGAAAGATCTTGGCGAAGCAGCTTACATTTAGGCATAAGATTTATAGAGATAGATCGAGACGCCTAATATCATTGTCACAGAGTACATTTTTGGACAAAGTTCTAAAGAGGTTTGGAATGGAAGATAGCAAGAAAGGGTTCTTGCCCATGTTGCCCAATACGACCTTGAGTAAAACTCGTAGTCTTGCTATGGCATAAGATAGAGAAAGGATGAGTAAGACTCCCTATGCCTCAGCCATAGGATCTATCATGCATGCCATGCTATGTACTAGACCCGACATTGCATATGCTGTTAGTTTGACTAGCAGATATCAAAGTGATCCAGGAGTGGATCATTGGATAGCGGTAAAAAACATCCTTAAGTACTTAAGAAGAACTAAGGATATGGTTCTTTCTTATGGAGGTGATGAACAACTCATTGTTAATGGTTACACTGATGCTAGTTGGAACACCGATCCGGATGATTCTAAATCTCAATCTGGATACGTATTTACTTTGAATGGTACAACAGTTAGCTGGAGGAGTGCAAAGCAAAGCATTGTGGCGAGATCTTCAACTGAATCGGAATACATAGCTGCTTCTGAGGCTTCACAAGAGGCGATATGGGTGAAGGAGTTCATTATAGAGCTCGGTGTGGTTCCTAGTGTGTTGGACCCAATGTCTATCTACTGTGATAACATGGGCACCATAGCCAATGCGCAAGAACCAAGGTCACACAAGAAGCTGAAGTATATCAAGCTGCATTTTCATGCTATTCGAGAGCATGTCCAAGATGGTGACATAAAGATTTGCAAAGTACACACAGATCTGAATGTGGCGGATACGTTGACTAAACCTCTCCTGAGGGCAAAACATGACCAGCACCAAACCGCCATGGGTGTTCGGTATATTACCATGTAATCTAGATTAATTGACTCTAGTGCAAGTGGGAGACTGTTGGAGATATGCCCTAGAGGCAATAATAAAAGTGGTTATTATTATATGTTTGTGTTTATGATAAATGTTTACATTCATGCTATAATAGTATTAACTGGAAACATTAAAACTTGTGTGATTTGTAAACTAAATTAGAGTCCTTGGTAAAGCCTCTTTGTAATACTAGCTTGTTGGTTGATAGATGATCGTAGTTTCCCGATCATGAACATTGAGATGTTATTAACAACAAAATCATATCATTAGGAGAATGGTGTGATGGACATACTCCTATAGATAAGCTGTCACGTCCCAAAATTTTCCAAATTTTGAAATGTGAAAAATAAATAAATAAAATAAATAATTATTGAAATTTAGGGTGAAAAGAAACTTTTTGATTCCAAATGGAAACATCAAAACCCATCTTGAACAAACTTGGAATAAAATCTGAATCCAACTAAATTCAAATCAAGTGAAATGCATTATTCATAAATGCATCTTGAAATTTAAACACTTGAAAAATAAACCAAAACTCTAAAACCCTAATGGAAGAAAAACATTTCCAAGATACCTCAAAGACTATGGATTTGATCCATAGTAAAAATTTGTCAACAAACATTTATAAATGATCAAGAATGATAAATAAATAAAACCATAGAAATTGATTTCATTCAATTTGGAACCTTGGATAAAATCTTATGAATTGAGTAAGATAAAGAAATTAAATTTCAAAGCTAATAAAGCTCCTATCTGAAATCCATACCAAATTGTGATCAAATTAATCCTAAAGAGATATAAAAGGATAAGCAAATATTAAATAAATTTTTTCAAATTGGAATCCCCAAGATTGGATCTTAAATAAAAAGATGTGGATTTTATAAGGCAAATGAAGAAATAATTAAATAAGGAATATTTAAAAGCCAAATTAAAACTTGGCCTAATCCATAAGCAAATGAAAATAAAGATAATCCAAATAAAATAATAGGATAAAGATTATTCCAATAAAATTATATGGCATTAAACCATATTCTAAATTATATATGATAAAGATAAAATTCCTAATAGAAATGATTAATTAAATCATGAGAAAGTAATAAATGGAAATTCATCAAAGTGGTTTAAAAAGTTATCAAATTAACTTAAAAGAATTATTTGAATAAAAATTAATATGGTATTAAAACCATAATCAAGTTTTATTTAATTGAAGACAAATACTAATGATTAATAAATCATATTCAAAATATTTCAAATAATTCAAAGTGAATTATTTAACACCCTTTTAAATAAATAAAACCTACTAAAAAGGATTTGATAAAATTTGGAATTTAAATAAAAGTTGGAAAACATATTGAAATCCTATTTAAATAAATACAAAAGGGCCATTTTAAATAAATAATTAAACCATGTGGGAATAAAAGAAATATTCCAAAATTATCTTTAAAATACATGTTTGAACAAAATACAAAATTTCTGAAAGTTTGGTAAATATTTAAATTCAAATGGTGTTTGAAATCATTTGAAAGAAATCAAAATAGAATAAAAGAAATATAAAAAGAAAAATGAAACAAAACAAAAAAAGGGAAAGCACCCAGCCCAACCCAGCTAGCCCACTAAGCCCAGCGAGCCCACCTTCTCTTTTCCCTCCCTCGAATCGCTTTCCACCAGAAAACACACCCACTCCGTCCCTGACGACCGGACCCCACCGCCCCTCTCTCTCTCTCGCTGACCGCTGAGCCCCACCTGCCAGACCTTCTTCCTCACCCACGCACTGACCTTGCCGGCCGTTTCTAGCCGTTTAAACTCGATTCAATCGGAGTTACTGCCGCGTGGATTTATCCCATGGATTATGTGCGGTGATCTAGCATACCACTGCATGATGTAGTATACGATAGTCGTTTACATAACACCAATGAAACACCGTTCACTAATATTACATCCCTCGGAATGGCACAACAGAAACACAGCGGGTCCAATACATGGCTAAAGGTTACAACTCACTCTTTTACATAAGATCCAGAGAACACTCTAGGTTAAAGAGAGAGAAAGAACTTCTTACGGAGAAGAATCAAAGATAAACAACGCAAGAACGATTATACTATTAAGTCTAATATTATGACTAAGAGGTTGGCATTGCTGCTATTGCAACGCACTACAGAAAATAAACAAAGGACATGAGCAAGTGTGAACTTGACTTTTGTGATTGCAAGATTATGCACTCATGGTCTTCGAGTTAGTATAAGATCCAAAATCTAAAATCAGCATCATTGGTCCGGTAAGGACTAATGTTTAAAGAAGCAATATGCTTTTATGCATAAGTAATGTGATGCACGTTCTAAACGCAAATCCCGGGGATAACGTTGTCCTAGGGTTTGGATTCTGAAAATGGTTACTTTGGAATGTGTGGTCCTTTTAGATAAGTTTCACATTTGTGCTTTTATTAGAGCTTATGAGTGGTTGTGGGCAACATATATGTAGCAACAAAATATATACTTATGAAATACTAGTCAGAATTGCTTATATAAGAGTTTTTCTTTGGAAGTGGCAAAAAGAATAACCTTCGAAGAAAAGGTTTCTCTTCTGAGGTCTAAACAAACTTTGTGGATAGTTAGTGGTGGTTGATGTTATTTGTTTGCTCAAATAGTTTGACTTGAGTTGCTTTATAATTTAACTACTTTAGACTAAAGTTAACTATAAAACATATAGTAAGATGTATTGTATTATATTTAGATTCTTGGTGACTAAAGTTAACTTTAAAATATAGATAGTTTTGAAAGTCTAGTACTTATAAATTGGTATCTTGTCTATCTGAAATGTTTTCTTTAGGTTACTTAAGAATGGTTATTCTTTTACTTGGGTAATGGTTTCTTGATTCTATAATGGAGTAATATCATTTATCTTTTATGGATGAGTGAGTAATGAAGATATATTGTCACTTAACTACTTTTGAACTTTCTCTAGTATTTTGGTAGATTTTGTAATTTGGTGGTTAATATAGATAGAAAAGGTTTGGTGTATTCCTAAGTTGTTCTTTAAGGTTTTTATTATGAATTGAAATACTTTGAGAATAAAATCTTCACTTAGGGTTGACGATAATTTAATAAAAAGATACTTATAATGTTTTAAACCACTTAAGCTTCATTTTACTAATATTTAAGACTAATACTATTTATTAAACTTAATTTACTCATTTTAGGAATATTATTAATTTTTATTTATCCTTATATGAATTATTAATGAAGTAAATAAGTTTAAATTTGAGTTCTTAAAATATTTAATTTTTATTTACCTCAGAAGTAAAATATTGGATTTTTAACATGTAGATATTATTTTTGTGATTATTTTGGTATATCACATTTATTTTTTTGATTTATAAATAATAAGTTATGATTTTTATAATTCTTATTAGTTTATAATTATTTAATAAATAATAAATATTTAATGAAATGCACTAAAAATACATAATTATATTTTTATATTAGAATTCTTATTTTTCTAAGATTTTTGGTATTTTACTTATATTATTAACATTTATCATTATAGGAATATGAATTATTAAAGTTTTATTACTTATAAAACCTTTATTAAATAATATTTATTTAAATAATCATCATAATATTATTTGATAATAGTTTTAAGTTGTATATTTTATTTTTCTGAAAATTTTCATATATTATACATATTTTTCTGAACTATAAATCAAAAGTTATTAATTAGACAAGATTTAATCATTTATTAAATTTCTGGAATATTATTAATTGGATTATAACATTTTATTTATTTCTTAAGAGAAAATAATTTTTACACCACGTCTAGAGCTAGCCTCAGTCACTGACTAGTGGGCTAGTGTCCACCTCATCTCACTGGTTACAGAAAATACATTTGTTACTGACCTTCTCTCTACTCTCAGTCGATGACACATGGGCCCTGGGCCACGTCACTTGCCACGCGGGACAAACACCAGTCAAACCAGCTGACATGGTTCGATCATGACGTAACGATGGCGTCAGCACCATCACCGCCGCCAGAGGTTGGTCGCCGTTGACGATCTACTGCACCGCAGCAAGTGAAATAGACCTAGTTCGAATCAGCGCAACCTACTGAACCTAAGAGTGGCAGTGCCGCTCGGAAATGGTCATCGGAGCTTCAGCTCCGACGAGATCCGACGGTGGCCGATGGTGGCTTACGGTGAAACAGCGATTTACAACGAGATCAGATGATTCAAGGATGCTGGAAGGTTCAGGAACTCGCCCTGATGATGATAGAGTGGTCGGCGAGGACAGGCGTGGTCGGAAACGAGCTTCCCGACGAGTATTCCGATGAACTGCTGCAAAGAAGAACGGCAAAATTCACTCGCTCCGGTGCTCCCCTTGATGCAAGATTCTACCCCGAGGATCTACGGAGGAAGGCGCTCCTCCATGGCTGCTCAGAATGGTGTGGGGCGATGTGTTTCGATGGTGAGGGGTGGCTCCGGTGAGCTAGGGTTTCGGTCCTATTCGCATCTGAGAGGATAAGGAGGAATTGGAGATAGGGATTGAGGCAGGGCGTCGCGGTGGCCTTTTTATCCCCTCCTGGCAACGGCGGTGTTGATCTTGGCGCAACGACGACGATGACGGTGTCTGGCGGCGATGAGCTCCGCCAGCGAGCTGTCTGTGTGCGTGATGATGACGATGATGACCGTTTTGTAGATAACCCCCTGACGATCTTTGCTTCTCAACCCGCAGTCCTTTGTTGTCCCTACTTGTCAGTCATAGGAGAAAAAGAACTGGGCTAGTTACTAGGCTGTTGTGGGTTGCACAGGGGCGTCAGATAGGCGTAGGGTGTTGGGCTATGGCCAGGTTTGGTTTTTATTTGTTCTATCCTTTTTCTATTTTCTGTTTTCTTATTCAGATTTAAATTTGATTTATATTTTGAACTTTTCTTTGCAGAATTTCTTTGTTGGACAATTTCAATAATACTAAAACATAGTTAGTATTATTTGTGAATTTTTATTATATATAATCTTGTTATATTCCTTTTATTTTCTTAATATATGAACCCCTTTTAATATTTGTAAAAGCTTTTCTTATTATTTTATTTTCCTCCTTTAGTTAGGGATTTCTTGAATGATATATTCTTATTTTCTTATCAACTTAACTTTAGTTGGCTCATATTTTGAATAGAAACTTTTATATGTGTAATGATCCTATATCATTATTTGATGCATGAAATATAAAAGACATTGATATAGTTATTACTACTTCCATTGATTTGGAACATGACAATGTATATATTCTGTTGTCATAAACAAAGAGGTTTAAGGTTTTGTATTATACATACCTACCCTAAGGTTAAGGGTCTTTAATGTCTTTAGTCTCCTTTATGAATGTGGCTAAAGATTCAATAGTTAAACATATTGTTTTCTGTTTGGAATATTTGATAGCCTCACCTTTAGTGCTAGAAAGTTATATCTAGAATAATTCATGAAAAGAATTGATAAAGATATACATAAGCACATATAGTTATGATGGTTGAAATTAACAGAGATGTTCTTAGGTGATTTGCTATAGGGGAATATTTCTATAAAGTGTTATAGACATCAGATGATGGATCAATAGTATGAGATTGATATTATGTTTGATTTGAGATTTAGATTTGATTGCTTACCAAGATTAAATAGGAAAATAATTTATAACATATAATTATATTTCACAATCTGGGATCTCTAATTAAGGAATTCCTTTCCTAGATATAATACTTCTTCCTATCCATCATCATAGTTAGTATGATGAGCTTTACTCATTTAAATCTTCTTATTCATATATCATTCTTCTAAACTTATGGATGAATCCCATGAGTTTGATACAAGGATATTTCATAATTTTCTCATATCCTTGCTTGGTTGTATTTATTGTTCTATTGTTGATAAACTTCCATCCAACCAGTAGTTCCTTCAATTTCACTTACAATCTTCCTTAATATTCCATCACTAATCTTTCTCTAAGGTTGATTATCTTTTAAGATGAATAACACTACTTCTATCACTATAGCATTATGTTTATCATACTACCTTGTCTCTACTTAACTCCAATATCCCATACTCCAACCCCACATTATGTTAGTATGACTTGTCATGACTAATCTAGGATAATTATCTAGACTACGGCTTAATCATATTTTATCCACCAGTATTACTTATACCAATATAAGCATTCAATATTGGTGTCTATAGCATCACCATTATAATCCTTAAATCATTTATTGCTTAAGTTCTTAGTTGACTCGGCAAGGCTTTATCAATCCTACTTTTCATTGTCTTGAAATTATTTTCTTAGTATCTCATATTGGATTAGGGTTATTTATGGACTATGCCCTCTTTAAAAGATTTAAGTAGATATTATGATAAGAGCAAGAAATAGTAGATCAAGGATTGATAGTTTAAGAGTTTGTAAATCAATGGTTGATTACTCAACATTGATGAACAACATATATTAAGATAAGTTCCATAAAGATTCTATAGAAAGAAAGATATATATATATATAGTGGATGATCTTGACTTAATCTCTTTCCAACTCCAACTCATCAAAGGAGTTTTTAAGGTTAAGTGTTACTATGATACTCAGGATGTATGCAGATGGGATTAAGATATAGTGGTTACATTCTTATTATTTGTTTTATATCCTTAACTTGGTACTTATGAGTGATTATAATGAATATTATAACGTGATCACCTAATGATCAAATATAATTCACATTGTATTAAGGTTTAACTTATAGTACATTTGATCTACCCTTAGATCAAATCTCCCTTACCCAAAATGAGGTTTTAGCAAAGGTCCTATTGGAACTTATCGCAGTCAACTTGATGATCTACTTCAATTCCATCAAGCTAAGAGAAGCTTCAATCACTTTGACAAGTTTTTTTTAAAAGCGCGAAAATTATTCGGATTTTCTATGCATGAATGCAATGCACACATCTGGGTTCAGCTTATTTCTAGGCTCTAATGCTGGGATGTTACAGACTCTCCCCCTTAAAATAAACTTTGTCCTCGAAGTTCGCAAACTCTCATGTTTCGGAGTAAGAAATTGTTTTGTAGTGGTTGCTACATTCTCCCCTTCATGATAACCTTAAATGGAATTAATTAGAGTATTCCATAACCTGATTAGATATCCTAATTTAATTCTTTTTATCTAAACATCAAACTTTATTACTATTTAAAGTACAGTTTAGAGGTCTCCTTAAAAAAAATTAAGTTTCTATATACCCGTGTTAGTAGTCAAAAGACTACCCTTCTATTCCTGTCATAGTATAGTTGATACTAGTATTCCTTCCAAGATTGGATTTGAACTCATTTAGTCCATACCCATTAGAATTCTTATTCTCTTCCTATGTCCAATTGGAAGTTCTCTATTATTTCTTAAGATTACTTAAGAGTTGTTTATTTTTGGATTGGTCGGTTAAATGTATACTTTATCACCTTCAAGCTTAAACCTTCTCATGATTTTTCACTAATCTTCCATTATTACCTACAGTACTTTCTTCATCCTTCATTCATAACGTCTACTCTCCCCCTTAGGTTTTACTAATAGTCTTTAAACTACATACATAGAGACCATTGGTTCTTAAACTCGAATATTGATCTCGGTTCATCTTAAATTCTACCGGTTTAGGGTCTGATGAAAGATTATACGGTGTATCCACACAATTGTGGATCTCCTAGGCAAATCTTTCAGCACTATATACCGTACTTACTATTGGATATTTATGCTGGGTAGGTCTAACTTTGCGTAGCCTCTCGAAAAACGATTGCCTTTAAAAAAATTATACTTCCTAAGGTTTAACTTAACTTAGGCCAAATTTAATGCTCTTTATGCAACTTTTAAGATAATTTGATTAACTATGTCAACCAAATACTAGCTGCGGACAGAATACCGACTGCGGATCAGAATGCCGGCAAGGGATTAGGTACCCAAGGCGGAACATTCTGGGGGGTAGGTATTATCTTACAGTTTCCAACCTACGAGTTACATTCTCTCTACGTTGTCAGATCTTGAATATCCTTTTGGTTCCAAGGCATCTCCTTGGTACTTTTTCATGATACTTCCATGAACTTGATACAACTCATCATTAAATTCTTAGCATCTTACCTACTTTGAATGAACTTTCAATTTATCATATCTTGTTACTCCTTACATCTCCTACACCATGCATTCTTCCTAAACTGGCCAAAAATGTGACTTATGTTCTATCTATTCCCCAAATGGTGTAAATACCCCTTCTATCATGCTACATCCTTCAAGTTAATCTTCCTTATGATCTTCAAAACTCGTCACTTCCTTACACGAATTTCCCGTTTCTATCTAGATCTATTACATCAAGTAATAACTGGGTGTTACATCATGCATTTGCACACCTAATTAAACTTCATGTACAGATCTAGTCAATCAAGAAGAATCAAAAAGATCCAAAAGTCAATAAACAACAAAACATATACCCTGTATCATACATAGGTTTTAGATAATTTACAGATGTACTGGATGTTCCCGCGGTTTGCTCCAAACCTATTTACACAACTATCTTACAAGAACTTCTTTCTCTTGTGGATATATCCTCACTTATTGTGGCAAACCTATCAAACTACAATACGCATTACCCTATATATACATTATTCAAGCCCTCATCCCTTGGGATGTCGTTTCTCTCTCACTTTCATCTTCCTCTAGTGCTTCCTGGAGTTCTGTCCATGATGACGTGAAGTCCTACGACTGCGTTCTGGAGCATAGGAGCATCCAGGAGGTGCGTATTCTTGATTAGAAGTACCGAGACTGAGATTAGTCATTGAAAAATGACTATAGTTGGTGTAATCTTCCACCGAATAGTCCGGCTTTTCTGGCAACGCTTCCTCATAGTAAGTTGGTTCCTTAGATTTTTCTTGGATCCAGTCATATATATTGGTATAGTAGCTATTGGAGTACTCTTCTAAGTTGATTGCATTCGTATTACCCCCATATGGTCCATAAGGCTCTCTATGGTTATAATTGGTCTCTTCTTCAATACCTGTATCACAATGTATAGGATTCCCTATGGTTTTACCTTGAGATTCTATTTCCCATCCATACTTGTTAGGCTCAGGTTTATTTGGAATAACTTTATTCCATTCCTGTTGTTCGGAATTGTACTTGGTCCATAGGTCTTCAGGTGGCTTGAAGTCATTCTGGTAATAGGCATAATTTTCCGAGTTTGGGTCATCAAATTCAGTTTCCTCAAACATTTCTCCTGAAGGTATGTATTTGGGATGCCTAGCTTCTTTATCTAACTTTTTCCTACGAGCCATTGCTTTATCAGGATTAGTAAAATCCTCAATGACCGTATCCAGCTCCTGAACTAAGACTTGGTGAGTGGTATGGTAAGTGTTTAGCAAAGACCAATAACGATCCATATACACTACAGCTAGAGTAGGTTCAGCTTGGACTAAGGTAGAGTGATCTAACTCATGATCTGAGTTTAAGGTTTCATGTGGTATAATGATGTGAGTACTACCTTGTAGACCTTGGGATTTATGCTCTCGGATCATGGTTATGGCTGCTGCTACGGCAATCTGATATGCAGATGACATGCACCTGGCCTCTCCTGATGGCATTTCTCCCTTAAGTCCTAACTTCTTGGGTAACATGATCATGACACGGTATTTAGCTAATACCTGCCCATCATAGTAAGTGTAAATCTTGACCAGAAGTCTTGATTCACAATCCAAACTCCATAGAAGTTGTCGGAGATTGTTTGTCCAATCCCCTCTGTAGTCATCCAACGTCTTGTTAATCACTTGAACATTCCGGGGTGGATATCGAGGTGCCATGTGGAACTGTGGATAAGAAATTATCATCAGTCACATAGAGTTAAAACTCTTGGGTAATGATTGGAAATTGCAATCATATAAAAGAGTTATCGCACTAGTAACACAACAGGATTATTCTCAAGTGAATATCCCTCATATCACTAGAGAACTCTTTATTATTGCTAGGATGTGTCCTATAGGTTCTACCCATTTACTAGGTTTCCAACCTAAGGTCAAAGCATATGCTCTGATACCAACTGCGGTGACCCAGCATACCACTACATGATGTAGTATACTATAGTCGTTGACATAACACCAGTGAAACACCGTTGACTAGTATTACATCCCTCAGAATGGCACAACAGAAACACAGCGGGTCCAATACATGGCTAAAGGTTACAACTTACTCTTTTACATAAGATCCAGAGAACACTCTAGGTTAAAGAGAGAAAAAGAACTTCTTACGGAGAAGAATCAAAGATAAACAACGCAAGAATGATTATACTATTAAGTCTAATATTCTAACTAAGAGGTTGGCATTGTTGCTATTGCAACGCACTACAGAAATAGGTTCTTCGGCTAGAGATAATATTCATATCTAATCAGTAATTTTCGTCTTACTTGAATTGAGATATATGTTGACTTCCTTGTCTTCATTGAAGAGCTTTAGCTGGTCTTGATAAGTCCTGGAGCATATCTTGATGTAGACATCGTTTTAATGGCTTCAGAATCTAGCAAGGGTTAAGAAGATACTTTGAGTACGAGCGTACTCAGCAAATTCACTAGAAAATGAGTGTTTGATGCACTATATCTATAGCCACAGACCGTAGGTCGTAGGCAATGCAAGTTTTTATAAACATTTTTTCAAAGGTTGCTTTTATTCTGAAAAGCTATGTCTGTCAGCCTTCACGGGTTTACCAGAACCTTCATGGGGTTCCTTTCCCGCCGCGTTCGCAGCTCCTTCCCGGAACAGGGAATAACAAGTTACAGTTCTTACACTCTGCAAAGGTGGGTCACTTTACCCATGAGAGATCAACTCTTTGTTGCACAATCGGGCATCTTATTCCCGTCCACAATTCCATGATGTGGGGCCCAGAAGATGATCCAAGACAATCACTGCCCCCTTCGCGACCTCGCATGCCTCCTTGGTGTACACCATGCCCACATAATGAATTATAGCAATGGTTTGTACAAACCGTTAGATGCCAGAACTATCGTGGGACGATGAGGGTTCCCACCCATATGCTGCATATCATCTATTACCAATTAATATGCACGCTACAAGGATAACAGCCACGACCTGCACATCCAGCTTCATGCGAGAGGAAGAAGATACAGCTGACTTCTCCGTCCCATTCCAAATCTCATGGTCAATGCGTAATATACGGCGCAAGAATCACTGGCGACATTGGTTGTTAAGTCCTAGGTGATATAATTCTGACCAGTGGTATTCCAACTTTCGGAGTTAATAGATTAGCTGATCACCCTGGATCAGTAACCAATAGTTCATATTATTATCGAAAATAGAGTTTTTAGACCTTTTTCAAATGCAAGTGATAACAACACTGGATTTGTAAAATACTAAACAAAGGACATGAGCAAGTGTGAACTTGCCTTTTGTGATTGCAAGATTATGCACTCACGGTCTTCGAGTCAGTATAAGATCCAAAATCTAAAATCAGCATCATTGGTCCAGCAAGGACTAATGTTTAAGGAAGCAATATGCTTTTATGCATAAGTAATGTGATGCACGTTCTAAACGCAAATCCCGGGGATAATGTTGTCCTAGGGTTTGGATTCTGAAAATGGTTACTTTGGAATGTGTGGTCCTTTTAGATAAGTTTCACATTTGTGCTTTTATTAGAGCTTATGAGTGGTTATGGGCAACATATATGTAGCAACAAAATATATACTTATGAAATACTAGTCAAAATTGCTTATATAAGAGTTTTTCTTTAGAAGTGGCAAAAAGAATAACCTTCGAAGAAAAGGTTTCTCTTCTGAGGTCTAAACAAACTTTGTGGGTAGTTAGTGGTGGTTGATGTTATTTGTTTGCTCAAATAGTTTGGCTTGAGTTGCTTTATAATTTAACTACTTCAGACCAAAGTTAACTATAAAACATATAGTAAGATGTATTGTATTATATTTAGATTCTTGGTGACTAAAGTTAACTTTAAAATATAGATAGTTTTGAAAGTATAGTACTTATACATTGGTATCTTGTGTATCTGAAATGTTTTCTTTAGGTTACTTAAGAATGGTTATTCTTTTACTTGGGTAATGGTTTCTTGATTCTATAATGGAGTAATATCATTTATCTTTTATGGATGAGTGAGTATAGTTTATAAACCAAGATATATTATCACTTAACTACTTTTGAACTTTCTCTAGTATTGTGGTAGATTTTGTAATTTGGTGGTTAATATAGATAGAAAAAGTTTGGTGTATTCATAAGTTGTTCTTTAAGGTTTTTAATGAATAAAATCTTCACTTAGGGTTGATGATAATTTAATAAAAAGAAACTTATAATGTTTTAAACCATTTAAGCTTCATTTTATTAATATTTAAGAATAATACTATTTATTAAACTTAATTTACTCATTTTAGTAATATTAGTAATTTTTATTTATCCTTATATGAATTATTAATGAAGTAAATAAGTTTAAATTTGAGTTCTTAAAATATTTAAATTTTATTTACCTCGGAAGTAAAATATTAGACTTTTAACATGTAGATATTATTTTTGTGATTATTTTGGTATATCACATTTATTTTTGTGGTTTATAAATAATAAGTTATGATTTTTATAATTCTTATTACTTTATAATTATTTAATAAATAATAAATATTTAATGAAATGAACTAAAAATACATAATTATATTTTATATTAGAATTCTTATTTTTCTAAGATTTTTGGTATTTTATTTATATTATTAACATTTATCATTATAGGAATATGAATTATTAAAGATTTATTATTTATAAAACCTTTAATAAATAATATTTATTTAAATAATCATCATAATATTATTTGATAATTTGTAGATTTTATTTTTCTGAAATTTTTATATATTATACATATTTTTCTGAACTATAAATCAAAAGTTATTAATTAGACAAGATTTAATCATTTATTAAATTTCTGGAATATTATTAATTGGATTATAACATTTTATTTATTTCTTAAGAGAAAATAATTTTTACACCACGTCTAGAGCTAGCCTCAGTCACTGACTAGTGGGCTAGTGTCCACCTCATCTCACTGGTTACAGAAAATACATTTGTTACTGACCTTCTCTCTACTCTCAGTCGATGACACATGGGCCCTAGGCCACGTCACTTGCCACGTGGGACAAAGACCAGTCAAACCAGCTGACGTGGTTCGATCATGACGTAACGATGGCGTCAGCACCATCACCGCCGCCAGAGGTTGGTCGCCGGTGACGATCTACTGCACCGCAGCAAGTGAAATAGACCTAGTTCGAATCAGCGCAACCTACTGAACCTAAGGGTAGCGGTGCCGCTCGGAAATGGTTATCGGAGCTTCAGCTCCGACGAGCTCCGACGGTGGCTTACGGTGAAACGGTGATTTACAACGAGATCAGACGATTCAAGGATGCTGGAAGGTTCAGGAACTCGCCCTGATGATGATAGAGTGGTCGGCGAGGACAGGCGTGGTCGGAAACGAGCTTCCCGACGAGGATTCCGATGAACTGCTGCAAAGAAGAACGGCAAAATTCACTCGCTCCGGTGCTCCCCTTGATGCAAGATTCTACCCCGAGGATCTACGGAGGAAGGCTCTCCTCCATGGCTGCTCAGAATGGTGTGGGGCGATGTGTTTCGATGGTGAGGGGTGGCTCCGGTGAGCTAGGGTTTCGGTCCTATTCGCATCTGAGAGGATAAGGAGGAATTGGAGATAGGGATTAAGGCAGGGCGTCGCGGTGGCCTTCTTATCCCCTCCTAGCAACGGTGGTGTTGATCTTGGCGCAACGACGACGATGACGGTGTCTGGCAGCGATGAGCTCCGCCAGCGAGCTGTCTGTGTGCGTGACGATGACGATGATGACCGTTTTGTAGATAACCCCTTGACGATCTTTGCTTCTCAACCCGCAGTCCTTTGCTGTCCCTACTTGTCAGTCATAGGAGAAAAAGAACTGGGCTAGTTACTGGGCCGTTGTGGGTTGCACAGGGGCGTCAGATAGGCGTAGGGTGTTGGGCTAGGGCCAGGTTTGGTTTTTATTTGTTCTATCCTTTTTCTATTTTCTGTTTTCTTATTCAGATTTAAATTTGATTTATATTTTGAACTTTTCTTTGCAGAATTTCTTTGTTGGACAATTTCAATAATAATAAAACATAGTTAGTATTATTTGTGAATTTTTATTATATATAATCTTGTTATATTCCTTTTATTTTCTTAATATATGAACCCCTTTTAATATTTGTAAAAGCTTTTCTTATTATTTTATTTTCCTCCTTTAGTTCGGGATTTCTTGAATGATATATTCTTATTTGCTTATCAACTTAACTTTAGTTGGCTCATATTTTGAATAGAAACTTTTATATGTGTAATGATCCTATATCATTATTTGATGCATGAAATATAAAAGACATTGATATAGTTATTACTACTTCCATTGATTTGGAACATGACAATGTATATATTCTATTGTGATAAACAAAGAGGTTGTAGTAGGTCCTCGCACTCATGCGTTGGCGATTCTGTCCACGAACTAACCATGGCGGCGGAGTATACACCTCTCCTGAGTCATCACTTGAAACTTCAAATTCCACCTCTTCTGGATCCTCCTCTTCTTCTTCCTCTGCTGCAGCTGCAACAGCTTCATCTCCTCCACCATCATCGTCTCCATCATCATCATCCTTGTCCTCATCATTATCATCGTTCCCACTGTCATCATCATCATTGTTGCCATCACCTCCATTGTTATCATCAGAGGGTGGATTCAACTGTGCTTGGAGAGCGGCAATCTAAGCTGCCATATCTTCAATAGTCTGGTTCCTTTCCTGGACGGTACCTTGCAGCTGTTGTATGGCCTGGTTGTTTTCCTACACGGTCCCATTAAGATGTGCTATGGTTGCATCCCTGCCTATCAGTGTATTATTCAGAACATCCACAGCTTCATGCAAGGTCTCTATCTCCTGTCCCTGGACCACCATACCATTGCTGGCAAAATCTGCTATCTCCATTACCATCATCACTTTCTCAGCTAGAGCTCCATTCTCCCTTTCCATATCCTCTATGTGCCTTCGACGGGGCGGCATGTTGTTCCTGTCGCCCGGGGTAACCACAACGTTCCCATCCTCATCACGCCTTCTGTGGTCATGGTAGGGTGAGTCTTCTGGCAGCAGGTGTCGGACAAGATGGCACTGGCGTGACAGGGCTTCATGCAGGGCCAAGTTTATTCCGAGTCCCCAGTTGTAGTATGTCTTGGTGTAGACCAGATGCACAGGGTTTGGCAAGGTGGCATCCCTAAAGATGAAAGTGGTGATCTCCCAGGCGTACTCGCCATATCCATAGGTGTACAGCCTTCTTCCCTTGAACATGGGCAGTGGCAATCCCAATGAGTGCGAGAGTTGTGCTAACTGTCTTGCAAAGGGCCTTGGAGACTCCATCGTTGCATACTCAGTCCTGACTTCTCCCATCTATCAATTAAAATAGGAAAGTGTGAGAATAGCATATGGTAAGAATTTACGAGAGTGAAAGACATAAGATGAAAGACAGAGTTAATATAAGCTTTAATAATTCTATGGCTTCCTAATCTAAACCTAGGTCACGATCCTACAGTCGACACACGGGCTCTGATACCATCTTGTAACACTACGGTTCTGAAAAGACCATAACTTCTATGTGACATACCAATCCCTGGATCGGTTCATTGGCTCACAATAGAATAAGATGAATAACATAGCAAAATATCCGTGTATCATAAATAACGAAGATCCAGAGTATCGTTATTACAAATAAAAGCTTAGCTCAAGGCTAGCTCCACTTATTCAAGTAGCAACATAAAAGAAATAAATCCTCCATTCTTCAAATTGCCCACAAGTGAACAAGTGCCGAGTGGAGTACCGTGGCCTAAATCGATCACTCAGAATCGGAATACCCTGCAACATGAAACGTAGCAGCCCCGAAGGGTCAATACATGGAATGTATGGCAAGTAGAGCTATTAAAGGAGACAATAGAGCTAACAACTACATGCATATTTGACAAGTGGAGTTGTGGCTAGCTTGCATTTGCAAATACCTTTGTCCTACTTTCATAAACAGTTTTTGATTTTCTTTGAAAAGATCCCAATTAAGTTAACCCATCAACATTAAAGAAATTAGGAAATTGGAACGAGCGAGAAACATGTCATGGAATCAATATCAAGCAACTCAGTCGTCCATAACCAGGGACACGGCTAATCGATTAGTTTATACACCCTGCAGGGGTTAGTACACTTTACCCATGTGACTTGGCCAGCCCAGCTCGTACCATCACTCTCATATTGGGTGATGATAGGGAGAAGTCCAAGAAGGTACCGTTCGGGAAGTAGCTCCCTAAACCCGACACGCACCGGTCCAACCTACCAAAATTCTACATCTCTGAATACGTGGGTTCGAGTTACCACAACCTACTGAGTCCAACCAACCACCCATTTCATTATTGGCACATGTTTGTACACGTAAGCTATAAAATAAAGAAGCCAATCATTTTCTCTTGATACCTGGTGCCTTTCCACAATGATACCACCAAAATTTATCAATTCCATCACACCCAGGAGATACATTGATTAAGTTGTTTTTAGTTTTCGCAAACCAACACATTTAGTAACAACTTCAGTGATGTAACCCAGCCCTCGATCATCATAGCATGGCTAAGCACATCTACCAACGGTGGTTCATCTACAGGAAACCCTACCACATAATGGGACATAGCATAGCGATAGTAATATCCTACACATGCATCTACAAAATATATGACAATGCATTGAAAATACTAGGATAACATCATGAACAAGGTAGCATCTACTTGCCTTGGCTATAGCGGTCGAACGAACAATCCACACATGAGCAAGCGTTGCACTCGTCACAATCTACACGATACAATTGCAATCACATAAACAAACCATACAAAATCATATACAAACAATGGCAATGCAAGATGCATGCATGACAAGTTGAACATTGCTACAGTAGCATCACATATTCTTATTCAGTATACCTATTGTATGCATGCATGGAAAATAGTTTAAGTGCATAGAAAACAAAGCATGCAAATTTAAATGCCCAAACAATAGAGCTAGAATCTAAATAATTAGCCACTGCTAATAAACTATTTTTAAAAACTTGGAAAAAAATAACCACTGTAGGCAATCTAAAATAGAGCCGGTACCAATTGGAATTACTCAAAAAGGTTTTGTATAAATTCCTGAGTAATTAAAATACTCCAGAAGGCCTTTGTATAGATTTTGAAAATTCCAATACTGTAAGTCTACCTTTTTAATTCTCTGTAAGATTTCTCTTGTTCTACTGATTCCAGGGACATCTTATTTGCAATTTTTGGAGTTACATAACGTTTTCTATGAATTTAATACTCTAAAAAGAGCATTAACTCATTTAATTAACCCAGATAAAACCTTGCTGTAAAAGTATAAAACAACTGTATAGAAATATTCTACGTGAGACAATTATTCCATACATATTTTATTTGAAAATTTTGGCCTAGTATATTATTTTCTATGGATTTTACAAGTTCCTTCTATTTTCTGCAAAATCTGAGTTAAAAAAAACGATCCTAGTCAGCAGTTGAACGGTCAACGTTGACCGTTTGACTGCGCGGGCCCAATGCCACGTGGCAGCCGGCGGTTGGCCGATACTGCTTCGGCCTGGGCCAAATCTTGGCCGCCTAGATTAGATCGAGCGGCCCCTGGCGCTTACCGAGGATGGTGGCGGTGGCGGCGGCGGGGCGGCGCGGCGCTGGCGGCGTCTCCTGGCGGCTGGCGGTGGGTGGCGACAGGCGTGACGCTGAAGCTCAAGACGGCGGCGGGTCCTCGTCCGTGGGCGGCGATCGGGCGCATCAAGGTGGCATCGGCTCGCTCGGCGAGCAACGACGAGAAATCGCCGGAGATGTGGGGCCTTGCAGAAGGGGAAAAGGACATGAGGAGACACAGTCGCGGGTGGCCAACATCTCAGGGGCAAGGGAGATCGCGGGCGGCGGCTCCTACCTCGCGCGGCGAGCTTGCTGGCGGCGGTGATGTCGGCGACGTCGGCGGCGGGGGTGAACAAGCTCAAAATTGAGCTAGGGTTCGAAGGGGGGGAAAGGAGGTTGCGGCTAGAGAGTTTAAGGGGGGGCTCGGGTAGAATCCCGCTCAGAAATGGCCGCGTGAAGATCGGGCTCGCGGGTTTGCTTGTGGCTCGCCTAACCATCAGGCCCACTGGCGTGGCGCGGTGGTTGACGGCGGGTCCCGCTTGCATGGCCGGCGAGGCGACGACGGATATTACGCCACAGCTGGCACGATTGCTGCCAAGTGCTGGGTGTCGGCCAGCCGGGCTGGCTTTGTTTCCTTTTTTATTTTGTTTATTTTCTTTTAGTCAAAAATTTCCTTATCTGAATTTCTATCTGAACTGTCCAGAATTTTAGTCAAAAATTCAGATTGTCATAACTTTTGCTACGAAGCTCCGATTGAGGCGATTCAAAGTGCTACAGGTTCGTGGCGGAACCCTCTATGAACCTGTGCCTTCCAAACAACCAAAATATAATGTTTTAACAGAAGCAAGGTAAAACCGAGCGTTCATGTGTAGGTGTCAAAACGCAAATGCAAGTGATTTGTTTTGCCAAAACCTTTTCAACCTAAATTTTTGCAAGGATGATCATGATGCAATGACATGAATGCTATGCAGTACCAAATATAAAATTTGGGATGTGACAAGACTAACCCCCTTAAGATGAATCTCGTCCCCGAGATTCGGCGTGGCTAGCAAATAGGTGTGGGTGGTCCTCTCGGATGTCATCCTCACGCTCCCATGTGGCTTCCTCTTCGGTGTGGTGGCTCCATTGCACCTTGCAAAACCTGATCGTATTGGTATGGGTAATCCTCTCCGTTGTCTCCAGTATCTTGACCGGCTTCTCCTCATAGGTCAAGTCATTCTCAAGCTGAACCTCCTCTTGTGGCACCGTGTCTCTCAATGGTGTATCCACCATCTCCGGATGGCACTTCTTCAGCTGGGACACGTGGAACACATTGTGGACGGCGGACAGAGCCTCTAGCAACTCCAACTGATAAGCAACCTCTCCTTTGCATGCTAAGACCCGATACGGTCCGATAAACCGAGGTGCCAGCTTACCCTTGATTCCAAATCTCTTAATTCCACGCAGTGGCGACTCTCTGAGGTATGCTCTATCACCTATCTCATACACCACTTCCTTGCGCTTGGCATCAGCGTAGCTCTTCTGCCTTGATTGTGCTACCTTCAGCCTATCCCTAATCAAGGCGACCTTCTCCTCGGCGTCCTTGATCAATTCAGGTCCAAATAGCTGACGTTCCCCTACTCCATCCCATAGCAATGGTGTCCGGCATCTTTCCCATATAGCACATCGAACGACGATGTCTTGATGCTGGTTTGATAGCTGTTGTTGTAGGAAAACTCAGCATACGGCAAATTCTCGTCCAACTAGAACCATGAGCCAAGGCGCATGCTCTCAACATATCCTCCAAAATCTGATTTACCCTCTCGGTCTGTCCATCAGTCTATGGGTGGAACGTTGTGCTAAACTCCAACCTAGTTCCCAATGACTCGTGCAGCTGGCGCCAAAAGTGTGA
The DNA here is from genome assembly GCA_023614405.1 of Avena insularis. Lineage (NCBI taxonomy): Eukaryota > Viridiplantae > Streptophyta > Magnoliopsida > Poales > Poaceae > Avena > Avena insularis. The sequence continues at coordinate 49,994,307 of CM042687.1, read as the reverse complement.
TGTAAATTGGGTGCCTCTATCTGATACAATGCTCTTGGGAACTCCATGTAGGCACACAATTATGTCCATATAAATCTTGGCCAACCTTGCACTCGTGTAGGTTGTCTTCACCGGTATAAAGTGGGCTACCTTGGTCAAATGGTAGACCACTACCCAAATAGAGTCGTAACCCGGCCTGGTCCTGGGCAATCCTGTGATAAAATCCATTCCCACTCTATCCCACTTCCAATCCGGCACGGGCAATGGCTGTAGCAATCCTGCTGGCTTCTGGTGTTCCGCCTTCACTCGGCTGCAAACATCACATAAGGCAATATGCTCGGCAATGTCTCCCTTCATGTTGTTCCACCAAAATCCGTCCTTTAGATCCATATACATCTTCGTATTGCCCAGATGTATGGAGTACGGCGAGTCATGAGCTTCCTACAGAATCAACTTCCTTATCTCCGGATCGTTGGGAACGCACAAACGATCTCCATACCACAAGGTTCCTTGCTCATCCTCGCGGAATTCTTTTGCTCGATCCTCCTTCATCTTTTCCTTTATTTCATCCATCTCCTTGTCTCCTACTTGAGCCTTCCTGATCCTGTCCTGTAGCGTTGGTTGGACTTCCATTGCTGCCAAATATCCTTCTGACACTACCTCCAGTCTAAGGTCCTTGAATTGCTTGCACAAATCCTCGGGCAATTCCCCAACAGTCAATCCATTGGCATAGACCTTCCGGCTCAGAGCATATGCTACTACATTGGCTTTTCTTGGGTGGTATTGCAAATTCATATCATAATCCTTGATAATCTCTAACCATATCCTTTGCCTTATGTTCAGTTCCTTCTGCGTAAATATGGACTTCAGGCTCTTGTGGTCGGTGTACACATTGCAGTGTTTTCCCATTAGGTAGTGCCTCCATACTTTGAGCGCATGCACAACCGACGCTAATTCTAGGTCATGCGTGGGATAATTCCTCTCATGGTGTTTAAGTTGTCGCGAGGCATATGACACCACTCTCCCATCTTGCATCAGCACACTTCCAAGTCCCTGTCGAGAAGCATCACAGTACACTTGGAAATCCTTCTGAAGATCAGGTAAACACAGAACAGGTGCGGTCACTAGTCGACGCTTCAGTTCCTGAAAGCTGGCTTCACACGCATCTGTCCACTCAAACTTCCTCTCCTTTTTCAGAAGTTCCATCATCATCTTAGCAATCTTGGAGAAATTTTCAATGAACCTCCGGTAGTATCCAGCAAGTCACAAAAAGCTCCGAATATCGCCCAAATTCTTGGGCGCTTCCCACTCAGTTACTGCAGTCACTTTGCTTGGATCCACAGCGACTCCTTCTCCTGACACCACGTGTCCAAGAAACCCAACAGTGTTAAGCCAGAATTCACACTTTCTGAATTTGGCATACAGCTTGTATTCCCTCAGCTTCTCCATAATCAGTCGCAGATGTTTCTCATGCTCAGCATCGTCCTTGGAATATATCAGTATGTCATCAATGAACACAACCACGAACTTGTCCAAGTACTCCATGAATACCTTGTTCATCATGGTCATGAAATATGCCAGAGCATTCGTTAGTCCAAAATACATAACTGTATACTCATATAAACCATACCTAGTATTGAAAGCACTTTTTGGCATGTCCTCCTCCCGGTTCTTCAATTGGAAATAGCCCGATCGCAGATCAATTTTGCTAAACACCTTTGCCCCTTCCATTTGATCAAACAAATCATTTATGTTCGGCAGGGTGTATTTGTTCTTGATGGTCACTTCATTCAGCGAGTGATAGTCCACCACTAACCTCTTGCTACTGTCTTTCTTCTCCATAAATAGAATAGGTGCACCCCATGACGACGAACTAGGCTGAATGAATCCCTTGTCCAACTGCTCCTTTAGCTATTTCTTTAATTCCTTCAGCTCATCCACATCCATCTTATATGGTCTCTTTGCTATAGGTCCTGTTCCCGGCACCAGATCAATGAGAAACTCCACGTCCCTGTCGGCTGGCATCCCTGGTAGCTCTTCCGGAAACACGTCGGGGTATTCCTTAATCACAGGCACAGTATCCATGCTAACCCCCTTAAGAGAATTCAGCTTACACCTTCCCGGTCGCACAGCCGACTTGAACCAAATCCTCTTACCCTCCGGGGTTTTGAGCGAAACTGCTCGCTGTGCACAATCTATGTGTCCCCCATGCATAGACATCCAATCCATGCCCAATATTACATCTAAACCTTGTGATTCCAATACTACCAGATGTGCAATGAAATTGTGTGCTCCAATCCTCATAGTTAAGTCACGGCATCCCGCGCTAGCTATCATATCCCCTCCAGGTGAGCTTACTCTAATAGACCCTTTTAGAGACTCCATGGCTAACTTATACTTATCCACAAATGCCCTTGATATAAATGAATGCGATGCACCAGTATCGAAAAGTATAAGTGCAGGGTGAGTGTTGATTGGAAACTTACCAACCACAAGCTCAGGCTCATCTGGGATCTCCTCCACATTCATGTGGTTCACTGTGGCCTTCTGGTTGTTGCCTGGCTTTAGTCCCTTCTTCTCCGGACAGTTGTCTCCATAATATCCCTTCTGGCCACACTTGAAGCATGTCACCTCACTCAGGTCCTTCTTCACAAAGTTGCGATCACGGTTGCGGTTATGTCCACTGTGTCTTCTAGAATGGTGAGTGTGTCCTCCCTTGTGGCTGTGGCGGTTGCTCTTGTGGCTATCATGGCGATGTCCATCGCCTCCATGGTTGTGGCGGTCATGGCTTCCATGGTGCCCATATTCACTCCATCCATGCTTGTAGTATCCATCATAAGAAGTGCGAGACTTGTGGTGAGAACCAGAGTGGTGATTGTTGCTCTTTCTCTTGCGGCTTTCCACCTGCTTGTGCTTCCCTTCTAAGATTCTGGCCTTGTCCATAAGCTCCTGGAAAGTGGGACAATAAACCACCAGCAGCTGCACTGAAAGCTCATCACTAAGGCCATCCAGGAACCTCTCTCTCCTTTTGGCATCAGTGTCAACATCCTCAGGTGCATAACGAGACAGGTTGTTGAACTCCTCAATATACTCAGCCACGGTGCGGTTGGTTTGGTGAAAGTTGCGAAATTCCTTCCTCTTCAGGATCAGAACTCCTGAAGATACGTGGTTGGTCCTGAAACCTTCATCAAACATTGCCCAAGTCACAGTGTCCAGCGGGTGGGTGATCTGAAAAGTGCCCCACCACGAAGCGGTTGGTCCCTCCAGTAGGTGAGCGGCAAATCTCACCTTCTCAGCATCCTTGCACCCAACAGTTACCAGATCCTTATTGACTAAACGAAACCAGTCGAGAGCAACCATCGGCTCGGCTGCAGTTGAGAACTTTGCTGGCCTTAGCCTCAGGAACCTAGTAAGTGCATCTCCCTGAGGCTGGTTGTTCCCATTGTTGTTGTTGTTGTTGTTGTTGTTCTGAGCTTCCATGAACTGGGTCATCACTTGGGTCAGCTATGCCTAAGCCGCCATGAGCTGCTCCAACTCAGTAGGTTGATGGCGGGGAGGCATCTGCGGTTCAGCACAGGAAAGCTTAGAAAGAATCGATTACGAAAACAGGATTCTACCCATGCATTATGATCAAACAACAACAAAGCAATCACAGACAATCTCAAGCAAGCAACACATCAGCAAACAACGAACCAGCAACATCCCAGGGGTTATCCTAGCAGTATATATCTAGTGAAATAGTTTTTAAAAGAGTTGGCAACAGTTATCAACACAAAAGGCCAACAGAGCATTAAAAATAGGAATCTGCCAGAATAGTCCAGCAGTGTTCACGAATTTTTCTACCTGACTTAAACTCATCAGGAGTTTTTGCTGATTTTTGTGTATACATTACAGAGCGTTTCGAACCATCCCTATTTTTTTAGATTTTTCCCAGTTACCAATAAAATATGAAAATCCGTGTTGTACAGCTGTGTCAGCAGAAAACTTCATCAGGAAAAACTCAGATATCAACCAAAACTTGCCATAACTCTTCTATAAAATTCTCACAAATAATCCTAGGACATTGGAGTACACCTAGGAGCAACTAAGCACTATTAAACTAACAGTAATTAAGTTTTACATTGATCGAGACTTAACCTAACGATTTTACCTAACAAAGACTAGTTGGTGGGCATCTATCTACTTCATGAAGAGGTTGCAGTAGGTCCTCGCACTCATGCGTTGGCGCTTCTGTTCACGAACCAACCATGGCGGAGGAGTATACACTTCTCTTGAGTCATCACTTGAAACTTCAAATTCCACCTCTTCTGGATCCTCCTCTTCTTCTTCCTCTACTGCAGCGGCAACAGCTTCATCTCCTCCACCATCATCGTCTCCATCATCATCATCCTCGTCCTCATCATTATCATCGTTCCCACTATCATCATCATCATTGTTGCCATCACCTCCATTGTTATCATCAGAGGGTGGATTTAGCTGTGCTTGGAGAGCAGCAATCTAAGCTGCCATATCTTCAATAGTCTGGTTCCTTTCCTGGACGGTACCTTGCAGCTGTTGTATGGCCTGGTTGTTTTCCTGCAGGTCCCATTAAGCTGTGCTATGGTTACATCCCTGCCTATCAGTGCATTATTCAGAACATCCACAGCTTCATGCAAGGTCTCTATCTCCTGTCCCTGGACCACCATACCATTGCTGGCAAAATCTGCTATCTCCTTTACCTTCATCACTTTCTCAGCTAGAGCTCCATTCTCCCTTTCCATATCCTCTATGTGCCTTCGACGGGGCGGCATGTTGTTCCTGTCGCCCGGGGTAACCACAACGGTCCCATCCTCATCACGCCTTCCGTAGTCACGGTAGGGTGAGTCTTCTGGCAGCAGGTGTCAGACAAGATGGCACTGGCGTGACAGGGCTTCATGCAGGGCTAAGTTTATTCTGAGTCCCCAGTTGCAGTATGTCTTGGTGTAGAACAGATGCACAGGTTTTGGCAAGGCGGCATCCCTGAAGATGAAAGTGGTGATCTCCCAGGCGTCCTCTCCATATCCATAGGTGTACAGCCTTCTTCCCTTGAACATGGGCAGTGGCAATCCCAATGACTGCGAGAGCTGTGCCAACTGTCTTGCAAAGGGCCTTAGAGACTCCATCGTTGCATACTCAGTCCTGACTTCTCCCATCTATCAATTAAAAGAGGAAAGTGTGAGAATAGCATATGGTAAGAATTTACGAGAGTGATAGGCATAAGATGAAAGACAGAGCTAATATAAGCTTTAATAATTCTATGGCTTCCTAATCGAAACCTAGGTCACGATCTTATAGTCGACACACGGGCTCTGATACCATCTTGTAACACTATGGTTCTGAAAAGACCGTAGCTTCTATGTGACATGCCAATCCCTGGATCGGTTCATTGGCTCACAATAGAATAACATGAATAACATAGCAAAATATCCGTGTATCATAAATAACGAAGATCCAGAGTATCATTATTACAAATAAAATCTTAGCTCAAGGCTAGCTCAACTTATTCAAGTAGCAACATAAAAGAAATAAATCCTCCATTCTTCAAATTGCCCACAAGTGAACAAGTGCCGAGTGGAGTACCGTGGCCTAAATCGATCACTCAGAATCGGAATACCCTGCAACATGAAACGTAGCAGCCCCGAAGGGTCAATACATGGAATGTATGGCAAGTAGAGCTATTAAAGGAGACAATAGAGCTAACAACTACATGCATATTTGGCAAGTGGAGTTGTGGCTAGCTTGCATTTGCAAATACCTTTGTCCTACTTTCATAAGCAGTTTTTGATTTTCTTTGAAAAGATCTCAATTAAGTTAACCCATCAACATTAAAGCAATTAGGAAACTGGAATGAGCGAGAAACATGTCATGGAATCAATATCAAGCAACTCAGTCGTCCATAACCGGGGACACGGCTAATCGATTAGTTTATACACCCTGCAGGGGTTAGTACACTTTACCCATGTGACTTGGCCAGCCCAGCTCGTACCATCACTCTCATATTGGGTGATGATAGGGAGAAGGCCAAGAAGGTACCGTTCGGGAAGTAGCTCCCTAAACCCGACACGCACCGGTCCAACCTACCAAAATTCTACATCTCTGAATACGTGGGTTCGAGTTACCACAACCTACTGAGTCCAACCAACCACCCATTTCATTATTGGCACATGTTTGTACACGTAAGCTACAAAATAAAGAAGCCAATCATTTTCTCTTGATACCTGGGTGCCTTTCCGCAATGATACCACCAAAATTTATCAATTCCATCACACCCAGGAGATTCATTGATTAAGTTGTTTTTAGTTTTCGCAAACCAACACATTTAGGAACAACTTCAATGATGTAACCTAGCCCACGATCATCATAGCATGGCTAAGCACATCTACCAACGGTGGTTCATCTACAGGAAACCCTACCACATAATGGGACATAGCATAGCGATAGTAATATCCTACACATGCATCTACAAAATACACGACAATGCATTGAAAATAGTAGGATAACATCATGAACAAGGTAGCATCTACTTGCCTTGGCTGTAGCGGTCGAACGAACAATCCACACACGAGCAAGCGTTGCACTCGTCACAATCTACACGATACAATTGCAATCACATAAACAAACCATACACAATCATATACAAACAATGGCAATGCAATATTCATGCATGACAAGTTGAACATTGCTATAGTAGCATCACATATTCTTATTTAGTATACCTACTATATGCATGCATGGAAAATATTTTAAGTGTATAGAAAACAAAGCATGCAAATTTAAATGCCCAAACAATAGAGATAGAATCTAAATAATTAGCCACTGCTAATAAACTGTTTGTAAAAACTTGTAGAAAAATAACCACTGTGTAGGCAACCTAAAATAGAGCCAGTACCAATTGGAATTACTCAAAAAGGTTTTGTATAAATTCCTGAGTAATTAAAATACTCTAGAAGACCTTTGTATAGATTTTGAAAATTCCAATACTATAAGTCTACCTTTTTAATTCACTGTAAGATTCCTCTTGTTCTACTGATTCTACGAACATCTTATTTGCAATTTTTGGAGTTACAGAACTTTTTCTATGAATTTAATACTCTAAAAAGAGCATTAACTCATTTAATTAACCCAGATAAAACCTTGCTGTAAAATTATAAAACAACTGTACAGCAATATTCTACGTGAGACACTGATTCCATGAATATTTTATTTGAAAATTTTGGCCCAGTATATTATTTTCTATGGATTTTACAGGTTCCTTCTATTTTCGGCAAAATCTGTGTTAAAAAAAACCGATCCTAGTTAGCAGTTGAACGGTCAACGTTGACCGTTTGACTGCGCGGGCCCAATGCCACGCGGCAGCCCGTGGTTGGCCGATACCGCTTCAGCCTGGGGAAAATCCTGGCCGCCCAGATTAGATCGGCCTGGCGCTGGCTTTCGAGGATGGCGGCGCGACGGTAGCTATGGCGGCCAAGGCGTCATGATCCTGGCAGCGGTGGGGTGGCGTACGGGGTGCGGGGCGTGACGCTAAAGCTCAAGGCGGTGTTGGCAGGGCCCCTCGCGTCCGCTGACAGGTGGGCCCCACCTAGCGGTGTGGCGGCGGTGACAGGCGGGTAGTCCGTCGGCCGGTAGGCAATGACGGCGACGGATATTACGGTCGTGGATGCCAAGACTGCTGCAGGTGGGCCTAGCAGGCCTCGGCTGGGGTGCTGGGTCGGCGGCCCAGCTGGCTGCGCCGGCTGTGTTTCCTTTTTTTTATTTTGTTTCTTTTCTTTTTCCTGAAGAATTTCCTTATCTAAATTTCTATCTGAACTGTCCAGAATTTTAGTCAAAAATTCAGATTGTCATAACTTTTGCTACGAATCTCCGATTGAGGCGATTCAAAGTGCTACGGGTTCATGGCAGAACCCTCTATGCATCTGTGCCTTACAAACAACCAAAATATAATGTTTTTAACAGAAGCAAGGTAAAACCGAGCGTTAAATGTGAAGGTGTCAAAATGCAAATGCAAGTGATTTGTTTTGCCAAAACCTTTTCAACCTGAATTTTTGCAAGGATGATCATGATGCACTGACATGAATGCTATGCAGTACCAAATCTAAAATTTGGGATGTGACAAATATTTTATAGCCTCACCTTTAGTACTAGAAAGTTATATCTAGAATAATTCATGAAAAGAATTGATAAAGATATACATAAGCACATATAGTTATGGTGGTTGAAATTAACAGAGATGTGCTTATGTGATTTGCTATAGGGGAATATTTCTATAAAGTGTTATAGACATCAGATGATGGATCAATAGTATGAGATGGATATTATGTTTGATTTGAGATTTAGATTTGATTGCTTACCAAGATTAAATAGGAAAATGATTTATAACATATAATTATATTTCACAATCTGGAATCTCTAATTAAGGAATTCCTTTCCTAGATATAATACTTCTTCCTATCCATCATCATAGTTAGTATGATGAGCTTTACTCATTTAAATCTTCTTAAACTTATGGATGAATCCCATGAGTTTGATACAAGGATATTTCATAATTTTCTCATATCCTTGCTTGGTTGTATTTACTGTTCTACTGTTGATAAACTTCCATCCAACCAGAAGTTCCTTCAATTTCACTCACAATCTTCCTTAATATTCCATCACTGATCTTTCTCTAAGGTTGATTATCTTTTAAGATGAATAACACTACTTCTATCACTCTATAGCATTATGTTGATCATACTACCTTGTCTCTACTTAACTCCAATATCCCATAATCCAACCCCACATTATGTTAGTATGACTTGTCATGGCTAATCTAGGATAATTATCTAGACTAGGGTTTAATCATATTTTATCCACCAGTATTACTTATACCAATATAAGCATTCAATGTTGGTGGCTAAAGCATCACCATTATATTCCTTAAATCATTTATTGCTTAAGTTCTTAGTTGACTCATCAAGGCTTTATCAATCCTACTTTTCATTGTCTTGAAATTATTTTCTTAGTATCTCATATTGGATTAGGGTTATTTATGGACTATGCCCTCTTTAAAAGATTTAAGTAGATATTATGATAAGATCAAGAAATAGTAGGTCAAGGATTTATAGTTTAAGAGTTTGTAAATCAATGGTTGATTACTCACCTAATGATCAAATATAATTCACATTGTATTAAGGTTTAACTTATAGTACATTTGATCTACCCTTAGATCAAATCTCCCTTACCCAAAATGAGGTTTTAGCAAAGGTCCTATTGGAACTTATCGCAGTCAACTTGATGATCTACTTCAATTCCATCAAGATAAGAGAAGCTTCAATCACTTTGACAAGTTTTGTTTAAAAGCGCGAAAATTATTCGGATTTACTATGCATGAATGCAATGCAACATCTGGGTTCAGCTTATTTCTAGGCTCTAATGCTGGGATGTTACATCACGCCCTACTAAATGCCTCCTCCCCCTCTTCCATTTCCCTCACACCCCGTCGCCAGAGAGCGCCTAGGCTGGACGAATTTCTCCACACGCCCCCACTGCTCCGACGACCTCCTCCGGTCGATTCTGGCCAGCCCTCATCGCCCCATGCCTTCCCGACCCCACGAGCGTGCTCTCTGGCACCAGGCGTACCTGCCAGTAGCCGTAGCTCGCTCGCACGTGCCCAAGGACGTCGCCTCCGATGACACCAATACGCCTCCGCCGTCTGCCTCCACTCCGACGAGCTCTACTGGTATATCCTGACCTCCTCTTCCCCTCTGAATGATGCTCATGTACTCAACAACCTTCTACGCGTCTAACGCCACTGTTTTCTTGTCTTAGCATGCTCTGTAACCCCACGTCCTCTCTCGCTTCCTGCATCACCGGCACCACCCTCGTCTGAGCGCGTCGCCACCACTTGCCGCCACCAGCGCCGCCAATCTATGGTTGGTGTGCTGTGAACAATTAGATCCTGTTCGCGTGGCTGCGATAGATTCATTAAACGAAGGGGTATATATTGATATGTGTCGTGCGATGTTGAGTATATCCTGCGGTCCACATTGCCTAATCCGAACGAAACGGTATGGACGAATCAGAACACACCACATGGCCTGGAGTTTGTTTTAAAACTAGAAACTTTTCTATTAGATGTGTGAATTTGTAAATTGCATATCTTTTGATCCACACGTCCAAATTTTGCAAATTTTATATGAATGGAATCAGCAAAACAAATAATTTCCAACCATGTACTTTGTTTAGTAAATTGCTTCTGTTAAATTGGTTGTTTTTACAGCAACTTGTGTAGGCATAATTTGAATATAAAAATTATTCTAGAAATATTTTTAAGGAAAAATATTTGGCAAATGGATTGTTTTGAACCTGCTGACCATAGAAACCAACTTATGGATTTAAAAATGTATTTTGAATTAAAGCATTTCTAGTTAAATAAAAATATTGTTTATATTTTGAAATGCTATTTGAGTAAAACCTTTGGAAAATGATTTGATTTAAACTCTCTCACCCTAAACACCAAGTTTTAGGATTTAAAAATAAATTTGATGAACCCTATAAAATTATTACTTTGCTAAAAGGCATTTCCAACAACATAAAATATTGCTTTGGTATAAAAATGGTTTATAGGTAAAACCTTTTGCAGATGGTTTTAATAATAAACACTTGACCTTAAAACACTAACATTTGTGTTTAAAAATATATTTGGTAAACACTAGAAATTACTACCTTAATTTAAATCAATTCTAGCAAAACAAAAAATGACTTAAAGTGGCCATTTTCACTAACTTAACTTAAAATGGTTTTGCCACTTTTACCAATGACGAATAGATGTTTTAGAATGTTTATGGCCTATTAGAAACCACTTTTCCTAATAAAACAATCCTTGGCATGCTTGCATGCATTGCTTTGTTGTTATTATTCTATGTGATGAATTGCTTGAATGGTAGATTGAATTTGTGCCTTGCTTGATTGAATTGTAGTGAAATTTGAAGAGTGTGACTATTGCAAGATCAAGGAGTGAACTTATATTCTCTACCAAAAAGGAAAGTGGTGCTTCATACTTTTGTCCCATTATTTTCACTATGCATTAGTGATATTTCAAAGTAGGACTTGCATGGAATTTTACTAAGTGTGCTATGCCATGGGAAATCCTAGTAGTTGATGCCTTAGTAGAATTTTCCTAAGTTAAGATTCCTACTACTATCATGCTTAGCCTAGCTAGTAGAAAACAAGGGTGGATTATATTCATGCTATGAAATATTTCTAAGTCAAGGACTTGTGTTTTGTTTAATAAAACAACTATGTGAATGAATCACCTGGGTGGAAAGGGACTTGCATGGATGGGTTTTTGTTGAGTGGTTACCAGGGCCCATTTTCATGGTTTACCCTGTGTATCTCACTTGTGGAATGCCACCCAGGAACAAAGAGATTTGAGATGTCAAATGTTGATAAGCTTCAAGTGCAACCACTTGGCATTATGGGCTCTGCCTGGATCATATAGGTTGCAATAACTTAGCCATTTCGACAGTTGGTGGTAGTGGGTGATAGGTTGGAACGCGTCCATTTGGTCTAAGGGAAAGCTTCTAAAAGGTCCTGTCTTGGTGAAAATCAAGACTTGTGGGGAAAGTGCACCACCTCTGCAGAGTGAAAAATCTAAGTACTTAGCCGTAGAGTGAAAAATCAAGTCTTGTGGATAAGCTTCAAGTGCACCACCCCGGCAATGGACAATTTGAGCATCAAGACATGGAAGCTATCAAGAATCTCCTCATCCCAATTTTCTAAGTTAAAAACTTGTGGTTGAACAAGGGTTGAAGGATCACCAATTTCAATTGGGAGATGCCTTGGGTGATTTTGACAAACAAAAACTTAGTGTTTTCAAATGATAAGGAAAATCTATTTTGAGCAAAGCAAGCCTAAGCTCCACCTAGCCAAATGCATATAGATGATAGACTCCACTATACTACCATAGTATCACTTGCCAATACAATTCAAATGTATTGATCCTTGTGGCTATAACGTATTATGTTGCAGGTTTGTTTGATGTTAGTGAAGTGTGTTGATTAGGATTACAAGTCTACAACCAACATGATTGCATGTGGCACTTTCAAGATGAAGGACTCCATGCTATAGTTATTTCTGCTGCATTGTAATGAGATAGCCAAATGAGCTATGTAAGATGTAATGAATTATTTTATTCCTGGTTATAAAGTTGTATTATGACCTTTGTTTCTTGATATTTCATCTTAACTGTGGATGCTAGCTATTGATCCAGGGACTAGCATTGTAAACACAGGGATCTCTACCTTATTAAAGGTTGGGACCTCTACATAAGCGTAGCATAAAGATCAAGTCATTTCAATAGTTCGTTTGCTATAAGATTTCTGATACATAGTAACCTAATTCCTTCGACCATGAGATCATGCTAATCACCATCACTAGAAGGATGCTTTGATGAAATCAAACACCACACCGTAACTGGGTGGCTATAAATGTGGCATTGAGGGTTCGGAAAGTATGTGTTGAGGCACATGGATCAAGAGTGGGATTTGTCCATGCATATGATGGATAGATATACTATGCGCCCTCTCGGTGGAATGTCATCCAATTAGCTTGCAAGCATGTGACTGGCTCACAAGGGATCACATATCACGGGAACGAGAAAAGAGAACTTATTGGTAATGAGATTGAACTAGGTATGCAGAGATACCGACGATCAAACCTCGGATAAGTAAACTATCGCGAGACAAAGGGAAATTGGTATCATATGTAAGTGGTTCATTCAATCGCAAAGTAATCATAGAAATATGTGGGAGCCATATGAATTTCCAGATTCATCTATTGGTTATTGATCGGAGAAGTGTCTCGTTCATGTCCGCATAATTCATGAACCGTAGGGAGACACACTTAAGGATTCGATGTTGTTTAGTAGATATGGAATGTAAGTAGGGAGGCCGAATGTTGTTCGGAGTCTCGGATGGGATCCGGGATATTGTTGGGAATATGCCCTAGAGGAAATCAAGTATGATGATGTTTCCCATTGTATTCATAAAGTTATTAAGTTGTCCTTGTATAAACATCTGATGTGTATCATTGAATATGTGATTCGGTTGTGGAACTATACATTCATGTTGTTTGTACTAAATATCCTTGGTCATCGAGGTTGTGCAGGACACACAACTTAGACCAATGTGAAAGTTAGCTTGATGACTCGGTTCCACTTGTCATGGGCATGGTGATGCTATTCCGACTTACACAGATTCAGCTAAAGAGTTTAGCGAGTCGGATTGACCCATATTGAGGTACAATGAACAAGTTGTCATTTGTATATCTCAATCAATGTAATCCTTAGACCTGAGGTTGTTGCATAGTACGAGTTGAGGATCACCGACTTAGGTTCTGTCAAACGCTGATCCGTAACTGGGCAGTCATAAAGGCAGAGTTCGGGTCGACTGAGAATCAAGCTGCGTGATGTGAATAACCAAGACCGGATTTTGCCCCTCCACTTGGATAGATATTCTCTGGGCCCTCTCGGATGATATGATTCGGAAAGCATGGACATGCATGACTCGGCTAAGTGTTTACCGAGGCGATCGACTAAGAGTTAGTCGGGTGAATCACTTATCTCGGATCAAGAAGAGAGTCGGACTATTTAAGGGATGACAATTATTCGCCTATAGTCTGACAAGGTATATCGTGAGGAAAAAGGGACTCGGAAGTAAGTCGCATTGGAAAGGCAAGTCGTCATGACTCTTGGATCCTCTACCAACTGATCGATTGAGAGTCGGACTCTAATCGTGTCTAAGTTGCTAAGAGCCTGCGGGGTCACACACTTAAGAGCGAGAGCAAGTTCGGATTGGATCTGAACCGGAAATATGGTTGGGTTAGACCCAAGCCATATTTGTACTGATTCAGTGAGTCACGAGAGTGGAGCCCATGTTCACTCCCTATATATAGTGGAGCACAGTAACCCAAAAAAGGTTAATCATTGATCAGTTAGGTCATTCCATGTGTTGGAAACCATAGCTCCACAGCAGTCCTACCATCGTAACGAACCTAGCAGTTCACTGTTGGTTCTCCTCCTTGTACGTGTGGATACTAGAAGAGGTGTTGTACGATCATCACCGGGACGATCGGATCGCAAAGGACTGCACTGTATCAACTAACGCACTTCATCAGTAATCCGCCACTGCGCGTGTAGTGGTAAACCTCGTGGCCTTCTTCCTCAGCTAGATCTTGGGATCACCATTTTAGAGGGAAAAAGTTTTGTTTTATCTCTACGTGGCCCAACAGATATCACGAGGAGATCCAGAATGGTCTAGAGAATAAGATTCATATAAAGAAAGTCCAATTCCGGAGTTCAGGAATGATTCCGATGTTTTCATCGAAGAGGTTCTAGAAGGGTATAGAAGGTTCACCGGACCGGAAGGGGAAGGGTACATGAATGTGTCATGGATAAGTGGAATGATTGAATCATATCCTAGGTCCCTTGGTTGGGCATTTGCAAGAAAAAATTAAGCTCCAAATTGAAAGTCAAAAGGCATGTTTGAAAAGTCAAACTGGGACAATGTATCCTGGTGGAGGAAGGAAAGAATCCTTCTTTCCCTCCACCACAAGCCAACAAGGAGAGGGAGTTGGGGAACGATTCAAACTCTCCTCTCCCAAGCTACCCTCCCTCTCATAAATAGAGGGGAGGGGGTTCCCCAAGGACACACAACCAGCCCCTCCCACCAAGCCACGATGCCCCTCCCAGCGCTGCCGCCGCTCGCCGTCGCCACCGCCAGCCGTGCTGCCGCCAGATCATCGCCATCGTCGTATCCGCCACCTCCACCTCCTCCTCTCAGGCCCTCTAAACCCTAGATCTCCCGAAACCCTAGATCCACCATAACCTTCTCTGTCTTAGGCAAAGCCCTGCAGGATCTTCCCTCTACTTCCGACACCACGCCGTCGTAGTGCCGGAATCACGAGGGGAGATCTACAACCTCCGATGCCTGCTGGAACAAGGGAGAGGAAGGTCTTCATCGAGTACCGAACGTGTGACCGACTGCGGAAGCGCTGCCGGAACGCGGCACCGGAAGGATCGTCTACACGATCTTGAGATCGGCAATTGTACGACTACATCACCCACGAGAATCTGCTCTCGTTAACCTCTTTGTAATCTTCGAGGGTGAGTACTCTAATCGACTCGTTGCTACAATCTAGTAGATAGATCTTGGCCTGTTTGTGTGCATGCGGTAGAAATTTTTTGTTTTCCATGCTACAAACCCCTACACATGGCTCTTTGCCGATAATTGCCATCCCAACCCAAGCTAAGAGGAACAACAACACTAAGCGGAAGAGTCCGCCAGAAGAAAATCCAACCTTCGATATGGTCGCAATGACCTTTGCAGGAAGAGGTGATGACAGATAGCGCGGCCGAGGACGGAGAGCTGGTCGTGGGCAGAAGCACGGTAGTGAAACTACCCCGGCAGTGCCCCACGTTCCCCAAACGTACGACGAATACCGCGATATGCCATGCCTTGTACACCTCGATGCCAATGGCAAAGCCACCCACACCAATCGCCATTTCAAGTTCCTCAACGATCTCAAAGAAGACCCGGAGTCCAGCTACAAACGAAGCCGGAAGAACCGACCACGGGGCAAGGGCAAAGGGAAGAAGAAGGAAGAGGATTCCAAGGATTCAAGTGACATGGAAGAGGACATTTACCCCGAGAACACCAACAAGGGCGATGGGAAAGGCAAGAACCCCTTCGAGAATAAGGCCCCCATCTATCACACTTTCCTTGGCACCACATCTGTTCGGGCAAAGAAAACCTCACTGAGGATACTGATGGCCACCCTACCCCTATTTCCCCAATACCTGCGCTGGTCGGAAGTTCCAATCACTTGGGACAGGAAGGATCACCCAGACCTCGTTCCAATGAAGAACTAATATGCCATGGTCATCAACCCTTTGATTGATGGCAATGAGTTCACCAAATGCATTGTGGACAGTGGAAGAAGCATCAATATCTTGAACCTGGATACACTGCACAAGATGAACATGACGAAGACCAGCCTAAGGCAGACAAGCACCGTATTCCATGGCGTAGTTCCTGGTCGGGAGGCTCGATCCCTTGGGTGCATCACGCTTTCGGTCGCTTTTGGCGATGTTAACAATTACCACCAAGAACACATGACCTTTGAAGTGGTCCCCTTAAAGAGCGTGTACCACGTCATATTCGGACACGACATCTTCCACTCCTTCATGGCCAAGCCATGCTTTGTCTACAACAATCTCAAGATACCCTGACCAAACGGTGTCATCATCGTATCCGGAAGATTTTCAAAGGCAAGGGAATGCGAGATTGGAGAAGCAGACTTTGCATAAGTTGTCCTCTACAACGAAGAATTCAAGGAGATCCATAGCAAGGTCGACACCTCGGAGATGCCGGCATCAAAGAATTAGATTAATGACTCTGATCCCGCCTTCAAGGCCGCCATCGAAACCAAGTTGGTGGAACTTGTGGTAGGCGATGCCTCCAAGGTCACTGTCATTGGGAAGAACCTAGACCCTAAATAGGAAAGTGTGCTCATCGAGTTCCTCCGTGAGAATAGGACATCTTTGCCTAGCAACCTGCCGACATGGAAGGTGTACCTAGGGAACTTGCCGAGCACAACTTGAATATTGATCCAAAATCCAAACCGGCGAAACAACCTCTACGACGCTTCAGAGACGAGAAGAGACGCGCCATAGGAAAAGAGATAGCTAGGTTACTTAAGGCTAGTTTTATCCGAGAAGTTCTTTACACCCGATGGGTGGCCAATCCTGTACTTGTCCCCAAAAAGGGAACCAAAGAATTAAGAATATGTGTTGATTACACCGGCATGAACAAAGTGTGTCCAAAGGATCCGTTTGCTTTGACTCGCATTGACATGGTCATTGACTCGACGGCTGGCTCGGAACTTCAGTGTTTTCTAGATGCATACTCAAGATACCACCAGATAAATATGAGGAAGTCGGACCAATTAGCCACTTCGTTCACCACACCTTACGGCACATTTTTCTATGTCACAATGCTCTTTGGGCTAAACAAATCCCAGACCTCCGTCTGAAATAAGATTAACCCTGAGCTCGAGAATATCCAGTGAAGAATTGATAACACACCAGTGACCCTACGACACAAAAACTATTACAGCAAGCCCACATCTGAGCGAAGAACCAAAATATTACAAGCAGAGGTCACTGACCACAAACATCAAACAACGAAAGGCAAATTATGCTATTAAGTATAGCAAACTTAACAAATGGCCTAAGAGGCCTGAAGCATAACGATGACGTCCCATTCCATAGATTCCAGGCTGCCGGCCGGGAACCCCAAGCTACTCGTCGATGTCGATGCCGTACAAACTCATCTTCTATGGTAACACGTACTCTGCTGCAAAAATATCAACGAAGCAAGGGTGAGTACAGGGTGTACTCCACAACACTTATGGCTAGTGGAGTTGTTTTGCATAAAGCCATCTTTGTTTTGTAAAACAAGAGGGAGAAGAAGCTCTTCTAATCAGAGTGTTTTAAAAGGGGGTAAGAAAGCGACATCTCCAAGGTATTGATCATCATCTTTTGATATCCACCAAGTCATCATCGAACTCATCGAGCATCACCCCCTCCTACCCAAGAGGAAGCATCCTTAAGCACACTTTATCTTGCCAAGTTTTACGATTAGGTTCAAGTTCTCTATGATCCCACGTCCATTCCCAAGTCGTCCATAACCGTGGACACGACTTTTCGAAAAGATTAATACCCTGCAGGGGTTTACAACTTTAACCACATGCGCCGACCGACTCTTAGCGTCACATGACACACTTCCTTGGTGTGCTGACAGAGGGTGATCGACCGAAACCTTTCCCTTACTTTTGCCTAATCCATGAGTCACCAGAAGGGCTCCCGGCTGCGGTAATTGGCCATACTCCCAGGCGGTCCTCGACTCTGTGTACCGGGATCTAGTTCAATGTCGAGCATCCTTCACCCGGCCACGTCCTATATGCTTGCACCATTTTCCAAAACCTTTTTCCATGCAGGTGCCGAATAAATCTTCAAACTACAGACTCATGGATCAGACTAGGCAAGTTGGGGTCCCCATAACCCCCGTGTGGATGTACGCTCGTCTTGGTTCAAGAGGCAAGAACCTCGGGTCCTAAGGGTGGCAAGTATGGGACTGCAAAAACCACAACCCGTGTGGCCTCCCATACAAGCCTTAGCATGTTTACTTCACATCACCTGTCATACCACGTTCTCCTGTCCAACTAGGTTCATTCGAAGCTCGGAACCATCAACCAAGTGAATCAATAGAACAACTAAGCATGGCTAAGCACAACAGATAAAGTAGCTCTAGCAGCGATCACAAAGCCAAACCCTAGTTATGCTAGGAGCAGTGGATCAGGGATTATAGGTTCAAAGGAAACATGCGTCAGATAGGATTACTCTATCTATCGATAAAAGACTTTAGAATCGTATGCACATGACAAGAATTGAAATACTTTGAAATCATAGGACTCATATGTATGTGTGGGGCTTTGCTTGCCTTTGCCTGTTGATACCCAATACAGATCTTCAGATTCATCAACTTGACTTGTTCGACAACCACAAGGATATAGCTCTCCACGGTTCATCTTGTTGGCATTGTTCGTCGATGACCTTCGATGGTCTTGATCTTGATCTTCAGTCTTGGACTCGATCTTGATTCCGATATCGTATTCTACCAGAGAAGAACCAAACACAGGAAAGGAAGGAAACAATCAACACATGGCATCGATGCAATGCTCAAGCGAGGATGATGATATGACAAGCTAAATTTATTGAAATTAAACCCTAAACATGCTTGGTCATTTTAATCGGGGTCCGAGGGGTCCAAACCCTAATTCGAAGAAACCCCGAATGCATGTGGGAGGGTGCATTTGCTTATCTAATTAAACTTTTCATGTAAGTTGATTATCAATGCATGATTATAGTGTAATTAGATAGATTTTATTTTTCTGAACATTTTGATATATTATACACATTTTTCTAACTTATAAATAATTAGTTATTAAATTTACAAGTTTATTTTCTGAAATTATTTAAACCATATTAATACTCTTTTCTGAAAATTAAGAAACTGGACAAACTTTTTACACCGGGGCACAGCTAGCCAGAGAGACTGACTGAGTGGCCCCAGTACCAACTCAACCTCCACGTGGCCAGAGTGGGTCCCACGGCTTGACTGCGTGTTGCTGACGTCATCTCAACCCTAAGCCTAATCTTTTCTCACCACGGCAGAGGCTAGCCGAAGTGGCAGACCAGAGGGGCCCAGGCCACCTCAGAGCCTCCTCAGTGCCACGTTGCCTCGCCGGGGAACGCTGTAGACGGGGCAGAGGACGGCGACAGAGGGCGTGCACGGCTGCATGGTCGGGTGGGTTGGATGCACGAGGCTGCAAGGAGCCAAACGGTGGTGGTGCCACCCCTTTTGGGTCGCCGGAGTAGCGCCAACGAGCATGTCTAGCGGTGGAGCACGGCGGCGTTCCGCACGGTAGTGAAACATAGCACGAGGGGAGATACAGAGGGCACTGGGAGGGGCAGAAGCTCACCAGGAGTGTGACGGTGAGGTCAGAAGGGCGCGGCGTGGCCGGAATTGATAGCGACAGCGACGGCCGTTGACGGGGAAGGAGGTACCGATTGCAGCATTAGGGACGGCTCTGGCTTGCGCGAGTCAGGCAGAAGAAGGAGTCGAGCACGGCTGTCTCGATGGTGGTCTCAGCTGGGCCTGGGGCGGTCGGGACCAGCGACGAGCTGCGACTAGGGTTCGTCGGACAGAGGGGAGAACGCGAGAGAGGTCGCTGGGGAGAGGAGAAATGGATACGGGCAAAGGCGACATCATCGTGGAGATCTTATCCACCCCGGAGCTCGGCGAGCGGCTGGGAGAAGGCGGCGAGAATCGACAACGGCGCC
Organism: Avena insularis; assembly: GCA_023614405.1. Classification (NCBI taxonomy): domain Eukaryota; kingdom Viridiplantae; phylum Streptophyta; class Magnoliopsida; order Poales; family Poaceae; genus Avena; species Avena insularis. Next base: position 49,974,371 of record CM042687.1, on the reverse strand, counting down.
GAAGACACGCAGGAGGTTGCCGCCTGCGGGGAAGACGATAGGGGCAGGGGCAAAGCGGTATTGGGCCGAGGCTGGGCCGCGGCTGCTGGCTGCGTGCTGGGCGGCAGGGAGAGAAAGGAGAGAGATGGGCCGGCTAGAAAGGTTTCTGGCTCTGTTTTTATTTTCCAAAAGCTTTTCTTTTTCTGTTTTTCCTTTTCACTTTGTATTTTTCAAATACAAATCTGTTTTATGTTATTTTGAAAACAGCAAAACTTTGTAAACATTTCAAACATTGTAGGGGCCCTGGTTACTATTTGGGCTCCATACCTTTGTACTTTCAAAACATTTAAAACCATTTTGAATGTGTTTCAAATAGAGAGGGGAAGCTAGGGTTTAGGATTTTAGGAACCTTTTCTTTAATGAAATTTTCTTTAGCAATGACAATGATTCTCATGAATGCACAAACATTTCCTAATTACTATTTAGTAAAACTAGGGCTGTTACAATTATATCCCCCTTAAAATAATATCGACTCGAGATTCCTAGGTAGGAAGATAGAAGGAATAGGGTCACACTGAACTTCAACGATCTTCTCGAAAAGGTTGATCCATGCCACCATGACGAGTGGACGAAGCGCTTCGTAATCTTCGAGGTGGCTGCTCACACTAAGGAAGAGAGGGAATGACACGGAACCACAAACTCAGTATCTCATGATCAAAACTCATGGATAGATGTTTCGCGAACATCTCTAAAGCCAACAACATGAAACACGTCAAGGTAATAGAGGAAAAAAAGGAGAAGGTTTCAAGGTGTCAGATAGCTGGTCTTCATAAGGATTGAGACCATGGAGCTTGCAGAAGAGTTTGACTTCTGAAGGAAGGAAACTTCCAACAGAAAGAACATGACCATAGACTTCGATAGGTAACCTCTACTAAACAACTTCAGTAGATCTTTACAGGTGGAAGAGATAGACACCAACAAAACCAAGCTGTTGAACTACTTTTCACATAGAAGGGACACTCTTTTGTTCAACAGAAGGCCAAGACAGAAAGGTGTTTTGGCGGAGAGGACTCGTAAGAGTCACAAGGAACATGTAACAAGAGGAACTATTGATTACCAAAATCATGGTCACTCTTCGAACATGTTTAAGAAACGGGAAGGAAACACTTTATTCATCCAGGACAATCAAAATCTTTGCCCATGATTTTGATATCACTTTACACTACCAGATGATTAGTTTAGAAGATTCCTGATGACACGAGAAGAAAGAAACTTCATTCTCAGACTCCAAGTACTTGGCATAACAAGACGCTTGTCATCATAAAAGGGTCTGGAAAAACGACATTTAGCAACACTACTTTAAATGTTCTCCTGGATGTTCAAAACACCGTTAGTAGGCTAATGACAGGCCTTTAACCAGTCATCAAGTAAAGGTTGGACTTCGGATACAAAGGAAACCATAAGCACAACTCCTATAATAAATAATATAAGATGCCTCATGAAGAGTGGTTGTTACTGCTGATTCAAGAGAATATGACAAAAGGTCTTTCCGGCTAAGTGTGTCAACCGTTACATCAATCTTACCAGATGTACAAAGAGACCTATGTCAACCCTTGAAGATCACCAACCATCATATCTGCTTGAGATTCAGATTTGGTTGAGTGAAGAGATACTTCAGACTCAGCATGTCCGAATAGAAAGTTTGCAACATTTACACAAAGGTAAAGTCACTAATTTCTCAAGACACAGACTACGGTGGCAATCTCCAAAAGATGAGCTAGATTGCGAAACACATGTATTAGCAAGTTATCAAAAGATAATTGCATCTACATGAATTGTTTCCAATGAAACACAACCGAATCCTTGTTGGAAAACATTTAGGAGGATATCGAAGTTCTGTTGGACTTCTTATCTTCCGTGAACAAATCAATCAGTGGCTTGGTGGGCTTGGAGGATCTTCTCGAGATGTGAAGGTATCATCCTACCATATCAAGAATTCTTCACACATGCTTGACTAATTTGAAATGATTTCGGAGGAAACAAATACAAATCTACTCGAATCCACGGCGACATCTTTCAACATTTGCATGTGAACTAGAGAAGATTACTTCTAACATCCAGAACACATACATCGAGATAAAACGAGGATGGTTCTCAAAAGTTTCCAACATTAATGCTAACTGCTCCACATGAATCTCATATAACATGGAGAAGATAAGGATGTCATTGATGGGTTCAATAACAAACTTATCAATACACTCCAAGAAGACGGACTCACATGTTGTATAAACAAGGCATAGACCATGGTCAGACCAGTGGACAAGAAGATGCACTTAGGTGAGACATCACAAATAAATACAGCATCAGATAGTCCTTGGAACTGAGTTTGATTTGACAATAGCCCAATCAAATCAAAGGCAGGAAAGATAACATATCCACAAAGGAGTTACTATCTTTCTTCAACACGAACACAACTAGATATCCCTTTAAAAAGGAACTGAGTTGGATGGAACTTTTGTCTTACAACTCTCCAAGTTGTTGTTTAAGCTCAACCAACTTGTTCAGGGGTATCCAGTACGAATCCTTGGAGAAAAGAGCAGTTCAGAGAACTTGCTTGCTTAAGAACTTGACAACACGGTCATGTGGCAACATGGAGATACTTCTAGGAAGACGTCTAGAATAACATGAACCACCGATATGTCACTTAGTTCGAGAGGGAAACTTGCTTGGTAAAGCAAGAATACATAGTCTCGGAGCTTTGGCATGAACCTAACTCTTTGACTGAAGAGGGTTGTACCAGAATATCGGACTTGGTAGCACAATCAAACTTTGCTTAGTGATAGGGTTAACCAATCACGCTAAGAATGACACAAATGTCCTTTGAGTTCAAAGCAATGGAAATTGCTAATAATATCAGATGACCACATTATTATGCACACGCATCATTCACGATCTCGAGAGCTCGAGGGAGGGTGGGTAAATATGTGTAGAAGCATCACTTCATTAAGGGTCCTGAAACTCAACACCACCTCTTGGTATAAAAGAGTGTGACACTTTAAGGTGGAATAGATAGAAGCTAATCAATGCCTCTTGATATGCGGATTACAACACTTTGACCTGGTCCTACAAATGACGAGGTACTGGAGTTTGTTTCTCCTGACATCCCAAACTGGTTTGTCTTGACAGACCTCAAGAGTATCTTACATCAGAAGACACCGATGCAAGTTACTACTTGGCTACCAACTGGTAGACAAAGGTCAGAAAACAACAAGGGGAGAAGAACATGCTCAGGTTGGAATCCCAAAATGTGGATGCGTAGATTATCAACCTTCCGAAAACCAATGCATAGAATAGGTAAGGTGTGGCAGAGTCACGAGTATAGAAGTAGGACTCTCGAGGAGCACTCTTGTCATGATCTATTTGGTTCCATTAAAGAACATCTGCCATAGCATGTGGTAGGGGAAGTCCTTTATCGTCACTTGTTCAATAGCGACAATATCCACAAGCTTGAAGGCTATACTAGAAGGTATTAGCCATTTTGAGGTAATGTATGAACATTAACGCCAGGGGTCAAAGGAATGAATCTGGAGTTAAAGGTCAGCTTCATGTACAGGATGCACAACACCAGAATCTAGTATAATCGGGGATCTTAAGTTCAAGTCCAAGGGTTAAAACCCAGAGAAAAGAGTAACTACTACTTTAGTGACTTAGCGTACACTACAAGATAGTAATCACGAGGTAACTTCCAAAAGAAGATACAACTTCTGAAGTACCCGAACAAACAAAAAAGAGGCACACGAGGCGAAAGGAAACCTCGAAGCCTAGAACAGAACACTGTGGAACCATCAACATGAGGTTATGGACCCATAAAATAGAGAGATTATGACAGAAAGAAATCTCTCAGAAGAAACAGAACAAGTGAATCAAGAAACACACACAACTGACTCTAGAAAACACAACACTAGGTCCAATGGTTGAGAAACGACATGCCTGAACAGGCACCTGAATTTCAAGAAAGAGATGAGATAGCGAAACTTTTCCAAATCAACACAAGATAAGATAACCCAGAGTTAGAGCGAAACTGGATAAGAAGAAAAAAAGCATACCAGAGTTTTCGCATATAATTTTCATCTTTGAAAATAGTTTTCACAAGCACTAGACTCAACATCGACCAATAGAAAGGGTTTCCTACAGTCTGTACTGCTCTGATACCAAAACCTGTGACACCCCCGGGATCAAGTCTAAACAAATCCCAGACCTTCGTCTGAAATAACCTTAACCTTGAGCTCGAGAATGTCCAGTGAAGAATTGGTAACACATCAGTGACCCTACGACACAAAAACTATTACAGCAAGCCCATATCTAAGCGAAGAACCAAAATATTACAAGCAGAGGTCACTGACCACAAACATCAAACAACAGAAGGCAAATTATGCTATTAAGTATAGCAAACTTAACAAATGGCCTAAGAGGCCTGAAGCATAACGATGACATCCCATTCCATAGATTCCAGGCTGCTGGCCGGGAACCCCAAGCTACTCGTCGATGTCGATGCCGTACAAACTCATCTTCTATGGTAACACGTACTCTGCTACAAAAATATCAACGAAGCAAGGGTGAGTACAGGGTGTACTCCGCAAGACTTATGGCTGGTGGAGTTGTTTTGCATAAAGACATCTTTGTTTTGTAAAACAAGAGGGATAAGAAGCTCGTCTAATCAGAGTGTTTTAAAAGGGGATAAGAAAGCGACATCTCCAACGTATTGATCATCATCTTTTGATATCCACCAAGAAATCATCGAACCTCATCGAGGATGACCCCCTCGTACCCAAGAGGAAGCATCCTTAAGCACACTTTATCTGTCCAAGTTTTACGATTAGGTTCAAGTTCTCTATGATCCCACATACATTCCCAAGTCGTCCATGACCGTGGACACGGCTTTTCGAAAAGATTAATACCCTGCAGGGGTGTAAAACTTTACCCACACACGCCGACCGACTCTTAGCGTCACATGACACACTTCCTTGGTGTGCTGACAGAGGGTGATCGACCGAAACCTTTCCCTTACTTTTGCCTAATGCATGAGTCACCAGAAGGACTACTAGCTGCGGTAGTTGGCCATACTCCCAGGAGGTCCTCGACTCTATGTACCGGGATCCAGTTCAATGCCGAGCATCCTTCACCCGGCCACGTCCTATATGCTTGGACCATTTTCCAAAACCTTTTTCCATGCGGGTGCCAAATAAATCTTCAAACTACGAACTCATGGATCAGACTAGGGAAGTTGGGGTCAAGGAGGTCCCCATAAACCCCCATGTGGATGTATGCTCGTCTTGGTTCAAGAGGCAAGAACCTTGGGTCCTAAGGGTGGCAAGTATGGGACTGGAAAAACCACAACTCGTGTGGCCTCCCATACAAGGCTTAGCATGTTTACTTCACATCACCTGTCATACCACGTTCTCCTGTCCAACTAGTTTCATTCGAAGCTCGGAACCATCAACCAAGTGAATCAATAGAACAACTAAGCATGGCTAAGCACAATAGATAAAGTAGCTCTAGCAGCGATCACAAAGCCAAACCCTAGTTATGCTAGGAGCAGTGGATCAGGGATTATAGGTTCAATGGAAACATGCATTAGATAGGATTACTCTATCTATCGATAAAAGACTTTAGAATCGTATGCACATGACAAGAATTGAAATACTTTGAAAGCATAGGACTCATATGTATGTGTGGGGCTTTGCTTGCATTTGCCTGTTGATACCCAATACAAATCTTCAGATTCATCAGCTTGACTTGTTCGACAACCACAAGGATATAGCTCTCCAGGGTTCATCTTGTTGGCATTGTTCGTCGATGACCTTCGATGGTCTTGATCTTAATCTTTAGTCTTGGACTCGATCACGATTCCGATATCGTATTCTACCGGAGAAGAACCAAACACCAGAAAGGAAGGAAACATGGCATCGATGCAATGCTCAAGCAAGGATGATGATATGACAAGTTAAAATTTATTGAAATTGAAACCCTAAACATGCTTGGTCATTTTAATCGGGGTCCGAGGGGTCCAAACCCTAATTCAGAGAAACCCCGAATGCATATGGGAGGGTGCATTTGCTTATCTAATTAAACTTTTCAAATAAGTTGATTATCAATGCATGATTATAGTGTAATTAGATGGAGTTTATTTTTCTAAACATTTTGATATATTATACACATTTTTCTGACTTATAAATAATTACTTATGAAATTTCCAAGTTTTATTTATTTTTTGAAATTATTTAAACCATATTAATACTCTTTTCTGAAAATAAAAGAAACTGGACAAACTTTTTACACCGGGGCACAGCTAGCCAGAGAGACTGACTGAGTGGCCCCAGTGCCAACTCAACCTCCACGTGGACAGAGCGGGTCCCACGGCTTGACTGCATGTTGCTGACGTCATCTCAACCATAAGCCTAATCTTTTCTCACCACTGCAGAGGCTAGCCGCAGTGGCTGACCAGAGGGGCCCAGGCCACCTCAGAGCCAACTCAGCGCCATGTCGCCTCGCCGGCAAACGCTGCAGACGGCGGCAGAGGACGGCGACAGAGGGCGTGCGAGGCTACGTGGTCGGGTGGGTTGGATGCACGAGGCTGCAAGGAGCCAAATGGTGGTGGAGCCACCCCTTTTGGGTCGCTGGAGCATCACCGACGAGCATGTCTGGCGGCGGAGCATGGCGGCGTTTGGCACGGAAGAGAAACAGAGCGCGAGGGGAGATACAGAGGGCACTGGGAGGGGCAGAAGCTCACCAGGAGCGTGGCGGTGAGGTTAGAAGGGCGCGGCATGGCCGGAATCGATGGCGACGGTGACGGCCGTTGAAGGGGAAGGAGGTACCGATTGCGGCATTAGGGACGAATCTGGCTTGCGCGACTCAGGCAGAAGGAGTCGAGCACGGCGGTCTCGATGGTGGTCTCAGCTAGTCCTGGGGCGGTCGGGAGCGGCGACGAGCTGCGACTAGGGTTCGTCGGACAGAGGGGAGAAACGCGAGAGGGGTCGCTGGGGAGAGGAGAAATGGATACGGGCGAAGGCGACATCGTCGTGGAGATCTTATCCACCCCGGAGCTCGGTGAGCAGCTGGTAGAAGGCGGCAGGAATCGACGGCGGCGCCGGAGACATGCGGGAGGTTGCCGCCTGCGGGGAAGACGACAGGGGCAGGGGCGAAGCGGTATTGGGCCGGGGCTGGGCCACGACTGCTGGCTACGTGCTAAGCGGCAGGGAGAGAAAGGAGAGAGATGGGCCGGCAGGAAAGGTTTCCGGCTCTGTTTTTATTTTCCAAAAGCTTTTCTTTTTCTGTTTTTCCTTTTCTCTTTGTATTTTTCAAATACAAATCTGTTTTATGTTATTTTGAAAACAGAAAAACTTTGTGAACATTTCAAACATTGTAGGGGCCCTGGTTACTATTTGGGTTGCATACCTTTGTACTTTCAAAACATTTAAAACCATTTTGAATATGTTTCAAATAGAGAGGGGAAGCTAGGGTTTAGGATTTTAGGAACCTTTTCTTTAATGAAATTTTCTTTACCAATGACAATGATGCTCATGAATGCACAAACATTTCCTAATTACTATTGAGTAAAACTAGGGTTGTTACACTGACCGCGAAGGCGGACGCCAACAAGCTGGTTGAGACATGCATGGGATGCCGGTACTATGCCCGACAACCACATGTACCAGCTCAAGAATTTTGAACCATACCAATAACTTGGTTGTTTGCAGTCTGGGGGCTTGACATGGTTGGTCCATTATAGACATCACCTTATGGGTTTACGCATCTGCTAGTACCAGTTGATAAATTCACAAAATGGATAGAAGCTAAACCCATTGGAAAGCTTGATGGGGAAACTGCCCTTAGGTTTGTCCGAGATCTAGTGGTGAGATTTGGCCTCCGACATACCATTATCACCGACAATGGTAGGAACTTGTCACTTGGAAAGTGGAAGCTTATTGTTGTGAGAAGGGCATCCGACTTGATTTGGCATCTGTCGCACATCCACAATCCACTGGACAAGTTGAGCGAGCCAATGGAATAATTCTGCAGGGAATAAAGCCACATCTAGAAGCACCGCTACATAGAGCAGTTGGACCTTGGGCAGAGGAATTTCCATCTGTTTTGTGGATTTTATGAACTACTCCCAACAGATCCAGTGGCTACACCCCTTATTTCATGGTATATGGAGCAGAAGCAATTCTACCCTCCAACATCCTCCACGATTCACCAATAGTTGCCTCCTACGACGATGATGACGCTGAAGAATCCAGGCGCCTAGATGTAGACCTTCTCGAGGAAGAGCGCGTATTGGCATGCCAAAGATCCACCATCTATCAGCATAAGCTACGCAGCTACCATAGTCGACACGTTCGGCATCTCTCGTTTAAAGAGGGGGATTTGGTGCTCCGACTTAAGCAGAAGAAGTCACACAAACTATCCCCTCCATGGGAAGGACCGTTCATCATAAGCAAGGCGCTACTCAATGGTTCCTACTACCTCGTTGACAATCGTGAATTAGAGGATAGGCCAAACAAGGATCATAAGAGTAAGCGACATGACCCGGATGATGACTACCCAGAGCTTGATCGGCCATGCAACATAGCACAGCTACGTCCTTTCTACACTTAGCATATTTTACTATCTACTATGTACCTCTTATATATGATCAATGAAATAAATCTCTTTCGTTCACTCATATGCTTGAGACTTTTACCTCCTTTAGTGTTACTTGTTGGATCATATAAAACCTTTATGCGCAAATTTTGCATTTTCACTTGTGACATTCCGCCTACGGGTGTTAGCTTAAGTTTTCTGGTCTACACGTTCTTTGTTGTTTTTATGTCGATTCTGGAGTATTGACTTTCGGCACTCGAAGTCGGCAATTTTGTGCTTAGGTTCTTGATGGTGCCATTGGGTATCATCACCTGGGCGCATAGTTCCGACTAAGGGTCTTCCGCCTCACGAAAAGTCAAGCATAAAAACCAGAGTAATGGATAAGCCGGAACTTGCTTAAAAAATATATACATGCTGGAATTAGTTCTTAAGTAGCAGGAAGCTTATAGCCATAGTTTTTAGCCTTAAGATAAAACCATTGTTTTTCTCATACATACAACATCCAGAGGTGACAAATATTACATATTGTTTTTTCACTTCTCTGGTGCAGAAGACTTCTAGGTAGCGTCATCGGCCGCAGGAGAGCCATCTGGCCCATCAACAAAGTCGGTAGTTTTGAGGGATTCAGAGGAGCTAACTTGGTCATCATCGATTACCTCAAGAGGCACGAAGGTGTTCGCATCAACCAATTGGGCGACCCTGGTGTCATAGCCGGCAAGAGAAGACCATATAGCACCGTGATCAATCTTATGTTCGTCTTTGTCTACGTCTGGTAAGCCAGAGGTCACCATGTCGATGTCAGCTTCGTCATAGTGATCCTTTTGACCATGGCTAGAGCCATCCTTGCGCCAGCCCGGGTACATGAAGCCTTCTAGCCTACGATACGCTCAGGGGCTCGGCACGGGATCTTCGAATACTTCATCACAGAATCAACTTCCTTAATGTTGATATCCAAGGGCTTGGCGATCTGTTTGTCCTGAGTGATGGCGGTACTGATGAAGATGCCGGCAAGAACCATGCATTCCTTTGGCGGAGGAGGATCATTGGTTATACCAATAGGAGCTGCATTTCTTACCAAAATGTTTTAGTACATGAGTTCAACACAATAAGTTCAGAGTACCTGGTTTACTGAAGTACAAGACGTAGAATGCTTACCAAAGATGCTATCCTCATCTTGCTGGAGAATCTCCGCCATGGAGTCTCGTTCCTTTCGGAGGGTCTTGTACGCCTCAAGGTTTCGAGTATTCTTCTCGTTGGCAGCTTTGTTCAGCTCCTTGAGGATTGCAATTTCCTCCTTAAGGAGGTTGATTTCCGTGTTTGCGGATTCTTGCACGGCAGCCATTGCATCTTCATGCATCCTCAGCGAGTCAGCCCTCTCCTGCTTCAGGATCTTGTTTTTGCTATCCAGATCTTGTATGTGCTTGGATTGCTCAACAATATCCTTGGATTTGGTGATAGCATATGTAAATCAGAAAAATGACAGAGCACAATGAGTAGTCCAAAGTTAATGGCACAAAAAAAGTTGAGCGCAAAACTGAAAAGAAAATAGACCTTGCCCTTGCTGATCTGTCCCTTCAAGAAGGCAGTTTTACCCTTTTCAGGTTCGAGGTCCGCACGCATCTTGTGGAACTTGTCATTGGCGGCAGTCCTCTAAGTATTCTGTCGTGGTATTGCCGACGAGTACGCCATGGAGAGATCCTCACAGTGCGTGTTTAGAGACGTGGGGGAAGGCGGACGGTTGACGGGTATGAGGTAACACAGCTTACCTAGGTCCAGATCCCACAACGGTGGCGGAATCCTACTCCTACTATAAATCACTATATGGCAATACACCGAGTTATAGAGATAGGTTCGTTGTGCGAGGTTATGTGAAGTTGTGCCCTAAAGGCTCCCATAGGCACGACTCATATAGTCGCCAGGTCCTAGGGTTACAGGGAAAAGTCCTAGCCGGACAGGTTACAAAGTCCTACACCATCAATTACTAGTCTAGCGTGTCTTGTACTCCAAGGCTCCGGGTACGCTGGTGACTCCACCGTAGCCTTCCTTTATCCGGCATGGGCCTCCCTTCTGGATCCATCTAACTGGGCCACCCTGTAGGCCATGGGACATGCTACTAACTATGGGCCACCCGGGTTATCCGGATAGGAGACATGCTATGAGGATACCCATATAGAATATCCCCAACAGTAGCCCCCGGAGAACTCCAAGATCTTACGCCGTCTTGCCTCTTCAGGTTGAATGCTCCGTCTAGAAGGATGTCGGCAAATCATCAAGCAACATCTTGTAGTCCTTCCAAAGAACCCTGCAAGGTTTTCTCCATCTTTAATTCGTAAGTCAGAGAATTGTTGAATCTTCCATCATACTCTTCCGTAGACGGACTGGATCCGTCCATGCCGGAATCTTCTGATGTGATGGTTCATCTGCCTATGACAGCTAGGGCGACGTAGACATAGGTCAGCAACGCCTCGTAACTCACACATGCAGAGAACGCAATCATGTCCACTTTTCCTGCGCGAGCGATACGAACCTTTGGCGGCGATGGTTGGTACGTGGCGAAATTTCCGCGCACGCCTCCGCACACATCGTCTACGCGGCAACCATTCGATCAAGCTGCACAAATCTTGATGCCGGAGACCATAAATAGTAACTGCGGTGGAAAATTTACTTTTTTACCTCATTCTCCTCTGCATCGTCTTCTTCCTCCAGCGAGCGCCTGTTGGAGATATGCCCAAGAGGCAATAATAAAGTGGTTATTATCATATCTTCATACTTATGATAAATGTTTGCATACCATGCTATAATTGTATTAACCGGAAACATTAATACTTGTGTGATTTGTAAACATAAAAGAGTCCCTAGTAAAGCCTCTTGTTAAACTAGCTTGTTGGTTAATATATGATCATGGTTTCCTGATCATGAACATAGAGATGTTATTAACAACAGGGTCATATCATTAGGAGAATGATGTGATGGACATACTCCTATAGTTAAGCGTAGCATAAATATCAAGTCATTTAATATAGTTCATTTGCTATAAGCTTTCTGATACATAGTAACCTAATTCCTTCGACCATGAGATCATGCTTATCACCATCACCGGAAGGATGCTTTGATGACATCAAACACCACACCGTAACTGGGTGGCTATAAAGATGGCATTGAGTGTTCGGAAAGTATGGGTTGAGACACATGGATCAAGAGTGGGATTTGTCCATCCATATGACGGATAGATATACTCTGGGCCCTCTCGGTGGAATGTCATCCAATTAGCTTGCAAGCATGTGACTGGCTCACAAGGGATCACATACCACAGGAACGAGAAAAGAGTACTTATCAGGTAACGAGGTTGAACTAGGTATGCAGAGATACCGATGATCAAAACCTCGGATAAGTAAACTATCGTGAGACAAAGGGAAATTGGTATCGTATGTAAGTGGTTCATTCGATCGCAAAGTAATTGTAGAAATATGTGGGAGCCATATGAATTTCCAGATTCCTCTATTGGTTATTGATCGGAGAAGTGTCTCGGTCATGTCCGCATAATTCACGAACCGTAGGGAGACAAACTTAAGGATTTGATGTTGTTGAGTAGTTATGGAATGATGAGTAAGAGACTGAATGTTGTTTGGAGTCTCGGATGGGATCCGGGATATCACGAGGAGATCCGGAATGGTCCAGAGAATAAGATTCATATAAGGAAAGTCTTGTTTTGGAGTTCGGGAATGGTTCCGGTGTTTTCATCGGGAATGTTCTAGAAGGTTCCGGAATGTCCGGCACTCCAGAGGGGAAGGGTACATGAATGTGTCATTACAAGTTGGAATGATTGCATCATTTACTAGGTGTCATCTCTGAACAAAATAAAGGGTTTAATCAAATCCTAGTTTGAAAAGTCAAACGCCAATTTGAAAAGTCAAACGGCTATTTTGGGAAGTGGAGGGAGAGAAGGAAACCTGGGAAGAGAAGGTTTCCCTTCTCTCCTCCAAACCGCCGGCCATCAAGGGAGTTTGGGGAGGACTCGGCTAGCCCTAGCCGCCCCTCCCACCTATAAAAGAAAGGGAGGGGGCGCCCCCTCTCCCTACACCTTGTCCCTTAGCCGACGCCCCTCTAAACCCTAGGCCAGCCGCCGCCCCCCCTCTAGATGCGGCTGCCCTAGAGCTCCTCTAAACCGCCATCTAGCTAATCCCTAGCTGCTGATTGCTCTAAATCCCTTGGTGCCTCTAAACCCTAGATCGCCAAGGCCTCTCTCATAGTCCACCATACTCGCTCCGGCTTAAGGCGAAGCCTCATGAGATCTCCCTCTACTTACGGTACCACGCCATGCTGCCGGAATCGCGAGGAGAGTGCTACAACCTCCGCTGCTGTAACAAGGGAGAGGAAGGTCTTCATCAAATGCAACGTGGTGACCGATCAAGGAAGCGCTACCGGAACGCAGCACCGGAAGGATTGTCTACGCGATCTTGAGATCGGCAAGAGTACGACTACATCACCCACGAGAATCTGCTCTCGTTAACCGCTTTGGAATCTTCGAGGGTGAGTTCCTCTATCGACTCGTTGCTACAATCTAGTAGATAGATCTTGGCTTGTTTGTTTGCATGCGGTAGAAATTTTTTGTTTTCCATGCTACGAACCCCTACAGTGGTATCAGAGCCGTGTCTATATGTAGATCTCACAGACGAGTAGAACACAATGGTCATTGTGGGCGTTGATGCTTTTGTTGTCGATTGATTCTTGTGTACTTTGCATCTTGCGGGATGGTGGGATGAAGCGGCCCGGGCTAACCTTACATGACATCGTTCATGAGACTTGCTCCACGCTTGACATGCAACTTGTATTGCATAAGTGGCTTTGCGGGTGCCTGTTTCTCCCAACATAGTTAAGATTCAATTTACAACGGGTGATTGACAATACTAGTATCAATGTTGTGGTTCTTGTTCATAAGTTAGAGCAACACTTATTGAAAGCCCCAAACCACGTAAAATATGCAAAGAAAATTAGAGGCGTCTAACTTTGTTTTGTAGGGGTGTGCTGTGATGTGATATGGCCATGATTGTGATTATATTTGATGTATGCAATGTTCCTTATTGTAAGTTGGCAACCGGCAGGAGCCATATGGTTGTCTTTAAAATTCTGTTAAGACCCGCGTGTCTATTCAAAATAGCTGTAATAGTTGAAGGTGGTGGACAACAACCATGGAGCGGCATCATTGACCTTGATGCAATGCCGGTGATGTTGGAGATCATGTTCGTGCTTGAAGATGGAGATCGGAAGCACAAGAAGAAAGGCCATATCATATCACATAATATGAATTGCATGTGATGTTAATCCTTTTATGCATCTTGTATTGCTTAGTTCACGACGGTAGCATTATAAGATGATCCCTCAAGCACACAATTTCAAGTTTTAAAGTGTTCATCCTTAGTAAGCACCGTTGCTAAAGCTCGTTGTTTCGAAGCACCACGTGATGATCGGGTGTGTTAGATTCTGCGAGTGTATACAACGTGAGCAAGCCAGATTTTCTCATGCGGAAGCTAAGGTTTGATCTTGACCAGCCTAGCATGTACAGACATGGTCTCGGAACACGGATCACCGAAAGGTAAAGCATGAGTCATATAGTAGATATGATGAACATGTTGATTGTTCGCAATTGAAGCTACATCAACTCTCGTGATGATCGGTTTTGATGTGGTGGATTTGGTTCGTGTGATCACTAAAACAATGTGAGGGATATTGTTTTGAGTGGGAGTTCAACAGCAATATGATTAAAAGTTGAACACTATTTATCATAAATTAAATCAAAGTGAATTTGCATAGTTGTTGTAGTCATTGGCATCTGTTTACCACCTTGCGCTTAGTTTTAATTGAGATGGTAGAACTATAGAATTCTGGTTAGTTACTTTATGAACTGGCATCGTATTGTTTTTGAAGTGTTAATCTAAAGTTTAAAAGTCCTATTGCAAACTTTCAGTAAGTTCTGGTTACTCCATGAAGTTTAATAATTGGTATTAAATCAAGAGTGACAATTCCAAGTGTTAGTGTATGAGTATCATGTTTGTCTCCATGATTCTTGATATTCAAAGGATTGTCTTAATATCAAGGTTATCTAGGATCTGAAAGAGTTGTTTCAGAAACCATCATGTGTGGAAGATATTGTGATATCTAAAATGAAGTTTTTGGTTGCAACATGATAGAGTATAATATGGCAAAGGTCATGTTCTCATATTTGATGAGAATTTGCAAAAGGTTGGAGACACTAGTTGTCCTAATCCACCAAAAGGTTTTGGAGAGCAACATTATACTCGCGATTCATCTTTATAAGCTAAAACTAGCTTGATCATGAATAATTCCATGATAAGGGTGAATATTTGTTGTAGGTAAAATATTTACCACACCAAGAGATTACTAAAGAATGGAATTTGAAAGCACACCAAACATTTGATGATGGTGATCTACTTCAAAGTGCAAGTCCAAAGACATTGGTATTTAATTATACACGCTTTTGGACTATGTGTCATATGTATGACTCCACTATTGATGTTGATAGATTCTTTCAAACAGAAAAGGAAATACTGAAAGAGAATCTCATAAATATATGGCAGAAACGAAAGACTAGAATTGTTCAGTTTAAGTATATAGATGATATACATGTTATGGCTATATTCTTTGCTTATTAAACAATGTGGTTCTTAAGTATTTGATACTGAATTTGTTGGTGTGAATCGTCATACGAAACAACACAATTCATGAACTACAATGGCCTAAGTAACTAGCAAAAGAATATGTGATGATGTTCATCGAGAATAAATAAAGGGTTATTGTGCTACTTGTTAAACATCAAAGCTTGCCTTCAAGATTTGTTTTATTAGGTATTATGAGAACAAAAGGGTTGTTCAAATAATTTCCATAATCCATAAAAGATGGATGATTCACAAATATCGTTGGAGATATCACATCCATAAAACTAGTGCTAAAAATGTCGAAAGACAAATTGATTGAAAGATCACTTAGGAAGTGACATCGCCGTTTAAATTATATTGGAAAAAACATGAAGAAACTCCATGTGGATGGAATTTTGGAGTCCTTTTGATTTTTGATCAAATGACGCTTGTGAAACTTTCCTAGAGATAATTAAAACTTCGTCCATAGGCCAAAGGGGAACGAATGACTAGCTAATTGGAACTTGTACATATTGTTGTACGAAGTCCATTATGTGTAGTCAAGAGCGATGGATTTCAACTTCATATGCTTTCTCCGAAAATTTGAGTGAATATATGAATATTTACATAATGAGGATGAAGTATGAAACATTTGAAAAGTTCAAAGATTTTCAAGATGAAGTGCAAAATCATTGTAACAAGAATATAAATAGTTTATGATAAGATCATAAAGGAAGATATTTGAGTTACAAGTTTAGCATAAATACCTAAGATTTAAGGAATCGTTTCGTGAATTTGCATGTCCTGAAACACCATAAGAGTATGGAGCGTTCGAGATATGTAATTAAACCTTGTTTGACATGGTAAGATCGAAGGTGTAATTTATAAAACTGCCATTATATTTTAAAGATTAAAAGCTTTAAAGACTGTCATTTTCCACTGAAAAGAGCTCCATCATAATCCGTTGAAATGACACCATATAAAGTTGTGGTTTGGGTTAAAACCCAAGTTGTCCTTTCTTAAACATTGGTATGCTATGCATAAGAAAGATGTTTGCAACCAAAGTCGGATGAACATGTCTTTGTATGTTATTTTCGAATAACTGTTAAGAATTCTTCCATAAACACCAAGGACAAAAATGTTTGTCACTTAGAACGTCAAGTTTCTTTGAGAAGGAATTTTTGTGAAAAGTTAAGTGGGAGGACAATAGAACTTTGATAAGGTTAAAAGAACCTTAGCTATATGTGCAAAGTTGCGCAGCACCGAAAAGTGTTCCGGAGGCAGCAACAATGCTCATGGCTCACGTGCCTCAAAGGTTGTGGTCACGGAGGTCTAAGTTTGAGGGTTGAATCATTATTTGAAAATAATGAACTGACTACATGCAAAGAAGCGATGATGGACCCTGACTCCGTAAAATGGCTTGAAGCCATAAAATCCGTGATAGTTCCATACACAAGAAATCAAGTTTTGAACTTGAAAGGACCCTCGAGAAAGGTGTAAGACCTTACAGTTGTGTTTGGATCTATAAAGAAATAGACATGGATGTTTCACATCTATGAAATTATCGACATGTCGGGAAAGAGTTCACGACAATGTTCAAGGAGTTGACTATGACAAGATCTGATCTTTCATTAAGCGATATTTAGTCTAGACGGATTAATGTATCAATCACAACATATAATTTTGTTATGTGTTGGATAAACAAAACAAGTCCTTCTAATAGAAGGGTTACCTAGGACGTGTGCATGACACGGTCCAAAGGGTTTTGTTAATTCAAAGGATGCTAAAAGCATATGCAAACTTCAATGGTTGAAGTAAGCATCGCGGAGTTGGAATCTTCACCATGATGAAACTGTTAAAGGAGTTTAAATTCGTCAGAGATGATGAAGATGCTTGCATTTGCAAGAAATTAAGTGGGAGCGCTAAGACATATTTCTAATACATTATGTGGAGGACATATTGTTGATTGGAAATGATGTATCTTTTATTAACACATATTAAAGAATTTCATCCTGATGAAAGACTTAGGCAAAACCCAAATATTTGGCATCAATAGACGCTAGTATGGTTGTGCCGAAAGTACATAGATGATATATTGAATGAGTTCAATATAGAAACTACAAGAAAGGTTCTTGTCGCACAGAAAGGATTGAATGAGTTCAATATTGATGATATATTCAAGTGTATTGACACTTGGTAAGTGAAACAAAGATTCAAGTATAGATTGATACTTGATGTATGAAATCACAAAAAGAGTATTTATATCAATCATGTTGTGATATGTACAACTCCAGATATGTCCTATGCTCTAAATGTTATGAGCATATACCAGAATGATTCATAAGATGATTATTGGACGATAGTAAAGATATTCTTATGATCTTGTAAAAGAACTAAGAATATATTATTTTGTAGAAGTGACAAATAGATGGTTAGTTCATTGTAAATGAATTACATTGATACTAGTTTTGTCACAAAGTACAAATTAAGTTTATCTCAATCTAAACTAAGGGTGGCACAATATAATGGAAAGTAAGTTCCATAATGGATTTGGATGAGTTCCAAAGTTAAGACATTGTGACAGATACTACAACAAAAGGCTAAGTATATGACTGCTACTATAGCAGTTAAAGAGGGCATTTGTGTCAAGTAGTTTGTTATCAAACTAGGTGTAGTTCACAGCGGGATAATACTATGAAGATATATTGTACGACAATATTATCAACATGTTTTAACCCCAAAGAACTAAAGGTCTCACCAAAGGACTAAATTTATACAAACCCATCTCATTAGAGAATGAGTGATGCGTAGAGACGCAAAGACATGCAATTACACACGGACCTGGAAGTGTCAGATCCGTAGATCAGTTGACCACTTGCAAACGTGTACATACAACACCGGAAAGCCATAGGTGTTGAATACACAAAGGTTTGAAACTACATTATTGACTCTAGTGCAAGTGGGAGACTGTTGGAGATATGCCCAAGAGGCAATAATAAAGTGGTTATTATCATATCTTCATACTTATGATAAATGTTTGCATACCATGCTATAATTGTATTAACCGGAAACATTAATACTTGTGTGATTTGTAAACATAAAAGAGTCCCTAGTAAAGCCTCTTGTTAAACTAGCTTGTTGGTTAATTGTCACATCCCAAGTTTTAGATTTGGTTCTGCATATCACTCATGTCATTCTGCATTCATGAATCTTTTGTCAAATTCAAAACCCTGCATTCAAATCCTAGATGAAGTGCCTCAAGTGTTCTTACAAAGAGGAATAGTTGGACCCTTGGAGTCACTAGTTTGAAATAGACATTTTGTTGCTAAAAATGATCCTAGGATGATCCTTGGTATTTTAGAAAAATTTGAAAACAAAAATCAATTCATTTGGTTTAACTAATAAAAAGTTAGGAAAGAAACAAGAAAAGTAAAAAGAATAAAAGAAAGAACAAAAAAAACTAACCTACCTCCCCGGCTGAGCCACCCCGGCCTAGCCCACCAGCCCCCCTGGCTAACCGCTGCTCGCTCCCTTCCACAAGAACGCCAAGAATGGCAATGGCCGCCCATCGCGATCACTGGCAGCCCGCCTCCTCCTCAGCCTGGCCGACGCCTGCCCGCCTGTCATCTCCCTCCTAGAGCTGGAGACCGGAGCGAGCACGGAACCGCCCGGGAGAATCTCCAATCCGCCCCGAACTGCACTCCCCCGCATACAATCCTCCCCCTTCTACTTAAACCAAGACCTGCCCCGTTTTTCCCCTCTCCCAAACCCTAGCTCCACGCCGCCAAAGCTGGTATTGTCTCAAGTCCATGCCGCTGCTTGCTTGAGCTCGAGGTCTCGATGAGGCGCCTCGACCCCAATCTCCCGCTGACGCTCACCCCTTGCTTCGATGGACCCCCCTTGACCCTTCTTCTTCTGCTGCAGACGCCCCTAGACGCCGCCTGACCCTGCCGGAGCACCGACGCCTCGCCCACCTCCGGCTGTCCTCCGCCGCTGCTCGAGGACGCAAGGGAGCGCCCCGACCTCGCCATCGAACTCCCCGAGACGCCCCGCACCCCGTAGACGCTGCGACCTCGCGACCGCCGGAGCTCTCGCCGCCGCCACCGTCTGCGCCCATCGCTGCCGCCAGCCGCCGCTCGCCGCCAAGGTGAGGACGCGAGCTTCCCCCGGTCGTCCGATCTGGGTTCAACGCGCAGGATTAGGCGCGCGGCCGAACCGGTACCGGCCAGTACCAGCACGCCGCGTGGCTGCCGCGTGGAGCCCGCATGGACTCCACGTCGCAGCCGCGTCAGTCACGTTAACCGCGCAGTAAAAGATTTAAATGGATTTAGAAATTGCAGAAAATAGCTGAAACTTGCAAAATTCGTAGAAATTAATCTACTGGGCCAAAAATTACAAATAAAATATGTGTAGATTTAGTAAGTCGTGTAGAATCTTGCTGTATCATTGTTTTACTTTTGCAGCAAGATTTTGTCCATATTAATTAAATGAATTAATGCTCTTTTGGAGTATTTAATTCGTAGAAAAAGACCTGTAACTCCAAAAATTGCAAATAATATGTCCCTGGATTCAGTAGGACAAGGGGAATCTCAAAGTGAATTAAAAAGAGAGGCTTACAGTAAAAACTTTTGCAGAAACTATTTAGTGGCTTTCTACAGTATTTTAATTGCTCAGAGAGTTTTATATTTCCTTTTTGAGAAATTCCAATTGGTACTGTTTCTAATCAGTAATGCCTACACAGTGGAATTTTCTCACGATTTTACAAACAGTAAGTTATCTGTAGTGATTTATTTGGTTTCTAGCTCTAGTTTTGAGCATTATAAATTGCATAATAGTTTCCCTTGCGCTAAAATTATTTTCCGTGCATGCATTCAGTAGCTTTACTGAATAAAACTATGTGGTGCTGCTGTAGCATCAATCCACTTGTCATGCATGCATCTTGCATCATCTTTGTTTCCATATGCTTGTGGATGGTTTGTTTATGATTGCAATTATATCGTGTAGATTGTGACGAGTGCAACGCTTGCTCGTATGTGGATTGTTCTTCCGACTGCTACAACCAAGGCAAGTAGATGCTACCTTGTTCATGATATCGTCCTACTATTTTCAATGCATTGTCGTGTATTTTGTAGATGCATGTGTAGGAAGATACTATCGCTATGCTATGTCCTATTATGCGGTAGGGCTTTCCTTGTAGATGAACCATCATTGGTAGATGTGCTTAGCCATGCTATGATGAACGAGGGCTGGGTTACATCACCGAAAGTTGTTTCTAAATGTGTTGGTTTGTGAAAACTAAAACAACTTAATCAATGAACCTCCTGGGTGTGATGGGATTGATAAATTTTGGTGGTATCATTGCGGAAAGGCACCCAGGTATCAAGAGAAAATGATTGGCATTCTTTATGTTGTAGCTTACGTGTACAACCATGTGCCAATAATGGAATGGGAGGTTGGTTGGACTTAGTAGGTTGTGGTAACTCGAAATCGCGTATCCAGAGATGTAGAATTTTGGTAGGTTGGACCGGTGCGCGTCGGGATTGGGGAGCTACTTCCCGAACAGTCTCTTCTTGGACTTCTCCCTATCATCACCCAAAATGAGAGTGATGGTACTAGCTGGGCTGGCCAAGTCACATGGGTAAAGTGTACTAACCCCTGCAGGGTGTATAATCTAATCGATTAGCCGTGTCCCCGGTTATGGACATTCCGAGTTGCTTTATATTGATTCCATGACATGTTTCTCGCTCATTCCAACTTCATAATTGCTTTAATTTTGTTGGGTTAACTTAATTGGGATTTTTTCAAAGAAAATCAAAAACTATTTATGATATAGGACAAAGGTATTTGCAAATGCAAGCTAGCCACAGCTCCACTTGCCAGATATGCATGTAGATGTTAGCACTATTGTCTCCTTTACTAGCTCTACTTGCCATACATTCCATGTATTGACCCTTCGGGGCTGCTACGTTTCATGTTGCAGGATATTCCGATTCTGAGTAATTGTTATAGGCCACGGTACTCCACTCGGCACTTGTTCACTTGTGGGCAATTTGAAGAATGGAGGATTTGCTTTATTTATGTTGCTACCTGAATAATTTGAGCTAGCCTTGAGCTAAGCTTTTATTGTAATAATGGTACTCTGGATCCTCGTTATTTATGATACACGGATTTTTTGCTATGTTATTCATCTTATTCTATTGTGGGCCAATGAACCGATCCAGGGATTGGCATGTCACATAGAAGCCACGGTCTTTTTAGAACCGTGGTGTTACAAGATGGTATCAGAGCCCATGTGTCGACTGTAGGATCGTGACCTAGGATTGGATTAGGAAGCCATAGAATTATTAAAGCTTATATTAACTCTGTCTTTCATCTTATGCCTTTCACTCTCGTAAAATTCTTACCATATGCTATTCTCACACTTTCCTCTTTTAATTGACAGATGGGAGAAGTCAGGACTGAGTATGCAACCATGGAGTCACCAAGGCCCTTTGCAAGACAGTTAGCACAGCTCTCGTAGTCATTGGGATTGCCACTACCCATGTTCAAGGGAAGAAGGCTGTACACCTATGGATATGGTGAGGATGCATGGGAGATCACCACCTTCATATTCAGAGATGCCGCCTTGCCAAACCCCGTGCACCTGATCTACACCAAGACATGCTGCAACTGGGGACTTGGAATTAACTTGGCCATACATGAAGCCCTGTCTCGCCAGTGCCATCTTGTTAGACACCTACTGCCAGCAGATTCACCCTACCGTGACTATGGGAGGCGTGATGAAGATGGGAACATTGTGGTTACCCCGGGCGACAGGAACAACATGTCGCCCCGTCGGAGGCACATAGAGGACATGGAAAGGGAGAATGGAGCTCTAGCTGAGAAAGTGATGATGATAAAGGATATTGCAGATTTTGCCAGCAATGGTATGGTGGTCCAAGGACAGGATATTGACACCTTGCATGAAGCTGTGGGAGTTCTGGAGAATGCCTTGATAGGCAGAGATGCAACCATAGCTCATCTTAATGGGACTGTGCAGGGTAACACCCAGACCATACAACAGTTGCAAGGGACAGTCCAGGAAAGGGATCAGACTATTGAAGTTATGGCAGCCCAGATTGTCGCTCTCCAAGCACAGCTGAATCCACCCTCTGATGATGACAATGGAGATGGTGGCAACAATGATGATGATGAGGACGAGGATGATGATGATGGAGACGATGATGGTGGAGGAGATGAAGTTGTTGCTGTTGCAGCAGAGATTGAAGAAGAAGAGGAGGATCCAGAAGAGGTGGAGTTTGAGATTTCAAGTGATGAATCAGGAGAGGTGTACACTCCGCCGCCATGGTTGAACCGTGGACAGAAGCGCCAACGCATGAGTGCAAGGACCTACCGCAACCTCTTCAAGAAGTAGATAGAAGTCCGCCAATTAGTCCTCGTTAGGTAAAATCATTAGGATTAGTCTCGAACGATGTAATACTTAATTACTATTACTTTAAGAGTGTTTAGTTGCTTATTTGTGTACTCCAATATCCCAGGATTATTTGTGCGAATTTTAGAAAGAGTTATGGCAAGTTTGGTTAATATATGTGTTATTCCTGCTGTAGTTTTCTGCTGATACAGCAGTACTGTATGATTTTTCATATCTTTCTGGTATCTGGGAAAAATCTGACAAAGATAGGGCTGGTGCGAAACTCTCTATACTATATGTGCAAAAATCAGCTAAAATTCCTGACGAGTCTAAGTCAGGTAGAAAAATTCGTGAACACTGCTGGACTGTTCTGGCAGATTGTTGTTTTTGCTGCTTTGTTGATCAACTGTTTAGTTAACCATTGCCAACTCTTCTAAAACTATTTCAGTAGATATATACTGCTAGGATAACCCCTGGGATGTTGCTGGATCACTTGTTTGTTGATGTGTTGCTTGCTTGAGATTGTCTGCTATTGTTTGTTGTTGTTTGATCATAATGCATGGGTAGAATTCTGTTTTCGTAGTTGATTCTTTCTAAGCTTACCTGTGCTGAACCGCAGATGCCTCCCCGCCGTCAACCCATTGAGTTGGAGCAGCTCATGGCAGCTCAGGCACAGCTGACCCAAGTTATGACTCAGTACATGGAAGCTCAGAACAACAACAACAACAATGGGAACAACCAGCCTCAGGGAGATGCTCTCACCAGGTTTCTGAGGCTAAGGCCAGCTAAGTTCTCTACTGCAACGGAACCAATGGTTGCTCTCGACTGGTTGCGTTCAGTCAACAAGGATCTGATAACTATTGGATGCACTGATGCTGAAAAGGTGAGGTTTGGCTCACCTCTTTGGAGGGACCCGCTTCTTGGTGGGACACTTTTGATCACCCACCACCTGGACCTTTGTGACTTGGGCAATGTTTGAGGAAGGTTTCAGGACCAACCACGTGTCTTCAGGAGTTCTGAGCCTGAAGAGGAAGGAGTTCCGCAACTTGCGCCAAACCAATTGCATCGTGGCTGAGTACATTGAGGAGTTCAACAACCTGTCCCGTTATGCACTTGAGGATGTTGACACTAATGCAAAAAGGAGGGAGAGATTCCTGGATGGCCTCAGTGATGAGCTTTCAGTGCAGCTACTGGTGGTTTATTGCCCCACTTTCCAGGAGCTTATGGACAAGGCCAGGATCTTAGAAGGGAAGCACAAGAAGGTGGAGAACCGCAAGAGAAAGAGCAGCAATCACCACTCTGGTTCTCACCACAAGTCTCGCACTTCTTATGATGGATACTCCAAGCATGGAGGGAGTGACCATGGAAGCCGTGACCGCCACAACCATGGGGGCGATGGACATCGCCATGACAACCACAAGATCAGCCACCACAGCCACAAGGGAGGACACACTCACCAATCTGGAGGACACAGTGGACATGACCGCGACCGTGATCGCAGCTTTGTGAAAAAGGATCTGAGTGAGGTGACATGCTTCAAGTGTGGTCAGAAGGGACATTATGCTGACAACTGTCCGGAGAGGAAGGGACTAAAGCCAACCAACAACCAGAAGGCCACAGTGAACCACATGAATGTGGAGGAGATTCCAGATGAGCCTGACCTTGTGATTGGTAAGTTCCCAATCAACACTCACCCTGCACTTATACTTTTCGATACTGGTGCATCGCATTCATTCATATCAAGGGCATTTGTGGATAAGTATAAGCCACCTACTAAGTCTATGAAAGAGTCTATTAGAGTAAGCTCACCTGGAGGAGATATGATAGCTAGTGTGGGATGCCACGACTTAATTGTGAGGATTGGAGCACACAATTTCATTGCACATTTGGTAGTGTTGGAATCACAAGGGTTAGATGTTATTCTGGATATGGATTGGATGTCTATGCATGGGGGACACATAGATTGTGCACAGCGAGATGTTTCACTCAAAACCCCGGATGGTAAGAGAATTAGGTTCAGGTCGGCTGTACGACCGGGAAGGTGTAAGTTGAATTCTCTTAAGGGGGTTAGCATGGATACTGTGCTTGTGATTAAGGATTACCCCGACGTGTTTCCGGAAGAACTGCCAGGGATGCCACCTGACAGGGAAGTGGAGTTTCTCATCGATCTGATGCCGGGAATAGAACCAATAGCCAAGAGACCATATAAGATGGATGTGGATGAGCTGAAGGAATTGAAGAAACAGCTGAAAGAGCAGTTGGACAAGGGATTCATTCAGCCTAGTTCGTCGTCATGGGGTGCACCTGCTACATTTGTGGAGAAGAAAGACAATGACAAGAGATTAGTGGTGGACTATCGCTCGCTGAATGAGGTGACCATCAAGAACAAATACCCCCTACCGAACATAAATGATTTGTTTGATCAACTGGAAGGAGAAAAGGTGTTTAGAAAAATTGATCTGCGATCAGGTTATTTCCAATTGAAGATCCGGGAGGAGGACATACCAAAAACCGCTTTCACTACTAGGTATGGTTTATATGAGTATACAGTTATGTCTTTTGGACTAACGAATTCCCCGGCATATTTCATGACCATGATGAACAAGGTATTTATGGAGTACTTGGACAAGTTCGTGGTGGTGTTTATTAATGACATACTGATATATTCCAAGGATGATGCTGAGCATGAGAAACATCTGCGACTGATTATGGAGAAGCTGAGGGAACACAAGCTGTATGCCAAATTCAGCAAGTGTGAGTTCTGGCTTAACACTGTTGGATTTCTTGGACACGTGGTGTCAGGAGAAGGAGTCGCTGTTGATCCAAGTAAAGTGACTGCAGTAACTGAGTGGGAGGCACCCAAAAATGCGGGAGAGATTCGAAGCTTCCTCGGACTTGCCGAATACTATAGGAGGTTCATTGAAAACTTCTCCAAGATTGCTAAGCCAATGACAGAGCTTCTGAAGAAGGAGAGGAAGTTTGAATGGGCGGATGGGTGTGAAGCCAGCTTTCAGGAACTGAAGCGTCGACTAGTGACTGCACATGTTCTGTGTTTACTAGATCTTCAGAAGGATTTCCAAGTGTACTGTGATGCTTCTCGACAGGGACTTGGGAGTGTGCTGATGCAAGATGGGAGAGTGGTGTCATATGCCTCGTGGCAACTTAAACACCATGAGAGGAATTATCCCACGCATGACTTGGAGTTAGCATCAGTGATTGATGCGCTCAAAGTATGGAGGCACTACTTGATGGGGAAACACTGTGATGTGTACACCGACCACAAGAGCCTGAAGTACATATTTACACAGAAGGAACTGAATATGAGGCAAAGGAGATGGTTGGACCTTATCAAAGACTATGATATGAATCTGCAATACCATCCAGGAAAGGCCAATGTAGTAGCAGATGCTCTGAGCCGGAAGGTTTATGCCAATGGATTGACAATTGGGGAATTGCCCGAGGATTTGTGTAAGCAATTCAAGGACCTTAGACTGGAGGTAGTGTCATAAGGATATTTAGCGGCAATGGAAGTCCAACCAATGCTACAGGACAGAATCAGGAAGGCTCAGGTAGGAGACAAGGAAATATAAGAGATAAAGGAAAAGATGAAGGAAAATCGAGAAAAGGATATTCGCGAGGATGAGCATGGTACCTTGTGGTATGGAGATCGCCTGTGTGTGCCCAGCGACCCGGAGATAAGGAAGTTGATTCTGCAGGAAGCTCATAACTCGACATACTCCATACATCCGGGAAATACAAAGATGTATATGGATTTGAAGAGCAGATTTTGGTGGAATAACATGAAGGGAGACATCGCCAAGCATATTGCCCTATGTGATGTATGTAGCCGAGTGAAGGCGGAACACCAGAAGCCAGCAGGACTGCTATAGCCATTGCCCGTGCCGGATTGGAAGTGGGATAGAGTGGGAATGGATTTTATCACAGGATTGCCCAGGACCAGGTCAGGATATGACTCCATTTGGGTAGTGGTCGACCATTTGACCAAGGTAGCCCACTTTATACCGGTGAAGACGACCTATACGAGTGCAAAGTTGGCCAAGATTTACATGGACAGGATTGTGTGCCTACATGGAGTTCCCAAGAGTATAGTATCTGATAGAGGCACCCAATTTACCTCACACATCTGGCGCCAGTTGCACGAGTCACTTGGGACTAGATTGGAGTTTAGCACAGTGTTCCACCCCCAGACTGATGGACAGACCGAGAGGGTGAATCAGATTTTAGAGGACATGCTGAGAGCTTGCGCTTTGGCTCATGGTTCTAGTTGGGATGAGAATTTGTCGTATGCTGAGTTTTCCTACAACAACAGTTATCAAACCAGCATCAAGACGTCACCGTTCGATGTACTGTATGGGAAACGGTGCCGTACACCATTGCTATGGGATGGAGTAGGAGAACGTCAGTTGTTTGGACCTGATTTGATCAAGGACGCTGAGGAGAAGGTCGCCTTGATTAGGGACAGGCTAAAGGTAGCGCAATCAAGGCAGAAGAGCTACGCTGACGCCAAGCGCAAGGAAGTGGTGCATGAGATAGGTGATAGAGCATACCTCAGAGTGTCTCCACTTCGAGGAATCAAGAGATTTGGAATCAAGGGTAAGCTGGCACCTCGGTTTATTGGACCGTATCGGGTCTTAGCACGCAAAGGAGAAGTTGCTTATCAGTTGGAGTTGCCAGAGGCTCTGTCCGCTGTTCACAATGTGTTCCACGTGTCCCAGCTGAAGAAGTGCCATCCGGGGATGGTGGATACACCATTAAGAGACATTGTGCCACTAGAGGAGGTTCAGCTTGAGAATGACTTGACCTATGAGGAGAAGACGGTCAAGATTCTGGAGACAGTAGAGAGGATTACCCGTACCAAGACAATCAGGTTTTGCAAGGTGCAATGGAGCCACCACACCGAAGAGGAAGCCACTTGGGAGCGTGAGGATGACATCCGGGAGGACTACCCACACCTATTTGCTAGCCGACGCCGAATCTCGGGGACGAGATTCACCTTAAGGGGGTTAGTCTTGTCACATCCCAAGTTTTAGATTTGGTTCTGCATATCACTCATGTCATTCTGCATTCATGAATCTTTTGTCAAATTCAAAACCCTGCATTCAAATCCTAGACGAAGTGCCTCAAGTGTTCTTACAAAGAGGAATAGTTGGACCCTTGGAGTCACTAGTTTGAAATAGACATTTTGTTGCTAAAAATGATCCTAGGATGATCCTTGGTATTTTAGAAAAATTTGAAAACAAAAATCAATTCATTTGGTTTAACTAATAAAAAGTTAGGAAAGAAACAAGAAAAGTAAAAAGAATAAAAGAAAGAACAAAAAAAAACTAACCTACCTCCCCGGCTGAGCCACCCCGGCCCAGCCCACCAGCCCCCCTGGCTAACCGCCGCTCGCCTTCCTTCCTCACAAGTGCTGCAAGAAGCCAAGTTGCCCATCGCGACCGGCCGCAGCTCTCCCTCCCAGCCAGCCGACGCCTGGCCCTTTGTCATCTCCCTCCTAGAGCTGGAGACCGGCGCGAGCGCGGAACCGCCCGGGAGAATCTCCAATCCACCCCGAACTGCACTCCCCCGCGTCCAATCCTCCCCCTTCTACTTAAACCAAGACCTGCCCCGTTTTTCCCCTCTCCCAAACCCTAGCTCCACGCCGCCAGGCTGCTGGTATTTGTCGCCGAAGTCCCGCCGCCGCCGCCGCTTCGGAGCTCGAGGTCCTCGACGAGGCAGTCGCCCCCGACCCCCAATCTCCCGCTGACGCTCACCCCTTGCTTCGATGGACCCCCCTTGACCCTTCTTCTTCTGGTGAAGACGCCCCTGGACACCGCCCGACCCCGCCGGAGCACCGACGCCCCGCCCGCCTCCGGCTGTCCTCCGCCGCTGCTCGAGGACGCAAGGGAGCGCCCCGACCTCGCCATCGAACTCGCCGAGACGCCCCGCACCCTGTAGACGCCGCGACCTTGCCAGGGACCACCGGAGCTCTCGCCGCCGCCACCGTCTGCGCCCATCGCCGCCGCCAGCCGCCGCTCGCCGCCAAGGTGAGGACGCGAGCTTCCCCCGGCCGTCCGATCTGGGTTCAACGCGCAGGATTAGACGCGCGGCCGAACCGGTACCGGCCAGTACCAGCGCACCGCGTGGCAGCCGCGTGGACGCCACGTCGCAACGTCAAGAGCGCTGCGCTGCCGTCAGCGTGACGTTGACAAAGAAAAAGATTTAAATGGATTTAGAAATTGCAGAAAATAGCTAAAACTTGCAAAATTCGTAGAAATTAATCTACTAGGCCAAAAATTGCAAATAAAATATGTGTAGATTCAGTAAGTCGTGTAGAATCTTGCTGTATCATTGTTTTACACTTTTGCAGCAAGATTTTGTCCAGATTAATTAAATGAGTTAATGCCCTTTTTGGAGTATTTAATTTGTAGAAAAAGATCTGTAACTCCAAAAATTGCAAATAATATGTCCCTGGATTCAGTAGGACAATGGGAATCTCAAAGTGAATTAAAAAGATAGGCTTACAGTAAAAACTTTTGCAGAAACTATTTAGTGGCTTTCTGCAGTATTTTAATTGCTCAGGGAGTTTTATATTTCGTTTTTTAGAAATTCCAATTGGTACTGTTTCTAATCAGTAATGCCTACACAGTGGAATTTTCCCAAGATTTTACAAACAGTAAGTTAGCTGTAGTGATTTATTTGGTTTCTAGATCTAGTTTTGAGCATTATAAATTGCATAATAGTTTCCCATGCGCTAAAATTATTTTCCGTGCATGCATTCAGTAGCTTTACTGAATAAAACTATGTGGTGCTGCTGTAGCATCAATCCACTTGTCATGCATGCATCTTGCATCATCTTTGTTTGCATATGCTTGTGGATGGTTTGTTTATGATTGCAATTATATCGTGTAGATTGTGACGAGTGCAACGCTTGCTCGTGTGTGGATTGTTCTTCCGACCGCTACAACCAAGGCAAGTAGATGCTACCTTGTTCATGATATCGTCCTACTATTTTCAATGCATTATCATGTATTTTGTAGATGCATGTGTAGGAAGATACTATCGCTATGCTATGTCCTATTATGCGGTAGGGCTTTCCTTGTAGATGAACCATCGTTGGTAGATGTGCTTAGCCATGCTATGATGAACAAGGGCTGGGTTACATAACTGAAAGTTGTTTCTAAATGTGTTGGTTTGTGAAAACTAAAACAACTTAATCAATGAACCTCCTGGGTGTGATGGGATTGATAAATTTTGGTGGTATCATTGCGGAAAGGCACCCAGGTATCAAGAGAAAATGATTGGCATTCTTTATTTTGTAGCCTACGTGTACAACCATGTGCCAATAATGGAATGGGCGGTTGGTTGGACTTAGTAGGTTGTGGTAACTCGAACCCGCGTATCCAGAGATGTAGAATTTTGCTAGGTTGGACCGGTGCGCGTCGGGATTGGGGAGCTACTTCCCGAACAGTCTCTTCTTGGACTTCTCCCTATCATCACCCAAAATGAGAGTGATGGTACTAGCTAGGCTGGCCAAGTCACATGGGTAAAGTGTACTAACCCCTGCAGGGTGTATAATCTAATCGATTAGCCGTGTCCCCGGTTATGGACATTCTGAGTTGCTTTATATTGATTCCATGAAATGTTTCTCGCTCATTCCAACTTCATAATTGCTTTAATTTTGTTGGGTTAACTTAATTGGGATTTTTTCAAAGAAAATCTAAAACTGTTTATGAAAGTAGGACAAAGGTATTTGCAAATGCAAGCTAGCCACAGCTCCACTTGCCAGATATGCATGTAGATGTTAGCACTATTGTCTCCTTTACTAGCTCTACTTGCCATACATTCCATGTATTGACCCTTCGGGGCTGCTACGTTTCATGTTGCAGGATATTCCGATTCTGAGTAATCGTTATAGGCCACGGTACTCCACTCGGCACTTGTTCACTTGTGGGCAATTTGAAGAATGGAGGATTTTCTTTATTTATGTTGCTACCTGAATAATTTGAGCTAGCCTTGAGCTAAGCTTTTATTGTAATAATGGTACTCTAGATCTTTGTTATTTATGATACACGAATATTTTGCTATGTTATTCATCTTATTCTATTGTGGGCCAATGAACCGATCCAGGGATTGGCATGTCACATAGAGGCCACGGTCTTTTTAGAACCGTGGTGTTACATTAATATATGATCATGGTTTCCTGATCATGAACATAGAGATGTTATTAACAACAGGGTCATATCATTAGGAGAATGATGTGATGGACATACTCCTATAGTTAAGCGTAGCATAAAGATCAAGTCATTTAATATGGTTCATTTGCTATAAGCTTTCTGATACATAGTAACCTAATTCCTTCGACCATGAGATCATGCTTATCACCATCACCGGAAGGATGCTTTGATGACATCAAACACCACACCGTAACTGGGTGGCTATAAAGATGGCATTGAGTGTTCGGAAAGTATGGGTTGAGACACATGGATCAAGAGTGGGATTTGTCCATCCATATGACGGATAGATATACTCTGGGCCCTCTCGGTGGAATGTCATCCAATTAGCTTGCAAGCATGTGACTGGCTCACAAGGGATCACATACCACAGGAACGAGAAAAGAGTACTTATCAGGTAACGAGGTTGAACTAGGTATGCAGAGATACCGATGATCAAAACCTCGGATAAGTAAACTATCGTGAGACAAAGGGAAATTGGTATCGTATGTAAGTGGTTCATTCGATCGCAAAGTAATTGTAGAAATATGTGGGAGCCATATGAATTTCCAGATTCCTCTATTGGTTATTGATCGGAGAAGTGTCTCGGTCATGTCCGCATAATTCACGAACCGTAGGGAGACACACTTAAGGATTCGATGTTGTTGAGTAGTTATGGAATGATGAGTAAGAGACTGAATGTTGTTCGGAGTCTCGGATGGGATCCGGGATATCACGAGGAGATCCGGAATGGTCCGGAGAATAAGATTCATATAAGGAAAGTCCTGTTTCGGAGTTCGGGAATGGTTCCGGTGTTTTCATCGGGAATGTTCTAGAAGGTTCCGGAATGTCCGACACTCCGGAGGGGAAGGGTACATGAATGTGTCATAACAAGTTGGAATGATTGCATCATGTACTAGGTGTCATCGCTGAACAAAATAAAGGGTTTAATCAAATCCTAGTTTGAAAAGTCAAACGCCAATTTGAAAAGTCAAACAGCTATTTTGGGAAGTGGAGGGAGAGAAGGAAACCTGGGAAGAGAAGGTTTCCCTTCTCTCCTCCAAACCGCCGGCCAGCAAGGGAGTTGGGGGAGGACTCGGCTAGCCCTAGCCGCCCCTCCCACCTATAAAAGAAAGGGAGGGGGCGCCCCCTCTCCCTACACCTTGTCCCTTAGCCGACGCCCCTCTAAACCCTAGGCCAGCCGCCGCCCCCCTCTAGATGCGGCTGCCCTAGAGCTCCTCTAAAGCGCCATCTAGATAATCCCTAGCTGCTGGTTGCTCTAAATCCCTTGGTGCCTCTAAACCCTAGATCGCCAAGGCCTCTCTCATAGTCCACCATACTCGCTCCGGCTTAAGGCGAAGCCCTGCGAGATCTCCCCTCTACTTCCGGTACCACGCCGTCGTCTTTGGAATCGCGAGGAGAGTGCTACAACCTCCGCCTGCTGGAATAAGGAGAGGAAGGTCTTCATCGAAAATTTAACGTGTGATCGATTGCGGCGCTTTTAACGCAACACCGGAAGGATCGTCTACGCGATCTTGAGATCGGCAAGAGTACAACTACATCACCCACGAGAATCTGCTCTCGTTAACCTCTTTGGAATCTTCGAGGGTGAGTTCCTCTATCGACTCGTTGCTACAATCTAGTAGATAGATCTTGGCTTGTTTGTTTGCATGCGGTAGAATTTTTTTGTTTTCCATGCTACGAACTCCTACAGCGCCTCCTTGAGCTCTCCGCGCAACGTGCAAAAAACCCTAGCTCTCCAATCTTTCCCAATCACCGTCGAACACACCCTATGGCCAGCAGCAGCTCCTCCCCTTTAATGGCGGCGTCGAGTGAATCCACGGTGAATCCGGCGAGCTCTGTCGTCGTGCCCCAGAGGGCCTGGTCATCCCCAAGTCTGCGGTGGTCGAGGCCACTGGCGGCGACCATAATCCAGCGGTGCTGGAGCTTCTGGAGGAGGAGTACAACTCGCACAAGGGCGACTGGCGAGGTTCGGACATCACGGACCGCAACATCAAAGAGCTGATCTACGAGGGGTACCTCCCCATGACAGAGGGGCTCCCCTAGCGGGCGGGTCGGCTGGTGAGGTCACACCTTCTCCCCAAGCCAGAGAAAAGGTGTACCTCAAAGGACAGATGGTACGCGGTGTCTCCCTTCCCATCTCCAACTTTTTCCTTGCTGTCCTAAATCATTACCGAGTACAGTCGCAGAACCTCTCCCCCAATAGTATCTTAGCGCTCAGCAATTACGTGGCGCTCTGCGAGGGTTATTTAGGAATCAAGCCTAGGATAGATCTCTTCAGATACTTCTTTAACGTCAAGCGCGAAGCCGGAGCCAGCAAGCACGAGCTTAGGAATTGTGGAACCATTAGTTTTAAGATCCGGCCTGGTCGGAGCTTTCCCGACATCGTCGACCATGAATCCTGCAAGAATTGGCAGCGGGCGTACTTCTACGGCCCAGATATCCCTCTGGCTGGCCGAGAAGTCACGTATCCAGACTTTGTCGATGGAGCAGCTGTCGAAGCCTCGACATGGAGATCCCAGGCCTCCCTTCCCTCCGACATCGACGCTTCCTGCGCTATAAGGCGGATAGAGTGGTTCGTAGAGACGGGTTTGACCGGACTGGACATAGCCATGTGCTGGTTCATCAGGCGGATCCAGCCTCTGCAGCACCGCTTGAAGCTGATGCACGAGTATTCCAACGATAGAAGGGATAGCCTCCGCATCTCCGAGGAAAATTTCTCGAGCGACTCCGTCAAGCTTCGCCTCAAGGACATCGTCAAGGTGAAGGACAGGAAGCGTGGCTTCACCATCACCTACGACATGTTCATAGAGAGCAAGTGCCCAAAGGTAACTGTTTATGTTCCGTGTATGACATATACTATAGTTCTTCCGTCTAGCCATTACCATCTCATCTAACACGGTGGTTCTTCACCTTAACAGCTCAGCGACATTGATGAGGACAGCATGGCTCCTCAAATCTATGATCCAAAGATGAAGGAAGTCACCGTCGTGTCCGATGACGATGCTCCGTTGGCGCGAAAGCGGAAGAGCTCCACCTCTAACGCTGCCGACGGAGGCAAGTAGAGGAAGATGGAGGGCGGAGCCTCTAAGAATACTACCGCCTCCCTGGAGGCGAAGAAAAGAAAGGTTACTGGGATCCCTTTTGCTAAAGCACCCTCTCTTGTGTAAGCTTCTTTCCCTCCGACATTGTCCATTTGTCTGTCTTGTTCCCATACTTATGCATTTTGCATGTTTCGGGAAGAAAGCCACGACCAGCTTGAAGAAGACCTCCAAAACTGTGGGGGCTTCTAGAACCATCAAGGATATGCTGCATCGCGATGTATCTCCCGCCATCGCCCCTGTCACACCCATCGTCCAGCCTTCGTTCGCTCCGACAAGCTCACAAGCTAAAGAACCATTTGGCCCTTCCGCCATGGAAGTGGACTCAGGCGCTTCTACAGAGCTCGCTGTTGTCGGCGAACAGGCGACGTAGGAGAGTGTCGCACACCAAATGGCTGAAGCTCCGGCTAAGGATGCCATGGGTAGCGGTAAGGCGGTGGTGGAAGGTGGTACATGTGCCGAAGGCGGCGCCCCCGCACCCAAGAAAACCGTACAGTTTCCGAAGATAGTCTATCCGGTACTTATGCCGGGTAGCACTTATCTAGTTCCTAGTGCGGCGCCGACATCTCCAACGTGCGGTCTCGAGGAGCTTCTCCGGCAAGAAGAAATCTTGCAAGGAAATAGTGTATCCTTTGGCAAGTTGCTAGCTGAGAGTGCTACCAACCTCAATATCATTGCACTTGTAAGTTATATTTGCCTTTTTGCATTTCACATGAATATCCCACTGTAGACCCCGAGGATTTAGAAAGAAAACCATAGGTCTTTGCATCTAAATGCTCTAAGAGTGACTAAGCTAGAAAACTTCTCACTGTAGCCCCCAAGCATATAGGTGGAATGAATTATTCCAACTAGATGCTTTAAGAGTAGCATACACAGTGTTTATAAATTTTGATATTGTAGCCCCCAAGCTTCTAGTTGTAACTGAATTAGTTCTGACTAGATGCTTAAAGAGAAGCTAAGCATACGTCCGAGTTAAAAACTTTATACTGTATCCCCCAAGCTTCTAATCGAAAATTGAATTAGTTCTGACTAGACGCTTAAAGAAAGACTAAGCATATTGCTAAGTTAAAAAAACTCTCGCTGTAGCCCCCGAGCGTCTAGGTGGAAATTTTTCTGGCTAGATGCTCCAAGTAGACCAAACAACGTTTAACTTTCTTTTTTCCATAGAACGAGAATTCTCGGAGGGGCATGGCCAACGACAAGTACCATAAGATGCGCGCTAATTTGGAAGCCGAAAAGGGTAAAACTGCCTTCTTGAAGGAACAAATCATCAAGAGCAAGCGTATGTTTTTCCTTTCTTTTTCTGCACTCCGGCTTGGTCTTGTGCCAACATTCTCCGAGTACTCACTGTGTACTTTTATTTCTCTGACTTGCAGAAACCATTTCCAAGGCTAAGGATATTGTCGAGCAATCCAAGCACATCCAGCAGCTGGATAGCGAGAACAAGATCCTTAAGAAGGAGAGGGAGGGGATGTTGAAAATGCATGAAGACTCGACGAAAGCCCTGCAGGACTCCGCCACCGAGGAGATGAACCGATTGAAGGAGGAATCGCAATCTTAAAAGATCAGAAGAAAGCTGCCGATGAGAAAAATCAACGCCATCATGAAGCGTATAAGATCCTCCAACAATAACGGGACTCCATGGCGGATACTCTCTGGCAGGCTGAGGCCAGCATCTTCAGTAAGTGATTCTCCGTCTTGGATTTCTGTAGTCTAGATACTCTGAATTTTTGAACTCATGCACTCCTTTGTCGGGAATTCGTAGCTCCTATGGGTTTAACCCGGACGCCTCCTCCGCCAAAGGAATGCATGGTCCTTGCCGGCAACTTCATCAACACCGCCATCGCGCAGACCAAAGAGATTGCCAAATCCCTCCAGATTAGCATCAAGGCATCAGACTCTGTAGCGAAGTTCTCGGAGATCCTGCGCCGAGCCCCCGAGCGTATTTCAAGCTGGAAAGCTTCATGTGCACGGGCTGGCACCAGGATGGAATTGTCAATGGTGAAGTCACACTACGAGAACGCCGACATCGACACATAAACCTCCGGTATCCCCGACATAGACGACGACGGCCAAAAGATAAACCACGAATCTATCTTGGTGTCACTCGCGGGTTATGACACCAGAATCGCCGAGTTGGTCGATGTTAACGTCTTCGTGCCCATGAAAACCATTGAAGACAAAGGCCAAAGCTCCTCCGAGTCCCTCAATACTTCCGACTTCGAGGGAGGTGACTCTCCTGCTGCTGGTGATGTTGCTTCCAAGTCGCCTGCACCAGAGGAATAAAAACAACGTGTAATATTTGTTTCCTCTATAACATGTTATGCGGAAAAACTATGTGTTAACTTAAGGCGGAAAACAATGGTGTATGTCCTGCTACATAAGAACTATGTCCAGCATGTATATATTTTTTAAGAAAGTGCTGGCTTATCTATTACTTTGGTTTTTATGCTTGACTTTTCGTGAGTTGGAAGACTCGTTGTCGGAACCATGCGCTCACCAAGCGCTCAGGTGATGATGCCCAATGGAACCATCAATAACCTAAGCACAAAATCGCCGACAATAAGTGCCAAAAGTCACTACTCCAGAATCCACATAAAAACGACAAAGAACGTGTAGACCAGAAAACTTAAGCTAATGCCCGTAGGCGGAATTTTCACAAGTGCAATTGCAAAGCTTGTGCATAAAGGTTTTATACAATCCAAAAATGAACACTAAAGGAGGTCAAAGACTCAGAAATATGAGTGAAGCAAAGAGCTTTATTTCGTTGATCACATAAGAGGTACACAATTAGATAAAAAATGCTAAGTGTAAAAATGACGTAGTTGTGCTATGTTCCATGGCCGATCAAGCTCCGGGTAGTCATCATCTGGGTCATGCCGCTTACGCTTATGATCCTTGTTGGGTCTATCCTTCAGTTCATGATTCTCAACGAGGTAGTAAGACCCATTGAGTAGCGCCTTGCTTATGATGAACGGTCCTTCCCATGGCGGGGATAATTTGTGTGGCTTCTTCTGCTTAAGTCGGAGCACCAGACCCCCCTCTTTAAAGGAGCGATGCCGAATGCGGCGACTATGGTAGCGGTGTAGCTTCTGCTGGTAGATGGCGGATCTTTGGCATGCCAAAACGCGCTCCTCCTCGAGAAGGTCCACATCTAGGCATCTCGATTCTTCAGCGTCATTTTCGTCGTAGGCGGCAACCCTTGGTGCATCGTGAAGTATGTCGGAAGGTAAGATGGCTTCTGCTCCATATACCATGAAGTAAGGGGTGTAGCCGGTTGATCTGTTGGGTGTAGTTCGTAAACTCCACAACACAGATGGCAATCCTTCTGCCTAGGCCCCAGCTGCTCTATACAGCGGTGCCTCAAGACGTGGCTTTATTCCCTGCAGAATAAATCCATTGGATCGCTCAACCTGACCGTTGGATTGTGGATGTGCCACAAACGCAAGGTCAAGCCAGATGCCCTTTTCCCAACAATATGCCTCCACTTCTCCGAGTGACAAGTTGCTACTGTTGTCGGTGATAATGCTATGTGGGAGACCAAATCTCACCACTAGATCCTGGACAAACCTGAGGGCATTTTCCCCATCAAGCTTTCTAATGGGTTTAGCTTCTATCCATTTAGTGAATTTATCAACTGCTACTAGCAGATGCGTAAACCCACATGGTGCCATCTGTAACGGTCCAACCATGTCCAGCCCCCAGACTGCAAATGGCCAAGTTATTGGTATTGTTCGCAATTCCTCAGCAGGAACATGTGGTTGTCGGGCATAATACTGGCATTCCATGCATGTCTCAACCAGCTTGTTGGTGTCCGCCTTCGCGGTAAGCCAGTAGAATCCTTGCCGGAAGGCTTTCGCGACCAACGATCGAGGAGCGGCGTGATGCCCGCAATCTCCGAGATGGATTTCGCGTAGGATTTCAATACCTTCTTGCTGGGAAACACACTTAAGGTATACACCAGTAGTGCTTATTTTGTAGAGTTGTCCATTGATTATGGTATAGCCCTTTGATCGACATACTATTTGTCATCTTTCGACCTTGTCGTCGGGCAAAGTTCTATGTTCGAGATATTCCATGAACGGTTTTGTCCAAGCCAGAGGGACCTTTGCCACCATGTGGATGAAAGAGGCAACTCTATCCGGGTTGTCGATGTCTGCTCCCTTCACGGATGGTGTCCGTAGATGCTCTAGGGAAACTCCTGGCGGAATTCGTTTGCGCCCTGATCCAAGCTTAGACAGCAGATCATCCGCCTCGTATTGCTCCCTAGGTACATACTTGACCTCGTAGCCCAAGAAGCTCTTGGCTATCTCGTCCCCTTCGTCTCGATATGCCGCCATCATAGGGTTTCGCACATTCTAGGTGCCAGCCACCTGCTGGGCAACCAAGTCGGAATCTCCACAGCAAACTATGCGCTTGATGCCAATATCCTTGGCTACGCGTAATCCGTGAAAGAGTGCTTCATACTCCCCCATGTTGTTCGTAGCCTCGAAGTGGATCTGCAGAACGTAGTGTAGCTTGTCCCTAGTTGGTGAATATAGCAGTACACCAGCCCCCGAGCTGTTGACCAGCTTTGATTCGTCAAAGTGCATCACCCAGTATTCTGGTTCAGGCAATGGGGTAGCATCTGGCATCTCCGTCCAATCTGCAATAAAATCCGCCAAGGCTTGTGACTTGATAGCGTTGCGTCTCTTGTACGTAATCTCGAAGGAGGCAAGTTCAATGCCCCACTTCGCGACCCTTACCGTAGCGTCGCTGTTATTGATAATGTCGGACAGTGGATTCTTCCTCACCACTGTGATTGGGTGCTCCTGAAAGTAATGCCTCAGCTTCCGAGAAGCAAGGAATACTCCATAAGCTATCTTTTGGTAGTGCGGGTAATGCTGCTTGGACTCCGTCAAGACCTCGCTTACATAGTAAACTGGTCGTTGAACTCCATGCTCATAGCCTGGTTCCTTCCGCTCTACCACGACGACGATGCTGATTACCCGGTTGGTTGCCGCCATGTAAATTAACATGGGCTCTCCAGGCTCGGGTGCTGCAAGGATGGGCGCTGAGGAAAGAATCTCCTTGAGCTGCTTCAATGCTGCATCTGCTTCGTCTGTCCACGTGAATTTGTCCGCCTTCTTCAGCAACTTGTACAGCGGTAGAGCCTTCTCTCCAAGTCGGCTGACGAACCGACTAACTGCTGCAACACAACCTGTTAGTCGTTGTATTTCCTTCAGGCATGTCGTACGGTTTATGTTTAATATGGCCTTGATTTTCTCCAGGTTGACCTCGATTCCACGCTGGGAAATGATGAAGCCCAACAATTTGCCGGCTGGAACCCTGAAGACGCACTTCTTAGGGTTAAGCATCATGTTGTATTTCCGGAGATTATCAAAGGTTTCTTTTAAATTGGAGATTGAGTCATTTGACTTTTTAGATATCACCGCTATATCATCCACATAGGCGTGAACACTCCGACCAATTTGATCGTGTAGGCAATGTTGCAATGTCCGCTGGTATGTAGCACCTGCATTTTTCAGCCCAAAGGGCATCGTAACATAGCAAAACGTGTCGTATGGAGTAGTGAACGAAGTGGCCAATTGGTCCGACTTCCTCATCTTGATCTGGTGGTATCCTGAGTATGCATCGAGAAAACACAAAAGTTCCGAGCCAGCCATCGAGTCAATGACTTGGTCAATGCGAGGCAGATCAAATGGATCTTTGGGGCATGCTTTGTTCAAGCCGGTGTAATCAACACACATTCTTAATTCTTTGGTTCCCTTTTTGGGGACAAGTACAGGAGTGGCCACCCATTGGGTGTGAAGGACTTCTCGGATAAAACTAG
This sequence comes from Avena insularis, assembly GCA_023614405.1. Lineage (NCBI taxonomy): Eukaryota > Viridiplantae > Streptophyta > Magnoliopsida > Poales > Poaceae > Avena > Avena insularis. Next base: position 49,934,517 of record CM042687.1, on the reverse strand, counting down.
CCTTAAGTAACCTAGCTATCTCTTTGCCTATGGCGCGTCTCTTCTCATCTCCAAAGCATCGTAGATGTTGCTTCACTGGTTTGCATTTTGGATCAATGTTTAAGGTGTGCTCGGCAAGTTCCCTAGGTACACCTTTCATGTCACTAGGTTGCCAGGAAAAGATGTCCCTATTCTCACGGAGGAACTTGACGAGGGCGCTTTCCTATTTGGGATCCAGGTTCATCCCAATGGCGGTGGTCTTGGAGGCATCGCCTACCACAAGTTGCACCGGCTTGGTCTCGATGGCGGCCTTGAATGCTGGAGCAGAGTCGGAAATCTGTTTCTTCGACGCGGTCATCTCTGAGGCATCGACCTTGCTCTGGATCTCTTTGAATTCTTCGCTGTAGAGGACAGCTTCCGCGTAGGATGCTTCACTAATATCGCAGTCCCTAGCCTTGGCAAAGCTTCTGGATAGGGTGATGACACTGTTTGGTCCGGGTATCTTAAGGTTGTTGTAGACGAAGCATGGCTTGGCCATGAAGGTGTGGAATATGTCGCGGCCAAATATGACATGGTACACGCTCTTGAAGGGGACCACCTCAAAGGTCATGCGCTCTTGGCGGTAATTATTAACATCGCCAAAGGCAACCTAAAGTGTGATGCACCCAAGGGACCGAGCCTCCCGACCAGGAACTACGCCGTGGAAGATGGTGTTGGTCAGCCTTAGGTTTGCCTCCGTCAAGTTCATCTTCTGCAGTGTATCCAGGTACATGATGTTGATGCTGCTTCCACTATCCACCATACATTTGGTGAACTCATTGCCATCAATCAAAGGGTTGATGACCATGGCGTATTGGTTCTCCGTAGGCATAAGGTCTGGGTGATCCTCCCTGTCCCAAGTGATTGGAACCTCCGACCAGCGCAGGAACTAGGGAGCTGGGGGTAGAGTAGACATCGGTATCCTCATAGAGGTCTTCTGTTGTCGGACGATGGGGGTGCCAAGGAAAGTGTGGAAAACTGCCGCCTTCTTCTCGAAGGGGTTCTTGCCTTTGCCATCGCTCTTGGCGGCGTTCTTGGGGTCAACATTCTCGTCCATGTCACTTGAATCCTTGGACTCCTCCTCCTCCTTCTTCTTCCCCTTGCCCTTGCCTCGCGGTCTGTTCTTCCGACTTTGCTTGTAGCCGGACTCCAGGTCTTCCTTGAGTTCGTTGACGAACTTGTAGTGTTGATTGGTATGGGTGGCCTCGCTGTTGAAATCGAGGTGTACGAGGCACGGCATATCGCGGTACTCTTCGTAGGTTTAGGGAACGCAGAGCGCTGCCGAGGTAGTTTCACTTCCTCGCTGCTGCCCATGACCAGCTCCCCGTCCTCGGCCATGTTGTCCGTCATCACCTCGTCCTGCAAAGGTCATGGCGACCATGTCGGGAGTTTGCTTTTCTGCTGGAGCGGTTTTCCGCTTTGTGCTGCTGTTTCTCCGAGCTTGAGTTGGAACGGCCGTTGCCGGCACAGAGCCGCGAGCATCATCGTCGGCAGCTACGAACTCACTAGCCAACTGAATCATCTGGTTCAAGTCAAGCTGGTGATTTTCCTACAAGCGCTTTAGCTTATGTCGGAGCAACGTGCCCCTTACCAACCCATCGATGAAGGCGGCCATGGCGGTATGAGCGTGCACTCCTGCGAAGGAATTTTTCATATCCAGCCAGCAAGAGAGGTAGGCGTGAGATGTCTTGTCTTTCTCTTGCATGCACCGATGTAGATCGCCAACAGTGCAGGGACGTTTGTACGTACCCTCGAAGTTCTTGGTGAACGATTATTGCATGTCGAACCAATTGCAGATAGATTTCTCTGGCAAGTCATCAATCCATTGACGGGCTGTGCCCGCCAACATCAATGGGAGGTACTTGATAGCAACATTGGGGTAACCCTCGGAAATCTCTACCGTGTTGCCGTAATCCTGCAACCATGTAGATGGCTTAGCGGTGCCCTCATAGGGTTTGATGGTCTTGTCAATCCGGAAACCTTTGGGGTAAGTTGCGGACCATATCGCATGTCCAAAGCAACGTGGTCCCAGGTATGGTCCTTCCCGGGCCTCGTGGATCTTATCGATCCGCGAACATGCATCGTATGGCTCCGGGTTTCTTTTCTTCTTGTCAACAGGGGATGGGCTGCGTGAATGACGCGGGCCTCCTCCGCCATGGTGACTGCTAGGTGGCGACGGAGGCGGAGGTGGCGGTGGGTTAGCCTTCTTGCTATTACCCTCCTACGACGCCTCACGCCTGTCACGATTGCTTGTCGGACACGGAGGGTCATGGCGCGACCTGCTCTTGTATCCCTAGTTGCGCTCTCCGTCATGACGGGTCTGCTTCGCGTTGTCGCGGATGACGATGCCGCTCCGCCTTGGCGGGGGCATATCCGTACGACGGTGAGCCTTGGGGTCTTCGCGATGTTGGGGGGAGCGGGGCGGTGGTGATGGGCGACGAGGTTGGGTATTTTCTCCATGGTCAGAGGATATGGGGATAGCATCCTTCCTGTTGCGCGCATCCCTCCGTCTTCGTTCTGATGAACCTGTCTGGGACCCAACATCAAGAGGAGATCTGTCCCTTGGCGGCTTATACTGGCTAGACTGGCAAAGCGCTGGGTCAGACTCAAGCCTCTGAGAGGTGGCCTTTTCATGCTGCTTTACCGCCTTGGCCACTAGGTCATAGACCTGGTCCACCGCCTCAGGCGATCTATCCTGCTACAGAAGGGTCTTCGCGACGGCGAGGTTGAGGAGAGGAGTGGGCATCACCTGCCTGCCTTCACTGTCAATGTATGGCTTGGCTTGTGATAGCTTCGGGGGAGCCCATCCTAGGTTTCGCCGCACACCAGGATCGTTGATGACACGAGTTGGAGCTTTCTTGGCCTTCTTCTGCTGCAGCAAAGTCTTGTACTCGGCCTCCATTGCTCTAGCTTTCTCTATGGATTTCTGCGCATTGACCAGGTCTCGATCTAGCTTAGTGCCTTGCTCCGCGATGGCATGCGCTTCCTCCAGCAGCTGCTGGCGCTTCTCGTCAAGCTGGGTCACGTTCCGGATATGAGCTACGGTCAGTGACTCGACGAGGAGATTGTCGTACATCACTCTATCAGCTAGAGTAACTTGGGCAGCAGCAGACGTAGATGCCAGAGGTGGCAAGTTTGCGGTGATGTTATTGCTCGGACCGGTGCCGAGTTCCTGCAGCTGTTGCACTGGGTTAGGTGGAGGGGGCATGACCTTTGCGCGATCATTGTCGACAGCAATAGGTGGTCCCTTCCCTTTGTCCAGAGCTGTAGGCGGAGCTCGTCTGGGTTGATCTTCATCCATCGCCGTCCCAATGGTGACCAACACCTCTCGAGACGTGACGGCATTGTTGGCTTGCTCGTCGCGCGTGTACTCCTCTTCCATCTCCTGCATGGCGGAGTCTAGCTCTTCTGGACTGAAGTCTATCTCCTCTGAATATGCACTGAAGTCGGCGTATAGCCCGTCAATCACAGAGTCGCAGGGTGCCAGGACCTCCTCGATGACGGGGGGTGGAGGTGCAATAGCAGCGATGATGACTGGAGGTGGTGGCACAACTGCGGCGATGGCGGCCGGAGGCGGTGGTGGCGGTGGCTGAATCGGAGGGGCTCTGTCAATGAGCGCAAGCGCTGTCTGAGCCGCCGCTTCGGCCTCCGCGTAGTTGTTGATAGTGTTTACCATGCTTTCGAAGGTAAGACGTCTCGAAGCCCGCTGCCGCCTTAGAGAATGTCAGAGAAGCGTGCCATGGTCCAGTCTTTCCACAAAGTGATACATGGCGTCATCATTGGGGTAATGTGCCAGGTCGACCCGTATACGGAGCCACCTGGCAAGGTAATCACAGGGGTTTTTGCCCTCTCTCTGAATGCAACGCGCCAGATCAAAAATGGTAACCACGCCGACGAACTTGGATCTCTGTTTTCCAGACGCACGGACGAAGCCGGCGGACTTGCAGTGATCTTCCACCTTTATGTCCTGCACAGGGGCGGTTTGGGTGGGCCTTGAATTTTTCTGATCTTTGCCGGCAAACTCCATACAGAGATCCGACATCGATCCTTCCGCGAACGTATCCTGCCCGTAGTCGGTCCGTGCGGGTCTTGATGCTCCTCTGACTCCTAGGGAACTAGTGCCCGAGTCGGTTTCGCCGATGAAGAGGTGGATATCTCCGATAGGAACGATCGAACACCGAGTAGGGTTCGTCTTCGCCGGGATCCAGAATTCGTCGTGAGGGACGACCGGAACATTGCCGGAGAAGAGAACGCGATCGATGGCTACAGTTTCGCCGATTCCCGCGAAGATCTAGGTGCTCGCCTGTTGAAGAGCTTGAAGCGCCTCTTGCACCATGGTGGGCACCAACAGTCGTGGTATTGCCGACGAGTACGCCATGGAGGGGTCCTCACAGTGCGTGTTTAGAGACGTGGGGGAAGGCGGACGGTTGACGGGTACGAGGTAACATAGCTTACCCAGGTTCAGATCCCACAACGGTGGCGGAATCCTAATCCTGCTATAAATCACTATAATGGCAATACGCCGAGTTACAGAGATAGGTTCGCTGTGCGAGGTTATGTGAAGTTGTGCCCTAAAGGCTCCCATAGGCCCGACTCATATAGTCGCCAGGTCCTAGGGTTACAGGGAGAAGTCCTAGCCGGACAGGTTACAAAGTCCTACACTGTTTATTACTAGTCTAGCGTGTCTTGTACTCCAAGGCTCCAGGTACGCTGGTGACTCCACCGTAGCCTTCCTTTATCCGGCATGGGCCTCCCTTCTAGATCCATCTAACTGAGCCGCCCAGCAGGCCATGGGTCATGCTACCAATTGTGGGCCACCCGGGTTATCCGGATAGGAGACATGCTATGAGGATACCCATATAGCTTATCCCCAAAATATTCTCATTCTGTAAAAATAGCAAAGTTACTTAGTCTACTTGGAGCATCTAGCCGGATAAATATCCGCCTAGAAGCTTGGGGGCTACAGTACGAGTTTTAAACTCAAAGCTATGCTTAGTATTTCTTTAAGCATCTAGTCGGAACTAATTATGTTTCAACTAGAGGCTTGGGGGCTACATTATTGAAATTTACAAACACTACATATACTACTCTAAAATTATCTAGTCGGAATAATTCATTCAAACTACATACTTGGGGGATACAGTGCAAAGTTTCTAGCTTAGTCACTCTTAGAGCATTCAGACCGAAAGACCTATGGTTTTCCGTCTAAATCCTCGGGGGCTACAGTGGGATACTACATATGAAATGCAAAAAGCATGTAAAACTTACAAGTGCGATGATCTTGAGGTTGCTGGCGCTCTTAGAAAATATCTTGCTAAAGGCAAGTGTGTTTACATGGACAATCTCTGCCTGTTTCAGCAGCTCCTCAAGACCGCATGTAGGAGAAGTCGGCGCAGCACCAAGAGCTAGAGTTGAGCTACTCGGTGTGAGCACCGGATAGACAATTTTGGGAAGCTCAGTTAGTGTCTTGTGTGCAATGGCTCCGCCTTCGGCAGAAGTTCCTCTTTCCACCACCGCATTACCGCTACCAGTGGCATCCTTAGCCGGAGCTTCAGCCACTTTAGAATATGTTCTCTCCTGCGTCGCCTGTTCGCCGACAACGTGGGGCACCGCGGTAGTGTCTGGGACCTCCTGATAAGGAGTTGGGTCCACTTTCATGGCGGAAGGTTCAGAGGCTACCTTTGTCGAAGAACCAGTAGGTGCGACAGAAGTTTGGACACTCGGAGTAAGAGGGGCGATGGCGGGAGACGCTTGGACAAACATTTCTTTAATGTTTTTAGAAGCCCCCGATGTTTTGGAGGTCTTCTTCAAACTCACACTAGCCTTCTTCCTAAAACGTACAAAACTATAAGTATAGGAATGAGATGAGCAAAAGACGATGCCGTATGATAAGAATATTACACAATGGTTGGTTCCTTGTTCATCGGGATACCAGTCATTCTTATTTTCTCCGCCTCCAGGGAGGCGATGGATATCCTGGAGGCTCTACCCTCCATCTTCTTTTTCTTGCCTCCGTCGGCAGCATCAGAGGTGGAGCTCTTCCGCTTTCGCGCCAACAGGACCTCGTCGTCGGACACGACAGTGACTTCCTTCATCTTGGGAAGCCATGTTGCCTTCGTCCAAACTCCCAAGTTGTTAAGTGAATTCTAAGTGTTAGACATAAGGGTGTGTGCAAGACGGAAGAACTGGAGTACATGTCATACACGTAAAATAAACGAGTACCTCTGGGCACTTGCCGCCCTCGAACAAGTCGTAGGTGATGGTGAAGACACACTTCCGATCCTTCACCTTGACTATATCCTGGAGGCGAAGCTTGACGGAGTCACTGGAGAAGTTGTCCTTAGAGATCCGGAGGCTATCTTTCCTATACTTGGTGTACTGGTGCATAAGCTTCGCACGATGCTGCATAGGCTGGATCCGCCTGATGAACCAGCACATGGCTAGGTCCAAGCCGGTCAGACCTGTCTCTATGAACCAGTCAATTTGCCTTATGGCACGAGAGGCCTCGTTGTTGGAGGGGAGGAGGGCTTGGGATCTCCATGTCGGGGCTTCAGTCGTGGCCCTGTCGACAAAGTCCGAGTACGTTGTTTCTCAGCCAGCCAGAGGGATATCTGGGTCATATAAATATGTCCTCTGCCAGTTTTTGCAGGACTCATGTCCTACAATGTTGGGGAACCGCCGGCCAGGCCGGATCTTGAAGCTAATTGTACTGCAGTTCCTAAGCTCCTCTTTGCTCACTCCGTCGTCCCTCTTGACGATGAAGAAGTAAATGAACAGATCTTAACTAGGCCTAATTCCTAGGTAACCCTCGCACAGTGCCGTGAAGTTGCTAAGCGCGAGGATGCTGTTTGGGGAAAGGCTCTGAGGTTGAACCCGGAAGTGGCAAAGGACTTCTATGAAGAAGTCGGAGATTGGGAGGGAGATGTCGCGCACGAACTGAGCCTTGAGGTATACCTTTTCTCCGACTAGGGGAGAAGGTACAACCTCGCCGGCCGGCGCCACCCACCAGACTAGGCCCTCTGTCGCAGGGAGGTACCCTTCAGCGAGCATCTCTTTAATATCACCCTCGGAGATGTCCGAGCCGCGCCACACCCCTTTGTGGGAGTCAGCTTCCTCCTCTAGCGGCTCCAGCCCCGCTAGAATTTGGTCGCCGTTGGTGGATTCAACCACCGCAGAACACGGCACCACCAACTCCGGCGGGACGTGAACAGAGCCAGATGTCTTGGTCATGGCCTTGCTCGATGCCGCCATCGACGGAGCACTACTGCTGCTAGACATTGAGATGGATGGAAGGTGACTGAGGATTGGAAATAGGCTAGGGTTTTCTCTATGCACGTGAGGAACTTGACGAGAGGCTTGGCTAGAGGAAGAAGATGACACGAGTAAGAACGAGGTGAAAATATAAATGTCACCACAGTTATAATATATAGTACTCGGAGTCAAGATTCGTGCAAGTTTATCCAACGGATGATGCATGGACAGCGTGTGTGCGGGCGTGCGCGGAAATTTCGCCACGTTCCCACCGCAGCCGCCAACATTTCATATCCTTCATGTGGGAAAAACGTCTATGATTATGTTCTCTGCATGTGTGAGTTACGAGGCATCGCTGACCTATGGTCTACGGCACCCTACTGACACAGGCAGGTGAACAATCCCATCTGAAGATTCTGGCATGGGCGGATCTCGTCTGGCTATGAGAAGAGTATGATGGAAAGCTCAGTGATTCTCCGATTTACATATCAAAGATAGAGAACATCGCAGGGTTCTTAGGATAACTACAAGATATTGCTTGACGAATTGCCAACATTCATCTAGACGGAGCATTCAACTTGAAGAGGCAAGACGGCGCAAGATCTCGGAGTTCTCCAGGGGCTACTTGGGGATATGCTAAATGGGTATCACCATTGCATGTCTCTAATCCGGATAACCCGAGTGGCCCACAGTTGGTAGCAAGGCCTATGTCCTGCTGGGCAGCTAGTTAGATGGATGCAGAAGGGAGGCCCATGCCGGATGAAGGAAGGCTATGGTGGAGTCATCGACGTACCCGGAGCCTTGGATTGCAAAACACATTAGACTAGTTGTATACCGTGTAGGACTCTGTAACCAGTCCGGCTAGGACTTTCCCTGTAACCCTAGGATCTGGCGTCTATATAAGCCGGACCTAGAGGATCCTTTAGGGCATAACGTAGTAACTCAATTCATATCACGCACAGCGAACCGATCCATGTAACCCGGCGTATTGCCGTTATAGTGATTTATAGCAGGAGTAGGATTCCGCCACCGTCGTGGGATCTAAACCTGGTAAGTTGTGTCACCTCGTACCCGCCAACCTTCCGCCTTACCCCATGTCTCTAAACACACTCTGTGAGGACCCCTCCATGGTGTACTCGTCGGCAATACCACGACAATGGAGAAACCCTAGTATGTGATTGAACTGAGATAAAGATTATTATGTGATATTGTTTATTATGTGTTTGTGTTAGATTTCCTTCATCTTGATGTTGGGTGAAGCACGCCACTCAATATTTTCCTCATTGACGACTAGATGGAGGGAACTACTTGTTGGTAGACAGAGGGGTGATAGCACTTACTATGACTATAAAGTTGTTGCCATCCTTTACGTACCAACTTGGGAACCAAGGAGAACTCACGAAACATTGTCCATGCCATGGGATACATCCTACGGGATAAAGTCCCTTAAAAGCGTAGTAATTCGATTGATGTCGATTGCTTGTCTGCTATGGTTATGAGGATAATGTGAACAGTTGTTGCTGCCTATTTGTCCATATATGGATCTCCTCCCACACATATCATAAATGGTCTTATTCATTATAATAATTTTGATCACTCTTTCTAATTACTAGCGGTGGATCCACTACTCCCTGAGAAATCTTTCATCATCTTGCAGACTTCCGTAATCATACTCGCATGCTCTTGTTTACTTACAGCTTTAGTTTACTTATTGTTCTATTATTTGAAAACCCAAAAAGATATTTTACACAAAACTCGCATTTTATATTGTTACTTAGAATGTTATTTAGCATTACTATTTTAGTATCTAGTTCAAGAGTTATTTAGATATTAGACTCCTACTCCCTATGTGATCGGTATCTTTATTTGAAACTAGCTACAAACAATCTGTGCACTTGCAGTCATCAAGCTATTTTCTGGCGCCGTTGCCGGGGAGCTAAGCGCTATAGGTCTTTTAGCTTTTGTTTATTTATTTTAGTTTTGCTGATTTTGTTTTATGATTTATTTATTTGCGGCATTTGTCTTTTTTCTTTTGTTTACAAACCGAAAACCCATAAAAATATTTGTTACTATCATGTTTTCCGAGATGACTACACTTGAACATGAACTTGTAATGGAGGAGTTAAAAGACGCTCAAAAGGAGAATGTGGAGGAAACTCCACTTGAAGAACCTCCACTGAAACTGCATGAACATATTGCTAATGAAGAGGTGATGCTTGACATTTCACCCTCTCAATTAGTGGAAGGTAAGCCCGAAGGTAAGACTATCGCTGAGCTACTTGCGAATTATCTTAGTAAGAATGAACAGGAGCAATATGATAAACCAATTGAATCTCCTACTTCTGAAAATAACTTTCTCCACACAAATAGTATGCATGCCAATGATATCTCATTCTCTAGTAATGATTTCTGATTCCCAAACTTATGATGATTGTTTTGAGGAGGATTCGTGCGTAGACAGTGATTTTGGGGACTTTGGTGAGGAACTAGAAAATGAATCTTTCTATGAATATTGTGATGCTATTAACATGGGACATGAATCCTCATTGGAAGAGGAGGATGAGTATTTTGAATAACAAATGAGCAATATGATGGTAAGAGAAATGTATTCCCAAATAGTGGAATATGCTCAAAAGTTAATTTCTTCGAATACGATAGACGATCCAATTATATGTTCTCAATGTCCGAAACTTGGGCACTACTTTCATTTTCAATGCTCTGATACCTTCAATAAATCTTCAGTGTCTTATAATAATGGTGATACCACTAGTGAAGTATTAGAGTATGTTCTCGTTGAAGGTGCCCATGAGCTGATAATACATGTCATATTACTCCTCTTCATTCTTACTAGAGATTTTCCTCTGAGTCCCAAACTTATGATGACATGGAGTGAAATATAATGCAAAAATTATACACCTTTGAACACTTTCCCTTCAAATTATATTCAAAATCATTTGTTTATGGAGTTAAAGCATCGGTGGCAAACTCGTTATTTTGCATGGATAGAGGGTGCCCCCGACAGATACAGGGGTTATCCTATCCGGTAGATCACAGAGGATCAATAATAGGATCAACGGTTGGTGGGCACGATCCGCGTGACAACTATCTGGACCAATATAGCGTAGCAGCCAAGATGAGCACAGGTGTGAGAGTTTGTCACTAAGAGGGAGGGGAAAACTGAGTATAACTTACAAACCAAGGGCAAAACTGAGTAGAACTTTAAAATCAAGGGAAAAACTGAAAAGGGGGTTCAAATAGAAAACAAAAGGAGATTTAAAAAATGGAAAATGATTCTTTATACAATAAAATACATATTGGGATACATCAAAATATTTGCAATTCAAATATATATATCAGTTTTACAATTATTGCCTCATTCAGACAAATTATGTTTTGGGGAGGGATGTTTTGGGGAGAGGCTTGAGTAGAAATCCATGAACCTTCATAGATATTAGGTGTTTTGAGAAGTGGTGATTTAAGTTAAATTTGATTTATATACATTTGTTATTGTGGCAGGTCACATAATAAGACTCCCTGGGTAGATGCCACTATGTTTTGATCTTTTTGAATTTGTTGTGCATAAAATGACTCAATTAGCTAGCTAAAACCCATTTGTTGACTCTCTGTTTAGCAGCCACCAGAGGGTAAAAGTGAGTATATTGCACATGGAAATGTTAGTACTGGAGGGCAAAACTGAGTACAACCAAACTGCCAATGCTACACTCAAGGGTATAACTGAGAACAACTAAGTGGCCAAGGTTAGACACGAGGGAGAAAACGTGACGCACGGTACGCGTGTCACGGTGCACGGGGTGGTACCGAACATGTGTGGCCGTGCACGTTGCAGTAGAGTATATGGTTACGTGGTGCATGTTGGTGCAACGAAACGTTTCCTCCCTTCACCTTTATAGAGGCCTCATCACTCTCACTCGGTCACTCACTCACGCAACCATCTCCACTGTCCCATCACCTTCTACAAACCCCCAAGAAAACCCCAACCACGCCGGCGATGGTGAAGAACGGTGCGATGGCCATCGTCCCCTCCAAGGCGGCTGACGAGGAGGCCCCCGTCCCCGTACAGTCCCCCGTCGAGGCATTGAAGGCAGCCGCCATCCCCGTCCCTGCTTCCGACGTAGCCGCCAGCAAGGAAGCCCCTGTTCCTGTACAGGCCCCCGTCATTCTCCTGCAGATCCCGCATGGCTGGGACCCCTACGGGGACAACGATTACATCAGGGCGGAGAACCCCTTCGACACCATCTTAGCCGACCCATGGTCGGAGGTAACTAGGGTTTTCTCCCCTTCCTTTGTTCTTCCCCCATTCCCATTGTTGGATGCTAGATCGTGTGTTATTAGGGCTCGGCTGTTCGTATTTTCAATCGTTGGATGATAGGTATTTTCACAATAGCTAATCCTCTTGTGTTAGATCTCGTATTTTGATGAATGCCCCTAGTTGGGATCAATACTAGCACCGATCTATAGTTGGGATCAGTACTAGCACCGATCTGTAGTTGGGATCAGTACTAGTACCGATCTGTAGTTGGTATCAGTATTTGATTTGGTTTGATATTTGGGGATTGGGGAATAATCACGGGATGTCAATCGGTTAATTTATCCAATTAGTCAATCCCGATAATCACGGTATCTCAATCATGTCCTTATTGCACGCTACTGTTTTTCGTAATAGGTGGATAGCAGCGACGTTTGCAACGACGATGAGTCCACGGACACCAAGACTCGTCAGGTGCTTAGGAAGCTGAAGTCTGGCCAGTTCAACGCCTTCTTCACCAACGACGTCTACATGTGCCACTTCTGCACCAGGGGCCTCGCCACCGACTTCAACTCCCTCGTGAGGCTTGCCGAGGACGTGAATACCTGCGGCCTTTCAAAGAACGTCAATTCCTTCAGAGCCCAGCACCAGGCGCTCGGTTTTCACCTCCGCAACCTCCAGAAGGTGGCCATCGAGGAGGTTCGCATGCCCCCAATCAAGCCCAAGGCGCCCAAGATCAAGGGACTAGGCAGTAGGAAGTGGAGGAAGTGCCAGAGGGAGGAGGCGGAGTTCCTCCTAGAGGAGGCCATCAGGGGCCACTGATCTTGTGCTGATGTTGTTGATGTTGTTGCTGTAAAGCGGATTCTTTTGTTTTGTTGTCTGTGTTGAACTTGTAAGCTGCTGCTGAGGAGCCTAATTGTCAAACCTGGTTTAAGTATCGTACTATATAATCCTTTATTAGCTATTTTATCTACATCTGCTCTGTTTATCTACATATTTATGGTGCTGGTTAGATTTGCTGCCAGACTGGGAAAATACGAGGGCCAAAAGGAACCATGAATGAAGAGATAAGCTGCTCTAGATTCGCTGCCTTATTGGGAAAAATAACAACTGTTAGCGACATAAAAGGTAAAATGATCTCTTAAAAAGGCCAATCATAAAAATAACAAAACAAATCTTCCAATTTAGGTGACAGGACACACGTAACTACCATACGCGCCCCACATGGTCCCAGACCACATCCCCCAAAACACGTTCCCAACAAGCCGGCCCCACGCAGTCCAACATGGGGGTCCTACTACGGGACCCGACTGAATGTGGCCCCACTTTTCATCACGTAACGGGGGGTCCTACTTGCTGAATGCGGCCCCACTTGTCAGCACGTAACAGCGAGGGTCCACTAACGGGACCCGACGGAGAGCGAGTTTTAGACCGATGTGAGATTTTCAGACAAGGAGCTGGACAAAAGTGAGGAAAAGTTAAGTGGCTGGGGAAAAGTGAGTACAACAAACAAACCAGGGGCACGGAAATAGAAATCCCTACATATTAATAGTGAAGATAGTATTCTCATAAAATGGCTTATAAAACCCTAAACATATTTCTTGGTATTGTCCTGAACATTTTAGTGAGAATGCACTTATTGTGAGGTGTAAGGCACGGAGTAGATCCATAGTGCCCTATGTTAATAGCTTGCAGGAAATACCATTGGAAAGATGAAGTTCATTCCCAAGAGGAGGATGAACATGAAGAAGAACTACTAATCCTTGAGGATATGCAACTACTGGACATGTGGGAGCAGGTGGATTACTATTCTGGTAATTTGTCAAGTTTATTCGAAGGGATGAGGTAGTATAATGGTAAGCCTAACAAGATTTATGATTATGAATGCATTCCTCTCTTTAAAGAATTTTTATCAACCAATACTCACATAAACGGTAATAATGTAAAACTCTTGGAATACATAGTTTATGAAGGGTCTCATGAGCTGCTTAGGAAATTGGTATTATTATGAAAAGTAGCGATAATGAGGATTTAGCAAGGTATCATAATATTATGGATTATATTGTCAATTATTGTCAAGAACATTTTTGTGGGAATGCACTTGTGATAAAGAGTAAAGGAGCTATGTAAAACAATAGTTCCCAGAACTAACATTTTGCAGGAACCACTGGATAACGAGAAGGAACACCAAAAAGGTAAGGTTGAAGACAAACATCATTATACTAATAATAAGTTTGTTTATAATGCCTCGGTCTCTAGTAATGATTCTTATTGTGTTGAAACTGAAGATAATTTATCTGTGGAGGCTTTATGCCTAGATACTCATTTTGTGAACATTAATAATGATGAACTGGATATAAATCCTTGCAGTATTAATGAGCAGGTTTTGGAGAGCACATCTTTGATGAAATATTTGTTGATGATGCTTATTTTTTTGAGTGGATTGATAACTCTAGAAGTGATGAACTTGTTAGAAAGGGTGATGAACTAGAGAATAGAGACACTTTCAAATTTTTCCCTGCTGCTAAATATGAGTATTATGAAGTGTTCCCTCGTGATAGTGAAGCCCAAGAAGAGTACTATTAATTATATCTCGATGATGCTATTAAAGGAAAAAGGTTTTATTTTACATGTAAATATCTAATCCTTCTATTGAAGATATCTAGGGAGGTATGCTCACCACACATGGCGCATCAATCATCACTTGTGAGAAATAGCACATTTATATATATGACTCCGATGCACCGCAAGCAGGTGAGACTTTGACCAGGCTATAATAGTAAGTGCTCCAAACCTATTTTGGAGGTAAGAATAAATAAATTCTATGGCTCCTATCTATTTAAATAATAATGGAGAAAAGTCTGGCTACTTGGTTATAAGAAAGCGCTTCCCGGGAGGCAACCGGGAAGTCATTAGGTGTCTTTCTTAGTTTTGTGTCTTGAGTCTTCATGCATTCATGTTGCATTGGAATCTTTATTCTTCGCATGATTTGCTATTAGAGTTATCTTGTTGTAGTTTTCAAAAGGTAGAATTTATTGTTACTATGTGTTGCATAACTCGGTGGTACTAAAATTCCTGTTTTATACATGTTGTTGTTGGTCAACAATTTAGACTGTCATTTTTCTGTCAAAACATGGTGTTTCGCTAAGTTTCAGGTTAAGAAAGAATTCTCGAAGAAACGGATTTTTTTTTACGACTATAGTTCCTTTAATGACCAACTATACGGTAGAAATAAAAATTCTGGTCGTATAGTTCTGGCCCTATAGATATTGATGCCTTTATCTAATTTCTTTCGAAGGGTATAGAAGGTTTAACGACCAACTATATGGCGGGAATAAAAATTCTGGCCGTATAGTTGCGGTCTTATAGTTATCGATGCCTTCGTCAAATTTCTTTTCCAAGGTACAGTAAGTTTAACGACCAACTATACGGTGTGACCTTTTTAGTCTGGCCGTATAGTTGCGCCCGTATAGTTGGGAAAACCCTTCAAACGCCAACTGGAAGGTAACCATTGCTCAAAATTTTATTCTTCTTCCTTCTTCTTCTAAAAACCTTGAAACACCACCTAGGAGCTTCTCCCATGTCCTAGAGAAGACGAGCATATGTAAGCAATAAAATTCTACCT
The DNA here is from genome assembly GCA_023614405.1 of Avena insularis. NCBI lineage: Eukaryota > Viridiplantae > Streptophyta > Magnoliopsida > Poales > Poaceae > Avena > Avena insularis. The sequence goes on along the minus strand of CM042687.1, from coordinate 49,919,356 downwards.
CAGAAACCTCCTAGACTGTAATTCTCTATATAAGTTCATGTTTTATTTTTTACTTTCTTTTTGTCAGTTGGGTGAACGAACTTTGTTCGTACACCAAACCGATGCATTTTATTTTGTGTGTTATTTTCGCAGGGACTTAAACCTTGTGTGACGATGTGTACGGTAGTGCCAACCGTGCAAACACTCGCATGAGCCACTTGGTTGCTTCAATTCAACATGCTTACATATTAATGGCTAAAAAAACCTTCCAAACTCGAACTTCTCCCAATTAAGCACATAGGGGTTGCACACTCGTGTTTCATGTTTTGTCTCACTTGCACATCATCAAAATCTGGGAGTATGTACAACTCTTGGACCTAGTTTGTTGACTTAAGCGTGGTGCTTAGGTTGATGAGCCGACTCAGTGGAACTTGTATTTTTATCACTTGTGAGCTAACCTTCGTGCCTTCAAAAACACAAAATGTTTTATTTTCTCTTAGTTTACAAGCAGGTTCTCAAGGAAGGTAGCCACCAGGCTATATCAAGAAATATACGTTAAAGCAAAGATTCTTTGTCCATCAAAAGAGAGGTTACTTGTACCTCAACGGTAAAGTGTGTCACCCTTGTTTTCAACTAAGCTTGGGGAGGTAATCACTTATCACACTCTCTTTTGGAAATTGTATTTTCTCTTTTCTTTGGTGATATTACTCAAGTTTGGTTCTTGCAAATTTCTAATCTTGGGGAGGTTACTTCTACATGTGTAGAGTCTTGTGCAATGTTCATATTCGATGAAGAAATAATGCAATCATGTATCCTGTTGTTTTTGAATGCTTGCTTAAATGAGTCTAGTTTTGTGTTTATATGGGGATACACTTTCTCATGATAGGCACTATAGGAGTTGACTTAGAGCTTGTATGCATCTTGCCAAATTGTTTATCAAGCTTGTGACAATATTTGTGATCCTCTAGAAAACATTGCCACAATATCTACACTTGGAAAGAATGAATACTTGATCAAGATCTTTTGAAATTTGTTGGTTTTCCCTAATAGCTTTGTCTTAAATAAATAAGTTATGCTCGACCCCATAGTGTCAAAACAATAGACTTGATAGTTTGCTTACGGAAGGAGTTGTCAATTGGAAATGATATTTCAAAGTTTTGAGTTAGATGCTAAATAAGGTGTTGTTTAATTATCTTAAGATTTAGCCTTAAAAATACTCAACACCATAGATGTGATGATCGACTTGATAGTACTCTTTGAAAGGATTTGTTTGAAGAAACTAATGTTTAGTGGTAATTGAGATGCATGCCAAATCTTGACCTGTTGATTAAAGTATGATATTTCTTTATGCGTGTCTGCACCACTGTCGCACAACATGGGATGCTAACAACTCTGTTGTCTTTGAATAATCCAAAAGGCAGAAACTCTTGGAGTTTGGCTATGAGTTGCCCAACATATGTAGAAGAAATGCTATATTTGGGTATGCATTGGTATTCTCATGGGCCTGCGTTCAAATAAAAAGAGGGAATACTCCTCTGACTGTTATGAGAAATCATTATACTAAAAAGGGAAACCTTGGTAATGGTCACGAGTATCCATTCTTAGCATGTACAGTCTGATTAAACACACTAAGTTTGGCATGATCTCATTACTGATGAACTGAAGTTTTATAAAGACAAAGAATAGAAAATGAGTGTTTGATAGCCCTGATTCATTGATGTGGATGACCAAATGAGAAACTCTAATGCTATGCTTCTTTTGACATATTCTTGCATTTTCTTTTTTCATAAATCTCGTTACTAAGAGATAAACTTTCTGAAATCTCAATAACTGATGTTTGCACTTGAGAGCCTTAACTAGATGACATGATTAGGTAGAATCGAGAAACTTTATTCCTATTTATGCTTGACATTTATTTGTGACTAAGTTTTGTCTCATAAAAATAATATGAAATAAGAGGATCACAAGTTTGTTTACAGGTTAGATTCACTGTTGACATGGAGCATATAAGTTTTGATGAATCTTTAGTGGTCTTTATAACTGAGCTTGTATTGCCTTGTATGAGTACATGTTTACTCTCTTTGATCTTGCAAGAAAAATAAGGATGCAAGGCATACTAAAGTTTCAGTGACAAGAAAAATTCCCCTCATATTATTTATCGACAGTTACTGCTCGGGACGAGCAGTGTCTAAGCTTGGGGAGGTTGATGAGTGGAATTTATGTACACTTTATAGAAGTATTTTATGCATATCAAACACCCATCTCATGCTTTATGTAGCTGCAGTTATGCCAAATATGCATGGTTTCTGTTATCCATTCATTCTCATATGAGATTTGCACATTTAGTAGTTTAGGTAGAATTTTATCCCTCTTCCTTGTCTTTGACATTTGTGTAGGTGTTGATTATGATTATGGATAAAACAAAGGAAAAAGGAACAAAGGAAGCATAGTATGGAGGAGCTACAGGGACCAGACTTAGCCATTTGAGAGGTTGAAAAGGTGACTTTTTAACTTCTCAAAATAAATATCCAAGGCCACTCGGTTGTAGCCCTCATCGAGAAAAATCCGACGAGTCCAAGAACACCCAAAACGGAGTTCGTATGAAGAAATGGCGGCCAAAATACAAAAGAGTGTAGAAGGTTTAACGAGCAACTATACGGCGGGAGCATTAATTCCGGTCGTATAGTTGCGATCGTATAGTTGCTAAAAATGTCGCAAACGATGGGATTTCGTCCCTGAAAGCTCTAGAACCTTCCCAAAGTCATATGACGGTATTGGGGGAACCCTAGGGCACCCCCAAGGCCTATATAAAGGATGGAGGAGCCAAGAGAGAGCCACCAATCCATATTCTCCACCATGGCGGAGCCCTGCTGCCGTGCCACCGCCATCGACGCCTCCAATCAGATCTACACTATCACCATCACACAAGAGGATAAGGGACTAGGATCTTGAAGGCCTCCACATCAATGTTCATCATCATCTTCATCAACAAAGTCTTCATCATCGATCGCCTTTGGTTACTTGTTGTAATTCTAGACTGATTCTTGGATTTGCACTTGTTCTCAATTGTATCATCATACTTCATCCATATCTATCCATGATGTTGATTGCCTTCATGTGTGAGTAGTTTCCTTTGTTCTTGGGGAGATGGAGAAACCCTAGTATGTGATTAAACTGAGATAAAGATTATTATGTGATATTGTTCATTATGTGTCTGTGTTAGATTTCCTTCATCTTGATGTTGGGTGAAGAGCGCCACTCAATATTTGCCTCATTGAGGACTAGATGGAGGGAACTACTTGTTGGTAGACGGAGGGGTGATAGCACTTATTGTGACTATAAAGTTGTTGTCATCCTTTACGTACCAACTTGGGAACCGAGGAGAACTCACGAAACATTTTTCATGCCATGGGATACATCCTACCGGATAAAGTCCCTTAATAGCATAGTAATTCGATTGATGTCGATTGCCTGTCTACTGTGGTTATGAGGATTATGTGAGAAGTGGTTGCTGCCTATTCGTCCATATATGGAGCTCCTCTCACACATATCATAAATGGTATTATTTATTATAATAATTTTGATCACTCTTTCTAGTTACTAGCGGTGGATCCACTACTTCCTGAGAACTCTTTCGTCATCTTGTAGACTTTCGTAATCAAAATCGCATACTATTGTTTACTTACAACTTTAGTTTACTTACTATTCTCTTATTTGAAAACCCAAAAACATCTTTTACACAAAACTCACATTTTATATTGTTACTTAGAACGTTATTTAGCATTACTATTTCAGTATTTAGTTCAAGAGTTATTTAGACTTCAGACTCCTACTCCCTATGGGATCGATATATTTATTTCGAAACTTGCTATAAACGATATGTGTACTTGCAGTCATCAAGCGATAAGGGATAGTCCCTGACCTAGCCGTCACTTTATCCACTCCAAATCGGGCTAGACAGGATCTAGTAGTCCCATCCCCGTGCTCCTTCCTGTACGTTGGATACCGGTAGAGGCATTGCACGTGCGGCGCTGGAGACAAAGGGACCTCGCAAAGGAGTTCGTGGGGATCCATAGGAGCTGTTCGTGGGATCGATCGGCACTGCATCAAATGGCGCGCTTCATCGATAATCCGCACCTATGCATCTAGTGGTAAATCTCGTGGCCTATTACCTGAGCTGGATCTTAGGAGCTCCGTGTTAGATAAAAGTTTTTATTATCGGCCCGTGGCCCAACACATTCCTCCCAAGATGTAATAGTGACCTTAGGTAGAGCTAGCAACCATTCCTTAGCCTTTCCTCTAAGATAGAAAAGAAACAAACATAATTTAACAACATTTGGATCAATATCCTTAATACTCATCATGTCGCAAATTTTAGTAAATGTATTTAGGTGCAAACCTGAATCATTAGAAGATGAGCCTCCAAATTGTTCTGCTGAACCAAACTCAAAAGGTTATTCTTATTTTCATATGCTTTCGCATCAACACCAGGCTAGGTAATTTTATATGTTTTTTTGTTTTACCTTCGTTTACCAGACCAATCTAGTTTATTTTATATCATAGGTTTATTTAATGGATGGAGATAGGCCAGGTTTGAAGATCCACCTGCAACTGCACATCATATGGGATAAAAGATAATAATTGGAGCAGCCATGTGTAATGTTTCAATAGATATAATCTTTATGGGCAGCACGTCCTAATATACTAGATCCCCTGCGAGCAGCATGCATAGAAATAGTCTTTTGATCCAATTGGTTGTACCACTAAGCACCGGGTTATGTACAGTTATTAAGTGATAAACACATATCGCCTTAAGGAGATATATTGCTGTTGTTGTTTTTTAGGAATGATATTGTTGTTGTTCCCGAATGGGTCGCTAAGCAAAGACCGAACATCCCTTTCTGTCATTGGGTTTCCTATGAGATCGCCTCTAGCCAAGTATATCACCTCAAGCCTTGATCGATCTCGGGGGTGTGTACCTACAAGTCAAAAGATCGAGGCAAGAGACAAATAAACAAAAGATACATATCCCTTATTCAAACAATACACAATACTCCCATATACTAGATGCACATAATTGTTGCAAGGTTTCTCCCCAACCCGTAGCCTGTTAGGACTACTCACTCATAAAAATGAGATCAAGGATAGAAAACATTGTGCAAAATACTTAGACTGAAATCAAATATTCTTACAATGGTCGCCGAATCACAAGGATATCTCAAGTACAAAGTAATGGCTATGGCTAATAGAGAGGACGGGGGTGGAAGGGATGAACTATGGTGTGGATCTCCTTTAATGGTGTTGTGGTGCAATCTGAGAATGATGGCCCTCTGCACAATGGCTAGGACCTCTGTCAACACCCGGATTTTTAATCCCAGATGCCTGTTATGCCATACATCGCAATCCCAGGATTACCATTTTTGCGAGACATAACAGATTGGTACCATAGTTCATCATCCATTACAAACCATAATAAAGGTCTTACAAATAAAGGATCTCATGATCCAGTCTTAATACAATCAACGCAGCGGAATAATAATAAAGGTAGCATGGTCAAGGCTCCATCTTTAGGGTCACATGCAATGCAGACGATGGGAGATGATCCTAGTTGTCATAGACCTCCTGCTGTCCATCATCCTGGTAGTCCTCCTCATAGTCTGGCCATGGGAATAGCCAGGGACAAAGCCATGAGTACTCTTTAAGTACTCACAAACTATCACTAACAAGTAAAGTAGTTCGAGTAGGAATCCTAAGCTCTAGGTTTATTTGCAAAATGGCAGGTTTATTTCATACTGAGTTTAGAAGTAAACACAACTAGTTTAATGTTCTACAACACCTAAGTGGGAACTTAGTTTTCAGGTTCACACCCCTGTTGTGGTCAAGTCAAAGTCATAGTTTATTTCACAAGTCATTTTGAAAACATCTGACGATGGAACAGTATGACCACTCCAACAGTCCATGACCGCGGACGCAGCTATTCGAATAGTTTGACACTCTGCAAAGGTGGTACACTTTCACCACAACATTCGATACATCTGTCAGGGATAACCCTGAATCATCAAACTTAGTATGCGGATAATCAATCCTAACCTTTCAATTTCACACCCTAGTATAGGCACCTCCCCTATGAGTTTGGCCTCCCAACCATGGACATCTTCCATCCTGGGAACTACATAGGTGGACATTCACATTCACGAGGTAGCCTCAGCTCAGCCTCTTCCGCAAGGGAACCCATACTAAGACATATAAACTTCCAGTCAAGCCCTACCCAATTCGGGTATTGTGGTTGTATGGTAAAATTGGAATGGTATCGCATCCGAACCCAACCATCAGTTTTTATAAAGGGTCAAGGATCATGCCTCAACATTTTCATCATCAATTCATCTGGTGTTCATAACACATGTCAAAACATTTCAATAGAATAAATCTTCATTCCAAGGTTTTCATAATCATTTCCACCCAGTATTCCCATCTAAAGTGATCAACTTTTATGCTAAGAACTAGCCACTAAAGTTGAGGGTATTCACTAATGAAAGGTGCTAATCAGGTGTAACTATCCAAATCTAGTCTCATGCCTTAGTATGACATCTAGTTCTAACTACTTAGGCCTAGCTTTATGCTCTTTATGCTATCTATACTATTTTTCCAATACTCACAAAGAACTAACTAAAAATAAAGAACTTTGGTAAAGATAAAATAATAAAGCTTGCAAGTCAAACTTGGGATTGGTATAATCAAGGTTGCATAACCAAAGCACGCCTAGTGCATCTTGCATAGGTTATCTTGAAATTTGTGATGGCTTGCATAGGTAGCATGCAAAGTTCTAGCTTGCATAGTTAAGAAACTTGCAAGTGTTAGCTTGCATAGTTAACTTGTAGTGTTAGGCTTGCATAGTTAAGCTTTCCCTTAAGAAACTTGCAAATGTTAGCTTGCCTTGAGTAGTGCAGTGGTTGAAGTTTTCTTCTTCTTCGTAGTACTCCTCCTCGTATCATTGGTCGGTACTAGTGTCTATAAATGAATACGAGGTACACAATCACCAAACAATACTTAACTACCTCTACTTAGAACACAAGGGCTCACACTATATGATCTAGCATCATCACAAGAAATAAAGACCTAGTCTTATTTATTTTATTTTGGGAAAGTAATTTCTACTCGTTGAAAACTACTTAAGATTTAATATTCTCCAATTAAAATATGGGATCATGTTGACACATGTCATCACCACATATTCTAATACTTGGGAATGTGATTTAAAGTGGTGGTCATATTTTATAAAGTTTAAAATTACTATTTTATACAATTAAATTGACTAGAAATGTCTATAAAGCATTCTTTTAGTACTAGTCCAAGATCACTACATGTAAACCTAAATATTTTTACATATTCAAATAGATCTGATCAAATATGATATTTGAGAGTTGGAATCAACTCAAAAGCATTTATGGTTGATTTGAAAAATGTTTGAATGTGGAAAAGTCTTTGTCCTGTTATTTTTACTATAGGTGATCTATAAATTCAAATGGTTTGAATCCATCAGGCTTGCATTGATAATTCGAATACCCTTCTAGCAAATTGGAATCATGCAATTTGGTTCAGTAACTCTCATTGAATTGAATTTCAAAGTCACTGACTGAACTAGGGTTTAACTAAAATGGAAAATGACTATTTGAATCACTGGGCTACGCGTGGGAAAGGAAATAGGCCGGCCCAGCTACACTGCAAGCACAATGGGCTGCTGACAGGGGGTCCTGCTAGTCAGTGGCTCATTTAACCCGAAGCGGTAAGTTTCAATCTAAGCCATGCGATTAAAACAAGATCTATGGATGTGGTCGTCATCTCTGGCGGATAGCTCCAGCGAGACTGAACCCTAATGTCGACGGTGGGGGTACGCAGTGGCTCACCTGGGCTCCAGCTAGGGTCGGCGATGGGGACGAACGACGTTGTCAACGACATCGGTTCGAACGCTGGTTGCGGCAGCTCCTGGGGTGGCTCCAATCGACGACTCCTCTCCTCCTCTGCAGCGGCGCACTCCGGTGAAATTACGGCAGGCTGGAGCTTTCCTTGCTCCGGGGAAGGGTCAGGGGTGGTTCTGAAAGAGAGGGGAGTGATATGTTGTGAATAATGAGGGCTGAGGTGGCCTCTATTTATACACCGGAGAGAGGGGCAGAGCGGCATGGGCTGGGCTCGTCGGTGACGATGATACAGAGGTCTAACGGCATGGTTGAGGGCATAGGACGGTGCGGTGTCTCCTGGCGATCATCACTGGCATCAAGGCGCGGCACGTGGCGGTCGAGAACAGTCAGGCGCGGTCCATGCTTTGTGCATAAGCGGCGGTGTTTGAGACAGCGTAAAGGGATTTTGTGTCGCATGGCGGTGAACGGGCATGTCTGGGAGGTAGCTAGGGTCATGGCGAGTGCATGTACGCATGGTGAAGGCGAGGCGCGGCGTGTGCACGCGTGTCGGCTGCGGCGCTCTCGGCATGGTTGCAGAGAACTGGGGGCGGTGAATTTCTGGTGGTCCATGGCTTAGCTGCAATCGAGGGGTGGACAGGGAGTGGCGGTGGACGGTGGCATGTCTCCTAGACATCGTGGACGGACGCGTCGCTTCCTCCTGCGAGCTGTCCATGGTCGACCGGCGGTGAGCTTCGAGCGGCACGGCACTGGTGCAAATGGTAGAGGGGTAGCTTCTTCAATGCGATGTTGGGCACTAGGGGAGACCAGGGAAGTGAATTGGGGGCAATGGGTTGATCAATTACTGCTCACCACAGTAGAAGTTAGGCAAGTTTGATCTGTGTCTGCTAGGTGTTTGATGAAATGGCCGCATGAATTTAACATTTAAATTTTTGGATGAATTTTGGTGAGTGATCTGGTCATATGCTTGGTAGTATCTGGTTGCTTGGGTTTGGCAAGGTGCATTGATTTGGTTGGTTTTTGAGAAATGGCCATCTTAGTATCTATTAAGGATTCAATTTTGAATTGTCCTTTAAATAGAATTGGAAATTGTTTCTGTTGGTTTGTAAAGTGGGCTTGGGTTCATTGTTACTTGGTCTAGCAAGGGGTGGAAAGAATTGGATTTGTTTCTGTTAGAAATCTTTGACTAGGAACACCCAAAGTGGTCTAGTGAACAAGTTTGGCCAAAATGACCATTTGCTCATATTTCTTATATTTGATTTTCTCTTCATTTGATTCTGCTTAGAAATGATCTAGATGATATTGTTTTCATCTTTAAACCAATCCTTATCATTTATAGCAATCAAACATGGCATTGCAAGAATTCATGCATTAATCACACACACACATGCATTCATATTAATTTTAAAAATAAAAGTTTTTGTTAACCCTAAACTTGGGTGATTAGAACTTGATAATCTTGTTTAAAATTTTTGGGATGTAACAAACCTTCCCTCCTTAAACAAAATCACTCCCCGAGATTTAAGAAAAAATAAAACTAGGAACTAAAGAGATCTGGAAACTCGGTCCTAATATAATCTTCTCCCTCCCAAGTAGCTTCTTCTTCAGTATGGTTACTCCACTAGATCTTGAGAACTTGATACTCCGGGTCCTGGTGGTTCTGAAGGCTTCTTCTTAAATACGAATGGGTACTTCATGATAAGTTAGGTCCTTGTTGATCTCTATGGTTTTGTGATCAATATTCTTGAAAACTTTGGTCTTCTTCGGGACTTCTAGGCATTTGCGAAGTAATGAGATATGGAACACGTCATGCACGGCTGACATCTCCTAGCGGCAGTTCCAGTTGATATGATACTTCTCCTCGGCGATTCAAAATCTTGAAGGGCCCAATATATCTGGGTGCTAACTTCCCTTCCACTTGGAAACGTTGCATTCCTTTCAAGGGTGATACTTTCAGATACACAAAATCTCCAATAGTGAAGGCTAGATCTCGACGTCTCTTGTCGGCATAACTCTTCTGTCTAGATTGGGCGGTCTTAAGGTGCTCACAGATCTTGTGAACTTTCTCTTTGGCTTCTCTTAGGATGTCGGGTCTGAAAATCTGACTCTCTCCTACTTCCGACCAATTCAGTGGGGTACGACACTTCCTTCCATACATAAACTCAAATGGGGCAATTTGCAAACTGGCTTGGTAACGGTTGTTGTATGAGAATTCTGCGAAAGGCAGACAATCCTCCCATTTAGATCCATATTCTAGCACACCACCTCTCAACATATCTTTGAGTATCTGGTTTACTCGCTTTATTTTCCATCAGTCTGCGGGTGATAAGCTGTGCTGAAATCCAGTCTGGTTCCTAATCCTTCTTGGACTTTCTTCCAAAACCTCGAGGCAAACTGAGTTCCTTGATCCGACACAATGTTCTTGGGGATTCCATGCAAACTGACTATCCTAGCAATGTATAACTCTACTAGCTTCGAACTTTGGTAAGTGGTCTTGATAGGTATAAAATGGGCTACTTTGGACAGTCTATCCACTATGACCCAGATAGAGTCATTTCTCCTACTAGATGTAGGAAAACCGGTGATAAAATCCATTCCAACTTCATCCCATTTCCATTCCGGAATCTGCAATGGTTGCAAAAGTCCTGCGGGTCTCTGATGTCCCGCTTTGACTCTTTGATAGATATCACATTTGGCTATGTAGCTTCTGATTTCTCTCTTCATCTTATGCCACCAAAATTGCTCCTTCAAATCCTAATACATCTTGGTTCCTCCCGGGTGGATAGAATAAAGAGTATCATGGGCTTCTTGCAAAATAGCTTGCTTCAACTCAGAATCTGCGGGCACACAGATGCGTCCTTTGTACCATAGAACTCCTTCTTCATCTTCGGTGAATCCGGGTAGCTTCCCTGTATCGATACGACATTTGATTCCATCGATACTAGCATTTCCTTTCTGCGCCTCCTTGATCTGACTGCTCAAAGTGGGTTGAAGTTCTATGCTAGCCAAAAATCCTTCACTAACTAGCTCCACTCTGAAATTTTCCATCTCCTCATGCAAACTTGGCTGGGCTTCTTTTATCATGGTGTTCAATCGACACGGCAATCTGCTAAGAGCATATGCTACCACATTGGCTTTGCCGGGGTGATAGTGAATGTCAAGGTCATAGTCCTTGATTAACTCTATCCATCTCCTTTGCCTCATATTTAGCTCCTTCTAGGTGAAAATATACTTCAGACTCTTGTGATCCGAATAAATCTCATAGCGGTTACCCATGAGGTAATGCCGCCATGTCTTCAAGGCTAAAACTACGGTTGCTAGTTCGAGGTCATGGGTAGGGTAATTCTGCTCATGTTGCTTCAGTTGTCGGGACATATAGGATATGACTTTGCCTTCCTGCATCAACACACATCCGAGACCAATCTTGGATGCGTCACAATACACATCAAAAGGCTTCTTGATATCCGGCATAATCAAGATTGGGGCTGAAATCAATCTCTTCTTGAGCTCTTGAAAACTTGCTTCACATTTGTCCGTCCATTCAAACTTCTTATCTTTCTTCAACAACTGGGTCATGGGTCTTGTGATGCTCGATAATCCTTCTACGAACTTGCGGTAATATCCCGCTAATCCGAGAAATGCGCGAACTTGGGTTTGAGTGGTTGGGGCTTGCCATTCTTCAACATCCTTAATCTTGGCGGGATCGACAGCAATTCCTCCTGCCAACACGATGTGTCCTAGGAATCCTACTTCCTTTAACCAAAACTCACATTTGCTAAACTTGGCATACAACTGATGCTCTCTAAGGGTTTCAAGGATGGTCCTCCGGTGTAGCTCATGGTCTTCTTCTAATTTGGAATAGATGAGAATATCATCGATAAAAACAACGACAAACTTATCCAGGAAGTTCATAAAAATCTTATTCATGAGATTCATGAAATAAGCGGGGGCATTGGTTAATCCAAAATACATGACAGTGTACTCATACAATCCATATCTGGTGGTGAAGGCAATCTTTGGAATATCCGTTGTGCGAATCTTGATTTGATGATAACCAGTTCTAAGATCAATCTTAGAAAACACTTTGGCATCGGTCAACTGGTCAAACAGATCTTATATCTTCGACAGAGGGTACTTGTTCTTAATGGTGACATCATTCAGCTTCCGATAATCCGTGCACAAACGGTTACCTCCATCTTTCTTATCCACAAACAAAACAGGTGATCTTCATGGCGACGCACTTCGTTGAATCAAACCTATCTCCAGCATAGCATCCAGTTGCTTCTTTAGCTCCACTAATTTAGAAGGGTTCATACTATAAGGTCTCTGAGCTATGGGTCCAGTTCTAGGGATTAGTTCAATGATAAACTCGATATCTTGATCTGGGGGCATACCGGGTAATTCATCTGGGAATACGTCGGGGTATTCATAGACTACTCTAACTTAGTCAATGTTTGTTTGGGCTAGAATCTTGTTACACTTGAATTGACGGGGCAAAGTCTCAGGTACATGCTCTACTGATACTCCAGTGGTACTAGTCATGGTTATAGCTTTCTTGGCATAGTCGATTAATCCTTTATGTTTCTACATCCAATCCATTCCTAGTTCTACCTCCAAACCTTTGGTTCCAAGTACTATTAGATTAACATAAAAATCTATTCCATGGATTCTGACAGGTATGGCCTTGCAAATTTGTCTAGCTTTGGTGGTTGAACCAAGTATTTGAACTATCATAACATGCTTCAGTTTTGTTGGTTGACTCTTACTAGTGCATGCAAATTCTTATGTAACAAACGAGTGTGATGCTCCAGAATCAAACAACACTCTTGCAAGTACTAAGTTAACAGAAAACATACCCAGCACGACATCTAGCACTTCCTGAGCTTCTTCGGCATTCATGTGAAACAGACGTCCCTGGGGAAAATCTCCTTCCAGGGTGAACACGGCGTTGCTGCTGAGTTGGTGCATTCACATTGGTGGCTGCTGCAAGCTTCTTGGGGCACTCGTTGGAGTAGTGACCCTTGACTCCTCATTCAAAACAAGTAATCAGAGACTTGTCTTTTCCTCCAACAGGCACGGCATTGCTTCCAGTCCTTGCGGCAGTATTGCTGTTGGTGTTGTTGTTGTTGTTGGACCTGGGTGGTGCACGGTTGAAATTGTTGGAGTTGTCGGGGTTGTTGTTGTGGTTTCCTCCGGGCATTGGATTTCCTCCTCCACGGTTGGGATAGTTCGGACGGGACATAGGGGGTCTATTGTTTCTCGGGGCATATCCTGCAGATGGGTTAGGGCGATACTTCGGGGTATGGTGGGGTCCTGGTTTATGCATCATTCGACGCTTAAGATTCTCATTGGCTTGGTTGATCTTGCCTTCCATCTGGATTTCAGAATCCACTAAGGCTTCAAGGTCAGCGAAGGGAATGTTGACTAGCACTGTCTGCATCTCATCATGCAGACTATTCAAGAATCTCTCCTTCTTCCTGGCTTCAGTACCAATCTCATCAGGGGCATACCCAGACAGAGACAGAAATTTGTCACGGTACTCTACCACAGTCATCCTTCCCTGCTTCAGCTCCTTGAATTCATCCCTCATCAATAGAATCAAACCTGGTGGCACATGGGTTCGGCTGAACTTGAGATTGAATTCATCCCAGGCCATCATATGTCCTCCATTCATGGTGCGAATGCTATTCCACCAAGCTCTTGCATCACCTGCCAGATAATGGGTGGCAAACAATACTTTCACATTGGCCTCCACTCCTGCGACTTCTAAGTTGTTGTCCATGGTCTGCAGCTAGTCATCAGCATATAATGGCTCTTTAGACTTACTAAATATGGGGGATTGGTGTTTTCAAAGTTCTTAAGATTGGATCCATGGTTATCCTGGTTTACATGGCCTTGATTATTATGGGTCATCTGAGCTATCTATTTAAGGGTGGCTAAATTAGCTTGACATTTAGCTCTTCCAGCTTCACGGTCAGCAACCAACATTTGTGGGATTTGCAGCATTGGATCCTGATATGAGTTGCTCCCTCCGCGAGGCATCTAAAGATTAAGATAGATCATAAGACAAGAGGGAAATTTCTAAGATTCATGGATTTGTTTTTGAAAATCTTTTAAACTTTGAGTTTGACTCTGGTTTTGCCAACTAGCAACATTCTTTTCATTCATTCATTCATAGCACCCAATACAAACACACACCACACTAAGGTAACAGATGGTTTTAGGAACCATTTTGTGAAGCTACGATACAGTGGGACCGGATACAACTCACACCTATGATAGTGCTCAAGTGATACTACTCATCGGAACCGGTGGCTTCTTCATCATCAATGAAGGCGGAATCATCATCATCAGGGTGGAAGTCCATGTCGAGGTCCTCTAGGTAGTCATCATCATCACTGAGGTAGGAGTAAGGATCTCCATGAATATCTTCCCCTTTGTTCTCCCTCTCCTCAAGCTGCATGTCCCGCTCATGGATGGTCTCCTCCAAAGATGACACCTTGTGACGAAGGCGGGCAATGATGCGATCCTTGTTGTCAAGCTGACGACCACGTGAAGAGCACTCCTTCACAAGGATGGCGAGGGTCTGGTCCTTCTTGACTGCAATGGCATGGTTGTGGTTGGCGTAGGCGCGGGCGTTGTCCAACTCCTTCTGCCTGTTATACAACATGAAGTCGAGATGATACACCTGATGCTTCAGCTCTGGATGGCTTGGTACCTCCAATGGTTGTCCCATAGCATCACGCCTTGCGTAGTAAGAAAAGTGAGTGACATTGATCTGGTTGACGCTTTGCCCACACAGACGGGAAAGAGCCTCCTGCATAGCCCTGGCAAGTCCGTCTATCTAGTTTTCTCCCTCAACCTGAATTGGATCCCCTCTGTGGTCGGTGCCTCCATCTTGCCTCTGAGGTTTGCAACTATCAGCCACTGTAGTTCTCCTCCTTGCTGATCATTGTGATGTTCTCCAAAGAACTCGGGGTGTGGGTGCTCAAGAAGTTCCGATAGTTGGATTAATCACGCTCGAAGATGAGCTATCCTTCATTGCCCAACTGGTAGAACTTGCTATACTTGAGTTCCATCTATAAGAATGTAGGATGATTAAGTTAGTGACATGATCAAGTGTGTCAAATTTTATGTAGGATTGTAAAAAAATGAGGAACATGAATTTTATTAAAAGAATCTCAGTGATAAGAATGAGAATAGGTTTTCATAAATACTCACTTCTTTTGTTTTGAAACTAAGTTTTTGGTTCGAGCGTCCATTATAACTAGGGTCTCCTATGGTCAGGATGGCTCTGATACCAACTTGTCAACACCCGGATTTTTAATCCCAGATGCATGTTATGCCATATATCGCAATCCCAGGATTACCATTTTTGCGAGACATAACAGATTGGTACCATAGTTCATCATCCATTACAACCCATAATAAAGGTCTTACAAATAAAGGATCTCATGATCCAGTCTTAATACAATCAATGCAGCGGAATAATAATAAAGGTAGCGTGGTAGAAGCTCCATCTTAAGGGTCACAGGCAATGCTGACGATGGGAGATGATCCTAGTTTTCATAGACCTCCTGTTGTCCATCATCCTGGTAGTCCTCCTCATAGTCTGTCCATGGGAATATCCCGGGACAAAGCCATGAGTACTCTTTAAGTACTTGCAAACTATCACTAACAAGTAAAGTAGTTTGAGTAGGAATCCTAAGCTCTAGGTTTATTTGCAAAAAGGCAGGTTTATTTCATAATAAGTTTATAAGTAAAGACAACTAGTTTAATGTTCTACAACACCTAAGTGGGAACTTAGTTTTCATGTTCACAACCCTGTTGTGGTCAAGTCAAAGTCATAGTTTATTTCACAAGTCATTTTGAAAACATCTGACGACAGAACAGTATGGCCACTCCAATTGTCTATGACCGCGAACACGGCTATTCGAATAGTTTGACACTCTCTAGAGTTGGTACACTTTCACCACAACATTCGACACATCCGTCAGGGATAACCCTGAATCATCATACTTAGTATGCGGATAATCAATCCTAACCTTTCAATTACACACCCTAGTATAGGCACCTCCCCTATGAGTTTGGCCTCCCAGCCATGGACATCTGCCATCCTGGGAACTGCATAGGTGGAAATTCACATTCACGAGGTAGCCTCATCTCAACCTCTTCCTCAAGGGAACCCATACTAAGACATATAAACTTCCAGTCAAGCCTTGCCCAATTCGGGTATTGTGGTTGTACGATAAAATTGGAATGGTATCGCATCCGAACCCAACCATCAGTTTTTATAGAGGGTCAAGGCTCATGCCTCAACATTTTCATCATCAATTCATCTGGTATTCATAACACATGTCAAAACATTTCAATAGAATGAAACTTCATTCCAAGGTTTTCATAATCATTTTTACCAAGTATTCCCATCTAAAGTGATCAACTTTTATGCTTAGCACTAGCCACTAAAGTTGAGGGTATTCACTAATGAGGGGTGCTAATCAGGTGTAACTATCCAAATCTAGTCTCATGCCTTAGTATGACATATAGTTCTAACTACTTAGGCCTAGTTTTAAGCTCTTTATGCCATCTATACTATTTTTCCAATACTCACAAAGCACTAACTAAAAATAAAGAACTTTGGTAAAGAAAAAGAATAAAGCTTACAAGTAAAACTTGGATTGGTATAATCAAGGTTGCAAAACCAAAGCATGCCTAGTGCATCTTGCATAGGTTATCTTGCAATTTGTGATCGCTTGCATAGGTAGCATGCAAAGTTCTAGCTTGCATAGTTAAGAAACTTGCAAGTGTTAGATTTCATTGTTGACTTGTAGTGTTGGTCTTGCATAGTTATGCTTGCCCTTAAGAAACTTGCAAGTGTTAGCTTGCCTGTAGTAGTGCAGTGGTTGAAGTTTTCTTCTTCTTCGTAGTACTCCTCCTCCTCGTATCCTTGGTCGATACTAGCGTCTATAAATGAATATGAGGTACACAATCACCAAACAATACTTAACTACCTCGACTTAGCAAACAAGGGCTCACACTAGATGATCTAGCATCATCACAATCATCACAAGAAATAAAGACCTAGTCTTATTTATTTTAATTTGGGAAATTAATTTCTACTCATTGAAAACTACTTAAGATTTAATATTCTCCAATTAAAATATGGGATCATGTTTACACATGTCATCACCACATATTCTAATACTTGGGAATGTGATTTAAAGTGGTGGTCATATTTTATAAAGTTTAAAATTACTATTTTATACAATTAAAGTGACTAGAAATGCCTATAAATAATTCTTTTAGTACTAGTCCAAGATCACTACATGTAAACCTAAATATTTTTACATATTCAGATAGATCTGGTCAAATGTGATATTTGAGAGTTGGAATCAACTCAAAAGCATTTATGGTTGATTTTTGAAAAATGTTTGAATGTGGAAAAGTCTCTGTCTTGTTATTCTTACTATAGGTGATCTATAAATTCAAATGGTTTCAATCCAACGGGCTTGGATTGATAATTTGAATACCCTTCTAGAAAAATTGGAATCATGCAATTTGGTTCAGTAACTCTCTTTGAATTGAATTTCAAAGTCACTGACTGAACTAGGGTTTAACTAAAATGGAAAATAACTATTTGAATCACTAGGCTACGCGCGGGAAAGGAAATGGGCTGGCCCAACTGCACTGCGCGCGTGCAGCGGGCTGCTGACAGGGGGTCCTGCTAGTCAGTGGCTCATTTAACCCGAAGCAGTAAGTTTCAATCTAAGCTGTGCGATTAGAACAAGAGATACGGCTGTGGTTCTTCGTCTCCGGTGGATAGCTCTGGCGAGACTAAACTCTAACGTGACGGTGGGGGTACGTGGTGGCTCACCTAGGCTCCAGCTAGGGTCGGTGATGGGGGTGAACGACGTTGTCGACGACGGCGGTTCGAAAGGTGGTCGCGACAGCTCCTGGGGTGGCTCCAATCGACGGCTCCTCTCCTCCTCTGCAGCGGTGAACTCCGATGAAATTTCGGCGGGCTGGAGCTCGCCTTGCTCCGGGGAAGGGTCAGGGGTGGCTGTGAGAGAGAGGGGAGTGAGATGGTGTGAAGAATGAGGGCTAGGGTGGCCTCTATTTATACACCAGCGAGAGGGGTAGAGCGGCATGGGTTGGGCTCGTCGGTGACGATGATACAGAGGGCTAACGGCATGTTTGAGGGTGTAGGACGGTGTGGTGTCTCCTGGCAATCATCACCGGATTCAAGGCGTGGCACCGTGCGGTCGAGAACGATCGGGCGTGGTCCATGCTCTGTGCGGAAACAGCGGTGTTCGAGACGGCGTACAGGGGTTTCGTGTCGCGTGGCGGCAAACAGGCATGTCTGGAAGGTAGCTAGGGTCATGGAGAGTGCAGGTACGCACGGTGAAGGCGAGGCGCGGCGTGTGCGCGTGTGTCGGCTGCGGCGCTCTGGCGCGCTCTCGGCATTGTTGTAGAGAACTGGGCGTGGCGATTTTCTGGTGGTCCATGGCTTAGCTGCGATCGAGGGGTGGATAGGGAGTGGCGGTGGACGGTGGCCTGTCTCCTAGACATCATGGACGGGTGTGGCGCTTCCTCCTTCAAGCTGTCCATGGTCGACCGACGGGTGAGCTTTGAGCGGCATGGCACTGGTGCAAATGGTTGAGGGATAGCTGCTTCAATGCGATGCTAGGCACTGGGGGAGACCAGGGGAGTGAATTGGGGCAATGGGTTGATCAATTACTGCTCACCACAGTAGAAGTTAGGCAATTTTGATCTGTGCCTGCCAAGTGTTTGATGAAATGGCCGCATGAATTTAACATTTGAATTTTTGGATGAATTTTGGTGAGTGATCTGGTCATATGCTTGGTAGTCTCTGGTTGCTTGGGTTTGGCAAGGTGCATTGATTTGGTTGGTTTTTGAGAAATGGCCATCTTAGTATCTATTAAGGATTCAATTTTGAATTGTCCTTTAAATATATTTGGAAATTTCTGTTAGTTTGTAAAGTGGTCTTGGGTTCATTGTTACTTGGTCTAGCAAGGGGTGAAAAGAATTGGATTTGTTTCTGTTAGAAATCTTTGACTAGGAACACCCAAAGTGTTCTAGTGAACAAGTTTGGCCAAAATGACCATTTGCTCATATTTCTTATATTTGATTTTCTCTTCATTTGATTATGCTTGGAAATGATCTAGATGATATTGTTTTCATCTTTAAACCAATCCTTATCATTTATAGCAATCAAACATGGCATTGCAAGCATTCATGAATTAATCACACACACACACACATGCATTCATATTAATTTTAATAATAAAAGTTTTTGTTAACCCTAAACTTGGGTTATTAGAACTTGATAATCTTGTTTAACATTTTTGGGATGTTACAACCTCTAAATATATAGGCGTCTTCACGAGAGTTGAAGGTTTTGATGAGACGAAGCCGCCGCCACATGGTACAGGCGGGCCCTGCCTGTAGCGGTGGTCATTATGGACCCCGACACCTGGTGATTGTTCCAGGATTACTTGGTCAAAATATTCAATAATGACTCCTGATTTTGCATTAAAAAGCGTAACACAATTCAAAGAAATGTTTTGCATATCTTTGCAATAATTAGTCATTAGTGACAAAGAAATAGAGATTATTGTCAATTTCTTGAAAAAAACAATGTTTAAACACGGAGAAATATGACGATTTTTGGAGACATCAATATGGGATCCCTTGTGGAATTGACCCTAGGGTGGCCCAATCCTCATGGATTTGAGGTGGAAAGTGAGGTGAAACCAGATGAACACGATGAACACAACTCTAATGCAAGGTAAATATATGAACGCACACAAATACACACATAATCCAATTTATTCCTGTTGGTTCGAACAACCAATCCAATAGAATCCCTAAGCGAGAGACCTTGTGGTAGAATCAGCCAAGGGGAGACTGGCACGCAATTGATAGAATCCCAAACAAGGAGAGAATCGCAACCAAGTAGAATCACGAAAGGGAGATACCTAACACTACTAGAATACTTGATAAGGAGAGACCAATCACTTGAGGAGGGTCTTAACGACTTCACTCACGCAACGCAAGATGAATGACTTGTGCAACACATAGATATTCTATAGAGAGGGGGGTTCCCATCCAGTGTTTGGCATATGCCATGAGTCTCAACTCAATTCATCATCATCTCTAGGGTTTACATAAGGGGTGGGGGCATATATAGGCCGTCCACTTAAAGAGGGGTAGTTTAGGCATAAAGGGGAGTTTGAGGTGTTACATGGGCTGATGCCCAACTTTTATGCGCGGATGCACTGGTGGGTCTGGCACTGTCATGGTGGTGGCACGGCAGATGCCATGGGTAGGCTAAAGTATGGGGCCTATGGATGCTAATGGGATCCGGGGAGGGATGATGTAGTTACTTCTACACACAAATGACTAGCATACAAATCTTTATTTCTCCTCTCTTGGGCTACAAGTGCTCCTCGAGCTGTTTGCGGGAAGAAAAGAAGAACTACACGAGCCTTACGGCGTTGAATGAATCGATCCCCCTCTCAGGAGTCCATGCCTCTCTTTGTAAAGGGGTTCCTTGGCTCCTTCTAGGGCTGACATGGCAAGCATATTCTTGGAATATGCTTGTCCCAAAGTGGTAACTCGGCAAGCTCCTTTCCGTGTCTCCCTTCTATCGGCGGCAAGGTTCTAGAGGGCCTCACATGTACGCCTCGGGCTTCCTCACTGTCACCTCTGTGACGCCTTTCTGCCCCTCTGCATCTCTGCTCTTTGTCCTTAGCGCTTGGCTCTGTCTAGATTCCTCCTATAGCAGCTAGGGTTTGACCTTAGGCACCTCCTTCTCCCGCAAGCTTCGTGTTACTCGGCCTTGTTTTGGATTACTCGGCTCGACCTTTACCTGCATTCAAGTTGTACATACATATTCGGCCGACTTAACTCGTATGTCGGCCGGATCAGGTATCGCTCCCTTCGTAGGTATCATAGCCGTGCTTATCTCGGCCGACTTTTATAGGACTCGGCCGATATAAGCGATAACTTCGGCGGATGATGTGAAACTCCTTTTATCTTCCCCTGTCTTGACCCTATCTGGGGTCACCTCCCCAACATTAGTCCCCGAAGCTGGTGTGGTCCTGCCCGTAACCTCGGCCGGGCCACATCAGTTTCCGTATATTCATTTCTCGTCATCTCCGAGTTACTTTTTTCTGTTCGAGGTATCCGCGCTTATTCTCGTGCACGCCTCGTCCTACATGTAACACTCATCATTATTTTTCTAGTTTTTTTTCCTCTACAGTGCCCACTGACAAGTTACAGTGATTACTGCGCCTGTCGCGTCGGCGTTGCGACGCCTCGCGCACCGCATCGGTCAGGAGGCCTGATCCTCTCCTGTGTCGTGTGGTCTTCGAAGTGGCTCCACTCAGCCGCGAGCGGTTCCACCGCACGCACGATCTACACGGTTAACGCTCGCACGCACGATCCCACTACTGCTAGGGCCGCGCGGTTATAAAGAGGGGCACGGGGCTAGAGGGTTCACTTTCCCCCTTCGCTTACCGTTGCTCTTCTTCCCCCTTGCGCCCGTGCGCCTGCTCGTGCTCCTGCGGTTGCGCCATCGTTGACATCTTTGGCGGTGAGGCCACAGTTCCTCTGCTCCGTCGTCCCCATCGTCGTGCGCCTGCTCCGGCACCGTTGCCGGTGAGTTTTTCTACGGTCCCACTGCTAGGTTCTCTCCCTAGGCGCATCCGCCGTTCTCCAAATTTCCCGTGCGGCTCTTTTCTGCTCCGCCGCCGTCTTCGCTTAGAACCACGACGGGGCCATGCGCCTCTAAGCCTAGCTCCACCGTTAGTTCTTATTCCGTTGATTCCTCTGGCGACCCTATGTCGAGTTCAGTTAGTGGCGCGCTCGTCGAAGATGACGATGTAGCGTCTGGTCCAGAGCGGGGCTCTTGGCAGGGTTCCTCCATCACTCGTCGCGAGATCGAGTGGCTAATTAGGACTCGCCGGATTCCTGCCGAGGTAGGCTGTCGCTTACCCAGCAACGAATCCTCTCTTGTACTCAACGATGGCGACTATGTCGTCTTTATGTCCCACTTTGCTCGTGGGTTCGGTCTTCCCCTTAGCGATTTCGCTAAGGATTTCCTCGAATTCTTCGGCCTCCAGCCGCATCACCTTCCGGCTAATGCCATCGCCTCCCTATCCGCTTTTATCTCGGCCTCGTAAGGATACTTCAGCCTCTGGCCGTCTGTGCATGTATGGTCCAAATTCTTCCAGATATTATCTAACGTCGTTCTAGACAAATCCCTTCAGCCTTCTAAGAAGTTGCTTACTCAGTGTGGAGCCGTGTCCATCACACCTCGGAGAAAATCCGAGTTCCCTCGTGTTGCTGGTCTCGAGTCTTGCAAGAAGTGGCATAGATCGTTTTTCTATGTCAAGAACACTAGAAAGGAAGATAAGATCCGGCTCCCTGCCTTCTCCATCGTCCCCCCTTCCAAGAAGAACTGGACCTACAACCCCAGGAAGAGCCATGCTTTGGCTGAGGCCTTCGAGATTCGGCTGAAGGAGTTGATCCGCGTCGGTCTACACGGCGAGGATCTGATGACCACCTTCGTCAGCAGCCGAATCTGCCCTTTCCAGCGTCATGCATAAGCTCTGTTATATGAGCGGTCCTCTCGATCCCAACCGGGTCTCAACGGTTGAGCTCGAGGATTATCTTATTTTCAAGCGTGTCCGAGCTATCTTCAAGGCGATATCTTGGGAGGCCGGACTGGGGCTGAAGCCATTCACCCGCGGGAATCCCCCTCCCGAGGTAAGTTGGCGTATTCGTGCTTTGTTTCCTAATCGCATTGATGACTCCTTTTGCTGATTCCTCTTTGTCTTTTTTCTTTCAGAGATTTGCAGAGAAAAAGATCGAGGATGCCGAGGTTCTGGCCCTCCCGTGGACCGCAGATCGGAACACCCCGGACAGCGGGGAGCCTGACTCGGAGGAGTTTGTTCCCAAGTCAGACGTCGCTCCGGCTCGCGCCCGTGGAAAGACCTCGGCCCACGGGGAGGAAGGTGATTCGGACGACGTCCAAATTCTTCAGGTAGTCGCCGCAATGCCTATCTCTTATGCATTTCTGGCCTCTACTTCCCCAGCTAATCAGGCCGATCAGGTGCACGACGCCGAGCCTCTCGCCTCCCAACCTCCTGCTACTTCGAGGAAGCGTACTGCTCCAGCAGGTGTCTCCGAAACCGCTCCCAAGAAGCGAACAAAGAAGTCAGCCCAGCACCTTCCGAAGCATAAAACCATGCCTGGAGTTGCTGGGTGAGTTCATTTTCATTTGTATTTCTTGTTTCTCTCTTTCTGTATCTTGATTTAACTTTCTGTGCTTTTGCAGCGCTCCTCTTTCTTTTAAGCCGAGTGGTCCGAGTATGACGAGTCACACAACTCGGCTGCCTTCTCCTCCGCCTCCTGAAGATACTAGAGCTCCTAGTCCTGCTCGCATTGACTCTCCTCCTGCGCCGACTCAGACATCACCTCGGCAAGATGTACCCGTGGTCTCCATTGGTGATGCCGATATAACCCCGCCAGTAGATCCTCCTACCGAACCTGTTGCCTCCGTTGCGAACCCCGAAGTTTCCCCCAAGATTTCTTTGACCCCCACAATTCCAACTGCAACTCCAACTCCGGCCGAGGATATTACTCTCTCGGCGCCCTTGGAAACCATAATTCCTCCGGCCCCCAAAGATGCCACTCCGAGTGCCAAGGTTGCGGCCCCTGCCGACATCTCTTCTAAGGCTAAGAAGGTTGTTGTCACCAGACCTTCATCATCTCAGAAGGGGCCGGCTAGCTCTTCTCAACCCAACATTCTTGATCGTTCATGCAAAGATTTCTTCTGCTAAACCTGTTGTCACCCGGCGATACTCAGCTCACTCTTCACAAGAGCCCAGCGATGGTGGTTACCTAGAGGTCCGAGGTAAGGTGCTAACCCGTACTGAGAGCGGGAACAGCCTCGGCTCTTTGGTGGAGTACGCCAATAATTGGAACGCTGCTGATCAGCTTGAAGGCAATCCGAGCAATCAGCCATTTCAGCTTTCCGACATCAGCAGTCATTTGCATATGGCTGCCAAGATTGTTCTTGATAGCGATAAGATGAACGAGGTAATTTCTTCCGTTGATATCTGGTTAGTTATTCACATGGTAGTATATATACCCTAGTCCCCGAAGCTTGCAACCGAATAACTTGTTGTTCATTTGGAAGCTTTTTTAAGCTTAAAGTGCGTTATTCGCCGAGTAAATTTCCTGTATGACTTTGACTCATCGTGGTTCATTTGTATTCCATATTAAACGTTTGCTGAATCCGGATCTATTTCGCTTTTGATTATCTAGTAATTTAGGTCCGAGATAGGTTTAGCTCGATTCGGATCTGTTTAGCTTTGAATATCTGGCCACCTAGGTCCGAGTTAAGCTTTGCTTGATTTGGATTTGTCTTAGCTTCGAATATCCAGCCACCTAGATCTGAGTTAAGCTTTGCTTGATTCAGATCTGTCTTAGCTTCGAATATCCAGCCACCTAGATCCGAGTTAAGCTTTGCTTGATTCGGATCATCTTCTTTCGAATATCCAGCCACCTAGATCCGAGTTAAGCTTTGCTTGATTCGGATCTGTCTTAGCTTCGAATATCCAGCCACCTAGATCCGAGTTGAGCTTTGCTTGATTCGGATCTGTCTTAGCTTCGAATATCCAGCCACCTAGATCCGAGTTAGGCTTTGCTTGATTCGGATCTGTTTTAGCTTTGAATATCTGACTGTGTAATTTATTTTGTCGCTTAGGTTGCCCATGATCGGCGGACAGCCGAATTCCAAAGGCTGCTTTTCGCGCACAAGAAATTGCAAGAGAAGTATGAGAAAGTTCTTCCCGTGGTGAAGAAAGCTGGTAACTTAACAAATCTTTGTATTGTCCCTTAAGTTCTTAATATTTTCGACTTGAGGTGCTAACCCATTTTGCTGGTAAACAGGTAATATCAATAATCTTAATATCTGTCTTGAGAAGAAAGTCAAAGCTCTGGAAGGTTAGTTATTATTTTCCTCTATTGATTTTCGTTTGAGACTTATCCTGGGTTTCTTATAGCCTTCTGGCTTTGGTATAGCCGAGTTACAAACTTTTGCAGCGTCGCATCAAGAATGCATACCCATGCCTGATATGATGCTGCATTTTTTAGAGCAAGCCGCCACTCATTCGGTGCAATTGAAAGAGAAAGATGACGAGATAACTCGGTTGCGTGCCGAGGCGGAGTCCCTCAAGATTTCTCAAAAATCCGAGTTAGAGAAAGTTGATCAGGAGTTCTGTGAAGAAAAGAATCGGCTAAGTCTGCAACTGCAGAAAGATAAAGAACTCCTCAAGGCTGCCGAACTTAAGAATCGGACGATGAGCGAGGAAATCACTCGCTTTGAGAAGACTAAGGTTGACTGGACTCAGGATCTCCAGAAAATGTTGAGCTATATTCATCGTAAGTCTCTGACCGTGGCCGAGTCATCTTCTTCTCTTTCTTACTTTTAACTGATATACTTTTATTTTGCGTAGATCATTTTCCGGAAGCTAGGCCCATGAGCTCTAGAGCGGTCATTACTGCTCGCCAGCGCCGAGGTGTCCCCACAGATTCGAGTCCAGAATATTCAATGGAAGACTTCTTGGTTGCTGTTGGCTGTAGAGGTCCCAACCTGATAAGGTAGAGATCCCTGTGTTTACAATGCTAGTCCCTGGATCAATAGCTAGCATCCACAGTTTAAGATGTAATATCAAGAAACAAAGGTCATAATACAACTTTATAACCAGGAATAAAATAATACATTACATCTTACATAGCTCATTTGGCTATCTCATTACAATGCAGCAGAAATAACTATATAGCATGGAGTCCTTCATCTTCAAAGTGCCACAGGCAGTCATGTTGGTTGTAGAGTTGTAATCCTATTTAACACACTTCACTAACATCAAACAAACCTGCAACATAATAATTTACAGCCACAAGGGTCAATACATTTGAATTTTATTGGCAAGTTTCACTACTATGTAGAAATAAGTGGATCCTATCATTACATGCATATTTGGCTAAGTAGGGTTTAGGCTCATTTGCAGGAAGCAATATAGTTTTGTCCTATCTTTTCAAAATATTTTGCTCTTTTGAAAATCTTTCTGAACTCCTTGGAAAACTCCAAGTGCTTCAAACCCCTTGTTGTCACCATCAAGTTTTACTTTGATAAATTGGAATGTCGAGATCTTCCATAGCTTCAGGCCTTAGTTGCTCAGAGTTGTCCGTAACCGGGGACACGGCTAAGTACTTAGAATTTGATCTTCTGCAGAAGTTGTACACTTTACCCACATGACACAATCTCGTCTTGATGCCACCAGTGGCCGCTGGATAAGTACTCACCAAAATGGAGTACCGGCAGATCGAGAATGTGACAAAGTCTTTCCATAGGAGTCCTCCCAATACATAATGCTAGCTTGTCTACCAGGCACCAATGTAGGGATATATTTCCCTACACAATTCTAGTAACCTGAAGATGCCAATGCATGGGTCTTCCACTATGTAGCTGACTAAGCCAGAGCCCATTTAGCATGTGGCTGTACACGGAAGCCACTGTACGAGAAACATGTTCAATCTCCAAGTCCCTGGGTGGTTTTCTTCTAGTGCACATACAAAAAGATATCCATATAAACATGGTTCCCTTTGTTGCCACCTTGTCCAAAACTTGAGTATCCTTGTCCACCCAGGTGGTTCATTGAGTATTTGTTTTATTATATAAAACATATATCTTTTCAATACTTCATATAATCATATCATGTATCCCATCCCAAATATATAGCAGGGCTAAGCTTACTACAACTACAATGTTTCCACTAAGGGAGATATAAGGGTATCCTATTAGGATTTAGCATAGCATAAAATATAGTAGTCCTTATCATGCATGTTACAAAAATCCACTAAGTGTAATGAAAATAGTAGGACATGGATGATAGTGTCACTTGCCTTAGTAGTTGGTGGTGTTGGTACACTCTTCACAATAACACACTTGACAATCAACACAATCTATCAAGCAAAACAACCAAGACAAAACATACACAAGATCAACACTAATGGCAACACAAAATCATGCAAAGTATGCAAACATGCAAGATGGCAATTTTTATTGTACAAATTTTTATAACAAGGTTCTGAACATTACTAAGTGATTTATGAATATTTTATATTTTCAAGATTACAAATGCAACCATTTGTGCAATTGTAGCAATTAGCAACATTTTCTAACAGTTGGAAAGGCTATTCTTATTAAATAATTGCCACGGTCTTATTTATACTATAATAAAATTATATTTTGGTTTTAATGTATAGAGGGTTCAATTTACAACCATTTGCAAAAGGATTTACTTAAAAATAATTTACACAACAATCTTTATACTCAAAATACTCCACAAATGGTTCTGTATAAAACGTGATTTTAACAGAATCAAAAATACGGAATTATGGCTCCACTGTGTTCTACTCGTTTTTGTGAATCCATAGACATATTATTTGCTAAATTTGGATATACATAACTAAAGATACAATTTTTATGGTGAAAATGACCAATTAAGCCATTTAATTTATAAATCACATTTTTGTACAGAGAATAAGTAATATTATTGCAGAAATGGATTCTACAGAATCTTAGCTTTTCAGGGATACCAAATTTATAATTTTTGGACTTCTAAATCTTTTTCTATGAATTATACGAGTTCGTACTAAAATCTGGAAAAGTCAAACTCGGCAATTGACTGAAATTGACTTTGACTAATCTGACTGAGTTGCCTGTTGACTACGCTGATGTCATGATGATATCAGATTTGACTACAGAAAAAGTTGCTCGAATAGAAAAACTTTGTACATGAAAGTTGTAGATAACAACTAGATATATCTACTGTTCAAAGGAAATTGTGTTTGGAGCAACGAGGTGGGCGTAAAATGGATTATAGCTTCTAAGATCTGAATCTTTGACTGCATTTTTCTCTCTGTTCGATGAACGAAACGAGGTGAAACCAGCGGGAATGGAACCGTCTTGACGAGGGGAACAACTTTCGTCTTCAAGCCACCGCGATCCGAGGTCATCTTGAAGGTCTTTTTGGGTGGAGAAGATTGGAGAGAATTTTGGACAAAAATGGGGCTAAAATGAGTTGAAAACTTATGAAATTTCCTGGAGTGGGATTTATATAGGAGGGGGTGGAGGTTGGATTAAAGGAGATTAAAAAGTGAGATAAATTAGAGGACATTTAGTGCAATTTAGAGGGCAATTGAGAGTCATTTAGGAGCTAGGAAGACCAAGTGCTCACTCATAATGGTACAGGTAGGTACACCCTCCTGGTAGCGGTGGCCTCTTGGTCTATCGGCCTGGTTGGGCCGGCCCAGTTTGGTTGGTCTGGCCGGCCTTTTTTTGTTTTATATATTTTTTTTATTTCTTAATTCTTTCATAACTTTTGATTTAGAGCTCCGAATTTATTGATTCAAATTTCTGTGGGTTCATAAATTCATGGGCAACATTTTAGGACATAAATTTGATGTATTTAGAAATATTTAATTTTCTCAATTATTAATTAGTTAATTATTGTACGATTGCATGTGTGCGATATTGGCCTAGTTGCAGGGCAATATATTTGGATTGACTTCTATTCTTTCCTTATTTGAACTTAATTCTATTTAGTTCCACTTTACATGGATAACCATGAATTAAAGTTTGAAAATATAAGAGGATAATTTTATAAAAACTTAAAATAGCTCACATAAGCTATGGTGCTTATTTTAAAACGAGACTCTTTGCTTTTATTTTTGGTTCAAAACAAAACAAAGGTTGTTTGAAAAATGTAAAAGAAGTAGTTGAGATGTATAGATGGTTTTTGGTTGAGAACTTCCTCAAGATTAAAAATAGATTTTCAAATACAGGAAGTTTGTGAAAAAGATTTTGAAGGGGAACCTTGCAAATTATAATTTTGAAGTAGAGGAGATATATGGATAATCTTGATGCTTTGATTTTAGGGTTTTTGTTAAATGCTATTTTTATTTTAAGGAGTACCTTTATTTTGGGTAAAACTTTTGTAATAGTTTAAAAGGTTTTAATGTTTCCAATTAGAAGCAAAAAAAAATCTTTTCCCCATAAATTTTAACAACTATTTCTTTTGTTTATTTATTTTTCACATTTCAAAATTTGGAAAATTTTGGGATGTGACATTGGCGCTGCCATTGGTCCGATGAAGATTATGGGCAGGGATTTGGTGCAAGCAGCCATTCGGGTCTACCATGTTCTCTGGCCGAATACTTCTGGAACTCCTGATATTGACGAGATCAAGATACTGGTGGAAAGATTAATGGCATCCCAGAGCCAGTTAAATCTCTGGAGGGAATCCGCTGGACGGGCTGGTGCTGATATGGCGCACACAGTTATTATGTCTTGGTACGAGGACATTTCGCTCGACACCTTGATAAACTTGCGCACTGGCTCCCGTTGGATTGAGGATCCAGAATTCGTCGCTCGCCGCCAAGCTCATGCCTTCCATCTTGTTGAGTATGCTGATGTGCATAACTGGATTGAAGGGCCAAGTTTTCTTCCCAACCCAGCGGACGCCGTTGAAATCGAAGATGCCTCTGATAATGATTCAGCCGACCAGGATGAGGGTGAGGGCGACTCGGACAACTCCGGTGATTCCAGCGCAAGCTCGGATGGGGACGGCAACGCGCGATCATCTTCCAAAGGGACTGGGCACTCTCAAGCTCAAACTAACGTTTCTCAGCAGCCCAGGACTTCCCCCGAAGTTACTATTGCTTTTGTGGAGGGCGAAGTAACTTCGGCCGAGGCGCCGTCTACCTTGGAGCGCCCAGTGCCTGATCATGCCGCTGCCCCTTAGGTTCAAAAAAACTTCTTAAATTATTTCCAGTCTCCGATATGCCGGGCGTATGATGTGTGTGAAACAATTGTCCGACTTTTTGTATGGTACGAACCCTTTTTTGCCTGTTGCCGCTGAGGCAAGGGTGACGGTGATCATCACTAGTTTGTCTAAACAGATCTTGTTGCTTTATATCTTTGCTTTGGCGACCTTTCAATCTCATAGGCTCGTATCGTATATTTTCATGTGGTTGACCCTAGTTCGGCGCTTATATTGCCTGGCCTTTATAAATTCGATGGCTTTGCCATTGTGTTCTTGACCTCTATCAGAGATATAAAGCCCGAAGCCCGTATCTGGCACAGTGAAACAATAAGTTGCACCCCTTATCATACTTCGTTTTGCTGGGAGTGTTACTCTTTTTGCATCATTCTTAGAGATCTTTGTTTGGTGAGCTATGGAACTTTTATGTGTCTGGAGACAAATAATCGATTAAACCCACTAGTCCCCGAGTTATCACTTGGGCTATCGAGTTCTTGCGTGTGCTCAAAGAGTTACCTTGGACCATGTGATCGTCTCCGAGTTGCAAACCTAGTTGCCGAAATATATTTCATGGGTTAATGCAGAGGACCTTACGGGGTAACCGCTGAGTCCTTGCTCAAGGCGCCGGGGTTTAATGCATGACTCAAAATAAGAAATAACATAGGGCAGTCCCCGAGTCACTGCTCGAGGTGCCAAGGTTTAATACATAACTTAGATAAGCAAAAACATAGGG
Organism: Avena insularis; assembly: GCA_023614405.1. Lineage (NCBI taxonomy): Eukaryota > Viridiplantae > Streptophyta > Magnoliopsida > Poales > Poaceae > Avena > Avena insularis. The sequence continues at coordinate 49,888,811 of CM042687.1, read as the reverse complement.
CAGTCCCCGAGGCACTGCTCAAAGGTGCCGAGTTTTAATACATAATTCAGATAAGAAATAACATAGGGCAGTCCCCGAGGCACTGCTCGAGGTGCCAAGGTTTAATACATAATTCAGATAAAAAATAACATAGGGCAGTCCCCGAGTCACTGCTCGAGGTGCCGAGGTTTAATACATAGTTGATACTTTGACTTGAAGCGTCATATTACAACGTATCACAGATGGCTCCTACGAGTAAAATGGACGAAGTAAAGCTATGTTCCATGGTCTTTTTGATTCTTCGCCGGCTTTATCTGCCTTGTTCTTTTCTGGTGACTGAGCATCGATTAGGTAGTATGCATCATTGTGCAATGCTTTACTCATGATGAATGTCCCCTCCCATGGGGTGATAGTTTGTGCATGCCGGTTGTGCGTTGCACTAGCCGAAGAACCAAATCTCCTTCTTTAAACACTCTTGGATTGACTTTCTTGCTATGATATCTTCGTAAGTCTTGCTGATAAATAGCTGACCTTGATAGTGCCAGCTTTGTGGCCTCTTCTAGCAAATCGACATCATCTTGCCGAGCTACCTCATTTACCTCAGCGTTGTATACTGGGTTACTCTTGGCGAATCATGTATTATGTCGGTTGGAAGCACGGCTTCTGCCCCATATACCAGAAAAAATGGGGTATACCCTGTTGACCTATTTGGGGTAGTTCTGAGGCTCCATAGTACTGCTGGTAGTTCCTCGATCCAGCATCCTGCCGTCCTTTGCAGAGGTTCGACGAGTCGGGATTTTATTCCGGACAATACTAGTCCATTAGATCTTTCTACTTGCCCATTTGATGCTGGGTGAGCCACCAAGGCGACATCTAGTATTATGTGTTTTTCTTGGCAGAATCTAGCAAAAGCCCCCTCTGCAAAGTTTGTGCCATTGTCTGTAATAACACTATGTGGATAACCATATCTCAATATAATATATTTGAGGAATTTCACTGTTGTTGGTCCATCACACTTTCTTATTGGTTTTACTCCAATCCACTTTGTGAACTTATCCACAATTACTAAAATGTGAGTCATTCCGCCCCGGGCTGGCTTGAATGGTCCCACCATATCCAAGCACCATACAGAAAATGGCCAAGTAATTGGTATCGTCTTTAACTCGGACGATGGCATATGTATCTTGTTGGCGTATCTTTGGCAACCATTACATTTTTCTACCAATTCTTTGGCCTCTTTCAATGTCATCGGCCAATAAAATCCATGCCTGAATGCTTTGGCCACTAAAGCTCTGGACGAGGCGTGATGCCCGCATTCTCCCTGATGTATATCTAAGAGGATTTCCTGGCCTTCTGCTGAGTCAACACATCTTTGCAGCACGTTTGTGACGCTTCTTTTATACAACTCATTGTTTATGATTGTATAAGCCTTTGCTCTTCTTACTGTATGTCTAGCCAGTACCTCATTACTTGACAAAATTGCATCCTTAAGGAAGGAAAATATGGGTTGCGCCCACGTCGGCATGATTTTCTCTGGGATAATTTCACTATCTATTTCCATATTTTCCGCCGACATAACAGCCTCGGATGTTTCCATATCCATTCGTGCGATGGCCGGGTTTACTTTCGGAAATTCCGGGTTACATTCTTTGTTAACTTCCATTGGCATACTATCTTATCTTGATTCTGCCGAGATATAAATGGACTCGGACTCTGGTGATGGTGCTATTGATGGTTTTCTTAGGTGCTCTAGGGCGATACCCGGGGGAATTGATTGCCTAGTTGATCCGAGTTTTGACAGCATGTCTGCAGCGTCATTTTCTGCCCGAGGTATATGATGGAACTCACACCCATCGAAGTAACCACTGATTTTCTGCACATGGAATCTATATAGGGCCATATTCGCATCTAGCGCGTCCCAATTGCCTGATACTTGTTGTACTACTAAATCCGAATTCCTGTAACATAGGATCCGACGTATGCCAATCTCTTTTGCCACCTTTAACCCATGGACGAGTGCTTCGTACTCGGCTACATTATTTGACGCGGCGAAATGTATTTGCAGTACATATTTCAGCTGATCTCTCTTTGGCGAGGTTAACACTATCCCTGCCTCCAAGCCATTCCTCAGCTTGGAACCGTCAAAGTGCATTGTCCAATAATTCGGATCTGGTAATGGCGGCTCATATTGTACCTCGGCCCAATCCACAAGGAAATCTGCCACCGCCTGAGATTTGATTGCATCTCTCCTATCAAATTGCGGTGCATAAGGTGATAACTCGATTGCCCATTTTGCTATTCGGCCACTAGCATATTTATTGCTCAATATCTCGGCTATGGGTGCTTCACAAATCACTTTTATCGGATGTTCCTCGAAGTAATGTTTAGGTTTTTTCGCCGACATGTATACTCCATAAGCCATCTTTTGGTAGTGTGGGTAGTTCTGTTTTGAGGCTGATAATACCTCGCTTAGGTAATATACCGGCCTTTGTACTGACTTTTCATCTTCATTCTGTTCCACGACCACCACCGCGCTTACCACTCTGTTAGTGGCAGCTACATAAAGTAACATAGGATCCTTTGATAATGGAGAGGCCATAATTGGTGTCGTGACCAACATCTTTTTTAATTCATGAAATGCGTTATTTGCTTGCGGTGTCCAAATGAACTTATTAGATTTTTTCATCAGTTGATATAGAGGTAATGCCTTTTCCCCCAGCCGACATACAAACCGACTAAGCGAGGCCAGGCAACCCGTGAATTTTTGTACATCATTTAGACACCTCGGCAATTCCATTCTTTCAACTGCTCATATTTTGGTTGGATTTGCCTCTATACCTCGGCTGGATACGAGAAAACCGAGTAATTTCCCAGCCGGGACACCGAAGGTACATTTTTCCGGGTTAAGCTTCATTCGGAATCTTCTCAGGTTTGCGAATGTCTGCCGAATATCATCCAGGAGTGTTTTACTTTCTTTGGTTTTTATAACCACATCATCCACGTATACTTGCACATTTTTCCCTATCTGGTCATGTAGACACTTTTGCATGCATCTCTGGTATGTTGCTCCTGCGTTGCGCAGGCCGAATGGCATGATACGATAGCAATAAGCCCCATACGGGGTAATAAACGCAGTCTTTATTTGATCGGCCAGATTTAACGTTATCAGGTGGAAACCAGAGTACACATCTACAAATGACAACAGCTCACAACTAGCGGTCGAATCAATGACTTGGTCTATCCTAGGTAAAGGAAAAGGATCTTGGGACATGCCTTGTTAGATTAGTGTAATCAATACACATTCGCCATACGACTGCTACATTTGGGTCATCCTTTTTCTTTTCTACCAACACCGGATTTGATAGCCAATCCGGATGAAGTACTTCCATGATGAACCCGGCCGCCAGGAGCCGAGCTATCTCATCCCCTATTATTTTTCTCCTGTCTTCGGCGAAGTGGCGGAGAGGTTGCTTCACCGGCCTTGCTCCTGGCCTTACATGCAGAGAGTGCTCAGCCAACTCCCTCGGCACACCTTGCAGGTCTTGAGTTGACCAAGCAAAGATATCCCGATTCTCACGGAGGAAGTTGGTGAGCTCGCCTTCCTATTTGGCATCCAGGCCGGTGACAATCGTGATGTGCGCTCTGGGAACTGCTCATCTATCTGGACCTTTTTTGTCTCCTTAGTCGGCTGGAAAGAAACACTTCCATGTGGGTTGGCTAACGCTGGCATATTCAGCTGTGCTGACTGAGCGAGAGCTGCTACCTCCTGAATTCTTCTTTTTTCTCTTGCAATCACCATTGACTCGGCTAGGTTTGATCCGGCCGAGGCACATTCCATCGACTTCCTGTAATCTCCTGCTACTGTTATCACCCCTTGTGGTCCGGGTAACTTCATTTTCAAGTAAGTGATGTGGCAGCTGCTCATGAATTTGGCCAATGTCGGTCGCCCGAGTAAAGCATGATAGCAACTTTCTAGATCCACCACCTCAAACTCCAAATTTTTCGCTCTGCAGTTATCCCTTGTGCCGAATAATACATCTACTCGAACCTTCCCAATGGGTTCGCATGAAAGTCCCGGCACTATTCCATGGAACGTGGTTCTCGTGGATTGCAGCATATTCTGCGATATTCCGAGTTTATGCATTGTATCTTTGTACATGATATTGATACTGCTCCCATTGTCAATGAGTACTTTTGAAAATTTCACATTAATGTTGGGCCCGACAAAAGTCGGATCTAAATCTGCATTAAATGCGATACGGATTGACATTATTTTGGGGTGATCTTTTATGCTCCAAGTTACTTCTTGATCTGACCAAGGTACATATCTTGGTACTGCCGGAATAACTACATTTACTTCCATATGCCAGCGCTGTACACTTTGCCTGTCTTGTTGTTCTGTAGTGAACACGCAATATGATTGATGATGTTCCCTATAATCATTGCGTCCATTATTTCCGGGGTTTGTCCTTCCATCCTGACCCTGATTTATCACTTGATGCACTGCATCTCTCTGGTCCGAGTTATCATACCTCGGAGGAGGAGGGGGTAACATTAACTACTGTGCATTTTCCCCGGTCAATTGCGGCTGCTGCTGATGTGCCTGATGAGAAGGTGCTTGCATGCCCGCTGGGTTCCCCATTGCATTTTTCATCCAGGCGCATTATCGAGTTGTATGATTAGCCGGCTTGGCTGGATTTGAGTGTGAAACTTACACGGTTGATCCAACATGTATTCAAACGTGTACTTCGGCCTTTCCTGCCATTGCTTCTTCTGTTCTGGTGTCCACTATCTCTTCCCTTCATTCCTCGGTGTCCATTGCTGAGGACCATTCTTCTGCCGCTGACTGTTTTCGTGGCTCGGCTGATCTTGCACTACCGCTGCCACCTGATTGGAGGCATATCTGTAATCCGGTCTTTCCTCTCTTCTTCTACCTCTGAACTTGTTGCGCCTCGATGATCCGGCCACATCTCTTGCATACTGATCTTGATGCTCCTGATGCTCCGCCGACATCAGTTCTGGTTGCGTCGGATCACCCAATGCATATGAATCCGCTATCCTGATGGTTTCTGCCAAAGTGATTGGCATATCTCTTTGCAGTCTCTACCACAAGACACTGGCATATCGGCATCCTTGAGCGAACCAAGCTATCGCTTGAGATTCTATAACTCCCTCGCATGAGTTCCTAAGGTTACACCACCGAGTTAAGAATTCTCTGTCTGTCTCATTCGGTCTCTGCTTGCACATTGCAAGCTACTGAGGCCTGTTTGGTCTCTTGTAAGTACTGGTGAAGTTGCTGACAAACATCTCTTCAAAATATAGCCAGCAGTTGATACTTCCTGCTGGCAGATTGTTCAGCCATACTCTGGCTGGTCCTTCCAGCATTTGCGGGACATATCTTACTGCCCATCACAAGTTCCCACCAGCTATCTTTACTGCAGTAGCATAGTCAATCAACCAATCCTATGGTTTGGTGCTCCCATTGTATGTTTTCGTGCCCCTTGCCAGCTGAAACTTCGGCACTGGTGGTTCGCCCATGATCCGAGGTCCAAAACACTCCGGACCAGGCGGACCCTGCTCTTCTAACAACTCGGACCGATACAACCTGTCCGGTTTTAATCTTGCATCATTTGACGGTAAGTCTCTGTACATGATTCTCTCCTGTATTCCATAATGGTTATTTCCACCATGCCATGCATACTCCATATCTGAGTAACCATCGTTGTACCTCTCATTTGCGTGATTATGGTGAGCTGGTCTCACTTCTCGTTCTTGCCGAGGTTCATACCTCAGCTGAGGATTGGGCGGCGGGTCCCTTCTTCCTTCCGTCGGGATTTCATTCTCATGATTTCTTCTTCCGAGGTCTCCATTACCTCGGCTTCCGTTGCCTTTATTGGCACGCCCGGGGTTTCTTTCGCCACCGTTACCTCGGCTTCCATTGCCTCTGTTCTCATTGACCTTTTCAGCTACCGCTGGATCATACGGTACGATTTGCTTATTTATTTTTCCTGAAGTTACTGCTTTATCTCTTCGCCCGTTGTTTCCGGGTGAGGATGCTGCTGCCATTGATAGGGCAGGTGCTGCTCCAGCCGAATGAACCATGCGCGAGGCTCCCGGTCTCGTCGGGTCAGCCCTAAGCATTTCTTCATTTTGCTGGTTCGCAATGCGTACCGGCTCATTCACTCTTTCTTGTTGCTTTTGCCGGGCTTCACCGGTTAGTCCTTCCAATTCTAATGCAGCGGCATTAGCCGCCCTTAGGTTCTTTGTCGGGGTGCTATACCTCGGCAAGCCTGGGTCAACTGAGTCTTCCTTGTGAGTCTCATGTTCTTTGTTGATATCATTCATGAGATTTTTTCCTCTCAATCTTAACTCATCTACTCGCTCTGGGGCAATATCTAGCTTATTTGCCTTGGCATATTCTCGCAGGGTCCTGTTCAGGGACTCCCGCAAGGCCGACACCTTTTTTGCCTCTACCAGTACTTTTTGCCTGGTCTCTTCTAACTCTGCCTGAGCATTAGTCGGATCAAGTATCGGCGCTAAAGGCGTGGTCAGATTATCTATAGTTGCCTGGAGAATATTTTCTGGTCTTTCCAGAGGTGGCCATCTTACCCTTGGTGCCTTCGGGGTTGTCTCCTGCACCTCGGCTGTCTTGGCCGCTGAAGGATCTACCTCGCTGGGCTATGGAGATGCTTGCTTTGTGGTCACCTGTCCTTCTGTCGTCAGGTCATTGCTTGATCCGGCGCCTCCTGCTGCTGCCTGTACCCTGGCAGCGACCATCACCTCGACGCTGCCTGCGGGGCGCTCTCCACGCGGACCGTTTGCGGCGCTGAGGGGGGCTCTCCTGCAACAATAACTCGGTGAGGATAAACGCAGGAGGTGTCGACACCGACGTAGATCTGGTGCATGCCCAAGTTGATGAAGACGCCATTGCGCGGAGGAGCTTTTCTCCTGAAGCTGCCTGCGTTATCGCTGACATAGTCACAGAGATTAAATCTCTAGACTAAGCCAGAGACAACGCGCTCGCCGGTGTGGATGAAGTTTCCCGTCCAAATCTTGACTCTAGCTAGCACCACTGCTGGCCCCACGGTGGGTGCCAACTGTCGTGGTGGTGGCACGACAGATGCCATGGGTAGGCTAAAGTATGGGGCCTATGGATGCTAATGGGATCCGGGGAGGGATGATGTAGTTACTTCTACACACAAATGACTAACATACAAATCTTTATTTCTCCTCTCTTGGGCTACAAGTGCTCCTCGAGCTGTTTGCGGGAAGAAAAGAAGAACTACACGAGCCTTACAGCGTTGAATGAATCGATCCCCCTCTCAGGAGTCCATGCCTCTCCTTATAAAGGGGTTCCTTGGCTCCTTCTAGGGCTGACGTGGCAAGCATATTCTTGGAATATGCTTGTCCCAAAGTGGTAACTCGGCGAGCTCCTTTCCGTGTCTCCCTTCTATCGGCGGCAAGGTTCTAGAGGGCCTCACATGTACGCCTCGGGCTTCTTCACTGTCACCTCCGTGACGCCTGTCTGCCCCTCTGCATCTCTGCTCTTTGTCCTTAGTGTTTGGCTCTGTCTAGATTCCTTCTATAGCAGCTAGGGTTTGACCTTAGGCACCTCCTTCTCCCGCAAGCTTCGTGTTACTCGGCCTTGTCTTGGATTACTCGGCTCGACCTTTACCTGCATTCAAGTTGTACATACATATTCGGCCGACTTAACTAGTATGTCGGCCGGATCAGGTATCGCTCCCTTCATAGGTATCATGGTCATGCTTATCTCGGCCGACTTTTATAGGACTCGGCCGATATAAACAGTAACTCGGAAGATGACAGGGGAAACTCCTTTTATCTTCCCATGTCTTGACCCTATCCGGGGTCACCTCCCCAACAGGAACTACAGGTGTCGATGTCCGGTAGTACCTATCGGCGGTAGTGCTGGTGCGGAGACAAATGAGCTTCAGGTGCGGTAGTACTGGATCCTAGTACTAGGGAGTTCTGGCGGGTGGTGCAGCTCCCCAGGTGCATCCCGTAGTACCGGGGTTGGCGAGCAGTAGTATCGGTGTTGCGGCGGTAGTACCGGCTCTAGGTACTGGGGAGACCTGGTGAGTGGTGCATCGCTTCTAGTGGTTTCGGTAGTACCGGGGTGCCGAGAGGTAATACCGGGCCCATCGGATGTCATCTTCTTGTGTCATCTCTACCATTCTTCCTGCTGGGTCGCCTTGGCTTCCAGGGCATCCGTGTCCACTTCTATTGGCGTCATGGTCATGCGCATGGTCATAGCATTGGTACTTGGGCTCATATAGTATCCCATTCATGTGAGGATCAAAGGGAGCCAAGAGATGGAGCGAATTCACCTTAGTCGAAGTGGTTGATGTATCATGATATGGACCAATGGTGATTGCCATGTGTTGGGATGCATCACCTGGGCTACCCGGGTGTGGGAAAGGGGACATACTCCAGTTACCTCACCCTCCTCCTTGGCGTGATCAGATCTCCACCGACGACCTTGCTCATGAAAGATAACCGTGTTGCTTTCCGTGTAGGTGATGCCTCTCCTTTCCCTCTATGCTTAAACTAGATTCGGTCATTATACAATATGTTGATGAGTATTTGAATTCGATTTTGCGATTTGTTTATGCTTAGATCTCTAGATAAAAGATTAGTTTGTCCGAAAAGATCAATAGAGATGTGTCTATTGTGTTGTGTGGTTTTACACAAAGTGGTTCGCGTTGAACTTTCATGTGTCCTTTTGTGTAAGCTAGTTGTGGATTGCATCACCAGGCGAGTGCCACGAGCTTCAACATCGATTTCTTATGAAAAATGTTTCTAAAGTATAAGGAAATATATGAATTTTCATTATCATGATCCATATTTCTTCTCTTTTATGAATTGATGCAGACTATCAACTTGATAAAATTACTGTCAATTAGTTCGATCATAACATGGGAAATTTGGACCCCCACCCCCAATTTTGTTGATTTACTGTATTTTGGTTGAACAAGAGGAACTACAGTCTTGATGCCGACGGTCGGTTTAATGACATCGTTGCGGGCTCTCCTCTATGATTGTGGCACTCTTGTTTTCACCCGGCAAAAACTCTATCTCACTCGACATGTGGCACTCAACTTCAGCTTTAGTTCTTGTTCTTGGGGAACACTGACTTTTTTAATCTCATAGTTCTAGATTGCTATCACTGGATGCATTTGGTAAATATGATTTGAAGAGTCACACAATTACGATTGATCGAATCATGAATGCAAAGAAACACCAAGAATGAATTATTGTTGACAGAATCTCGTTAAGGTACTGCATACTAGGGAGTTGCTTCGATATAGTGTAAGAATGAAATGAATAGTTCCAGTTACTTTGGTATGATGGTGAAAGGCATTGAACCATGAGCCTTACTTTGGTATGATGGTGAGAGGCATTGAACCATGAGCCAAATTCAGATGGCCAAATTGCCCGAGCCAGTTATGATGCACATGATATGGCATATAATTTACCTAAAGTTTGATTTACTAATGTTAGTTTGTTGTTTTACTAAAACAAATACTTGTCCAAATAATTTTACTTCTAGTAGTTGTTATAGTGTTACTACTTAAGCATATTATACATTGCATATTATTTTGTTTATACCTTTACATCTTCTATTCATTTTTATATCGATGTGGCACATCCCTGAACCAATTATATGTTCGCATGATACTTGTGTGCCTTGTACATTGTCACAATTAACTTCACATTTCTCTCGACTTAAATATTTTCAGTGAGTTGTGATTTGTTCAATGATATATATATTTTCCATAGTATGAGGTGGAGAGGAATATCTCAATCCCATGAGAGGGGATAGCTACTCATTTAGTGTGAAGACAGCAACAATGCACGATCACAAGAGAAGAAAGGGATTTGCAAGAGAAGGAGATGCTGATTAGAGGAAAGAAATTCCACTGGAGGCACTAAACAAAGTTTCGTCGCGAGAGAAGCTAGCAACACAGCCATGCTGAAATGTAACAGTCCAACTCCCAAGCATTTCAAAATCACGCCAATATATAGGAAATGTGTATCAATTAAGACTCAGTTCTTTTGGTGACTTCTTCGAGAATCTGGCCTACTCCTAACTTTCTGGGGAAGCCGGTTTCAAAATATTACGAGGCTTCCAAATTAGTTTAGTCTTGACCATTTTGAAAGCCTCGTAATATTTTTCAACCGGCTTTTTTGGGAAGCTAGGGGTAGAGAAGCTTCTCGGAAAAGCAGCCAAAAGGGATGCAAATATGGAGTAGAAAAGTTTGCTTATCATCGAAAGAGATTTCAATGTGGATGGCGATCCTCCTAAATTTATTTTACTCTTTGTAATCCGATATGTAACTATTTTATCCGATCAATAAAGCATCAGTAGGCAATTAAAATAAGATATTTAGTCTAAGGCTAAATTATCTACATCACAAAAAAAAGCAAAATTCTCTACCCCATGTGTGTGGTAAAATGACCTACCTATTTTAGTTGATGATGTAACTTTGATTATGGAAAAATGAGAGGTATATGTCGTAATAAAAAGAGTTGAATCTTAGTCAATATAATAAGAGATATTAGTTTGGTCGATTTTTTTTATCAAAGTATATTCTAAACCAAATATTCCCTCTAATCATTAATTGTCTCTGAATCGAATGTATCTAGCACTAAAACATGTTCAGATATATCCGCTTCGGCGATAATTAATAGGAATCAAAGAAGAAAGTAGTATTTATTGTTTTCTCAATAATATACATCGTATCTTTTATTTACCTGTGCGACAAAAAGGTTTCAGGGGACCATAGCAACGCATAGGTATTCACCAACTAGTAAAAATAAAAAGAAGTAAAACAGGGGAGTGACTGTTTAAATCAAGGAAAATGATACCTATCATCCGGCGGATTGACCCCCCGGGTCGCCTCGCTCGCTTGCTCCGAAATGTACGCATACGTCGCTTTCCTGCAGGCCCACGAAAACATTCCTTATCTCTTCGTTGAGACTCACGCGTACCTAGATTGGTTCCTGCCGTCAGACGTTACGCCGTCAGTAGTTTTGCCTAGCCGCGCCACCACAAAGAACGTCCCGTGCCGCCAGCAGAACGCCTGTCGCTGCTCTACCGGTACTCTGCTATGCTCGGACCGATGTGTCTGTCCGCCGTCCACCAAGGCTGCTAATGGCACGGGCCATGGATGAGCTTCGAGCTCTGTGGCGCTCGCTCCGAAGACCTCAGGCCAGCGCACCCCTACCTCTTCCTTCTCCTCCTCCTCCTCCTCCAGCAGCCAATGTGTCCCCTCCGAGATCTGCCGTCGGATTGACTGCTTGTGCAAGGATCCGTCGGGGAAGACGTCGTCAGAGTCAGCCGCCTTGCTCGGCCTCCGACCTCCTCCCCTGTCGGATTTTGCTACACCGTACAGTGCTACATAGGTATGACGGTGATGCTACTAGAAGTGGTCATGGTTGCTTCGCGATGCTACCGACCAATAAATGGATTTTGAGATTTTGCTACAGGGCGATACTATAAAAGTAGAAACTTTTTGCTGTTTTTGTTTAATATTTTTACTATAATAGCATAAAACATTTGCTATGACATTTTTGACGAAAGTCACTAGCAAAAACGGTTTTGCTATGACACGCACCAGCGATTTCTCCGACGAGGTCGTTCCTTTTGCTACATTAGCACTTTTTTTTGCTACCACCATTTTGCGGTTTTGCTACAATAGCATAACGTTTTTGCTACACGGTCTCCGGTGAGTTCTACCGGCGAAAACCTCCGGCGAGTCTACGGCGAGGTCAGATATGCTACGTTAGCATAACCTTTTTGCTACATGGTCGCCGGCAAGGTCTTCGGCGAAATCTCCGGCAAGGTCCAGTCTGTTTTTCTATTTTTGTGTCAAACTGTTTTCTGCTACATGTAGCAAAAGCAGAACTATCTATCTATATATTATTAAAAGAATTAGGACGGTTCGTCACAACCTAAAATTTTCCGTCTACCATTAAAAGACGGTTTTGCCCTTGGCAGTTCGAAGTAGTAACAATCTTTGCCACCGCAAAGTGAAACGTACATGTTTGGTCAATCACACACGCCGCCCGCTCCAACCCCTTCGACCCCGACTCCAGCGCCGCCAGAGCTTCTCCATGCCCGACCTCCTCCCCTGACAGATCTCCTCTCTCCGCCGAGCTCCGTCCCCTCCGTCAATTCCTCTTACCGCCGCCATCTCAGATCCCTGTCCTTCCTCCCGTGCACGCTGCCAGGCAGCTGGGCACGCCATGGGCCCGATGGCCGCCGGATCTAGGCGTGCTAGGCAGCGCCGCCCCTGCCGTCGCTGCTGCCGGCTCTCCTACACTCGCGCTTGCCTGCCATCGTATAGCATCGACGAGTGTGGCCTACACCACGAATCCCTGCCTCCACATCTTCCCTGTCGACTGTGACCATAGTCTCACCCGTGCGACCCCGCCTCTCCATAATCCTTTGCCCAGATCGATTTCTCGTGGGTGGCCCTGCTACTGCCTGCATGGCTCTATGTCGCGCACTAGCCCACCGCTTTGCGAAGCGGCGGTGCCGGGAGCCCGTGACAAACCACGCGAGTATTGCAACTGCCTAAGCAGGATCTGGGCGGAAGGGCTCGGGGTCGAGGACGTCCGCGAACGCTGCACCTAGCGACGAAAGGGAGTGGCAGAGCAATTTTAGTAGAGTTTTAGCGACTTTGTTCCCCCTGTTGATAATATGCCGGGGAAGCATTTGCGCTGCTGCCGACAGAGCATTCTGGTGGGCTTCATAGTCAAGGTATGTTGGAGTCTGAAATTTATGGCATAGTTGCCTTCTGAAGCCCGTTGTAGTCGGTCGAACTAATGTTGGTACTAATTGAGTTGATTTGATGGTTTTGTCTGGACCTATGAAGAATTTTTAGATTGAAATTTCCTAACATCACGTATGGAAATTTTGCAAGTTCAAGAGCTGTTCTTTCTGTTTACAACTTTATTGACTTACAAAAACAGGTTAGTTCAGCTGCAGAGACTGAAGTAAGCCGCGTGATTGACCGGCTGTGGAGATGTCGTAGGTCGCTAAATTTTTTTAAATAATATATTTTTTTATTAAATTTCATAAATAATCGGGCAAATTGTAAATCTGGTCGAATTGCTCAATGAAACATTTCGTCCGTTTAACGGACGAACACGTTTCGTCCAGTTCATAACGCCACGTCGAACGGAATAAAAGTCTGTCGAACGGCCGACCGACCAACAGATTTGCAATTTGTCCGTTTTATATATTATTTATGCAATTCAATAAAAAAATGTATTATTTAAAAAAAATTAGCTCGTAGGTCGGTACCAGACCATGTGCTGGAGTTCAGAGTGATATGCGTTTGAATAATTTCAACGGAGTTTTTTAGAGGATTCAACGGAGTTGTTGTGCTAGCTCCCGTTGCTTGTAGCCTATGAGTTTTGAGCGACCTATCCAACATGGAAGTTTCTGTAAATTAACTACAGTGCAAACCATTTATCCAGAGTGTCTAGCATGCTAATGTGCTTCCAATCAAGTCATAAGAAATTTAATTTAATTAGTAGTACGTGTATAGAGGATACGGATTACATATATACGGAACACATTAAGGATACATATATGTTGATCCATATGAGGCATGCACAAGCAACATATCAGAATGTATTTCTAAGAATGGTTCCGCTAACTAACGGAGAGGTTGATTCATAAATAAAACTGAAGTGTATTTACAATACTCAAGTTATACACAAGGGAGATGTCCATCAAATGCATTACTACCAAGACAACAGAGGAATGTCTTGAGTGCACATTTGTCACAATCTTTGAAGGCAGACTACATTTCAGTGTGTATATCATCGTGACCTTTTGCTTTTGATTTCGTTTTGCTTTCTACACACATGACGTTGAATTATGCAAAATACAACACACTGGGTAGATGTTTACACTGGCTTTACTTTCTACAAATATTTTTATATAGTGCATAGCTCTCTTTTCTTTTTAAACAATGCATAGCTCTCTTTTCTATATATATATACAGATGTTTACATAAATTTTATATTTATAAATGTAACACATGTGAGTGAACGAACGTGGCCGTAGCAACGCACGGGTATTATTCTAGTACCTAATAATAAAGCACGAAGTGTTTCTTCCGGTCCAACACTTTTTTGGACTGTTTTGTCCTTCAAAAGCCATAAACAATTACCCACTGTACCACCCGTAAGTAAAATAAATCGGTTTAGGATCAGAACACCTCCACCGCGCGTGGCCAGCCTAGACCTAGGGAGTGGACCTGCACACTCAGGCCTGGCCACCGTGGAGCGCAGGGCGACCTGCACACTCAGGCCTGGCCACCGTGGAGCGCAGGGCTAGGCCCATCAGATCAGATCTTGGATAAAAAAAGTCTCCTTTGAATAGTACCACCTCGATACTTTATGTTAAATTTAACCAATTTATATACTTTTATAAATTAAGTGTCAACAAGCCAAGCAAGAGCTTCACGAGATTGAACGGAAAGAGAACGGCTGTGTCGAACATGAGCATGAATTGAAAATCAAAGAGACAAGAAACATGAGCAGCAGAAGGACCTCTCGGCTGAAGGTGAGCTTGCGAGATTAGAATGAGAGAGAGAGGAGCGCTGAGCCGACCGGCGACCGGAGGAGCTGCCTCGGTAGGGAGGTCCACGAGCGACGCTCTCTAGACCGGAGGAGTGATGGAGTCGGGGCTGAGGAGATGGGTTCGACGAGGGGAGAAAAGAGAGGGCCCGGATCGCCGGATCAGGAGAGAAAGGCGGGGTGAGCGAGAGCACAGCAGGGTGCTGGCGGCGCAAGCGGAAGGGGAGAGTAAATTACAGATTCATGCCACATTTGGGGCAGCGGTAACGAGTTGGTGCATATTTTGGTAATTTTAACAAGTAAGTGCAATGACCAACAATGATTGCTCAAAACTCGTTTGATAGCGTTTTAACCTCGTGGACCATTGCCGATGTTGACTAGGACAAACGGCCGTTGACCACCGTCCAGACGGCAAGGCGACCAGATCGTGGTGGCGGTGACCCGGCAGATGGCTCGGCTGACGCCCGGCTACGGCTCAGCTTCGAGACGCACCACGCCGGCGCGAACGCGGACGACGTTCGCCTTGGCGAGCCGCCACCAACGTCGCGTCAGGCGCGACGGCTGGTCGACCACACCCCATGCCACGACCAGGACCGGCCATGAAGTTCCCGCAGAAGAACATGGTGTATCGAGCATCGCCCGTCGGACGGTAGCCGTCATGCGTTTCGCTCCGCACCACCGGGGTATGTTCCCGTGGCCCAAGAGCCGCGACTACGTGCCCTACGCCAACGCGCCGTACAAGAGCCTCACCGTCGAGAAGGCCGTCCAAAACTGGGTCCAGTACGAGGGCGCCGTGTTCCGCTTCCCCGGGGAAGGCATCCAGTTCCCGCACGGCGCCGACAAGTACATCGACTAGCTCGCAGATGTCGTCCCATTCGCGGACGGCACCGTCCGCACCGTGCTCGACACTGGCTGCGGCGTAAGCCGATTCACTCATCCATGTCAGGTGGCGAGCCTGGCGCATACCTGGACTCTCGTGACGTGATCGCCATGTCTTTCGCGCCGCGGAACTTGCACGACACGAGGCGCAGGTGCAGTTCGTGCTGGAGCTCGGCGTGCCAGACTTCATCGGAGTCCTCGGATCCGTCAAGCTCTCCTTCCCAGCGAGCTCCTTCGACATGGCCCACTTCTCCCGCTGCCTTATACCTTGGTCTGGCAACGGTGAGCCAGCACTCGATTGCACGGTCTCTAGTCCAGTGTCCGGCGCATCCATACACGCGTGTAATTGCCATGAGATTGACCGATAAAGTTTCAATGCAGGCGGGATGTACATGATGGAGGTGGACCGGGTTCTCCGGCCAGGCGAGTACTGGGTGCTCTCCGGCCCGCCGATCAACTGGAAGGCCAACTACCGAAAGTGGGAGCGCATGGAGGAGGACCTCTCCCGCGAGCAGAAGAGGATCGAGGAGTATGCGGAGATGCTCTGCTGGGAGAAGCTCACCGAGATTAACGAAGTCGGCGTGTGGCGGAAGCGCATGGACACCGCCGCGTGCCCGGCCAGGCCGGCGGTGGTCCAGGCTAGGCAGACGTCGGGTCGAACCATGTGCTCTAGCCGTCACGACCGCTAACGGTGGCCAACGGCCATTTTTTCTTAGTCAGCATCTGACAGGCGGGCCTGCGAGATTAAAACGCTATTAAACGAGTTTTTGAACAATCTGTTGTTGGCTGTCCTAAAAATTACACTTACTTGTTAAAATTACCAAAGTATGCACCAACTCGTCGCCGCTGCCCCAAATATGGTATGAATCTGTAATTTACTCGGAAGGGGAGGAAAAGGAGTCGAGCAGGATACGAGCCTCTCGTCCGCGCGTGACTGTACTATGCCGCTGTGTGTATCCTAAAGGAAAAGGCATGAGCTGCTGAATGCGTTTTTGGTCTCTATTCCTCCTCTGTGGTCTACATGTACATAATGTTGGTGCCTTTCCTCGATCAGGTTTTGACAAGGTGCGTTTTGCCATTTGCAATGTGTTCCTCTGTTCTGAATACGATGTACCAGTGTAGAAAGAAAACCCTGAATTTCAACCCTGAATAGATAAAGAGAAATGATGCGATCCATCCCAGTGGCCAGGTCCGAGCACATGGCCATAGGGCAAAACGAGGAAGGCCTTCTAATCCTGGACAAAACTGGAATACGGTCTATACAATGGATGTTTTTGCCACTTGAGCTTAGATTGTACCGAAAATACCTGCCAAACAAAGCTGAAAATACAGTGTTGATGGCTACGTATACAGTACAGACAATGTGGTCTTATGAGCTGATCCTATAATTATAGTATGTACGCCTTCTTGCGGGAAAATGATAGGAGCACCTTAATCCTTGTTTATTTTGTGCAAATTAACAAGACCAATTTATTAGTTGCATATCAAGGTATAAACTTTTTCCTAGAAAAATCATTTATCGAATTTGAAAGTCTCGTATATATAAAGAACCCAAAACAAGAAAAATATAATTAGAGTGCCTAAAAAATAGACAAGCATATTTTATTTTGAGATATCGATAGACTTGTGCTACTTCTTTTTTCACGATTCCTCTTCTCTTGCCCCAAGTGATTCACTCTAAGGCTTTGTTTAGTACCACCTAGATTAATTACTCTAAACCGGTTTATATAGGCTTTGCAAGATTCATAGAGTGTGTCAACAAGCTGAATCGAGAATCAACAAAGTGAGGAAGAAAGGAGTTGAATTGCTCACGTTATTGTGATCATGACAGCCCAACGAGCAAATGGGCACCAACTACCGAGACAAGGAGAGTGACACATGAATAGCCCTGAGTTGTAGATAGTTTAACTAGAGTTCCAGCCTTCAAGTGGCGCGGATGACGACAAGGCTGAGACGGCATAATTGGTTTGTCTGCACGACGTGGTACAAAAAGTAAACAAATGACGCGCACAGTTCAGAGAAAAATCCAAATCCATCCATGTGGATTCAGATATGAAAATGGTTAGAATCTCATGTATGTGTCGTGCAAAAATATTTTTATTCCGGTGCAACGCACGGCCATTTGTGCTAGTTTATAGTAAAAAGAGTTTATTTATAACAAAAGTTGACCTTTTTATGGATTTAGCAGAAAAATCCGAAGGATTTTAAAAATTTATCTCCGGAAGACGCGTAGTACGACACTAAACGCGCCACAGCGGGTGGACGGCACGGAGGAGCGTTAGGCGGGGAACTGAGAGTTTGAGAACGGCCTCGACCAGCATTTCTTGGCCCACGAACACGTTCTGTTTTTTGCGTCCACTTCGTGGGACATCGGCAAAAGAAAAATAGTGAGATTCTGGGAAGATCGCTGGATAACTGTATTCCGCAGCAATATAACTGTATTCCGCAGCCCAATAGGAAGAAGCAGGCCACTAGTTAATCTAATCTCCAGCCCACTACCACCACGAGTCCACGAGTCAAACCCTATTCCCAATTCCATCGTCGGCGCTGCTCTTCTCCGCCATCGCCACCTAAAAATCGGCGGCTGATTTGTCCCCTTAAATAGCAAAGGCGGCGGCAGCGTCCACGGCCACTACCGCAGCGACCCTCTTTCCTCCTTTCGCTGTCGACTTGCATCTTCCATTGGTGCCCCCTTCTCTCCTCTGAACAACAGGACTCGTCGGACCGGGTCCGTGCCGGCACCGCCCGCCGTCGGCCCGCCGTGCCGGGCATAACCGTACTCGGATCGGAACAGGAACTTCCCAGATTACATACGCAGCGACTCCTATTCGGATCCGAAACAAGGAATTCGAGTCGTGTCCTCCCACCGACCTACATCTCCAGCAATAAAAGGAGCACCGCCGAGCCATGATGATCGATGCCAAGTTCCAAACCGAGAAGCCAACAGAAGCAGAAGCGCGAGCGCGAGACCAAGCTCTAGCAACAGCAATGTTGGACATCGCCAACTCGATGCGCTACTGCCCGGACTGCAACCGCGCGGTCGTCGTGTTCCGGAACCCCGCCTCCGGCGACACCGTCTGCACCAGATGCACGCGCTTGCTCAACCAGCGCTACGTCGACCGCTCCACCGACTGGTGCACCTTCCTCGACGACTTTGGGGGCGTTGGCGGCGCCGCCGCCGTCCAACCCGACGACACCAAGGCCCCAGCAGGCAGCGCGCAGTCGTCCGAAGCCACCGACACCGACACGGACACACATGGAGCAGAGGGCGCCTGCTCAGCCTCAGCAGTACCGAGGATGCGTGGCGCGGTCGGTGCTGCACGAGGCGGCGCCGTGCCGAAGATGCGCGCCGCGGTACACGACAAGTCGCTCGCGGACGCCTTCCACTCAATCGACGACATGGCGGAGCGGCTGGGGCTCGCGGAGGCCGTCAGGGACCGCGCCAGGGAGGTGTTCAGGAAGCTGGAGGACGCCAGGGCATTCCCCAAGGGCGGCAAGTGCCGGAACCGGAAAGCGCTGCACGCGGCCTGCCTCCACGTTGCGTGCCGCGCCGTGGGCACGCCTCGGACGTTCAAGGAGCTGGCGTCGGTCACGGGCGACAGCGCCACGGCCGGGATCAAGGACATCGGGAGGCTCGTCAAGCACATCAAGGTCCATCTCGGGGAGGAGGACGGTGGGCAGGCGGCGGGGGAGATGACGATGGGCGCCGTGGTGCGGGCGGGCGACTACCTGCGCCGCTTCGGCTCGCTGCTCGGGATGGGCGACCACGAGGTGGACCCGGCGTTGGAGGCGGCGCGGAGGCTGGAGAAGAACCTGGACGTCAGGCGCAACCCCGATTCAATCGCCGCCGCCGTCATCTACATGGCGGTCCAGCGCACCGGTGCAGGGAAATCCATCCGTGACGTGTCGGCGGCCACCGGCGTCAGCGAGATCACAATCAGGGAGGTGTACTACAAGGACCTAACCCCACACGCCGACCTGCTATTCGGCTAGGAAGATTTTTTTTTGTGTGTGTGGGTGTGTGGGTGGGTGGGGCGGCGGCGCATGGCTACTTGGCTAGACAGGTGTTGATCCTTGGCATATGTGGTTACCTTCGAATTCTGATTTTTTTTTTCGTTGTAAATCTCATGCATTGGGTCATGAATGAATATGTTAAACTCGTCAATGTTGGTCTTCTCTTGCGTACTAATATCTACGAGGTGCAAGTCAAATGTAAAATTAGATTGTACGGTCCTTGAATTGAACTTTTTGGCAGCCATTGCAGTTCTTCCATACCCAGTTTCCAGCATAAACTCGTCAATGGGTGGGGGGGGGGGGGGGGCGGCGGCGCAATGGCTACTTGGCTAGACAGGTGTTGATCCTTGGCATATGTGGTTACCTTCGAATTCTGATTTTTTTTTTCGTTGTAAATCTCATGCATTGGGTCATGAATGAATATGTTAAACTCGTCAATGTTGGTCTTCTCTTGCGTACTAATATCTACGAGGTGCAAGTCAAATGTAAAATTAGATTGTACGGTCCTTGAATTGAACTTTTTGGCAGCCATTGCAGTTCTTCCATACCCAGTTTCCAGCACAAACTGTGACAATACACACCCATTATTGTACATAAGATTTTATTTAAAATAGTCTTTTCTTTCGCTTTATAAATAAAGCCACCCACGATGGTCAATCTGACACAAGGTGACCTCTAACTTAGCATATCAAGAATAAACAAAGAAAAATAAAAAAGGCCAAGACCAGCCACCGGAGCCATCAGAACGAAATCAAAGATAACCGGAGCTCCACGACTACGTCCCCAAGAGAGTAATGACGTATCCACGGCCGTCATCGAGACCGCAAGGTCAAGGGTTTTCACCCGGAGCCTAGCGCAACGAAGGTAACCACAACGGCGCCCCCAAGAGGGTTACGACACCCTCGGGCATCGCCACCGTTGGCGTTGAGACGCTGAGCTTTTGCCCGAAAAAACCTCCGCCCACGCTCAAAACCTCGACACGCCTAATGTCCCTGAGCCCGGCCTCCCTCTCGCGATCTAGGAAAAGACGATAACGCCACCAACTCCAGGAGCTCCCGTCGCCTGCTCCTCTCCATCCAAATGACCGAAGAGCACGACCATCACCACCGCTATGTTGCTCGCCGAAGAGTCGCATGTGCAGTCCGCCTTCCAGAGTCGCCGCCCCGGCGTCCAACACCTCGAGCTCAGGTCAACAAGACATAGCGAGACCATCGATGCAAACAAGGTAAGCTGGCGACAATACTAGGCTAGTGTGGGTGGTAGCCGCTGCCCATGGGAGGAGATCGGATCCTCCACCACAAGAGGCGATCGCCGACCGGATGCAGTAGCGATGTTGATAAGGCCCCAGATTTGGCAAGATCGGGCCCAACTAGCTCCGCCGCGCTGCAGCGCAAAGGTTTCAGTCGCCACCCTACATAAAAAAATGACGCATGGGACGGGGCCTGCTGAGCCCAGATCAGGCCCGGATGGGCCCAGATCTGGGCCGAGCATGCTTGGCTAGCCCCGTCCATGGAAGCCACCGCCGCCTCACTGTCGCATGTGCCCGCGCCACCACTTCCCGATCCGCCACCGTTGAGTCACCGCTGCCGATGTTGCCCAGCCCCTCTCGCCTGCGCCCGGGAAGTAGGCGCGCTCCACCACCCGCTTATCGTCGCGTCGTCTCCTAGAGGATCTCCACCGCCCTGCCTCCTAGCGAAAGAGACAGGTTCTGGCCCGGAGGAGCGGGCCCGTAGCCACCTCACCAAGCAGGAGGACGAGAAGACCCCGCCTCCGCTGGCGCCGATCGGGCTTCACCCGGCCATCCCCTCTGGCAGCGTCGAGGGAGGAGGAGGGGGTGGGGAGGGGTCTGGTAGCAAAGAGTTTTTGTTCCTCCCCGTCGCATGCGGGGCGACGAGGGAGGAGAGCCTCGCGTTCTTTTTTCTCATGTACATATGATTTTGGATTTGACTGTTCTCCGAATTATTTTTATTAGAGTATTGTACGTATATGATTGTTACGATAGTTTAGGAGAGTTAGGACTTTAGCCTAGCTTGAATTGTACTCCAAAATGATCCCCTATACACCTATATATACTCGCCCATGAGGCTCAATAATACATCTAACATATTCCGCCAATCTCTCTCTATCGTTTCGAAAAAAAGACTTACAGGACAGCCGATCACGGACCGACGGACAACCCTACATACGGGTTGCGCAACCCCGTCGAAGATCATGGAGATCAATCTCCTCGGGGGCGGCACGGTGGAAGCGTGTTGCTCGGCTAGCGTAGCTGACATGGATATACCCTATGGGTGCACAATATTGGTAATACCCGATCCATCCCAAGGAAGGCCCACGCAAGGACACGTAGCCCATGAAGATTTTGGGTGGCCCAAGCCCGTGGAGGTTTCGACTCCTTGGAGGACAAGTCTAGATTAGATAGAATTTCAAAGGGTATCAACCCTAATTTGTAACCGACTCGACCTATCCCGAAACCTAGCCTATCTATATAAAGGCCAGGAGGGTACGACGAGAAGGATCTTCAACTTACCTTATACACACCTCCACGCCAGATTGCATCTGCGCATCCTGTAACCTTCGGTTTCGCCGTAATCAAGAGCAGACAAGCAGGAGTAGGGTTTTCCCTCCAGGGGCCTGAACCTGGGTAAATCTCATGTCCCTGTGTTGCTTGTCTGTTAACCATTCCGCGACTTTCATCATCCCCATCTTCTCCAAAACCCAAGTCGATAACAATGGGCATTGACGAGTCGAACCCTCGTTAATTGGCGCTGTCTGTGGGAAGCAGGGATGCTAATCGTGCGGTCATGACGATTCCATCCGGAGCGATCTACGATTCATCGTCGACGGAGAGTCACCTCCTCTTTGGCGCCTTCGACTTCACCGCCCACCCTGAAGGATTTCCAGTCCGTCGGCGAAGGGCTCGAGATGCTGTTCGGGAGCTTCTGCTTCTAGGTAGGGCAGATCGGCACGAGCGGGTGCCACAACCATACATCAGGCCCACCTTGTGGGTCCCACCCATCGGCGCGTTGCACGCGTCGATGCTGACAGGTGATTCGGATGACAGCACCATCTACAACTCCTATCGGTGCGGCCCCCCTTCGGACGAAGGAACCTACGGTTCCGGATCTGAAAGTTGCGGCAGCAGCAACCCACTCCGCGGCTGCTAACTATGCGCTGTCATCAACAGCGGAGCGGAGCCACCTCTAGGTTCGAGTGCCAATCCACCATCCAATCCCCCTCCCAACCCGCATGCTGAGAACGGGGGAAACCCGGCCAACAGAGCCAACAAAGGCGTCAATCGCGGCTATGAACAGATCAACCTCAATGAGGAAGGCTGGCGCCAAGCATATGAAGCCGTGGCAGGCAACAAAATCCTACTTGTGGATGCCTCCTGAGATCTGCTGATGGCCTACCACCTCCTCCTAATCGATGAGCACAACCGGCAGGTGAAGCTGATGCAGGAGCTCGAAAAGCCTAAGCAGGCAGCTGAGGGATCCAACGCAAGGCGAGATGCGCTCTCCCCCTAGTGGCTCCACTTCACATGGTAACAATGCCAACAGGTACCGCTCCCGCATGGAGCGCATGGACCCCACCGCAAGTCGCGAGGTCACCAGGTCCCTCAATACGTCCTTCATGATGATGGACTCGCACGGCAACGTCATGCCGAAAAATCCGCAGGCTGTGATCATGGAAGCCACCCCCTATCTCGCATCCAACCCACCTCTGGCGGGCGACCTGAAGAATGCAATGCATAAGTCTGCACTAGCAGGCCTCAGACTCGTCGGAGCTGCGCTCCATGACAAAACTCCTGCGGAGCCGAAGAAAAAAGCTCCGGTCAAGTTCACTCGAAGCCGCACACCCTCACTTGAGGAGGAGGAGCGCGACCTGTCCCGGCGTCACCGGAGCCCACGGCGCCGCAGCAACAACTACGATGCTCGCAATGAGCTCACCCAACGCAAGATCGACAAATCACGTGCTAAACGCGCGTGCTCAACTGAGTCCGAAGAGGAGGACGATGGAGAACTATGCTGAGCCAGATTCTTCAGCAGATCCGTTCGGAAAATGCGGATGCCGAAAAATTTCAAGCTACCTTCGGACAATCCAAAGTTCGACGGCACACAAGACCCAAAGGCTTGGCTCGACGATCACCTGCCGTCTGTCAAGCTCCATGGCGGCAACAAGAACACCACCTTACAGTGCCTTCAGCTGCAGCTGACAGGCGCAGCTAGGGTTTGGCTCAACATCCTATCCTCCGGCTCCATACGAAGCTAGGAAGAGCTGGCGTACAGCTTCATCCGCAACTTCAAGGGGACCAGCAAGAGGCCAGCCTCAATCGAAGAGTTGCGGGCATGCACCCAGCTGGCCAACGAGTCCATACGCTCGTACATACTACGCTGGTACCACATCAAGAACTCTGCCGCACAGATCTCCAAAGAAAGAGCAATCAACGCCTTCAAGGATGGTGCCAGGCGCCCAAATTTCAAGGAGGAACTCGGGCGTGTCAAGCCCAAGACACTTGAACACCTCATGAACATCGCCAACCGATGGGCAGATGGCGAGGATTCCGCCAACCGAGCGCATTCGGATGAAGAAGATGACTACGGTCGTAGGCACGAGCGCCGCAACAAAAGAAGATCGCGCGTCTACGACGATCGCGACGGGGTCGACATGGTTGCGGCTGGATTCGCCGATCGACGCGATGACAGCAACCGCATTAGCGGATACCGCAACAGCAACTACCGTGATGCCGGACGACCCATGCAAACGTGGCAACGACGCAACTGCGACGACGAGCCTTCGGCATACGACAAGTTGTCCGGTCCCTGCACCATCCACTTCTACATCAACAAACAAGATGGTAAGAAGAAGGCCAGCCACATGCTCAAGGACTGTCGAGAGTTCCAGAAGCTCAGCGAGGGCCTCACCCAAATGCGGTGCCAGACCGTGAACCCTGGATTCGGACCCACACCAGGTGCCATTGCCCACGGATCCCCTCCACCACCACATGTCGGACCATCGCAGCCACCAGTTGCACCAGCACCAAACAATGGCGCAGATGGGTACCCTCACCAAAAGGGGCCTTAATGATCCAGAAGGGCGCCCAACCAACAGGGTGCAGAAGAAGATCACTCGTCAAGTCAGCCTGACCGTGACCTCTCCACCAGCCATACCTGAGTACCTCAGCGGCTCGGAGTCCTGCATCATGTTCGATTGTTTGGATCACCCATGCCAGATACCTCGCCCAGGTCATGCTGCCCTGGTGCTCGAGCCTCAAATTGGAGGATTCGAAATGAGCCACGTCTTCATGGATGGCGGCAGCGGCATCAACTTGATGTTATTCAGCACACTCAGAAGCGACGCGATCCCATTGCAGTACTGGAGCGATGACATCTGACGTTCCACAGCATAGTTCCATGGAAGGTCATATACCCCCTGGGCAAGATATGGCTCGACGTCATCTTCGGCCAGCCCGAAAATTTCAGACGCGAGCGAGTAGAGTTCGAAGTGGTGGACTGGCCATCATAATACCATGCCATCCTTGGCCGCGTGGCATTCGCAAGATTTCTGGCAGTACCGCACTACGCGTACCTTCTACTGAAGATGCCAGGACCTAAGGGCGTCATCACCGTCCAAGGAAGCTTCACCAGGTCAGACAGTTGCGATAGAGACTTCAATAGAATCTCTCAGTCGTTCGGCATGCAGGAGGAGCTCACGAGAATCTGAGAGGTGACAGATAACGGGGCACCCCCAGTCACTAGGGAAAATGCACCCGACATGTCATTTGACTCCATAGTCAACACAAAGAAGGTGCATGTTCACCCGACAGACGCCTCCAAGACGGCGATGATCGCCAATGACCTGAGTCCCGCATAGGAAAGTGCGCTCGTCGAATTCCTCTGTGAGCGCTGGGAAATCTTTGCCTGGTGTCCTGCGGACATGCCAGGAGTTCCCAGGAAATTTGCCGAGTATGCACTCAATGTATTCCCAGATGCAAAGCCAGTCAAGCAGTCGATGCGTCGACTGTCTAAGCCAAGAGCCGAGGCCATTGGAATTGAAGTCAATAGACTGCTTCCTGCCAAGTTCATTAGGGAAATCAAAGAAAGCGAGTGTCTGTCCAACACCGTGTTGGTCCCCAAAAAGGACACGGACATCCTGTGGATGTGCGTGGACTTCACATCGCTCAACAAGCACTATCCCAAGGACCACTTCCCTTTACCAAGGATAGATCAAATCATCGACTCCACTACAGGTTGTGAGAAGCTCTCATACATCGACGCCTACTCAGGCTACAACCAAATTTGGCTGAGGTCGAAGATTAGGAGAAAACAGCGTTCATTACGCTGTTCGAGGTATTCTGCTACAACACCATTGCCCTTTGGGCTGAAGAACACAGGTGCCACATACCAGAGGTGCATGCAAGCATGTCTAAAGGACCAGATTGGCCGCAATATCCAGGTCTACATCAAAGACATAGTAATCAAGACCAGGGAGGCCAGAACCCTAATCGACGATCTCCGCGAGACGTCCGATAACCTTGATCGCTACAAGATCAAGCTGAACCCAGACAAGTGCGCTTTTGGCATCCCGTCTGGTCAATTACTCGGGTACTTCATCTCCTAACAGGGCATTGAGGTGAACCCGAAGAAAATCAGGGCCATACTAGGCATGGAGAAGCCAAAGAACCTCAAGGGAATCCAGCATCTAGCTGGGAGAATCGCGGCGCTGAGTAGATTCATCAGCCAAATGGGTGAGAAGGCCCTCCCCTTTTATCAGCTGCTGCGCAAGACGGAGAAATTCGAGTGGACACCCGAAGCAGACGATGAGTTTGAGGACCTCAAGCGGCTACTCTCCACATCGCCTGTCCTAGTCATGCCGAAGGAACGGGAGCCTTTACTGCTATAAATTGCAGCCACACATCAGGTGATCATCACCGTACTCGTGGTCGAGCGAACCGAAGATGGCAAGACCCATGGGGTCCAACGCCCAATCTACTACCTCGGCGAGGTACTAACCCCGACGAAGCAGAGGTACCTTCACTACCAGAAGCTCGCCTACGGCGCGTTGGCTGAGCCACTACTTCCAGGAGCACCAAATCATGGTCGTCAACGACGCCCCACTATCGAACATCCTGAAAAATCCCGAAGCCACGGGGCGCGTAGCTTTATGGGGCATCGAGTTGTCTCCTCGAGATATAATCTACGAGCGGCGCATCGCCATCAAGTCCTAGGTCCTCACCGACTTCCGCGTCCACTGGATGGAGCTCCAACTGCCGAACACTTCGGACATGTCGTAGTCCTGGACGATGCACTTTGACGGCTCCAAGCGTGAGGCTGGAGCAGGGGCTGGCATCATACTAACGTCCCCTCAAGTCGACAAGATGAAGTACGTCCTTCAGATGAAATTTCACGCCTCCAACAACGAGGCCGAATACGAGGCCCTCATCCACGGAATGAGGATGGACAAGGTATGCGGCGCAACACGCCTTGTCATTTACGGCGACTCGAACCTTGTCGTGCAGCATACGATGAATGAGTGCGACGCCCATAGCGCCAACATGATCGCGTACCGCGCACTCTACAACTCACTCGAAGGGGACTTTGATGGCTGCGAGCTTCGGCATGTCGGCAGGGAAAGCAACGAAGAGGCTGACAGACACGCCAACATTGGCTCCACTTGCGCATGGGTGCCACCAGGAGTGTTTCTCGAATAAATCTGTGTACCCTCCATCAAGAGGAAATTCCCAAAAGGCTCAGCCGAAGAAGCAGAGCACTCGGGGGCTGCGCTACCTGAAAGACAAGAAGGACCCGAAAGGCTCGGCACAGAGGCCAAGCTGGTCAGCCTGATGCAGGTCATGGCGGTTGAAGAAACATGGATGCAACCGTACCTTCGGTACCTGATAAAAAATCAACTGCCCGATGACCCGACAGATGCCCGACGCATATCTCGTCGGTCAAAAGCCTTCGCCATCATCAATGGCGATCTGTACAAGCGCAACATTTCAGGTGTGCTCTAACGATGCGTCAAAATCGGTGACGGCAAATGCATCCTCCAAGACATCCATGAGGGTATCCGCAGCCATCACGTAGGCAGCCGCGCCCTAGTCGCCAAAGCTCTACGAGCTGGATTCTACTGGCCAACCGCAATGAACGACGCCAAGTACATCGTCCAGAGGTGCAACGCCTGTCAAAGGTACGCGGACAAGCCACACGTGCCAGGATCCGAGCTAAGTCCTATACTGCTGGCCTGGCCCTTCGGCCAGTGGGGACTCGACATGATGGCAGTCAAAAAAAATTCCAAGTGGATCGAGGTCATGCCCGTCACCAACCAAAGAGGCAAAACTGCCGTCAAGTTTTTTGAGTCCATTGTCTATAGGTTCGGCGTGTCCTGATGGTGTTGGTTAGCACTTCGTTGGGAATCCCAAGAGGAAGGTGTGAAGCAGCACAGCAGCAGTTTTCCCTTAGTAAGAAACCAAGGTTATCGAACCAGTAGGAGGAAGGAAACGTCACACAGGTGTTGCAAGCAACAGGAGACTTGCACAACACAAACTCAAGACTTTGCCCCAACTAGACAGTGAGATTGTCAAGCTCACCGGTTTGCTGTAACAAAGGATTAAAAGTACGGTGTGGATGGTAATGGTGGTTTGCAACAAGTAAACAAGTAACAATGGGAGATGTATCAATGGTAAAGATTGGACCGGGGTCCATAGTTCACTAGAGGTGCTCTCCTTAGATAAACAACATGGCATGAAGGGTAAAAAAATTATAGCAGGGCAATTGATGGGAACTGAGCAAGGCATAATAATGCAATACTAGTCAAAAAGATCCTATGTGATTCGATTGGGCAATACAACAAGATACATAGACCGCCATCCAACTGCATCTATGACTAGAAGTCCACCTTTAGGTTATCATCCGAACCCCCTCCAGTATTAAGTTGCAAGCAACAAACAACTGCTTTAAGCAAAGTGTGTAAGGTAAACAGTCCACATGTTCCATGAACAAGAGACCCTTGTTTTCTCCCTAGTGGTAATAGCACATCTACAACCGAAGAGATTTCTGTCACTTCCCTTGGAAACTAGAGGCATGAACCCATTATCGAGCACAAATTCCCCCTCTTGGAGTCACTAGCAACTACTTGGCCAAGATAGCTACTAAAAACAGAGAGCATGCAAGATCACAAACAACACAGATATGAGAGAATCATAAAGACAAAACCATTAATCAATCCAACATAATAATCTCAATATCCATCGAATCCCCGCAAACACAACATGCATGATTACAAATGTATTAGATCTTGATCATGAATGGAGCTCGCAAGATCTATACATGAAAGCACAAAGGAGGATATACAAACATCTAGCTACTACATGGACCCATAGTCCAAGGTGGAACTACTCACGCATCATACCGGAGAAGAAGGCCTCCGGGATGATCTTCCCTCCGGTAGGGTGCCGGGAAGAACTTCAGATCCCCCCGATCTAGGGAATATGGTGGCGGCGGCTATAGACGAATTCATGGAGATTTGATCGGGTACTTAGGGTTTAGGAATCGGGGGCTTCTTATAGGCGAAGGGGGAGGCCGAGGAAGCGACCAGGGGGCCCACACCCTGCCTAGGCGCGGGCCCACTCCTGGCCGTGCCTAGGGGGTGTGGTCGCCCTGGCTTTCCTCTCCGTCTCCCCTCTAGACTTCGTGTTCCCCACGAAAAGTTATTGACTTTGGCTTTTGTCCCGTCCTATTCCGAGAATATTGATTTTCTGCCTTTCTGGAACCAAAAAACAGAAGAAAAAAGGCAACTGGCACTGTGGCAACTTGTTAATAGGTTAGTTCAAAAAAAAGATATAAAAACACCTCAAAGAAAGACAAAGCACAACAAAGTAGATACTAAACAAGCATGGAACATAAAAAATTATAGATGTGTTTCCGACGTATCAAGCATCCCCAAGCTTAACTCCTTCTCGTCCCCGAGTAGGTAAGTGATAAAAAAATAATTTTTGAGGTGACATGCACCTTCACAGTGAAGATCTAACCATTTGCAAGCATTGAAAGCTGGGATCAAAGAACTCTAAACATGAACATGAAAGATGGAGTTCTAACAGTAAGACCAAGCAACTATTGTTGCAACATGACAAGATACAAACAAAGATCATGAATAATATGCATTGAAAAATGTTTGTTTGTTTCACATATAGAAGACATAGCATAGTGGCAATCAGCTTGTCCCTCATAGAGTAGCAAATAGATGCATAGGACACCTTAAAAGTTCACAAGGGTGACTAGAAACAAGTAGCACAAGAACAAGTAATATCACAATATGCATCAATCAATAAGTTTTGGGACACTTCACATAGAACTAAGAATGGAAACTATGCTCTCTTAGTGGTGCCTAAAGGTAGAAGGTGGAGACTCAATAGTGGTGGAAGAAAGGCCTTTTATAAAGGAAGCAGGGATTTCAAGTTTCAAAAAGAGCTTCCAAAAATTATGGTACTTGTTAGCTTTCATCCCTCATTGCCCCTATCATAAGCATCTTGAAGTAATTAAGGTTAAAGTGAACAAACTATGGAGTATATGTTTGACAAAGCATAAGCTGGCAATCTCAAGTCCCTTGAATACGAGGGCCACACCTCATGCTACTCAACTTCAGTCACCTATAAGTTCTTGTCATTATAAGTATTTGCATATCATAGAGAACCGCCAACGGGTACCCCTTGCACATGGTACAAGAGCTTTCCCATAACCAAAATGACAAGGCAAGCAGACAATGAGCATCTCAGTGATCTTTTTATTTACCATATGCATAGCTTTTTATTGAGGATGCTTCATAGATAGCTCACTATGGTGATGCTGCAAGTTTCCACCATGATTAGGCATGGCTTAGGCTAGCGGCCTAGGCATTTCTCTAACACAAAATACATACTCCATGGACTTACAAGTTCCCTCTTTATTTCACACCGGTGACATCCATAGACAAAAGAGCATGATATCAACTGAGTACAAAGTACAAGTGCAATGTTGAAAACATTCCCCGTGAAAGCACGGTTCCGCTAATTCCAACGTATAAGTGCAAGCATATACAACATAGACGACACAATGGTTCAAGTTTATTAGGGGCAAAGAATATAAAGTGTTCCATCAAGTTTGTGAGGGATTTAATCACTAAGTTTTCACATAACAAAAATAGTTTTTAAATGGAAGATAGCTGAAAACAAGAATATACTTGGAATGGTGTAACACACCATGCATAGGAGTTTATAGTGGACACTTTGGAAAAACTTGGTTTCTTGGGAGTTGGAAGCATGAGTAGAGCTTACTCATACAAGTGGAGGCTAGCAAAAGACTGGGAGCAACCAAATAAGAGAGCAATAGTGGCCATAATCATGTAGAGCGACAAAACATTACTAATCAAAGCATAGAGTGGTACTATAAGTCAAGGACTAAATGATCATAGAGGCTATGGTGAATTGTGAGAGTCATAACATGGTGTGAGCATGTACCAAGTCAACCCAAACAAAGCATTAAAGGAGAATACCACAATACTATGCTTTTGCATGCTAAAACAACGCATAATTTCTTCAAGGCACACTAAGCAATCCCAATGACTTGGATCAAGACATGCTACAGCAATAATCACTAAGCATAAATTCAAAACAACACCTAGCATGTCATGCTAAAGTCTAAGTCACGGTCAATGCAAGCTCCTCTTGCACTTCAAGCAAGAACTTACTACTCCTTTCCAACACCAAGCAACTTAATTGCAAAACAACACAGCGAGAACGGGGGACCAAACTACTGAATCAAACTAAAAAAATAAGCAAAGCAAACGAAAACTAAGATGCTCCAAGAACAACACAATTGTGCATGAAACAATAAAAATGAAGTGTCTAGACAGACCTGAGCTTTTTATTGATGAAGAAGGGGATGCCTTGGGAATCCCCAAGCTTTGACGCTTGTACCTCTTGGATATTTCTTGGGGTGACACCATGGTGGCATCCCCAAGATTGATCTTTTGTCCATTCCTCATCTCATTGCATCATTCTCTCTCTACACCTGAAATTTTTCCTTCATACAAAACTTCACACAATCTTCATTAGCAACATTAGTGTATTCAAAAGATATTAGACCTTAGGCAAAGCTTTGGAACAGCAAAACTTTTCACTAAAAACACAAGCTATTGTAGTAACTCTTTCAAAAAGCTCAATTCCCCAAAAGAGAACTCAAAAAGGAATCAATAAGAAGGAAATGCAAATAATGGCAGAAATTTGTCAAAACAGACCAGTAGGTAGAAACCGATTTTTTAGAAAATATTCTATTGCTCAAATGAAAAAGTGTTGAACTAACGAAATTTAAATAACATACTGGGGGATTTATTAGTAAATTATCAGCTCAATCCGAGTTACAGAGACTCCTCACGTATTTTTATGGTGGAGGACAAAAATCTTTTTCAGGACAGCAACTCCCCAAATCTTACTTCCCTCTCATTAGAGGTCATTCTTGGCGCAAAAAGCAAATAAAAAGGATAAGGAGAGGTCATTACTGAAGTAATAACTTCCAAGACTAAAAAAAACACTCTTGGGTTATCTTCCAACAAGTACTTTTCTTTAACGCCTTTAAGTTAGGCATGATAGTTTGAGAAGATGCTCACGTAAGAAATATGAATTGAAGTAAAAGAGAGCATCAAGAAGCAAATTCAAAACACATTTAAGTCTAACCCAATTCCTATGCATTGGAATCTTGTAAAGAAACAAGTCTTGAAAGCATGAAGCAACAAACATAGGAAAGCAAAATAAGTGTAACTTCAAAAATTTCAACATAAAGAGAGGAAACTTAATATTTTTGAGGTGCATAAGACCATGTTTCCCTCTCTCATAATAACTTTCAGTAGCATCATAAATAAACTCAACAATATAACTGTCACATAAAGCATGCTTTTCATGATCTACAAACACATAATTTTTATCAAGCTCAAAAATAGTGGGATTAAAACCTTCAAACCCACTTTTAACAATTTTATAATAAGGAGACTGATCATTCAATATATCACCATCATCTAGAGCTTTATCATAAACATTTTCTAAGAAAAACTCCTTAGTACCATGCATTTCAAAGTTAGGCACAAATATAGGATCATCATAGATAATAGGAGCATAACTATTATCACAAGTTTTACCTATAACAGATATTTCAAAAGAATCCACAGGAACATAACATTCATCCTCCTTTGGTAAGCATGGGGGACAATCAAATAATGTAAGAGGTAAAGAGTTAGTCTCATTAGAAGGTAGACATGGGTAGATCCATTCTTTCTCCTCTTGACCATCACTCTCCTCCTCTTTCTCATCTAATGAGCTTTCAGTTTCAGCAATTTCTTCTTTCATAGGCTCCTGCAAGGCATGAGTCTTTTCCATTTGTGGAAAGCACCAATTAAAATATTCAAGAATATAGCCATTTTATTCCTTGTAATTATCAAAGAAGAATTTATGTATCTCATAAACCTCATATTCATAAGGTGCATCATCAGTATTTTCAAGCAAACTGGCAAGTTCAAATGCACCCTCGAAAGCAATAAATTCTTCAATTTGTTCCACATCATAAAAGTCATAGTTTCCTTTAACATAAGAAGATATGGTAACATTATCATTATACTCACACTGAAAAGGTAGGTGTTTATACCTCCTACAACAACAAGATTTATCAAAGCAATAAGTAACATTATAAGTAGAGCACGCCTCTCTAGCAATAGCATTCAACTTATCAATTTGTTCACATAAGTGTTTCCCTTTTTGTGACAAACGGTGTTCCTTATAATAATACGTTTATTCTTCCGTGAACCCACCTTGCCAATAAGAACTAGTTTCAAAGAAACCATCCATTGATAGAAAGTATGACCAAGCAAGGCAATAACAGACCAGCAACTATAGTAGGAACTAATTTTTTTTGTGTTTTTAAAAGATAAAGCAAACCAAACTAAACTAATTTTTTTTGGAGTTTTTGAAAACAAGAGGAAAACAAAACCAAGAAAAAGAAACTAAGCAAACTAAAAACAAAGTAAAAAGAAATGAAGTGGAGGACTCCCCTTGTGAAAACGTCCTTAGCCTCCCCGGCAACGGTGCCAGAAAATAGCTTGATGGTGCTGGTTAGCAATTCGTTGGGAACCCCAAGAGGAAGGTGTGAAGCAGCACAACAGTAGTTTTCCCTCAGTAAGAAACTAAGGTTATCGAACCAGTAGGAGGAAGGAAACGTCATACAGGTGTTGCAAGCAACACAGAGACCTGCACAACACAAACTCAAGACTTTCCCCAACTAGACAGTGAGATTGTGAAGCTCACCGGTTTGCTATAACAAAGGATTAAACGTACGGTGTGAAAGGTAATGGTGGTTTGTAGCAAGTAAACAGGTAATAGTGGAAGATGTATCAATGGTAAAGATTGGACCGGGGTCCATAGTTCACTAGAGGTGCTCTCCTTAGATAAACAACATGGCATGAAGGGTAAACAAATTATAGCAGGGCAATTGACGGGAACTGATCAAGGCATAACAATGCAATACTAGTCAGAAAGATCCTATGAGATTCGATTGGGCAATACAACAAGATACATAGACCGCCATCCAACTGCATCTATGACTAGAAGTCCACCTTTGGGTTATCATCCGAACCCCCTCTAGTATTAAGTTGTAAGCAACAGACAACTGCTTTAAGAAAAGTGTGTAAGGTAAACAGTCCACATGTTCCATGAACAAGATACCGTTGTTTTCTCCCTAGTGGCAACAACACATCTACAACCGAAGAGATTTCTGTCACTTCCCTTGGAAACTAGAGGCATGAACCCACTAACGAGCATAAATACCCCCTCTTGGAGTCACTAGCAACTACTTGGCCAAGATAGCTACTAACAACGGAGAGCATGCAAGATCACAAAAAACACAGACATGATAGAATCATAAAGGCAAAACCATTAATCAATCCAACATAATAATCTCAATATCCATCGGATCCCCGCAAACACAACATGCATGATTATAAATAGATTAGATCTTGATCATGAACGGAGCTCACAAGATCTATACATGAAAGGACAAAGGAGGAGATACAACCATCTAGCTACTACATGGACCCATAGTCCAAGGTGGAACTACTCACGCATCATACCAGAGAAGAAACCCTCCGGGATGATCTCTCCTCCGGCAGGGTGCCGAGAAGAACTTCAGATCCCCCCGATCTCGGGACGATGGTGGCGGCGGCTACAGACGGTTTCGTGGAGATTTGATCGGGTACTTAGGGTTTAGGCATTGGGGGCTTCTTATAGGCGAAGGGGGAGGCCAAGGAGGCGACCAGGGGGCCCACACCCTGCCTAGGTGAGGGCCCACCCCTGGAAGTTCCTACGGGGGTGTGGCCGCCTGGCTTGCCTCTCCGTCTCCCCTCTGCACTTCGTGGTCCCCACGGAAAGTTATTGACTTTGGCTTTTGTCCAGTCCAATTCCGAGAATATTGATTTTCTGCCTTTGTAGAACCAAAAACAGAAGAAAACAGGCAACTGGCACTGTGGCAACTTGTTAATAGGTTAGTTCATGAAAAGATATAAAAACACCTCAAAGAAAGACAAAGCAAAGCAAAGTAGATACTAAACAAGCATGGAACATCAAAAATTATAGATACGTTTCCGACGTATCATGCCCCATAGCATCATAACGGACAACGATTCGAACTTTATCTCGAAGGAATTCCGAGACTTCTGCAGGAACCTCGACATCAACATATCATACGCCTCTGTGGCGCACCCGCAGACCAATGGGCAGGTCGAAAAGGCCAAACAGCCTCATAGGCAACTGCATCAAGAAGCGCCTACTATGCCCACTCGAAATGCTTGCGGGAGCCTGGGCAGACGAGCTACCTTCGGTTCTTTGGAGTCTTCGCACAACTCTAAACAGCTCAACTAGCTACACGCCCTTCTTCATGGTGCACGGAGCCGAAGCCGTGCTACCCGCCGAGGTACGCCACAAGGCCCCATGTGTCCTCGCTTATAGTGAAGCTGAATCGTCGGCCGCATTCGAAGACGCCATCGACACGCTCAACGAGGCACGCGACATTGCCGCAGCCCGCTCAATGGTTTACCAGCAGAGCCTCTGCAACTACCATAGCCGCCGGCTGCGCCCAAAGTCCTTCATCGAAGGAGACCTCATCCTACGACTCAAGCAAGAAGGGCACAAGAATCTCGAGTCACCCTGGGAAGGACCCTACATCGTCACCGAAGTCATTCTAGGTGGCGCCTACCGCCCCATGGACGTTTCATCAGGATTCGAATACTCGAACCCCTGGAACGTCCATGACTGCGACGTTTCTATCCATAGTTACCCTTTACTTTCAATAAGGCTATTCAGCCAAGGCTACTTAGCCGAACAATATACCTCCTCGTTTGCTATGAATAAAAGCTAAGTTCCTTGGCCCAAATATCTTTTCTCCTTACATTATTTAATGCTAAAACATGCTCGGGGGCTGCGCCTCACCTTACGACTTCGTCAGCTGAAAAAAATGCATACAACCTGAGTAGCTAACCACGTCAGGCTAATGAAATGGACATGCACATTACAAACGCACCACGTGCCAATACATACAAACTTTACAAAGGGTATTATAAGCCCACCTAAATAAATACAAATTTTACATTATCTCGTTTTCTTTACAGGGCTTAATTGTTCTGGAGCATAACATTCGTCCTCTCCTCGAATAAATCTACAATCTCTTCAGCGTACTGCGCCACATCTGCATAATGAGGGCGCATATCCTATAAATTGCCACCTGGTGGAGGAGGCGGTCCAACCGCTATATCCACAAGATTAACATCGTCACGATGAATTCGAACGAGATACAGAGTTGCCTTCACCCCAGCAACCAGCTGATGGCGCACCAACTCCTTGACGTGGCCTACATTCCGAAACTTCCCAAGGAGACCCCAAAAGCTGGAGGGTGCAGCATCTAGAGGAAACATGACGGACCAAACGGCCGCAAGTGACGACCTCGCCTGCTTCAGCACCCGAAGGACCTGATGTACGCGGTCTTGCACCATCGCAAGGACGAGTGCTCGATCACGATCCATCCAAAAGAAGCCACCGGCTCCAGCTCTTGTTGCGTCAAGCAATTCATCCGAATTGCGACGCGCTCCTTCTCTTCCCTTGGAATGAGATTCACAACTGCACAAGCGTGGGGTGATCCAGCATAAAAATAAGGAACACTCAAAAGAGCATCGGTTCACGCGGAATAACATTGGAGTTGCTCACCCATCCGCCGAAATTCCCCAAGCAAGAACTCCTCCCTCACAGAGGCTCGCTCAGACTTCGACTTCCACACATCCGCATGACCTCGGATGCTGAGGATGTCTTTTTCCAGACTACGGACATGATCACGCAGGAAGGTCAATTGCGACACCTCATCCAATGATGGACGAGGATCAGGCGCAGGGAGGAGTAACCACTGGAGCCTCACCCGAAGGACCCTAGGGATAAACAGGCAAATATGAATATCACAAACACTTTTGACAATAGTTAAAAGACAGACTCATATACATAAATAAATCCACCTCGTGGCAAAGTGAGGCTTGTTCATTCAAAAGATGTTACAAAAGATAGCACAAGAAGAAATCTATACTAGCTACAATGCAAGGGCTTAAGCACCAGCACCCGGAGCAGCCTCGGAGCCAGACTGCCTGCTCTTGGCCTCTCGCTGCTGCTTCGCCGTGTAATCGGCTAGGAGGTCGATGAGTTTAGGCCCGTAATGCTTACAGCGGGAAGCAAAAGGAGCAAAAGCTACCTTGGAGCCATCCGCCACTGTCGGCATCCTGGATGTGACCTGGGCCAGATCCAGCTCAGCTCCAGACGCCATTGCCATGGCCAACCCCATGGAGGCACCAATCCCCTTCTTCTTGAGTTTGTACTCCGCCGAATTATCCTCCGACAGAGCATCCGCAAGAGATTCCATGTCCTCAAGGTCAACGCCCTTGGGGTTGACCTCCTTGTAGAAGCACGCGAGCACCTTATTGGCCTTGTCCAGGGAGCTCACGGCAAAAGAGCAGCGATCTTCGATCACCGTGGCAGCATCCGCCAGGAAGTATCCATGCTCCAGCATGCCGCGATCAAAATCGATGCCAGAAGCATCTGGCATAAATAGCATGAGACGAAATTCGAGTAAGAAAAAATAAAAACGCACCCCAAGATATGAAAGACACAAAAAAAGACAAGATCAGCTTACCAGAGATAGCTTGGCAGCAGCCATGAGCTTGTCAGCCATGGCCTTCTCCTGAGCAGCTGCAGCGGCCACGAACAGACACTCGGGGGCTACGACTGAAAACGACTGAACTAAAGTCTGTGCTCGAGTCTACGACTCAAACAGACACTCGGAGGCTACTCCCATAGGGAGCGCTAGTCGCGCACTCTATGAATTATTCGACTGCAA
This sequence comes from Avena insularis, assembly GCA_023614405.1. Classification (NCBI taxonomy): domain Eukaryota; kingdom Viridiplantae; phylum Streptophyta; class Magnoliopsida; order Poales; family Poaceae; genus Avena; species Avena insularis. Next base: position 49,850,877 of record CM042687.1, on the reverse strand, counting down.
TCCTTCAGATCAAATATGACAAAATATTTTTGGCAAATTTGTCCAAACCAACAATAAGTGAGAAGCAGTTTGGTCACCCTACAGATATCATCTGATGGCCTGGTAACGTACCTGACTGCGCTCTGCCAGTAAACTTACATGACAATAGGCATGATGAAAATCCCGACGGATGCGTTGGGTACATCACTTGAAAATCACTGGGATTCGACTCTTGTAAGACCACAATGTCCTGAGTCGAATCACACCAGCAATCATTCCGAATTTGAGTCCGGGGACTCGAGTTTGATGAAAATCGTGTTGTTTTGTCCTATGACAGTTAACTGGCCCTGATCTGTCGGGTGAGTCAGGCACACGCATCAACAATCCGTATGAGCTAAATATTTTTCCTTGTAAAATAGGCTCAACTACATAGCACCCGAAAGATTGAAGAGTCTCCAGCCGAATCTACGATTTGACTGAACACTTGGGGGCTACTGACATGGATATACCCTATGGATGCACAGTGTTGGTATAAACGGTCCAGCCCAAGGAAGGCCCACGCAAGGACACGCAGCCCATGAAGATTTCGGGTGGCCCAGGCCCGTGGCGGTGTTGACTCCTTGGAGGACAAGTCTAGATTAGATAGAATTTCAAAGGTATCAACCCTAATTTGTAACCGACTCAACCTATCCCGAGTCCTAGCCTATCTATATAAAGGCCAGGAGGGTACAGCGAGAAGGATCTTCAACTCACCTCATACACACCTCCACGCCAGATTGCATCTGTGCATCCTGTAACCTTTGGTTCCACCGTAATCGAGCAGACAAGCAGGAGTACGGTTTTCCCTCCGGGGGCCTAAACCTGGGTAAATATCGTGTCTCTATGTTGCTTGTCTGTTAACTGTTCCGCGACTTTCATCATCCCCATCTTCTCGAAAACCCAAGTCCATAACAATGGGCATTGATGAGTCGAACCCTCGTTAGCAGCGCCATAGGAGGGGCCAGTGCAAGGTTGGGGAGAGGCGGTGACGGAGCTAGGGTTTAGGTGGCGGTGGCTCTAGAGTAGGATCAAATTTAGGGTTGATATCATGTGGAACGATAGAGAGGGATTGGCGGAATATGTTGGATGTATTATTTAGCCTCATGAGAGAGTATATATAGGCGTACAGGGGATCATCTTGGAGTATGTTCACACACGAACACGTCACGTGTACCCTCTGTGTCGAGCGCGATACGCAGGACACGCCACAGAAGGAGACTCGCCGGAAGCGCGATACGGAAGACAATCCGGTGAGCGCTTTTGGAACTCGAAACCCCACGCGGCCGGGAGAGGCCCTGTCAGGTCCCACGACGGTGATGAGCTGCCCTAGGTCGGTGCGCCCACCCCTAGGACTACGTGTATCGAAGCTCTCCGGTATAAAGAACGTCGACGAACAAGAAGCAGAAACTAGATGGCATGAGAGGTTTGTAGATTGGTTTTTCCAATTGTGTGTTTTTATTCAATCGGTCGTAACCCCTCGTGTATATAAGGGGCGGCCAGACTTTCCGTGCAAGATATAAGATTGGATCCATGCCCAAAAAACCTAGATTGGGTCGAATTCGGACAGGTGGATCCGAACTTTCCATATATTGGCCGAACTGTTCGATTTAGAATCAGCCTGAACGATCCGGCCACTTTTTGAGATAGTAAACTTGTTCGGATTGAAATAAGTCCAAAATCAAAGTTGTTCATCTTGAAAAAAATAAGAACTTTCATGTTTTGCACTTTTTTATATGACTTTATTTTCATGCTATTTTCTCCTTATTTTTGTATCAAATTCGCATTTTGACCTAACGATTTTAACTCAATTCGGCCGTATTTTAAATCTGAAGGCCACGTACTTACTCATACGAAAATGACTCCAAAATAAAAGTTGTTCGTCTTAAAAAAACTGAACAACTTTCATGTTTATCACTTTCTCATCCGAGTTGATATTGACCGACTTTTTCAGATCTCACGAAAATAAGTAAGTTTAATCGGTTTCCAAACGGGCTCTCACGCCAAAGGACAGAGCAGGTCTATGGTAGGGCGACCCGCCTATTTGTCTCGCCATTTCAGGCTAATTTAGTATTTTAGCTCTCGATTTTGCATACTAACTCGGATCAAGATGATTGAAAAATCAAAATTGCTTGTTTCGACAAGACGCACAACTTTCAGTTTTGGAACTTTTCCATTTGAGCTCATATTAAAGGAGTCATAGTGGAAGCCTTCATATATGATTTTTTGAATCTTCTCTAAACACTAGAATAATTGGCTATTAAGCCTGGTCATCACTTCTTTGATATGATCTATCTTTGATGTTGATTAATAATCCTCTAAGTAGACCTTTTTGAGTGTTCTTACCATTTTTCTTGGTTATCTACGTGCCCAAAACGAGTGACAACACATGCCCCATGTTTTCTGGCAGAGCTTGCTGCCAGAAAATAGCTTGCACTTTTTATTCTAAGGACGATGTCGACACTCAAAAAGGGCAGACCTTTCTGGCATAGTTTTTTCTTAGGGCCATAACTATGTATCGACCGTATATGCTAAGAGCGATAATTATATATCAGCCATATATGCTAAGGGCGATAATTATATATTGGCCATATGTGTGCTTAAGCTTCTTGCCACACTCGGGTAAAACTTCTTTAGATATCTTCCATTGAGAGCTCGAGGCAGTAAATTCCCTTTCATAGATTCCACTAAATATGAATTCCCGGGAAGTAATCTCACAACCATGAAAGAACCCTCCCAATTCGGAGAACACTTTCCAAACTTTCTGTCTTTTGAACCAACTGGCAGAATCACCTTCCACACCAAATCACCAACTTGGAAGCTCTTCAACTTTACCTTTTTATTGTAAGCTCTTGCTATTCGTAACTTTTCTTTCTCTATCTCTTTCACAGCAAATAAACGTTTATCGGTGACTTCATCAATGTTGTCCATCATCAAGCTATGAAAATATACCGCCGATAAGTCATTTTGCTTAGCAAATCTCAAAGAAGCCAGATTTACCTCCATCGGCAAAACGGCTTCTTGTCCATACACAAGTTCATACGGAGTTACCTTTGTCACACCATGCCTTGAGATTCTACGCGCCCATAAAGATTCAGATAATACTTCATGCCACTTTCTTGGATGATCTTCAATCTTCTTCTTGATAAGCTTAATTAAAATCTTATTGCTTTACTCAGCTTATCCATTGGCTTGCGCATAATATGAAGATGAACTAAGCATCTTTATCTTGTAAGATTCAGCAAACTCTTTTACTTCCTTTGCCATAAATGACGTACCTTGATCTGTAGTCGATGTTTGAGGAATGCCGAATCTATGTACTGTGCTTGGTTATGAACTTGACCACCTCCTTATGGGTCAAATTTCTGAGAGGTATTCCTTCAGACCACTTGGTAAAATAATCAATAGCTACCAACACAAATTGATGCCCTTTTAAAGAAGAAGGATGGATCATACCAATTAAATCTAATCCCCTACCCCTAAATGGCCACGACTTGATAATAGGATTTAACATAGCAACAGGAGCCAACTGAATATCACCAAACTTTTAACAAGATTCACATCCTTTATAGTACCTAAAGCAATCATTAATCATTGTCGGCCAATAAAATCCTCCACGTCGTAAGAGCCACTTCATTTTGTGCGCCGGCTGATGAGTACCACATATGCCTTCGTGTACCTCTCTCATAGCAACCCTTGCCTGATCCTCATACAAGCACCTTGGATATATGAGTAATGATAAAGTAATCCAAGGTGGAAATTATATCTAGACATTTAACAAGGTAAATATTAAGTGATCCATCGATACATTGGAAAACCTTGGATATTTGTTGTACTACTAGCAACGAATCACCAAAAGCCTCAATATGTGTTGCACCTATAGCATTTAAAAGTTCTAACCCAAATAATAAAGCTTCATATTCGTCTTGATTATTTGTGCAAAAATATTCTAAGCGACATGAGGCCTCAAAAACAGTAGCATGGGGAGACACATAAACAACACGAAACCCTTGGCCATTGTCGCAAACTGAACCATCAAAGTATAGCCTCCATGGTACTAGAGTGGCAAGGTTAATATCCACATCATGCTTGTTATTAGTCCGATGTTCAACTATAAAATTAGCAACAATCTGGCCTTTCATAGATTTTAAAGACTCATAAGCCAAATCATATTCAATTAACGCATAAAGCCCATTTACCAATCCTACCGCTAAGAATTGGCCTATGCAACATATATTTAATAACATCTGTTTGACAAGCTATAATGCACATACTAGACAACAAATAATGCCTTAACTTAGTGCAAGCATAATATAAGCATAGGCATAATTTCTCAATAAAGATATACCTTGTCTTAGCGTCCAACAATCGTCGACTCAAATAAGTGATCATATACTCCTTTACTTTAGTTTCTTGTGTCAAAACAGCACCAACAACACCTTCCTCTGCAGCAATATAAATCCTAAAAGGCTCTCCACGTTTCATTGCTCTCATCACTAGAGGAGTAGACAAACTTACTTTGATCTTTTTGAAAGCATCTTGCTGTTTTGTCCCCAAGTAAAATTGGCATCATTCTTTAATCGAAGAATATGCATAAATGCTTCAACTTTCCTAGATATGTTCACTATAAATCGCCTCAAATAATTAACCTTCCCAAGGAATTCCTGCATATCCTTTTTGCACATTGGAGCTTGTACTTTCTAGATGGCTTCTATCTTCTTGGGATCAATCTCTATGCCATTTACATGTATAATAAAACCCAAAAATTTACCAGATGATATACCAAAAGAACAGTTCAAAGGATTCATCTTCAGCCCATATTTCCTCATATCTTAAGAGATAAACGCAAATCGGCTAAATGAGATTCATTATCGTCTAATTTAACAACAACATCATCAATATAGACTTCAAGTATGACCCCAAGAAGATCATGAAATTTTAAATTCATAGCTCTTTGATACGTGGCGCCGGCATTTTTCATGCCAAAGGTCATCACTATCCACTCAAATAAACCAACAAAACCAGGGAAGCGAAAGGCTGTTTTGAATGCATCTTCTTCGGCCATAAAAATCTGATTGTATCCAACGTTGCCATCAAGAAAACTAATAACTTTGTGTCTAGATGCATTATTAATAAGCATATCAACTATTAGCATAGGATACTCATCTTTGGGTGTAGCCCTATTCAAATCTCTGAAATCAACGCACACCCTCAGCTTGTTGGAATCCTTCTTCTCTACCGGTACAATATTAGAAACCCAGTACGCATACCTACAAGGCTTAATAAAATTATCTTTGAGAAAACGACCGGTCTCTTCCTTGATGTGGTCATACATCATGGGACTGTATTTTCGGGTCAGTTGTTTATGAGGTCTGAAACCGGCCTTAATAGGCAATCGATGCTCCACTAGCTCTTGGCTTAAACCTGCCATCTCATGATACTCTCATGCAAAGCAATCAACATATTCTCTAAGAAGCTCGATTAGTACATTCTTATGATCGGCTTTCAAATTCTTGTTTACAAAGGTCGGCCATCTCCTATATCCACCTCTTCCAATGGATCGACCAATGTAAAACCTTGTCCCAACTTATCCATACCATCTATTTCATCTATTGACTCATACATATCGTTCTCATTAGACCATTACTCTAAAAGTCTCTTCTATAACCACTCTTTATTGGGATCCATTAATTACATATTCGGGAGCCGGTTACTACCGATCATATTTAAAGACACAGGCACGAAACCTTTCCTTGTGGCACTAAGAAAATCAAATTCAAAAAGTTCGCGCCCCGTCAAGCAAGTTGCATTGGGATGTTGCTAATCTACCAATGAATCAGCCAAAGCAAATCAAGCTAAATTATCCGCATGGACAACCTCCACTTCATCATCCACCCACTGTATCAAGAACTGATGCAAAGTAGATGGCATACATTGGTTGGCATGGAGCCAATTCCGGCCTAATATAACATTGTAATTACCTTGCACTTCAGCAATAAAGAAGGCGGTGTCCAATGTCTTGCTCCCCACTGTGAGTTCCACACTCATCACCCTTTGGCCTCTGTCTTTTCTTTGCCTTCAAATCCATTGAGTACCATATTGGTCTTCATCAAGTTACTCTCATCTAATCCCAATTTCTTGAAGACTGAATGTGGCATAAGATTCACTATAGCACCACTATCAACATGCATCCTTGCAACCGGCGATCCATTGATGTGTCCCTTGACATATAATGGCTTCAAGTGCTTCACTGGCTCTCTTGGTTTCTCAAAGATGGCGTTCTTGGGACAGAAATCTGGCTGTGCTACCTCTCCTTCTTCATCTACAACATGGAACTCAGTAGGTAAATAATACACCATATTCATATCCATACCTTCCTGAGTTGGTGTGTTCTCAAAATCCACCATCTCCTTATCGCCCTCCACTACAGACGTTGGCTCTGAAGTTTCATCTATTGAGGGGAGTGTAGGCATGGCGTAGACGAGGCAACAATATTCATATTCTCCTCCACAGATGACATAGAAGCTATTGCGATTATCATGGGAACGGTGGCACCCTCAACTTGCTTGGGTATCCATCTTTTGGAAGGTATCATGGGATGGGTCGCATTGAAAGATTCATCTCTTCATTTCTCCCCTTCATGTTCCACCTTCTCTTGGTTCCTCATGTGCCGCAATCTCCTCTTCTTGGTTTTGGTTAATCCGGGAGGACACTGCATGGGCTGAGTACATTTAGAATCCTTTGGCTTAGCCTTGCTTGTACTACCTTCACGATCATTAGCCGGGGATTTGGTTGAATAAACAAAATAGACCCATTAGAATTAGCCGATTTATCACCAACAACCGGCTCTTTGAGCTTCATATGATGAGTGCCTACCATAATAGCGTCAGCATTTGACTTGTCTTCTTGTTTCTTCCTAGATTCTGAAATTTCAGCACATGGTGACTAAGGACGACACTCCTTTTGAGCACTCTTTCTTGAATATTTTTGTGATGACCGTTTATCATTGTAGCTCAAACGGTCCCGAACTGGTCATGAAATACTATCATGAACAGATCTCCTAGGTTCTGTCCATCCCAGATGAAAAGCATATGGCGCCATTGGGGCTTGCCCCCATCCTCCATTGAAATAATATGGCACGTACGGGGGTGGTGCCATCCACGGTCCCGGCGTCCACTTCCCATATGGTCTCATGTGTCGTGGAGACCTTCATATATGTTGACCGGTTGGAACCGGTCGCTTGGTTTGCATACTTGGACAACAACATGTCAAAGGTTGGTTGAATACGTTTGCGCTATACCTTGACCTCATTGTTCTCCACTTTCTAACCTCTGGAATCTTGGGCTTAATTAACTTGGCATGCACATCATTCTTCACTTGCGGTTTACCCCCGAGTACAGGATTTTTATTTTGATCTTCAACGTCTCCTTGCCATCGGGTTGTTTGCCAAGAACGATCTCCCCTCCCAAGATCTTGTCGCTTCCCTTGTTGTTCCTATGTTCAAAAATAACAACATTATCTTTATTAGCGGATTCGGCCAACTCTGACCAAATTAATATATTTTTCCCATGCAGCTCCAAGGTATTCATTGGGAATGGCTGCTTTTCAATTTGCATATCAGCAAATCCCAATCGTCCATCATTGTTAGCCGATTATATTTGTCGTCGAAAAACATTGTAGTCGTTAGTAGCATGAGAGAAAGAATTATGATACTTACAATAAGCACGTCGTTTCAACTCTTCAAACATCGGTAAAGTATGAGAAGTTCTAATGTATTTATATTTCAACATGGCATCAAATATTCTATCACATTTGGCCAAATAAAAACTAAAATTCATCTCATCTTCACGATTATTTTGAATTGGCTTAAGAGCATCACAAGTATAAGGTTTATCCTTTGAGGACTGATACGTCAGAAACGTATCTATAATTTTTGATGTTCCATGCTTGTTAGTATCTACTTTGCTTTGCTTTGTCTACACTTCAAGGTGCTTTTTATATCTTTTCTAGTATTAACCTATTAACAAGTTGCCATAGTGCCAGTTGCCTGTTTTCTGCTGTTTTTGGTTTTAGAAAAGCTAGTAAAGAAATATTCTCGGAATTAGACGGAACAAACGTCAAAGTCAATAACTTTCCGTGGGGAACAAGAAGTCCAGAGGGGAGACGAGGAAGCGTGCCAGGGCGGCCAAACCCCCCTGGGCGCGGCCAGGGGTGGTCCCGCGCCTGGGTAGGGTTTGACCCTCCTGGTCGCCTCCTCGGCCTCCCCCTTCGCCTATAAGAAGCCCCCGATGCAGAAACCCTAAGCACCCGATCAAATATCCACGAAAACGTCTGTAGCCGCCACCACCATTGTCCCTAGATCGGGGGGGGGGGGGTATCTGAAGTTCTTCCCGGCACCTTGACGGAGGGGAGATCATCCCGGAGGCCTTCTCTCTAGTATGTTGCGTGAGTAGTTCCACCTTGAACTATGGGTCCATGTAGTAGCTAGATGGTTGTATCTCCTCCTTTGTGCTTTCATGTATAGATCTTGTGAGCTCCGTTCATGATCAATATCTAATCTATTTGTAATCGTGCATGTTGTGTTTGCGGGGATCCAATGGATATTGAGATTATTATGTCGGTTTGATTAATGGTTTTGTCTTTATGATTCTATCATGTCTGTGTTGTTTGTGATCTTGCATGCTCTCCATTGTTAGTAGATATCTTGTCCAAGTAGTTGCTAGTGACTCCAACATGGGGTATTTATGCTCGATAGTGGGTTCATGCCTCTAGTTTCCAAGGGAAGTGACAATAATCTCTTCGGTTGTAGAATGTGTTGTTGCCACTAGGGAGAAAACAACGGTCTCTTGTTCATAGAACATGTGGACTGTTTACCTTATACACTTTGCTTAAAGCAGTTGTCTGTTGCTTGCAACTTAATACTAGAGGGGGTTCGTATGATAACCTGAAGATGGACTTCTAGTCATAGATTCAGTTGGATGGCAGTCTATGTATCTTGTTGTATTGCCCAACCGAATCTCATAGGATCTTTCTGACTAGTAATTGCATTGTTATGCCTTGTTCAGTTCCTGTCAATTGCCCTGCTGTAATTTGTTTACCCTTCATGCCATGTTGTTTATCTAAGGAGAGCACCTCTAGTGAACTATGGACCCCGGTCCAATATTTACCATTGATATATCTTCCACTGTTATTTGTTTACTTGCTGCAGACCATTAGCTTCCACATCACACGTTTAATCCTTTGTTACAGCAAACCGGTGAGCTTGACAACCTCATGATTCGTTGGGGCAAAGTCTCGAGTTTGTGTTGTGCAGGTCTCCGCGTTGCTTGCAACACCTGTGTGACGTTTCCTTCCTCCTTCTGGTTTGATAACCTCGGTCTCTACTAAGGGAAGACTTGCTGTTGTGCTCATCACACCTTGCTCTCAGGGTTTCCAATGAAGTGCTCCACGTCAAGCACCATCAAGGGCCAAACAAATTTAGTGGCATACATATCAGCTTCTTCCTCTGAATTCTCGCTATCATACCCAACAGTATTTATACGAGGACGATCAGATTTTGACCTATGCATATCTTTTGCTTCTTTGCTTAGGCTCTCTTGAGCCAAAGCTCTTTGCATAAATTGGTTAACATTTAAAAACTAATAACCTTCAATTCTTTATCTGTTGTGAGTTCTCAAACCATTGAGCACCAAGTCTTCCATGTCCCTCTCAGTTATGACTAAACTATAACATTGGTTATTAGTATCCCTAAACCTTTTAACCCTAAACCTTTTAACGTAATCGATAACTGATTCGTCATGCTTCTGTCTAACCGATGTAAGATGTGACAACTTAAGTTCATTATCACCGCTATAAAAATGCTCATAGAATTTATTTTCTAAATGATACCAAGTACTAATGGAACCATAAGGTAAAGTAGAGAACCATAAAAAAGCGGTACTAGTTAAAGATAAAGGAAACAATCGCACTTTTAGTTCATCACTATTGCTAGCTTCTCCTAGTTGTGCTAAATATTGGCTAGCATGTTCCCAAGTAGTTTTGCTATCTATCCTATTAAAATTGGCAAAATCAGGCACTTTGTAACCTTGGGGATAAGACAAAACATCAAAATATTCAGGGTAGGGTTTATGATAAACTCGGTTAGTCGTCTTGACTCCATATTTTCCAAAGAAAACTTGATCTAAATCCTCCCTAAACTTGGCTATCCTTTCCTCTAGTGTAGATGACCCTACTGATGGCGGATTTGTCGTGAGTGCTGAACTAACATTTGTCGCCATGCCGGTATTTGGGAAACGCACACCTGAATTCGGTTGTGTTGCCAAATATGGAACGCTTCAAAGTGGAGTATGATATTCTAGAGCAGTCACAATTTGGTCACTCTAGAGATGATAAGGATTGGTCGACACATACGACAGCGAAGATCTAGGAGGAGGTGTATTCTTTTTGGCCGTGTCTCCCTCCAAAATTACATTATACAGTTTTTCGTTGCCAGAATTAACATGACTTTGGATTTCAGCTATTTGCTCAGGAGTAAAAATACTTTGACTTACAGAAGGCTCGGTTGACTTGACGAGCATTGGCGGTAGCTTGATTTCTCCAAGAGGGGTGATGGTGCCTTGGCGATCCTTCTTATAGCTTGACAAGAACGCATCCATGTCTTGCTCTTCTTGTTTTTTATTCAAAGCATCAAACTCCTCTTGATGTTGTTTCTTGAGCACCTCATAAACTTCACGTTGATCCACCGAAAGCTCCTCCAAGGCTAGCTTGATGATGTTTTCGGCACTTATGTGAGATGGCTGGGGGATCCTGCCGTCCGACATGATGATCGTCCCCAGCGGAGTCGCCAAAAAGTGTGTTCACACACACAAACACGTCACGTGTACCGTCAGCGTCGAGCGCAATGCACAGGACACGCCGCCGAAGGAGACTCACCGGAAGCGCGATACGCGAGACAATCCGGTGAGCGCTTTTGGAACCCTAAACCCCACATGGCCGGGAGAGACCCCGTCTGGTCGCACAGCAGTGATGAGCTGCCCTAGGTCGGTTCGCCCGCCCCTAGGACTTCGTGTATCGAAGCTCTCCGGTATGAAGAACGTCGACGAACAAGAAGCAGAAACTAGGGTAGGAGAGGTTTGTAGATTGGTTTTTGCGATTGTGTGTTGTTGTTCAATCAGTCGTCACCCCTCGTGTATATACAAGATGGTTGGACTTCCCATGCAAGATAGAAGCTTGGATCCACGTCCAAAAACCTATTTTGGGTTAAATTCGGACAGGTGGGTCCAAACTTTTCATATATTGGCCGAACTGTTTGGTTTAGACTCTGAACGATTCGGCCACCTTTTGGATAGTAAACTTGCCCGGATTAAGATAAATCCAAAATCAAAGTTGTTCGTCTCGAAAAACAAAGATCTTTCATGTTTGCACTTTTTTATATGACTTGATTTTCATGGTCTTTTCCTCTTATTTTCATATTAAATTCGGATTTTGACCAAATGATTTTAACTTAATTCGGCCGTATTTTAAATCTGGAGGCCACATACTTACTCAGATGAAGATGACTCCAATAGAAGTTGTTCGTCTCGAAAAATTGAACAACTTTTATGTTTACCACTTCTTCACCCGAGTTGATTTTCTGTTCAAAAAGAAATCCGAGTTGATTTTGACCGACTTTTTCATATAACACAAAAATAAGTTAGTTTAATCGGTTTTTGAGCAGGCTCTTACGCAAAAGGACAGAGCATGTTTGTGGTGGGGCGACCCGCCTATTTGTCTCGGCATTTCTGGCTCCTTTAGTATTTTAGCTCTTAATTTTGCATACTAACTCGGATCAAGATGATTCAAAAACCAAAATTGCTTGTTTCGATAAGACCCACAACTTTAGTGTTCAGAACTTTTTCATTTGAGCTCATTTTAAAGCAGTCATAGTGAAAGCCTCCATATATAAATCTTCGAATCTTCTCTGAACACTAAAATAATCGGCTATTAAGCTTGATTATGGCTTGCTTTGATATGATCTATCTTTGATAATAATTAATAATCCTCTAAGTAGACCTTTTTGAGTGTTCTCGCCATTTTTCTTGGTTAGCTACGTTCCCAAAACGAGTGACAACAGAGTATAAGTCTAGTTAGGCTACAGTTCTACCTGTCCTAAACTACCATAACAATAACAATCGTATACGTACAATAGTCTAACAATTTTATCACTACTGTACTTCCAAACAAATACTTGCCACATATTCAAATAGCAAAGGGGACTTGTCTAGCTACAACTTCCTCTCCCCATATGCAAATTGAAAGCTATACAACATTTCCGGCGACATCTCAAAAAAAAAACATTTCCGGCAACTTTTTTTATTTGTTAGAGGGCAACGTGCCAATTTCGACACTGGCTCGGCCAAACTTATAGATACCTGCAGAGTAAAATACATGAAAAGCCATGGAACTTATCCGTATAAATTACATTGGTCTTTATACTTAGAAAAGTTAAATTTACGGTTATGCGTAGCTGAACCACGTACGGTCACTGGAGACGGGCCAGCTATGTATTTGCTAACATGGCAGCGTAGGACCTAGGTGATAGTGTCACAGCGCCCGAAGTGGTGGTGCTGCATGCGCAGCTTGCTGGCCCGTACGCACGCTGGTGGGCGCTGGCTGTTCGCTACCTTGCACATGCCTGGCCAGGTCTCTGGCTGGCGTACGTGCTGCACGCGCATCGTGCTCATTTGGTGTGCCGGTGCCGCGTTGTTACACTCAGCTGCTCGTCACCATGCCGCCGGCCACTTGTGCGTCCTCACTTCGCCGGCGAGCTGCGGACGCCAGCCGTGTGCCTTGTCGTGGCGCGCCCTTCGCGTCTGGGCATGGAGCACCGTAAGGGCCACCTGTGCGGAAACTCCGCTACGCGCCGGCTCAGAGCGACACAGAAGTCGGAGAGTGCACCGCAGCAGCCCTTCTCAGTAGTGTTAGCACGTCAGACAGGAAAAAGTGGCGGCGAACCCAGCTTTGTTCTTGAGCTGCACGCATGCGCCCATCGGCCTGTCGCAACGAGGAGCAGCCGCGACCATCGGTCGGCCTCGAATTTTCCGGCGGCACGAGGAGCTACCGTGACCGCCCTTTCGCCGCTGCGTCATTGAGCAGGGACGCGCGACCCGCCGGTCTCGCGCATGTCCAACGCAACGAGACAGTGCACACAGCGGCCCGAGCACGTCGAGTCAATCCGTTGTGTCAAGCTCTGCATTGACAGCTTCCTATCCACCAAAGGAATCGAGCCGAGACATCCAGGATAGACGACATTGACCTTGTCTTCCTCCGCTCCGGCCGAGCTTCGAGGTCGACCGTGCCGTCTCCTTTGGCCTCCCTGCTTTAGCTGACCCCAGCTGACTGGCTGCCCTGTGTCCCGTTTCTGTCCGTGGCGAGTGCTGGGCTGGTCGTTCCAGAGCGCGTCGACGGCGTATTTCTTGGGGCAAGACTCCAGAGTTCGCCGCGGAGGGGCCTCACGCTCGCCCACCCAATCGATTCTCCCCGCCGGCCGAGCATATAACCACCGCTCCTCGCCATCCGCTTCCGCGCACTTCCTAGGTAGCGCTGGAGCTGCTAAGCTCGGTTAGCATCGCGGCGGAGCAATTTGGACAGCATTCGAGAACATTGATCAAATAGCCTAAGGCCCGTCCTAGTGCTAATATCATAACGTGTATGATGCATGCCAATTTGTAAAAATCTGATGTGGTGTTATAATTAATAAAAAGAGAGGTGATTAGGTATTATAGATACATACCGAATCATAGCACATAAAATTAGAAAATTATAATGGTAAGTAAATTTTGTACACTTATTTTATATAGAAATTTTACAAATCAATAAATATATCACTACTATGATGCTACTGTATGATACAATATACTAAAAAGATAGTATCATACACTAGTATCATATACATGATACTAGTATTATGATACTCCCGCTACGACCAGCCTAAGAGTTTTTTCGCAAAACAAACACACAGCTTCATCGCTATGCCACATATGCAAATACGTACGTACATACATATATCGTAACCTGTGACCGTACATGATCCAGCAACATATTTTACATATTTTTAGTGACCGACCTTTTTTAAGTACAAGGACCAATGTGATTTATACCTACAAGTTGCATGACATTTGGTATATTTTATTCATACATGCAAGTCTTCAAAATTAATATGTAGACGTGACCGAGCGATTTCATGGAGCTTGATCAGTATCTGAAATAGCTGGGTTTGTCTATATTCATATTAGAATGTAGTGAGAACTATTCTGAAAACACACACAACAGCCCCCCCCGCCCCTCCCTCCCCGTCGTCCTAGCTACACGGGCGGCTCCCCCAAAATCCTAGCGCCGCCTCCCTCCTCCTCCTCCTCCCCCTGGAGGAAGCTGTCGAGCAAAGCCAACGCAGCGGAGGGGTGGCGGCGGGGAGTGGCCTGTCTCGTCATGTGCGGCAAATCGCGGGCTCACGAGCAGCAGGTCGCGGCGGTGGTCGGGCTAGCAGGGGCGTCGTGCGCTGCGCCATGGTTCTGCCCTCTGGCGGCCTGCCCCTAACGGTGTTGCCCAAGGTGATGGCTGGCCTAGCCTAGTCATGGCAGAGCCAAGATTTGACAGTAAGGGGGACGAAGATATTTATGATCATATATAAGAATTTTTTCTCTCGCAAAGGCTACGACAACATATTATTTTGTGTTGAAAGAACTGTCTGGACAAAGAACATAAAAGTATATCAGAGACTCAAGAGACTCAACATAGAACTGATATTAATACGTAGCACTATATTTTGGGCAATACAAAACAAAAGATCTATTAATATTGGATCAACTTTATCTCTAGAAGCTTGATAATTTCATTTCAGGTGACCTTTCTAGTAAATTATTTTTCCAATATAGAAATGATTATGTAATAAGTTGCCATTATTATCGAGCAAGCATCAAACAAAAGACACGTCTAGTTTGTAAATTAATCAATTAGACTACAGGTTATGTAATGTATTAGTAAAAAAACTAATGACTTGGTTCCTTCAATCCGAGGAAGATGGATTTGTATACTCGATGGCACGACATGCATGTCGCTGATGTTGCGGCAGGATTAACAAAGAAAGAAACTAGAAAACAACAGGGCTGGCTACCATGGTATCGTGACGGCGACCTTGCGTGGCATCTAATGACTAAATAGGAGTGAGCGACATCAGCAAGCATCCAGTCGGTTGTGAACGACTGCATATGATGCACGCTGCTAGGTCTATTACACAAACGAATGATATAGGGCAGTTTACTACGATCGACTAATAAACAGAAACATGGGGTGCATTTGGGCTTCATAGAAACTAGAGACAGCACGACTAATAAATTAAATTTAGGCTTAGTGCTAACTAATTAAGCCTATAAGGCCATTAGTTTAGTATAGTGGATTCTGCACCTATGTATCGAGGGGGGCCAATGATTAGGGGTGGGGGTCTAGCCCTTGCTCGCCCTGGCTCCGCCCTTGCGGCCCATGTGCCCTCCCCTAGAGGCATCTCTGCTGCTTTTGGCAATGTTGGTGGCTCTCGTGGTGGTGATCGGACTGGAGCAGAGGCCAGTGCTGCTCTTCTAGCGGTGGTAGTCGGTCCACTCTACCTAGATCTGGCCAACTTGGTATCCGATCTGTGGGTACGGGTGGAGGCCAACGCTCTCCTTCTTCCTCGGTGACGAGCTGCTTCCTGTGGTGGTGCTACTGGACCGTGACTTCTAGGTCATCTCATCTACTGCGTGCCGAGGCGGCATAGTCTTTTGCCTGGGGTAAAAACTATGCTATGCGGCTTCAGACGCTGACCATGGCGACGCCGTGGGTGCGTCTTCCTTGTTGAAGGCATGGTCATGGGCTCGACCGTGCTTGCCCCTCCTCGGTGCCAGGAGAAACTCTTGGTCTGGTTCACCGGACCAGGTAGCGGTGTCGTTTCCTTCTTGGAGGCGCTGGCTTGGCTGCGAGAGAAGTCCCAGTGTGGCTTCTAGAAACAGCTGAGTTGTGGTGATTCGTCGCTGGTGGTGGCTACTACTCAAGACTTGGGTCTCTAGAGCGTTGTGTACGCCATCACCAACACTTGTATCTGTTCACAACTTCCTCAAGTTTGCTCGGACCTGCCACCTGCTTGCCGATCTCTAGGCGCATGAGTAGGGGTACGTGCAATCTCAGAGTCGTTGTAGTGATGTTGTGGTGTTTGGTTTGGCTGTGATGCGGTCTTGAGCCCTAGTGTCCTTTATCCTTGACATCCTTGGCTGGAGGTTGGGCAGCTCTCTTGTTTTAGAAGTGTGTTGTAGCTGTTGGCTTTATCTTGGATGAGTGTGGTGTTGTAGCTTTTTGGTGTTGTTTTCTTCTTTTGAGCTTAATACAAAGACGTGCAGATCTCCTACAGGTTCTCAAAAAATATGAAAAAATAGCTGGCCCAATCTAAACCAAACAACTTGCACGATTCAGTTATGTCTACAGATTCAGTTACCGAACAAAATCATGTGCTCTGTGTATGCTTAGTCCAAATAGTGCCATGTAAGATGAACACTTATATGGATAAAAGAGAAAGTTCACAACGAAAATTGTTTGCTCTCTCTTAATCAAAGAGACGATCTCTTATCAACAATCTTTCTCACCACATATTTAGGGATGTCTCGTTACCCGAAGGTAAGGCTAAGAAATAACTCATTGAACATCATGTTTTATTGGTATATTTAGATTATATGGTGAAATTAAGATAAGATTATCTTATCTTATCCTTGTAGCACTGTATAGTGTATCCCAGCATGTGGTTTGTTATTTTGCTGGCCTTTTACACCACTTGCCTAGCTGTGTTCGCGGTTTTTCTGTTTCTCAAGTCTCCGCTCCGTTTGACAGCTCTCTTATTCTAAGATGATAATATTTCAAAACCAAAGTATTCTAGTGCTTGGCTGGCGAATACCTCGGTTTTAGAAAAAAAAAAGAGGTCATGGTAATGTTTCCAAAGCTAAAAAGAAGTTGCTAGGAATATGGAGGATACCTCAATATCTTAAAATGTCGCAATCATCAGCTCCAAACACCTCAAACTATTTGGTACCACGTTTTTTTACAAACCACGGTATACTCCAAATACTGAATAAAAATCCAAGAGGGGTTAGGACTAGGATTAAGTTTCTCCCGCAAATTAAAACCCAAGAAGGATCAAAGTTTCTCTCGCTTCATTGGATTAGGATTAAGTTCATCTTCGCGAGTGTGATAAATTCTGACTCCTTAGCATTTTGTGTGTTGGCGCGCCGGGGGGGGGGGGGGGGAGGGATATAAAGAAATCCATTATTCTTATAAAGGAATATTATAATAAGAAAAAGAAATTAAATTAAATTAGTGGATAATATCATATGACATTACTGTTGGGCCATGTAGAGATAAAACAAAACTTTTGCCCTACGCGGTGAACCCAAGATCTAGTTGAGGTAGAAGGCCACGAGAATTACCACAAGACGCGCGATTGCGGATTACTGATGAAGCGCGTCTATTGATACAGTGCAGTCCTTACGATCTCGATCCAATCAACGATCGTCGTGGCACCTCTGCTGGTATCCACACATACAAGGAGGAGCGCCGGCGGTGAACTGATAGGTTCAGTACGGCGGCAGGACTGCTGTGGAGAGCTAGGGTTTCCAACGCATAGAATGACCTAACCGTTAACCCTTCTGGATTTCTGCGCTCCACTATATATAGAATGAAAGTGAGCTCCACTCACTCGTGGCTCATTCACTAAAGCCCATATTAGTCACCGTGAGTTCGACTCACTGACTCAGTCCAAAATCCGGCTCTGGTCCAACCCAACCAGATTTCCGGTTCAGATCCAATCCGAACTTGCTCCTGCTCTTAAGTGTGTGACCCCGCAGGCTCATGGCTACTTGGACACGATTGGAGTCTGACTCTCAATCGATCAGTCGGTAGCGGCTCCTAGCAGAACGTGCCGACTCCCAATTACCAAAGAGTCTTGACGACATGCCTTTCCAATGTGACTTGCATCCGAGTCCCTTATGCCTCATGATATACCTTGTCAGACTATAGGTGAATATTTGTCATCCCTTAAATAGTCCGACTCTCTTCTCGATCCAAGATAAGTGATTCATCCGACTGACTCTTAGTCGATCGCCTCGGTTAACACTTAACCGATTCGTGCATGGCCATGTTTTTCAAATCATATCATCCGAGAGGGCCCAGAGAATATCTCTCCATCTGGAGAGGCAAAATCTCATCTTGGTTATTCACATCACGCAACTTGATTCTTAGTCGACCCGAACTCTGCCTTTATAACTGCCCAGTTACGGATCAGCGTTTGACAGAACCTAAGTCGGTGATCCTTAACTCGGACTGCGCAAAAACCTCAGGTCTAAGGATTACATTGATTGGGATATACAAATGACAACTTGTTTGTTGTACCTCAATATGGGTCAATCCGACTCGCTAAACTCTTTAGCTAAATCTGTGTAAGTCGGAATAGCATCTCTATGCCCATGACAAGTGGAACCGAGTCATCAGCCGACTTTCATATTGTTCTAAGATGTGTGTCCAGACAACCTCAATGGCCAAGGATATTTAATACAAACAACATGAATGCATAGTTTCACAATTGAATCACATATTCAATGATACACATCAGATGTTTATACAAAGACAACTTAATATCTTTATGAATACAATGGGAACTATCATCATACATGATGTGCTTGTTCTCCTGGTGTTTTCTAGGTTCCTTGGCTTGTGCAATAGCACCATTGTTGTCACAATACACGTCTAACAGATTGGACGAGCCCTGAACCACACCAAGATCCATGAGGAAATTCCTCATCCAAACAGCTTCCTTTGCTCCCTCCGAGGCGGCAATATACTCAGCCTTTGTTATAGATGCAGACACAGTCTCTTGCTTGGAACTCTTCCACCTCACAGCCCCTCCGTTTATCACAAACACATACCCGGATTACGAACGAGAATCATCAGAGTTGGTAAGATAACTCGCATCTGTGTAACCCTTTACACTGAGTTCATCTTCACATCCATAAACCAAAAACATATCCTTAGTCCTTCTCAAGTACTTTAGGATATTTTTAGCCGTTGTCCAGTGGATTTCTACAGAATCAGCCTGGTATCTGCTCACAACACTTAGAGCATATGAAACATCCGGCCTATTACAAATCATGGCATACATGATGGATCCGACTGCAGAAGCATACATAATCGCACTCATCCGACTTCGCTCATCAGTTGTCGAAGGACACTGAGTCTTGCTAAGTTTTACACCATGGGACATCAGTAAGAACACCTTCTTAGACGATTCCATGTTGAACTTCTTCAACACTTTGACCAAATAAGTACTCTGACTCAATCCAATGAGCTGTCTTGATCTATCTCTATAGATCCTGATTCCGAGAATATATGTTGCCTCACCAAGTCTTTCATTGAGAAACTCCTTTCCAATGATTCCTTGGTTTCTTGTAACATCTGGACATCATTTACAATCAATAATATGTCATCGACATATAATATTAGAAAGTTTACTTTGCTCCCACTAAACTTCTTGAATAAATAAGAATCATGATCGCTCTTGATCAAGCCAAACGATTTGACTACCTCATCAAAGCGAATATTTCAACTCCGATATGCTTGCTTCAACCCATAAATAGATTTCTGAAGTTTGCACACTTTGTCAGCATTAGCCGGATCGACAAAACCCTCGGGCTGTATCATATACACGTCCTCGGTTAAATTTCCGTTAAGGAAAGCCATTTTGACATCCATCTGCCATATCTCATAGTCGAAATAGGCTGCTATAGCTAACATGATCCGAACTAATTTAAACATCACTACGGGCATAAACTCCTTGAACTTGTCGGAACCCCTTCACGACAAGATGTGATTTATAGATGGAAACATTTCCATCCATATCAGTTTTCTTCTTAAAGACCCATTTGCACTCGACGGGGCTTGCATCGTCTGGAAGATCAACCAAGTTCCAAACTTGATTTCCTTCCATGGATTTTAACTCGGATATCATGGCTCCAAGCCATGACTCGGAATCAGATCCCACCATCGCTTTCGAATAAGTTGCAGGCTCATCACTGTCTAACAGTAATACATCACGAACACTTCGTAATCTTGCCGATCTTCATAGTACAGGTGCTGCTTCCGGCTCAGCTACCACGACCGGCTCAACCTCCAAGGTTTTTGCCAACTGATGACCCACAAGTATAGGGGATCGCAACAGTCTTCGAGGGTAATATTACCCAATTTATTGATTCGACACAAGGGAGCCAAAGAATACTTGCAAGCCTTAACAACTGAGTTGTCAATTCAGCTGCACCTGGAAATAGTTCTTGCTCACAAAAGTTTATCGGTAGCAACAGTTTGGTAGTAGCAACAGAAAAGCAACAGCAACAGTAGGACAAGAGCAATAGTAACAATAATAGCAAACAATAGGATTCGAGTGTGGTAGGCATAGGGATGGATGGGCGGGCACTGCATGGACGAGTATAAACATGTAACTTCAAGATCTAGGGCATTCCAGATAAATAATAATAAGCATCCAAGTACTAAAACAATCCTAGGCATGTGCTCCATATATAGTCACGCGTGCTCACAATGAGAACTTGCACAACTTCTGTCCAACCAGCCCGTTGTAGCGGGGCCTCTAGGGAACTACTGGCAATTAATGAAGGGAATATGCCCGAGAGGCAATAATAAAGTGGTTATTATCGTATTCCTTGTTTATGATAAATGTTTATTTTGCATGCTATAATTGTATTAATACGGAAATGTTAATACATGTGTGTTTAATAAACAAACAGAAGTTTCCTAGTTATGCCTCTCTCATAAAACTAGCTCGTTGATTAACAAGATGATCAAGGTTTCCTGATCATGGACATTGGATATTGTTAATAACGAGGTCACAACATTAGTGTAATGATGTGATGAACATTCATCTGAAGTATAGCATTACGATCAAAGTCATTGAGTTTATATTGTTGTAACAACTTAAGAAGTGATCCTAATCCTTAGACCATGAGATCATGTCAATCACTAACACCGGAAGAGTTTCTTGATAACATCAAACGTCACACCATAATAGGGTGATTATAAAGATGGGTTCAGAACTACTAAAGTGTTATGTTGAGGCCCATGGATCGAGAGTGGAATTTTTTCATCCCGATGATGGTATGTTATGGGCCCTCTCGGTGATATCACATTGATTAGCTTGCAAGCAAGTGATTTGATCACTAGAATGTTATATCACGGGAACGAGAAAAGAGTGTATGTCAGTAATGAGATCAAACTAGGTATGGTTATACCGATGATCGAATCTCGGACATGTAATATATCGCGAAACAAAAGGATTAAGATACTAGCATAAAAGGTTCCGACGATCACAAGAAAGTCATCGTTGAATGTGTGCGAGTCAGTATGGGTCTCTAGATCCCGCTTCTGATTATTGATCGGAGAAGGGTCTCGATCATGTGTGCATTATTCGCGAACCGTAGGGTGGCACACTTAAGAGATGCCGACATCCATTTGGAGCAAAATTTTCATGCCAGAAAAAATAACAAGCGCAGGAATTTATTTCACTAGATACCGAAACAGGTTTTCGGGTGAAATTGCAGAAAGTGTTGTTGCATGTGAAATGAAATACTAGCAAGGGGTTATATGAGAATGTTTGTCATTAAAATAATTGACAAAATTCTGAATAAATAAAAGGAGTTTTATTTAATGAGAGTTTGCATTAAATTTGATGGAAATTTAATGGGAATTTGAGTGGGATTTTGAGTGGAGAAAATTGAAGGGGCATTTTGTGAGTGGAGTGTCCACCCACATGAATGAGGGAGAGGTGGGGGCACCCTCCATGGCCGGCGTCCATGCCCCCTTGGGCTACCCCCCTCCCCTATATAAGGAGCCCCTCTCCTCACTTCTCACTCACACCTCCTCGTGAAGGATCTCTCTCCCCCTCTAGTATTTATTCCCCATGGTCTTGGACTAGCGAGATACATGTTCCTGGTGGCTATTCGGCAAGAAAGAGTTGTGCTTCCGCTGCATCGCTGGAGCGAGGAGGCGGAGGTTGCTCGGTGCCTCGAACGTGTGTGCAAGCATGGATGCGCCGCTGTTTTGTGGCGCTAGGACTTCCTCTCGATCTTGAGATTGGCAAGAGATCGTCTACATCAACCACGAGTTTGGACTCGTTAAGCTTTGTCGGTCTTCAAGGGTATGTTCTCTATGGATGTATATCCGCCCGTTGCTTGTATCTAGTAGATAGATCTTGGTACATAGTTGTTTCCATCGTAGGAAATTTTTTGTTTTCTACGCTGCGAACCCTACAGTGGTATCAGAGTCGGATCTATGCTTAGATGCTTTACACGGGTAGTACACATATGAGTATGTGGGCGATGATGATTATTTTATTGCTTCTTAGTTGTACTTTGGATATTGGTGGCATAGTGGGATGAAGCGGCCGGACAAACTTTACATATCCTCACACATGAGACCTGTTCCACGCTTGACATGCAACTAGTTTCGCATAAGTGGCTAGCGGGTGTCTGTCTCTCCTACTATAGTCAATATCTAATTTGCAATGTGTTTCAACAATTTGGTTATCCTCGTTGTGGTTCAAGTTCGTAGGTAAGAACGGTTCTTTCTTCGAAAGCCCTAAGCCACGTAAAACTTGCAATGGATAAATTAGAGGCGTCTAGTTTAGATTGTTGCTGGGCTAGTGTCATGATATGGTGATGCTGTAAGTAGAAGTATAAATCGATACTCTTACAACACGCATAACCAGTAAGTTCCATAGACCTTGGCCTTACACATAGATGTATGATGGCGATCAAACCATGATGCACATGATGGAGATCAAGTGCAAGAACCATATCATTTCACTTATTAACATGTGATGTTTGTTGCATCTTATATTGCTTGTTTGGCGTTTTATTAGTATAATAATATGATCCCTCATTTAAATATCAAGATAAAAATGTGTTCTCCCTTAAGTATGCACCGATTATGTTTTGTCGCTCCAAGACATCACGTGATGATCGGGTGTTCTTGGATCCATGATCATATTTCGGGTGTAAGATAGTTACACACGCGAATATTAAGGTTCTTACTTGGCAAGCCTAGCATGTACAGAAATGGCCTCCGAAAACGGACCGAAAGGTTAAGCATGACTCATATGGAAGATATGATGCCCATTTGATGCTCGCCTTTGAAGCTACACCGACTCACGTGATGATCGGACTTGGTGTAGTGGATTTGATTCATGTAATCACCAAAAAGGCACGAGGGATGTCGTTTTTGAGTGGGAGTTCATTTCTAATTTGGATTAGTAGAACTCAATTTATCATAAATTAAATCAAAGTGAATTTGCATAATTTGTTGTAGTCATTGGCATTCGTTCACCACCTTATGCTTAGTTGTAATTGAGATAATAGAACTATACAATTCTGGATATTTACTTTACAAACTGGTATCGTATTGTGTTGAGTGTCAATCTAAAGTTTAAACTCCTATTGCAAACTTTCAGCAAACTCTGTTTACTCCATGAAATTTAATAATTGGTATTAAATCGAGAGTAACAATTCCATTGTTAGTATCTTAAGTATCATTGCCTCCATGATTCTTGATTATTTTTAAATATCAAGGTTATCTAGGAGCTGAAAGAATTGTTTCAGAAACCATCATGTGTGACAGATATAATGATATCTGAAACAATGTTTTGGTTGCAATATGATATAGTATAATGTATGTTCTCATATTGGATGAGAATTTACAAAGGTTGGAGATGCTAGACATCCTAATCATCCAAAAGGGTTTTGGAAAGTAACGTTATACTCAAGGTTCATCTTTATAAGCTACATTAGCTTGATCAGGAAAGTCGTCATGATAAGGATGAATAGAAGATGTATGTAAAGTGTTTACTACACTAAAAGATTACTAAAGAATGGATTTTGAAAGAATGCCGATCATTTTGATGATGGTGATCTACTTCAAAGTGCAAGTCCAAAGGTATTATTATTTGAATATACACGCTTTGTACTATGTGTCGTGTATATGGCGCCACTGTTGATGTTGATAGATTCTTTTAAAAGGAAAAGGAAATGCTGAAAGAGAATCTATAAAATATATTTGGCAGAAAAGAAAAGATTGGAAATATCCAATTTAGGTATATAGATGATATACATGTTATGGTTGTATTCTTTGCTTGTTAAACAATGTGGTTCTTGGGTATTGGATACCGAATTGGTTGGTATGAAATTTCATACGGAACGACGCAATTCATGAACCACAATGGCCTAAGTAACTAGCAAGATAATATGTGATGATGTTCATCGAAAACAAATAAACCGTTGTTTGTATTTCTCGTTGACATCAAAGCTTGACTTCAAGATTTGTTTTAATAATTGTTATTTAAATCAAGTATTATGAGAACAAAGGTTGTTCAAATAATTACCGTATTCCATATAAGATAGATGATTTACAAATCTAGTTGGAGAAATAACATCCATAAAGCTAATGCTAAAATGTCGCAAGACAAATGATTGGAAGATCACTTACGAAGTGACATCATCGTTTAAATTATATTGGAAAGAAAACATGAAGAAACTCCATTTTCATGGATTTTTGGAGTCTTTGATTTTATCAAGTGACGCTTGTGAGACTTTCCTCTGGATAATTAAAACTTCGTTCAAAGGCCAAAGAAGAACGATTGACTAAATTATTGGAATTTATACATATCGATATATGTAGTCCATTATGTGTAGTCGTAAGCGATGGACTTCAGCTTCATATGCTTTCTCCGGAATTTGAGTGAATATTCACTTAATGAGAAAGAAGTATGAAATATTTGAAAATGTTAAAAGACTTTCAAGATTAACTGGAAAATCATTGTAACAAGAAAATAAATGATTTATGATTTTATCATAAGGGATTTATTTGAGTTGCAAGTGTGACAAGAAAATAAATAATTTAAGGTTTTATCATAAAGGGATTTATTCGAGTTACAAGTTTAGCAAAACACCTAGATTTGCATTTCCCGAAACACCATAGGAGTATGGAGTGTTTGAGATTTGTAATAAAACCTTGTTTGACATGGTTGGATCAAAGGTGTTATTTATAAAACTGCCATTATGTTTTAAAAGATTAAAAGCTTTAGAGACTATCGCTTTTACACTGAAAAGAGCTCCATCTTGATCCGTTGAAATGACACCATGGAAGTTATGGTTTGGGGTAAAACCCAAATTTTCATTTCTTAAATTTTGGTATGCTAAGCATAAGTAAGATGTTTACAACCAAAGTCGGATGAGCATGTCTTTGTAGGTTATTTCGAATAACCATTGGATATTCCTCCATAACACCGAGGACAAAGGGGTTTGTCGCTTGAAATATGAAGGGAATTTTTCGCAAAAGTTAAGTGGGAGGACAATAGAACTTTGATAAGGTTAACGAACCTTAGCTAAATGTGCTGAGTTGCGCAGCGCCGGAAATCATTCCGGAGGATGCCATAATGCTCATAGCTTATGTGCCTCAAAGGTTGTGGTCATGGAGATCTAAGTTCTTATTGAACCAAGTCGGTCGGATAAATAATCAAATACTAAGATTTGAGAGTAAATCATTATTGTTTAATAATGATGAACCGACTACATGCAAAGAAGCGATGATGGGCCCTGACTCCGTCAAATGGCTTGAAGCCATAAAATTCGTGATAGTTCCATACACGAGAAATCAAGTTTTGAACTTGGAAGACCCTCCGGAAAGGTGTAAAAACCTATCGGTCGTATTTGGATCAATAAAGAAACAGGCATGGATGTTTCACATCTATGAAATAGTCGACATGTCGTAAAGTATTTTACGACAATGTTCAAGGAGTTGACTATGACAAAATTTGATCTTTCATAGTGATATTTAGTCTGGACGGATTAAAGTAGCAATCACTACATATAATTTGGTATATGGTAGATGAATAAACAAAACAAAATTCTTCTAATAGAATGGTTACCTAGGACGTGTACAAGACACAATCCAAAGGGTTTTGTTAAATTCAAATGATGCTAAAAGGGCATGCAAACTTCAATGGTTGAAGTAAGCATCACGGAGTTGGAATCTTCACCGTGATGAAAAAGGAGTTTTCATCTGGAGACGATGAAGATGCTTGAATTTTCAAGAAATTAAGTGGGAGCGCTGATACATATTTCTAATACATTATGTGGAGGACATCTTGTTGATTGGAAATGATGTATCTTTTATTGACAAAGGTTAAGAATTTCATTTCGATGAAAGACTTAGGCAAAACCCGAATATTTAGCATGAATGTCTATAGTGGATAGACTGTGATGCTAATATGGTTGTGCCAAACGTACATATATGAGATATTGAAGGAGTTCAATATAGAAACGATAAGAAACGGTTCTTGTTGCATGGAAAGGAATTGAATCAAGATTCAAGTGTATCAACACTTGATAAGTGAAACAAGATTCAAGTGCTTTGACACTTGATGAGTGAAATCACAAGGATGTTTTGATTAATCATACCATGATATGTACACATCTATATATGTCCTATGCTCTACATTTTATGAGCATATACCAGAATGAATCATAAAATGATCATTGGATGATAGTGAGGATATTCTTATGATCTTTTGGAAGAACTAAGAATATATTTGTGTAGAGG
The DNA here is from genome assembly GCA_023614405.1 of Avena insularis. Taxonomy (NCBI): domain Eukaryota; kingdom Viridiplantae; phylum Streptophyta; class Magnoliopsida; order Poales; family Poaceae; genus Avena; species Avena insularis. The sequence goes on along the minus strand of CM042687.1, from coordinate 49,824,156 downwards.
TGACAAACAATTATAAATAGTTCATTGTAAAGCGTTACATTGATACTAGTTTTGTCACAAGGTACAAATTAAATTTATCTCAATTTAAACTATGGGTGGCACAATGAAATGGAAAGAAAGTTTCCATGATGGATTTGGAAGAGTTCCAAAGTTAAGATATTGTGACGAATACTACAACAAAAGGCTAAGTATATGACTGCTATAGTAGCAGCAAAGGAGGGCATTTGTGTCAAGTAGTTTGTTATCAAACTAAGGTGTGGTTCGCAACGGGCTAACACTAAAGATATATTGTATGACAATAGTATCGATATGATTTAACCCCAAGGAACTAAAGGTCTCACCGAAAGACCAAATTTATACAATGCCATCTCATTAGAGAATGAGTGATGTGTGAAGACGCAAAGACATGTAAATATACATGCTGAAGCGTCAGATTCGTATATTATGTTAACCACTTGCAATTGCGTATATGGAACACCAGAAATCCATAGGTGTTCAATACGCAAAGTTTTCAAACTAGATTATTGTCTCTAGTGCAAGTTGGAGACTGAAGGGAATATGCCCGAGAGGCAATAATAAAGTGGTTATTATCGTAATCATTGTTTATGATAAATGTTTATTTTGCATGCTATAATTGTATTAATATGGAAACGTTACATGTGTGTTTAATAAACAAACAGAAAGTTCCTAGTTATGCCTCTCTCATAAAACTAGCTCGTTGATTAACAAGATGATCAAGGTTTCCTGATCATGGACATTGGATATTGATAATAACGAGGTCACAAAATTAGTGTAATGATGTGATGAACATTCATCCAAAGTATAGCATTACGATCAAAGTCATTGAGTTTATCTTGCTATAACAACTTACGAAGCGATTCTAATCCTTAGACCATGAGATCATGTCAATCACTAACACCGGAAGAGTTTCTTGATAACATCAAATGTCACACCGTAACAGGGTGATTATAAAGATGGGCTCAGAACTACTAAAGTGTTATGTTGAGGCCCATGGATCGAGAGTGGAATTTGTTCATCCTGATGATGGATAGATATGCCCTGGGCCCTCTCGGTGATATCACATTGATTAGCTTGCAAGCAAGTGATTTGATCACTAGAATGTTATATCACGGGAACGAGAAAAGAGTGCATGTCAGTAACGAGATCAAACTAGGTATGGAGATACCGATGATCGAATCTCGGACATGTAATATATCGCGAAACAAAAGGATTAAGATACTAGCATAAAAGGTTCCGACGATCACAAGAAAGTCATCGTTGAATGTGTGCGAGTCAGTATGGGTCTCTAGATCCTGCTTCTGATTATTGATCGGAGAAGGGTCTCAATCATGTGCGCATTATTCGCGAACCATAGGGTGGCACACTTAAGAGACACCGACATCCATTTGGAGCAAAAGTTTCATGTCGAAAAAATAACAAGCGTAGGAATTTATTTCACTAGATACCGAAACAGGTTTTCGGGTGAAATTGCAGAAAGTGTTGTTGCATGTGAAATGAAATACTATCAAGGGGTTATATGAGAATGTTTGTCATTAAAGTAATTGACAAAATTCTGAATAAATAAAAGGAGTTTTATTTAATGAGAGTTTGCATTAAATTTGGTGGAAATTTAATGGGAATTTGAGTGGGATTTTGAGTGGAGAAAATTGAAGGGGCATTTTGTGAGTGGAGTGTCCACCCACATGAATGAGGGAGAGGTGGGGGCACCATCCATGGCCGGCGGCCATGCTCCCTTGGGCTGCCCCCCCTCCCCTATATAAGGAGCCCCTCTCCTCACTTCTCACTCACACCTCCTCGTGAAGGACCTTTCTCCCCCTCTAGTATTTATTCCCCATGGTATAGGACTCGCGAGATACATGTTCCCTGTGGCTATTCGGCAAGAAAGAGTTGTGCTTCCGCTGCATCGCTGGAGCGAGGAGGCGGAGGTTGCTCGGTGCCTCGAACGTGTGTGCGAGCACGGATGTGCCGCTGTTTTGCGGCGCTAGGACTTCCTCTCGATCTTGAGATCGGGAAGAGATCGTCTACATCAACCACGAGTTTGGACTCGTTAAGCTTTGTCGGTCTTCAAGGGTATGTTCTCTACGGATGTATATTCGCCCGTTCTTGTATCTAGTAGATAGATCTTGGTACATAGTTGTTCCCAATGTAGGAAATTTTTTGTTTTGTATGTTGCGAACCCTGCAATTAAGGTGCTCCTTTTAATAGAGCACCGGAGCAAAGCATTAACACTCCGTGAACACATGTGATCCTCACACCACAGCCATCCCCTCCGGTTGTCCCAATTTCTGTCACTTCGGGGCCTTTGGATCCGAACAATGATATGTGTACACAACTTGCAGATAAGATCATAAACAATACTATCATAATGATTCAATAATACGTTCAGATCTGAGATCATGGCACTCGGGCCCTAGTGACAAGCATTAAGCACAACAATTTGCAACAAAGTCAAATAACACTAATAGAGATACTAGGCACTATGCCCTAACAATATTATTCGATTACATAATAGAACTATCCAATCCCTACCAGCCCCATAGCCTACTACGGGGGATTACTCACTAATGGATGAGGGAAACATGTATGGTTGATGGAGAGGCATTCGTTATGACAATGGCGATTATCCTCTCCAAATTCCCCGTCCCAGCAGGGTGCCAGAATGGAGTTTCTGGATCCGAATTTTGGTTTCTGGTGGTGGCGGCGCAGCGGAACTCTTTCTGGAAAAACGTGGAACCCTCCTGACTTTTTAGGTCAGAAGGCATCTTATAGGCGAAGAGGGAGTCCGAGGAGGTGCCTGAGGTGGATGCACACCCCCAGGCGCGGCTAGGCCTGGCAGGGATGTGTCCCTCCCAGGCCTCTTCTCCGTCTCGTACTCTGGCTCCGTGTGTCTTCTGGTGAAATAGGATTTTTGGCATATTTCCCGGATTTTTCCTGATAGTTGGTTTTCTACACAAAAACTAGACACCAAGGTAATTCTGCTGAAAATAGCGTTAGTCCGTGTTAGTGGTATCCAAATCACACAAGTTTAGAGGAGAAACAATAGCAAAAGTGTTCGGGAAAGTAGATACGTTTTAGACGTATCAACTCCTCCAAGCTTAGTCTATTGCTTGTCCTCAAGCAATTCAGTTGAAAACTGAGTGCGATAAAAGAACTTTCATGAACACAATTGCTTCATATGATGTATATATTCTTAGCACAGGAGTAGGTGCTTAAACCATTCATAATAAAGAGTATGCAACTAAGTCTACTCAATAGGCATTGCAAGCTATGAAGAGAAACCAACTCAATAATAATAAGTAGCATGAAACATAAACATAAGCAACATTGCAATGCTCATAAGAAGGTATGCTAGAGTGGTATCTCGGTTGCCTTTGTTTGTAGAGCACAATATAAATGCCAAGGCACCTCTGAAGTTCAAGTGAAGACTCAAGTTGTCTTAATCTTCATTATTGCCCTTCACTTGTGTGACTTGAATAATAACATGAAACCAAACTCCACTGGGGACGGCTGAACCCTGCAAAGAACTCACAAAACCAAAAAAGAACAACAAATATTTTTGGTGTTTTCGATTTTTAAAGCAAGCAAACAAAACAAAATCTTTTTGGATTTTTCTTTTAAGGCAAACCAAAGCTAAAAGGAAAAGAAACAAACCAAGAGAAACAACAAAAATATTTTTGGTATTTTTGTGTTTCAAAAAAGCAGCAACAAAAACCAAAAAGAAAGCGAAACAATGGATATACAAAGAACCGACGAAACATGATATATAGATGAGTGTGATGTCAGTATACCTCCCCCCAAGCTTAGGCTTTTGGCCTAAGTGGGGCTCAATCCCATGGTGCCAAAGAAGGTGCACCTCCGTACTACGTCGAGGAGGCCCCTTCGTCACTACTAGGAAAATGGCTATAGGTAATGAGCATATCCGTGGCTCACATTGTCGAAGTGCCCCACGGCTAAAACAGACGTGGCTCACCTATGTGCAGTGCCCTACTATCAACTAGAACAACCTTGGTGCACATGGTCATAGTGCGCCACAGATATGTGTGGGCCAGGGCCCTGCTGGCCGCAGGCCAGAAACCCGTAGCGCACGTAGGGTAAGTCCGCTACGGTTGTTAGTGTCAACCGTGACGCACATGCAGGGGGTGCGCTACGCCTAAGTGCATGCCCCTCTGCTCTGTAAAACGGGCAGACACATCCGTGGCGCACTATGGCATGTGCGCCACGGATGTTATTATTCCCTATGGCGCACTGGAGCCACGTGCGCCACGGATGTGGCGACCCTTTTTTTTGGCAGCTCCACTTTGTGCACATGTGTGATCATCCACACCCCACACTTCACTTTCCCCTTCTTCTTCCTCCTTAGATCTAGTCGAGATCCTTCTCCTTCCCACCTCAATTTCTCCACTCATTCACCATTTTTAGCATGTAGAACTTGCCTTGGATGTTACATACGTAATAAAGGAAGCTCTCTAGTCTCTCATCTCTCCTTCTCCGGTCTCGTGCACGCACCTCTCCTTTCCATCTTCTCGCGATCGGTCTCTCATCTCGGTAAGTTGTCCATGTAAGGATGTGTTCATGTGTATATGGATGATATGCTCATACGTATGTAGATGATCGATGCTCATGATGTGTGTATGGAGAGAATCTCGATGGTCATGTGTGTGTATATGGAGAGTATCGATGATGCTCATGCATGTGTGTATGGATAGGATAATGATATGTTCATGTGTGTATGGATCGGTCTCTCTCTTGTGTTTATGTGTGAACAAGTTGCCATTTGTTTTGCCAAAATGTTGATTCCTTTCCATTTTGGCAAGACTTTGGCATTTTGCAAAGGTCCTAATTTTAGGATAGGTCATGCCAAAATTTTCTATCGACCATTGCATGCATGCATTCATTATGTGGTTCTAATAGACTTCTAATTGTACCGTGTACACCGTGCAGGCAATAATGGTCTGCATAATGAGTGAAGGCATTGTGGCTAGATTTTTGAAATGTGCAACTGCTGACATGATACGAAATAACAAGACGGATATAAGATGTATGTGTAGAAGATCCAAACTCAACTGGGTGATCGACCCAGATTCCGGGAATCTGCAGGCGCACCTGCTCCGCCATGGTTTCATGGATGGATACACTCGTTGGATAAGCGATGGTGAAGACGATGGAGACGGTGAAGGTGGGCAACATGACGATGATCATCATCACGGGCGAGATGATGAAGAGTCTCCTGGAGATGGTGAAGGTGCGGAAGCAGACCGGGATGATGATGATCTAAATGCCGGAGGAGCAGACGACAATGGAACAACGTCAGGCTGGGTGCGGGACCCTTATGTGCAAGAGCTGCTTCTCAAGCAGACGAGTAACGCCAGGGCTGCCGCTAGAGAGAAAGCCAAGATTGCGCAACTTGAGAAAGACGAGGTTACTCCATTGTATGAAGGATGCAGGCCCGATGATACCCGGTTGAATGTAACACTCAAGGCTATGGAGATGAAGGCAAAACACAAATTGAGCGACGCAAGCTTCGACGATATGATGGCATTCTGGCACGATAGTCTCCCGGAGGGGAACACATGTCCAACTAGTATCGAGGACGCCAAGAAAATCGTCTGTCCTCTCGATCTACCGCACGTTAGATATCACGTATGCATCAACGATTGCATCATTTATCAGGGCAAGGACGCGGAGAAAACCACATGTCCGTTGTGCGGCGTGAGTTGATACAAGAAAGGGACGAAAGCACCTCGAAAAGTGGTATGGTACTTTCCTATCACTCCTCGTCTATAGTGCTATTTCGCGGACCCTAAGGAAGCGAAGCTCATGCGATGGCATGCGGAAAGGAAGAAGCCAGGAGATGACGATGATGACCCCGAAAAGGATGAGTTGCTGACACACCCTTCAGATGCTAGCCAGTGGAAAGCATTGGACCTCGAATTCCTAGAATTCGGTGGAGATTCGAGGAACACCAGGCTTGGTGCGAGCACCGATGGACTCAATCCGTTCGGTAGCCAGAGCAGCACGCACAACACTTGGCCCGTGTTTGTATGGATGTACAACCTCCCTCCATGGTTGTGCATGAAGAAGAAGTACATACAAATGAGTATGCTAATTCAAGGGCCAAAACTACCTGGTACCGACATCAATCTGTATCTCAGGCTGTTGAAAGAGGAGCTAGCCACGTTATGGGAATCTGGAGCCAATACTTACGACGCCGTCGCACAAGATTATTTCACTATGAGAGTCGCGTTGGTCACTACGGTGCAAGACTATCCAGGTTGCGGGTATATCTCGGGGCAAGTTATCCAAGGATTCTGCGCATGCATTAGGTGCATGGATAACACAAGCTATCTCCAACTAGAGAAAGATCCAGGGTCTTCGAAAACCGTGTTCATGGCGCAGAGGTGGCTCGGCAAGAATGATCCATGGAGAAAACGTGGAGACCTATTTGATGGCAAATCCGAGACCCGAGGAATCCCAGAGCGAAGGAGCATCGAAGAAGTGGAAGAGTTGCTCAAAAACTGGAAAGATTGTCCTAATCCTAGAAAGAAGCGAAAGAGACAGCAAGACAAGCCGCTGATGAAGGTATGGAAAACAAGGTCTGTTTTCTGGGAGTTGCCATACTGGAAGTTTGTCCGCACGCCTCATAGCCTCGACATCATGCATATCACAAAAACGCAATGCGAGTCCGTCGCCACCATAATCAACATGCCAGATAGGACGAAAGATGGTCCGAAAGCAAGGCACAACCTGATATTCATGGGTATCCGGAAGGAGCTTCACGGAGGACGCACTACTCCTGATGATCAGGAATATGACGATGATCATGATTCGGAGACGACACAAGGTCGTCGGATGGGTAAAAAGTTCAAGAAGAACGAATATTACTGCCCTCCTTCTTGCTTCACTCTAAGCCAAGATGAGATCAAACAGTTTTTCAAGTGCCTTCTAGGAGTCAAATTTCCTTACGGCTACACGGGCAAGATAAGCAGATACCTAGACAAGGCGAAGCAGAGGTTCAGTGGCATGAAGTCTCATGACTGTGCCGTGCTAATGACGCAGGTACTTCCGGTTGCACTAAGAGGGATAATGGACGAGCACGTCCGTGAAACGTTATTTGGCCTCTGCAAGTTTTTCGACGTCATCTCTAGGAAGTCGATTGGCGTGAATCAGCTCGGGAGGCTACAGGAGGAGATCGTGGTGATACTATGCGAGCTTGAGGTCTACTTCCCACCCGCATTCTTCGACATTATGGTGCATCTACTGGTCCATGTTGTGGAGGACATCGTCCAACTCGGGCCGATGTTCCTCCGCAGCATGATGGCGTTCGAAATGATGAACGGACACATCAAAGGATACGTTCGCAACAGGTCCCGTCCAGATGGAAGCATAGCCAAGGGCTTTTTGGCTGAAGAGTGCATCTATTTCTGCACGAATTATCTAGACATCGAGAACCCTGTTGGTCTTCCCGTCAACAGGCACCTTGGCAAGCTCGAAGGATCTGGTCACCGAGAGGGTCGTCGCATACTGCATGCAGACTTCGATTTTTGACGCGCAGTCTTCGATCGAGCAAACCTCGTCGCGCTACAGCATTTAGAACTGGTCGATCCTTGGGTACAGAAGCACAAAAGGTTAATCGATAAGAAGTATAGTGACCGGGGCATACAGAGGACGCAAGGAGAAATAATCAAAGAGCACAACTCATATTTCACGCATTGGTTTAGGCAGACGCTCCTTGATAATCCCCCGCGATCGCATTCTTCTGACACAGAAAAGATCATATTCACCTTGTCGCAGGGACCGATGCAAAACCTGGTGACCTATCAGGCGTATGATATCAACGGCTACACATTCTAAACGGAGGAAAAGGACAACAAGTGTGATTATCAGAACTCAGGCGTAACGTCGGAATTCTACACCGATGACAACGTGAAGGAAAGATTCGACGGAAGAATCGAGGAGATCTGGGAGCTCGACTACTGTGGAGAAAAGGTGCCGATGTTCCATGTCAGATGGGCAAAGAGCGTCGAAAGAGAAGACCGGTATTTCACAACCATGGTTATACCCGAAGAACCTAAATCCAAGGCCGCCGGTGCGAACGTGGCCACGAAAATGAACCGTGGGTACTGGCTACCAAAGTGGACCAATGTTTTTTCATTACCGACCCAACAAAGCCTAGCCGTGTTGTCGTGAGGAGAGGAAAAAAAACATCATCGGAATGGATGGAGTCGCCAACGAAAAAGACTTCGACCAGTACGGTGATCCAAAGATTGAAGATGACGACGACTACGATGCAGCAACATACATCACAATAATAAAAAGGACAACCCTACCCAAAAAAGATAGCCTGTTCGAAATAAGAAACATTAAAGTGCCAGAGCTAAATTATTCAACCGCGACAAATAAGGGAAAAAAGATTGTAAAACGCTAGCTCAAAATATATTGTAAAACGCGTGGTCGAAAAAGATTGTAAAGTGCGGGTGGTCGAGTAGGGCCGTGCCCAATTCATATTATTATGGACAAATTATTATGAAATTTAGTTATACTTTGAATCATATTATTTGTACCACTTTTATGACATATATTATCACTTTTGGGCATTTTTGGAATATTTAAAAGTATTTATAAAATAAAAACAAAACAAATATGGCATATATTACCATGTTTGGGCATTTTTGGAACATTTAAAAGTATTTTTAAAATAAAAATAAAAAAGGGGGGCACCAGGTTTCGAACCTGGGTGCTCAAAAGTTTAGAATTGAGCAATGGGCAGAACCAATGGGATAGGGTAGTGAATCTGTTAGATAGTGGGGCGGCTTTTTTCTTATACAGTTGCTAGAGGAGATAGGCGTAGGGCACTCTGGCATAGTGAGCTACGGATATCTGTAGCGCACTATGCCAGAGTGCACTACGCCTATCTTTGCCTTATCCACATGCACGCACATGCACGTCCCTCATCCCCGTAAGACGCGCCCACCCATCTCGCTCGAGCCCGAGCCCCCGCCGCCGCTGTCGATCTGCCGCCTCGCTAGCCCTACCAGCCGCCGCCACTCGAGGAGGAGGCCCGCGCCGCTGCCAATCCGTGGAGGAGGAGGTCGCCGTCGCTGCCGATCCGTGGAGGAGGAGGTCACCGTCGCTGCTGATCCGTGGAGGAGGAGGTTGCCATCGCTCGAGGAGAAGGAGGCCACCACCGCTCGAGGCTAAGGAGGAGGAGGCCGCCGCCTCGCCCGCACGCTCGTCGTCATCCTCGTCTCAGAGGTGAGCCTTCTCCCCTGTCTCCCTCTCTCCCCTCTACACTTCTCGGTTGATTTAGGGGTAGGTTTAGGCTTAGGCATTGATTCATTGTAGGTTTAGGTTGATTTAGGTTTAGATTTAGGTTTAGGTTTAGGCTTGATTCATTGTAGGAAACGGAAATAGAGAGCTTGACAGTGAGCAAACAGAAGATGTTCTATCTGAACAAAACAAATGTAGTTCTTGTCTGAATGATCTGTTAGAAGTAGAGAGTAAACAGAAGATGTTTAGAAGATGTTAGAAATAGAGAGCTTGACAGTGAGGTTGTTGACAATGTAGAAATTTTTGACAGTAGGTTTGTTGAGAGTGAGGTTGTGACAGTATAGAAGATGTTAGAAACAGAGAAAATGACAGTGCTTGTAGTTGACAGTGAGGTATATAGATAAAGCAATGCATTTTAAAAAATTTATAGTTAGCATTGTAGATTGTAGCAGTAGCTGGTAGTAGGAATTTTAGATAGTGAGGTATATAGATAAAGCAATGACAGTGCAAAGCTTTACAGCTTTTCTACAAATCTGCAGCTGCGCCTCCTCATCCCCTCTGTCGATTTTCCTTCCTGTCCTGATGAGTTATGATGAAAAGTTCGATGACCAAACGGCCTTGCTTCCTACCTGTTCCCACTGCAAGATCAACTCACTCATCTGAGTTGGTGTAAATGTAGATAAGGTTCTCCTTTTGTGCATGCCAATTGCCAAAGGAGGACAGAATAAAAGTTTCAACAATTTTTATTAAATGAGTCTATGTACAGTCTATGTACAAGAAGCTAGCTAGGGTTAGCAAATTTAGCTTGTTAAAATTATTTATAAATGACATGAGGGATTCTGCCAGGATCACCAAGAATCAATAGGCTTCATGATTACATATATAAAGTTTTCTCAGATATTGCAGGTTTTCCATCCCAATGTGTGTTCAGTAACTTTTTTAGTAGTGATCCTGATGAAACAATGTGATGCTGATGAAATTTAGTTATGTTGTATATACTGATCTCAGTAACTTTTTTAGTACTTTTTTAGTACTGATCCTGATGAAATTTAGTTATGTTGTATATACTAATGAAACAATGTGTATATACTGATGAAATGCTCCTGCTGAAATCCTAGTTATGCTATATGGTTTTAGTACTGATCCTGGTGATGGTTTTAGTACTGGTTTGCTTGCTGGTGATGGTCTAGTAGTACTGATCTGTGGTGATATAATTGTAGCACTTGAAATTGTGCGTGTGCTTGTATATGAAGCACTTTATTATGTTGTGTGTGCAGGTTCTTGTATGAGATGAGTCCTGATTTTTGCCGGAATGTTGATTAACTTCCGTTTCGGCAGAAATCGGGCACTCCTAGTTTAAGAAAATTAGCAAAGGTCATGCCGGATTTTTTCGTGCATTTAACCAATTATTTGTTTTTTATTAATGCAAAGATGTGTGACAACGACGAGGCTGGATGTTCTAAGCGCATCAGCGCTGAAGGAGAACTCAGACCTCCGAATAAACAATTGACATTCTGGGAGGCGGCCCAGCAGCTAGAAGACGATGAAGAATACCATCCTTCGGAGAGCGAGGATGATGAGATGGAAGACACAGAGGAAGAAGCCGAAGGAACAGCGGGTGATGAAACCACTGATGGCGGCGAGGGCACAGGGGGTGGTAGCAATCCTCCTAATAAGAAGAAGAAGCCGAAGGAATGGCGCCCGAACACGGTCGGCACCATCAGGGAGGAAATTACCGAAGTGAGCCCATCAGGGGTTCCTTTGGAGCCCGCCCTTGTCGTCAAAGGGTACGGTGGGCAAGTGGCGGAGATCACCCGGACAACCATCTCGATCAACACCGAGAATATCCGGCATAAAGATAATGGCCACTTGTGCACACTCCTCTTTGAGAAGCTGCACGCAAGATACAAGTTCCCCGCTAAGTATCAGAACACAAATTATCATGGGAACGAAGTAAACAAATCTGCCCTCACAAAGATGAGCACCGCCCTGGCCAGCTGGAGAACCCGGATAAAGAAGAAGATCTATAAAGAAGGCAAAAGTCTCGAGGAGATCCAGAAGATTGACCCGAAGATCACCGAAGATCAGTTCTGAGAGTTCAAGGGAGGTGTGAATCCGAAAGAGCCCTGGCCAATAGTAATCGGGGAAAGGTGCTGCAGGCGATGAATATAGGTCATCACCATCTCGGATCTGGTGGATACAGAACCGCGGAGGCCAAATGGAGTAAGGAGGACGAAGAGTATAGATCCAAGGGGATAGAAAACCCCTTTGCGAAATTCGAACCCGGGCATGTTCGAAACTTCATCAGGGCCCGTTACCATGTGGACCCAAAAACCAAACAACTCACCGCGGATCCTGCGGTGAAGGAATTCGAGGAAATTGTGGTAAGTAACCTAATTACCGTGGATCAACTCGATTGCATTCTAATCGATGATCTAAACGATTCACTGTTACTTCTTATGCAGGAGGAGGAAATTGTTGCTAGTCATGGATCCCAGGGTTCCTCATCCCAGGGGTCGACGGCTGACCACAATGGGATAACCTTTTAACAGTATGGCGAATCGGGCCAAGAAAATAGAGCCGGTTACGAAGAAGTCGTCGTCGGCTGGCCGTCTGGCCGGCCTCGGGGGTAAGAATTGGGTGGATCATTTTGGTCCACCGCCGAGGACGCATGTGGCGCTGTCGGGAAGGAGCGAGGAGAAAAACCGCGAGGTTCAAGAACTTAAGGAACAAGTGGCATGGATCCCGCAGATCGTCCAAGACAACCTGGCAATCACCCTCACGTCCTTCCTGCCTACCTTGGTGGAGTCAATAGCGAACTGGAGTGCGGGTGGTCGAGTAGGGCCATGCCCGATTCCAAGCATGGTCAGCAGCCACTCGAACAACGCAGCACCGACGAATCAGGCGAACTACGTGTTCGTGACTCCGCCCGATAGCACCACGGCGCCGCAAGTGTTGGTGACTCCCCTTGCCATCACCGCGGCGCCGGACATGTTGGTGGCCCCCCTGCCATCGTCGCGGCGGCATCGGAGCTCCAATCACCCGGTAGGGAGAATACACCGGCGGCCAACACCGCGCCATCAAGCAGCCCTTCCGTCTCTTGCACGCCCATCGCCGTATGCGGTGCCTCGACATTAGCCGATCTCGACGCCATCACGGTAAACAAATTGCTTTAGCGCCTTTGACACCATCTATTACTCTTATGGCATCTCCGAGATGCCGTACATGTTTTCCGCAGACGGATGTTCCTTGCACTCTCTTATGCTACGTGAACAACGAGCTGAGGGATGTTGCCAAGGGTACCATCGTTCAACCCTTGCAGCACACGTTCCACTCAAGGCCGATGCCAGATAGCGTGCACAGGGTTAAAATTAGTCGGGTGCTAAGGGGATGCGACGACTTGGAACCTCCCATTCAACCCCCAGGAGCGGATGAAGAAGAGCCGGCTGTCCTCAGAAGTTTCTTCGGCTTATTCTTGCAATGGCCAAAGAGCATGATCCGTCTGGGGACGGCGGGGGCCATCACGCCACAGACAACAACACCGCCTGTCGTGCCAGTGACAAGCGGTGGCAAGGCCCCCTTATTGCCCTCGCCGTCACCTCCACGCGGTGGGTCGGATGATCATGTTGATGATATGCACATGACGCAGGATCCGGCCGAGGACGACGAAGACTGGAATGATCACTTCTTCAACACTCAGTTTAGCAACGAAGACCTAGCTGGTGGCCCCACAGAGAAAGACACTATCACCAAGCGTCTGTTTGGTTCTCAGGAGACGCCTCCAGCTTGCGCCTTTACAGAGCCAGCTGATACAACCAACTGGCCCTTTATTCTAAGCCCTGACACACTACATAGGGCGGCCGGTGCTCAGATTGCGGTGTCTGCCTACTCTCCAAAAGGAAAAAAGGGCAGGAAAAGAAAATCTAGCAGCTCGAGCCAGCCGGTGGCGTCAACTGCGAATCCGATCAGGTTTCGGGACGGGCCACCAAGACCCGAGGGTATTATGTGGAGGATTCATGTGGCGGGTGAGCCCGTGCTACCTAAGAATTTGCGGAGGCTCGCCAGTTCGGAACTGCAGAGTGTGCATGACGGCGTGCTGACGATAGAGAGACGCCTTCTATCGGAGAAAGATCCCTCGCACCCGGTATTCGTGGTTAAGGTGCCACCAGGCTTGGGCTTTGTCGACAATGCCCCTGCGGATCTGTTCTTCCTGCGGTTCGACGACATCTTCAATATGTTCCACCTATACCCGCTGCACTATACCACGGTCCGCCTGTTTTCTCTCAGCCTGGCCATGCAGATCATTAGAGAGAACACACCGGGCATCGCTATAGTGGACCCCTACTACATGCGTGATGGCTGCTTGGGTTCCCCCGCTGAACGACGTATCGTGGCCTCGTACCTAAAAAAATCCTGGTGGCGAACAATACAAAGGAATACATTCTCGTGCCTTACTTTCCCGAGTAAGTCGTTATTCACTCGCCACCGTCGATTGGCTTTATTAGATTATCATCATTCTTTTTCCAACACATTCCATTTGAATTTTTTGCGCAGAGATGAACATTGCATGCTCATCTCCTTATCGCCGAAGCATTCCCACGCCACCTATTTCGACTCGGGGAGTCTAGAAAAGAAGAAAAACTACGACAAGATCAAGGAAGTTCTGGATGATGCTCTCACTGGCTATGCCTCGACGGAAGGCACCACCTTCGTGCATACGAAGATCAAGTTCGGCAGGCACGTCTTTAACCACGTAACGGAGTTCCCCTGCATGAAGCAGCCGGAGAACAGTAAGAAGGAAGCCTACTACGCACTCCATCACATGAGGGCGTTCCTACTTGACCAGCAGAATTCTACGCTGCCAGATCATCTCAAACAGTGGGCCGAAGCAAAGGCCAAGATCACTGATTCAGATATTAGACAAGAGATGTATCGCATCCAGCAGCAGTTTGGGGCAATCATCTTTCGTGATGTCATGACTTCGGGGGGGATCTTCTACGGAGGAAATATCTCGAATAACCGTGTCATAGAAGATAGCCTAGAGATGCAGGGTGACTATAGGAAGTTCATGATGACACAAGGCGTCCTCCCGTTCCCTAAGCCGAGCCAGAAGGCTTGATGTTGGCCTAGTTGTAGTACAAACTATAGATGACCTTTGTGTGTATGTGGACAAGTGTACATGCTACTATACTTATCTTATTAGGTTTATGAATCATCGCTTACTTCTTTTGCTTATTATTATATATCAATGAATGCTTGGTTTTTTGCTTACTCTTTGATCCTTTGCTCATTTTGGTCCTTCTTTTTTTTCCTTACTTTATTAGTCTTTTTTCGAGAATAATGTCGATGATTGAAATGTCTTGGCACAATATATATATGTGAATGTGCTACGACGGGATTGTGAGCCTTGTGATATGTCCAGGTGTTGTGCATCCTACTTGGCTCACAGTTCCATCATAGCATATTCCTGTGTCCAATGACCTATGTATATATATGAGGCATTCTTTTTGATTTACTTTGGTCTTTTTCGAGAATAATGTCGATGATTGAAATGTCGTGGCACACTATATATGTGAATGTGCTGTGATGGGATTGTAAGCCTTGTGTTATGCACAAGTCCAGATGTTGTGCATCCTACTTGGCTTACGGTTCCATCATAGCATATTCCTGTGTCCAACGACCTAGCTAGTTATATATGAGGCATTCTTTTCGAGTTACTTTGGTCTTTTTCGAGAATAATGCCGATGATTGAAATGTCGTGGCACACTATATATGTGAATGTGCTGCGATGGGATTGTCCGCCTTGTGCTATGCACAGGTCCAGGTGTTGTGCATCCTACTTGGCGGACAGTTCCATCGTTGCATATTCCTGTGTCGAACAACCTAGTTATATATGAGGCATGTTTTTTGAGCTTGGTCTTTTTGATTTAGGAGTACTTTCTATAAGTGTATCTTCATATGCGACTTTAATTATATATGTTTATTTTCAATCATCGGTTAATTATTATTGTCAACTTCTAGATGAGGTGGTACGTCGTGTACAAGAGACGGGTTCCCGGAGTCTACGATGATTGGGAAGACTGCCGGAGACAGGTGCACCATTTCAGCGATAATAGCTACAAAGGGTACAACACTATGGCGGAGGCGGAAGCTAGATACACGCGCTATCTAGCGGGAGTTAGGACGAGGAACCGGATGAAGACCTACACCTTCGTCGCGGTGATCATGCTTATCTTCTTTGGTTGTTTATCCCGCGTTTGTGTCTAGCTAGTTTACATGTCTAGGCGAGCTCAAGCCTCTGAGGAGCAATGACAAAGTGATGTTCTTTCATAGTAGCAAGCTCAAGCCTCTGAGGAGCTAAAACAGTATCATTTGGATCAACAAGGTCCAAGGCAGCAACAACACGCGCAGCAATAATTCCCCCATAAATGGGTCCCTTAGCAGCTAGACGACGAGCAATGAGAGAACCAAGATTATACTTAGTTTCATTGTTGAGCGCAGCAGCTATGAAGGCCAAATGATAGTTGGAAATATTACTAGTGTTCTCCCTACCAAGAACACTAGTGGCAAGATAGTAAGCAAAGTATCTGATAGCTGGGAGTTGAATATTTCTTATCTTTCCCCTTTGAGCTCTACGGTCATCATAATTAGTTATCCCGCGGTAGAGCTCCAATAGATCAGCGGGTTGAGCCCAAATCTTTTTCGCTGACCCAGCTGTACCAAGTCCCAGGGCCTCACAGAATTTCTTCAATGTCATAGTGTAAAACCTGCCATAAATTTTGAAAGACACATCTAATTTGAACATGCTGTTAGTAAAATAAAAACTCTCCACAAATGTTTTAGTGAGCATAGCATACTGCACGCTCTCATCCTGCATATAACTTTTTTAAACCAACCCTCCGAACCAAGGTTAGAAAATCCTCAAAAATCCTAGCAGCCCGCAAGAAGGTTGGGCAAGGAAAGGTGGAAGGGTGTGCATACCCCTCATCTCCCTCGTCGCCAAATCACGGAGTAATGAAATCCTCATTATATGATGTCCTGGCTCGGGAGAATGATCTTGAAGGCCTTGTTCTTCTAGGTGCATCACTCTTAAATATTTCACCAAAGGTGTGGTTGTCCATGACCACTTTTTTGAAATTTTTAGACAAACATCAAACCAAGTAATTTCCAAGTTGATAAATGATGAGCAACTACAATAGGAACTTCCTAGAGGGATACCCATGCATCAAAATGAAATCTCTAAGCATAGAACAAGCATGCAAGCTCACACAACCTAACACCTATAGCAGCAAATACTCAAGATACAATCTACCAATCACAAATCTAATTGGACAAGTGGAGGAGGCACATACCAATAAGCAATCCCTTCAAAAATCAGCAGCAAAGATGGGCTGAGCAAGGATATCGAAATTCGGGAGCAAGAATAGCAAGAACTCGAGCTTGAGAAAGTTTTCTGGTGTTTTTCAGGAGAGAGAAAGAAGATGGCTAGGAGGAGGCACCATAGAGGGGCCCAGGTGGGCCACACCCCACCCAAGCGCCAAGGCCGCGCCCACTAGGGGTGTGGGTGCCTGGGGTGGACCCCTGGGTCACTCCAGATGTCCCTCTGCCCCTTTTTTGAAGGAAAAATTTATTTTGAATTTTCTGGGATTTTTCGGGAAACTTTATTTTTGGCCAATTTTCAGAGTATGAAAATTGATTTTCTCGCAGAAACAGACTTTTTTCAGAAGAAGCAAAAGCAAACAAAAACCAAATTACAGAAGTTCTAAGACACTCTAACAAGAAAGCAACTAGCTAACAAGAGCAAAAGCAAAAACTAGGAAGGAGAAAAGTAAAAGTGAGCAAAAATAACCATAATGAAATCATTGTTTTGTTCATTAAAATCCTTTTGTTAACAAGGTTGATCAAGTCTTGTTACCAAAACAATCTGATATGAGACAAAACTTTGTATTCCACCAAGTGATTATGTTACCTCAAGCTTGATAGCAATGGTCCCAATCATAATAGTTTCAAAACTTTCTTGTGGAATGGGACAATATATTTCTCCAACCTTAATGCTCTCAACATTTTTAATGGAATTCAGGCAATATCTATTAGCAACCTTCTTGGGGAAATAGACAGTATGCTCGTTGTAATTGATATTGAATGTTACTTTTCCTTGATTACAATTGATGACAGCACCTGCAGTATTAAGAAAAGGTCTCCCAAGAATAATAGACATATTATCATCTTCAGGCATTTCAAGCACAACAAAATCAGTTACAACCAAGCAATTATGAGCCACTTGAACAGGAACATACTCACATATACCAACAGGAATAATAGTTGATTTATCAGCCATTTGCAAAGATATATCAGTTGGTATCAACTTTTCTAGCTAGAGTCTCTTGTAGAGAGAAAAAGGCATAACACTAACTCCAGCTCCCAAATCACATAAAGCAGTTCTAACATAATTGTTCTTAATAGAACAAGGAATAGTTGGTATACCTGGATCACCAAGTTTCTTTGGAACCTTACCATTGAAGGAATAATTAGCAAGCAAAGTAGAAATCTCCTCATTAGGAATCTTCCTTTTATTATAGACAATATCCTTCATATACTTTGAATAAGGAGGCAACTTAATAGCATCAGTCAAAGGAATTTGCAAAAATAAAGGTTTCATCCACTCACAAAACTTGTTGTAGTGTTCTTCCTCCTTTGACTTGTGTTTCTTACCTAGAAAAGGCATAGGTTTCTGCACCCAAGGTTCTCTCTCTTTACCATGTTTATTAGCAATAAAATCTTCCTTAGTGTACCTAGTGTTCTTAGTGTGCTTCTCAGGTTCTTCCTCAACTTCCTCCTTATCAGGAGCGTCATTTTTATCAATACCACTCTCAGTTTCAGCATCAGAGACATATATACTATTAGGATCTACAACAGGTTCAAGGGGTTCCTCAACTATTTTATGTTTCTTTTCCTTTCTCTTACGAGGACTACCACTATCAACTTGTTGAGAATCCTGCTCAACTCTTTTGGGGTGTCCTTCAGGATATAAAGGATCTTGAGTATCTATACCACTCCTAGTTCTAATTCTATAAGCATGTTTATCTCCTGAGGCATTAACTAGCATATCCTTTTGTACCTTAGCAAGTTGATCAAGTTGGGTTTGAACCATTTGAAAGTGTTTACAAAGCATTTTAATATCATTAGAAGTTTTTTCCACAATATCTTTCAACTCTTTAATAGCTCTAGAGTTTTCCAATAAATGATTCTGAACTTGTTTATTAAAATTACCTTGCTTAACAATAAAAATGTCAAGTTCCTCTAAACATTGATCAGGAGGCTTACCATAAGGAATATCACCTTCATCAAAGTGTTGGAGAGAGTGTACCTCAATAGTAGATGAGTGGGGAATTGTCTTACATAATTCTTCTATAGGAGGTAGATTCTTCACATCTTCAGCTCTAATACCTTTCTCCTTTAGACACTTCTTAGCTTCCTTCATCACTTTATAATTTAATGCAATAACTCCTCTCTTCTTTGGTGTTGGTATTGAATCTAGTTCAGGCACAACTGGTTCAGGAGTAATAGGCTCAGGTGTATTTAGCTCAGTTGAAGTCCAATCATCATAATTCTTGCTTATTTTAGCCATTAATACTTCAGCATCTGTAGGAGTTCTTTTCGTGAAAACACAATCAGCAAAGCTATCTAGGTATGTCCTAGAATCATCAGTTAGTCCATTATAATAAATATCAAGAAGCTCATTCTTTGGCAATGGACATCCAGGATGTGCATGAATCAAGGCACAACACCTTGTCCATGACTCAAGCAATTTCTCTTCTTCTCCCTGTTTAAAATCAAAAAGTCTCTACAAAGCAGCATGTCTAGCACTGGGAGGAAAATATTTCTGGAAGAAAGAAGCAATCAAACAATCAGGACTATCAATGGAACCAGGAGGTAATCTATTAAACCAAGCCCTAGCTTCTCCTTTTAGTGAAAAAGGGAAGATCTTAGTAACCAAGTACTTGCGCATCTTAAAATCGTTAGAGAATAAAGCACTCATAGTAGAAAGCTCATTCATATGAGCCACAACACTCTCATTTTCAGTCCCACATAAAGGTTCTTTCTCAATAATGTCTAAATAGGATAAATCAAGAGAGAAATCATAATCTTTATCTTTAATATCTATGGGAGAGGTGGCAAACTTAGGACCAGAGGACAACTTAGGAATAATGGTGTCTAGCAAGGAGACTCTTAATAGCACTAGTACCACGTGTGTTTTGGCACTCTTCAATAAATTCATTAGTAAACTCAATGTAACCATCATTAATATCATAACTCTCTCTAGACTTAGGTGAGCTAATAGGTGTAACAGTGTCTTCACTAGGAGTTCCAGTATTTCCTAGACTAGCCATAGTAGCATCTAGGAAAGGACCTAATGAACCACTCGCATCAAGCATAGTAGAAGTAACATCATGAGTATCAAAAGAAGTTTCAGACTCATCAGTAGTAGCAGTGTGTGTAGCATGAGTATGTGGTGGTGGAGTAACAAGCTTACTTATAACAGACGGTGAATCAAGAGCAGCAGAGGTGTTTAGGACTGTACCTCTTCTTGTAGTGGATGGTAAAATAGGAAACTTTCCATCACGAGACTTCCCCGTGATGAAAGGAATAGCAATGAACAGTAATAGATCCAAGTGAACTTACAAATAAAGCTATGCTCCTCGGCAACGGCGCCAAAAAATAGTCTTGATGACCCACAAGTATAGGGGATCGCAATAGTCTCCGAGGGTAGTACTACCCAATTTATTGATTCGACACAAGGGGAGCCAAATAATACTTGCAAGCCTTAACAAATGAGTTGTCAATTCAGCTGCACCTAGAAATAGTTGTTGCTCATAGAAGTTTATCAGTAGCAATAGTTTGATAGTAGCAACAGCAAAGCAACAACAACAGTAGAACAAGATCAATAGTAACAGTAATAGAAAACAGTAGGATTCGAGTGCGGTAGGCATAGGGATGGATGGACGGGCGTTGCATGGACGAGTCTAAACATGTAACTTCAAGATCTAGGGCATTGCAGATAAATAATAATAAGCATCCAAGTACTAAACAATCCTAGGCATGTGCTCCATATATAGTCATGCGTGCTCGTAATGAGAACTTGCACAACATCTTCTGTCCAACCAGCCTGTTGCAGCGGGGCCTCCAGGGAACTACTGGAAATTAAGGTGCTCCTTTTAATAGAGCACCGGAGCAAAGCATTAACACTCCGTGAACACATGTGATCCTCACACCATAGCCATCCCCTCCAGTTTTCCCAATTTCTGTCACTCTGGGGCCTTTGGATCCGGATAATGATATGTGTACACAACTTGCAGATAAGATCATAAACAATACTATCATAATGATTCAATAATACGTTCAGATCTGAGATCATGGCACTCGGGACCTAGTGACAAGCATTAAGCACAACAAGTTGCAACAAAGTCAAATAGCACTAATAGAGATACTATGCACTATGCCCTAACAATCTTATTCGATTACATGATAGAACTCATCCAATCCCTACCATACCCATAGCCTACTGCGGGGGATTACTCACTCATGGATGAGGGAAACATGGATGGTTGATGGAGAGGCATTGGTGATGACGATGGCGATGATCCTCTCCAAATTCCCCGCCCCGGCAGGGTGCCAGAACGGAGTTTCTGGATCCGAATCTTGGTTTCTGGTGGTGGCGGCGTAGCGGAACTCTTTCTGTAAAAACGTCGAACCCCCCTGAGTTTTTAGGTCAGAAGGCATCTTATAGGCGAAGAGGGAGGCCGAGGGGGTGCCTAAGGTGGTTGCACCCTCCCCAGGCGCGGCCAGGCCTGGCCTTCGCCTAGTAGGGGTGTGGCCCCCCAGGCGTCTTCTCCGTCTCGTACTCTGGCTCCGTGTGTCTTCTGGTGAAGTAGGATTTTTGGCATATTTTCCCGGATTTTTCCTGATAGTTGATTTTCTGCACAAAAACTAGACACCAAGGTAATTCTGCTGAAAACAGCGTCAGTATGTGTTAGTTGTATCCAAATCACACAAGTTTAGAGGAGAAACAATAGCAAAAGTGTTCGGGAAAGTAGATACGTTTTGGACGTATCACCAACTCGCCACTAGCTGGTTCCTCTCGAATTTCTTCGAGTTGCACTGTGCTCCCACTTACTCCCCGACTGAGAAACTCTTTCTCAAGGAAGACACCGTTCCGAGCGACAAACACTTTGCCCTCTTCTTGGTTGTAGAAGTAGTAACCCAAGGTTTCCCTCGGATACCCCATGAATATACACTTATCTGACTTGGCCGTAAGCTTGTCCGACTGAAGTCACTTGACAAATGCTTCACAACCCCAAATCTTAAGAAAAGACAGACTCGGCTTTTGCATGTCCACATCTCATGCGGTGTCTTCTCTACCGACTTTGGTGGTACTCAGTTTAGTGTGAACGCTGCTGTTTCTAGACAATAACCCCAAAATGATAAAGGCAGATCTGTCTGACTCATCATCGATCATACCATGTCCAACAAGATCCGATTCTGCCTTTCCGACACACTCTTCCTCTGTGGTGTTCCCGGCGGAGTAAGTTGGGGAACTATTCCACAACTCTTCAGATGGTCATCAAACTCGTGGCTCATGTACTTGCCTCCTCGGTTCGACCGAAGAAACTTTATTTTCTTGCCAAGTTCATTATGTACTTCATTCTGGAATTCTTTGAACTTTTCAAAGGCTTCTGACTTATGTTTCATCAAGTAGATATATCCATACCTACTCAAATCATTAGTGAATGTAGTGAATTATTCATAAACACCTCCCGCTGTCGTGCGCATTGGTCCACATACATCACTATGTACTAGTCCCAACAAGTCGGGCGCCCTTTCACAACTCTTTGCAAAAGGTGTCTTGGTCATTTTGGCGAGTAGGCAAGATTCGCATGTCTCGAATGACTCCAAGTCGAACAAAGTTAGGAGTCCATCATCATGGAGCTTCTTCATGCGTTTCCAACTTAAATGACCAAGCAAACAGTGCCAAAAGTAAGTCATATTTAGATCATTTGGTTTCAACCTTTTAACATTTATGTTATAAACTGACTCACGATCAAGATTCAAAATAAATAACCCGTCCTGGACAGGTGCAAAGCCGTGAAACATATCATTCAAATATAAAGAATAACCATTATTCTTGATATTCGACTCATAGCCTTGCCTCATCAAACATGAAGAAGAAATAATGTTTCGACTGAGAACTGGAATATAATAACAATTATTCAGTTCCATAATGAAATCGGAAGGTAAATGAAGTTGCATCATGCCGACTTCCAACGCAGCGACTCTCGCTTTGTTTCTGACTCGAATATCAACACCGCCTCTTGCTATGCTCCTAGTTCTTACCAGTCCTTGCAACGAGTTGCAGATGTGAATAACTGATTCGATATCATATACCCAAGAACTATTAGATGCATCAACAATATCGATGTCTAGAACATTACAAACAAGTGTACCTGAGTCGAAAGTCATACCTCCACTCTTGGCTTTGTCGGCCAAATACTTGTTGTAGATCCTCTTCCAGTGGTCATCCGCCTTGTAGTAGAAGCAAGTGGATCCGGCTGAAGGAGATGGCTTAGTCCCTGAGGAAGCGCTTGGGACCGGGTCCTGAGCCTGCTTTCCTCCCGACTTAGCCTTCTACTTAGTCCAAGAACTCTTCTTTAACTTAGCCTTATTCTGCACCATCAACACTTGACTGGCGCCCTTCTTGAGATCCGCCTCTGCCTGCTTGAGCATACCATGCAATTCAGTGAGCTTCTTATCCATACCATGCATGTGGTATTTCGATATGAACTGAACATACACACTAGGATGAGAGTTCGAAATTATGTCAGTAGCGAACTCTTCGCTAATGGGGTAGCCAAGCCTCTCCAGAGACTACACGTAACCAACCATTTTGATCACATGCGGACTCAGTGGATCACCATCCTTAAGCTTGCACCTCAGCAAAGCCTGCGAGACTTGATTCCTCTCAGTCTTGGCCTAAGCCTAGAACATACTTTTGAGGCTTTCGATCATATCATAGGTCTCAACATTCTCAAACTGCTTTTCCAAGTCCGGTTCCATGTGAGCAAACATAAGAAACCTAATATCCATGGACTCATCCTTATCTCGATGGTAGGCATTGGTGGCAGCGACAGTCGCATTCTCATTCGGCTCATCTATAAGTGGTTTGTCTAGGACATGGTCCTTCTTTTCTTGTTTGAGAACAATTCTCAGATTTCGATACCAGTTGGTAAAGTTAGTGTCGTTCAGTTTATCTTTCTCAAGAATGGTTCTCAAAGCAAAACTGAATATCTAAGAGTGACTGTTACTTGGTGCCATGATCTACAACAGAAATATGCAAAACACTTAAGACATGTATTCATAAAAGAGAAAGCATGTTAAACACTTTAATATTTATGCTCCAACTAGAACCAACATCCATCCGATGGTTTCATAGTGATTCAGGATCCTAAATAAGCAAGTCGGCTAGTGAGCTTTAGCATCACCGCTAGCCGCCAAGTGATCTAGGTAGACAACTCCTTGTCAATCGCATCTCATACGACTCCTATTGGTCGGGTGACATCACATGCCCCAGCTCCCGTCTGACTTTTCCCCGAGTCCCACAACCGTTGTGATAGACCCGTCTAGCTTACCGAGTGTTTCTGCAGTAAGAGTCCGACTCGAACCCACCTATTCGGAAATAATTGGCAGCACCTCAATTTTATGAGCCCACTACCAAAAATGTCCGAATTGTGATGGTGCAAACACTGGCGGGAAAACCAACTAGACCTTCTCTGAGGGATTAAATTTAACCGACTATCTAATATAGGTAAAACCGATACATATCAACAACACAAAATAATGGAATTATAATGTGAAATGGTATAGCTCTCTTCATGGCGATCTCCATCTCCACAAAGCCTGTAATCCGACTGGTGCCAACTCTTGTCACTTGTCGTCTTACTCCATGTCGCTGGCATATACATCGACTTGCATGCCATCCGGGTTCTCCAAACAGCTACACTAGATTATTAAAGTAAATTACATAGATAATCCGACACGCAGGTTGTTATACAATAAAATGACAGCACCTAGGGTCCAGCCGACTGACAAAACCGTGATTCACAGATCACGTATGGATTACACACATACATCACATGCACATGAACGATACCATTCACAACTTCCTGCAAAAACAAGTTATGCATCGATACGCTATCTACCGGCGTTGTGAAATTCGCAATGACATCTAAGGAGCTACGACAGGGCGAAGCCAGCGGTCTAAGGATTTATGTGTCACATTATACCGCGATGGCGGAAACCGGCCGGTAGGGGTATGTCGTTCAACGACTTCAGCAGTATGATCACGGAAATCAGATCTACCATTCCCCGAGTACAGTTGATCCAATCAATCTTGTACAAAATCGATCTATCTCATAGATCGACCACCAAAACAGCACATAGATCTAATCTATAGCCAACCGCATATCACATATGCGAGATCTCGATCCTAAAACCAGGAGATATCCCTCTGATACTACTGTTGGGCCACGTAGAGAACAAACAAAACTTTTGCCCTACACGCTGAACCCAAGATCTAGCTGAGGTAGAAGGCCATGAGGATTATCACTAGATGCGCGGTTGCGGATTAAAGATGAAGCGCATCTGTTGATGCAGTGAAGTCCTTACGATCTTGATCCAATCAACGATCGTCGTGGTGCAGTCCTCTGCTGGTATCCACATGTACAAGGAGGAGCGCCGGTGGTGACCTGCTAGGTTTAGTATGGCGGCAGGACTACTGTGGAGCGCAAGAGTTTCCAACACATGGAATGACCTAACCGTTAACCCTTCTGGGTTTTTGCACCCCACTATATATAGGGAGTGAAAGTGGGCTCCACTCATCCGTGACCCATTCACTAAAGCCCATATTAGTCACCGTGAGTCCGACTCACTAACTCAGTCCAAAATCTGCTCGGGTCCAACCCGACCAGATTTCTGATTCAGATCCAATCTAAACTTGCTCCTGCTCTTAAGTGTGTGACCCCACAGGCTCATGGCTACTTGGACACGATTGGAGTCCAACTCTCAATCGACCAGTCGGTAGCGGCTCCTAGCAGAATGTGCCGACTCCCAAGTACCAAAGAGTCTTGACAACATGCCTTTCCAATGTGACTTGCATCCGAGTCCCTTTTGCCTCACGATATACCTTGTCAGACTATAGGCAAATATTTGTCATCCCTTAAATAGTCCGACTCTCTTCTCAATCTGAGATAAGTGATTCATCCAACTAACTCTTAGTTGATCGCCTTGGTTAACACTTAACCGAGTCGTGCATGGCCATCTTTCTGAATCATATCATCCAAGAGGGCCCAGAGAATATCTCTCCATCTGGAGGGTCAAAATCCCATCTTGGTTATTCACATCACGCAGCTTGATTCTTAGTCGACCCGAACTCTGCCTCTATAACTGCCCAGTTACGGATAAGCGTTTGACAGAACCTAAGTCGGTGATCCTCAACTCGGACTGTGCAACAACCTCAGGTCTAAGGATTACATTGATTGAGATATACAAATGACAACTTATTCGTTGTACCTCAATATGGGTCAATCCGAATCGCTAAACTCTTTAGACGAATCTGTGTAAGTCGGAATAGCATCTCCATGCCCATAACAAGTGGAACTGAGTCATCAGCTGACTTTCGCATTGGTCTAAATTGTGTGTCCAACACAACCTCAATGACCAAGGATATTTAGTACAAACAACATGAATGCATACTTTCACAACTGAATCATATATTCAATGATACACATCGGATGTTTATACAAGGACAACTTAATATCTTTATGAATACAATGGGAAATATCATCATACATGATGTAAGACCCCACCTTTTAAGGTAAAGGTTCCTGTGATTGCAATGCTAGTCCCTGGATCAAATGCTAGCATCCACAGTTTAAGATGAAGTACACAGATACAAAGGTTGTTATTACATCGTCATTCCAGAGATAACATAGTATTTACAACTCAATAGCCCATGGATAATACAAAGAGTTCATAGCATAAAGTAAATAACTATAAGTCTTCATCTTCATGTGCCACAGGAAATCATGTTGAGTGTAGACTCACAACCCTAATCTCCATTAGAGTAACCTACAACATCATAAGTTACAGCCATAGTGGGTCAATACATTTGGAATTGTATTGGCAAGTGATACAATAGTACAATAGTAGTATCTAACATCTATATGAATTTGGCTAAGTGTAGATTAGGCTTGCTTTGCTCAAAATAAGGATTTCCTTATTAGTTGAAAACACCAAGTTTTTGTTTGTCAAAAACTCTCCAAGGAACCACCAATATACATTGGTGAACCTTTACCCTTGTTAAACCACAAGTTTTTAACTTAGACATTGGGATGGGGAGATCCTTGATTGTTTCAATGTCTTTGATGCTCAAATTGTCCGTTACCAGGGACATGGCTAAGCACTTAGGTTTTACCCTCTCGAGAGGTGGTGCACTTTCCCCACAAGACTCGACATGCATTGAGACGAGACCTTTCATAAGCATTCCCTTAGACCACCATGGACGCATTCCATCCTATCACCCTACCACCAACTGTCCATCTGGCTAAGTTCTTGCAACCTATGTGGTCAAGGAAGAGCCCATATGCCATGTCGTTGCACTAGAAGCTTCTCAACACTAAACATCTCAAATCCCTTTGTTCCTAGGTGGCAATCCACAAGTGTGATACACAAGGTAAACCATATACATGGGCCTTGTGTAACCATTCAACATAAACCAACCATACCATTCTACCCAGGTGATTCATTCACATAGTTGTTTTATTAACCAAAAACACAAGTCGTAGACTTAGCAAAATTTCATAGCATGAAATATTCCACCCTTGTTTTCTACTAGCTAGGCTAAGCATGATAACATAACAAGTTTTTCTTAACTTAGGGGAAAATCTACTAAGACTACAACTACTAGGATTTCCCAAGGCATAACATATATATACTTAGAAAATTCCAATGCAATTCCTACTCAAAATATCACTAGTGCATAGTCAAAATAATAGGACAAAATATATGAAGCACAACTTTCCTTGGTAGTTGGGAGAGTAGCAACAGTCCTCACAATCACAACCACCAAAATCTACACATAAAATCATGACACTGAATTCACATTCCAATATTCAAACAAAAACACATATGAATGCATGCAAATGCAATGGAATGATTTTCTACACTAAACAAGTCAAACCAAACAGTACTGAACACAAAGAAAACTTTCTAAGGTTCAAATAAAACAAGTTTTACTCTAAAACAATTTTCTAAACATTTTATATAGTAAAAAATAAGCCTATAATTGGTTCTGAAAATAATCCTATTTTTTCAGAAGCAAAATACTAATTCAAGGCAACAGAAGTGTAGGGCTTAATTTTCTGAATCCAATGATATATTATTTGAATTTTTTGGACAAATAGGTCAAAAGATACGACTTTTACAAGTTTAAACATTTAATAGATTCAAAACAGATTTTAAATCTAACCTACAGACACGTGGCAGTGCCTGATTGGCTGATACCGCTTTGCGCGGATCACGCTTCTGCGTCGTTGCATCAAGTCAGATCCAACCCGCCAGATCAAACTGTACCCCTTCGTTCTAAATCTAATCTTAACCACCAGATCTAAATCTAAGGGGCCAAATCGAACTGACCAAAAGTGAGCGGCGTTGATGGCGCTGGCGGCAGCGCTACTGCCGGCGACATACGGCGATTCTAGAGGGGGTTGGGGGTAGTGCTGTGGCTTACCAGCGTCGCGCGGATGCGAGGATGCTCAAGGAGGTCTTGGTTTGGACAGGGGCGTACTGCTGCGACCGTGGGAGCTCGTCGGAAACCTTACTGGCGTCGGGTGGTTGTTGGTAGAGACAACGGCGACGACCTAGGTCACCATAGGGCAGACGAGTGGCATCAGTGGCTGCGCAAAGACACGACGCACAAAATGGTTTGATCTAGAAGGCAAGGGGCATGCGGGTTTTACCAGAATTGCTCGCCGGAGTCGTGGTCGGCGTCGGGTGCTCGCAAGGGTTGACGGGGCCGATGTTCTGGGTCACAAGAAGGCAAAAAGAAAGCATGAGAATCAACGCAAGAGGGTGGAGAGCACGACAGGGTGAACCACAAGGCACATGGTGGACGGAGCTCACTGATACGTTGGAAACGTATCTATAATTTTTTATGCTACATGCTTGTTTAGTATCTACTTTGCTTTACTTGTCCACACTTTGAGGTGCTTTTTACATGTTTTCTGGTACTAACCTACTAACAAGTTGCAACAGTTTTTGGTTTCAGAAAATTTAGTAAAGAAATATTCTCGGAATTGGACGGGACAAAGTCAATTACTTTCTGTGGGGAACAAGAAGTCGGATGGGCCAGCCAAGGGGTCTAGACCTACCCCAGGCGCGGGTGGGCCTAGGCCCGCGCCTGGCTAGGGTTTGGTGGCCTTGGCCGCCTCCTCGGTCTCCCCCTTCTCCTATAATAAGCCCCTAATGCAGAAACCCTGAGCACCCGATCAAAAATCCATGAAACCGTCTGTAGCCGCCGCCACCATCATCCCTAGATCGGGGGGGTCTAAAGTTCTTCCCGGCACCCTGCCGGAGGGGAGATCATCCCGGAGTCCTTCTCTCCGGAATGATGTGTGAATAGTTCCACCTTGGACTATGGGTCCATATAGTAGATAGATGGTTGTATCTCCTCCTTTGTGCTTTCATGTATAGATCTTGTGAGCTCCATTCATGATCAAGATCTAATCTATTTGTAATCATGCATGTTGTGTTTGCGGTGATCCGATGGATATTGAGATTATTATGTTGGTTTGATTAATGGTTTTGTCTTTATGATTCTATCATGTCTGTGTTGTTTGTGATCTTGCATGCTCTCTGTTGTTAGTAACTATCTTGTACAAGTAGTTGCTAGTGACTCCAAGAGGGGGTATTTATGCTCGATAGTGGGTTCATGCCTCTAGTTTCCAAGGGAAGTAACAATAATCTCTTCGGTTGTAGATGTGTTGTTGCTACTAGGGAGAAAACAACGGTCTCTTGTTCATGGAACATGTGGACTGTTTACCTTACACACTTTTCTTAAAGTAGTTGTCTGTTGCTTGCAACTTAATACTGGAGGGGGTTCGGATGATAACCTGAAGGTGGACTTCTATTCATAGATGCAGTTGGATGGCGGTCTATGTATCTTGTTGTATTGCCCAATCAACCTCATAGGATCTTTCTGACTAGTAATTGCATTGTTATGCCTTGCTCAGTTCCTGTCAATTGCCCTGCTATAATTTGTTTACCCTTTATGCCATGTTGTTTATCTAAGGAGAGCACCTCTAGTGAACTATGGACCCTGGTCCAATCTTTACCATTGATACATCTTCCACTGTTACTTGTTTACTTGCTGCAAACCATTACCTTCCACACCATACGTTTAATCCTTTGTTACAGCAAACCGGTGAGCTTGACAACCTCACTGTTCGTTGGGGCAAAGTCTCGAGTTTGTGTTGTGCAGGTCTCCGCATTGCTTGCAACACCTGTGTGACGTTTCCTTCCTCCTTCTGGTTCAATAACCTCGGTCTCAACTGAGGGAAAACTTGCTGCTTGCTGCTTTACACCTTGCTCTTGGGGTTCCTAACAGGCTGTGCGTAGACAGCCGTCAAGCTTTTCTAGCGCCGTTGTCGGGAGGCTAAGGACGTCTTCACAAGGAGAGTCCCTCACTTCCTTTCTCTTTACTTTGTTTTTATTTTTCTTTGTTTCTTTTGCTTGGTTTTGTTTGCCTCTTTTCAAAAAACCCAAAAAAATTAGTCTAGTTTGGTTTGCTTGCTTTATTCAAAAACACAAAAAAATTAGTTCCTACTCTAGTTGGTGGTCTGTTATTGCCTTTCTTGGTCATGCTTTCTATCAATGGATGGTTTCTTTGAAACTAGTTCTTATTGGCAAGGTGGGTTCACGGAAGAACAAAACTATTATTATAAGGAACACCGTGTGTCACAAAAATGGAAACACTTATGGGAACAAATTGATAAGTTGAATACTATTGCTAGAGAAGTGTGCTCTACTTATAATGTTACCTATTGCTTTGATAAAGCTTGTTGTTGTAGGAGGTACAAACATCTCCCTTTCCAATGTGAGTATAATGATAATGTTACCATATTCTCTTATGTT
This sequence comes from Avena insularis, assembly GCA_023614405.1. Classification (NCBI taxonomy): domain Eukaryota; kingdom Viridiplantae; phylum Streptophyta; class Magnoliopsida; order Poales; family Poaceae; genus Avena; species Avena insularis. The sequence goes on along the minus strand of CM042687.1, from coordinate 49,793,625 downwards.
AAAGTAAATTATTACTTTTATGATGTGGAACAGATTGAAGAATTTATTGCCTTCAAGGGGGAATTTGAACTTGCCAGTTTGCTTGAAAATACTAATGATGCACCTTATGAACATGAGGTTTATGAGATACTTAAATTTTTCTTTGATAATTACAAGGAAGCAAATGGCTATATTCTTGAATATTTTAATAGATGCTTTCCACACATGGAAGAGACTAATGCTTTGCAGGAGCCTATGGAAGAAGAAATTGCTGAAACTGGAAGCTCATTAGATGAAAAAGAGGAGGAGAGTGATGAACAAAAGGAGGAGGAATGGATATATACATTCATACCTTCTAATGAGAGTAACTCTTTACCTCTTACATTATTTGATTTCCCCCATGATTACCAAAGGGGCATGAATGTTATGTTCTTGTGGATCCTTTTGAAATATCTACTTTGGGTAAAACCTGTGAAGGTTTTAATCCCACTATTTTTGAGCTTGATAGAAATTATGTGTTTCTAGATCATGAAAAGCATGTTTTATGTGATAGCTATATTGTTGAGTTTATTAGTGATGCTACTTAAAATTATTATGAGAGAGGAACGTATGGTTGTAGAAGTTTTGATGGTATTGAAACACCTCTCTTTGTGCTGAAAGTTTTGAAGTTACTCTTGTTTTCTCTTCCTATGCATGTCACTTTGTTCTTTGTGAAATTATTTATGTACAAGATTCCTATGCATAGGAAGTGGGTTATACTTAAAGATGTTTTTAATTTGCTTCTTGATGCTCTCTTTTACTTCAACTCATAGTTCTTATGAGAGTATCTTCTCAAGCTATCAAGCCTAACTTAAAGGCGTTAAAGAAAAGTATTTGTTGGGAGATAACCCAAGAGTTTCCTTGAGTCTTGAAGTTATTACTTCAGTAATGACCTCTCCTTATCCTTTTTGTTTGCTTTTTGTGCCAAGAATGACCTCTAATGAGAGGAAAGTAAGATTTGGGGAGTTGCTGTCCCGAAACAGATTTCTGTCCTCCACCATAAGAATTAGTGAGGAGTCTCTGTAAGTCGGATTGAGCTGAAAATTTACGAATAAATCCCCCAGTATGTTAGCTAACTTTCGTTAGTTTAACACTTTTTTATTTGAGCAACATAAGATGTTCGAAAAAATCGGTTTCTACCTGCTGGTCTGTTTTGATAGATTTCTACCACTATTTGCATTTGCTTCTTATTGATTCCTTTTTGAGTTCTCTTTAGGTGAATTGAGATTTTTGAAGGAGTTACTATAGTAGCTTGTGTTTTTAGTGAAAAGCCTTGTTGTTCCAAAGCTTTTCCAGAGGTCTAATATCTTTTGAATACACTAATGTTACTAATGAAGATTGTGTGAAGTTTGTATGAAGGAAAAATTTCAGGTGTAGAGAAAGAATGATGCAATGAGATGAAGAATGGACAAAAGCTAAAGCTTGTGTATGCCACCATGGTGTCACCCCAAGAAATATCCAAGAGGTACAAGCGTCAAAGCTTAGGGATGCCCAAGGCATCCCCTTCTTCATCAATAAAAAGCTCATGTTTGTCTAGACACTTCGTTTTTATTGTTTCATGCACAGTTGTGTTGTTCTTGGAGTGTCTTAGTTTTCGTTTGCTTTGCTTAGTTTTTTAGTTTTCTAAAGTAGTTTGGACCCCTGTTCTCGCTGTGTTTTGCAAATAAGTTTGCTTGGTGTTGGAAAGGGGTAGTAAGTTCTTGCTTGAAGTGCAAGAGGAGCTTGCAATGACTGTGACTTAGACTTTAGCATGACATGCTAGGTTTTGTTTTGGCATTATGCTTAGTGATTATTTTTGTAGCATGTCTTATTCCAAACAATTGAGATTGCTTAGTGTGCCTTGAAGAAATTATGCGTTGTTTTAGCATGCAAAAGCATAGTATTGTGGTATTCTCCTTTGATGTTTTTCTTGGGTTGACTTGGCACATGCTCACACCATGTTATGACTATGACAAGTCACCATTAGCCTCTATGATCATTTAGTCCTTGACTTGTAGTACCGCTCTTTGCTTTGATTAATATGCTTTGTTGCACTGCATGATTATGGCCATTATTGCTCTCTTAGTTGGTTGCTCCCAGTCTTTTGCTAGCCTCCACTTGTATGAGTAAGTTCTACTCATGCCTCCAACTCCCAAGAAACCAAGTTATTCCAAAGTGTCAACTATAAACTCCTATGCATGGTGTGTTACACCATTCCAAGTATATTCTTGTTTTCAACTATCTTCCAATTTAAAACTATTTTGTTATGTGAAAACTTAGTGATTAAATCCTTCACGAACTTGATGGCACACTTTATTCTTTTGCCCCTAATAAACTTGAACCATTGTGACAACTTTGTCGTATATGCTTGCACTTATAAGTTGGAATTAGCAGAACCGTGCTGTCACGGGGAACGTTTTCAACATTGCACTTGTACCTTGTTGTACTCAGTTGATATCATGTTATTTTGTCTATGGATGTTATCGGTGTGAAACAAAGAGGGGACTTGTAAGTCCGTGGAGTTTGTATTCTGTGTTAGAGAAACGCCTGGGCCACTAGCCTAAGCCATGACTAATCATGGTGGAAACTGTAGGGTTTCGTAGCATGGAAAACAAAAAATTTCTATCGCATACAAACAAACAAGCCAAGATCTATCTACTAGATTGTAGCAACGAGTCGATGGAATAACTCACCCTCGAAGATTCCAAAGTGTTTAACGAGAGCAGATTCTCGTGGGTGATGTAGTCGTATTTTTCCGATCTCAAGATCGCAGACGATCCTTCCGCGCCACGTTCGCAGCGCCCCGTAGTCGGTCACACGCTCGGTACTGACGAAGACCTTCCTCTCCCTTGTTCCAGCAAATGGAGGTTGTAGCACTTCTCTCGCGATTCCCAAAGACAACGGCGTGGTACCGAAGTAGAGGGAGATCCCAGGCTTCGCCTAAGCCAAGTAGTATGGTGGAGCTTATGAGAGAGGCTATTAGTGGTCTAGTAATTAGACACACCAATTAGAAGGCTCTAAACCAATTAGAAGGCTCTAAACCGCTGGCTAAAGCAATTAGAAGCTCTAAACCAAAACGGCTCTAAACCGGAGGTAGAAGACAGGAACTTGTGTGTGCTAGGAGGGGAGGCCCTGCCCCTCCCTTTATAGGTGGGAGGGCCGGCGGCCAAGGGGAGGAGTCCCTCCCCAAGTCGGCCTTGGGAGGCGTGCCGGCCAAGGGGACTCCTCCCCAAGTCGGCCTCCACCTCCTCCTCTTTTCCACTTCCCAAAATTGTTGCTTGACTTTCAAACTAGCCGTTTTACTTTTCAATTTAGGATTTAAATAAACCCTTTATTTTGGACAGCAAGAACACTTAGTACATGATGCAATCATTCCAACTTACAATGACACATTCATGTACCCTTCCCCCCCCCCCGGAGTGCCGGACATTCTGGGACCTTCTAGAATGTTCCCGATGAAAACACCTAACCATTCCCCAACTCAAACGGGACTTTCCTTATATGAATCTTATTCTCCGACCATTCCGGATCACCTCGTGATATCCCGGATCCCATCCGAGACTCAACAACATTCGGTCTCTTTCTCATAATACCATAACTACTCAAACAACGTCGAATCCTTAAGTGTGTCTCCCTACGGTTCGTGAATTATGCGACATGATCGAGACACTTCTCGAACAATAACCAATAGAGGAATCTGGAAATTCATATGGCTCTACATATTTCTACGATTATTTTGCGATCGAATGAACCACTTACATACGATACCAATTTCCCTTTGTCTCACGATATGTTACTTATCCGAGGTTATGATCGCTTCGGTATCTCCGCATACCTAGTTCAACCTCACATCGATAAGTACTCTTTTCGCTCCTGATATGTGATCCCTTGTGACCCAGTCACATGCTTGCAAGCTAATTGGATGACATTTCACCGAGAGGGCCCAAAGAATATCTATCCTCATATATGGATGGACAAATCCCACTCTTGATCCATGTGTTTCAACCAATACTTTCCGAACACTCAATACCACCTTTATAGCCACCTGTTACGGTGTGGTGTTTGATGACATCAAAGCATCCATCCAAAGAAAGGTGATATGCATGATCTCATGGTCGAAGGAATTAGGTTACTATGTATCGAGAAAGCATATAGCAATTGAACTATTGAAATGACTTGATCTTTATGCTACGCTTATCTATAGGAGTATGTCCACCATATCATTCTCCTAACGATATGATCTTGTTGTTGATAACATCTCAATGTTCAAGATATGGAAACCACAATCATTTAATCAACCAACAAGCTAGTGTAGTATAGAGGCTATACTAGGGACTTCAAATTAAGTTTACAATTCACACAAGTATTAATGTTTCCATGTTAATACTATTATAGCATGAATATAAACATTTATCATAAACACAAAGTTATAATAATAACTATATTTATTATTGCCTCTAGGGCATATCTCCAATCTCCCACTTGCACTAGAGTCATCTAATCTAGATTACATGGTAATATACCGAACACCCATGGCAGTTTGGTGTTGGTCATGTTTTGCCCTGGAGAGGTTTAGTCAACGGATCCGCCACATTCAGATCTGTGTACTTTGCAAATCTTTATATCCCCATCCCGGATATGTTCTCGAATAGCGTGAAACGCAGCTTGATATGCTTCAGCTTCTTGTGTGACCTTGGTTCTTGCGATTGGCTATGGCGCCCATGTTATCACAAAGAGATAGACATTGGGTCCAATAAGCGCACTAGGAACCACACCCAGCTCAGTAATGAACTCTTTCATCCATATCGCTTGTGAAGCCTCAAGCAGCCATGTTTTCCGATTCAGTTGAAGACCTCGCCACAACGCTTTGCTTTGCACTCCTCCAGCTAACTGCTGCACCATTCAAAATAAATACGTATCCAGATTGTGATTTAGAATCATCCGGATCGGTGTTCCAACTAGCATCGGTAACCATTAACAACGAGCTGTTCATCACCTCCATAAGAAAGAACCATATCCTTAGTTCTTCTCAAGTACTTAAGGATGTTTTTGATCATGTCCAATGATCCACTCGATCACTTTGATATCTGCTAGTTAGACTAACAAAGATATGCGATGTCGGGTCTAGTACATAGCATGGCATACATTAGATATCCTATGGCTGAGGCATAGGGAGTCTTACTCATCCTTTCTCTATCTTCGCCGATGTCGGACTTTGAGTTTTACTCAAGGTCGTATAGCAACATGGGCAAGAACCCTTTCTTGCTATCTTCCATTCCAAACCTCTTTAGAACTTTGTCCAAATATGTACTTTGTGATAATGATATTTGGCGTTTCGATCTATCTCTATAAATCTTTATGCCTAATATGTAAGCTGCTTCGCCAAGATCCTTCATTGAAAAACTATTATTCAAATACTCTTTGACACTATTAAGAAGGTCTACATCATTCCCAATCAACAATATGTCATCCACATATAGTATTAAGAATGCTACAGAGCTCCCACTCACTTTCTTGTAAATACAAGCTTCTCCATAAGTTTGTATAAAACCAAAACTTTGATTACCTTATCAAACGTTGATTCCAACTGGATGCTTGCTTCAATCCATAGATGGACCGTTGAAGCTTGCATACCTTGTTAGCATCTTTAGGATCGACAAAACCTTTGGGTTGCATCATATACAACTCTTCATCAATGTCTCCATTGAGGAATGCTGTTTTGACATCCATCTGCCATATCTCATAATCATAATATGCAGCGATTGCTAACATAATCCTCACAGACTTTAGCTTCGCTACCGTGAGAAAGTCTCATCGTAGTCAACTCCTTGAATTTGTCGAAACCCTTTTGCGACAAGTCGAGCTTTATAGACAGAACATTACCATCAGCATCTGCTTTCTTCTTGAACATCCATTTGTTCTCGAGCCTTCCACCATCCGGTAAGTCCACCAAAGTCCATACTTGGTTTTCGACATGGATCCAATCTCGGATTTCATGGCTTCTTGCCATTTATTGGAATCTGGGCTCATCATTGCTTCCTCATATGTCTCGGGGTCATCGTTGTCCACCAACATGACATTCATAACGGAATCATACCAACTGGAGTGGTACGATTTCGTTGACCTCCGAGGCTCAGAGCAACTTCAACCAAGTTTCATGATCACCATCATTAGCTTCCTCTCTTATTGGTGCAGTACCACAGAACTTCTTCCGGTGCGCTACTCGCAATTTCGAGAGAAGGTTCGACAACCTCCGAAGTTCTACTTTCCTTCCAAATACTTCTTTCGAGAGAAATTCCTTCTCTAGAAAGGATCCATTCTTGGCAACGAAGATTTTGCCTTCGGATCTATGATAGAAGGTATACCCAATAGTTTCCTTCGGTATCCTATGAAGACGCATTTTTCCGCTTTGGGTTCAAGCTTGTCCGCTGTAACTTCTTTACATAGGCTTCAGATCCCCAAACTTTAAGGAACGACAATTTAGGTTTCTTCCCAAACCATAATTCATACGGTGTCGTTTCAACGGATTTAGACGGTGCCCTATTTAAAGTGAATGCGGCTGTTTCTAATGCATAACCCCAAAATGATAGCGGTAAATCTGTAAGTGACATCATAGACCGAACCATATCTAAGAGAGTTCGACACGACGCTCGAGACACACCATTACGCCGTGGTGTTCCGGTGTCAATCGCGAAAAGTATTCCACATTTCTTCAAATGCTCGCCAAACTCAGAATTTAGATATTCACCTCCACGATCGTAACGTAGAAATTTAATCTTCTTGTTACGTTGATTCTCTACCTCACTTTGAAACTCCTTAAACTTCTCGAAAGTTTCGGACTTATGTTTCATGAAATAGATATACCCATATCTACTCAAGTCATCCGTGAAGGTAAGAACATAACGATAACCACCGCGCGAAACTACACTCATTGGACCACACACATCGGTATGTATGATTTCCAATAAGTCTGTAGCTCGCTCCATTATACCGTAAAAATGGAGTCTTAGTCATTTTACCCATCGACATGCTTCAGATCTTTCAAGTGATTCAAAATCAAGTGATTCAAGAAGTCCATCGAATGGAGTTTCTTCACACGCTTCACTCCAATGTGACCAAGACGACAGTACATATAGGTCTAATTATCGCTGATTTCAAACGCTTAGCCTCACTGTTGTTGATATGTGTATTTCCACTATCGAGATTCAACAAGAATAGACCATCTATCAAAGGTGCATGTGCATAAAACATATTACTCATATAAATCGAACAACCATTATTCTCGGATTTAAACAAGTAACCGTCTCGCAATAAACAAGATCCCGATATAATGTTCATGCTCAACGCAGGCACCAAATAACAATTATTTAAGTATAAAACTAATCCCGATGGTAGATGAAGAGGTAGCGTCAACGCGATCACATCAACCTTTGATCCGCTTCCCACGCGCATCGTCACACCTCGCTCTTCACTAGCTTCCGTTTATTCTGCAGCCTGCTTCGAGTTACAAATATGAGCAACCGAACCAAAGATCAAATACCTGCACTACTATTTAATACTAGTGAGATACACATCAATAACATGTATATCGATATACCTTTCTTCTTGATGTTGCCGTTCTTCAAATCCGCCAAGTACTTTGGGCAATTCCGCTCAAAGGACCTTCTCCCTTGCGAAAAGCACTCAAGATCGTGCTTGGGTCCAGCCTTGGTCTTCTTCGTCGGCGTGGTAACTTTCTTACCAACCTTCTTGAAGTGTCCCTTCTTCTTAGACTTGCCTTTCTTGAATTTGGTGGTCTTATTGACCATCAACACTTGGTGCTCTTTCTTGATCTCCACTTCTGCAGATTTTAACATAGCAAATAGTTCTGGCAACTCTTTGTTCATGTTCTGCATGTTGTAGTTCATCACAAAGTTCTTGTAACTTGGTGGTAGTGATTGGAGGATGCGGTAAACCCCCAAAGTATTAGGAATCACTATCCCCAAAATTTGAAGTTTATTTGCGTGCCTGCACATCTTAAGCACATGCTCACCGACGAGCTACCCTCTTCCATCTTGCGCTAAAGAACTTTTCAGAAGCTTCATAACTTTCAATTGCCGCATGAGTCTCAAAGATTAATTTGAGATCCTCGACAATATCATATGGATCTGACTCTTCAAACCTTTTCTGAAGCTCCGATTCTAAACCATACAAGATAGCACACTGAACTATGGAGTACTGATTCTTCCGAGTAAGGTAAACATTCTTTACTTCATCGGTAGCATCAGCTGTAGGTGGGTCACCTAGCGGTGCATCCAGCACATAGGTCAAATTACCAGCTGTGAGGACAATCCTCAAATTGCGGAACCAATCCATGGTTGCTTCCATTGTTTTTCAACTTTTCTTTCTCTAGGAACGCATTAAAATTGATGGTAGGGGCTGCCATTGATCTACAACATATTTGCAATAGTTTAGACTAAGTTTATGACAAATTGAGTTCAAATTAATTAATGAAATTAAACTAGGTGAACTCCCACTCAAAACAACATCCCTCACATTGTTTTAGTGATCACACGAACCAAATCCACTACATCAACACCGATCATCACGAGAGTTGATATAGTTTCAATGGCGAACAATCATCATGTTCATCATATCTACTATATGATTCATGCTTTACCTTTTCGCGATCCGTGTTCCTGAGGCCATGTCCGTACATGCTAGGCTCGGTCAAGATCAAACCTTAGCTACCGCAAGCAAATCTGCTTGCTTACGTTGTATTCACCATGGAATCAAAGACACCCGATCATCACGTGGTGCTTCGAAGCAGCAAGCTTTGGCAACGGTGCATACTAAGGGTGAACACTTTAGAACTTGAAATTTATGTGCATGAGGGATCATCTTATAATGCTACCGTCTACTAAGCAATACAAGATGCATAAAGTATTAACATCACATGCATTTCATAATATGTGATATGTTATGGCCTTTCTTCTTTGTGCTTCCGATCTCCATCTTCATGCACGAACATGATCTCCATCATCACCGCATAGCATCAAGGTCAATGACGCTTCTTCATGGTTGTCGCCCACCAGCTTCAACTATTACAACTATTTTGAATAGACAAGGTCTTAACAGAAATTAAAGACAACCATATATTCTCGCCGTTGCCAACTTACAATAAGGAACATTGCCATATCACAATCATGGCCATATCACATCATCAGACACCCCCGCAAAACAAAGTTAGACGCCTCTACTTTCTTTGCATATTTTACGTGGTTTGGGGCTTTCAATAAGTGTCGTTCTAACTTACGAACAAGAACCACAACATTGATACTAGCATTGTTGATCACCCGTTGTAAATTGGATCTTTACTATGCTAGGAGAAACAGCACCATAAGCCACTTATGCAATACAAGTTGCATGTCAAGCGTGGAGCAAGTCTCATGAACGATGTCATGTAAGGTTAGCCCGGCCGCTTCATCCCAACATACCGCAAGATGCAAAGTACACAAAAGCAATCTACAATAAAACATCAATGCCCATAATGACTATTGTGTTCTACTCGTGCAACAGATCTACATATAGACACGGCTCGATACCAATCAGAGGGTTTCAGCATGGAAAACAAAAAATTTCTATCGCATACAAACAAACAAGCCAAGATCTATCTACTAGATTGTAGCAACGAGTCGATGGAATAACTCACCCTCGAAGATTCCAAAGTGTTTAACGAGAGCAGATTCTCGTGGGTGATGTAGTCGCATTTTTCCGATCTCAAGATCGCAGAGACGATCCTTCCCGCCATCGTTCCGCAGCGCCCCAGAGTCGGTCACACGCTCGTACTGATTACGAAGACCTTCCTCTCCTTGTTCCAGCAGTGGAGGTTGTAGCACTCTCTCGCGATTCCGCAAAGACAACTGGCGTGGTACCGGAAGTAGAGGGAGATCCCAGGCTTCGCTTTAAGCCGGTAGTATGTTAGAGCTTATGAGAGAGGCTATTAGTGGTCTAGTAATTAGACACACCAATTAGAAGGCTCTAAACCAATTATAAGGCTCTAAACCGCTGGCTAAAGCAATTAGAAGCTCTAAACCAAAACGGCTCTAAACCGGAGGTAGAAGATAGGAACTTGTGTGTGCTAGGAGGGGAGGCCCTGCCCCTCCCTTTATAGGTGGGAGGGCCGGCGGCCAAGGGGAGGAGTCCCTCCCCAAGTCGGCCTTGGGAGGCGCGCCGGCCAAGGGGACTCCTCCCCCAAGTCGGCCTCCACCTCCTCCTCTTTTCCCACTTCCCAAAATTGTCGTTTGACTTTCAAACTAGCCGTTTGACTTTTCAATTTAGGATTTAAATAAACCCTTTATTTTGGACAGCAAGAACACCTAGTACATGATGCAATCATTCCAACTTACAATGACACATTCATGTACCCTTCCCCCTCCCGGAGTGCCGGACATTCCGGGACCTTCTAGAATGTTCCCGATGAAAACACCGGAACCATTCCCCAACTCCGAAACGGGACTTTCCTTATATGAATCTTATTCTCCGGACCATTCCGGATCACCTCGTGATATCCCGGATCCCATCCGAGACTCCGAACAACATTCGGTCTCTTTCTCATAATACCATAACTACTCAAACAACGTCGAATCCTTAAGTGTGTCTACCTACTGTTCGTTATTTATGCTGAGTTGATCTAGACAGTTCTCCGAACAATAACCAATATATGAATCTGGAAATTCATATGGCTCTACATATTTCTACGATTATTTTATGATCGAATGAACCACTTACATACGATACCAATTTCCCTTTGTCTCACGATATGTTACTTATCCGAGGTTATGATCGTCGGTATCTCGCATACCTAGTTCAACCTCACATCGATAAGTACTCTTTTCTCGTTCGTGATATGTGATCCCTTGTGACCCAGTCACATGCTTGCAAGCTAATTGGATGACATTTCACCGAGAGGGCCCAGAGAATATCTATCCGTCATATGGATGGACAAATCCCACTCTTGATCCATGTGTTTCAACCAATACTTTCCGAACACTCAATACCACCTTTATAGCCACCCTGTTACGGTGTGGTGTTTGATGACATCAAAGCATCCATCCAGTAAAGGTGATATGCATGATCTCATGGTCGAAGGAATTAGGTTACTATGTATCAGAAAGCATATAGCAATTGAACTATTGAAATGACTTGATCTTTATGCTACGCTTATCTATAGGAGTATGTCCACCATATCATTCTCCTAACGATATGATCTTGTTGTTGATAACATCTCAATGTTCAAGATATGGAAACCACAATCATTTAATCAACCAACAAGCTAGTGAAGTATAGAGGCTATACTAGGGACTTCAAATTAAGTTTACAATTCACACAAGTATTAATGTTTCCATGTTAATACTATTATAGCATGAATATAAACATTTATCATAAACACAAAGATATAATAATAACTATATTTATTATTGCCTCTAGGGCATATCTCCAACAGAAACTTGCAGCATCACCATAATGAGCTATCTATGAAGCATCCTCAATAAAAAGCTATGCATATAGTAAATAAAAAGATTGTTGAGATGCTCATTGTCTGCTTGCCTTGTCATTTTGGTTATGGGAAAGCTCATGTACCATGTGCAAGGGGTACCCCATTGGCGGTTCTCAATGATATGCAAATACTTATAGTGACAAGAACTTACCTGGACACAAAGTTGAGTATGCATGAGGTGTGCCATCATATTCAAGGGACTTGAGATTGCTAACTTATACTTCGTCAAGCATATACTCCAGCTTTGCCACTTTAACCTTAACCACTTCAAGATGCTTATGATAGGGGTAATGAGGGCTGAAAGCTAACAAGTACTATAATTTTTGGAAGCTCTGTTTGAAACTTGTAATCCCTGCTTCCTTTACAAAAAGGCCTTTCTTCCACCACCATTGAGTCTCCACTTTCTACCTTTAGGCACCATTAAGATAGCATAGTTGTCATTCTGTGTGCAGTGTTCCAAAGCTTATTAATTGATGCATATTTTGATATTACTTGTTCTTGTGCTATTTGTTTCTAGTCACCCTTGTGAACTTTGTAGGTGTCCTATGCATATAATTGCTACTCTATGAGGGACAAGCTTATTGCCACTATGCTATGTTTTCTGCATGTGAAACAAACAAACGTTTTTCAATGCATGTTATTCATGATCTTTGTTTGTAGCTTGTCATGTTGCATGCATAATTACTTTGTCCTATTGTTAGAACTCCATCTTTCATGTTCATGTTTAGAGTTCTTTGATCCCAACTTTCAATGCTTGCAAATGGTTGGATCTTTATTGTGAGGGTGCATGTTACCTCAAAAATTATTCTGTTTATCACTTACCTACTCGAGGACGAGCAGGAGTTAAGCTTGGGGATGTTGATACGTTGGAAATGTATCTATAATTTTTGATGATCCATGCTTGTTTAGTATCTACTTTGCTTTACTTGTCCACACTTTGAGGTGCGTTTTACATGTTTTCTGGTACTAACCTACTAACAAGTTGCAACAGTGTCAGATGCCTGTTTTCTGCTGTTTTTGGTTTCAGAAAAGTTAGTAAATAAATATTCTCGAAATTGGATGGGACAAAGGACAAAGTCAATTACTTTACGTGGGGAACAATAAGTCCAGAGGAGGGCCGAAGGGGCCACCCAGGGGGACAGACCCACCCCAGGCACGGGTGGGCCCAGCCCCATGCCTGGCTAGGGTTTGGTGGCCCTGGTCGCCTCCTCGGTCTCCCCCTTGCCTATAAGAAGCCCCCAATGCAGAAACCCTGAGCACCTGATCAAAAATCCACGAAACTGTATGTAGTCATTGCCACCATCGTCCCTAGATCGGGGGGATCTGGAGTTCTTCCCGGCACCATGCCGGAGGGGAGATCATCCCGGAGGCCTTCTTTCCGGTATGATGCGTGAGTAGTTCCACCTTGGACTATGGGTCCATGTAGTAGCTAGATGGTTGTATCTCCTCCTTTGTGCTTTCATGTATAGATCTTGTGAGCTCCGTTCATGATCAAGATCTAATCTATTTGTAATCATGCATGTTGTGTTTGTGGTGATCCGATGGATATTGAGATTATTATGTTGGTTTGATTAATGGTTTTGTCTTTATGATTCTATCATGTCTGTGTTGTTTGTTATCTTGCATGCTCTCCATTGTTAGTAGCTATCTTGGCCAAGTAGTTGCTAGTGACTCCAAGAGGGGGTATTTATGCTCAATAGTGGTTTTATGCCTCTAGTTTCCAAGGGAAGTGACAATAATCTCTTCGGTTATAGATGTGTTGTTGTTGCTACTAGGGAGAAAACAACGGTCTCTTATTCATGGAACATGTGGACTGCTTACCTTACACACTTTGCTTAAAGCAGTTGTCTGTTGCTTGCAACTTAATACTGGAGGGGGTTCGGATGATAACCTGAAGGTGGACTTCTAGTCATAGATGCAGTTGGATGGCGGTCTATGTATCTTGTTGTATTTCCCAATCAACCTCATAGGATCTTTCTGACTAGTAGTTGCATTGTTATGCCTTGCTCAGTTCCTGTCAATTGCCCTGCTGTAATTTGTTTACCCTTCATGCCATTTTGTTTATGTAAGGAGAGCACCTCTAGTGAACTATGGACCCCGGTCCAATCTTTAACATTGATACATCTTCCAATGTTACTTGTTTACTTGATGCAAACCATTACCTTCCACACCATACGTTTAATCCTTTGTTACAGCAAACCGGTGAGCTTGACAACCTCACTGTTCATTGGGGCAAAGTGTTGAGTTTGTGTTGTGCAGGTCTTCGTGTCGCTTGCAACACCTATGTGATGTTTCCTTCCTCCTTCTGGTTCGATAACATTGGTCTCAACTGAGGGAAAACTTGCTGCTTGATGCTTCACACCTTGATCTTAGGGTTCCTAACATGTTGTGCGTAGACAGCCATCACTCACCTGAATCACTCGATGGAGGTGTTCGGGTCCGCGGTGGTGCAAGCTTGATTGTGGGCAGCCTGGGGGCGCTTAGATGGTGGCGAGTGAGGGGAAATGACCGCGAGGCAGAGGGGTTTAAGTAGCCGGTGAGGGGCGAGGGGATTATTGCCAGAATCAATGGGATTTATTCGGCTTGATTTGGGGAAGAAACGGGCGGCGACGGCGTGGTCAGCGGCACGCGAATGAAGACGATGAGCTGGCATGGCGACGACGTGGCGCAGGGGCCACTGGCAGTGAGTGCGGGGTACGGCTTGCATGGATGAGAGAAGGGAGAGGGGGAGGGTGGCCCGGGTGGGGTTGTTGGGCCAGATATGTTGCTGGGCTGAAAGGGCAGCGTAGGTTTTATTTTTTGAAATAAGGGAATTTATTACATAACATCATTTCTTTATACAAGTAAGTAAATAAGGAAAAGAAATTACAATAATGGAAATAAAAGAAATATTTATTATATGAATGTACAAAGTACAATGTCTTTACAAATTTTAATAAAAGGAAATTACAAAAAATATAAAAGGATCAGTCTAGCGGGCGTCCGGGAGCTCGATCGTATGATCTGGCGCACCAGGTTTCGGTCCGGATCATCTCAGGCACACCCTATCCACATACCTGGAAAAGTGACATGCTCTTGTTCGAGCCACCTTCCACCTTTGTTGCCCCTCAACCACCCTTTCAGCATGGCGACCATCGATGTACCTACCTTGTAAGAAGAAGCAGTAGCCACCCCCTGTTGGGAGTATGCCCTAGAGACAATCATGTATGATATAATTCCCATTGTATTCATAAAGTTATTACGTTGTCCTTGCATGAACATCTGATGTATATCATTGAATATGTGATTCAGTTGTGAAACTATACATTTATGTTGTTCATACTAAATATCCTTGGTCATTGAGGTTGTGCTAGACACACAACTCAGACCAATGTGAAAGTCGGCTTCATGACTCGGTTCCACTTGTCATGGGCATGGTGATGCTATTCCGACTTATATAGATTCGGCTAAAGACTTCATCGAGTCGGATGACCCATATTGAGGTACAACGAACAAGTCGTCATGTGTATATCTCAATCAATGTAATCCTTAGACCTAAGGTTATCGCACAATCTGAGTTGAGGATCATCGACTTAAGTTCTGTCAAACACTAATCTGTAACAAGACAGTTATAAAGGAAGAGTTCGGGTCGACTGAGAATCAAGCTGCGTGATGTGGATAACCAAGATGGGATTTTGCCCCTCCACTCGGAGAGATATTCTCTGGATCCTCTAGTGAGATATGATTTGGAAAGCATGGTCATGTGCAACTCGGTTAAGTGTTAATCAAGGCAATTGAGTAAGATTTAGTTGGATATATCACTTATCTCGGATCGGGAAAAGAGTTGGACTATTTAAAGGATGATGATTATTCGTCTATAGTCTGAGAAGGTACATCATGAGGAAAAAGGGACTCTGATGGAAGTCACATTGGAAGGCATGTCGTCATGACTCTTTGGTACTTGGGAGTCGGCACGTTCTGTTAGGAGCTGCTACCGACTGATCATTGAGAGTCGGACTCCAATCGTGTCCAATTTTCCATAAGCTTGTGGGGTCACACACTTAATTGCGGGAGCAAGATTCGGATTAGATCTGAATCAGAAATATGGTTGGGCTAAACCCGTGCCGGGTTTGGACTGAGTCAATGAGTCAGACTCACGATGACTAATATGGGCTTTAGTGAATGGGCCACGAGTGAGTGGAGCCCACTTTCACTCCCTATAGGTAGTGGGTGCAGAAACCCAGGTGGTAGAAGGTTAGGTCATTCCATGCATTGGAAATTCTAGCTTCACAGCAGTCATGTTGCCGTACTGGATTAGCAGTCCACCGCCGGCGCTCCTCCTCGTACGTGTGGATACCAGCAGCGGTGATGTCTGATTAGCAGCAGGACGATCGTGATTGGACCGGATCGTGAGGACTAAACTGCATTCAATAGACATGCTACATCATTAATCCTCAATTGCGTGCCTCATGGTAATCCTCGTGGCCTTCTACCTCAGCTAGATCTTGGGATCATCACGTAGGGAAAAAGTTTTGTTTTATCTCCTCGCGGCCCACCACCCCTGCCGAGGAGGTCGCCACCCTTGTCGGGATAAAAGATGGAGCACGGATCCAGCGGCACGACGACCAACACAGCATGCAAGACAGCCGACGCAGCGAGCACAACAGAGTAGTAGGAGGGAGTGGAGGAAGGAGCCGGCCACGGTCTCCTTGCCACGCACATGCCTTCATTCCAGGTGTCATGGATGCCTTCCCACCGCCTCCCTTCACCATGACTATCCACACAGTGCAGGCTCCATGGGCCATGCGCAGGGGGGCATTCGTTTGACCAATGTTCACGGGACGCGCAACTCAAGCGGCGACCCGGGCTACCAGGAGGAGCGGGGGCGAGCAGCGCGTACTATATGCACGGACGGGGCTGGAGGAGATGGTCGGGGTGGATGTGCCATTGGGGAATAAAGCGACGGGATAAAAATCATGAAGAGTGGAAATAGAAGCATTGCTGCTTGCTAATAATGTATTTTTTAGATCGCTTGCTTAATAATGGTAATTTGTTGCCTAAATCACATAATAAGTTGCTACTTGGCTGACAATGATAATTTATTGTCTAAATCACATAATAAGTTGTTACTTGTCTAATGATACTAATTTGTTGCCTAAATCATATATTCCCCTGGACCCAAATTATTTGACTCAGATTTGTCTAGATTCAAATGCATCTAGACATGTTTTAGTGTTAGAGACATCCGAATATAGATAAAACCAAGTCAATTAATTTGGGCCGAAGGAAGTAATAACTTCGGTGCCCGATGAATCAACTTTGGTCTCCGGTGAGGCAACTTCGACACGTGACAGAGCAACTTCGTGCCAACGAGACAAATTTGGTGTTCGATAAACCAACTTTGTGCCCGATAAACCTACTTTGGTGCACCACAATAAATTCCGTGCGATACAAATCAACTTTGATGCATGACAAGGCAATTTGTGTCCGACCGAGCAATGTTGGTGCTCTATGAGTCAAGTTTGGTGCCGACGAGGCCAGTTGGTGCCCGACGAGGCAACTTCGGTGTCCGAATAGTCAACTTTGGTGCCCGGCAAGGCAAATTTGGTGCCTGACAAAGCAACTTAGGTTCCTGACGTGGCAACTTTGGTGCACCCACTGTGGTAGCACCGTACTAATGGCCTACCAAAGTTGCCTCGACGGGCACCGAAGTTGCCTCGTCGGGCTCTAAAGTTGCATCGTCGGGCACTGAATTTGCCTCGCCGGGCTTTGAGTTGTCTCATCGGGCTCCAAAGTTGCCTCGTCGGGCACCGAAATTTGTCTACCCCTCATACAAAGTTTCCTACCAAAGTTGTCTCGTCGGACGATGTTGCCTACCAAAGTTGTCCCGTCGAACACCGAAGTCGCCTCGCTAGGATCCAAAGTTGCATTGTCGGGCATCGAAGTAGCATCGCCAGGCTCCCAAGTTGCCTCGTCAGGCACCGAAGTTGCCTCGCCGGACTCCAAAGTTGTCTCGCCGGCCTCTGAAGTTGCCTCATCGGGCTCCAAATTTGTCTCGCTAGACTCCAAAGTTGCCTCGTCGGGCACAAGTTGCCTCGCCGGGCTTCAAAGTTGGCTCGCCGGGCACAGAAGCTGCCTCGTCGGCCAATGAAGTTGCCTCGCCGGGCTCCGAAGTTTCCTCGTCGGGCATAGGTTGCCTCGTCGGGCTCTAAAATTGCCTCGGAGGGCTCTAAAGTTGCCTCACCAGGCTTCAAAGTTGCCTTGTCGAGATCCAAAGTTGCCTCGCCGGTCTCCGAAGTTGTCTCATCATACACCAAAGATGCCTTGTCGGGTTACAAAGTTGCCTTGTTGTACACCAAAGTTTCCTTGTCGGGCTCCGAAGTTGCCTCGCCGGGCTTTAAAATCGCCTCTTTGGGCACTAAAATTGCCTCATCGAGCACAAGTTGCCTCAATGGTTTCGGCAACAAAACTTAACATGCAACTTTTATGTGCGACCAACCAACTTTGATTCATGACAAATCAACTTTTGTGCGCGAGGGGAAAACTACATCAGAACCCGGTGAGGCAACTTTAGTAGGACATTAGTATGGCGATGCCACAGTGGATGAGGGTGTCCCTTCTTCAGGCAAGCATCTGCCACACGAGGCAACATCGGATCCCAACGAGACAACTTCGGATCCCAACAAGGCAACTTGTTCCCAACTGAGCAACTTTGGTTCCCGAGAAGGCAACTTCTGTGCTCGACGAGTCAACTTTGGTAGGACATTAGGATGGTGTTGCCGCGTTGAGTGAGAAGACACCTTCTTCAGGCAAGCTACTGCTAGATGAGACACATTGGAGCCCGGCGAGGCAAATTCGGAGCCCTACAAGGCAACTTGTGCCCAACTAAGCAAGTTACTTCGGAGCCCGACAATGCAACGTGTGCCCGACAAATGGAGAAGAATGCTTTGTTCCCGATGAGGCACCGAAGTTGCTCCGTCGGGCTCTAAAGTTGCCTCGTCGGGCTCCAAAGTTGCCTCGCTAGGCACAGAAGTTGGCTCGTCGGGATCCAAAGTTGTCTTGTCAGGCTCTGAAGTAGCCTCACCGGGATTCAAAGTTGCCTCGTCGGGCACCGAAGTTACCTCACTGGGCTCCAAAGTTTCCTTGTTAGGCACAGAATTTGCCTCATCGGCCTCTGAAGTTGCCTCGCCGGGCATCGTAGTTGCGTCATCGGACTCGAAAGTTGCCTCGTCAGGCACAGAAGTTTCCCCGTCGGGCACCAAAGTTGCCTCGCTGGGCAAAAGTTGTCTCGTCGAGATCCGAAGTTGCCTCGTTAGACACAAAAGTTGCCTTGTCGGGCTCCGAACTTGCCTCGCTGGGAACCAAAGTTGCCTCGTCGGGTTCTAAAGTTGCCTCATGAGGCTCTAAAGTTGCCTCGCGGGTCTTCAAAGTTGCCTCGCCAGGCAAAAGTTGCCTCTTGCTGGGCTTCAAAGTTGCCTCATTAGGCACAAAAGTTGCCTCGTTGAGCTTTAAAGTTGCCTCGTTGGACACCAAAATTGCCTCGTCAGGCAAAGAAGTTGTCTCATCGGACACCAAAGTTGTCTCGTCAGGTACAAAAATTGCCCCGTCAGGCTTTGAAGTTTCCTTGCCGGGCTTCGAAGTTGGCTCGGCGATAAAAAGTTGCCGGCACAAAAGTTGCCTTGTCAAAATCTGAATTTGCAAGAATTTGGGCAAGTTTTATGCCCAAGGAGATTTCGGTGTACGACAAGACAAGTTCTATGCCCAGGAAGTCAACTTCGATGCCCAGCATCTCAGCGAAGTACATGTAGCACGGCCCGGGTCCCTTGCATTGCAATAGCACCTGAAACAAAACAGCAGCCATAATTGCTTGAAAAAAAGAGCAAGCAACAACTACGAACCAAGGTTTGACCGATAAAATCCCTAAATCAGAGCATTCGCTTAGAGATTCTTCCTTTGCTCGTGCATCTAGTGGCGCCAGACTACTGCAATCCGGTCTGCTTCAGATGGTCAATAGGAGGCGATATAGAAGGAATCGAGGGAGGAGTCCACTGAGGAGCGGGGACAGGTGCGCGGCGGCCGGTGCAGGGCGGCCTCCCGTGGAACCTCTGGCCACCGGTCAGGTTCCTATAGGAGATAGGGGAATCCCGGTCTCCCGCACTCTGCCCCCATCCGTCCCAGTGTCGGTGACGAGGAGGTCCTGAGCGATGTGATGAGCAGCAACTTCGAGATGTTCTACGCACGGGCCAGGCGCCGCCTGCTACTGGGGAGCATGTGGAATTTACCTACGGGTATTGCTTGCTAGGGGACGAGCAGATTAGGCTGGCTGGTTGGCGACGAGGACGAACGAGTTCTTCGCTTAGGGCATCTCCACCGGGCCTGCCAGTCGCGCCTAGCAGCGTGACCCATTTTTCCACGCGGGCGTTGGCGCCATCACTAGACAGGGATGCAAATCAGTTGAAACTGGCGTCATCGCTGGCCAAAGACACACACAGATTACTGGCAAATAACATGGCATACATACGCCATCGCCCTTTGGGCATCGCCAACAAGT
Source organism: Avena insularis (assembly GCA_023614405.1). Taxonomy (NCBI): domain Eukaryota; kingdom Viridiplantae; phylum Streptophyta; class Magnoliopsida; order Poales; family Poaceae; genus Avena; species Avena insularis. The sequence continues at coordinate 49,773,559 of CM042687.1, read as the reverse complement.
GGCCATTGGATCTAAATTGTGCGAAAGGGGGCAATATCATACACAATATTCAAAATATGGCAGTTTCCCTGCCCAAAAAGTTGCAACTACCATCGCCATTGCCCTTCAAGCATCGCGAGCCTTGATGGCCTGCTGCCTCTTCACAACCCAAGCCCTGCGATTGGGGTCGGCGATGCTATCCAGGTCAGTGAGCATGATGGCGTTCTCCTCGGCCATGATCTTGGCTTCGGCCTCCTTGGCCTTGGCTTCGGCCTCCAGCACCCTACACCTGGCCTCGGCCTCCGTTGACTTTGTCTTGGCCTCTATCTCCATCAGCCTGGCCTTGGCGTTGGCATCCTTTGCCTCAATGGACCTCGTCTACAACTCGACGAAGGCCTTGGCGGCGGTCTCTTTCTCTTTGTGCCGCCTCTCCTTCCTCTCGGCTATGGACTCTTCCTTCTTCTCCAGGATCTGCTTCAAGGTCTCCCGGAATGCCAAGGAACCAGCCTGGCGGGCGAAGTCGGCCTTCGTGGCCTTGTGGCCACCAGGGCGGCGGGCACGGCCGGCAGTTCCGTCGCTTGCAGATGGGAAGAAGCCTTCATCATTGTCGGTGTCTAGGTCGACGACACCACCTGCTGAAGCACTGCCCTTGCCCCTCTTCTTGTTTTTTTCTCTCCAAAGGGCAAAGCTAGTCTCCCATTTTTTGGTGTCCTTGAGCAACGTCCAACAATGGCTCAACGAGAAAGCCTTGTTATCGTTCACTGTCTTGAAATGCTCTATTGCTTTCATGATCTACACACATGGATGCAAACAATGGCTCAATCGGCAAATGCAAATGCAAGACATTGACAAAGAGGGTAAGAGGTTTTACCATGTCAAGCGGCTGCAAGCCGCTTATTTTCCTTTTCGTCACCATCTCGTAGGAGCCTTGGAACTTGCTACACTCGGCATGAATGGTGCCCCAAAGCTTGGAGAGGGAGAGATCATTTCGATCGCTAAGAAAGGCGTCCTTCCCAAATTTTCTATGCTCAAGGAAGAACCTGCCCACCTTCTTCCAATAGGCAAAGCCCTTTTGCTCGGTGTCGCATAGTGGATCTTGTGAAATATCTATCCATGTCTTGCATAGGAGCTTATCCTCGGCGGGGTGTAGCCCCCGGTTTGTTGGCTCACCTTCTTGCCGTCGATAATTGAGGCCGCAAGTGAAGCGGCCAATGACACGGCCGTGACGCCCTCGACCATGGAAGGGCCATCGTTTCCATCGTTCCCAAACAATGCCTCGTCCGCAATGTTGCATGCATCTTGCTGGGTCTCTTGCTGCGCCTCCGTCTCGGCCTCGCCGCCGTCGGCATAGTCGTGGCCACCCTCGTTGATCATGTCGTTCATGACGTCCTCGCCGTCGTTTCCCACGAAATCCTACACACCAATTGGCCATCATAAAGCGGCACGAGCAGTGTACTGGCAATGACGAAGAAATGTGGCAATCATACCGTGTCGTCGGCGGCTGGCCGCTCAGCACGCATTCCGCCAAACAGGTTGACTGGCGTTGGCATGTTCGAGGCAGAGATGGTCCGCCGCTTCGTCGACACCTCCGGGGTTGCGTCCACGGTGGTTGGAGTGCGGTTCGGGTTGATGGCGGGCTCACCCGCCTCCGACGATGCCGCATGGGGATGGTTGAACCGGGACAGCTGGTGGCCTTCAAGCGAGCGCGTGTGTGGTCATGTCGCCCTGGGCTGAGCTAGTGGTCGGCCTGTAGGCGTGGAAGTGATGGAGCTAGTAGCGGACGTGCCGGCCATGGCCAGGCCGGGAAGAGAGACGGCGCCGGCGAAAACGGTGTCGAACGCCTCCTGCTTGATCATGTTGACGGCGTGCTTGGCAGCATTCACTGCCATCTCGTTGGCGTCGACCCTGTTCTTGGTGACGAGGAGGCGCTCCTCCTTGTCCCAACGCTCCGTCTCGAGCCTAGCCGCGGTGTGTCGATCTCTCGCCGCCAACCGTCGGCCCTTGCGCTTGTCCGACTTGATCTTCCGCTCCTCCGGCGTCTGGTCCTTTGCGGGCTTCCTCGGCCAGCCGCGCTTCTTGGCCGGGGAGGGCGCATCATCAACCATGGCGGCGGGATCCATCGCTTCGCTTCCGCTTCCGCCAGTGGAAAATTTGGGAGAGGTTTTTTGGAGGAAGAAGTGGTTTGGTTTCTATGCCACTGGCCGGAGGGACCGCCAATGATAAAAGGAGGTCACGCTCGTGTCCGGACCGACGCAACCGAGCCCCAGATTAGATATATGGATGGGTCGGGCCGAACACGTTTCGCTGGATGGGTCGGCCCGCTGAAGCGCCACGCACGCCCCGAGTGTGTGTACGGACAAGTTCGAACACGCGCAAACCATTTGGATCGGCCCGGTAGAGATGCCCTTAGTGCGCTCGGGATGCCCGTCTGGCGCCGCGGGGTGTTAAGATTTCGGGAATATAAAAAGGATATCCTAAGCTAATTCCTAGACTAGTTTTTCCTCTTCTTTGTCTTGTTCTTGTTACCTGCGAGCAAAACCAAAACAGAAACGCAATAAAGGAAAGTTTACTGTTAGAATTGCTCTTAGAATTTTGTATACTGATAAAAGACAACATTGACCGCATCGAATTATATTTTCATAAAAAAAGAGACTTTTAAATCAAAATTTCGTTATTTAAAAACAAAACTGTAGCAAAGCCTACCTGTCACCCATGCTAGCTCCATACGGCTGCTTTACTGAAATTTGAAACGAGCCACGGTGCCATTAGCCATCGAGTGACGGCTCTTGCCTCCCTCATGACACCCAGGCTTTGCTGCGAGTCCGACACTCTGACTCCACCGTCATTTCCATCCACTTACAGCTCTCGACTTTCTTTTTTCTGATCCGAGTAGGAGTCGTCGTCGCTGCGTATGTAATTTGGCAAGTTCCTGTGTCGTCCGATCATACGTAAACTGAAACATACGTAATTCCGTGTTCGATCATGCTTCGCTGCCACGAACGCGCGTTCATCCTACAGTTCCTACCGATCCACATCGCTGCGAGTCCGATTCCACCTCCGCTGCGACGAAGGTGTTGGCCCAGCCCCAAACGCCGAGTGCAGGCATGACGACGGTGAAGTATTCCGGCGAGTTGCGTGCACGTATAAGAACCGGCTAACAATGATCAGCAAACTAGCTATCTAGCCTGATCAAAAGAACTAGCTCTCTCAACTCACACGAGTACGTACCAGGAAAAACAATGTTGATGGCTAGAGAGCCCTCTCGGTCCTGTTGTTTGTATTGAATCTCACAGTTGTCTTACAAGGCTACTATATGGGTGTATATATATCCGGCAAGACGCAGCGTCAATACGAATAGGTGTTGGACTACTAGTCCTACTCGGAACACACATGCATTACGACACCGTTGCCCGTGTCCTATCGGGATTACTATTCCTAACAATCACCCCTAAGCACGATGTGCCCATCTTCACAACGGGCTTGATCCTTCCTCGCATCTCCGCAAACTTCACTCGTCCCAAAGATTTAGTTAGGATATCCGCAAGCTGATCATTGGTGCAAACATAGTTGACTTCAATCTTGCTCTCCTCTACACACTGCCGTATGTAGTGATACTTCGTATCAATGTGCTTACTCCTGTCATGATGCACCGGATTTTTGCACAATGAAATTGCAGACTTGTTGTCAATATTGAGCACCACTTGTTCCGCCTCCCGATTGGTGAGATCACCAAGTAGACTCCTTAGCCACACACCTTGACACGCCGCAGTTGCAGCCGTAATATACTCAGCTTCACAGGATGACTGTGCCACCACTTTTTGCTTTTGTGATAGCCAACTTACTATGCTTCTTCCCAAGAAATATGCCACGCCCGAGGTACTCTTACGGCCGTCAATATCTCCTGCCATGTCGCTATCACTGTAGCCAAGTAGCTTTACCTCCTCCTTCTCTTTCGAGTAGACAATACCAAAGTTTGTAGTACCTTTGATATATCTGAGTATATGTTTCACGGCTGTCCAATGCTCCATTGTGGGTGCTTCCATGAAGCGACTCACATAGCCAACGGAATAGGCCAAGTCGGGTCTTGTGTTAATGAGATACCTCAAACTTCCGACAACGCTCCTATACTCCGTTGCATCAACCGCAGGTGCTTCACTCCTTTTGCTCAGTTTAAGACGAGGTTCCATCGGAACATGAGTTGGATTGCATTCTTCCATGCCACACTTCTCGAGTATCTTCTTTGCATATGCCTAGCGTGATCGCACCTAGCTTTTGATGTACCTCGATCCCAAGGTAGTAGCTCAACAAGCCTAGATCACTCATCTTGAATAACTCCTTCATCTGTAGCTTGAACTTTGCAATCTCCTCATCCGCTCCTGTTATCAATAGATCATCAACATAGATGCCAACTAGTAGATGATCCCTTCCTTTACCTCGCTTATACATCGCATGCTCCAGTGGGCTCTTCTCGAATCCGAGAGAGATCAATGTATGATCAAGCTTGATGTTCCACGCCCGAGGGGCTTGCCGTAGCCCGTGCAACGCCTTGTGTAGCTTCAAAACCTTGTGTTCTTCTCCCTCTTTGATGTATCCCGGTGGTTGCTTCACATAAACTTCTTCTTCTAACTCCCCATTCAAAAACGCGGATTTCACATCCATGTGATGCAATTTCCAAGATTCTTGAGCTGCGAGAGCGATAAGTAATCTCACCGATTCCAGCCTTGCAACGGGAGCAAACACTTCTTCGAAATCCACACCTTGCTCTTGCACGTATCCCTTGGCAACTATCCGAGCTTTGTGTTTTACCAACTTCCCTTCGGCATCCTTCTTGATCTTGTACACCCACTTGAGCCCTATGGCCTTGTGATTGTTGGGTAGATCGACAAGCTCCCATGTATTGTTGTCTTTGATCGATCCCAACTCCTCATCCATAGCACGACGCCAACACTCCTCCGTATTAGCGTCCTCGAATTTCGTCGGCTCCTCGGTGAGTAAACACCGACCTTGTCCTCTCCCTCGCGCACGCGCTGTACGAAGGGTCTCTGGCGGATACAACTCTAGTACACTTCGGAATTTTTCTGGAGTAGGTGGCCGTCTCCTTTCTTCCCGTGCACTTGGAGGAGACGTGGAAGCTGACGTAGTACTTGTTTCAGCGTCTACTGAATTTCCTGCAGTTTCTGTCGGTGTACTACATGTTGGCGACGTGACATCGTCGCTCGCGTCCACTTCTGGACTACCGCTAGTCCCTCCTGGACGGGAGTGTGCAGCTGATGGGCCACTTGCGCCAGGGCTCTCGTCCGCGCGTGGACTGGATGGCGACGTCGAGCCTCCAGGTGCAGCGCGTGAGCTGCTGCTCGTGCCGGGACTCCCACGCGGAGATACCTCTCCAGGCGTAGCGCTGCTGCTGCTCACTTCCGGACTTCCATCTTCTGAACCAGCGCCTAAATCCGTAACGCCACGGGACGCTGTTTCTTGATCATCTGCATGCGAATCACTGTAGACTACAGTAAATATTTTATCAGAAATTGATTGTACCAGTTCCGCAGAGCCCCAATTCCATGATTTCTCCTCCTCGAAGACGACGTCGCGTGTCACCACCACCTGTTTTTTCACTGGATTGTACGCGCGATACGCCTTCGAACCGTATTCATAGCCGATCATGACCATTGGAGTACTTCGATCTGCCAACCTGCTAGTATGCCCGGTCACCGTATTCACATGCGCCACGCACCCGAAAGTGCGAAGATGATCAACCGAGGGCTTGCGTCCGTACCATGCTTCATACGGCGTCATACCAACTACACTCTTAGTTGGCGCCCTGTTCAGCAAATAGACGGTGTATTAATCGCCTCACCCCAAAACCTGCCTGGCATGCCTTTGCTCTTCATCATGCTGCGTGCCATGGCCACCACGGTTTGGTTCCTTCTTTCCACAACACCGTTTTGCTGCGGTGAATATGGTGCGGTGAGATACCGCCGGATCCCATGAGCTTCGCAAAACTCCTTGAATTCATTGGATTTGAACTCCCCACCCTGATCGGTACGGAGGGCCTTCAACTTTGCCTTGGACTCCACCTCGGCTGCCATCTTCACAATCCTGAACGCTTGCAAAGCTTGATCCTTATTCTTCAGCAACACAACCCACATGTATCTACTGAAGTCGTCGACGATGAGCAAAAAGTACTTGTTCCCGGTGGGGGTCGCCGACTTGATTGGCCCGCATAAGTCTCCATGCACCAACTCAAGAACCTTACTTGCTCGATATTGTCCCTCCCTTGGAAACGGGGCTCGCCTTTGCTTCCCAATGAGACAACCGTCGCACACCTGCTCAACATGATCAACACACGGTAAGCCACGTACCATCTCCTTCTGTCCAAGTTGTCGTAGAGCTTGGAAATTTAGATGTCCGTAGCGTGCATGCCACTTCCACGCCGAGTCTTCCATGCTTGTCATCAAACATACTGGATCCGTCCGATTGAGATTGAGGATGTAGAGTCTATTCTTCGACCTCTCCACCTTCATGATGAGCTGCCTTTGGCGGTCATATCCCCACAGGAACTCGTCCTCCAACACGATCTTGCATCCACGCTCCGCGAGCTGACCAAGACTGATAATGTTGGTCTTAAGCTTGGGAATATAGTACACGTCAGTGAGTACCTTGTGACCTCCATCCTTCAACTCAAACAGGACAGTGCCTCGTCCTGCAATCTCCACCTTCGACCCATCGCCGAATCGAACGGAGCCTCCAACCATGAGGTTCAACTCAGAAAACTAGGCCTTGTCGCCGGTCATGTGGTTGCTAGCGCCTGTGTCGAGGTACCAAACATCGTGAGCCGTCTGCATCCTCCGCGGGAAGACCTTCTCTTCCATGAGCGTGACGATCTCCGTAGCGGACTCCTGAGGAGTTGATTCCTTGGTGGTCATTAACTCGCAAGCTTCGAGCATGAGCATCATCGGTCCATCATCTCCTTCCTTCGCCATGAGAGCCTTCTCCTTTGAACGGTTGGGACACTCCGATTTGAAGTGCCCGAGCTGATTGCACTTATGGCAGCGAAGATTCTTCTTGTCGAATTTCTTCTTTGGCTTCTTCGGCTTGCTGTCCGACTTCTTCACAGGGACCGAACCATCGCCACTGCCAGATGCTTTATCGCTCCTCTCCTTAGCGACCATTGCTCGCCATCGGGCACGTAAGCATGAGGTGCTCATCTTGATTCGCGTCGCCGAGGTGATCTTCATCCGTCATCATGCGCCTTTGAACCGTCCAACCAGGTCATCCATCGTGAGGGTGGTGAGATTAACGCATTGCTCGATTGCCGACACCACAGATATGTACCGGGCGGCGCCGCCAAGGAAACGACACGACCGAGATATCTTCCAGCTTCTCACCTTGCGCGAATCCCGCTGACAATTGTGGCTACCCTCGAGGCAAAAGCGCCCAGCGCCTCATCTCCTTCCATCTCCGTGTTCTCGTACTTCTTCGCAAGGTTTGTAGGGTCGCTTCGCGACGCGCTGTGCCCAAGATTCAACGCCTTGAGTGTCTCCCACGCCTTTGCGTAATCCTTCGAGATCAGGTGTGCATCACGTCCGGCACCACGGAGCCGATGGCCGTGAGTGCCTGTCGGTCCTGCGGTACTTGACGCCGCTTTCTTGAACTCGTCGTCGCCGGGATCGACAGCCTCCCAGATGTCGTTGCCCTCCATGGCCCACTCCATCCGTTTCGCTCACGTCGTGTAGTTGCCGCGATCATACCGCGGGTACTGCGACGACACCGATGCACCCGCAGCCGCACCGGAGTACTCGTCTTGCTCCTTGCCCGTCATGACCTCCCGTTACTAGGAGATCCTCCGCGAGGCTCTGATACCAATTGTTGGCCCAGCCCCAAACGCCGAGTGCAGTCCGGCGTGACGACGGCGAAGTATTCTGGCGAGTTGCGCGCACGTATAAAAACCAGCTAACAACGATCAGCAAACTAGCTATCTAGCCTGATCAAAAGAACTAGCTCTCTCAACTCACACGAGTACGTACCAGGAAAAACAATGTTGATGGCTACAGGGCCCTCTCGGTCCTGTTGTTTGTATTGAATCTCACGGTTGTCTTACAAGGCTACTATATGGGTGTATATATATCTGGCAAGACGCAGCGTCAATACGAATAGGTGTTAGACTACTAGTCCTACTCGGAACACACACCCACACGATACCGTTCCGTGTCCTATCGGGATTACTATTCCTAACAGAAGGTGCGTCCACTGACATTTCCATTGAGTTTAGGCTCCCGCCTCGCTCTGCTTGGTATCCACGCTTCTCCGCCGAGTCCGACTCCACCTCGCAGACCTCCAGCTCAATATAAGCCTAGAACCGCCCTGCATGAAGGACGCGCTTCCTTTTGGCTGAACCCTCCTCTCCTCCGCAACGCTCGCACCATGCCTCTCATGGCGCCGCGCTCCTCCGTTATGCGCAACGAGATCCGCCGTGAGCTTGAGCGCCGCAGGAAGGCCATCAACATCGCCAAGGGGAGAGTGGTGAAGAAGTCCTCTGCCACGCCGTCGGCGCCGCCGCGCCGCCTGATCCCGTCCATTGCAGGCGCCGCGGGTGCGACCCTGAAGCTTGGCAACGCGCCGAGGGAAGAAGCTGCAAAGAAGTGCCCTGCCCCGCCGCCGCAGCCACGCGTGCTCATCCCGTCCGGAGCACCCGGCGCTGACACTAAGAAGATCGCCTACCTGGACTTAGGAGAAGCTCCAAAGCGGTGCACTGCACCGCGGCGCCGAGATGCGTTCAACCCTTTCGCCATGAAGGCGGCCAAGTCCGCTGCGCCGACGCCGTTGATCCCGCACGCCTCAGCTGCCGCCACGAAGCTGCTGTCCACAACCACAAGGGGAGCAGACACGGAGCACACCAAGAAGCCCTCATCGACACCGATCCAGCCACGCTCTTCGTCCATCACGCTGAACAAGGGCATGACCGTGAAGGTGCGCGTGCCGATGGGAACCCTGCCGCCGACGGGTCAGCGTCTCTTCATCCTGCACCCAGCCGTCGTCGTCTCCGACGTAGAGGATGGATACATTGAAGTGATCTACAAGGGCAACTACCCTCGTGTTCGAACCGTGCGGGTCGCTTTGGATGAAGTGATGAAGTGGAACCTGCCAGGCGGCCACTGCTGAGAGTCATAGTAGCCAAGCATGTCTGAGTTCTAGGGTATGTCCTCGCTGGTTAGTCGTGTGAGCTGCCTCAGTTTAGGGATCTTGCTATTCCTTGGGTAAATTTGTGATGCTTGTACCACGCAAATGTAACCCTCCAAGTCCGGGATCTCATGGACTTGTATGAATCTATGATGTAATGAAATTCTCATATGAATATCATTTGCTTCAAATTGGTTTTATGCCTTGTGCTCCTTGTTGATGGTATCAAAACGAAATAGACGTTCTGAAGTTCTTACTGCCTGCCTGCAACACGGTTTGTATTTCTAGATTCACTTTTACATTTTGGCTGACACGAATTAGAGCTAATTTGGGACAGTAAGTGCAGACTCTTCGCCTCTTTGGTGTAGTTTCTTTTAAGTTCTGCAGCTATTCTACTTAATTAGGAGGTTCTAGTGTTTTGTGAACTTTTGTCAATCATTTACAATTTTACACGCGTCATATTGGGGTTTTCAGCCTAAGGCAGAGATCGCAACTAAGGCATATGGTGTCCCAAACGAAATTAGCACCGTTGCTGGTCCTAAACAGAAGGTTTAAGCAAGGGGATTGATCAAACCAAAGCATCAAACAAGGAGGGAATTCCAACAAGGAGAGTGAAAAACACCCCTTGCAAAACTGCTACAAGCATGAGAAAAACCTCATTGCAAAACAAATCAAACTCCCGTTTGCTACCCGGTTTGTAGCAGTAAAAAAAAGGTGAAACTGAATGGAGTTTGGGACCCCTTAGTTGTGTGAGCTGCCTTAGTTTGGGGACTCTGCTATTTCTCGTGTAAAATTGTGATGCTTGACCTTGGATCACATGCGTTGGAATTCTCTTGGGTGGAGTCTGCATTGCCTAGAAGAGACCACTCATGTATGTGTGGGGAAGGGCTTAGCTAGTCAACGATGTACCATCCTAATTGTAACACTCGGAAGTCCTGGGTTATGGACTCCTATGATGTAATCAAATTCTCATATGTGTGGAATGAACATCATTTGCTTCAAATTGCTTGTTTGTATTGTGCTCTTTATCGATGGTATCATAATCGAATAGACGTCATGTCATGAAGAATCTTACATCGAGAAGTTCTAACTGTCTGTATTAATTGTTTGTGACTACTGCACCGACGAGTTTGAGCACCACTGCCCTTAATAGCCAGTGGACAAGCGAACTAGCAACCAAGTACATATATGCACCGTTTTAAATTACAACTTTCCATGATGATGAACAAAGATGAGTGCACTGCTTAAATTTCTGGCTTTGGAGAAGAACAGATTCTACGTGCTTCCTACACTATCTTTTAGTGGCAGAAATTAGAGTGAAAGATAAGGATACTGCATATGCAGAATCTTCGCTTTGCCTGAAACATTTTCATTGTGGCTACCTTATGTCTGAATTCTGATGGTCTTTAGTTATTCTCACTGTAACCAAATATAGCACTCCCACAAAGGCGATCATGATACCCATGGGAAGCCCATAAGGGCTCGTATGTCTGAAGAATCTTCCATTGAGAAGTTCTAACTGTCTGCATTTTTTGTGACAACTGTGCCGATGAGTTTGAGCACAACTGCCCTTAATAGGCCAGTGGACAAGCTTTCCATGATCATGAACAAAGAGTCCCCAAAGATGAATGCCACTGCTCAATTTTCTGGCTTTGGAGAAGAAGAACAGATTATGCGTGTTTACTACACTAGCATATCTTTAGTGGCAGAAATCAGGGTGAAAGAGACGGATACTGCATATGCACAATCTTCGCTTTGTCTGAAACATTTTCATTGCAGCTACCTTGTGTCTGAATTCTGACGCTCTTTAGTTACTCTCACTGTAACCAAATATAGTAGCAACATATTCGGTTTTCCCACGAAGGTGATCATGGTTATTATTAGAATTAAAACAAGGCACAGAATATATTGCATGGCACAGACAGAGAACAGAAACACAAGCAAACCAAGAACAGAGGGCTCCCCTGCAACATCTTCTTTTTCATTGATTCCAAATGGGTAGATGGATATGGATGCAAATATGTGATAGATGGCGATAGGTACAGTATGTGCAGATTGCAAACACTTCGGTTTGCCTAAATTCTGAACCAGCACATTTCTATGGAAGAAAACGGTCAAACATTCGTAATACAGATTACTACAGGTTAGATATGAAAACCGGAATTTCGCTTATCTGGTATCTTGACCGAAATAAGAGGATACATGTACCAGTGACACCTTGCACTACAGATTACTACTCCGTTATCATAATATGATAAAACAGGTACTTCAGAGTACCATACTAGTTCTTTCTCATGAAAGATACTACTACATGATATGTTAAAACAGGTAGAAAGGACCACCCAAAATATAAAGAAAGGACTACTGACAGAACACAAAGACACAAATCAAACGAAAAACGTAGGGTTCCCCTGCATCATGTTCTTCTTCCATTATTCGAGTGATGTACATTGTGGCCACCTCGTCGCCTGGGTAGGAAGCAGGATACGAGGAGGAACCTACAAGCAGCAGAAGGTTGCGCAAATCCAAAGGGAGAAGACGGGCTTCTTAAGAATCAAAGCTCCACGGCTAACTGAACATTTAAAAGTTCCAACTGTCTGGATAAAAACAAATTTGAAATGGAACTGTCTGGATAAAATAGACTTGAGACTACACTCGATACAAATAGATCGCACAAAATTTACTAATGCCAAGATTTCGGCACATATACAAGCGTCTGCAGGAAGTGTGCTGCAAACAAGAATTCAAGAGCTATAACTAGGTGGTTTGTGAACTTGTGATACAGCTGCTACAACTACTCCCTCCGTTCCAAAATATAAGATGTTTTAGGTTTGTAAAGTTTCCCTAAAACATCTTATATTTTGGAACGGAGGGAGTATGTCAGAGTGCCCTCCATGAAAAAAGAAAAACCGCAGGAAGACATTCTGAATATTTGTGCAAATGAAGTAGGGAAATGCATATGTACAATTACTAACCATATAAGATATCAAAACTAAAGTTCCTTTTCTCAAGCAAACAAAAATATCTTCAGAAGAACAAGTACAAAAAAATGCATATGTGCAGACTACAAACTCTTCTGTTTGCCTAGATTACTGAACCAGTACATTTCACATTGCAGCTTGGCTGCTAGCATGCGTCACTGTTACACCAGATGTATCAGTAATTACGATCTTCGTATTTTTTTTATGGAAGAATTTGTGCACACCAAGTATATATAAACAGTGACAATTGCTTGCAGCTCTAGAACTGGATTTTCCCATATCTGGCATCTTGACGGCAATAAGAGCATGCATGTACCAGTGATACTTTGCACTACAGAGTGACTGCCATACTAGTTCTTTTTTTCTCATGAAAAATATCATGATATGTTAAAACAGGTACTCCCTCCGATCCATATTACTTATCCCTAAAATTGATGTATCTAACACTAAAACATGTCTAGATATATCTATTTTCATGACAATTAATATTGATCAGAGGGAGTAGTAGATTAAATGGCACATCCGAAATATGCAGAAACGACCATTCACAGAACACAAAAACACAAAATCAAGCCAAAAACATAGGGTTCCTCTGCATCGCGCTCGCTCTTCTTACTTGATTCGAGTGATGTACATTGTGGTCGTCGCCTCAACTGGGTAGGAAGAAGGATACGAGGATGAACGTAGAAGCAGCAGCAGCAGCTTGCGCAATCCAGAGGGAGAAGATGGTTAACTTTGCCTCAAAATGAGGGCTTCTTCAGAAGGGCTAACTGTTCATTTAAAAGTTCCAACTGTCTGGATAACATACACTTGAGGCTCGACTCGATACAAACAGGTGGCAAAAGATTTCCTAAGGCCGAGATTTCGGCCAATGTATAAGTCTGTGCAAGAAGTGTGCTGTAGACAAGGATTCAAGAGCTATAACTGGGTGGCTGTGAGCTGCTACAACTATATCAGAGTGCCTTCCATGACAAAAGAAAAACTGCAGGAAGACATTCTGAATTTTTGTGCACATGAAATAGGGAAATACATATGTACAATTACTGACCATATGAGATATCAAAACTAAAGTTCCTTTTCTGAAGAAAAAAATCTTGAGTGAACAGGTTGAACAAGACTTGTACATGCATGATTCTCGTGTTCCAAACAGAGTGAGTCTTGAAAAGTTTTGACACCTCAGTAGTTACTCTAATAATAAATAGCATATATATTGCCACAATTAATCATCCCAGCACAGCAGCAATATTACAAGAGCCTGTAGAAATGTCTCGGTTGCTTGTACAGGCCATAGAATTACACATCACACACACACACAATCACTCCTAACACCTGATTAGATCCCAGGTTACAATTAGCTTAGGTTTTTGGCAGATAGTAGCTAGCACATACTCCTCCTGTGCAAATATATAGCAGTACAGGAGATGATATACTGCCAGTGCCAGTTAGTACACTGGATAGTGGATACGTAGGTAGGTAGGTCGGTGGATACACATATAGATAGACAGATAGATAGATGTAGCTAGTAGCATGGGTGCATGACAGAAGAGAGGGAGCATGCTTAGGTAGGTTTATCTGATCTGGTAGTGGTTCGGCGGAGGGTTCCCCTGGTCGGCGTGGCGGCACACGTCGTTGGCCTCCGCCGAGCTCTTCCTCCTCCGCTCGTTGTGCCCGGCAAGACGACGGCGGCAGCTGCGCTTGGTGTCGTCGAACTCCGAGATCTCGTGGAACCTGCAATGTCGATCCAGAGCAGCAGTTTTCAGACAGAGATGACAGGAGTAGTAATTACCACGAGATGAAAACTACGTGCGGCAGGTGAAGTGAAAACAGTAACTACCGATTCCGGGTGTGATTTGAACGGATTAACGGAAGCCAGTATGTACTGGTGGAATCAGGAGCCGTGCACATGCATGTGCATGCAAAAGCAGAGACAGCAAAAGCTGTTACAGTACATGAGGTCGTATGTAGTCCTATTCCATCCGTACTGCACGCCAAGATTTGGCAATATACAGAGGTGCACTAATCGTGCTTTTAACATGAAGAACAGATCAGGTATATTGTATGTTCTCTGAACCCTCATATATTATACTAGTCAAAAACATCATTCTTCAAAAACTTTTTTTTTGAGAGTGAAAAAAAAAAGGTTCTAGAACTTGTTCTAGCAATGCATTTGAGAGGCATAATAAAGTGACAAGACGTGTCATGTCATACCGACATGTGATAAAAAGCAAACTACCATTCGCACTAGAGGTAATGAAGAGCATGATGGCGTTCTGAATCAGAGGACCATATTTTGTTTTGTTTGTTGCACTTGAATTCCCCACCAATGTGTAATCAAGAACTACTGTAGCATTGTCTTTATCAATACCTTAAACCGCACAAGGACAGCATGAACAGCGCCAGCGACCAACTGCTCTCTCTACCACGAGTCCACTACTACTGGCTACATCAACTTCACAGGCTACCCAGCTAATCCCGGCCCTTTTGGTCATAGGAATTATCTAAGTCCAGAATGCAAAATGCAAGCACTGCTAGAATGATTCAGTAACATGCAAGATGGTATGCACTAGAAACATAAAGCATCTGGAAAGATCATGCAGCAACCAGACTAGTTTTGGTCGGACCACAGGTGAACTAGTTAATCTAGGACTGACACGGGTTCAATCAAGCAGCCCAACGTAGTAGCTACTCCCTCTGTTCCACAATACACAGACTGTTTGCAGCTAAACTGGAAGGCCAGGAGCTGCCTTGGTGAGTGAGGGGGTAGAACAAGTTGGATCCTGGCCAGCCATCAGAGTTTGGGCTCGAGTTCTCATTATCTCCACCGACAGGAGCTAAAAGTCCATGTCCCCAAAAGAAGAGGTACAGCTACAGACACACTATATCCTTTCCAAGCAAACAAGAACGGACAATGATGTGCACTATATGGTCTATGGTGCACTAATAAAGCAAAGAATCCTCTCAATAAGATGTGAAACCTGGCTTTCATTCCTTATCATACTTTGTTATCACCCTGCCGGGGAAAATGCAAACACATTTACTACCTTACATGCATGTGCAGCGCCCCTGAACAGTAACTTGCTCTAATCCATTTCTTGCGTTGAGCTACCTGTGCCTGACCTGACCTATTATCCCAGGCTAACTGCTGTGTTGATTATGAGGTTAGCAAAAGAACTGCAGGCTGCATGTCAGCCTAAATAAAGTATAATTGCCTTAGAATTTGCACTGTAACTTTAGGAGTGATATGATCCAATAATTTGTGCAAGGTCGACAAAACTTTTGCTGGAAAGCCAAGATCCAAACAGCACAGGATCCAAGAACTGTTGTTAAAACCGGTTAATCTATGCGGTGTTCATATGTACCTTTAATTAGAACGAAGCAATCATGTAGTACTAGTAGTGGTAAATCCTAGGAGGATGTGCCTGTGAGTTTGCCAATTAAGCCAAACCGCGTTCGTGTACTGTGCGCTGGCCAGAGATTTCGGCGAGCATGGCCTTACCGGCTGCATTGCTGGCAGAAGCGCTGGCGGAGGCCGCCGACGAGCACGACGGCGGCCTTGGCGTGCGTCTCGCACACCTTGTGCCTGCGGTGGTACCGCTTCGCCTCGGCGAGGTCGGTGCCGCACCTCTCCGCCTGGCAGGTCGGCCCGCCTGCCCCTGCCGCGCCACCGGCACCACCGTTCCTCCTCACCGACACGGCCGCGGCAGAGGAGCTCGAGGCGCCGACGGTGATCACGGGCACGTTCACAAGCTTCAGCTTCTTGTCCTCCTCCACAGAAGGAGGCATCATGCCGTCACCGACTGCAGCTGCGGCGGCGAGCGCGGCCATGGCCGCCGCCGAGGAGGAGGACTTGCGGGACTTCTCCTTGCGGTCCATGCCGTCCGTGCAGGGGAAGCCGAACTGAGACGATGAAGGAGTTAGCTAGTGCTCTTCTCGGGGGAGGTAGCTAGCTAGCTCATGAGTGGAAGAACCGTGGAAGGAGAAGAAGCTAGCGGAGGGAGCTGTGGGAGGAAAGGTCGAAAGGGATATAAAGGCGGGTGCCGTATGTGTGGAGGCAAGGGTGCACATGTGGGCGCGCTACTGCAGAATACGGTCGAGTATACGACAGACTACGCACGGGCGCAGGTATGCATAGCAATGTGTCACAGGGGCACGTATACGTACATGTCGCAAATTAGTCCACATCTACATACCCTACTGTCATGTAGAGTAGACTCGCATGGTAATGACGTTACTAACCGAACGACAAAATGGATATGGCGCCACACAGCACTAGTTTCTCCCCCAGAATCAGTCCACTTCAATCGTGGGATTATCTCCAACCATGTCGTCGAAATTTGTTTATTAATTTTTCATTGTTTTGGTCTTGCCTCAAGTTCTTTTTTTTTTACGAATTAAACTCAAGAAAGATCTCTTAATTAGCTCCTCGACTATTAACTGAACTATCAAGAAAGCATACGGTACTGCAACTCAACAAACACAAAGACTATTTTTTGATAATAACGCTATTCTTGTATTAAATCAATAGTTCAAATCACAACCAACTTATTCACCCGAGCTCTCCATAAAAAATAAACACAACACAAACAAAAGGTATAAAAAGTTTGACATAGACAGAAACTCTTAACACAGACACAAACGACAAATTAGCCTAAGCTAACAAGTGTTTTTTTTAATGGGGAGCTTGGCACCGGTCTCTGCGTCAATTTTTTGACACAAATATCTCCATTCCCTATTATTCTATAAATTGGGGAGTATTTACTTATGAACTGTACAACATATTGCATGCTCATCGAGTGTCTAGCCATGATTGCATACCCTCCTTGAGGCTTGGCTTTGATCTATGCATACCTACAGAAATGAAAGATTTAAATCAAATAACACATCTTTGTACACAAGAATCCTTGTTATTGAAGATATCAGCATTCCTCTATTCCCACAAACTACAACAACCATTGATCATAATCTCCATCAAGAAGCTAGTCGAATATCTTGTTTTAGCCTCTTCTATCACGTTGTTGATATCACAAACTGTCTCCTATTCAAAACCAATGTCCCACAAGAAACTCTGACTGAAACTACATTAAAAAATTAAGTCAACAATACTTCCTTTAGGGCATATGTCATACAGAATGCAGTTAGAAAATTCCAAATAGAAGTTTTTTTCTTCATCATATCCTTAGTATTCAACTTCCCATAAAGAAGCAGCCACGCAATTTTTTTTGTCTTGGTGGATGTAACATCCCAGCATTTAGGAACTAACGAAGGGTAGATTTAGGAATTTGAAATGTTGCATGCATTTATTTGTGAAAATGTGGGTAAATTTTTCGCCAAATAAAAACCTAAAGTGATCAAGGTTTCTTTCATGCTTTGAGGTTAGGTATAGACTCGAAGGATGATTGTTATAGACTTTGATATGATCTTGTGGATTAGAGTGTTTTGGGAAATGAAATTTGAATTTAAAAACTTGAGTGTTTGAATTATAATTCAAAAGGATTTTTGAATGATGTTTGAGTAATTGATTTAATTAAGAGTTAACCAATAATAACTCAAACTTTATACAAAGAAAGCAATTAAGAATAAGAATCTCCATTTCATAATTTTATTCAATAAATAAGTTACAAAAATGTAACTTATGAAAACCATCCACAATCTTTACAATAGCAAGTAAATAAAGAATAATATTTCTTTATTGATGATAGTAAAATCTTTATTACAAAATAATAAAATAAAGAGTACAAAAGAATAATTAAAGATTACAATTGAATATGAGAGTTATTACAAGTGACTATTCTAAAAAAATAAAAAACCTAAACTAAAGTCTTGATCTTCAAATCTGGTACCTACAAAATAAACATAAAAAAAAGAAAGTTAAGGTTAAAAGGATATTACTCTCAGACTTGACAGTGAAGTGCACTGATCAAGGTTCATCATTGAGTAATCTTTTAAAAAGGGGCAAATTTCACCAATATGAAAGAATATATCTTTCATAATTTTAAGCCATAAGTCAAATAAACAGCAAGGAGGGGCAAGTTTCACCCATCCAAGTAAATGGTAACATGGTGAAAGTAACTCTCAAATTCAGAACATATCCACATCTTGTGCAAGCAGTACACAGCAAAGACACACACCAAATCGCATGGGTGTCACAAGACCACAACAACAACAACACAACCAAACAAAACCATCAACACAGTCGTGGGAAACCAATCCCCACATCATTCCATTGTTCTTACACACCAAGCACAGCAGCCAGCAGCTAAACCAAGCCAAAGCCAAGCTAGATCACACCAACCAAAGCCTAGGATCACATCACCAAGATGGTGACATAAGGAGGGGGTAGATCAGGTGGATAGCAAGACCAAGATCAAGCCATCAGGATCAGGAGATGAAGGGCTAGATCAAGGACAAGTTAGGAGCTGGAAATACCAGGAGAGCATCAGATCAAGCTACCACAAGATCAACCACAGGAAACCCCACATCAAGTGACAGTGGTGAGTAAATAGACCATCACGTGATCTATCTGTCTAAGATTAGACAAGCATACATGATCTGTCTTTTGTTCAAATTCTCAGAAAACACCCAAGTGGGGTGAATCCATCACTGAACTTTAAACACTAAAAGCAATCAGAAAACTATAAAGATCCAACTTAGATCTCAGGACAACATCATTGATCTAATCTATCAAACTTTATTTCAATTCAAGAATGAATATAGCCAAGAACTAAACCTCTAGGCACATCTCTTCAACTAGAGTAGCACCTTAGGATTTAATCTTATGGATCTATATAAGTTATCAATCTTACAAGCATTTTTTCCCAACTTTGATTCAAGAAACAGGAGCTGGTATCACTACCAGAACCCATCCATGAGAATCAACAAGATAAAGGCTTAAGCCCTAAACCTCAGACCAACATCATAGGTCTTAGGGATTTAAGAAAGGAAAATTTCTACTTATCTTTAATGCCAAACTCATCTTAATCTTGAACCAAACCAAACCAAGAAATATAATCTAATCTTGTGTTCCATACAAAGATGGTGTCACAAGAACAGTTCTACACTAATCAGGTTAAGCATTCAATCTTCATAGATTCAACCAACCAACTACAAATCATTTTCCTATCATCATAGGAATCATAATTTCGAAAATCCCTATGTATATCTTCACTATTTGAAACCATTTGATCTCAAACTACATATGAATTCTTAAGCCAACTAGTGCTAATTAAGTGACTTCATCACACAACACTCACTATCATTAACCAAGTAATGACAGTGGTGTGTTATTAAACCACTAGAATTCCAAGTATTGCTTCTAGAGCAACTTTACCATCTAACCATATCAAAATTAATCCATAAAATTAAACCACTAGCATCACCACAGCTAATCATCAGCAGTAAGACACAATAAGTCACCACCTAACAGGTTCAAGGATCATTAACACATGATCCAATTCATCAGTTACTTAATCAACAGCAGGGTATGAACCCTAAGCAGAACCAAGAATCCTAATCAGGACATGACAGTAATCAGGAAGGACACTACCAACATCTAGCATGGGAGGGCCTAGCATAGAGAGCACGAGAGGAGAGGAAGCACTCACCGAAGGTCCTCGCTGTAGAATAGAAGAGGAAGCAGAGGGGTCGACGACCATGGCGGCATGGGGAGCACCCCCAAGAGGGCGCTGCGACCCATACAGCGCCACAGTGGCGACCATAGCCACGCCTGGGGGCGAGGAGCATCCCCACGGCACACAACAACAGCGGCGGCGTCAACACCAACGCCAACCCCAAACCCTAGGGTTCGGGACGACATCGATCTCATCGCAGGAGAGCTCCTGGTCCAAATCCAATTGGACAGGAGGGAAGAGCGGGGTCGACAACCTATTCATGCACCATGGCGGCGGCCAGGGCGGTCCACAACGGCGGGAATTGCCGGCGGCGACACCGCTGACCACGGGGTCGGGGGAGGAGAAGGAGAAGGGTAAGCTCAAGAGTGAGACAGAGAGTGATGGGCTGGGTTGGGCCGAAAACCCTTCGGGGTGTTATTATTGACTTTACCCTACTGGGCCACAAGGGCCCAATAAAACCCAAACAATCAGCCCAAAAACCTTTAAAGCCTATTTTAATAATTGGAAAAAGAACAAAATGCCCCTAAATTTAAAGAAATTCTTAAAAATAAAATAAAGGTCCAAAAATTATAAATAAAATATTTTTGGATTCACAATAATCCAAACTATCCAAATCAATTAAGAAATAAAATTTTAGACATATAAATTTTATTAAGAATTTTGTAATTTAAATATTCCTTATAGAATTTTACAAAATTATTGAGAGATGATAAAAATAAATAAAAATCACTTTCATTATATATTAATATTGTAATATTTTATAAAAATACTAAATAAATATTTAATATATATTTTTGGTATTTAATCAAAGATTATGACTTAACAATCAACTATACTCCAGGGAAAGCAAATGTTGTAGCTGATGCTTTAAGCAGAAAGAGTGCAGATACTCAGCCTAGGAATAGGGATCTACCAAAAGACTTACAAATGGACTTGGAAATATTAGAGCTGCAATTCATTAGAACAGAGGTTCTTGGTGGATTAGCTACTATGTAGGTAGTTGCAGAACATGACAGTGATCTTAAGCACAAAAAATTTAGACATCAAGCAGAAGATCCTTTTATTGCTGAGGAAATTCGGAGGATATCTCAAGGGCAAAAAATCAGTTTTTCGCCTTGGAGATTATGAGTCTTTATGGTTTCAAGAGCGTCTATGTGTTCCAGATGTGACTGAAATTCGTGATGTCATACTCATAGAAGCACATGAAACACCATATTCTATACATCCAGGAATTACTATGATGTATATGGACTTGAAAGAACTATTCTGGTGGAATAACATGAAAAGGGATATTGCTAAGTATGTATCAGAATGCCATACTTGCCAAAGGGTTAAAGCTGAACATCAAAGTCCAGCAGGACCATTACAACCTTTGGATATTCCCGAATGGAAGTGGGAGGAAATAGGTATGGACTTCATCACAGGATTGCCCATGACACCTAAACGGAAGGATATGATATGGGTAATTGTAGATAGACTTACTAAAAGTGCACATTTTATTCTGGTAAATCAGAAAGATAATGTCGAGAAGTTAATAGAAGTTTACATAAAAGAGATAGTAAGTAAGAATAGAGTACCCAAAATGATCATAATTGATAGGGGATCAGTGTTTACTTCAGCATTTTGGAAGCAATTGCATGAAGCACTTGGTTCAAAGTTAGATTTCAGCACAACCTATCATCTTGAGACAGGAGGTCAAACAGAAAGAACAAATCAGATACTAGAAGACATGTTAAGAGCTTGTGCATTAGATTTTGGAGGTACATGGGAAGATCATCTA
The DNA here is from genome assembly GCA_023614405.1 of Avena insularis. Lineage (NCBI taxonomy): Eukaryota > Viridiplantae > Streptophyta > Magnoliopsida > Poales > Poaceae > Avena > Avena insularis. The sequence goes on along the minus strand of CM042687.1, from coordinate 49,752,014 downwards.
CCATCGGCAGGATTTTCCTACAATAATAGCTATCAGATTAGTCTGAAGGCAGCTCCATATCAAGTTCTGTATGGAAGGAAGTGTAGATCACCAATATGTTGGTATGAGCCTGGTAGCAGCAAAGAATTTGCACCAGACTATATCAAAGAAAGACAAGATATCATTGATAAGATCAGGGATAGACTAAAAATAGCTCAGAGTAGGCAGAAAAGCTATGCTGATCAAAGTCGAAGATCTTGGCATCCAGAAATGGGAGACATGGTATATTTGAAAGTAAGTCCAATGAAAGGGGTGAAAAGGTTCGGAGTTAAAGGAAAATTGAGTCCAAGATACATCGGACCATTCAAGATATTGAGTCAGAACAGAACTATAGCTTATGCTTTAGAGTTACCGTCAAGATTGGCTCAAGTGCATAATGTTTTCTATGTGTCACAACTTCGTAAATGTTTGAAAGTTCTGGATGATGCAATCACACATCAGGAGATAGAACTACAAGCAGACTTGACCTATGTTGAAAAGCCCTATAAAATTTTAGAAGAAAACTAGAAAAGGTTGAGGAATAGAGCAATCAAATACTGCAAGGTATAGTAGGAACATCACCTTGAAAGGGAGGCCACTTGGGAGAAATAAGAGGATTTAAGAGAAGCCTATCCAAAATTATTCAGGTACATCTCAACAAACTTCAGGATGAAGTTTAATTTAAGGGGGGAGTCTGTAACATCCCAGCATTTAGGAACTAACGAAGGGTAGATTTAGGAATTTGAAATGTTGCATGCATTCATTTGTGAAAATGTGGGTAAATTTTTCGCCAAATAAAAACCTAAAGTGATCAAGGTTTCTTTCATTCTTTGAGGTTAGGTATAGACTCGAAGGATGATTGTTATAGACTTTGATATGATCTAGTGTATTAGAGTGTTTTGGGAAATGAAATTTGAATTTAAAAACTTGAGTGTTTGAATTATAATTCAAAAGGATTTTTGAATGATGTTTGAGTAATTGATTTAATTAAGAGTTAACCAATATTAACTCAAACTTTATATAAAGAAAGCAATTAAGAATAAGAATCTCCATTTCATATTTTTATTCAATAAATAAGTTACAAAAATGTAACTCATGAAAATCATCCACAATCTTTACAATAGCAAGTAAATAAAGAATAATATTTCTTTATTGATGATAGTACAATCTTTATTACAAAATAATAAAATAAATAGTACAAAAGAATAATTTAAAGATTACAATTGAATATGAGAGTTATTACAAGTGACTATTCTAAAAAAATAAAAAATAAAAAACCTAAACTAAAGTCTTGATCTTCAAATCTGGTACCTACAAAATAAACATAAACAAAAGAAAGAAAGTTAAGGTTAAAAGGATATTACTCTCAGACTTGACAGTGAAGTGCACTGATCAAGGTTCATCATTGAGTAATCTTTTAAAAAGGGGCAAATTTCACCAATATGAAAGAATATATCTTTCATAATTTTAAGCCATAAGTCAAATAAACAGCAAGGAGGGGCAAGTTTCACCAGCCAAGTAAATGGTAACATGGTGAAAGTAACTCCCAGATTCAGAACATATCCACATCTTGTGCAGCAGGCACACAGGCAGCACACACACCAAAATGCATGGGTGTGCTATCAGCACCACAACAATAGCACAACCAAACAAAACCATCAACACAGCCATGGGAAACCAATCCCCATACCATTCCATTGTTCTTACACACCAAGCATAGCATCCAACAGCTAAACCAAGCCAAAGCCAAGCTAGATCACACCAACCAAAGCCTAGGATCACATCACCAAGATGGTGACATAAGGAGGGGGTAGATCAGGTGGATACCAAGACCAAGATCAAGCCATCAGGATCAGGAGATGAAGGGCTAGATCAAGGACAAGTTAGGAGCTAGAAATACCAGTAGAGCATCAAATCAAGCTACCACAAGACCAACCACACGAAACCCCACATCAAGTGGTAGTGGTGAGTAAATAGACCATCACGTGATCTATCTGTCTAAGATTAGACAAGCATACATGATCTGTCTTTTGTTCAAATTCTCAGAAAACACCCAAGTGGGGTGAATCCATCACTGAACTTTAAACACTAAAAGCAATCAGAAAACTATAAAGATCCAACTTAGCTCTCAGGACAACATCATTGATCTAATTTATCAAACTTTATTTCAATTCAAGAATGAATATAGCCAAGAACTAAACCTCTAGGCACATCTCTTCAACTAGAGTAGCACCTTAGGATTTAATCTTATGGATCTATATAAGTTATCAATCTTACAAGCATATTTTCCCAACTTTGATTCAAGAAACAAGAGCTGGTATCACTACCAGAACCCATCCATGAGAATCAACAAGATAAAGGCTTAATCCCTAAACCTCAGACCAACATCATAGGTCTTAGGGATTTAAGAAAGGAAAATTTCTACTTATCTTTAATGCCAAACTCATCTTAAGCTTGAACCAAACCAAAACAATAAATATAATCTAATCTTGTGTGCCATACAAAGATGGTGTCACAAGAACAGTTCTACACTAATCAGGTTAAGCATTCAATCTTCACATATTCAACCAACCAACTACAAATCATTTTCCTATCATCACAGGAATCATAATTAAGAAAATCCCTATGTATATATTCACTGTTTGAAACCATTTGATCTAAAACTACATATGAATTCTTAAGCCAACTAGTGCTAATACAGTGACTTCATCACACAACACTCACTGTCATTAACCAAGTAATGATAGTGGTGTGTTATTAAACCACTAGAATTCCAAGTATTGCTTCTAGACCAACTTTACCATCTAACCATATCAAAATTAATCCATAGAATCATCTGATAAACCACTAGCATCACCACATCTAATCATCAGCAGTAAGCCACAGCAAGTCACCACTTAACAGGTTCAAGGATCATTAACACATGATCTAATTCATCAGTTACTTAATCAACTATAGGGTATGAACCCTAAGCAGAACCAAGAATCCTAATCAGGACATGACAGTAACTAGGAAGGCCACTACCAACATCTAGCATGGGAGGGCCTAGCACAGAGAGCACGAGAGGATAGGAAGCACTCACCGAAGGTCGTCGTTGTAGAAAAGAAGAGGAAGTAGAGGGGAGAACCCCCAAAGGGGCACTGCGACCCATACAGCGCCACGACAGCGACCATAGCCATGCCTGGGGGTGAGGAGCATCCCCACGACACACAACAACAGCGGCGGCGTCAGCACCAACTCCAACCCCAAACCCTAGGGTTCGGGACGGCATCGATCTCATCGCAGGAGAGATCCTGGTCCAAATCCAATTGGACAGGAGGGAAGAGCAGGGTCGACAACCTCTTCCTGCACCATGGCGGCGACCAGGGCGGTCCACGACAGCGGGAATCGCCGGCGGCGACACCGCTGACCACGGGGTCGGGGGAGGAGAAGGAGAAGGGTAAGATCAAGAGTGAGATAGAGAGTGATGGGCTGGGTTGGGTCGAAAACCCTTCGGGGTGTTATTATTGACTTTACCCTACTAGGCCACAAGGGCCCAATGAAACCCAAACAATCAGCCCAAAAACCTTTAAAGCCTGTTTTAATAATTGGAAAAAGACCAAAATGCCCCTAAATTTAAAGAAATTCTTAAAAATAAAATAAAGGTCCAAAAATTATAAATAAAATATTTTTGGGTTCACAATAATGCAAACTATCCAAATCAATTAAGAAATAAAATTTTAGACATATAAATTTAATTAAGAATTTTGTAATCTAAATATTCCTTATAGAATTTTACAAAATTATTAAGAGATGATAAAAATAAATAAAAATCTCTTTCATTATATATTAATATTGTAATATTTTATAAAAATACTAAATAAGTATTTAATATATATTTTTGGTATTTAATGATAATTCTTAAAGGAATTATTAATTAAATAAAATTCAAATAAAAGAAATAAAATAAAAGAGTACAATATTCAATAAATATTTATAAACTATTTATAAATTCTTTATTATTAAAAGAATTTCTATAATTTAAATAAATAGGGAAGAATATATATAAAGTTAAATAATTTACATTACTTTTGCATAATCATTTTGCTTCTTTAAATATTGTCCTTACCGGGCCATAATGATGTTTTTGTAGACATAGAAGATCAAGGTCTAGTGCAAGCATCAGACTTCACTACCTTGCCATCACAAGGCAAGTTCATCGCTTGCTCATGTCCTTTGAAGAGTCTTTATCAAAGTATTTGCAAATAGTGTGTTACCATCTATATTATAGAAAAATAAAACACTATTTTTTCAAGATATTAAATCTTAAATATCATCATAAGTGATGATCTGATGGAGCAATAGAACTTAGGGTTATAATTGCACTATTAATAAACAATTAGAAATTAATAACCCATGACATCAGTGATTCTAGCGTCGTATATTACGCGTTGACCATGAGATTTGGAATGGGACGGAGAAGTCAGTTGTATCCTTTTCCTCTTGTATGGAGGCAAGACGGCCTTAACGTGACGTTGTGATTCCTTGTGCGGATCCAACATATGGGTGGGCACCCTTATGCCCCACACTTTTGGTGTCTAGATTATCCATGGATGGTGTTTAGTGGATGGACCATTTAATATGGCACTTGCCAGGGCAACACCGGGTCATAGAGTCTTCAGGAACTCATCAGGGTTTTAGCCTGCCCGAAAGGGGGCTTAACGAAGGTGAGCCAGCCCAGAAGGATCGTGCAGACATATGAGGTCGCGGAGAGGGCAGTGATTGGCTTGGACCAACTACTAGGCCCCACATCATGGAATTGTGGACGGGAAAGTACGCCCGGTTGTGCAACAAGGAGTTGATCTCTCATGGGAAAAGTAACGCACCTCTGTAGAGTGTAAGAATTGTAACTTGTTACTCCCTGTTCCGAGAAGGAGCTACGAACGCAGCAGGAAAGGAACTCCATGAATGTTCTGGTCAACCTGTGAAGGCTAATGGTCATAGATTTTCATAATAAAATCAACCTTTGAAGAAATATTTATGAAAATGGCATAGTGCCAACGAATGATAGTCTGAGGTGGTAGATAGAGCATCAAACTTACTACCTTGTATATAATGAATTTGCTGAGTAACGTTGTTACTCATCTTTTCCTTTGAATCCTTGCTTAGACTCTGGGAATCCCGAAGATACTCCAATGTATGCATCTAAGAGTCAAGAGGAGGTCTTCTATGAAGAGCCCAACTTGTATGGAGCCGTAGAAGGGGAGGACTACGACATCGTCTATGGAGGAGAGTTCCAGGAGTCCGAATAGTTACTATAGTAGTAACCAACAAAGCCGAGCAGCATGAACTCTATAGAATAAGCTGCTGAGCTCAACTCCTAGTTGGAGTTGCTACTTTTAAATTCCGCTGAAACACTTTATATTTTGGTTTGTAAGTTGAAACCTTTTGAAGTCTTGAACTTCTAGTATTGTAATAATAATAATGTGTGAATGTTTGTAATATGGACCCGCAATGTTTCTGTTGTACCACTCTGAGGGATGTGATATTTACGGAACGGTGTTCTGTGGGTGTCATGTCAACGACTATAGTGTACTACACATGCAGTGGTATGCTGGGTCACCATAGTGGATTACATGTTTTCCAGATAACCAATACTAGTTGGGGGTGTGATGTGTTCACTAGTCAATGTTCTATACACCTTTATTATAGTGTAGAGATTTCCCTAGCTGGAATTCCATTCATCATGTCCTCCATTAAGTTCTAGAGTCTGTAGTTCCTCGTAGAGACTTCGCATTGCCTCATGTGCAATATTTGATAATGGCGGTTAAAACATATCATAGATGTTATCACTCACAAAATTCATGCCATTTTCATAGATATTATATCCTCTTTAACAATGAGTATAGATGTGGATATTCTTCCTATTTGATAGAATCTTCCCACTTATCTTTCCATAGCATAACCGAATTACCATTATTAACTTTGCAAGTGGTACAGTATAATTCAGATCTTGAGAAGCAATCTTTCCACTAGAATGAGCCCTTAGAATTAGACTCATGCGGGAGATTTGTCCATTGTTGTAATGAGCTTGCCATATCAGATTAACTCAAGGAATGTACCGATGATTAGAGAATTTATGTAGGTTTCCCATTAGAAAGCCTTATTTTGTAGTCTCGGGTGTATTATGAAGGGAATATTCCCTACAGGAAAATAATAAAAGGTTTATTATTGTCATATCCCAATAAGTTCTTCATAGTTTCATAATGTGCTATCACTGTATCAAGTGGAAAAATTGATACATGTGTGATATGAAACAAAAGTCCCTAGTAGCCTCTATTCATACTAGCTCGTTGGACAGCAGATGATCAAGGTTTCCTGATCATGGGTGTTAGTGCAGCTGACAACGAGGTCATATCATTGATGAATGATATGATGGACATTCCTCAAAGATTGCAACACGATCAAGTCACGAAGTTCATCGTTACAATAGTTAGAAACATAGTCTCCTTCTCCTTAGACCGTGAGATCATAGTAATCACTGTCACCCGAGGCTGCTTTGACTGCATCAAACATCACTCAGTGAAATGGTGATTATAAAGGTGTATGTTGGGTATCTGGAGGAACAGGTTGAGGCCTATGCATCAAGACCGGGATTTGTTCACCCTGTGACGGGTAAGATACGTTTAGCCCGACTTGGTGAGATTACATCCATAATGATGCAACATGTGACTAGGTCATGGGGATGTAATGTCGTGGTAACAAGTGAAACAGTACTTGTCGGTAACGAAATTGAACAAGGTATGGTGATACCTAACGATTGGATATCAGACAAGTAGTATCAAAGAAATGAAGGGAATTGGACCCGACGTTTATGGTTCAAACGACATCGCCATATAGAATGTACATGTATCATCATGGGCATCCCGATCCAGCTGTTGATCATTGATAGAGATCATGTATGTGCCATTCCCGAGCCATGAGGGGATCCACTTAAGGGCACGATGAGCTAGAGATATTCCATAAGTTGGAATTATAGTAGAGAAAGATAAATCCGGAATTTTCTCCTGAGAGAGATCCAAAGTTATTCGGGAAAAGAAAGGAAACCGGAAAAGTTCCAGTGAGAGGACCGGAATCGTTCCAGGAAGTTCCAAAAGTTGTTCGGAGGATATTGAAGGAGAATTGAAAGGTGTTTCCGATCAAATCAGATTTTGTAATATGTATTTAATATTAAATATATTATTAAAATCTGAATTGAAAAGGTATTCCACTAATGGGCCAAACTTCCTAGGGAAAAGGGCCCATGAGGGAAAACCAAGAGAGGGGAAGGGCCCATGCGGCTAGGGTTGCCCCCCTTGGCCGCCTTAGGGTTTCCTTGGTGGGGGGGGGTAAGGGTTCCTCCTTCCCCTATATAAAGGCCCCCTTGGAGGATGAGAGACACGATAGGATCCCATGAGTTGGGAGTTCTCCTCCTCCTATTCTATGCGCCTACTCTCCAATTTCTCTCTAGTTGTATCAACGCGTTGGCATAGTCGAGGACTAATGGCACAAGAGACGATGCACCTGCAGAACACTGTTGTGCTGCGGGGATTCCAAGCCGGAGATCTACTTCCACACTCCCGGAGGAATCGTGGATATGGAGGTCTGGTCGTACATCGTATGTGTATGAAGCCATGAGGAGCAACACTTGGATCACTTTGGATGTCGTGAGGCAGACTGCTACACGGTGATGTAGCAAGGGGTGACCTGCGAGGAGCTTCGTGACCTTGAGGTCAGCTATGAGAATGAATACTTCAACCACGTTCCCCTCGGAATGTTAACTGCTTTCGAACTATAAGGGTATGTATCTGAAACCTCTTGGCCGTTACTGCATTACTAATAGATAGATCTTGGGCATTAGGGCGATCCATCATAAGAATTTTTTGTTTTCTGCACCAGAACCCCAACAGTGGTATCAGAGCCAATCTATGTGTAGTAGTGTCGTACGGCTAGTACGAACATGTGTTGTGCGCACATTGATGCTATAGTTGTTACCCTCCCATGTGTACTTGTTTATATCGCGGTATTGTTTGATGAAGCGGCTCGGACGACCTTACACGAGACTAGTTCCACGCTCGACATACGGCTTATTCCGTATAAGTGGCTAGCGGGTGTCTGTCTCTCTTTAAATAGTTGATATAGCATTTACAACAGAGGGCCCCGAAAGGGGTGTAGTAGAGACAACTGTATCGATCCATGTTGTGGTTAGAAAGTTCGTAGATTAGAAACAGTTCTATTGCGAAAGCCCTAACAACCACGTAAAACTTGCAGTAAATAAAGTAGAGGCGTCTAACTTTATTTTACAGGAGGGGCATGTGATTTGATATGGTCATGGTCATTACAAAGGTAAAGTATTTTACTTTTATGTTACTAGGTTGTATAGTAATAGTCATCGTTCCGATGGACGACCTACTAGCGGCGTCGTGGACATGGCATCAAACCAGTGGCACGATGGAGATCATGCCGGAGCGGTCGATGGAGATCAAGGCGCAAGAAGGACCATATCATATCACAAATATACATGTGATGTTGATACCTGTTTTACATCTTATTGTGTGATAGTATTAGATACTCAACGGTAACATATTATATAAGATGATCCCTATTAATTCCAAGGATACTGTTCCCCTTGTGTGTTTGCACCACCAAGAAAGTTCTTCGATATGAGGCAGGTCATGACGATTGGATGTCAGACATACCTACGTTCACATATAGTGGGTGCAAGGGTTGTACTGCAATACACACAAGTTTGAATTGGCAAGCCTAGCATGTGTAGACATGTCCTCGGAACAAAAGAGATCGAAAGATCGAGCGTTAGTCACATCGATGATGTGATTGGCATTGGAGAATGTCTACCTTTGAAGCTATGTTGCCAGCTATGACAATCGGGGGTTGCATAGTGAATTGGGATCGTGTGATCGCTAAAATCGTCTAGGGGATGACTATTTTAGTGGGAGCTCAATTATGAATTGAACTTATATTATAAACTAAGTCTAGATGTCTATTTGCAAATATCTTAGTAGATCATGGCCTATCTCATTGAGGTCCTTTACGACCATGAGAAATTTCTTGCATGTATGGAACTTAGCACAAGGGTCCAACTTCATAGATTAATACCCACGCCTGAGGTATATCCTCGTAATAAGATGATCTTATCTTCCTGATACAATGACCATTAGGAGATAATCTGATGACTCCACAAGTTTGTGTTTTCTCCATAAATCATCCAAAGGGGGTCATTCTCCATTCGATGGAGAGTTGGACTACAATTTTGTATTTTGCAAAATTAGGCACATAAGGTATGAGCCATTGGATGAGTTTTCTTCCATAGTGTATGAAAACAGAATATTTGGAGAATCTGTAACATCCCAAAAATAATAAACTTGGATCATAAAACTCTAATCATCAAATTTAGGGTTAACAAAAACTTTGCTAAATAAAATTATGGAAGCATGCATATGTGTATGCATTTCATTTTGAATTCTTTTGAATCACCTTGTTTATGTGTTCCATTGCTTGTAAATGGATGCTTAGGTGAAATAAACATCATCTAAACATTTCCCAAACTTTTCCTAAAGACAAGTAAATCAAAACAAATAAAATAAGGGAATGGTCATTTTGACCAATTTAACTCCCATGCCTACTTTGGCTGTCTCAAACTTTCAGAACCTAACAGAAACTTTTCTGGATCTTTGCACCCCTTGAATGTACTCATAACAAAGTATCAAGGACCACTTTGTGATCATCCAGAAACTTTCAAATGCATAGTTTAAATGACAATTCAAAATTGAATCTTTATCATATGGGAAGATCCCACTTTTTCAAAAACCACTCAAACAAGCTCAACTTTCAAAACCCAAGCATCTGCAGACTCACCAGCACCAATCTAGCACATCCACCAAAAATCTTTTCAAAATTCAAAACTTGAATTCTTGCGGCCATTTCATAAAACACTTGGTAGACACAAATCAAACAAAATCCAAACACTATTGTGAGTAGTGATTGAAGCCTAACTTGTTCCCTCTTTGGCTCACAACCATCTGAGTAGATCATCTAGCAAGTTAAACCAAGCACTAGCCTCACTGTAAGCTTGGCATTGCCATCAATGGTGAATAGCCGAGCACACCCTTGTCACCCCCATGTCGACAGCAAGCTAGGAGGAGAAACAAGCCTAGCCAGCATGTCTGGGAGGCAGCCCACCGTCCACCGCCACCTCGCCCAGCGCCGAACCTGCCACCATCGATCACACGACGGATCGCGCCCAGCTCGCCATGACCATGCCGAGCATGCGCCAGAGCGCCACCCTCGACCGAAGCCCACAGACTGCGCGCCGCCCTTGCCGCGTGCATACACGATCACCACCGACCCAGGAGACCGCCAGACATCCCCGTTCGCCGCCCCGTGACACACAGCCACCGCTCGCCGTCGAAGACGCCGCCTCTGCCGCGCAGAGCGTCGCGTGTTCCAGACCAAACCGCACCGCTCCTACAAGTGCATTAAAGCCGTAGAGCATCACCAGGAGACCACCAAGCGATCGCCACCGCCGGCCATGCCTCTAGCAGCCAGTAGCCATGTCGCCACCGTCGCCCGCCCATGCCGTTCGGTCTCACCATCGAGACTATAAATAGAGGACTCCTCCGCTCGAATTCTTCACACCATTCCACTCCTCTCTCACCCAGAACCACCCCACATCAGTCCTGGAGCAAGGCGAGCAGCGCATCGCCGGAATTTCACCGGAGCCCGCCGCCTCTAGAGAAGAAGGGCACCAGCGATTTCGTCCACCCCAGGAGCTGCCGCGACCACCCCTGAGTTCGCCGTCATCGACTTCGTCGTTCGCCCGCCTCGCCAACCCTCGCCAGCACCCCAGTGAGCCCCCAGCAACCCCCACTGGCCGCGCTAGGTTTCTATCTCGCCGGCGTTGCTCAACGTCGACGATGACTTCCAGCCGTTGGATTAGAACCAGATCGAACGACCCACATCGCCCCATACCGCTTTGCACCCCCTGTCTCACTGACGAGTGGGGATAGCCACTTAAGCAGCCCGTGGAAGCGCTATGCTTAGCAGGCCGGCCCGTTAACTTTTCCCGCGCAGCCCAGTTATTCAAATTAAACCTTTTCCATTTTATTTCAAACACACTTCTGTACCCAGTTTCAAAAATCAACCCAGATCGATTCAGTGCACCAAATTGAATGAAACTAATTTTGTTAGAAAGATATGGAAATGCTGAATCCAAGCCCGTTGGATTCAAGTCATTTGGATCTATAGATCACCCATGGTAAAAATAACAAGGCAGAAGCTTTTCTGCATTCAAACACTTTTCAAATTTAAACCATAATAGCTTTTGTGTTGATTCCAACTCTCAAAAATCACATTTAACCATACCTTTCAGAATATATAAAAATATATAGGTTTACTTATAGAAATAGTGTTCAAGTAATAAAAGAATGACACATAGGCATTTCTAGCCACTTTAATTAATTAAAATAAAAGGGTAAAACCTTATTAAATTGTGACACCACTTTAAATCATATTCCCATGGACTAAAATATGTGGTGATGACATGTGTCAACATGATCCCATGTTTGGTTTGGAGAATATTAAATCTTAAGTAGTTTTTCAATGAGTAGAAATTACTTTTCTAAAAATAGAAGGAATTAAACCAAGCCTTAACCTTGTAATGTTAGAGATGATGCTAGATCATCTATAGGACCCTTTTGTGTGATGATTGCAAGTATTTAAGTATTGTTTGGTGATTGCGTACCTCGTATTTATTTATAGACGCTAGTATCGACCAAGGATATGAGGAGGAAGAAGGATTCTACGAAGAAGAAGCCGAGGAAAACTTCAACCACTGCTCTGCTCAAGGCAAGCTTTATTAACTAAGTGGACCAATGCAAGCTAACCCTTGCATGATACCCTACTGATACCACAAACCACTACTGGTTACTATGCCCACTATATGCCTTAAGCATATGTGATCATAACCACTTGATAAACCAATCCTAGTTTTACTTACAAGCTTTCTATTTTATTTCTTTATCAAAGCTTACTTAGAGTTTACTTAAGTGACTTGTAGATTCTAGAAAGATATGTGAAGGTTGCATAAAGAGCATAAAATTTGGCCTAAGTTAGAAACCTTGACATCAGCCTGAGACATGAGGTTGTACTTAGTTGAAACTCCACTAGTTACCACCCCTCATTAGTACTACCCCCACCTATAGATGCTAGTGCTAAGCATAAAACTTGATCAACTTTTAGATGGGAATACTTGGTGGAAAAATGGTTATGAAAACCTTGGAATGATGGATCATTCTATTGAAATGTTTTGAACATGTGTTTCCAAACACTTGAGAATTTTGGTGATAAAAATGTTGAGGCATGAGCCTTAACCCTTTATAAAACTGATGGTTGTCTGGATGCGATACCATTCGAATTTTATCGTACAACCACAATACCCGAAGATTGGGTAGGGCTTGACTGGAAACTTATATACCTTAGTATTAGTTCCCTCACGGCCAAGGTCTGAGCTGAGGCTACCTTGTGAAGATTGTCCACCTGTGCAGTACCCAAGATGACAGTTGGTCATGGTTGGGAGGCCAAACTCACAGGAGAGGTACTTATACTAGGGCATGTAATTGAAAGGTTAGGATTGATTATCCGCATACTGAGTATGGTGAGTTCAGGATTTCTTCCTGACGGATGTATCGAATGTCGTGGTGAAAGTGTACAATCTCTGCAGAGTGTCAAACTATTCGAATAGCCGCGTCCGCGGTTATGGACAGTTGGAGTGGCCATACTATTCCCCATCCGACTTTTCAAAATGACTTGTGAAATGAATTGAGACTTTGACTTGACCACAACAGAGTTATGACATGAGTTACAAGATCCCACTTAGGAGTTATAAAATTTATGACTAGCTTTGGAACTTAGTAGAGATAAATCTGGCTTTTGCAAAACAACCCTAGAGCCTAGTGTCCTTTTATCCAAAAACCCCTTTACCTATTAGTACTAGTTCGCGAGTACTTAAAGAGTACTCATGGCTTTGTCCCTGGCTATTCCCATGGCCAGACTATGAAGAGGAGTACCTGGAGGATGGACCCCAGGAAGGTTACGACAACTAGGATCATCTCCCATCGTCAGCATTTCCTGTGACCCCGAAGATGGAGCTTCGCCTATGCTACCGTTATTATTACGTATTCCGCTGCTTGAAGTTGTATTAAGAACTGGATCATGAGATCCCTATTTGTGTAAGAACTTATGTACCGTTTGTAATGGATGATGTACTATGGTATCCAATTCTGTTATGTCTCGCAAAAATGGTAATCCTGGTATTGCGATGTATGGCATAATAGGCATCTAGGATTAAAAATTCCGGGTGTTGACAAGTTGGTATCAGAGCCATCCTGACCATAGGAGACCCTAGTTAGACTGGACGTTTGAATAAAAAACTTAGTTTCAAAAACAAAGAAAAAAAATATTTACAAAAACTTATTCTCATTCTTCTCCCTTTGATTCTTTCATAAAAATTCATGTTCCTCAAAAACCCTTGCAAAATACCTAAAATTTTGACACACTTGATCACTCTGCTAACCTACTCATCCTCTATTCTTCTAGATGGACGTGAAGTACAGCAAGTTTTATCAGTTGGGGAATGGAGGAGACCTTATCTTTGAGAGGGATTTGGACCAGCTTTCGGAACTTCTGGAGCATCCGCACCCCGAGTTCTTCGGAGCTCAGCTCAATGATCAAGGAGGAGAAGACCTGCAGTGGCTAATTGTTGCAAGTCTCAGAGGAAAGATTGAACCTCCCACTGCGGAAGGAATTCAGTTTACCTTAAGAGAGAACAACTGGCTCGATGGACTTGCCAGGGCTATGCAGGAAGCTCTTTCCCGTCTGTGTGGGCAGAGCATCAATCAGATCAAGGGTACTCTCTTTGAGTTTTTCCCAAGGCGTGATGCAAATGGACAACCCCTGGAAGCCCCATACAACCCTGAACTAAAGACTCAATTGGACCACCTTAGCTTCATGATGTACGATCGTCAGCAAGAGTTGGACAACTGTCGTGACTACTGCAACCACAAGTCTGCCATCATCAAGACGAAGGATCAAACCATCACCATGCTAGCAAAGGATCGCAAGTCTCGCCGCCATCAGCTCGACAAGAAGGAGCGCATCATTGCCCGTCTTCGCCACCGCATCTCATCTTTGGAGGAGACCATCCATGAGAGAGACATGCAGTTGGAGGAAAGGGAGAATGCCGGAGAGGATCTTCGTGGAGACCCTTACTCCTATCTCAGTGATGATGATGATTTTCTGGAGGATCAGGCTATGGATTTCTTCACTGATGAGGATGATTTCGCCTCCATCGATGATGATGAGGATGTTGAGGCCATAGATTCTAAGGAGTAGTAGCACTTGAGCACTAGCGTAGTGAGTAGTATTCAGTCCCACTGTATCGTAGTTCTCAGAATGGTTCTTAAAACCATCTGTTTTTCTTTGTTGTGGTGTGTGTTGTACTGTGTTCTATGAATTAATGAATGAAAAGACAAGTTGCTAGAAAACCTGAGTCAAACCTTAAAAAAATTTCAAAGACCCAAAACTTTAGAAATTTCCCTCTTTTCTCATGATCTATCTCAATCCTCAGATGCCACGTGGAGGAAGTGGTTCAGCCCTGGAACCGATGTTGCAGATTCTGCAAATGTTGACTTCTGACCGTGAAGCTGAAAGAGCGGAACGTCAAGCCAACCTAGCCACCCTTCAGCAGATAGCACAGCTAGCCCACAACAACCAAGGCCATGGAAATCAGGACAACCATGGATCTAATCTCAAGAATTTCCACAATACCAACCCACCTATTTTCACTAAGTCCGAAGAGCCCCTAGACGCCAATGATTGGCTGCAAACCATGGAGAATAACCTAGAAGTCGTCGGAGTGGAAGCCGACGAGAAAGTTCTGTTCGCCACCCACTATCTAGCCGGAGATGCCAAGGCATGGTGGAACAGTGTTCGCGCAATGACCGGAGGCCAGATGATGACCTGGGAGGAATTCAAGGTCAAGTTTAGCAGAACCCATGTGCCACCAGGTTTGATCAAGAGGATGAGAGATGAGTTCAGAGAACTGAAGCAAGGAAGGATGACTGTAGTGGAATACCGTGACAAATTTTTGTCATTAGCTAGGTATGCCCTGGACGAGATAGACACCGAAGCCAAGAAGAAAGAAAGATTCATGAATGGTCTGCATGATGAAATGCAGACAGTGTTAGTCAATATCCCCTTTGCTGATATTGAAGCCCTTGTGGACTCAGTTATCCAGATGGAAGGAAAGATCAACCAAGCCAATGAGAACCTCAAGCGTCGCATGATGCATCAACCAGGAACCCATCAGACCCCAAAGTATCGCCCAACCCATCTCCAGGATTTGCCCCAAGAACCAACAGACCCCGATGAACCGTCCGACCTATCCCAACCGTGGAAACCCTAGACCCGGAGGAAATCACAACAACCCCGGCAACTCTAGCAATTTCAATCGTGCCCCACCCAAGTTCAACAACAACAATGCTACCGCCAACACAAACACTGCCCCTAGGACTGGAAGCAATGTTGTGTCTGTAGCAGCAAAGGACAAGTCGCAAGTGACTTGTTATGACTGTGGAAATAAAGGCCACTATTCCAACGAGTGCCCCAACAAGAAGAATGCTACAGCTCCCAATGCCAATGTCCCAGCTCAGCAGCATCATCGTGTTCAGCCAGGAAGAAGATTTGCCCCAGGGAATTCACTCAACCGCAATGGCCGTCTTTTTCTCATGCATGATGAAGAAGCTCAGGAAGCGCCAGACGTCGTGCTGGGTATGTTTTCTGTTAATTCAGTACTTGCAAGAGTGTTGTTTGATTCTGGTGCATCACATTCATTTGTCACCGAAGAATTTGCATGCACTAGTAAGATTCAACCAACAAAACTGAAGCATGTAATGATTGTTCAAATTCCTGGATCAACTACTAAGGCTAGGCAAATTTGCAAAGCCGTCCCTATCCGAATCCATGGCATAGATTTTTATGCAAATCTGATAGTACTCGGAACTAAAGGTTTGGAAGTAGTACTAGGAATGGATTGGATGTCCAAACATAAAGGATTGATTGACTGTGCCAAGAAAGCCATAACCATGACCAGTACTGCCGGAATATCAGTAGAGCATATATCTGAAACCTTACCTTGCCAATTCAAATGCAACAAGAGTATAACCCAACCTACCATTGACCAAATCCGGATAGTCTGTGAATACCCCGATGTATTTCCAAATGTTTTGCCCGGTATGACCCCAGATCGGGATATCGAGTTTATCATCGAACTAATCCCCGGAACTGGACCCATAGCCTAGAGACCATATAGTATGAACCCGTCATAGCTAGCAGAACTGAAGAAGCAACTGGATTCCATGTTGGAAATTGGATTGATTCAACCAAGTGCATCACCTTGGAGATCACCTGTCTTGTTTGTGGACAAGAAGGATGGAGGTAACCGTTTGTGTACGGATTATCGGAAGTTGAATGATGTCACCATCAAGAACAAGTACCCCTTGCCCAAGATAGAAGATTTGTTTGATCGGTTGACGGTGCCAAAGAGTGTTTTCTAAGATTGATCTTAGAACCGGCTATCATCAACTCAAGATTCGTGCGAGGATATTCCAAAGACGCCTTTACCACGGATCAGATTATGCAGTATACAACCATGTCTTTTGGACTAACCAATGCCCCTGCTTATTTCATGAATCTCATGAATAAGATTTTTATGGACTTCCTGGATAAGTTTGTCGTTTTTTTCATCGATGACATTCTGATTTATTACAAATCAGAAGAAGAACATGAGCTACACCTAAGGACCATTCTTGGAACCCTTAGAGAGCATCCGTTGTATGCCAAGTTTAGCAAATGTGAATTCTGGTTACAGGAGGTAGGATTCCTCGGTCACATTGTATCAGCCGGAGGAATTGCCGTTGACCCTGCCAAAGTGAAAGATGTAGAAGATTGGCAAGCCCCAACCACTCAAACCCAAGTTCGTGCATTTCTCGGATTGGCGGGATATTACCGCAAATTCGTAGAAGGATTCTCTAGTATCGCCAGACCCATGACCCAATTGCTGAAGAAGGACAAGAAGTTTGAATGGACCGAAAAATGTGAAGCGAGTTTTCAAGAACTCAAGAGGAGATTGATTTCAGCCTCAATCTTGATCATGCCAGATATCACGAAGCCTTTCGATGTGTATTGTGACGCATCCAAGATCGGTCTCGGATGTGTGCTAATGCAAGAAGGCAAAGTTATATCTTATCTATCTCGACAACTAAAGCAGCATGAGAAAAATTACCCAACCCATGACCTCGAACTCGCAGCCATAGTTCTAGCCCTGAAAACATGGAGACATTACCTGATGGGAAACCATTGTGATATCTATACGGATCACAAGAGCCTAAAGTATATATTCACTCAGAAGGAGCTGAATATGAGGTAGAGAAGATGGATTGAGCTAATCAAGGATTACGACCTGGACATTCACTATCACCCTGGTAAAGCCAACGTGGTAGCCGATGCCCTTAGCCGATTACCGTGCTGCTTGAACTCCATGATTTTGAAGGAGCAACCAAGTTTGCACAAAGAGATGGAAGATTTTCGAATGGAATTAGTGAGTGAAGGATTTTTGGCTAGTATAGAACTTCAGCCCACTTTGATCAGTCAGATTAAAGAGGCGCAGAAGGAAAATGCTAGTATTGAAGGAATCAGGCGTCGTATCGGTATAGGCAAAGTACCTGGATTCACCGAGGACGAAGAAGGAGTTTTGTGGTACAAAGGACGCCTTTGTGTACCAGCAGATTCTGAGTTGAAAGAAGTTATCTTGAAGGAGGCTCACGATACTCTTTATTCTATCCATCCCGGAGGAACTAAGATGTATCAAGATTTGAAAGAGCAATTTTGGTGGCATAAGATGAAGAGAGAAATCGGAAGCTATATCGCCAAGTGTGATATTTGTCAGCGAGTCAAGGCAGGACATCAAAGACCCGCTGGATCGTTGCAAACCTTGCAGATTTTGGAATGGAAATGGGATTCTGTAGGAATGGACTTTATCACTGGACTGCCTACTTCTGGTAGGGGAAATGACTCTATCTGGGTCATAGTGGACAGATTGTCCAAAGTCTCCCATTTCTTGCCCGTCAAGACCACATATCAGAGTTCGAAGCTAGCAGAGTTGTACATCGCTAGAATAGTTAGTTTGCATGGAGTCCCCAAGAACATTGTATCAGATCGAGGAACTCAGTTTACCTCGAGATTCTAGAAGAAAGTCCAAGAAGGTTTAGGAACCCGCTTAGATTTCAGTACCACCTATCACCCTCAGACCGATGGACAAATGGAGCGAGTAAATCAAATACTCGAAGATATGCTGAGAGCATGCGTGTTAGAATATGGATCCAAGTGGGAAGACTGTCTGCCTTTCACAGAATTTTCATACAACAACAGTTATCAAGCTAGTTTGCCAATGGCCCCATTTGAATTCATGTATGGAAGAAAGTGTCGCACCCCTTTGAACTGGTCGGAAGTAGGAGAGAGTCAGATTTTTGGACCCGACATCCTGCGAGAAGCAGAAGAGAAGGTTCACAAGATTCATGAGCACCTCAAGACCACCCAATCCCGACAAAAGAGTTACGCCGACAAGAGACGTAGAGACCTCGCCTTCAACATAGGAGATTTTGTTTATCTGAAAGTGTTGCCATTGAAGGGAATGCAGCGTTTCCAACTCAAAGGAAAGTTAGCCCCTAGATATATCAGACCTTTCAAGATTCTGAACCGTCGAGGAGAAGTATCGTATCAATTGGAACTACCCGAAGAGATGTCCGCAGTGCACAATGTGTTCCATATCTCGTTACTTCGCAAGTGTCTTGAAGTCCCCGAGAAGACCGAAGTGTTCAAAAATATCGATCACCGGACCATAGATATCAACGATTACCTGACCTATCCTGAAGTACCCATCCGTATTTTGGAAGAAGCTTTTCGAACTACCCGAACCCGAAGCATCAAGTTTCTCAAGATTCAGTGGAGCAACCACACAGAAGAGGAAGCTACCTGGGAACGCGAAGACCACATCAGGACGGAGTTTCCCGATCTCTTCAAATCCTAGGTAATCTTTTCGTCCTTTTTCAAATCTCAGGACAAGATTTTGTTTAAGGGGGGAAGGTTTGTAACATCCCAAAAATACTAAACTTGGATCATCAAACTATAATCATCAAATTTAGGGTTAACAAAAACTTTGCTAAATAAAATTATGGAAGCATGCATATGTGTATGCATTTCATTTTGAATTCTTTTGAATCACCTTGTTTATGTGTTCCATTGCTTGTAAATGGATGCTTAGGTGAAATAAACATCATCTAAACATTTCCCAAACTTTTCCTAAAGACAAGTAAATCAAAACAAATAAAATAAGGGAATGGTCATTTTGACCAATTTAACTCCCATGCCTACTTTGGTTGTCTCAAACTTTCAGAACCTAACAGAAACTTTTCTGGATCTTTGACCCCTTGAATGTACTCATAACAAAGTATCAAGGACCACTTTGTGATCATCCAGAAACTTTCAAATGCATAGTTTAAATGACAATTCAAAATTGAATCTTTATCATATGGGAAGATCCCACTTTTTCAAAAACCACTCAAACAAGCTCAACTTTCAAAACCCAAGCATCTGTAGACTCACCAGCACCAATCTAGCACACCCACCAAAAATCTTTTCAAAATTCAAAACTTGAATTCTTGTGGCCATTTCATCAAACACTTGGCAGACACAAACAAAATCCAAACACTATTGTGAGTAGTGATTGAAGCCTAACTTGTTCCCTCTTTGGCTCACAACCATCTGAGTAGATCATCTAGCAAGTTAAACCAAGCACTAGCCTCACTGTAAGCTTGGCATTGCCATCAATGGTGAATAGCCGAGCACACCCTTGTCACCCCCATGTCGACAGCAAGCTAGGAGGAGAAACAAGCCTAGCCAGACATGTGGAGGCAGCCCACCGTCCCACCGCCACATCCAACCTGCCAGCCTTTGGACCACACGCAGACCGCGCCCAAATGGCTGACCATGCCGAGCATGCGCCAGAGCGCCACCCTCGACCGAAGCCCACAGACTACGCGCCGCCCTCGCCATGTGCATACACGATCACCACCGACCCAGGAGACCGCCAGACATCTCCGTTCGCTGCCCCGTGACACACAGCCACCGCTCGCCGTCGAAGACGCCGCCTCTGCCGTGCAGAGCATCGTGTGTTCCAGACCAAACCGCACCGCCCCTACAAGCGCATTAAAGCCGTAGAGCATCG
The DNA here is from genome assembly GCA_023614405.1 of Avena insularis. Taxonomy (NCBI): domain Eukaryota; kingdom Viridiplantae; phylum Streptophyta; class Magnoliopsida; order Poales; family Poaceae; genus Avena; species Avena insularis. Next base: position 49,731,619 of record CM042687.1, on the reverse strand, counting down.
CCAGGAGACCACCAAGCGATCGCCACCGCCGGCCATGCCTCTAGCAGCCCATAGCGCCACCGCCTTGTCGCCCATGCCGTTCGGTCTCACCGTCGAGACTATAAATAGAGGACTCCCCGCCGAATTCTTCACACCATTCCACTCCTCTCTCACCCAGAACCACCCACATCAGTCTCGAGCAAGGCGGCAACATCGCCGAATTTCACCGGAGCCCGCCGCCTCTAGAGAAGAAGGGCGCCAGCGATTTCGTCCACCCCAGGAGCTGCCGCGACCACCCCTGAGTTCGCCGTCGTCGACTTCGTCGTTCACCCGCCTCGCCGACCCTCGCCAGCACCCCGGTGAGCCCCAGAACCCCCCTGGCGTGCTAGGTTTACTCTCGGCGTTGCTCAACGTCGATGATGACTCCCGTTGGATTAGAACCAGATCGAGCGACCCACATCGCCCCCATACCGCCGCCCTGTCACTGATGAGTGGGGATAGCCACTTAAGCAGCCCGTGGAAGCGCTATGCTTAGCAGGCCGGCCCGTTAACTTTTCCCGCGCAGCCCAGTTATTCAAATTAAACCTTTTCCATTTTATTTCAAACACACTTCTGTACCCAGTTTCAAAAATCAACCCAGATTGATTCAGTGCACCAAATTGAATGAAACTAATTTTGTTAGAAAGATATGGAAATGCTGAATCCAAGCACGTTGGATTCAAGTCATTTGGATCTATAGATCACCCATGGTAAAAATAACAAGGCAGAAGCGTTTCTGCATTCAAACCTTTTTCAAATTTAAACCATAATAGCTTTTGTGTTGATTCCAACTCTCAAAAATCACATTTAACCATACCTTTTAGAATATATAAAAATATATAGGTTTACTTATAGAAATAGTGTTCAAGTAATAAAAGAATGACACATAGGCATTTCTAGCCACTTTAATTAATTAAAATAAAAGCGTAAAACCTTATTAAATTGTGACACCACTTTAAATCATATTCCCATGGACTAAAATATGTGGTGATGACATGTGTCAACATGATCCCATGTTTGGTTTGGAGAATATTAAATCTTAAGTAGTTTTTCAATGAGTAGAAATTACTTTTCTAAAAATAGAAGGAATTAAACCAAGCCTTAACCTTGTAATGTTAGAGATGATGCTAGATCATCTATAGGACCCTTTTGTGTGATGATTGCAAGTATTTAAGTATTGTTTGGTGATTGCGTACCTCGTATTTATTTATAGACGCTAGTATCGACCAAGGATATGAGGAGGAAGAAGGATTCTACGAAGAAGAAGCCGAGGAAAACTTCAACCACTGCTCTGCTCAAGGCAAGCTTTATTAACTAAGTGGACCAATGCAAGCTAACCCTTGCATGATACCCTACTGATACCACAAACCACTACTGGTTACTATGCCCACTATATGCCTTAAGCATATGTGATCATAACCACTTGATAAACCAATCCTAGTTTTACTTACAAGCTTTCTATTTTATTTCTTTATCAAAGCTTACTTAGAGTTTACTTAAGTGACTTGTAGATTCTAGAAAGATATGTGAAGGTTGCATAAAGAGCATAAAATTTGGCCTAAGTTAGAAACCTTGACATCAGCCTGAGACATGAGGTTGTACTTAGTTGAAACTCCACTAGTTACCACCCCTCATTAGTACTACCCCCACCTATAGATGCTAGTGCTAAGCATAAAACTTGATCAACTTTTAGATGGGAATACTTGGTGGAAAAATGGTTATGAAAACCTTGGAATGATGGATCATTCTATTGAAATGTTTTGGACATGTGTTTCCAAACACTTGAGAATTTTGGTGATAAAAATGTTGAGGCATGAGCCTTAACCCTTTATAAAACTGATGGTTGTCTGGATGCGATACCATTCGAATTTTATCGTACAACCACAATACCCGAAGATTGGGTAGGGCTTGACTGGAAACTTATATACCTTAGTATTAGTTCCCTCACGGCCAAGGTCTGAGCTGAGGCTACCTTGTGAAGATTGTCCACCTGTGCAGTACCCAAGATGACAGTTGGTCATGGTTGGGAGGCCAAACTCACAGGAGAGGTACTTATACTAGGGCATGTAATTGAAAGGTTAGGATTGATTATCCGCATACTGAGTATGGTGAGTTCAGGATTTCTTCCTGACGGATGTATCGAATGTCGTGGCAAAAGTGTACAATCTCTGCAGAGTGTCAAACTATTCGAATAGCCGCGTCCGCGGTTATGGACAGTTGGAGTGGCCATACTATTCCCCCGTAAGACTTTTCAAAATGACTTGTGAAATGAATTGAGACTTTGACTTGACCACAACAGAGTTATGACATGAGTTACAAGATTCCACTTAGGAGTTATAAAATTTATGACTAGCTTTGGAACTTAGTAGAGATAAATCTGGCTTTTGCAAAACAACCCTAGAGCCTAGTGTCCTTTTATCCAAAAACCCCTTTACCTATTAGTACTAGTTCGCGAGTACTTAAAGAGTACTCATGGCTTTGTCCCTGGCTATTCCCATGGCCAGACTATGAAGAGGAGTACCTGGAGGATGGACCCCAGGAAGGTTACGACAACTAGGATCATCTCCCATCGTCAGCATTTCCTGTGACCACGAAGATGGAGCTTCGCCTACGCTACCGTTATTATTACGTATTCCGCTGCTTGAAGTTGTATTAAGAACTGGATCATGAGATCCCTATTTGTGTAAGAACTTATGTACCGTTTGTAATGGATGATGTACTATGGTATCCAATTCTGTTATGTCTCGCAAAAATGGTAATCCTGGTATTGTGATGTATGGCATAACAGGCATCTAGGATTAAAAATTCCGGGTGTTGACAAGTTGGTATCAGAGCCATCCTGACCATAGGAGACCCTAGTTAGACTGGACGTTTGAATCAAAAACTTAGTTTCAAAAACAAAGAAAACAAATATTTACAAAAACTTATTCTCATTCTTCTCCCTTTGATTCTTTCATAAAAATTCATGTTCCTCAAAAACCCTTGCAAAATACCTAAAATTTTGACACACTTGATCACTCTGCTAACCTACTCATCCTCTATTCTTCTAGATGGACGTGAAGTACAACAAGTTTTATCAGTTGGGGAATGGAGGAGACCTTATCTTTGAGAGGGATTTGGACCAGCTTTCGGAACTTCTGGAGCGTCCGCACCCCGAGTTCTTCGGAGCTCAGCTCAATGATCAAGGAAGAGAAGACCTGCATTGGCTAATTGTTGCAAGTCTCAGAGGAAAGATTGAACCTCCCACTGCGAAAGGAATTCAGTTTACCTTAAGAGAGAACAACTGGCTTGGTGGACTTGCCAGGGCTATGCAGGAAGCTCTTTCCCGTCTGTGTGGGCGGAGCATCAATCAGATCAAGGGTACTCGCTTTGAGTTTTGCCCAAGGCGTGATGCAAATGGACAACCCCTGGAAGCCCCATACCACCCTGAACTAAAGACTCAATTGGACCACCTTAGCTTCATGATGTACGATTGTCAGCAAGAGTTGGACAACTGTCGTGACTACTGCAACCACAAGTATGCCATCATCAAGACGAAGGATCAAACCATCACCATGCTAGCAAAGGATCGCAAGTCTCGCTGCCGTAAGCTCGACAAGAAGGAGCGCGTCATTGCCCGTCTTCGCCACCGCATCTCATCTTTGGAGGAGACCATCCACGAGAGAGACATGCAGTTGGAGGAAAGGGAGAATGCCGGAGAAAATCTTCGTGGAGACCCTTACTCCTATCTCAGTGAGACATAAGGTATGAGCCATTGGATGAGTTTTCTTCCATAGTGTAGTCTGCGAGTACTTAAAGAGTACTCATGGCTTTGTCCCTGGCTATTCCCATGGCCAGACTATGAAGAGGAGTACCTGGAGGATGGACCCCAGGAAGGTTACGACAACTAGGATCATCTCCCATCGTCACCATTGTCGACCTCAAGATGGAGCTTTGCCCACGCTACCTATTATTACGTGATTCGCCGCTTGAAGTTGTATTAAGAACTGGATCATGAGATCCCTATTTGTGTAAGAACTTATGTACCGTTTGTAATGGATGATGTACTATGGTATCCAATTCTGTTATGTCTCGCAAAAATGGTAATCCTGGGATTGCGATGTATGGCATAACAGGCATCTGGGATTAAAAATTCTGGGTGTTGACAGAATCGCTTAGCAATCTTGCATTAGTGTGAGAACTCTTATAAGGGCTTCATTGTAATGGAGATCATGGATGGAAAGGGTATATTGTTGGAGATATGCCCTAGAGGCAATAATAAAAGTGGTTATTGTTATATCTTTGTGTTTATGATAAATGTTTACATTCATGTTATAATAGTATTAACCGGAATCATTAATACTTGTGTGATTTGTAAACTAAATTAGAGTCCCTAGTAAAGCCTCTTTATAATACTAGCTTGTTGGTTAATGCATGATCGTGGTTTCTCGATCATGAACATTGAGATGTTATTAACAACAAGATCATATCATTAGGAGAATGGTGTGATGGACATACTCCTATAGATAAGCGTAGCATAAAGATCAAGTCATTTCAATAGTTCGTTTGATATAAGCTTTCTGATACATAGTAACCTAATTCCTTTGACCATGAGATCATGCTAATCACCATCACCGGAAGGATGCTTCAATGACATCAAACACCACACCGTAACTGGGTGGCTATAAAGGTGGCATTGAGTGTTCGGAAAGTATGTGTTGAGGCACATGGATCAAGAGTGGGATTTTTCCATCCATATGACAGATAGATATACTCTGGGACCTCTCGGTGGAATGCCATCCAATTAGCTTGCAAGCATGTGACTGGCTCACAAGGGATCACATATCACAGGAACAAGAAAAGAGTACTTATCGGTAACGAGGTTGAACAAGGTATGTAGAGATACCAACGATCAATCCTCGGATAAGTAAACTATCGCGAGACAAAGGGAAATTGGTATCGTATGTAAGTGGTTCATTGGATCGTAAAGTAATCGTAGAAATATGTGGGAACCATATGAATTTCCAGATTCCTCTATTGATTATTGATCGGAGAAGTGTCTCGGTCATGTCCGCATAATTCACGAACCGTAGGGAGACACACTTAAGGATTCGATGTTGTTTAGTAGATATATGTTAGTAGGGAAACCTAATGATGTTCGGAGTCTCGGATGGGATCCAGGATATCACGAGGAGATCCGAAATGATCCGGAGAATAAGATTCATATAAGGAAAGTCTGATTCCAGAGTTCAGGAATGATTTCGATGTTTTCATCGGAGAGGTTCTAGAAGGTTCACCGGACCGGAAGGGGAATGGTCCATGAATGTGTCATGGGTAAGTGGAATGATTGGATCATGTCCTAGGTCACTTGGTTGGGCATTTGCGAGAGAGAATTAAAGCTCTAAATTGAAAGTCAAAAGGGAGGTTTGAAAAGTCAAACTGGAACAATAGTTTCCTAGTGGAAGAAGGAAAGAGTCCTTCATTCTATCCAACTTGGGTTTGGGTATGGATTCAAACTCCCCTCTCCCAAGGCTTCCCCCCACTCATAAATAGAGGGGGAGGGATGCCCCAAAGACCAAAACACCGAGACCTCCCCACCGTGTGTCATCGCCGCCGCGCCGCCGCTGACACCACCTCCTCCTCTCCGGCCTTCTAAACATAGATCGCCGGAAAACCCTAGATCCACCATAACTTGCACCGGCTTAGGCGAAGACCTGAGGGATCTTCCCTCTACTTCCGACACCACGCCGTTATGCTGCCTGCTGGAACAAGGGAGAGGAAGGTCTTCATCGAGTACCGAACGTGTGACCTACTGCGGAAGCACTGCCGGAACACAGCGCCGGAAGGATCGTCTACACGATCTTGAGATCGGCAAGTGTACGGCTACATCACCCACGAGAATCTTCTCTCGTTAACCACTTTGGAATCTTTGAGGGTGAGTACTCCAATCGACTCTTTGCTACAATCTAGTAGATAGATCTTGGCTTGTTTGTGTGCATGCGGTAGAATTTTTTTGTTTTGCATGCTACAAACCCCTATAGTGGTATCATTGTCGTGTCTATATGTAGATATGTTGCACGAGTAGAACACAATGTTCATTGTGGGCATTGATGTTTTTGTTGTCGATTGCTTTTTGTGTACTTTGCATCTTGCGGGATCGTGGGATGAAGCAGCCCGGGCTAACCTTACATGACATCATTCATGAGACTTGCTCCATGCTTGACATGCAACTTGTATTGCATAAGTGGCTTTGCGGGTGCCTGTTTCTCCCAACATAGTGAAGATTCAATTTACAATGGGTAATTGACAATACTAGTATAAACGTTGTGGTTCTTGTTCGTAAGTTAGAACGACACTTATTGAAAGCCCCAAACCACGTAAAACATGCAAAGAAAATTAGAGGCGTCTAACTTTGTTTTGCAGGGGTGTGCTGTGATGTGATATGGCCATGATTGTGATTACATATGATGTATGCAATGTTCCTTATTGTAAGTTGGCAACCGGCAGGAGCCATATGGTTGTCTTTTAATTCCGTTAAGACCCGCGTGTCTATTATTCAAAGTAGTTGTAATAGTTGATGCTGGTGGACGACAATCATGAAGCGGCGCCATTGACCTTGACGCCATGCCGGTGATGATGGAGATCATGTTCGTGCTTGAAGATGGAGATCGGAAGCACAAGAAGAAAGGCCATATCATATCACATATTAAGAATTGCATGTGATGTTAATCCTTTTATGCATCTTGTATTGCTTAGTTCACGGCGGTAGCATTATAAGATGATCCCTCTAGCACAAAAATTTCAAGTTATAAAGTGTTCATCCTTAGTTACACCGTTGCTAAAGCTCGTTGTTTCGAAGCACCACGTGATGATCGGGTGTGTTAGATTCTACGAGTGTATACAACGGGAGCAAGCCAGATTTGCTCATGTGGAAGCTAAGGTTTGATCTTGACGAGCCTAGCATGTACAGACATGGTCTCGAAACACGGATCACCGAAAGGTAAAGCATGAGTCATATAGTAGATATGATGAACATGTTGATTGTTCGCCAATGAGTGTGTGGCCCAATGAGTGTAGCATCGCGCGATGGTTATCTTTATGTTCTTACCTTCACGGATGACTTGAGTAGATATGGGTATATCATTTTCATGAAACATAAGTCTGAAACTTTCGAGAAGTTTAAGGAATTTCAAAATGAGGTAGAGAATCAACGTAACAAGAAGATTAAATTTCTACGATCTGATCATGGAGGTGAATATTTAAGTTACGAGTTTGGCGAGCATTTGAAGAAATGCGGAATACTTTCACAATTGACACCGCCGGGAAGACCACAACGTAATGGTGTGTCCGAACGTCGTAATCGAACTCTCTTAGATATGGTTCATTCTATGATGTCACTTACAGATTTACCGCTATCATTTTGGGGTTATGCATTAGAAACAGCCGCATTCACTTTAAATAGGGCACCATCTAAATCCATTGAAACGACACCATATGAATTATGGTTTGGGAAGAAACCTAAATTGTTGTTCCTTAAAGTTTGGGGTTGCGAAGCTTATGTAAAGAAGTTACAGCCCGGCAAGCTTGAACCCAAAGCGGAAAAATGCGTCTTCATAGGATACCCGAAGGAAACTATTGGGTATACCTTTTATCATAGATCCGAGGGCAAAATCTTCGTTGCTAAGAATGGATCCTTTCTAGAGAAGGAATTTATCTTGAGAGAAGTGACTGGAAGGAAAGTAGAACTCGACGAGGTTCTTGAACCTTCTCTCGAACTTGAGAGTAGCGCAACACCGGAAGTAGTTCCTATGGCGCCTACACCAATAAGAGAGGAAGCTAATGATATTTTTTGTGAACAGGAAGCTAATGATGTTGATCATGAAACTTTGGTTGAAGTAACTACGGAACCTCGCAGGTAAACGAGAACTCGTACCACTCCTGATTGGTATGACCCCGTTATGAGTGTCATGTTGGTGGACAACACCGATGACCCTGCGACATATGAGGAAGCGATGATGAGCCTAGATTCCAATAAATGGCAAGAAGCCATGAAATCCGAGATTGGATCCATGTACGAAAACCAAGTATGGGCTTTGGTGGACTTACCGGATGGCCGGAAGGCTGTCGAGAACAAATGGATTTTCAAGAAGAAAACAGATGCTGATGGTAATGTTACTGTCTGTAAAGCTCGACTTGTTGCAAAAGGGTTTGGACAAATTCAAGGAGTTGACTACGATGAGACTTTCTCACCGGTAGCGAATCTAAAGTATGTGAGGATTTTATTAGCAATCACTGCATATTATGATTATGAGATATGGCAGATGGATGTCAAAACAGCGTTCCTCAATGGAGACATTGATGAAGAGTTGTATATGGTACAACCCAAAGGTTTCGTCGATCCTAAAGATGCTAAGAAGGTATGCAAACTTCAACGGTCCATTTATGGATTGAAGCAAGCATCCGGGAGTTGGAATCAATGTTTTGATAAGGTAATCAAAAGTTTTGGTTTTATACAAACTTATGGAGAAGCTTGTATTTACAAGAAAGTGAGTGGGAGCTCTGTAGTATTCTTAATACTATATGTATATGACATATTGTTGATTGGGAATGATGTAGACCTTCTTAATAGTGTCAAAGATTATTTGAATAATAGTTTTTCAATGAAAGATCTTGGCGAAGCAGCTTACATATTATTCATAAAGATTTATAGAGATAGATCAAGACGCCTAATATAATTGTCACAGAGTACATATTTGGACAAAGTTCTAAAGAGGTTTTGGAATGGAAGATAGCAAGAAAGGGTTCTTGCCCATGTTGCCCAATACGACCTTGAGTAAAACTCAAAGTCCTGCAACGGCAGAAGATAAAGAAAGGATGACTAAGACTCCCTATGCCTCAGCCATAAGATCTCTTATGTATGCCATGCTATGTACTAGACCCGACATTGCATATGTTGTTATTTTGACTAGCGGATATCAAAGTGATCTAGGAGTGGATCATTGGATAGCGGTCAAAAACATCCTTAAGTACTTGAGAAGAACTAAGGATATGGTTCTTTCTTATGGAGGTGATGAACAGCTCGTTGTTAATGGTTACACCGATGCTAGTTGGAACACCGATCCGGATGATTCTAAATCTCAATCTGGATACGTATTTATTTTGAATGGTGCAGCAGTTATCTGGAGGAGTGCAAAACAAAGCATTGTGGTGACATCTTCAACTGAATCGGAATACATAGCTGCTTCAGAGGCTTCACAAGAGGCGATATGGATGAAGGAGTTCATTACAGAGCTCGGTGTGGTTCCAAGTGCGCTGGACCCAATGTCTATCTATTGTGATAACATGGGCGCCATAGCCAATGCTCAAGAACCAAGGTCACACAAGAAGCTAAAGCACATCAAGCTACGTTTTCACGCTATTCGAGAGCATGTCCAAGATGGTGACATAAATATTTGCAAAGTACACACATATCTGAATGTGGCGGATCCGTTGACTAAACCTCTCCCGAGGGCAAAACATGATCAGCACCAAACCGCCATGGGTGTTCGGTATATTACCATGTAATCTAGATTAGTTGACTCTAGTGCAAGTGGGAGACTGTTGGAGATATCCCCTAGAGGCAATAATAAAAGTGGTTATTATTATATCTTTGTGTTTATGATAAATGTTTACATTCATGCTATAATAGTATTAACCAGAAACATTAATACTTGTGTGATTTGTAAAATAAATTAGAGTCCCTAGTAAAGCCTCTTTATAATACTAGCTTGTTGGTTAATGGATGATCGTGGTTTCTCGATCATGAACATTGAGATGTTATTAACAACAAGATCATATCATTAGTAGAATGGTGTGATGGAAATACTCATATAGATAAGCGTAGCATAAAGATCAAGTCATTTCAATAGTTCGTTTGCTATAAGCTTTATGATACATAGTAACCTAATTCCTTCGACCATGAGATCATGCTAATCACCATCACCGTAAGTATGCTTCGATGACATCAAACACCACACCGTAACTGGGTGGCTATAAAGGTGACATTGAGTGTTCAGAAAGTATGTGTTGAGGCACATGGATCAAGAGTGGTATTTGTCCATCCATATGACGGATAGATATACTCTGGGCCCTCTCGGTGGAATGTCATCCAATTAGCTTGAAAGCATGTGAATGGCTCACAAGGGATCACATATCACGGGAACGAGAAAAGAGTACTTATCGGTAACGAGGTTGAACTAGGTATGCAGAGATACCGACGATCAAACCTCAGATAAGTAAACTATCGCAAGACAAAGGGAAATTAATATCGTATGTAAGTGGTTCATTCGATCGTAAAGTAGTCGTAGAAATATGTGGGAGCCATATGAATTTCCAGATTCCTCTATTGGTTATTGATCGGAGAAGTGTCTCGGTCATGTCCGCATAATTCACGAACCGTAGGGAGACACACTTAAGGATTCGATGTTGTTTAGTAGATGTGGAATGTTAGTGGGGAACCGAATGTTGTTCGGAGTATCGGATGGGATCCGGGATATCACGAGGAGATCCAAAATGATCCGGAGAATAAGATTCATATAAGGAAAGTCTGATTCCGAAGTTCGGGAATGATTTCGATGTTTTCATCGGAGAGGTTCTAGAAGGTTCACCGGACCGGAAGGGGAATGGTACATGAATGTGTCATGGGTAAGTGGAATGATTGGATCATGTCCTAGGTCACTTGGTTGGGCATTTGCAAGAGAGAATTAAAGCTCTAAATTGAAAGTCAAAAGGGAGGTTTGAAAAGTCAAACTAGAACAATAGTTTCCTAGTGGAAGAAGGAAAGAGTCCTTCCTTCTATCCAACTTGGGTTTGGGTATGGATTCAAATCCCCTCTCCCAAGGCTGCCCCCTCTCATAAATAGAGGGGGAGGGCTGCCCCAAAGACCACAACACCGAGCCCTCCCCACTGTGCGCTGCCGCCGCCAGCCGCCGCCGCCGCGCCACCGCCGGCCCGTCGCCGTCTCCCTAGCCACCGCCGACACCACCTCCCCTTCTCCGGCCTTCTAAACCTAGATCGCTGGAAAACCCTAGATCCACCATAACTCGCACCGGCTTAGGCGAAGCCCTGCGGGATCTTACCTCTACTTCCGACACCACTTCGTCGTGCTGTTGGAATCGCGAGGGGAGAACTACAACCTCCGCTTCCTGCTGGAACAAGGGAGAGGAAGGTCTTCATCGAGTACCGAACGTGTGACCGACTCCGGAAGCGCTGTCGGAATGCAGTGCCGGAAGGATCGTCTACACGATCTTGAGATCGGCAAGTGTACAACTACATCATCCCCGAGAATCTGCTCTCGTTAACCACTTTGGAATCTTCGAGGGTGAGTACTCCGATAGATCTTGGCTTGTTTGTGTGCATGCGGTAGATTTTTTTGTTTTCCATGCTACGAACCCCTACATATATATAGATATACAAAGTTATAAATGTGATTCTTGCAAAACTCGTTGTAGTTTGCAATGTATTGGATACTTGTCCCGTTTTGTGAAAATAGGATGGTCTGCTTGAGAATTGCTCGAATTGAGGCAATGTGGCTTTATGAGAGTAATAAAACTAGTTGATGGACGACATCACTCCTTTCCACAAAGTTTATTATTTGGATTAGTGGACATGAATATACTTTTATAAATCCTAGTTTGTGTGTCTTGCTTTTGGCAAGTCGATTATTCATATGAATAAGTTACAATCCAGTTGTACTATTCTTATGAGTAATACCTTTATGGTCACATTATGATTATAAATGAGTTGTTCTCATCACTATGTTAATGATAATAGGTTAAGCAATTATAAAGGATTATAATGCTACAAGGTATCCAAAGTTTAATAATGATGTGACACTATTTTTTAAGTCATGATGGTTATTGCATGTTTTTATTCTAAATGAAGATCGGGGTCTTAGATATTTGATGTAGAGACTTTTCAAAACCATGCCTCGTTTGACAAGATGACTAAAACTCCGCATTTCGGTAAAACGGTGATATGCAAAGAAATGTTGATTTTTATACATAATGATGTATCGTATTTTCAACAAATAGTGGAAATCATTATTTCATTGTGGACTTAAGTGAATACGTGTCTTTACTTAATGAAACAAAAGTTTTTAAATGATTTGAATTGTTCAAACGAGTTCAAAGAAAAGTGGGATATGAAATTAACAGGAATACAAAGTCTCTTTGATTTGATCAATATGACTAAAGTATTTAAGTTAAGTATTGGCATGAAGGGACATGTGAAAGATGTTTCACAGATTATGATAGTTGGAAAAAATCATGGCGTTGACATGTCTAAACATCATAATCATTTGTATTAGATATATATGGTCTAATATTATCTCTTATCAAGGTTATAATTATCGTTTAGAGTTAAAGATAGAACTAAGCAAACACTCATTTGAAACATAAAGGAACATATAAAGATTCATGGAAACAACGCCATACGAGTTATGGCATGTTCGAGTTTCGGAAGATTTCGATGATTCGAAATCGTGACGAATAAACAAGTCTTTGTAGTGTATTCTTAGGAAACTATGAATACATGTCCACAAAGGGAAAACCTACTGTTGTCCTAAGGTTGATGTGTCTTAATGAAGATACAGGTGGAAGAAAGTAAAAGATCAAAACAAGGTATTTGACCTCATCTCTTGATTGTTGAGTGGCGCAATGATACGTCGGAAACGTATCTATAATTTTGATGCTCCATGCTTGTTTAGTATCTACTTTTGTTTGCTTTGTCTACACTTTGAAGTGTTTTTATATATTTTCCGGAACTAACCTATTAACAAGTTGCCACAGTGCCAGTTGCCTGTTTTCTTCTGTTTTTGGTTCCAGAAAGGAAGAAAATCAATATTCTCGGAATTGGACGGGACAAAAGCCAAAGTCAATAACTTTCCGTGGGGAACAAGAAGTCTAGAGGGGAGACGGAGAAGCGGGCCAGGGTGCCTAGACCCCCCTAGGCGTAGGTGGGCCCTACCCCATGGCTAGGTAGGGTGTGGGGCCCCTGGCCGCCTCTTTGGCCTCCCCCTTCGCCTATAAGAATCCCCCGATGCAGAAACCCTAAGTACCCGATCAATATTCCACGAAACCTTCTGTAGCCGCCGCCACTGTCGTCCCTAGATCGGGGGGGTCTGAAGTTCTTCTCGGCACCCTGCCAGAGGGGAGATCATCCCGGAGGCCTTCTCTCTGGTATGATGTGTGAGTAGTTCCACCTTGGACTATGGGTCCATGTAGCAGCTAGATGGTTGTATCTCCTACTTTGTGCTTTCATGTATAGATATTGTGAGCTCCGTTCATGATCAATATATAATCTATTTGTAATCATGCATGTTGTGTTTGCGGGGATCCGATGGATATTGAGATTATTACGTTAGTTTGGTTAATGGTTTTGTCTTTATGATTATATCATGTCTGTGTTGTTTGTGATCTTGCATGCTCTCCGTTGTTAGTAGCTATCTTGGCCGAGTAGTTGCTAGTGACTCCATAGTTCACTAGAGGTGCTCTCCTTAGATAAACAACATGGCATGAAGGGTAAACAAATTACAGCAGGGCAATTGACATGAACTGAGCAAGGCATAACAATGCAATTACTAGTCAGAAAAATCCTATGAGATTCGATTGGGCAATACAACAATATACATAGACCGCCATCCAACTGCATCTATGACTAGAAGTCCACCTTCAGGTTATCATCTGAACCCCCTCCAGTATTAAGTTACAAGCAACATACAACTGCTTTAAGCAAAGTGTGTAAGGTAAACATTCCACATGTTCCATGAACAAGAGACCGTTGTTTTCTCCCTAGTAGCAACAACACATCTACAACCGAAGAGATTATTGTCACTTCCCTTGGAAACTAGAGGTATGAACCCCTATCGAGCATAAATACCCCCTCTTGGAGTCACTAGCAACTACGTGGCCAAGATAGCTACTAACAACAGAGAGCATGCAAGATCACAAACAACACAGACATGATAGAATCATAAAGACAAAACCATTAATCAAACCAACATAATAATCTCAATATACATCGGATCCCTGCAAACACAACATGCATGATTACAAATAGATTAGATCTTGATCATGAACGGAGCTCACAAGATCTATACATGAAAGCACAAAGGAGGAGATACAACCATCTATCTACTACATGGACCCATAGTCCAAGGTGGAACTACTCACGCATCATCTAGGAGAAGGCCTCGGGATGATGTCCTCCTGAGGGTGCCGAAGAACAGATCCCCGATCTAGGGATGATGGTGGTGGAGGCTACAGATGGTTTCGTGGAGATTTATCGGGTACTCAGGGTTTCTGCATCGGGGGATTATTATAGGCGAAGGGGGAGACCGAGGAGGCGGCCAAGGCCACCAAACCCTAGCCAGGCGCGGGGTGGGGCCCACCCCTAGGGTGGGTCTGGCCCCCCTGGCTGTCCCCTCCGGATCTCCTCTAGACTTCTTGTTCCCCACGGAAAGTAATTGACTTTGTCCTTTGTCCCATCCAATTCCGAGAATATTTCTTTACAAACTTTTTTGAAACAAAAAACAGCAGAAAACAGGCATCTGGCACTGTTGCAACTTGTTAATAGGTTAGTACCAGAAAACATGTAAAAAGCACATAAAAGTGTGGACAAGTAAAGCAAAGTAGATACAAAACAAGCATGGAGCATAAAAAATTATAGATACGTTTCCAAAATGTATCAGTTATGCACTAGGATCTACATAAATATAAAAGTATAATTTGGCTAAAGAAGTTCGACTTCTACTAAGTGTGTTTCCGGGGTTTACATGACAACAATGAAAGTTAAATTAACTGATCAACCATCATTATAAATAATAGAAACAAAGTCTCACTCTCACGCCAAAATGAATATTTCAACCCATTATGAGATAATGGAGTGAATGTCAAAATTAGGAGGACATTAATGATTTGCAAAATACATACTGATCTGGTAAAACAGAACAGGTACAGGACATTTCCCATGAGCATGCATGATTAATAAATGCATATGTGATATGGTTTATGATTAGTAAATTCAAGGTAGATTATTTGGACTCTAGTGCAAGTGGGGGACTAAAGGAATATGCCCTAGAGGCAAATAATAAAAGGTTTATTATTTTCATATCCCAATAAGTTCGTAATAGTTTCATACTGTGTTATAACTGTATCAAAAGGAAACTTTGATATAGGTGTGATATGAAACAGAAGTCCCTAGTAGCCTCTATTCATACTAGCTTGTTGGGAAGCAGATGATCAAGGTTTCCTGATCATGGGTGATAGTGATGCAAACAACGAGGTCATATCATTGGTGAATGATATGATGGACATTCCTCAAAGATTGTGACACAATCAAGTCATGAAGTTCATCATTGTAATAGTCATAAATGTAGTCTTCTTCTCCTTAGACCGTGAGATCATATTAATCACTGTCTCTTGAGACTGCTTTGACTCCATCAAGCATCACTAAGTGAAATGGTGATTATAAAGGTGTATGTTGGGTATCAGGAGGAACTGGTTGAGGCCTATGCATCAAGACCGGGATTTGTTCACCCTGTGACGGGTGAGATACATTTAGGCTGACTTGGTGAGATTACATCCATAATGTTGCAACATGTGACTAGGTCACGGGGATGTAATATCCCAGTTACAAGTGAAATAGTACTTGTCGGTAACGATATTGAACAAGGTATAGTGATACCTAACAATCAGATCTTGTACAAGTAGTTTCGAAGAAACAAATGGAATTGGACTTGATGTTTACGGTTCAAACGACATCGTCATCTAGAATGTACAAGGATCATCATGGGCATCCCGGTCCCGTTGTTGATCATTGATAGAGATCATGTTTGTGCCATTCCCGAGCCATGAGGGGATCCACTTAAGGGTACGATGAGATGGAGATCTTCTATAAGTTGGAAACATAGTAGAGAAAGAGACAACCAGAATTGTTCCGCTGAGAGAGATCCGAAGTTGTTCGGAGAAATAAAGGAAACCAGAAAAGTTCCGGTGAGAGGACCGGAATCGTTCCGGGAAGTTCCGAAGTTGTTCGGAGGATATCAAAGGGGAACCAAAAGGTGTTTCGGGTCAAATAGATTTTGTAATATGTATTTACATATTAATTAATGTAATTAATATTAAATATAATATTAAAATCTAAATTGAAAACATATTCCATTAATGGGCCAAACTTCCTAGGGAAAAGGGCCCATGAGGGAAAACCCAAGAGAGGGGAAGGGCCCATGCGCCTAAGGCTGCCCCCTTGGCCGTCGGCTAGGGTTAGGGTTTGTGGCGCCCTATGGAAGCCCCCTCCCCCACCTTGTCCGCCACCCCTTATCCGCCTTAGGGTTTCCTTGGTGGGGGGGTAAGGGTTCCCCTTCCCCTATATAAGGGCCCCCCTTGGAGGAGGAGAGACACAATAGGATCCCATGAGTTGGGAGTTCTCCTCCTCCTCTATGCGCCTCCTATACAATCTCTCTCCAGTTTTTTGTTACCTTTGATCCGGATTCACGGATGTAGTATAATAGCTTTTAACCTAGAAGACCTAGGTTTAATTGAACCTTGGAAAGCAATGCTAAAAGGAAATAAATGAGAACACATTTACAAGACTTTGTTTATTCGTTTTACCTTAGTTTACTAGACCAATATAGTTTACTTTTTTTTATAATGGGTTGAATCAATGGATGGAGATAGGCCAGGGTTGAATATCCACCTACAGCTGCACATCATATGGGATAAAAGATAATAATAAGCATAGTCATGTGTGATGTTTATACGGAGATAATCTCTTGTGGGCAACACATCCTAGTATACTAAAGCCCCTATGATGCAACGGCCATAGGAATAGCCTTTTAATCCAACTGAGTGCACACCTAAGCCACGGGCTACAAATGATTACTAAGTGAAAAACACAGATTAAAGCATTAAGTGGTAATGTTGTTGTGATCCCGAATGGGTCGCTAAGCGAAGACCATACTACCATTTTTTTCACTGGGTTCCTATGAGATTGCCGCTAGCCAAGTATCTCACCTCAAGCCTTTATCAATCTATGGGATCTTGGGTACCTATAAGTCCACAGACCAAGACAAGAGACAAAGAAACAAAAGATACAAATCTGAATTGCAAACAAAATACAATACTCCCATGATTAGATGCACATAATTGTTGCAAGGTTTATCCCCAACCCGCAGCCCGTGAGGACTACTCACTCATAACAAATAGATCAAGGATAGAAAACATTGTGCAAAATACTTAGATTGAAATCGAATATTCTTACAATGGTCGCCAAATCACAAGGAGATCTAAAGTACAAATCAATGGCTATGGCTAGTAGAGGGATGGATGGTTGAATGGATGAACAATGGTGTGGATCCTTTGGTGGTGTTGTGATGAAATCTAAGAATGGCGGCTCTCTAGACGGCGCCTAGAGCCTCAAAATATATAGACGTCTTCACAAAAGTTTTAGGGTTTGACGAGACGAAGCCATCGGCACCCCATACGGGCGAGTCGTACGGGCAGGCCGTGCCTATACCGTTTGTCGTTACGCGCACTAGCGCCTGGAGTTTGCTTCACAGTTTCTTGGACGTGTGGATTTCCTCTGATTCCTTCATTATGACTCCTGATTTTGCATTAAAACTCATAATTTCCTTCACAACATAATTCAAAGCAAGGTTTTGCATATCTTCGCAATTATTAGTCATTAGTGGCAATGATTGAGAGTTTCTTGTTAATTACTTGACTAAAAGCAATGTTTAAACGCAGAGAAAGATGGCAAATTTTACAGCCGTCAACTTCCCCAAAGCAAGAAGAAACAAAATAACTATAAGGAATTCAGCGTTTATACTTGAAACAACGAGAATAAGAATTCACTTACGGTTGGTAGTCATATGTTCGTAACACTTCATTCATGTGCGAGGCTTATCAAAGTTAGAGAGATGACAAGAGTACTATACGAGCTTTGGCAATTCAAGACAATCAAAGTAGAGTTTAATATCAATATGAATAACTAGAAGTGTAGCAATCAATCCAATTCTTCGAGTTAACTCTCAGCTTGACAAGGAACACTAGGATGTTTAAATAGCATAATTGAGTAAGAGAGTTTCATGTCCTAAGTAATATAACAATGAAGTGTCTTATTTACACCCACATCAACGAATCAAGTCTATCAAAAACACTTCTAATCCAATCATTGATTTTTAAGAAAGATTCGTAGAGTAGTAATGAGACCATGACAAGGACTTGTTATGTGGATCTTCAAAGATATCTTTTTCTTTTCATTCTTTTTCAAGCATTGCTGGCTGTTTCTTTTTGCAAGTGTTTACACAACCTTTAAGAATACCAATACTTTTGCTGATACATTGACACTGATGCCAATCATGTCATCAACTCATAGCCAAAATCTGGGGTTATACCATAGATTGTTCAAAAGCTAGCGGAGTTGTTGGTATCCCAAAGGTGTGCACTAGGATCATAAATAGCAGAATTTTTCTTTCTTTCTTTTTCATGAAATAGTACCACGGTTTGATCCACAAGGTTAGCTTTGGCATGCATCATAATTACCATTAGACTTTATTTCAATCAAATAACTCCTTTCACAAGTGTTGTCAAGACTATCAAAATATCTATGGGGTTAAGTATCTTCAAGGGTATATTCTCATGACAATCATTTATCAAACAAGTCGTAAATTTCAAACTTTTCTTACTGTACTTGTTTGGCATTATTATTTCCCAGGCAAGACTCGGTTAGCTAAAAGAACTAGAGCAAGAGCTTCAGCAACTAACCATCATACTAATACAAAACTTTTCTTTAACTAAATCAAATTACTCTCACAAGCATAGAATCTTAGCAAATCGACCAACTAAGATAAACAACTCAAACTTCAAAAGTGGGAGACATAGGACATACCTCTCATAAGCGACTTCATGATTCTCTTCCTTATAAGGATGTATTCCTTCAAAAACTCAAACACAATTACTCTCATAATAATATAAAAGGAAAGAGGCAAAGTGCAAATCCACATCTACGAAAAAAGGGAAAATGGAAAAATATTTTTGTATTTTTTAGGAAGGGGATTAAAGAATAGGAAGGATCTTGTGACCAAGCAAGGGTTCTAATAAAACAAAATCAAACGAATAAAACAAAATCAAAATAAAAGGAAAAGGAAAAAGGCAAAGTGTTGGAACAAGCCAACACGAATGTTTCAAACCTCCCAAGGAGCTGAAGTACAACCTCATTATTACACAAATAAATTTGCAAGGAGACACATCCCCAAGCTCAGGATTTTGCAGGCCCCTTTGTTGCTCACTGTGGTGGTGGTGGATAATCTCCCATGTTCCATTGGCCATGCCAATTTTGGAATTGGGTGTTGAGGCTTGCTGTAGCATCTCGAAGGTTAATGGAGAGGTTGTTCATATTTTTGATATTTCCTTTGAAGGTGTAGATGTCATCAAAGGTGGTGTAGTAGTTTGGTGGCTGCTCATGTTGTTCAGGCTCTTCTTGTTCTACTTCTTCATCTTCTCCTCCTCCCATGGGTATCTCTTGTTGGAGTAGATTAGCCTCAACCTGCGCGTCATAACACAAACGTCACTCCTCGATGGAGAAGAGACCATTAGGCAAAGGAGCTAGGATCAAGTGACCCGCCCCAGGTATATTGAGAAAATATCTATCATGACTTTTAAAGACCATACCACATGCTCTTAGATTAGAGAGACCGAGACAATTACTTCCTACCAACGGTTTGATATTACCTAGATTGACATGAAGTGCGCGTGCAAGAACGGTCACAACTCCCCCTCCACATATGGGTCCACGAGTTTGAAGAGCATGTTGCTTAAGGTAAAACACAAGCAAGGCGCCCAAACTTGGCATTAAGTTACAATTAACAATAGATCAACATGTCCTCCTCATTAACTCTAGTAAACTCACCACGCGCTTGCAAGGTGTTAGCAATCACATAAAATAAATAGCGAATAGTAGGGTGATCAATTTGGTTTCCCTTAGGCGTGTTTCCATGGATTCTCATCAAGTTAAAATATTTCCAAGATGCAGGGTCTAAGATAAAAGTAGTTGTGCGTACATCAGTGGCGTTGTTGGCAAACCCAAAATATTGAGCCCATTGATCGAGTGTTAGGATGTACTCACGGTTCATGAGGCAGAATTTGATGCGATCAACTCTAGGCCTTCGTTCCTCGGTATAATAGTAATGATCCACTGTATGCGTCAAGGTGCTGAAGAACTCGAGTGTCAAGTGGTGATACGTGGCAACACCCTAAAAGACAAAGTCATACAGACCAACATTATTGCAAAGTAAACTAAAATCAACACGAATGCCAAGTTGGTTCAAGATATAGGGGCACACCCACTTGGTGGACTTGATTTCCCGAAGCTTCAGACGGTTGAAAAGGTTCAAATGGAAATCCTCGGTGAACTCGATACAAGTGACTCTTGGGTCAACGTATCAACAGGTGGTGCGGAAGATGCCGTAGCCACCACACGTGTACGGCTCCTCGTCTTCATCTAAAAATAATAAGATTGAATAAATAAGAAATATTAAAAACTGCTAATAATAAATTTTGATCCAATAGAAACATAGCATATGTGATCGTCTACACTGGTTACAAAATAATTCTCCTCTAAAACAATGCTAAGAATGCTCAATATCAAGATTAAATAAAAAACAAGACCTAAGTCTAGATTGACAATGGTGAATGATTGAGTGAAGATTTTGCAAAAATAACGTTAGGATCGGAGAATAATCATACTTTAAATCGATTAAGTACGAGGAATCGATACAATATTGTTGCTGGAAATATGATGTTTGCTCGAGGATACATTATGGGCGCACCGTATGGGCGCGTCCAACCGTACCACAGCTCGTTATCGACACTGTTCACTACGTCAAAACTTAAACTTTCTATTTTTATTCGACTTGAGATGGTACGGGCGCACGGTACGGTCGTTCCGACCGTACCAGAGGTCGCTACGGGTACTGTGAGCTGCAAAAAATTTAACAATTTGTTTAGTAGCTCCGTGCGTCTTTGCACATCTCATTAAAATTAAATAATAAAAATCATACTTCATAAAAAATCAGCAATACGTTGGGCCATATGTTAGTAAAAATAGAGATCAAGGATTACCTTATTTCTTCTTCTCTCTCCAAAAGTCTTCTTGAACACTCTTTGTTTAAAACAAAACAAAAACAAAAACTAACAAGACTAACACAATTTAAAATTTTATTTTACACGGACCACCTCCCATGAAGCTCTTCTAGTTAAGGTCAATTAGCTTGACCCATATGGCAATCATTTATATTTGAGGAGTCGAATACCCACTCCAAAATAGTTGGCTTTCAAAGTAATTATACCATCATCATTAGGCTTGCCCTTCTTTTTACAAGGGAAATGGACTATAAAAGGATCTCTAGATGGTAGCCCAATTCTTACATTCCTTCATGTAAATTAGTCAAAGCTTTAATAGTTCTTAAGCATGGCCTACCTAAAATTATAGGGTGTTATGGGATCTTCAGGAATATCCATAATAACAAGATCAATAAGTATGGGACTACCTTTTATTTCAACAACTATATTTTATTTTATCCCAACAACTTGTTTATAAGTTGAATCCTCTAGGTGGAGTCTTAATTCAGTGGTAATAAATGGACCCAATTTAACTTGTCAAATAATCTTTTGGAAATTGTTGAGACGCTTGCACCAAGATCACAAAGTGCGGATATCTCATTAACTCCCAACTTAACTTTAATAGTAGGCTCAGATATATCATCTAGCTTAGCAGGAAGCTTATCAGCTAGTCTTTTGTACTCCAACTCAAGCTCAGGAACTTTAGATGCTACTTGTTGTATAAATTGTTGGTACATCGCATCGTTACCTTGTTCTATACCAGGATTATTTATGATGATCATCTTCAATAGATCTTCCACAGTATACTCCAGTGTTGGCGCATTGCTATAGTCTAGCTCTTCAGGTTTCTCTTAATTGGTTACAACCCTCATCATCTTGAGGTCTTCTACCGGATTTGGCTTGGGTTTTCCAGCAAACTTTGCTAGTATGAGAGCTTGGCTCACAGCAACTTTACCCAATTGAGCCTCCATGGTCTTTGTTCTTTCTTGTAGAGCCTACACATCATTTCTAATTGCAACAACTTGGTTAGATAATTTTCCTATACTACTCTCATGGTTCTTCGTTATTTTAATAAGCATATTGTTTTGCTCGGTTTGGGCTTGAATAAATGTTCTAACAGTTTGTTCCAACAAGATATTTCCATGGTTTGCTCCGTTATTATTATCATAACTATTATAAGGAGCTCCTGCGGGATTTGGATAATGTTTTTGAGCATTAGAAGCATAATGATTTTTCCATGCAGGATTAAAAGGAGTACGAGCTATAAAATTAACATCATTAATATCGGTAGCAATAGCATTAACTTGGGAATCATTTTTACCTTTTACTATGCTTAGTAGCTCGTCTACCTTAGATGTAAGCTCTTCATTATTTACCTCGGTAATTGAACTTTCTCTCTTTGAGGTTCTTTCCACATGCGATTGGGCATGGTTGTTTTGCATATCATCAATAAGTTTCTTTGAAACACTCACTTGCTTCCTCATGATTGTTCCTCCTGCCGAGGTATCTAGCATAGACTTAGACATTGGGTTAAGACCATTATAAAACAAATGTAATATAATACATTCTTCCATCCTATGACTAGGACAGTTCATTACCGCTTCTTTCATCCTCTCCCATGCAAGCGCTAGTGGCTCACGGTCTTCTTGTCTAAAGCTTGTAATATTGGATCTTAGTTGCATAGTCTTAGCTGGGGAAAAAATTAGTCATAAACAAATTAGTATATTCCTCCCAAGATTTAATAGTGCCCTTTTATAGAGCTAGCAACCAATCCTTAGTCTTTCCTCTAAGAGAGAAAGAAAACAATCTCAATTTAACAGCATTTGGATCTACATCCTTAATACACATCATGTCTCAAATTTTAGTAAAAGTATTTAAGTGCAAACCCGAATCCTTAGAGGATGAGCCCCCAAATTGGTTTTGTTGAACCAGGCTTAAAAGGTTGGGCTTAATTTCATAAGTTTCCGCATCAATAGTAGGCTGAGTGATAGGTGCACGAATAAAGTCATTAATGGGAGTAGCATACTCCCCAAGTCACTTTTGAGCCATGGCTCTTATATTTTTGGTAGTTTTTAAGTAATGAAAAGAAATAACAAGTAACTATTTTTTTGGGTTTTCAAATAGATAACAAGAAAGTAAACTAACAACAAGAATAAAACTACAAACTAATAATAAAACTAAGAACAAGGTCTCTAGTGACCTCACCAGTATAGCGAAATTGCTTCCTCGGCAACGGCATCAAAAAAATGGTTGATACCTTCAATCCAGATTCAAGGATGTAGTATAATATATTTTTCCCTAAAAGACCTAGGTTTAATCAAACCTAGAAAGCAATGCTAAAAGGAAATGAATGAGGACACATCTACAAGACTTTGTTTCTTTGTTTTACCTTAGTTTACTGGACCAATCTAGTTTACTTTTTATAGAAGGTTGAATCAATGGATGGAGATAGGCCAGGGTTGAAGATCCACCTTTAGTTGCACATCATATGAGATAAAAGATAATAATAATAAGCATAGTCATGTGTAATGTTTGAACGGAGATAATCTCTTGTGGGCAACACATCCTAGTATACTAAAGCCCCCGTGATGCAGTAGGCATAGCAATAGACTTTTAATCCAACCGAGTGCACACCGAAGCCACGGGCTATAAACGATTATTAAGTTAAGAACACATATTAAAGTATTAAGTGGTGATGGTGTTGTGATCCCGAATGAGTCGCTAAGCAAAGACTGTAATACCCTTTCTATCACCGGGTTCCTATGAGATCGCCGCTAGCCAAGTATCTCACCTCAAGTTTTTATTAATCTATGGGATCTTGGCTACCTACAAGTCCACCGATCGAGACAAGAGACAAATAAATAGAATAGACAAATCTCAATTGCAAACAAAATACAACTCCCATAATTAGATGCACATAATTGTTGCGAGGTTTCTTCCCAACCCGCAGCCCATGAGGACTACTCACTCATAAAAAATAGATCAAGGATAGAAAACATTGTGCAAAATACTTCGATTGAAATTGAATATTCTTACAATGGTCGTCAAATCACAAAGGGATCTAAAGTACAAATAAATGGCTATGGCTAGTAGAGGGATGGATGGTGGAATTGATGAGCAATGGTGTGGATCTATTTTGGTGGTGTTGTGATGAAATCTGAGAATGACAGCTCTCTAGACGGCGGATGGAGCCTCAAAATATATAGGCGCCTTCATAAAAGTTCTAGGATTTGATGAGACGAAGT
Organism: Avena insularis; assembly: GCA_023614405.1. Classification (NCBI taxonomy): domain Eukaryota; kingdom Viridiplantae; phylum Streptophyta; class Magnoliopsida; order Poales; family Poaceae; genus Avena; species Avena insularis. The sequence continues at coordinate 49,707,219 of CM042687.1, read as the reverse complement.
CGTCGGCACCCCTTACGGGTGGGCCCCATCCATACCGTTGGTTGTTACGCGCACTAGCGCCTGGAATTTTCTTTCCAATTACTTGTACGTGTGGATTTCCTCTAATTCCTTCATTATGACTCCTGATTTCGCATTAAAACCCGTGATTTCCTGCACACAATAATTCAAAGCAAGGTTTTGCATATTTTTGCAATTATTAGTCATTAGTGGTAGGGATTGAGAGTTTCTTGTCAATTGCTTGACTAAAAACAATGTTTAAACACAGACAAAGATGGCAATTTTTAGAGCCATCATTGTCTCAATGCGTTAGCACAGTCCAGGACTATTCATGCAAGAGACGACACATCTGCAGCACGCTGTTGCGCTGCGGGGATTCCAAGCCGTAGATCTACTTCTGCACTCCTGGCGGAATCGGGGAGACGGAGGTCTCGTCGTACATCGTATGTGTATGAATCCACGAGGTGCAACACATGGGGCACTTTGGATGTCGTGAGTCAGACTACTGCACGGTGATGGAGCAAGGGGTGACCTACGAGGAGCTTCGCGACCTTGCGGTCGGCTACGAGCACGACTACTTCAACCATGTTCCCCTCAGGGCATAAACCACTTTCGGACTATAAGGGTATGTATCCGAAACCTCTCGGCCGTTACTGCATTACTAATAGATAAATCTTGGGCATTAGGGTGATCCGTCGTAGGAATTTTTTGTTTTCTGCACCAAAACCCCAACATATTATACCTAGTACCTACTTCTCTTTTATCCTACAGATCATATCTTCTAGTTTGCAAGACATTTCCAATGTTTCTTGTTGTCTTTTACTAGCCATAAAAATTATCTTTCACTCTTTTCAAAGTGTATGAAGATAGTAATAGGCATTTTAAATTGGCATTGAGTTTATAACAAAGTTTAGTAAAGTTAATCTGCTAATATATGACATGAGAGAAGATATTCCACATAATCTCTTATCAAGCCTTGATACCAATGGCATTAGATTAGCAACAGTTTCCCTTGTTGTTCCAAGAGGAAGTCCCAAATATTTGAAAGGCGGGATCTCAACTTTAAACCCAAATGATTCAGCTAAGATCTGAGCTTCTTCATTATCCACATTAATAGGAACCAATGTAGTCTTATGATAATTAACTTGCACACCAATAGAAGAACCAAAAATTGTCAGAATTTCCTTTAACTGCAGTAAATGATCCTGGTCAACTGGCATAATCATGAGTGTATCATCTGCATATTACGCAATTGGATTTTTTTTCTAAAATCCTCAGGACTAGGAAAGTTCAAGATACCATTTTGCCATGCATCATCAATAGGAGCCTCAAGGAGTTCAGCATTATTGACAAATAATATGGGTGACAAGGTATAACCCTGTGTGACACACATTTTGCATATTACCTTCTTACAAAGAACAACATTTAGTACGACAGAAGTGGTGTAGAATAGAGAATAGATTTCACTATATTAACACACATTTGACCAAAGCTTTTGGTCTTTGGCATTGCAAGTATAGCACTATATTCTTCCTTGTTAAAACAATTTTTAAAAAAAAATCAATATGATAATTGGCCCCTTTGATTGAGGACAAATGTACAAGTATTCAAATGTACATCCATGTAATTTGGATAGTTTTCCTTTTATAAATCCATATTAATTTATATGTAGAATATTAATGATGTTTTTTCTAGCCTATTAGCCATCAACTTAGTAAGAAATTTGAGGGGAAAGCTAACCAATGAAATAGCCCTGTAATCATTCATGTTCCGAGAATCATTGGTATTTGGAAAAGAGTGATAAAGGTTGTATTGATGCAATCAAGATTTAAATTCTAGTCATAGAACTCCTTAACCAATCTAATGAACTTGTGTTTAACTAGTGGCCAATAATTCTTCAAGAAGAAGCCATCAAAGCCATCAGGTCATGGAGCTCTGCAAGTTGGGATATCATTGATTAGAGAAGCTCTAGCAGCTACCGAATATCTCCTGTAACCACGAAATAACTGCCAGTTTACAGTTTCCCTTAGAAATCGCACACCGATCAGCTACCGTAAATCGACCTGGCCCGCAATCTTTTTATGGGGGGCGGTAGATTTCAGCCACCGACCTGTACATCCGCGGGTCGACAGGGGAAACCGAATGCGCCCCTCATTTCCATTGTCGTTTTGCCAAGATAGATGTTTCCCCCTCCTTCCTTCCCGCTCCCGTGTGCGTCCTGACATCGATATCCCTCCCCGCTCGCCCTCCGCCGCTGCCGTGTAGCGGAATCAACTCCATGGATCCCACCGATCTAGCGTGGCCACTATTTAGGTCCCTCAGCCGCATCCACCCCCTCCCTTTTCTTCGGCAGGGAACGCGGGCTCGCCGGCCGATGTTGCTTTCGCCCTAAAGAAGAGGAAGTGCGTGGCTGATACGTCGGAAAAATATCTATAATTTTTTATGTTCCATGCTTGTTTAGTATCTACTTTGCTTTGCTTTGTCTACACTTTGAGGTGTTTTATATGTTTTCTGGTACTAACCTATTAACAAGTTGCCATAGTGCCAGTTGCATGTTTTCTTCTGTTTTTGGTTTCAGAAAATCTAGTAAGGAAATATTCTCGGAATTGGACGGGACAAAATCCAAAGTCAATATTTCACCGAGGAGAACACGGAGTCCAGAGGAGAGACGGAGGGGAGCCACAGGCGCGAGACCCAGTGCGGGCCCACCTAGGCACTGGGCGGTGTGGGCCCCCTGGCCGCCCTCTTGCCTCGCCTCTTCGCCTATAAGAAGCCACCGATGCCTAAACCCTAAGTATCTGATCAATATTCCATGAAACCGTCTGTAGCCGCCGCCACCATCATCCCTAGATTAGGGGGATCTGAAGCTCTGCCCGGCACCCTACCGGAGGGGAGATCATCCCGGAGGCCTTCTTCTTCATCATGCCAGCCTCCGGTATGAAGTGTGAGTAGTTCCACCTTGGACTACGGGTCCATGTAGTATCTAGATGGTTGTATATCCTCCTTTGTGCTTTCATGTCTATATCTTGTGAGATCCATTCATGATCAAGATCTCATCTATTTGTAATCATGCATGTTGTGTTTGTGGGGATCCGATGGATATTGAGATTACTATGTCAGATTGATTAATGTTTTGTCTTATTGATTCTATCATGTCTGTGTTGTTTGTGATCTTACATGCCCTCCGTTGTTAGTAGCTATCTTGGCCAAGTAGTTGCTAGTGACTCCAAGAGGGGGTGTTTATGCTCGATAGAGGGTGATACGTCCAAAACGTATCTACTTTCTCGAACACTTTGCTATTGTTTTTTCCTCTATACTTGCGTGATTTGGATACAACTAACACGGACTGACGCTATTTTCAGCAGAATTACCTTGGTGTCTTGTTTTTGTGCAGAAAATGAACTATCAGGAAAAATTCCCGAAAATATGCCAAAAATTATATTTTACTAGAAGATCCACGGAGCCAGAAGGGGATACAGAGGGGAGGCCTGGGGGGCCAGATCCACCCTAGGCACGGGCCCACTGACCCCGCGCCTGGGGGAGGTCTGGCCACCCAGGAAGCTTCTCGGACTCCCTCCACGCCTATAAGTTTCCTTCTGACCTAAAAATAGGGGGGTTCGATAGTTTTCTAGAAAGAGTTCTGCTCCTCCGCCGCCGCCACCAGAAACCAAGATTCAGATCTAGAAACTCTGTTCTGGCACCCTGCCGGGACGGGGAATTTGGAGAGGATCATCGCCATCGTCATCACCAATGCATCTCCATCAACCACCGATGTTTCCCTCATCCATGAGTGAGTAATCCCCCGTTGTAGGCTTGGGGATGGTAGGGATTGGATGAGTTCTATCATGTAATCGAATAAGATCTGTTAGGGCATAGTGCCTAGTATCTCTATTAGTGCTATTTTACTTTGTTGCAACTTGTTATGCTTAATGCTTGTCACTAGGGCCCGAGTGCCATGATCAGATCTGAACTTATTATTGAATCATTATGATAGTATTGTTTATGGTCTTATCTGCAAGTTGTGTACACATATCATTGTCCGGATCCAAAGGCCCCAAAGTGACAATAATTGGGACAACCGGAGGGGATGGCTGTGGTGTGAGGATCACATGTGTTCATGGAGTGTTAATGCTTTGCTCCGATGCTCTATTAAAAGGAGCACATTAATTTCCAGTAGTTCCCTAGAGGCCTCGCTACCACGGGCTGGCTGGACAGAAGATGTTGTGCAAGTTCTCATTGCGAGCACGTATGACTATATTTGGAGCACATGCCTAGGATTGTTTAGTACTTGGATGCTTATTATTATTTATCTGCAATGCCCTAGTTCTTTGAAGTTACATGTTTAGACTCGTCCATACAATGCCCGTCCATACATCCCTATGCCTACCTTTTCGAATCCTACTATTACCAATTCTTTATTCTTTATCTTTGTTGCTCTGTTTCATTGTTGTTTATTCCTTTGTTGCTACTACAAAATGTTGCTACTGATAAACTTCTGTGAGCAAGAACTATTTCTAGGTGCAGCTGAATTGTCAACTCAGTTGTTAAGGCTTGCAAGTATTCTTTGGCTGCCCTTGTGTCGAATGAAAAAATTGGGTAATACTACCCGCGAAGACTGTTGCGATCCCTTATACTTGTGGGTCATCAAGACTATTTTCTGGCGCCGTTGCCGGGGAGCATAGCTTTATTTGTAAGTTCACTTGGATCTATTATTGTTCACTGATACTCCTTTCATCATGGGGAAGTCTCGTGATAGAAAGTTCCCTATTTTACCATCCACTACAAGAAGAGGTATAGTCCTAAACACCTCTGCTGCTCTTGATTCACCGTCTGTTATAAGTAAGCTTGTCACACCACCACCACATGCTCATGCTACACACCATCGCTGCTGCTGAATCTGAAACTGCTTTTGATACTCATGATGTTACTTCTACTGTGCTTGATGCGAGTGGTTCATTAGGTCCTTTTCTAGATGCTACTATGTCTAGTCTAGGAAATACTGAAACTCCTAGTGAACACACTATTACACCTATTAGCTCACCTTAGTCTAGTGAGAGTTTTGATATTAATGATGGTTACATAGAGCTCACTGATGAATTTGTTGAAGAGTGCCGAAATACACATGGTGCTAGTGCTATTAAGAGAATCCTTGCTAGACATACTATTATACCTAAGAAGTCCTATGATCCTAAGTTTGCCACCTCTCCCATAGATATTAAAGATCAAGATTATGATTCTCTCTTGATTTAGCTTATCTGGATATTGTTGAGAAATAACCTTTTTGTGGTACTGAAAATGAGAGTGATGTAGCTCATATGAATGAGCTTTCTACTATGAGTGCTTTGTTCTCTGATGATTTTAAAATGCGCAAGTACTTTGTTGCTAAGATCTTCCCTTTTTCACTAAAAGGAGAAGCTAGGGCCTGGTTTAATAGATTACCTCCTGGTTCCATTCATAGCCCCAATTGATTGATTGCTTCTTTCTTCCATAAATATTTTCCTCCCAGTGCTAGACATGCTGCTTTGCAGAGACTTTTTGATTTTAAACAGGAACAAGAAGAGAAATTGCCTGAGTCATGGAAGAGATTCTGTTCCTTGATTCATGCATATCCTGGATGTCCATTACCTAAGAATGAGTTGCTTGATATTTATTATAATGGACTAATTGATGATTCTAGGACCTACAGCTTTGCTGATTGTGTTTTCAGGAAAAGGACTCCTACAGATGCTGAAGAATTAATGAACAAGATAAGCAAGAATTATGATGACTGGACTTCAACTAAACTGAATACACCTGAGCCTATTACTCCTGAACCAGTTGTTCTTGAACCAATTCCAACACCAACACCAAAGAAGAGGGGAGTTATTGCATTAAATGATGAAGTGATGAAGGAAGCTAAGAAGTGTCTAAAGGAGAAAGGTATTAGAGATGAAGATGTGAAGAATCTACCTCCTATAGAAGAATTATGTAAGCCAATTCCCCACTCATCTAGTATTGAGGTACACTCTCTCCAACACTTTGATGAAGGTGATATTCCTTATGGTAAGCCTCCTGATCAATGCTTAGAGGAACTTGACATTTTTCTTGTTAAACAAGGTCATTTTAATAATCAGATTCAGAATCATTTATTGGAAAACTTAGAGCTATCCATGATTTGAAAGATATTGTGTAAAGAACTTCTAATGATATTAAAATGCTATGTAAACACTTTCAAATGGTTCAAACTCAACTTGATCAACTTGCTAAAGTACAAAAGGATATGCTAGTTAATGCCTCAGGAGATAAACATTCTTATGGAATTAAAACTAGGAGTGGTATAACTACTCAAGATCCTTTATATCCTGAAGGACACCCTAAAAGAATAGAGCAGGATTCCCAACAAGGTGAGGATAGTGGTAGTCCTCGTAAGAGGAAGAAAAAGAAACATAAGAAAGTTGAGGAACCACTTGAACCTGATGTAGATCCTAATAGTATATCTGTCTCTGATACTGAAACTGAGAGTGGTAATGATAATAATGATGCTCCTGATAAGGAGGAAGTTGAGGAAGAACCTGAAAAACACACTAAGAACACTAGGTACACCAAGGAAGATTGTATTGCTAATAAACATGGTTAAGAGAGAGAACCTTAGGTGCAGAAACCTATGCCTTTTCCAGGTAAGAAAAACAAGTCAAAGGAGGAAGAACACTACACCAAGTTTTGTGAGTGGATGAAGCCTTTATTTCTGCAAATTCCTTTGACTGATGCTATTAAGTTGCCTCCTTATTCAAAGTATATGAAGGATATTGTCTCTAATAAAAGGAAGATTCCTAATGAGGAGATTTCTACTTTGCTTGCTAATTATTCCTTCAATGGTAAGGTTCCAAAGAAACTTGGTGATCCAGGTATACCAACTATTCCTTGCTCCATTAAGAATAATTATGTTAGAACTGCTTTATGTGATTTGGGAGTTGGAGTTAGTGTTATGCCTTTTTCTCTCTATAAGAGACTCCAGCTAGAAAAGTTGATACCAACTGATATATCTTTGCAAATGGCTGATAAGTCAACTACTATTCCTGTTGGTATATGTGAGGATGTTCCTATTCAAGGTGCTCATAATTGCATGGTCTTAACTGATTTTGTTGTGCTTGAAATGCCTCAAGATGATAATATGTCTATTATTCTTGGGAGACCTTTTCTTAGTACTGCAGGTGCTGTCATCAATTGCAATCAAGGAAAAGTAACATTCAATATTAATGACAAAGAGCACACTGTCTATTTCCCCAAGAAGGTTGTTAAGAGCTATTGCCTGAATTCTATTGAAAATATTGAAGGCATCAAGGTTGGAGAAATATATTGTCCCATTCCAGAAGAAAATATTGAAACTATTATGATTGAGACCATTACTATCAAGTATGAGGTAACATAATCACCTTGTGGAATGCAAAGTTTTGCTTCATATAAGATTGTTTTGGTAACAAGACTTGATCAACCTTGTTAACAAAAGGATTTTAATGAACAAAATAATGTTTCCACTATGGTTATACTTGCTTTCTTTTTCCTTTCTCCTTCCTAGTCTTTGCTTTAGCTTTAGTTTTGCTAGTTGTTTGATTGTTTGAGTTCTTAGAGCTCCTGTAGTTTGGCTTTTGGTTTTCTTTTGCTTCTTTTGAAAAAACTGTTTCTGCGAGAAAATCAATTTTCATACCCTGAAAATTGGCTAAAAATAAAGTTTCCCGAAAAATCCTGGAAAATTCAAAATAAAATTTTCCTCGAAAAAGGGGCGGAGAGGTACCCAGGGGGCCACCCCTAGGCCCCACACCCATGGTAGGCGTCGGCCCACCACTGGCGGCGCCTAGGGGGTCTGGCCCACCTAGACCCCTCCAGGATACCTCCTCAAAGCCACCTTATTTCTCTCTCCCAAAAAACACCGGAAAACTTGCTCAAGCTCGAGTTCTTGCTCTTCTTGCTCGAGATTTTCGATCTCCTTGTTCAGCCCATCTCAAGTGCTGATTTTTGGAGGGATTGCTCCTTGGTATGTGCCTCCTCCGCTTGTCCAATTAGATTTGTGATTGGTAGATTGTATCTTGAGTATTTTTCTACTATAGGTGACAGGTTGTTTGAGCTTGCATGCTTGTTCTATGCTTAGAAACTTTGTTTTGATGCATGTGTAGTCCTCTAGCAAGTTCCTATAGTAGTTGCTCATCATTTATCAACTTAGAAATCACTTGGTTTGATGGTTGTTTAAAATTTTGGCAAAGGGAAGTCATGGACCACCACACCTTTGGTGACATATTTGAGAGTGATGCACCTAGAAGGGCAAGGCTCCCAAGGTCATCTACAAGCTCCAGACCCTCATATAATGAGGATCTCATCACTTCGCGGTTTGGTGACGAGGGAGATGAAGGGGATGCTCACCCCTCCACCTTTACTTGTCAAACTTTCTTGTGAGCTGCTGGGATTCTTAATGAATTCATGGCTTTGATTGAGAGGGTTGGTCTAACAAGTTTCATGCAGGATGAGAGTGCACAATATGCTTCACTTACTAAAACATTTGTGGAGAGTTTCTCCTTCACCAATAGTTTGTTCAATTCTTCTGTGTCTTTCAGACTATATGGCAGGGCTCATTCTATGACATTGAAGAATTTTTGCAAGGCCTTGGGACTTGGTACAAAGGGGTCATCAAAGAAGATTACAGCTCTTCCCGCTGATTTGCTGGAACTATACTGATGAATAACCAATGATGATGACCATAGGGCTCAGCGAGGGAAGATAAAGAACATTCAACTTCCAGCCATCAGGTACTTCACCTACTATCTTACCACCAGTGTTCTTGGTAGGGAGAACACTAGTAATATATCCAACTATCAATTGGCCTTCTTAGCTATTGCGCTCTACGGCGAGGATAAGTATAATCTTGGTTCCCTCATTGCTCGTCGTTTAGCTGCCAAGGGACCCATTTATGGGGGAATTATTGCTACTCGTATCGCTGCTGCCTTGGGCATTGCTATTGATCCACATGATGCAGTTTTGGATCCTCTGAGGCTTGATCTTGCTGCCATGAAGGCGCACCACTTTGTCACGTCTAGCTCTACTCTTGAGAACTTGGTTTATAGAATGTTGTTTACTGACGGGGAAGAGAGAGAGATCCCTCTACCCCAAACCACTTTGTTCAGTATTTCTCAGGGACCTTGGTCACGCTCGAAGGTAGAGATGGATGAGTTGCTGAGTTCTTTTAACTTCCACGGGCACTATCAGGGGGAGCGCCCGCTTATGACCCTGCTGCACACTACACAGGGGAGGCTTCGAGCTCGTACCAGGACGAGGGAGTTTCCTCGACATACCACGGAGACGTATCTGCTTGGACGCCATGGGATTGAGCCCCACTTAGGCCAAAAGCTTAAGCTTGGGGGGAGGTACACCGACATTACACACTCATATATATCATGTTCGGTCGGTTCTTTGTATATCCATCGTTTCGCTTTCTTTTTGGTTCTTGTTGCTTTTTTCTCAAACACCCAAAAATACCAAAAATATTTTTGTTGTTTCTCTTAGTTTGTTTCTTTGCTTTGGTTTGCCTTAAAAGAAAAATCTAAAAATATTTTGCTTTGTTTGGTTTTTCCTTGTTTGCTTGTTTCTAAAAAAATCGAAAACACCAAAAATATTTGTTGTTCTTCTTTGGTTTTGTGGGTTCTTCGCAGGGTTCTGCCGTCCTCAGTGGGTATTGGTTTTCATGTTAATTATTCAAGTCACACAACTGAAGGGCAATAATGAAGATTAAGACTACTCGAGGTGTGGTAAGAGGCTGGTAACGAACTCTATTTGTTTCATTTTTGTACATATACTCATCATTGTGAGCATGCTTAGCCTATTTGTGTAAGGTGTATGTCATTATGGATGCTTAGTAGTTCTTGCTTGTCTATGATTAGCTCCATCTTGCTAATAGTTTGTAGCATGTTATTGTTTTATTCATACTTTGGTATGATATTGTGGTATCCTCCTCTGACTGTTCATGTGAATCGACTTGGCACATGCTCACGCATGCATATGACTAATCAATAGTCAGTAAGCCTTGATGATTTATTTTGCCTCAGAGTTCTTGTATCACTTTCATGCCATAATTAGTCCTGTTTTGTTGCAAGCATGATTATGACAGTTATTCCTCTCTCGTTTGTCGCTCCCTCTCTATTGCTAGCCTTCACTGCACTGAGTATGTGCTCTACCTGTGCTTCTAGCTCCCCAAAACCAATATTGCCAGCTGTCTCCACCTTACCTACCTATTAGCACCATTTGCTACTTCAGTGCATATATTATATATGCCGTGTTTTCTTCCAAAATAAAATGTTTGTCTGTTTTGAGAAAGTTAGTTAGTAAAGCTCTCACGAACTTGATGGCACACTTTATTCCTTGCACTTAATAATCCTGAACCATTGTGACTAGTCCATGAAAGTTATATGCTTGCTTATTATATACTGAGAGTCAGTAGAACCGTGCTGTCACGGGGAACGCTTTCAACACTTTTTGGATAATTCTATCCAGTTGATACTTTGCTCTTTTGTTTACGGATGTTGACAATGTGAAATAAAAGGGGAAGTTGTTAGTTCATGGAGTTTATACATTGTGTTAGAGAAACGCCTGGGCCGCTAGCCTAAGCCATGCCTAATCATGGTGGAAACTTGCAGCATCACTATAATGAGCATCTATGAAGCTTCCTCAATAAAAAGCTATGCATATGGTAAATAAAAAGATTGCTGAGATGCTCATTGTCTGCTTGTCTTGTCATTTTGGTTATGGGAAAGCTCATGTACCATATGCAAGGGGTACCCCGTTGGCGGTTCTCGATGATATGCATGTATTTACAATGACAAGAACTTTCAGGTGACCAAAGTTGAGTAGCATGCGGAGCAGCCCTCGTACTCAAGGGACTTGGGATTTCCAGTCTATGGTCTGTCAAGCATATGATTCAGAGTGGACCTCACTTTCACCTTAACCACATGAAGATGCCTATGATAGGGGAAATGAGAGCTCAAAGCTAATGAGTACCTTCCTTTCAGCATTAGGAAGCCTTTCAAACCTTCACAAAACCGTCTTCACAATTTTGTTGAGTCACCACTTATTCTACGAGCACCTTCTTGAGAGCATAGTTGTCATTTTTGTGTTTGTTCCAAAACTTGGTTAATTATGTCATGACTTTGATGCTTGTATCTTTGATATCTTTCTCTCTAGTCTTCATATGAACTTCAGAGGTGCCTTAGCATTTATATTGTGCTCTTTAAACAAAGGCAAGCGAGATACCACTCTATCATACCATATTATGAGCATTGCAATGTTGCTTATGTTTATGTTTCATGCTACTTATTATTATTGAGTTGGTTTATCTTCATAGCTTGCAATGACTATTGAGTATACTTAGTTGCATACTCTTTATTATGAATTGTCTAAGAATCTACTCCTGTGCTGAGAATATTTACATCATATGAAGCAAAGTGTTCGTGAAAGTTCTTTTATCGCACTTAGTTTTCAACTGAATTGCTTGAGGACAAGCAATAAGCTAAGCTTGGGGGAGTTGATACGTCCAAAACGTATCTACTTTCTCGAACACTTTGCTATTGTTTTTCCTCTATACTTGTGTGATTTGGATACAACTAACGATCGACCTGCTTTCAAGAATTACCTTGGTGTCTTGTTTTTGTGCGAGAAAATGAACTATCGGGAAAAATCCGGAAAATATGCCAAAATTATATTTCACGGAAGATCCACGGATCGAAGGAGGAGGGAGGCTTGGGGGCCTAGACCCACCCAGCGGGCCACTTACCCGCTGGGAGGTCTCCACCCAGGCAGCTTCTCGGACTCCCTCCGCGCCTATAAGTTGCCTTCTGACCTAAAAACAAGGGGGTTCGATAGTTTTCTAGAAAGAGTTCCGCTCCGCCGCCGCCACCAGAAACCAAGATTCGGATCCAGAAACTTCGTTCTGGCACCCCGTCGGGATGAGGAATTTGGAGAGGATCATCGCCATCGTCATCACCAACGCATCTCCATCAACCACCAATGTTTCCCTCATCCATGAGTGAGTAATCCCCCAATGTAGGCTTGGGGATGGTAGGGATTGGATGAGTTCTATCATGTAATCGAATAAGATCGGTTAGGGCATAGTGCCTAGTATCTCTAATAGTGCTATTTGACTTTGTTGCAACTTGTTATGCTTAATGCTTGTCACTAGGGCCCGAGTGCCATGATCTCAGATCTGAACTTATTATTGAATCATTATGATAGTATTTTTTATGGTCTTATCTGCAAGTTGTGTACACATATCATTGTCTGGATCCAAAGGCCCCAAAGTGACAATAATTGGGACAACCGGAGGGGATGGCTGTGGTGTGAGGATCACATGCGTTCACGGAGTGTTAATGCTTTTCTCCGGTGCTCTATTAAAAGGAGCACCTTAATTGCCAATAGTTCCCTAGAGGCCCCGCTGCCACGGGCTGGCTGGACAGAAGATGTTGTGCAAGTTCTCATTGCGAGCACGTATGACTATATTTGGAGCACATGCCTAGGATTGTTTAGTACTTGGACGCTTATTATTATTTATCTGCAATGCCCTAGTTCTTCGAAGTTACTTGTTTAGACTCGTCCATGCAATGCCTGTCCATCCATCCATATGCCTACCGCACTCGAATCCTACTGTTACCGTTACTGTTACTGTTGCTCATGTTTCACTGTTGCTGTTTACTGTTGTTGTTGCTACTACAAACTATTGCTACTGATAAACTTCTGTGAGCAAGAACTATTTCCAGGTGCAGCTGAACTGAAAACTCAGTTGTTAAGGCTTGCAAGTATTCTTTGGCTCCCCTTGTGTCCAATCAATAAATTGGGTAATACTACCCATGAAGACTGTTGCGATCCCCTATACTTGTGGGTCATCAGTGGGTTCATGCCTCTATTTAATCTAAGGGAAGTGACATAAATCTCTAAGGTTGTAGATGTGTTGTTGCCACCAGGGAGAAAACAACGGTCTCTTGTTCATGGAAAAAGTGGATTGTTTACCTTATACACTTTGCTTAAAGCAGTTGTCTGTTGCTTGCAACTTAATACTGGAGGGGGTTCGGATGATAACCCAAAGGTCGACTTCTAGTCATAGATGTAGTTGAATGACGGTCTATGTATCTTGTTGTATTGCCCAATCGAATCTCATATGATCATGATGTCTAGTATTGCATTGTTATGCCTTGCTCAGTCCTGTCAATTGCCCTGCTGTAAATTTTTTACCCGGCATGCCATGTTTGTTTATCTAAGGAGAACACCTCTAGTGAACTATGGACCCCGGTCCAATCTTTACCATTGATACATCTTCCACTGTTATTGTTTACTTGTTGCAAACCACCATTACCTTTCACATCATATAGTTAATCCTTTGTTATAGGAAACCAGTGAGATTGACAACCTCACTATTCGTTGGGGCGAAGTATTGAGTTTGTGTTGTACAGGTCTCCAAGTTGCTAGCAACACCTTTGAGTCGTTCCTTCCTCCTACTGGTTTGATAACCTCGGTTTCTTACTAAGGGAAAACTTGCTTCTGTGCTCATCATACCTTGCTCTTGGGGTCTCCCAACGAGGCATTAAACATGCAAGCTTATTCCTGGCACCGTTGCCGGGGAGGCTAAGGACGTCTTCACAAGGGGAGTCCTTCTCAACCTTTCTCTTTACTTTGTTTTTGTTTTGCTTAGTTTCTTTTGCTTGGTTTTGTTTGCCTCTTTTTATCAAAAACTCCAAAAAAAATAGTTTAGTTTGGTTTGCTTTCTCTTATAAAAAACACACAAAAATTAGCTCCTGCTCTAGTTGCTGCTGCTGTTTTGGCTTGCTCCACTTTGGCCAAAATAAACTCTGCTGAGAACACCAAGTTGTGTGACTTCACTAGCACAAACAACAATGATTTCCTAAGCACTCCTATTTCTCCACCTGCTCCTGATGCTACCTTTTATGAAATTAAGCCTTCTTTGTTGAATCTTGTGATGAGAGAGCAATTTTCTGGTGCTAGTTCTGATGATGCTGCTGCCCATCTCAATAACATTGTTGAACCTTGTGAGATGCAAAAGTATAAGTATGTAGATGGATATACTATTAAGCTCAGGTTGTTTCCTTTCTCCTTGAGAGGAAAAGCTAAAGAACGGTTCCTATCCTTGTCTAGAAATAGTATTGATTCTTGTATTCAGTGCAAAGATGCTTTTATTGGAAAGTACTACCCTCCTGCTAAGATTATATCTATGAGAATTGATATTATGAAATTTAAACAACTTGATAATGAACATGTTTCTCAAGATTGGGAAAGAATTAAATCTTTGGTTAAGAATTGTCCCACTCATGGACTTACTGCTTGGATGATTATCTAGACTTTTTATGCAGGTTTGAACTTCTCTTCAAGAAACCTGTTGGATTCAGCTACTGGAGGTACCTTTATAACCATTACCTTGGGTGCTGCAACAAAACTCCTTGATAATATGATGGTTAATTATTCTGAATGGCACACTGAGAGAGCTCCACATGGTAAAAAGGCAAATTCTATTGAAGAAACCTCCTCTTTGAGTGATAAGATTGATGTTATTATGGCTATGCTTGTTAATGGGAAAGCTCCTTTAGATCCTAAGAATGTTCCCTTAGCCTCTTTGGTTGCTCAAGAAGATCAAGTTGATGTGAACTTGTTGGGGAGATGACCTCGGGTAGGGTAAAGACGGGTAAAGACGAAAGGAAGTTGCCCGTCTAGTTTCCGAGTTACTATTTGATTCGGCCGAATCCTATAGAGGTCGGCCAAGACAGGGAAGGGCAGGACCTTTATAATAAAGGCAAGGCATTACCCGGCCGGGATACTACGTAAGTCGTCCGGGTTAGCCCGAGTAATCTTAATGCAGGTGAAGGACAAGCCGAGTTACGCGAGGTAAGGCGAATGATCTAAGCTTGCAGGAAGGAGAAACCTAAAGTCAAACTCTAGCTGCAGGCGGAAGGAATCTGGCGAGCCAAGCACAAGAGACAAAGGCGCAGAGCGTTAGAGGGGCAGAAGGAGGTCACGGAGGTGACAGTCCTGAAGCGAGGCACGCATGAGGGGCCCTCTGAGCCTTGCCGTCGTTAGAAGGGCGACAGGGAAAGGAGGCCGCCGAACTACTATTTTGGGACGAGCATATCCCTCGAATATGCTTGCCCCGTCAGCCCTAAAGGCACCCAAGGCTCTCCTTTATAAGGGGAGGCTTGGACCCTGAGGAAGGGATCGGCTCATTTTTAGTACCGTTAGGCTGGTAAAGTTCTTCCTTTCTCCTTACGTATAGCTCGAGGAGCACTTGTAGCTCAAGGAAGGAGAAATAAAGATCTTTGCCTTATTCTTCTGTGTGTAGAATTAACTGCATCTTCCCTCCCCAGATCCCACTATCATCCATTGGCCCCTTACTTTAGCCTACCCATGGCATCTGCCGTGTCACCACCATGACAGAACTTCATTAGAAACAACAATTTCAATAACAATGCCTACAGGAATAATTTTGTTAGCAACAACAATTATAGGCCTTATCCTCCTAATAATGGCAATACCTATGGAAACTCCTACAACAATACTAGAAGTGCCCCCTCTGAACTTGAATTTATGGTCAAAGACTTTATTAGTAAACAAACCACTTTCAACAAGACTATGGAGGAAAAGCTTTTGAATGTAGAGAAAAATATTTTATCTTTGTCTGAAGCACAGTCCTCTTTGATTAATAAAATGGCTGCTAAACCTGAAACCATGGAAAGTACCTTTGTTGCTACTCATGCCATACAAGTTACTATTGATGAAAATGTTAGAATGTTAGCCCAACTTCATGCTAAGTGGGAAAGGGAAGCTGAAACTGCTAGAAACAATAGTGTGTGCACCATCACCACCACCAATATGGATGCCACTAAACCACAAGAAGTCCCTATTCCTCCTCCTACAATGCCTAAGCCCAATGAGTCTACTACTAGTGATTCTAAGCTTGATTTTTATCTTGATGGTTGCAATATTACTGAAGTGATTATGTTCCTACAAAAGCTTGCTAGAAGTCCTGATGCTAGTGATATGCATGTAACTTTCACCAAACACATTATAGATGCTCTTGTGAAAATTAAGGAAGAGAAGTTGAAACACAAAGCTTCTATTCCTAGGAAAGTAGAAGTTAGTTGGGTACCCATTATTAATATGCAAGTGAATGACTTTGATCTCAAAGCTTCTTGTGATCTTGGTTCTAGTGTCTCTATTATGCCTACGAAGATTTATGAAATGCTTGATTTTCCATCTTTGGAAGATTGTTATTTGGATGTCCCACTTAATGATAATGCTAAGAAGAAACTCATGGGGAGTATTAATGATGTTTTCATTATGGTTAACAATGCTTATGTCCCTGTTGATTTCTATGTTTTGGATGTTGAATACAATGCTTCTTGTCCTATTAATATGGGAAGACCTTTTCTTAGAACTATTGGTGCCATCACTGATATGCAAGAAGGCACCATTAAATATCAATTCCCATTCAATAAAGGTATTGAACTCTTCCCTATGAAGAGAGAGAATTTGCATTTTGCTCCTCCTTTGAAAGCAAGGTTTGATGTTAATGCTTCTTCATTTGAAAATACTTGATTCTTGCTTCTTTTGCCTAACATAAAGGCGTTAAAGAAAAGTACTTGTTAGGAGATAACCCAAGAGTTTTCTCGAGTCTTGAAAGTTATTACTTTAGTAATGTCCTCTCCTTATCCTTTTTGTTTGCTTTTTGTGCCAAGAATGACCTCTAATGAGAGGGAAGTAAGATTTGGGGAGTTGCTGTCCCGAAACAGATTTTTGTGCTCCACCATAAAAATTCGTGAGGAGTCTCTGTATGTAGGATTGAGCTGATACTTTACGAATAAATCCCCCAGTATGTTAGATAACTTTTGTTAGTTCAACACTTTTTGAAAAAATCGGTTTCTACCTGCTGGTCTGTTTTGACAGATTTATGCCATTATTTGCATTTGCTTCTTATTGATTCCTTTTTAGGTTCTTTTTGGGAAATTGAGATTTTTGAGGGAGTTGCTATAGTATCTTGTGTTTTTAGTGAAAGTTTTGCTGTTCTAAAGCTAAACCCAAAGGTCTATTATCTTTTGAATACACTAATGTTGCTAATGAAGATTGTGTGAAGTTTTGTATGAAGGAAAATTTTCAGGTGTAGAGAGAGGATGATGTAATGAGATGAAGAATGGAAAAAAGCTCAAGCTTGGGGATTCCACCCCCGGTGTCACCCCAAGAAATATCCAAGAGGTAGAAGCGTCAGAGCTTGGGGATGCCCAAGGCATCCCCTTCTTCATCAATAAAAAGCTCAGGTCTTTCTAGACACTTCGTTTTTATTGTTTCATGCACTGTTGTGTTGTTCTTGGAGCGTCTTAGTTTTCGTTTGATTTTCTTAGTTTGCTTGATTAAAGTAGTTTGGACCCCTGCTCTCGATGTGTTTTTTCAAATAATTTGATTGGTGTTGGAAAGGAGTAGGAAGTTCTTGGTTGAATAGTGCAATAGGAGCTTGCTTTGACTGTGACTTAGACTTTAGCATGTCATGCTAGGTGTTGTTTGACCTTATGCTTAGTGATTATTGTTGTAGCATGACTTGTTCCAAACAATTGGGATTGCTTAGTGTGCCTTGAAGGAATCATGCATTGTTTTAGCATGCAAAAGCATAGTATTGTGGTATTCTCCTTTGATGCTTTGTTTGGGTTGACTTGGCACATGCTCACACCATGTTATGACTATGAACAAGTCACCATAGCCTCTATGATCATTTAGTCCTTGACTTGTGGTACCACTCTATGCTTTGATTAGTAATGTTTTATCGCTCTGCATGATTATGGCCATTATTGCTCTCTTAGTTGGTTGCTCCCAGTCTTTTGCTAGCCTCCACTTGTATGAGTAAGTTCTACTCATGCTTCCAACCCCCAAGAAACCAAGTTATTCCAAAGAGTCCACCATAAATTCCTATGCATGGTGTGTTACACCATTCCAAGTATATTCTTGTTTTCATCTAGCTTCCAATTAAAAAGTATTTTGTTATGTGAAAACTTAGTGATTAAAGCTCTCACAAACTTTATGGCACACTTTATATTTCTTGCCCCTAATAAACTTGAACCATTGTGTCATCTATGTTATATATGCTTGCACTTATACGTTGGAATTAGCAGAACCGTGTTGTCACGGGGAACACTTTCAATATTGCACATGTACTTTGTACACAGTTGATATCATGCTCTTTTGTCTATGGATGTCGTCGGTGTGAAATAAAAGGGGAGCTTGTAAGTCCATGGAGTTATGTATTTTGTGTTAGATAAACGCCTGGGCCGCTAGCCTAAGCCATGCCTAATCATGGTGGAAACTTGCAGCATCACCATAGTGACATCTATGAAGCATTCTTCTTATAAAAAAGAGACACATTGAGAAAAGAGGAAAGAGAGAAAAAAGCACCATATTCCCATGGTAAATAAGAAGATTGCTGAGATCATCATTGTCTACTTTCCTTGTCATTTTGGTTATGGGATAGATCCTGTACCATGTGCAAGGGGTACCCCATTGGCGGTTCTCTATGATACACATGTACTTACTATGGCAAGAACTTACAGGTGACTAAAGTTGAGTAGCATGAGGAGCGGCCATCGTATTCAAGGGACATGAGATTGCCAACTTATATTTTGTCAAGCATATACTCCATAGTTTGTTCACTTTAACCTTAATCACTTCAAGATGCTTATGATAGGGGCAATGAGGGGTGAAAGCTAACAAGTACCATAATTTTTGGAAGCTCTTTTTGAAACTTAAAATCCCTGCTTCCCTTTATGAAGGGCCTTTCTTCCACTATTATATTGAGTATCCACCTTCTATCCTTAGGCACCAGTTAAGAGAGCATAGTTTCCATTCTTAGTTCTATGTGCATTGTCCCAAAACTTATTGATTGATGCATATTGTTTATATTACTTGTTCTTGTGTTATTTGTATCTAGTCACTCTTATGAACTTTGAAGGTGTCATATGCATCTATTTGCTACTCCATGAGGGACATGTTGAATGCCACTATGCCATGTTTTCTGTATGTGAAACAAACAAATGTTTTTCAATGCATTTTATTCATGATCTTTGTTTGTAGACATTCATGTTGCATGCATAGTTACTTTGTATTATTCTTATAACTCCATCACTCATGCTCATGTCTAGAGTTCTTTGATCCCAGCTTTCAATGCTTGCAGATGGTTTGATCTTGGTTTTGATGGTGCATGTCACCTCAAAACTTATTATTTTTATCACTTACCTACTCGGGGACGAGCAGGAGTTAAGCTTGGGGATGCTTGATACGTCGGAAACGTATCTATAATTTTTGATGTTCCATGCTTGTTTAGTATCTACTCTGCTTTGCTTTGTCTACACTTTGAGGTGTTTTTATATGTTTTCTGGTACTAACCTATTAACAAGTTGCCACAGTGCCAATTGATTGTTTTATTATGTTTTTGGTTCCAGAAAAGCTAGTAAGGAAATATTCTCGTAATTGGACGGGACAAAAGCCAAAGTCAATATTTCACCGAGGAGAACACGGAGTCCAGAGGAGAGACGGAGGGGAGCCACAGGGCGGCCACACCCCCCAGGCGTGGGCCCACCCTAGGCCGCGCCTGGGTAGGGTGTTGGCCCCCTGGACGCCCTCCTGCCTCGCCTATAAGAAGCCCCTGATGCCTAAACCCTAAGTACCCGATCAATATTCCACGAAACCGTCTGTAGCCGCCACCACCATCGTCCCTAGATCGAGGGGATCTGAAGCTATTCCCGGCACCCTGCCGGAGGGGAGATCATCTCGGAGACCTTCTTCTTCATCATGCCAGCCTCCGGTATGAAGTGTGAGTAGTTCCACCTTGGACTACGGATCCATGTAGTAGCTAGATGGTTATATGTCCTCCTTTGTGCTTTCATGTCTAGATCTTGTGAGCTCCGTTCATGATCAAGATCTCATCTATTTGTAATCATGCATGTTGTGTTTGCATGGATTCGATGGATATTGAGATTAGTATGTCAGATTGATTAATGGTTTTGTCTTATTGATTCTATCATGTATGTATTGTTTGTGATCTTGCATGCTCTCTATTGTTAGTAGCTATCTTGGCCAAGTAGTTGCTAGTGACTCCAAGAGGGGGTATTTATGCTCGATAGTGGGTTCATGTCTCTATTTAATCTAAGGGAAGTGACAAAAATCTCTAAGGTTGTAGATGTGATGTTCCCACTAGGGATAAAACAACGGTCTCTTGTTCATGGAACAAGTGGATTGTTTACCTTACACACTTTGCTTAAAGCAGTTGTCTATTGCTTGCAACTTAATACTGGAGGGGGTTCGGATGATAACCCAAAGGTGGACTTCTAGTCATAGATGCAGTTGGATGGCGGTCTATGTATCTTGTTGTATTGCCCAATCGAATCTCATAGGATCATGATGTCTAGTATTTCATTGTTATGCCTTGCTCAGTCCTGTCAATTGCCCTGCTATAATTTGTTTACCCAGCATGCCATGTTTGTTTATCTAAGGAGAACACCTCTAGTGAACTATGGACCCCGGTCCAATCTTTACCATTGATACATTGTTACTGTTTACTTGTTGCAAACCACCATTACCTTCCATGCCATACAGTTAATCCTTTGTTACAGCAAACCAGTGAGATTGACAACCTCACTGTTTATTGGGGCAAAGTCTTGAGTTTGTCTTGTGCAGGTATCCAAGTTGCTAGCAACACCTTTGAGTCGTTTCCTTCCTCCTGCTGGTTTGATAACCTCGGTTTCTTACTGAGGGAAAACTTGATGTTGTGCTCATCATACCTTGCTCCTGGGGTCTCCCAACGAGGCGTTGAACACGCCATCAGTGGCCGTTGCTGCCCTGACCATTGATGCCCCGACCGCTACTCTAGATGGTGCCGCTCCCACCAAGGACCCGTTCCCCTGAAGACCACCGTCCCCAAGGCACGATAGAAGAAGGCTAGGGTTGGGCCAAAAAAAGGTGATGGTGGCCACGAATAAGAAGCAACCTATGGCGTGCCCCGTTCCTCTTCAGCCTGCCACCTCCAGAGTCGCCACCGGGGATGGCGCGCACAACGCGTTCGACAAAATGCCCGCAAGGTACGACACGGAAACTGTTCCCAAATCCTTTATCGAACTTCTCAACGAGTCCGAGGTATGCCTCACTGAGCCACCACTCGGTGCATACGACTTGGATGAGGATGATGATGGGGAGGAGGGCGGGGAGGATGATGGAGAGGACGATGGCAAGGAGGAGGATGGCTTAGAAGAGGTGGATCAAGCTTCCTATCATGCGGTGAAAGATAGGAAGAGAAGGACCAACAACTACACCAAAATCAAGGACACATGCTTGGTGCGAGCTTGGAACGAAGTGTCACTCGATGCATTGAATGGCACGGACCAAGCTTTGAAATCTCAATTGGATTAGGATTGAGGACAAGTTCTCCAAGCTCTTGCCACGAGTTGCTCAAGACCAAACATGCTCCTATCAATCACTACAAGGCCGGTTGGATGTGATCAAGTCGTGTTGCAGCCGGTGGAGTGCAGCAATTGAGCAAGTCCGGGTGGCACCTCCAAGTGGTAGAACCGTAGATAAATGTGACTCAATATAACTTGCATTCTTGCACCTCCAAGTGTGTTCCAACTTATGTAAGATTTAACATGCACTATAATCCTTTTGTAGGAAGAAATTGAAATGGAGAGGTACCCAGACATGGAGGGCTCAAAAGGAAAGGTATTCAATCTCCAACATTGTTGGAAGTTGCTTGAGCACATGGATAAGTGGAAGTCGAGGAAGCAAGAAGACAAACCCAAGTAGAGATTTGCTTGTGTTGGATGATAGTGATGATGAAGGAGGAAGAAACAATGGGAATCCGGAAGGAACCAAGAATACCAAAGAGTGGATCAAGATGGAGAAAGAACATGCCAACTTGGCCTCCAAGATTGATGAGATGGTGAAATCCAAGGAAGCAATGGCAATCAAGACCTTGGAGGAAAAGTTGCTCATGAAAGAGAAGAAAAATGAGATGAAGCAATCAAGGTGGCAATCAATTCGGGACTTGGAGGAGAGGAAGATTGCGCTTGAGGAGAATAAGGCAAACGCCGATCTCGTTGCCAAGGAGAATCCCACAATGATAATGGATCCTTCCATGATGGATGAGTTTACAAGAGAGTGATGGGAAACGAGGAGGCTTGAAATCATCACAAGGAGACGACGGCTCATGCATGATGCTAACTCTTCGGCTAGGGCGAGTGCAGTTGCTTTGGTTCCGTCTCCGACGAGTGGTGGCAACGTCGGAGGGGCAACAGAGGATGGTGCTATGGCTTGAGCTTTCCTTGCATATGCCATTGATCGTCTTTTTTGGGTTGGCTTGTTGCGAACCCTGTCGTGGAATTCTATCGAACACCTATGTCGCATGTTGTAATATGTTGAACTTCATTTGTGGGTCAATTTTACAGTTCATGGCACCGAGCAGTCCCCGCAAACCGAAACTGCAAAACAGAAACTGGTCAGCGCCGGCTCTCGCAACCAATGAAATCGCGTTTTCGGTGGCCCATACTCACGCGTTTATGGTTTGAGATATACAGTAGCTGCTAGAGTTGCTCTTACTTCCTCAGTCTCTTCATTGGTGAAAGGATCATCCAAATGAAGCAGGTCATGTGGTTGAATAATATTCTCTAATTGGAACTGCATCTAAGGGTTCTTAGAAACCCCTGATCTTTTTTAAAAGATTTCCACATTATGGCATCCTTGTGATCATCATAGATATAAGACTATCGTCTTTTGTCTTAATGAATGTAATGAGATTCCTTCTGTAGCTTTGAGTAGCAAAAATGTGAAAACTTGCTATTCTCATCACCCTATTGCACCCACCTAATTTTTTCCTTTATTTATCTATATATCCTTTGGCTTTGGTCTTTTTTCCTTGTATGATTGCAAAGAATTCTTTTCTATGTCTGATAGTCTTCTTTGTTTCTCCAAACCATCCAATATATACAGAATGTAATTACAAGTGCTAATAACAGAATTGATGTTGGACAAAAATTTCTCCATTTCTTTAGACCCTATTTGGAACTTTTAAATCTATTCAGCATTTGTGCAAAGACACCTGTATATGCAGTAGCTGCCTAGCAAGTCGGGTTGTTTTCTGTATTTGTTTTGCTGGTGCCCGTTTCACCCCCTATATGTTGCGATTTTATCGTCATTTATCCGTGTTATAAGGTCCGGCGGGATAAGGGCATTGCTAGAGATGCTCTTAGAATTTTCTCGGGTTATAGACGTTTCCAAAAGTTCAAGGTTTGTTTTAGACTATAAGGAAGTTCTAGGAAAAAAATGAACTTCACGGATGAAAAAGTAGGACTTTTGGGAAAAGGGTCACAATTACACACACATAGATTACGCATAAATAGATTGAGAATTTGGATAGAAGTGACTTGAGAACATACTATTACCAATCATAGAATTTGCAAAACCGCAACACGGTCTATCTTTAGAAGGATGCTAGTTAAGCCGTTTGGTATCATGTTTGTGATTGAGTTCAGTGATTTTTTTACAAATATGCCCCCCTGCAACACTGCATCGCCAAAACTGCCCCCCTCTCACTGTAAAAGTCAGAAGTGCCCTGGCGGGAAGCTAGAAATGTGACACATCACGTCTGCTTGAGGCCTGTGGTGGGCCGCCCTCCCGCTGACGGAGGCGGAATGAACCTTCCGCCATAGGGAAAAGGCGG
The DNA here is from genome assembly GCA_023614405.1 of Avena insularis. Lineage (NCBI taxonomy): Eukaryota > Viridiplantae > Streptophyta > Magnoliopsida > Poales > Poaceae > Avena > Avena insularis. Next base: position 49,683,461 of record CM042687.1, on the reverse strand, counting down.
GGCCAGAGGGCCCCTGCACGGGCCAGCGGGATGTCCACTTCACTGGCTGGCGGAACAGCCGCCTCGGGGCGGGGTGTCCTTCCGCCTCGGGCCTTGGCCAGGATGCCCCTTTCCGCCTCGGGACACGGCGGGATCGTCTGCCTGTTTCAAGATTCCCAACACACCGACTGACGTTTCCTATTGCTAAGCAGTCCGATGACCACCGAAAGCCGCATTCGTTGAAACTTGTGACCGTTCCTCGAAACTTGTTTGTTGGCAGATACTGCAGCTCCGTTTCTTTAAATACAGCGGCAGGTATCCTCAGAACCACTGCGACTTCTATTGATCCATTTGCTGCCTCTTCTCTCTATCTCTTTGCTTATACAGTCACACACTCTGTAATCGCCTGAGGCTGAAGGAAGCCTGCACCAATATTCGGAGGCTGAGAACGGGTAGCCATTGATCAAGGTGAGTTGTTTCGGTTAAAAGCTTTGCATGTTGTATATATTAATCAGCTAATTAGGACATAATTTGCCATGCAATGCTTGAACTATTAATTAGCTTTGCAACTTAGTTAGCTCGTGTAGAAATATTTGAGCTCTTGTCGTAATATTTCAGCAAAGTAACCTAATTAGATCGTGTAGTAATATTTTAGCTATGCAACTTAATTAGGTCATGTAGAAATATTTTAGCTCATCTAGTAATATTTTAGCTAAGCAACATAATTACATCGTGTAGAAATATTTGTGCTCGTGTAGTAATATTTTAGGTATGCAACTTAACTAGAACGTGTAGAAATATTTTAGCTCATGTAGTAATATTTTAGCTATGCAATGTAATTAGGTAATGCAGAAATATTTGTGCTCTGTAATATTTAGGTATGCAACTTAACTAGAACATGTAGAAATATTTTAGCTTATGTAGTAATATTTTAGATATGTAACGTAATTAGGTCGTGTAGAAATATTTGTCCTCTTGTAGCAATATTTAGGTACGCAGCTTAATTGAAACGTGTAGAAATATTTGAACTCATTTGGTAATTTTTTAGCTATGCAACTTAATTAGGTCGTGTAGAAATATTTGTCCTCTTATAGTAATATTTTAGCTAAACAACGTAATTAGGTAATATAAAAATATTTGTGCTCTTGTAGCAATATTTAGGTATGCAACTTAAGTAGAACGTGTAGAAATATTTTAGCTCATGTAGTAATATTTTAGCTATGCAACGTAATTACGTCGTGTAGAAATATTTTAGAAAGTGTAGTAATATTTTAGCTATGCAAAGTAATTAGATCGTGTAGAAATATTTTAGACTCTTGTAGCAATATATTAGGTATACCACTTAAATATGTCGTTTCCAAATATTTGAACTCGTGTAATAATATTTCTTACACGTTCGGTTAGACAATTAATGTATTTTGTCAATATAAATAATTATATTAATGAACTATCATTAAGATTATATATAATTATACTACGTAAGTCGGCCGGGTTAGCCCGAGTAATCTTAATGCAGGTGAAGGACAAGCCGAGTTACGCGAGGTAAGACCGAATGATGCGAAGCTTGCAGGAGAAGGAGAAACCTAAAGTCAAACTCTTGCTGCAGGCCAGAAGGAATCTGAGCGGAGCCAAGCACAAGAGACAAAGACGCAGAGCGTCAGAGGGGCAGAAGGAGGTCACGGAGGTGACAGTCCTGAAGCCCGAGGCACGCAGGAGGGGCCCTCTGACCCTTGCGTTGTTAGAAGGGCGACAGGGAAAGGAGGCCGCCGAACTACTATTTTGGGACGAGCATATCCCTCGAATATGCTTGCCCCGTCAGCCCTAAAGGCACCCAAGGCTCTCCTTTATAAGGGGAGGCTTGGACCTTGAGGAAGGGATCGGCTCATTTTTAGTACCGTTAGGCTGGTAAAGTTCTTCCTTTCTCCTTACATACAGCTCGATGAGCACTTGTAGCTCAAGGAAGGAGAAATAAAGATCTTTGCCTTAGTCTTCTGTGTGTAGAATTAACTGCATCTTCCCTCCCCAGATCCCACTAGCATCCATTGGCCCCTTACTTTAGCCTACCCATGGCATCTGTCGTGTCACCACCACGACAGTTGGTGCCCACCTTGGGGCCAGCAGCGGTGCTAGCTGGAGTCAAGATCCGGACGGGAAACTTCATCCACACTAGCGAGCGCGTTGTTTCTGGCTTGGTCCGGAGATTTGATCTCTGTGACTACGTCAGCGACAATGCAGGCAGCTTCAGGGGAAAAACTCCCCCGCGCAACGGCGTCTTCATCAGCTTGGGCATGCACCAGGTCTATGTCGGCGTCGACATCTCCGGCATTTATCCTCACCAGGTTGTTGTTGCAGGAGAGCCACCCCTTAGCACCGCGAGCCGTCCGCACGGGGCGCATCCGGTCAACAGCGTCGAGGTGATGGTCGCAGCCGGGGTGCAGGCGGGAGTAGCGGGTGCTGGATCAACCAGAGACCCTGCCACAGGCGTGCAGGTCGCGCCCAGGCAGACGGCACCACCACCCACCGAGGTAATCCCTCGAGTGACCAACCAGGCCGAAGTGCAGGACACTACCCCAAAGGCACCAAGAATAAGAGGGCCACCTCTGGAAAGACCAGCGAACATTCTTCAGGCAACCATAGATAACCTGACTACACCTGTAGCGCGGATACTTGATCCGGCAAATGCTCAGGCAGAATTAGAAGAAACCAGGCAAAAGGTGCCGGTAGAGGCAAAGAAGGTGTCGGCCTTGCGGGAGTCCTTAAACAGGACCCTGTGAGAATATGCCAAAGCTAACAAGCTTGACGTCGCTCCCGAACGGGTTGACAAGTTGAGATTATGAGGGAAGAACCTCATAGATGATATCAACAAGGAGCATGATGTTCATAAGGCAGAATCAGTTGATTTGGGCTTGCCGAGGTACAGTACCCCGACAAAGAACCTGAGAGCGGCAAATGCCGCAGCATTAGAGTTAGAGGGATTAACCGGCGAAGCCCGACAGAAACAGCAAGAAAGAGTGAATGAGCTGGTACGCATCGCGAACCAGCAAAACGAAGAGATGCTCAGGGCGGATCCAGCGAGGCCAGGGGCTTCGCGGATGGTTCACTCGGCAGGAGCAGCACCTGCCTTGTCTGTGGCGGCGGCCTCTTCACCCGGAAACAATGCACGAAGGGACAGAGCAGTAACTTCGGGAAAGAGAAACAAGCAAATTGTTCCATATGATCAGGCGATAGCCGGGAAAGCAAATGAGAACAGAGGCAATGGAAGCCGAGGTAACAGTGGAGAGAGGAACCCCGGCCGCGCTGAGAAAGGCGGCGGAAGCCGAGGCAATGGAGACCTCAGAAAGGTAACTCGGAAGAGGAAATCGCGAGAACAACACCCCGGTCGAAGGAAGGAGAGAACCGCCGAACAACCCACAGCCGAGACATGAACCTCAGCAAGAAAGAGAAGCGAGACCAGCTCGCCACAATCAGGTGAATGAAAGGTACAATGATGGTTATTCCAAAATGGAATATGCGGTCCATGGAGGAAATAATCACTATGGAATACAGGACCGAGTTCTGTACAGATATTTGCCTTCAAATGATGCCAGAGTAAAGTTAGACCGGTTGTACCGATCCGAGTTACTGGAAGAACAAGGTCCACCAGGTCCGGCATGTTTCGGACCACGGATCATGGGCGAACCACCTGTGCCGAACTTTCAGCTGGCGAGAGGTACAAAAACATATAATGGGAGCACCAAACCACAAGACTGATTGATTGATTATGCCACTGTAGTGAAAATAGCAGGTGGGAATTTACGATGGGCCGTGCGGTATGTCCCGCAAATGTTGGAAGGACCAGCTAGGGTATGGTTGAATAATCACAAGAAAAGCATTAATCGCTGGTTGGACTTTGAAGAAATGTTCGTTAGCAACTTTACCAGTACTTACAAAAGGCCAAATAGGCCGCAGCAATTAGCCATGTGCAAGCAAAGACCGAATGAGACGGACAGAGAGTTTTTAACTCGGTGGTGCAACCTAAGAAACTCGTGTGAAGGAGTTATAGAATCACAAGCAATAGCTTGGTTCGCACAGGGATGCTGCTACGCCAGTGTGTTATGGCAGCGATTGCAGAGAGATATGCCAACCACATTGGCAGAAACCATCAGAATAGTGGATTCTTATGCGTTGGGAGATCCGACGCAACCTGAGTTAATGTCGGCAGATCATCAGGAGCATCAAGATCAATATGCGAGAGATATGGCCGGGTCATCCAAGTGCAATGACTTCAGAGGAAGAAGAAGAGAAGAGAGACCGGATTATAGATATAATTCAACCCAGGTGGCAGCGGTAGCGCAAGATCAGCCGAGTAACGGAACGACTCAACGGCAAAAGAATGGTCCTGAGCATTGGACACCAAGGAATGAAGGAAAAAGACAGTGGACACCAGAACAAAAGAAGCAATGGCAGGAGAGGCCAAAGTACACGTTCGAATCTATGTTAGATCAGCCGTGTAAATTTCACACGTCAAACCCAGCCAGGCCGGCCAACCATACGACCCGCCAATGTGCATGGATGAAAAGTGTGATGGGAAACCCAGCAGGCATGCAGGCAACGCCTCTCCAAGCACATCCGCAGCATCAGCCGCAGTTGACTGGAGCAAATGCACAGCAACTAATGTTACCACCTCCTCCCCCGAGGTACGACAACTCAGACCGGAGGGATGCGGTACATCAAGTGATGAATCAGGGTCCGGATGGAAGGACAAATCCAGGAAATAATGGACGCAATGACTACAGAGAACATCATCATCATTATGTGCGTGTTCACAACAGAACAGCAAGACAAGCAGAGTGTACAGCGCCGGCATATGGAAGTAAATGCAGTAATGCCGACAGTAACAAGATATGTGCCTTGGTCGGATCAAGAAGTAACCTGGAGCATAAAGGATCACCCCAAGATAATGCCGAGTCCGGGTTCATATGCACTCGTGTTAGATCCGACATTTGTCGGACCGAGCATTAATGTGAAATTTTCAAAGGTACTCATTGACAATGGGAGCAGTATCAATATCAATGTACAAAGATACAATGCACAAACTCGGAATAACACAGAACATGCTGCAGTCCACGAGGACCACTTTCCATGGGATAGTACCAGGGCTTTCATGCGAACCCATTGGTAAGGTCCGAGTGGACGTGTTATTCGGCACCAGAGATAACTGCAGAGCAGAAAACTTAGTGTTTGAGGTGGTGGATCTAGAAAGTTGTTATCATGCTCTACTCGGGCGGCCAGCATTGGCCAAATTCATGGCCAGCTGCCATGTAAGTTATCTAAAAATGAAGTTACCCGGACCACAAGGGGTGATAACGGTAGCAGGGGATTACAGGAAGTCGATGGAATGTGCTTCAGCCGGGTCAAATTTGGCTGAATCATTGGTAATAGCAAGGAAAAAAAGAAGGATTCAGGAGGTAGCAGCCCTCGCTCAGTCGGCACAGCTGAATATGCCGGCATTAGCCAACCCACATGGAAGTGTCTCCTTTCAGCCGACTAAAGAAACAAAAAAGTTCCAGATAGATGAACAATTCCCGGAGCGCACCGTCACTATTGGTGCCAGCATGGATGCTAAATAGGAAAGCGAGCTCACCAACTTCCTCCGTGAGAATCGGGATATCTTTGCATGGTCAACGCATGATCTGCAAGGTGTGCCGAGGGAGTTGGCTGAGCACTCTCTGAATGTAAGGCCAGGATCAAGGCCGGTGAAGCAACCTCTCCGCCGCTTCGCCGAAGATAGGAGAAAAATAATAGGGTATGAAATAGCTCGGCTCCTTGTGGCCGGGTTCATCATGGAGGTGTTGTATCCGGATTGGGTGTCAAACCCGGTGCTAGTAGAAAAGAAGAAGGATGATCCAAATGTAGCCATTGTATGGCGAATGTGTATCGATTACACGAACCTGAACAAGGTGTGTCCAAAAGATCCTTTTCCCTTACCTAGAATAGACCAAGTCATTGATTCGACCGCTGGTTGTGAACTATTGTCATTTGTAGACGCGTATTCTGGTTTTCACCAGATACCGTTAAATCCGGCCGATCAAATAAAGACTATGTTTATTACCCCGTACGGGGATTATTGCTATCGCAGAATGCCATTCGGCCTGCGCAACACAGGAGCGACGTATCAGAGATGCATGCAAAAATGTTTACATGACCAGATAGGAAAAAATCTACAAGTATATGTGGATGATGTGGTTATCAAAACTAAAGAAAGCAAAACACTACTGGATGATATACGGCAGACTTTCGCGAACCTGAGAAGGTTCCGAATGAAGCTTAACCCGGAAAAATGCACATTTGGCGTGCCAGTGGGAAAATTACTCGGTTTTCTCGTATCTAGCCGAGGTATAGAGGCCAACCCAACCAAGGTAAAGGCAGTAGAAAGGATGGAGTTGCCAAGGTGTCTAAATGACGTACAAAAGTTCACAGGTTGTTTAGCCTCGCTCAGCCGATTTGTATGTCGGCTGGGAGAGAAGGCATTACCACTCTATCAACTGATGAAGAAATCAGATAAGTTCATTTGGACTCCACAAGCAGAGAGTGCATTTCATGAATTGAAAAGGATGTTGGTCACAGCGCCCGTCTTAGCTTCTCCATTATCAAAAGAGCCTATGTTACTCTACATAGCGGCCACCAACAGAGTAGTGAGTGCTGTAATCGTCGTAGAACGAATCGAAAATGATAAGTCAGTGCAAAGGCCGGTGTATTACTTGAGCGCGGTGTTATCAGCCTCAAAACAAAATTACCCACATTATCAGAAGATGGCTTATGGAGTGTACATGTCGGCAAAGAAACTTAAACATTACTTCGAAGAGCACCCCATCAAAGTGATTTGTGAAGCACCCATAGCCGACATATTGAGTAACAAAGATGCAAGTGGCCGAATAGCAAAATGGGCAATTGAATTGTCACCTTATGCTCCGCAATTCGATAGGAGAGAGGCAATCAAATCTCAGGCTGTGGCCGACTTCTTCGTAGATTGGGCCGAGGTGCAATATGAGCCACCATTGCCAGACCCGAATTATTGGACGATGCACTTTGACGGTTCCAAACTAAGAAATGGTTTGGGGGCAGGAATAGTGTTAACCTCGCCAAAAAGAGATCAGTTGAAATATGTGCTGCAGATACATTTTGCCGCGTCAAACAACGTAGCCGAATATGAAGCACTTGTCCATGGATTGAAGGTGGCAAAAGAGATTGGCATACGCCGAATCTTATGCTATGGAGATTCAGATCTAGTAGTACAGCAAGTCTCAGGTAATTGGGATGCATTGGATGATAATATGGCTCTATATAGATTTCATGTGCAAAAAATCAGTGGATACTTCGAAGGATGTGAATTTCACCATATACCTCGGGCAGAAAACGACGCCGCAGACACGTTGTCAAAACTAGGATCAACTAGGCAGTCAATTCCCCCAGGTATCGCCCTAGAGCACCTAAGGAAACCATCAATAACACCGTCACCAGAGTCCGAATCTATCTTTATTCCGGCAAAGTCAGGAGAAGATAATGTGCCGATGGAAATTGACAAGCAATATAACCCGGAATTCCCAAAGAGAAAGACAGCTGATGCAAGCATGACTATGGAGAAATCCGAGGTCGTTATGTCGGCAGAAAACAAGGAAATAGATAGTGAGACCACACCAGAGAAAATCACACATGTATGGGCGCAACCCATATTCTCTTTCCTTAGAGATGCGACTTTGCCGAATGATGAGGTGTTAGCAAGACAGACAGTGAGAAGAGCTAAAGCTTATACGATCATAAATAATGAGCTATACAAAAGAAGTGTCATAAGTGTATTGCAAAGATGTGTGAGTTCGGCAGAAGGCCAGGAGATCCTCCTAGATATACATCAAGGAGAATGTGGACATCATGCCTCATCTCGAGCCTTAGTGGCCAAAGCATTCCGGCATGGGTTTTACTGGCCAACAGCGTTGAAAGAAGCCAAAGAGCTGGTTGAAAAATGTAATGGTTGTCAGAGATATGCAACCAAGATACACATGCCATCATTCGAGTTAAAAACAATACCCATTACTTGGCCATTTTCTGTGTGGTGCTTAGATATGGTGGGACCATTTAAGCCGGCCCGAGGTGGGATGACCCACATATTGGTCATGGTAGACAAATTCACAAAATGGATTGAAGTGAAACCAATAAAAAATGTGATGGGCCCACAGCAGTGAAATTCCTCAAAGATATTATCTTAAGATATGGATACCCGTACAGTGTTATTACAGACAACGACATAAACTTTGCAGAAGGAGCTTTCACTAGATTTTGCCAAGAAAAGCCCATAAGATTAGATGTTGCCTCTGTGGCTCACCCAGCATCCAATGGGCAAGTGGAAAGGTCTAATGGACTAGTATTGTCCGGAATAAAACCACGATTCGTCGAACCGCTGCAAAGGTCGGCAGGATGTTGGATTGAGGAACTACCAGCAGTACTATGGAGCCTTGGGACTACTCCAAACAGATCAACAGGATATACACCATTCTTTCTGGTATATGGGGCAGAAGCCGTGCTTCAGCCGACATAATACATGACTCGCCAAGAGTTACCCAATATACAACCTCAGAAGTAAATGAAGTAGCTCGGCAAGATACTGTTGATCTGCTAGAAGAAGCCAGAGAGCTGGCACTATCAAGATCAGCTATTTATCAGCAGAACTTGCGACGATATCACAACAAGAAGGTGAATCCAAGAGTGTTCAAAGAAGGAGATTTGGTTCTCCGACTGGTGCAATGCACGGCCGGCATGCACAAGCTATCGCCTCCATGGGAAGGACCATTCATCGTGAGCAAAGCATTGCACAATGATGCCTATTACCTAATCGATGCTCGCCCCTGTGAAAGAACAGGCGCATAAAGCCGGGCGAAGAAACGAAAAGGCCGTGGAACGTAGCTTTACTTCGTCCATTTTACTCGTAGCAGTCATCAATGACACATTGTAAAGTAATGTCTCAGGATGGAGCACCAATTATGTTTTGAACCTCGGCGTCCAGAGCAGTGACTCGGGAACTGCCATATGTTATTTCAATTTCATGTTATGTATTAAACCTCGGCACCTCGAGCAGTGGCTCGGGGGTTGCACTAGATTGTTTTTAAGATTGGATTATGTATTAAAACCCGGCACCCTGAGTAGTGACTCGGGGACTGCCCCAGATTTATTTCTAAGCTTAATTCATGTATTAAACCTCGGCATTTGAGCAGTGGCTCGAAGACTGACATATATCGTTTTTGAGTTTGTGTTACATGTTAAAACCAAGCACCTTGAGCAGTGACTCGGGGACTGTCTTATATTTTTTTCTAGATTTGAGTGATATATTAAACCTCGGCACCTTGAGCAGTGACTCGGGGACTGTCTCATATTCTTTCTAGATTTGGGTGGTATATTAAACTTCGGCACCTTGAGCAGTGACTCGGCGACCGTCTTATATTATTTCTGAAATTTGGTTTATATACTAAACTTCGGCGCCATATGCAGTGACTCGGGGACTGTCCTATATTGTTTCGAAGTAGGGATTATCCTTTGATACAAGGGGGGTATCAAACTTCGACACCCAGAGTAAGAACAGCTCAATCTCGTATGATATTTGAAGTCCACATCCAGATTAACAGTCTAAACCATAGTGGTCTAAAGGCAAAAATATACACCAAACTCAAGAGGTTGAAGGCCGCCAAAGCAAGAATTCGGGCAAACAACACTAGTTAAACAAAGTAATAACGATTACAACCATATATATGTCTCAGCGGCACTCGGCAAAATAAATTCATACCATACAAAAGACGGACAAATATTCCACGTACATCATACGCCCGGCATACCAGGGGTCGGAAATGACTTCGAGATTATTTGTTGGAGAGGCAGTAACTTGGTCCGGGGCTGGGCACTCCGAGGTAGGTGGAGCTTCGACCGAGGTTGCCTCGCCCTCCACAGACCTAGGAATGACTTCGGAGGAAGCCCGAGGCTGCTGAGGAGCATCAGCTTGCGCAGTAGAATGCCCAGTACCTTTAGAGGAGGATCGCGCGTCGCCATTACCATCTGAGCTCGAACTGGAATCACTAGAAGTAGCCGAGTCACCCTCATCTTCGCCTTGTTCAGCCGAGTTGTTTTCCGAGGCATCCTCAACTACGACCTCGTCCTCGGGGTTAGGAAGGAAACTCGGACCTTCGTTCCAAGTATGCACGTCGGCATACTCAACAAGCTGGAAGGCTCGAGCTTGCCGAAGAGCGACAAAGTCTGGGTCCTCTACCCAACGGGAACCAGTGCGCAAATTTCTCAAAATGTCAAGAGAAATGTCTTCATACCATGACATGATGATAGTAAGAGCCATATCGGCACCGGCTCGTCCGGCCGATTCCCTCCAAAGACTTAGCTGCCTTTCAGATGCCATTAACCTGTCCACCAACAATTGGACCTCGTCAATATTAGGAGTCCCAGAAGTATTCGGCCAAAGAACATGGTAGGCTCGGATAGCCGCCTGCACCAAATCTCTGCCCATAATCTTCATCGGACCAACTGCAGCGCCAACAGCAACCAGGAAATCTTCCAGCAAGTACTCCGAGTCCGCGTCAACAGGAACACCTCGGTTCACTCGGGCACTAATGACCGCTTTCGAGCTCACGGGGTTAGCCTCTGGAAAATGGTCTGCGCAAAACACGGCCGCATTAGTCAGCAATAAGAAAAGGGAAAAGATAACCCGGCCGCGGTCAGAAGCTTACGATGAATATAACTCAGCATTATCTGAACGTCTTTAGCCCAGGCAATCTTGCTCTTCTCAAAACGAGTGATCTCCTCGCTCATCCCACGTGTCTTCAGTTCGGCAGCCTCGAGGAGCTCTTTATTTTTCTACAGCTGCAGAGCTAGCCGATTTTTCTCCTCGGAGAACTCCTGGTCGACCTTTTCCAATTCAGACTTCTGAGAGAGCTTAAGAGCCTCCACCTCGGCACGCAAGCGAGCTATCTCGTCATCTTTATCCTTCAGCTGCGCCGAGTGAGTAGTACCTTGTTCTAAAAAATGCAGCATCACATCAGGCATGGACGTGCAATCTTGGTGAGATGCTGCAAAGCTTTGTAACTTGGCTTTACCAAAGCCAAAAGAGATAAAAGAAACTTATCGCACATTTTAAAGAGGAATATATAAAGTAAAAAAGCAACTAACCTTCCAGAACCTTGACTCTCTTCTCAAGACGGATGTTAAGATTGTTGATGTTACCTGTTTACCAGCAAAGTGAGAAAACATCTAGTGTACAAAACAATAAGAGTGTCGTAGGTGATGAAAAGGTTTGTCGACTTACCAGCTTTTTTCACCACAGGAATAACTTTCTCATACTTTTCTTCCAATTTTCTATGCACAAAAAGCAACCGTTGAAATTCGGCGGTCCGCCGGTCATGTGCAACCTAAGCAATAGAGCAAATGGTGAATAGGTATTCAAAGCTACAACAGATCCGAGTCAAGCAAAACTTAACCCGGATCTAGGTGGCTGGATATTCGAAGCTACAACAGATCCGAGTCAAGCAAACTTAACCCGGATCTAGGTGGATGGATATTCGAAGCTACGACAGATCCGAGTCAAGCAAAACTTAACCCGAATCTAGGTGGCTGGATATTCGAAGCTAAAACAGATCCGAGTCAAGCAAAACTTAACCCGGATCTAGGTGGCTGGATATTCGAAGCTACAACAGATCCGAGTCAAGAAAAACTTAACCCGGATCTAGGTGGCTGGATATTCGAAACTAAAAGAGATCCGAGTCAAGCAAAACTTACCCCGGACCTAGGTGGCTAGATATTCGAAGTTCAGATAGACACAAATCAAGCAAAATTTAAGGCAGATCTACCTGGATGGAGGTTTGAATTCTAAGATAAAATTCAACTAAGTAGAGCATCATAAAACTTCCAAACGAATAACAAGTTATTCGCTTGCAAGCTTCGGGGACTAGAATGTATATAATAGCATCTGGAGAACTAATCAAAACTCCATAAAAGGCAATTACCTCATTCATCTTGTCACTCTCAAGAACAATCTTGGCGGCTTGATGTCGGAAAGTTGAAACGGCTGGCTGCCTGGATTACCCTCGAACTGATCGGCAGCATTCCAGTTATTGGCATATTCAACCAGCAAGCCAAGACTGTTCCCACTCGCCGTGCGAGTTAGGACTTTACCTCGGACATGCTGTGTAGACACTGCTGCCGCAGGGCTTTTATGAAGAGCGAGCTGGGTACTGGCAGCCGGAGTAACGGAGGCTTTGGCGGAGGCAGCTCCTTTGCGCAGCACATCGGCAATATTTGGCTGAGAAGAGCCGGCAAGACCTTTCTGGGAGGAGGAAGCTTTAATGACGACAGCTTTTCTTGTTTTAAAAGAGGCATCAGTAGGAGCTGATGCCTCGGCAATGGGAACGGCGTCTTTAGGAGCCGGAGGAGTCACGGTCATAGAGGGCGCCGAGATATGGACGTCCTCGGCCGGGGAAGGAGTCACTGTGGAAACCGCGGGGGCAGAAAGAGGCTCAGTAGAGACATTAGGGTTCACAGAGAAGGCAGCAGGTTCGGTAGAAATATCTGTGGGCCGAGTGGAATCAACATCAACGGGAGGAATCTCAGGTGCATTGTGGCGAGGTGGCGTCCGATTCGGAGCTGGAGGAGATGCAGCACGAGCAGGACTGGGAATCCTAGTATCTTGATGGCGGAGGGGCTGCGAGTCGACACAACTCGTCATGCTGGGACCGCCGGGCTTAACAGAAAGTGGAGCACTGCGAAAATAAAAAAAAGTCAAGTTAAAAAGCAGAAAGAGAAAAACAAGAAATACGAGCAAAAGAAACTCACCCAGTGACTCCAGGCATGGTCTTGCGCCTGGGAGGATTCGGAGCGGACTTCTTCATTCGCTTCTTGGGAGCCGTTTCTGAGGCACCAGCGGGAGCCCCATGTTTCCCCGAGGTAACAGGGGGCCGGGAAGCAAGAGGCTCGGCGTCGTGAACCTGACCGGCCGGATTAGCTGGGAAAGTAGAAGCCGGAAATGCATAAGAAATTGGCATTGCGGCAACTACCTCTAGAACTTGGACCTCGTCCGAATCACCTTCCTCTTCGTGGGTCGGGGTCTTGCCACGAGCACGAGCCGGAGCGAGATCCGACTTGGGGACGAACTCTTCCGAGTCCGGATCCCCACTATCCGGAGTATTCCGATCCGCAGGCCACGAGAGTGATAAAACCTCGGCGTCCTCATCCTTCTGCTCCGCAAACCTCTGTAAGACAAGAAAGAGGAAGATTAGCAAAGACAGTTACGAAAGCAATTGGAAAGCAAAGCATTAATGATTAAGCTTACTTCGGGAGGGGGATGCTCGCGGGTGAACGGCTTCAATCCCCAAGCCCAATCCTCAGGCATCTTCGTCTTAAAGATAGATCGGACACGCTTAAAGATGAGGTAGTTGTCCAGCTCCACGGTCGAGACTCGGTTGGGGTCAAGAGGACCGCTCATGTAGCAGAGTTTGTGTGTGCGTTTCTGGAATGGGCAGATTCGGCTACTGACGAAGGTAGTCATCAGATCCTCACCGCGTAACCCGGCGCGGATCAGTTCCTTAAGCCGAATCTCAAAAGTCTCGGCCAAAGCGTGACTCTTCCTCGGATTATAAGTCCAGTTCTTCTTGGAAGGTGTGCCAATGGAGAAGGCAGGGAGCCGAATCTTATCCTCCTTTCCCATTGTTCTTGACATAGAAGAAGGACTTGTGCCACTTCTTGCACGACTCTAGCCCCGCGACACGAGGAAATTCGGATTTCCTCCGAGGTGTAATGGACGCTGCTCCACATTGGGTAAGCAACTTCTCGGAGGGTGCGAGAGACTTATGCAGGACAACGTTAGAACGAATCTGGAAAAACTTCGACCAGACATGCATGGACGGCCATAGGCCGAAATATCCCTCTGAGGCAGAGATGAAGGCAGAGAGAGAAGCAATGGCGTTGGCGGGAAGATGATGCGGCTGAAGGCCGAAGTAATCAAGAAACTCCCTAGCAAAGTCGCTAAGAGGGAGACCAAAGTCGCATGCGAAATGCGACATGAAAACTACATACTCGCCCTCCCTAAGGTCGGGAGAGGACTCGCTGCCGGGTAAGCGACAAGCTACCTCGGTGGGAATCCTCCGAGTCCGGATAAGCCACTCGATCTCGCGGCGAGTGACGGAGGAGCCCTGCCACGAGCCTCGCTCGGGCCTAGAGCCAGCATCATCATCCTCTATCAGGGCACCGCTGACGGAGCTAGACATCGGGTTGCCGGAGAAATCTGCGGAGGAAGAACTAGCGGCGGAGGAAAATCTAGAACTACAAGGTCCCATCTTGGTTCTACCAAAAAACAGTGGCGGAGCGGAGAGAAAACTGCCGTGCGATGATAGAGGAGAAACTGAGATCTCCAGAGGAAAAGCCAAGCGATAGGACCGAATGAACTCACGGCTGACGGTGCGAAGCAAGCGGCGGCGGCGAGGCGACGAGGCGGCGGGATTCTGCCATCAAGAACTCAGACGGCGCGGCGAAGCGCCCGGTGGCGAGGAGGCGGAAGGGAAGAAGAAGGGCGCAGGTGGGCGAAAGGGGAAAGTGAATCCCGCAGCGCCGCGCCCCTCTTTATAACCGCGCTACCTGCAAGGTAATGGGATCGTGGGTGAGGTGGCTGACCGTGTAGATCGTGTACATAGCGCCAACGCACGATGATGAGTGGAACCGCACCAGCGACCACACGATGGGAAAGAAAGCCACGATCCCCAATGGAAACGGCACACGAGGCGTCATGGCGGCCTAGCGCGATAAGCAGCGATAACGTAAACGATACCGTAGAGGAACAAAAAACTAGAGAAACAATGATGGGTAAGACACGTGGGGCCGACGTGAGAAGATACGATGATACCTCGAGCAAGGTAACTCGGAAAAGAGGCAAAAGAAATCTCATGAAACTGATACGGCCCGGCCGAAGTTATTGGCAGGGCCATACCAGCTTCGGGGACTAATGTTGGGAAGATGACCTCGGGTAGGGTAAAGACGGGTAAAGACGAAAGGAAGTTGCCCGTCTAGTTTCCGAGTTACTATTTGATTCGGCCGAATCCTATAGAGGTCGGCCAAGACAGGGAAGGGCAGGACCTTTATAATAAAGGCAAGGCATTACCCGGCCGGGATACTACGTAAGTCGTCCGGGTTAGCCCGAGTAATCTTAATGCAGGTGAAGGACAAGCCGAGTTACGCGAGGTAAGGCCGAATGATGCGAAGCTTGCAGGGGAAGGAGAAACCTAAAGTCAAACTCTAGCTGCAGGCCGGAAGGAATCTGAGCGGAGCCAAGCACAAGAGACAAAGGCGCAGAGCGTTAGAGGGGCAGAAGGAGGTCACGGAGGTGACAGTCCTGAAGCGAGGCACGCATGAGGGGCCCTCTGAGCCTTGCCGTCGTTAGAAGGGCGACAGGGAAAGGAGGCCGCCGAACTACTATTTTGGGACGAGCATATCCCTCGAATATGCTTGCCCGTCCCCTAAAAGGCACCCAAGGCTCTCCTTTATAAGGGGAGGCTTGGACCCTGAGGAAGGGATCGGCTCATTTTTAGTACCGTTAGGCTGGTAAAGTTCTTCCTTTCTCCTTACGTATAGCTCGAGGAGCACTTGTAGCTCAAGGAAGGAGAAATAAAGATCTTTGCCTTATTCTTCTGTGTGTAGAATTAACTGCATCTTCCCTCCCCAGATCCCACTATCATCCATTGGCCCCTTACTTTAGCCTACCCATGGCATCTGCCGTGTCACCACCATGACAGAACTTCATTAGAAACAACAATTTCAATAACAATGCCTACAGGAATAATTTTGTTAGCAACAACAATTATAGGCCTTATCCTCCTAATAATGGCAATACCTATGGAAACTCCTACAACAATACTAGAAGTGCCCCCTCTGAACTTGAATTTATGGTCAAAGACTTTATTAGTAAACAAACCACTTTCAACAAGACTATGGAGGAAAAGCTTTTGAATGTAG
Source organism: Avena insularis (assembly GCA_023614405.1). Classification (NCBI taxonomy): domain Eukaryota; kingdom Viridiplantae; phylum Streptophyta; class Magnoliopsida; order Poales; family Poaceae; genus Avena; species Avena insularis. The sequence goes on along the minus strand of CM042687.1, from coordinate 49,667,459 downwards.
AGAAAAATATTTTATCTTTGTCTGAAGCACAGTCCTCTTTGATTAATAAAATGGCTGCTAAACCTGAAACCATGGAAAGTACCTTTGTTGCTACTCATGCCATACAAGTTACTATTGATGAAAATGTTAGAATGTTAGCCCAACTTCATGCTAAGTGGGAAAGGGAAGCTGAAACTGCTAGAAACAATAGTGTGTGCACCATCACCACCACCAATATGGATGCCACTAAACCACAAGAAGTCCCTATTCCTCCTCCTACAATGCCTAAGCCCAATGAGTCTACTACTAGTGATTCTAAGCTTGATTTTTATCTTGATGGTTGCAATATTACTGAAGTGATTATGTTCCTACAAAAGCTTGCTAGAAGTCCTGATGCTAGTGATATGCATGTAACTTTCACCAAACACATTATAGATGCTCTTGTGAAAATTAAGGAAGAGAAGTTGAAACACAAAGCTTCTATTCCTAGGAAAGTAGAAGTTAGTTGGGTACCCATTATTAATATGCAAGTGAATGACTTTGATCTCAAAGCTTCTTGTGATCTTGGTTCTAGTGTCTCTATTATGCCTACGAAGATTTATGAAATGCTTGATTTTCCATCTTTGGAAGATTGTTATTTGGATGTCCCACTTAATGATAATGCTAAGAAGAAACTCATGGGGAGTATTAATGATGTTTTCATTATGGTTAACAATGCTTATGTCCCTGTTGATTTCTATGTTTTGGATGTTGAATACAATGCTTCTTGTCCTATTAATATGGGAAGACCTTTTCTTAGAACTATTGGTGCCATCACTGATATGCAAGAAGGCACCATTAAATATCAATTCCCATTCAATAAAGGTATTGAACTCTTCCCTATGAAGAGAGAGAATTTGCATTTTGCTCCTCCTTTGAAAGCAAGGTTTGATGTTAATGCTTCTTCATTTGAAAATACTTGATTCTTGCTTCTTTTGCCTAACATAAAGGCGTTAAAGAAAAGTACTTGTTAGGAGATAACCCAAGAGTTTTCTCGAGTCTTGAAAGTTATTACTTTAGTAATGTCCTCTCCTTATCCTTTTTGTTTGCTTTTTGTGCCAAGAATGACCTCTAATGAGAGGGAAGTAAGATTTGGGGAGTTGCTGTCCCGAAACAGATTTTTGTGCTCCACCATAAAAATTCGTGAGGAGTCTCTGTATGTAGGATTGAGCTGATACTTTACGAATAAATCCCCCAGTATGTTAGATAACTTTTGTTAGTTCAACACTTTTGAAAAATCGGTTTCTACCGCTGGTCTGCTTTTGTGATTTATGCCATTATTTGCATTTGCTTCTTATTGATTCCTTTTTAGGTTCTTTTTGGGAAATTGAGATTTTTGAGGGAGTTGCTATAGTATCTTGTGTTTTTAGTGAAAGTTTTGCTGTTCTAAAGCTAAACCCAAAGGTCTATTATCTTTTGAATACACTAATGTTGCTAATGAAGATTGTGTGAAGTTTTGTATGAAGGAAAATTTTCAGGTGTAGAGAGAGGATGATGTAATGAGATGAAGAATGGAAAAAAGCTCAAGCTTGGGGATTCCACCCCCGGTGTCACCCCAAGAAATATCCAAGAGGTAGAAGCGTCAGAGCTTGGGGATGCCCAAGGCATCCCCTTCTTCATCAATAAAAAGCTCAGGTCTTTCTAGACACTTCGTTTTTATTGTTTCATGCACTGTTGTGTTGTTCTTGGAGCGTCTTAGTTTTCGTTTGATTTTCTTAGTTTGCTTGATTAAAGTAGTTTGGACCCCTGCTCTCGATGTGTTTTTTCAAATAATTTGATTGGTGTTGGAAAGGAGTAGGAAGTTCTTGGTTGAATAGTGCAATAGGAGCTTGCTTTGACTGTGACTTAGACTTTAGCATGTCATGCTAGGTGTTGTTTGACCTTATGCTTAGTGATTATTGTTGTAGCATGACTTGTTCCAAACAATTGGGATTGCTTAGTGTGCCTTGAAGGAATCATGCATTGTTTTAGCATGCAAAAGCATAGTATTGTGGTATTCTCCTTTGATGCTTTGTTTGGGTTGACTTGGCACATGCTCACACCATGTTATGACTATGAACAAGTCACCATAGCCTCTATGATCATTTAGTCCTTGACTTGTGGTACCACTCTATGCTTTGATTAGTAATGTTTTATCGCTCTGCATGATTATGGCCATTATTGCTCTCTTAGTTGGTTGCTCCCAGTCTTTTGCTAGCCTCCACTTGTATGAGTAAGTTCTACTCATGCTTCCAACCCCCAAGAAACCAAGTTATTCCAAAGAGTCCACCATAAATTCCTATGCATGGTGTGTTACACCATTCCAAGTATATTCTTGTTTTCATCTAGCTTCCAATTAAAAAGTATTTTGTTATGTGAAAACTTAGTGATTAAAGCTCTCACAAACTTTATGGCACACTTTATATTTCTTGCCCCTAATAAACTTGAACCATTGTGTCATATATGTTATATATGCTTGCACTTATACGTTGGAATTAGCAGAACCGTGTTGTCACGGGGAACACTTTCAATATTGCACATGTACTTTGTACACAGTTGATATCATGCTCTTTTGTCTATGGATGTCGTCGGTGTGAAATAAAAGGGGAGCTTGTAAGTCCATGGAGTTATGTATTTTGTGTTAGATAAACGCCTGGGCCGCTAGCCTAAGCCATGCCTAATCATGGTGGAAACTTGCAGCATCACCATAGTGACATCTATGAAGCATTCTTCTTATAAAAAAGAGACACATTGAGAAAAGAGGAAAGAGAGAAAAAAGCACCATATTCCCATGGTAAATAAGAAGATTGCTGAGATCATCATTGTCTACTTTCCTTGTCATTTTGGTTATGGGATAGATCATGTACCATGTGCAAGGGGTACCCCATTGGCGGTTCTCTATGATACACATGTACTTACTATGACAAGAACTTACAGGTGACTAAAGTTGACTAGCATGAGGAGCGGCCATCGTATTCAAGGGACATGAGATTGCCAACTTATATTTTGTCAAGCATATACTCCATAGTTTGTTCACTTTAACCTTAATCACTTCAAGATGCTTATGATAGGGGCAATGAGGGGTGAAAGCTAACAAGTACCATAATTTTTGGAAGCTCTTTTTGAAACTTAAAATCCCTACTTCCCTTTATGAAGGGCCTTTCTTCCACTATTATATTGAGTATCCACCTTCTATCCTTAGGCACCAGTTAAGAGAGCATAGTTTCCATTCTTAGTTCTATGTGCATTGTCCCAAAACTTATTGATTGATGCATATTGTTTATATTACTTGTTCTTGTGTTATTTGTATCTAGTCACTCTTATGAACTTTGAAGGTGTCATATGCATCTATTTGCTACTCCATGAGGGACATGTTGAATGCCACTATGCCATGTTTTCTGTATGTGAAACAAACAAATGTTTTTCAATGCATTTTATTCATGATCTTTGTTTGTAGACTTTCATGTTGCATGCATAGTTACTTTGTATTATTGTTAGAACTCCATCTCTCATGCTCATGTCTAGAGTTCTTTGATCCCAGCTTTCAATGCTTGCAGATGGTTTGATCTTGGTTTTGATGGTGCATGTCACCTCAAAACTTATTATTTTTATCACTTACCTACTCGGGGACGAGCAGGAGTTAAGCTTGGGGATGCTTGATACGTCGGAAACGTATCTATAATTTTTGATGTTCCATGCTTGTTTAGTATCTACTTTGCTTTGCTTTGTCTACACTTTGAGGTGTTTTTATATGTTTTCTGGTACTAACCTATTAACAAGTTGCCACAGTGCCAATTGATTGTTTTATTATGTTTTTGGTTCCAGAAAAGCTAGTAAGGAAATATTCTCGTAATTGGACGGGACAAAAGCCAAAGTCAATATTTCACCGAGGAGAACACGGAGTCCAGAGGAGAGACGGAGGGGAGCCACAGGGCGGCCACACCCCCCAGGCGTAGGCCCACCCTAGGCCGCGCCTGGGTAGGGTGTTGGCCCCCTGGACGCCCTCCTGCCTCGCCTATAAGAAGCCCCTAATGCCTAAACCCTAAGTACCCGATCAATATTCCACGAAACCGTCTGTAGCCGCCGCCACCATCGTCCCTAGATCGAGGGAATCTGAAGCTATTCCCGGCACCCTGCCGGAGGGGAGATCATCCCGGAGACCTTCTTCTTCATCATGCCAGCCTCCGGTATGAAGTGTGAGTAGTTCCACCTTGGACTACGGATCCATGTAGTAGCTAGATGGTTGTATCTCCTCCTTTGTGCTTTCATGTCTAGATCTTGTGAGCTCCGTTCATGATCAAGATCTCATCTATTTGTAATCATGCATGTTGTGTTTGCACGGATCCGATGGATATTGAGATTAGTATGTCAGATTGATTAATGGTTTTGTCTTATTGATTATATCATGTATGTATTGTTTGTGATCTTGCATGCTCTCTATTGTTAGTAGCTATCTTGGCCAAGTAGTTGCTAGTGACTCCAAGAGGGGGTATTTATGCTCGATAGTGGGTCCATGTCTCTATTTAATCTAAGGGAAGTGACAAAAATCTCTAAGGTTGTAGATGTGATGTTCCCACTAGGGAGAAAACAACGGTCTCTTGTTCATGGAACGAGTGGATTGTTTACCTTACACACTTTGCTTAAAGCAGTTGTCTATTGCTTGCAACTTAATACTGGAGGGGGTTCGGATGATAACCCAAAGGTGGACTTCTAGTCATAGATGCAGTTGGATGGCGGTCTATGTATCTTGTTGTATTGCCCAATCGAATCTCATAGGATCATGATGTCTAGTATTTCATTGTTATGCCTTGCTCAGTCCTGTCAATTGCCCTGCTATAATTTGTTTACCCAGCATGCCATGTTTGTTTATCTAAGGAGAACACCTCTAGTGAACTATGGACCCGGGTCCAATCTTTACCATTGATACATTGTTACTGTTTACTTGTTGCAAACCACCATTACCTTCCATGCCATACAGTTAATCCTTTGTTACAGCAAACTAGGGAGATTGACAACCTCACTGTTTATTGGGGCAAAGTCTTGAGTTTGTCTTGTGCAGGTATCCAAGTTGCTAGCAACACCTTTGAGTCGTTTCCTTCCTCCTGCTGGTTTGATAACCTCGGTTTCTTACTGAGGGAAAACTTGATGTTGTGCTCATCATACCTTGCTCCTGGGGTCTCCCAACGAGGCGTTGAACACGCCATCAGTGGCCGTTGCTGCCCTGACCATTGCTGCCCCGACCGCTGCTCTAGATGGTGCCGCTCCCACCAAGGACCCGTTCCCCTGAAGACCACCGTCCCCAAGGCACGATAGAAGAAGGCTAGGGTTGGGCCAAAAAAAGGTGATGGTGGCCACGAATAAGAAGCAACCTATGGCGTGCCCCGTTCCTCTTCAGCCTGCCACCTCCAGAGTCGCCGCCGAGGATGGCGCGCACAACGCATTCGACAAAATGCCCGCAAGGTACGACACGGAAAATGTTCCCAAATCCTTTATCGAACTTCTCAACGAGTCCGAGGTATGCCTCACTGAGCCACCACTCGGTGCATACGACTTGGATGAGGATGATGATGGGGAGGAGGGCGGGGAGGATGATGGAGAGGACGGTGGCAAGGAGGAGGATGGCTTAGAAGAGGTGGATCAAGCTTCCTATCATGCGGTGAAAGATAGGAAGAGAAGGACCAACAACTACACCAAAATCAAGGACACATGCTTGGTGCGAGCTTGGAACGAAGTGTCACTCGATGCATTGAATGGCACGGACCAAGCTTTGAAATCTCAATTGGATTAGGATTGAGGACAAGTTCTCCAAGCTCTTGCCACGAGTTGCTCAAGACCAAACATGCTCCTATCAATCACTACAAGGCCGGTTGGATGTGATCAAGTCGTGTTGCAGCCGGTGGAGTGCAGCAATTGAGCAAGTCCGGGTGGCACCTCCAAGTGGTAGAACCGTAGATAAATGTGACTCAATATAACTTGCATTCTTGCACCTCCAAGTGTGTTCCAACTTATGTAAGATTTAACATGCACTATAATCCTTTTGTAGGAAGAAATTGAAATGGAGAGGTACCCAGACATGGAGGGCTCAAAGGAAAGGTATTCAATCTCCAACATTGTTGGAAGTTGCTTGAGCACATGGAGAAGTGGAAGTCGAGGAAGCAAGAAGACAAACCCAAGTAGAGATTTGCTTGTGTTGGATGATAGTGATGATGAAGGAGGAAGAAACAATGGGAATCCGGAAGGAACCAAGAATACCAAAGAGTGGATCAAGATGGAGAAAGAACATGCCAACTTGGCCTCCAAGATTGATGAGATGGTGAAATCCAAGGAAGCAATGGCAATCAAGACCTTGGAGGAAAAGTTGCTCATGAAAGAGAAGAAAAATGAGATGAAGCAATCAAGGTGGCAATCAATTCGGGACTTGGAGGAGAGGAAGATTGCGCTTGAGGAGAATAAGGCAAACGCCGATCTCGTTGCCAAGGAGAATCCCACAATGATAATGGATCCTTCCATGATGGATGAGTTTACAAGAGAGTGATGGGAAACGAGGAGGCTTGAAATCATCACAAGGAGACGACGGCTCATGCATGATGCTAACTCTTCGGCTAGGGCGAGTGCAGTTGCTTTGGTTCCGTCTCCAACGAGTGGTGGCAACGTCGGAGGGGCAACAGAGGATGGTGCTATGGCTTGAGCGCGCCTTGCATATGCCATTGATCGTATTTTTTGGGTTGGCTTGTTGCGAACCCTGTCGTGGAATTCTATCGAACACCTATGTCGCATGTTGTAATATGTTGAACTTCATTTGTGGGTCAATTTTACAGTTCATGGCGCCGAGCAGTCCCCGCAAACCGAAACTGCAAAACAGAAACTGGTCAGCGCCGGCTCTCGCAACCAATGAAATCGCGTTTTCGGTGACCCATACTCGCGCGTTTATGGTTTGAGATATACAGTAGCTGCTAGAGTTTCTCTTACTTCCTCACTCTCTTCATTGGTGAAAGGATCATCCAAATGAAGCAGGTCATGTGGTTGAATAATATTCTCTAATTGGAACTGCATCTAAGGGTTCTTAGAAACCCCTGATCTTTTTTAAAAGATTTCCACATTATGGCAGCCTTGTGATCATCATAGATATAAGACTATCGTCTTTTGTCTTAATGAATGTAATGAGATTCCTTCTGTAGCTTTGAGTAGCAACAATGTGAAAACTTGCTATTCTCATCACCCTATTGCACCCACCTAATTTTTCCTCTATTTATCTATATATCCTTTGGCTTTGGTCTTTTTTCCTTGTATGATTGCAAAGAATTCTTTTCTATGTCTGATAGTCTTCTTTGTTTCTCCAAACCATCCAATAGATACAGAATGTAATTACAAGTGCTAATAATAGTATTGATGTTGGACAAAAATTTCTCCATTTTTTCAGACCCTATTTGGAACTTTTAAATCTATTCAGCATTTGTGCAAAGACACCTGTATATGCAGTAGCTGCCTAGCAAGTCGGGTTGTTTTCTGTATTTGTTTTGCTGGTGCCCGTTTCACCCTCTATATGTTGCGATTTTATCGTCATTTATCCGTGTTATAAGGGCCGGTGGGATAAGGGCATTGCTAGAGATGCTCTTAGAATTTTCTCGGGTTATAGACGTTTCCAAAAGTTCAACGTTTGTTTTAGACTATAAGGAAGTTCTAGGAAAAAAATGAACTTCACGGATGAAAAAGTAGGACTTTTGGGAAAAGGGTCACAATTACACACACATAGATTACGCATAAATAGATTGAGAATTTGGATAGAAGTGACTTGAGAACATACTATTACCAATCATAGAATTTGCAAAACCGCAACACGGTCTATCTTTAGAAGGATGCTAGTTAAGCCGTTTGGTATCATGTTTGTGATTGAGTTCAGTTATTTTTTTACAAATATGCCCCCCTGCAACACTGCATCGCCAAAATTGCCCCCCTCTCACTGTAAAAGTCAGAAGTGCCCTGGCGGGAAGCTAGAAATGTGACACCTGTCACGTACCGCCAGGGCCTGTGGTGGGCCGGCCCTCCCGCCAGCGACGGGGGCGGAATGACCCTTCCGCCATAGGGAAAGGCGGGACGCAGAGGGCCCCACCACGCGGGCCAGCGGGATGTCCACTTCACGCTGGCGGGAAACAGGCCGCCTCGGGACGCGGCGGGGTGTCCTTTCCGCCTCGGAACGCGGCAGGATGCCCCTTTCCGCCTCGGGACACGGCGGGATCGTCTGCCTGTTTCAAGATTCCCAACACACCGACTGACGTTTCCTATTGCTAAGCAGTCCGATGACCACCGAAAGCCGCATTCGTTGAAACTTGTGACCGTTCCTCGAAACTTGTTTGTTGGCAGATACTGCAGCTCCGTTTCTTTAAATACAACGGCAGGTATCCTCAGAACCACTGCGACTTCTATTGATCCATTTGCTGCCTCTTCTCTCTATCTCTTTGCTTATACAGTCACACACTCTGTAATCGCCTGAGGCTGAAGGAAGCCTGTACCAATATTCGGAGGCTGAGAACGGGTAGCCATTGATCAAGGTGAGTTGTTTCGGTTGAAAGCTTTGCATGTTGTATATATTAGTCAGCTAATTAGGACATAACTTGCCATGCAATGCTTGAACTATTAATTAGCTTTGCAACTTAGTTAGCTCGTGTAGAAATATTTGAGCTCTTGTCGTAATATTTCAGCAAAATAACCTAATTAGATCGTGTAGTAATATTTTAGCTATGCAACTTAATTAGGTCATGTAGAAATATTTTAGCTCATGTAGTAATATTTTAGCTAAGCAACATAATTACATCGTGTAGAAATATTTGTGCTCGTGTAGTAATATTTTAGGTATGCAACTTAACTAGAACGTGTAGAAATATTTTAGCTCATGTAGTAATATTTTAGCTATGCAACGTAATTAGGTAATGCAGAAATATTTGTGCTCTGTAATATTTAGGTATGCAACTTAACTAGAACATGTAGAAATATTTTAGCTTATGTAGTAATATTTTAGATATGTAACGTAATTAGGTCGTGTAGAAATATTTGTCCTCTTGTAGCAATATTTAGGTACGCAGCTTAATTGAAACGTGTAGAAATATTTGAACTCATTTGGTAATTTTTAGCTATGCAACTTAATTAGGTCGTATAGAAATATTTGTCCTCTTATAGTAATATTTTAGCTAAGCAACGTATAGAAATATTTGTGCTCTTGTAGCAATATTTAGGTATGCAACTTAAGTAGAACGTGTAGAAATATTTTAGCTCATGTAGTAATATTTTAGCTATGCAACGTAATTAGGTCGTGTAGAAATATTTTAGAAAGTGTAGTAATATTTTAGCTATGCAAAGTAATTAGATCGTGTAGAAATATTTTAGACTCTTGTAGCAATATATTAGGTATACCACTTAAATATGTCGTTTCCAAATATTTGAACTCGTGTAATAATATTTCTTACACGTTCGGTTAGACAATTAATGTATTTTGTCAATATAAATAATTATATTAATGAACTATCATTAAGATTATATATAATTAATATGGTTATATTAATTTGATGCGCGCAGGTGCGATGAACACTTTTTATATTTTTTATGGTGAGGACATCACCCGCGATGGGCCGTTAGGGCTTGATCTGTCGCGTTGTTAGACAAAAAATGTCATAGTGGAAGAATTGGTGAATGCTAGTTTCACGGATATTAGAAGCCGCATCCGCGCAGAATTTGGGCCAGAGATGGCCCGAAAAAAGATGACCGTTGAAGCGGTCAGAGAGTGGGAGAAGATTACCGATGGGCACTTCGCCAGGTTAAAGGCGAAAATTCGTGGGGTTCATACATGAAATTTGCAAGCACATCTGGTACGGCCATGTATGGGCAACCGATGGTGTATGTGCAGTTTGTTGATGCCAGCGACATACCGGTAGCGACCGCAGCGGTGAGATCCAACTATCCATGTCCGCAATGGCTATAGATTCGGAGACGATGGAGAGGAGACATGTGGAAGATGCATTTGTTTCCAGCCAGAATAATGGAACTTATTCCATGGCGATTGTCGACCTCAATGAACGGATTGAGGGACAGTCAGACGAGCTTGATTCTGGTGACGACGATCGTGAATCGTCAGATGATGATGAAGATGAAGGAGGCGGTCCGAGTCTAGTGAGAGCAGTGGCGCCAGCAATGGCACCTGGGGACATAGAGGCTCTTGTCATCGGTCACGATGATACCTCTGTCCGTGAAGTCGGGGCTACCATCCTAGAAGAAAACTAGCAGTTCCCGAGCAAGGAGGCTGTGGACATGGCGATCAGAAGATATGCGTTCTCCATTTCCCGAGAACATAAAGTGAAGAAATCTGACAAACATTTGTTGAAGGTTCTCTACATAGAGTCTGGTTGTCCTGGAAGAGTCGTCGCTCGTCAACCAGTGGGAATATGCAAGCCTTGGACGATAACTCGCATGGTTCCCCACAGTTGTGAGCTAACTGACACTCTTCCTGAACACTGCAATGTCAGTGCCGCATATGTGGCACAGGTAATTGCACCCATGGTAAAAGATAAGATCAGTGTATCGGTGAAGGCGTTACGAGACGGTGCGGCAGATGCGATAGGCTTCCCGGTGAGCTATGGCAAGGCCAGGCGTGCCAAGGAGTCTGTTTTAGAGGGGATGTATGGCACATATACGGAGGCTTACAACATGGTTCCAAGAATGCTACATCAGATTACTGTCCCTAGCCTGTCGTTCCTCCTCCTCCCTAAGCCGTCGTTGTTCCTCTCTCTGCCTCCGTAGCTCCTCTAATCGACGCCGTTGCTCCTGTTGCGCCGCTCTACGCTCTTCCGCCTCTTTCTCACGACGCTCGTCCTCGTGAAAGTTTTGCCACGCACGACGACTCCTCTCTTCTATCTCATGAAGCGCCCATTCAGGCTGCTCCGTGTCAATCCAACGATACCATATGCACAAGGGTGGAGGAGACTGCATCACAAATAAAAACATAGTAAATATTTCATAAAACAAAAATTATATCATTTTGTTATAGATGAAACATACCGGAGGCCTGTTGTAACTCCAAGGAGCTGGATCATACTGATAGTTGGGACACATGAAAAACTTCATGCCCATTTTATCAGAAAAATCTGTGGACTTCTTCACCTTGCAAAGTGTCCCGCACCAACACCGAAGATGCTCCACACCAGGAGGCAGACTCGCATCCTTCATATTTCTAGGCCTGTAGTCTTGGTCAGAGCAAGGCAAACTCATAGCCACCAAAAAAAATAGCAAACAAAGGAAGAAACGAAGAAGGATGCATCTGTGAAGAGCGTGATACTACTCCTTTTATAAGCCAGCCTTCTCTACTAGCTGGACAAATCGGCATGCGAGTACGCTGCAAAGTTCGGTAATCAATTTCCTGTATCGGTGCTCTTTCGGTGGTCTATTTTCGATAATCAATTTCTTTGACGGTGCACTTTCGACGGTCTATTTTCGTAGCCCGTTGTCTAATTCTTGCGATCATGTCGAGCCGTGTCACCTCAGCGGACAGCTGCTGTCGGAGCAGCACATACCGCCACCGCCTAGGGCGGAGAAAACATCTCGCCACCGCGCCCGTCCCGAAGTTTGCCGCGACACGTCATGCCAGCGGAACGTCTGCCTCCCGCCACGGGCCCACATCATTCCGCCGCACGCGCTGGCGGCAGGCTCCTCCCGCCACCGCCTACGGCTGGAAGTCTGGCCCGCCAACGGCCCTGGCGGGATGTGACACGCGTCATATTTCTAGCCTCCCGTCAGGACACTTTTGTCTTTTGCAGTGAGAGAGGGGCAGTTCTGGCGATGCAGTGTTGCAGGGGGCATATTTGTAAAAAAATCTGAGTTCAGTTGGGTGGCGCGCTAGGCACTCATTGCCCGCTGGCGCGTGCAGGCACGCCAGCTTTATACCAATCAGCTCCTCTCTACTGCATGCGAAGATGAGTGGCCTTTGCGTGGAGATCACTCGGAAGCCGATCACGCATTCACGCTTGCGCAGCGACGGATCCCGCTCTACGTACGTAGCCACGCAGCAGCGTCGCAGAGAGATGAGCGAGCGATCGAGCCAGCGGGATGGCAGCTCCATTTATGAGAGAAATTGCGCGGAAATTATATATGCGGTGAGCGTGCGCCAGCGACCCGTACACGGTACACCACCATCACCACAATGGTCGACGCGCCGGCGGGCCCCGCCATGTTGCTGCTGGTGAGGTGAGGTGAGGCGACGCCGGGAGGGACCCGGCCGGCCGTGCTCCATCGTCCGGCTCGCCGGCCACCGGGTACGTACCCATCCAATCATCACGTACCATAGGGGAGTTACCGCGGTAAAAAAAAGTTATCCAAAGGAGAAAGTGAAGTTATGCAAGCGTTGATTGGATATAAACTTTTGTTTTGTAAGAGGAAATATGCGTCCCCATCTCTGGTAAAGATAGTGTGACCGTGACGCACGGCAACGGGGAGCAAGCTTTTGCTTTTGTGGTAGTAAGAGCGAGAGGATTACGTCGACCGGTGTAAACGGCACTATGATTATGATTCTTTTGCCTGTAAAAGAGGAGGCTTTCACCGCTACTTACGGTAATTTCGAGTTTGCGATGTTGGACTAGGCGAGCCGCGACACCGAAATGGTAAAAGGCTGTCGCGGTCGCGGATCAATGATCGCCAATAATTGAGCTTTCTCAACGTGCCTTTCCACGGGATTTTTACACGATGATCAGGTACAGATTCACCACAGTCACCCCACTTGGACGTACGATAAATTTTTGGGTGGTGGGGGACTGATTAGTCTCCCAGGTGTTTGCTGTGGCCTGTGGCCGCGTGGGCTGCTGATTAGTCTCATCACGCTCCTTCTCGGATCGATTCTAAATGCGCCACGAATCACGACAAGTCAGAGAGAACAGTGCTTAGCTTTAAGCATCTCTCTCAACTCTCAACTGCTCCGTCTTTTTTTACGCCATTTTTTTTTCTATAGACGAACGACCAAAGTGATCGCGCATGTCGCTGCTGGCCATCCTTATCGATGTCGGGCCATGCGTACTAGTACTATAGAATAAAATTTGAGTAGAACTATATGCGTGCATGGTGACTATCGAAGATGGCAGGAATAGGTTCTTCTCAGATTTAATCGGACCTCGCCTGCTGTACAGCCAACGTGCAAATCGCACGCAGGGCACTAGTGAGTAGTGACTCCACTTCGGTTTCTTGATAATGTTAGAATCATTCTCTTGGTCTATGTATGTCTGTTGGTTGAAATATTACTGCTTAGCTCTTTTCATTAGTTTGGACTTATGGATGATGGTCGTTAGGTGCATACATCCTGTAACATGAGGTCCAAGGTTTAATACCCTAATAGTAAAGCAATGTCTTTTCATGTCTACAACCTTCCCGTACATGAGGGGCTAACCCTTTACAAAGAAAAATACCAGAACCAATAGCGTGAGGGGGTGTGTTTCCTTTTTCATCAGCATGAACTTTTGGTTGCGTCGGCTAGTGCATGAATTCAATAAAGTAAGTTTTGCTCAATCTCCAATCAAAATGTCGATACCGATTGGCTTACAAGAGAAAAAAGAAGTTGCATGATGGCTAACAATGGGAAGCTTGTCGCTGATTACCTCTCTAGAAAACATTACCTTTAGGAGCCGCACCTGAGATGACTAGGGAGACTATCACTTTGCCACCATCGGAGGAGGTCACACGGCGGCGGACAACAATGCGGGATGGTTCCTGTTCGAGTGATCTCGTTCCCCCATGGCATCCAATTTGCATAGAGCCTTCAACTGCCCCATCTGTGCAACTGATCTCGGTACAGATCTAACATCAGCTGGTCATGGTGGAGGTCTGCAACCGGACGCCATCGACAATTTGATCGACTGATGTTCGATTCATATTGATCATGTGCCTTCAGTTTCTTGTGATCCATGTGTCGCCGCTGGGTTGCTACCCTCTTATCGATCCACCGTATTGCCATGGCTTCGACGGGCAATGGGCGCAAGCTATCTCCACCAAATGAAATATATAGTCGAGGTCCACAATGTCCACGTGCATAAGTTATGTCGGCACCATCGTTACCTCGACTACGGTAAATACATCATCGCAGTTATGATGGTGTTGAAGTAGGGATTTTCAAGGCAATTTGAAGAAGCTCGGCAAGGCCAACGGTAAGCTCACTTTGCATTGGCACAATTTCTTCATGTGGTGATGTCTAGTGCAGCTACCCTGTGTTATCTTCCCAACTAAGCGGCACAAGACAACGCATTTGTTGCTCATTTAGGAGCTGTCGGGTCGAGGAGTATCCGATTATGGCGGGAGGTGTTGCACATGGTCAGGAGAGCTACACTGCAATGGGGGTAGAGCCAGCACTATTGATAACAACATGGGTCATATGAGTAGGGATGCAACATCAAGTGAGGATTGGCTTGGAATCCCTAAGGCCTTGTTTACTTCTCCGGTATTTTTATCCATAAAAGACGCGGGGATATGCGGGGATTTGGTGTTCGCCCAATACTCTCAAATCCCCTCAAATCCCTTCCCCAAAAATACTCTACCATGATGGAGAGTTTTTAATCTAGTCAAAAATACACTAGTGTGGAGGAGATTTGTGGGGATATTCCGGGATTATCCCCTCAAAACCCGGCCTAGTAAACGACCTATCGGGGAAATTTCGGGATACAAAATAATCCCCTCCCATCCCTTGAAATACCCTAGAAGTAAACAAGGCCTAAGGGGTTCGACAAGGGGATGCCGGGTATGTAGCTTGTCATCCATCCCTTAGTTGGTCTCTCATGCAACCTACTCCGAAACCGCGGAGAAAATTACCATGAACCCTTTTGTCGAGCATAGTTGATGCCATTCCTTTTTTCATACCATGGTATCCCTAGAGTAATACTTTTCATAAGTTGGTTTTGTCTTCATATTAGCAGTAAATTATTCAGCGGGTTTGTTTCCATTCTTGCTTTTGTTGCAGTTTTATGGGCTGTGAATTTTGTGGGAAATAGAGACCGGGCACTTAAATTCTTGGAAATTAGTACAGTAGTAGCATCACATGTTTAGGTCAAAGAAACACATCGGCCAGGCGGTTTTCAGTTAATTTCCTTTTTAAACCGGTCAATTATTTTATTTTTTATTACTACGAGAAGACAGAGCTCGCGCTAGTTGCCCCGAAAAAAAAATTGCACGCACGTACTACGTACTACGACGCTCGCCGCGTCCACGATCGCTGGCAATAACTGTGTCTGCTGAGATGTAATAATAGCGCGCAAGTGTGCGTAACTGTTCACGACCGCACGGCCCTCACGGGACAGGCATCACGTACAAGAAGCCGCTTTAATCGACGGCACAAGTTCGTTCGCCCGGATTCGCGATGGATGGGCGAATCGGCAAGAGTTGACGTACGTGATGGCATAGTGTCGCCCTAGCTTAGCTACTGCGCGATCGGACAGGAGGCCAACACGATGTCCATCAATATTGGAAAGGTTGTGAAAAGCTTGTAAATTATGTAAAGATCTGTAGGAGTACATTATTGCTATACACGACTTGTGAACTTGTAAATTTTGGTGCACTTTAACACAACATGTACTCCCTCCGTTTAAAAATATAAAACATTTTAGCTTTATGAAATATATGTATCTAGACGCCTTTTAGTGTATAGGTTTACTCTGAACTTATACACTAAAAGCGTCTAGATACATTATATTCATAAAGCTAAAACATTTTATATTTATGAACGGACAGAGTACGCATTACGGAAACCATGAATGTAGCTCCGGCTAATGTACCTCTTTTAAAAAAAAATGATGCATTAAAGTTTTAAGAATTCCACCCGCAAAAAAAGTCTTAAGAATTTTGAAAACAAAATCCTAGATGTTAAAATGATGTATTCTTGAAACCCTTTGTATTCACCACACAAAAATGACAAAACCTTACAAATTTTGGACACCGTGCACTACTTCACTAACTTTTGTCATTTTTGCACAGCAAAGAATCCAAGGTTTTCTAGTTGAGGTTTTGCGCATGGATATAATACATCATTGTTGACGTCTAGTTTTTTTTTTAAAAAAAAACTGAAACTTTGAAATGTTGTTTTGATTTTTTTTTCCCAAAAAGACGAGCTGCATATAGCTTGGACTACAAATTGGTGCTCTCGTACATTTTATATATGTACACGCGCACGCGGTCTGAACATGTGTTCACGTTTTATACTACTCCGTATTCATTTTCTGCCCTTATAGTCGTATTAGCAGAATTTTTCATGTTACCTGGTATATAGCAGAGTTAGGATTGCAAGTGGTATCCCGTGTAATTTCCGCTTCTAGCTCATTTAATGTTTTTAGTTCAACTTTTGTAAAAAGAAGAAAAAAAATGTACCCTGGTCGGGAGGAGCTCGTTGGTCATAGCGACCGAGCAGGACTAGCTAAACCGTCCTAGCGAGTGCTCGAGAGGCGACATGGCCGGATTCTCGTAGAGCCGGCCCTGGTCTCGTCCATCGGTCTATGGCTCTCTATGCTCCCTCCAACACAAGTAGTACCGTCCGGAGCTTTCTTTATTTTTGTTTATCTACTGTATTATTTTTCACAAGAAAAGAGTGGATCCTTCCAAAGGTCGGCAAAAAAGCTAAAGCCGAAGTGGCGGAATAGCAGGCTACCGTATCGATCCCGATACATACATACAGACTACAGAGAGCAGGGGTAGCTAGCCAGGCTAGAAGAGAGGGGCTCCTACGGAGTAAGTAGTACGTACTAGTATAGCTGAGATCGTACATGAGCATGGGCGAGCCCCTGGTCATATAGTACGTACATGCGCATGGGCGAGCAGCACCTCCAGACCCTGACAGCCGGGCCCGGGACCCGCATGTCGGTGACGAACAGCGAAGTAATGGTATCGACCACCCTTTCGGCCTTTCCGCGTGCAGCGTGCCGGTGTGCGTACGGCCCAGCTAGCTAGGTAGCGATGACTAGGAGTCTATTGGCGGTGGGCACGAGTGGGAGAGGGAGAGGGCATGGCGCGACAGAGCAGTGGCCAACCAAAGGGCGACCCATATCGGCCGAGCTCTAGCTAGCTAGGGCTGCAGTTGCACGTGATCCAAGGCCTCCCTGTCAGTCGCTCACCGACTGAGTAAAGCTGGTGCCGCAAGGGACGAAACCCCTTCCTCCCTCTCTGCGACTGCGACTGCCATGCTCACCTCACACTCGCGCTCCCTCTCTCCTCCTCTACCACCTTGTGATCGTCTCTCTCTCTCTACATCTTTTGCTCACTGCCCTCTCGAGATCACTGTGCGGGGGCTCCTCTGGCCCCTCCACAGATCGTCTGAGGCCGGCCTGCCTGCCTGCCTGCGCGTGCGGACAAGGCTTCCAGTTACGATTCTCAGCGTGGATCGCTTTTTTCTCCTTGGGCGTATCATCATATGCTGCTGCTGGCTGCTGCTGCTGCTGCTGCTGGTGTCTGGTGTGGCATGCAACGCGACGATCAACTCGTGACGTCAAATTAATTAATATATACGATCAACTCTTCACGATCTTCAGCCTCTGACTGTGTTCCAAGGGAAGAAAAAAACTCCAAATCCAAACCCTGTTCTTGTAGGACTGATTTTCGATGCTCAGCCTCCGAGTACTCCTACGCTAGCGGAGAGCCAAGGAAATCGGGTTTTAACAAAGAGACTGTGCTGTACCACCACACTAGCTAGGGCTAGGACAAAAAGAGGAGGAGGAGAAAAGACTTTACTCCCTCTATCCCAGTTTATAAGACTTACGCGTATAACTAGATCGTTCGCATGAGCTATATAAAATGAATTATATAATATAAAATTATATCATTAGAAAATATAATATTTAAAGTTTCTAATAATATAGTTTTTATCCTATGTACCTCATGCTAAGTTGATTAATTTGTCAACCTAAAAATACGTATAAGTCTTATAAACAGGGAATAGTACTGACCATGGTTAAAGGCTGATGAGAAAAGGTCACGGGAGGGCAGTCAGTCAGGCTAGGCTAGGCTAGGCTAGGGCCCGTACTAGGAATCTACAGGAGTTGCACATGACCCCACGTACACACCAGTCAGTGCCCGTGCCCACTTTGCCACTGTGTGCGGTCCGCTCTCCCTCTCCCTCTCCCCTCCTCCTTTCAGGTACCACCCTCCACAGTAGACAGACTCGACCGGAACCAATCACTTCCATCGTTCCGCTCTCTTTTTTTTTCGTCACTTCAAAGGCAAAATGCAACCAATAATGCCCACCACAAACCATACACCAAACATATTTTCTTTCTGGAAACACCACCGTCTCGGACTCCCAGTCCAAGTACTACTGCGCCTCGCAAAGAATAATACAGTATAAACCAGCAAAGTTTTTAGTAGTACAAAATCAACATGAGTGAGTACACAAGATGATCTCGGCAAAAGACAAAACCAGAATTTATTCTGCTTATTAAGGCGATTTGAAGTGGGAAACACTCCAGATGTTCTTTATTCAGGCATTCCATAATTCCGCACCATACGGTACCCGTTTAATTTATTCAGCTTAGGGCGATTTGAAGTGGGAAACCCTCCAAATGTTCTTTATTCAGGCATTCCATAATTCCGCACCATAAGGTACCCGTTCGTATATGTTCTACACCATCTCGTTGTTTCCTAATGTTCAAGGTATAACCACACCCACTCTACGCGTGTCCGCAAGGAAATGCCAGTGTTCTACGGAGTACAACAGATTGAAACCATGTTCCCGGCTCAAACAAAAAAAAAAATAGTACAGTACATGAACTAGCTGCTCCGTGAGAAACATGGATCACTCATTCTTCTTCTCGAATTTCGCCCTGTCGGCGCCGCTGTAAGGAGCGACGTGGTAAGCGTATTGCTGGAGGACCGAGAAGACGACCATTTCCAGGATAATCAGGACATTCTGGATTGCCTCCTGGATGTGCTCCACGTCCAGCCAGAAGTGGTGAGATCGAATAACCCCTACAGCCGTCAAAATTTCTAGTGCACAGCCCTGTGAAAAGGAAAATACCATTCAATAATCGGGAGTTTGGTCACATTTATTCGATCAAAGAAAACGGAATAGGTGTTGAATGCTAAGAATGTCACCTGAAGAACCCACAAACAACAGCTCATGCAAAAACATGGTAAACAAATTGACAGGAATAGAAGGAAGGTCTAAACTATCGATATTACTACACAAATACAGCTAGACTAAATCAAATGCTCAGACGTAGTACTAGTCATGAACAGAAACTGGTGTAAAATTGCATCCATAGCATTCATATACACAGAAAAAGTAAACCTACAGATGTTCATAAGTACTAGATTCTAATTCAGTTCAGCCTGGGGATGACGTGGTTTACCTGCCAGAAGGAGAAGAAGACAATCCCTTTGATGCACAAGAACTTAGAAAGAGGCTTGTGAGGTGCCAGCTCCTTAGCAAACAAGTGATAGAATATGACCAAGGCGTATAATGCCATGGAGACTGAAAAGTTCAGTATAATTGTGAACGTCCAGCTGACCCAGCTGGGGTACATCCCAAGAAGCTGAAGTGCAATAATCAGAATGGAGCATACAGGCCTAACGACAACAAATTGCCAGGTCCAGTACTTCAGAAGCTTTAGTGTCTTGTGCTCCAACCGAACATTGCGGGGCTGCAAGAGCACAAAGCCAGAAGCATATTGGTTACTTTCAGTACACACAAAGTAAAACTAATGAACAGGGCGGAAAGCTTTAACAGTATTGCTAACAGCTTCCAGACGAAATATGCAGGATACAGGTGGAATTTGCAACAGCGGACAGACAATACAAAGACAGGTTCAAGACACAACATCATTTTAAGTACACACATGTAGAGAACCTTAGTGAAAATGAAGAAACTTAAGTTAAAATCAAATTTAAAATTAAGCGTGACTCTCATAGTTACATGCTTCAATAAATCCAGAAACTCAAATCTGAATGTGTGCTCTCTTATTGGAATATATAACTTTTTTGTTAAGACAGTGAATCATTTTAGTATTACTGACTAATACATCATCCTTCAAATATGGTGAGGTTCAGAAAGGATTTGTTTAGGTATGCACCTACGATCCCAATATTAATTTGTCACTTGTGGTGCAGGTTGCATTACCAAAATCCAAGCACATAGCAACATTCATCAAAATTTCCATAAGGAGATGTAAGGGTGTAAGAAAGTTACCAGGAAAAGAGACATAGGGAAAGAGTGATGAAGCACCCTCCCTTTGATTTCATCAGGTACAATGTTTTTACTTATGGATATATTTAAGTAGCTGTACATCAATGCCAGAAACTTAGCAATCACCTGCACAATTGAAATAAAAGAATTGAAGGAAAAGTTAGTGAAATCACCAACTTCAGGCAGAAAAATGCCATTGACACAAGAGGACTCACCAGTGCCTCATAGCATTCTTTAACAGATTCCAAGCATGTAAAAAAAGCTTCGCTTCCCTTTATATCTAGAAGACCAACAAAGGAAGTTATAGCATACAATGGAGGCATCAGCACTATAATGAGTATAGCCTTCTGCTCCTTGGAATTTTTCCAGTAGAAAAGATGCTGCGACACCAACTGTACTGTGAAATGCATAGACAGCATTACACAACAAGCTGCTCCAAGGAGTGTAAGAGTTGGAGGATCCATTTTACTAAGATCCATTCCCGGGAACATCGACATGGTGCCTGGAAAAAAATATTCACATTATTTCATCAGGAATGCAAACTTAAGGAACTGATCAATAAAAAAGGGTAAGTAAGAAAAAGAAAAAAAAAACAAGGGAACAAAGGTTCATATCTTCAAGATATTTTTTGGCATTGTTTCAATTTGATAGAAGTTCAGATGTGGTTTCATGATCTAAACTGCTTCATATACCACTGTTTCCATGATTAAATTTGGTCACTGGAGCATGACATAACTCCATTTTCATGATGGAATGATGTATGAGCAGATCAGAACAGACACATAAATCAAACCATAAGGCTTAGTTTTCTCTTTGTTGTGCTCCTGCTTTATCAACAGAACAGGAAAGGCTTATACGTAGATAGAAAAACCATACACAAACCATAAGGAGCTGGCACCCAGCAGTTCTTAATGAACTGTTAAAAAAACTCAACCCTTGGGGAAAGAAACCTGAAGGCGTTGCCTTGTAGGTCGACGAAAGGCCCCAAACGCCGGCTCAACCCTCTGCAGCGGCATAGTCAGCAGTGGGGGGAACAAACTGAGCGAGGGGCTTTTTCTGTGAGAACAATGGTTCGAACCCTGATTGGCAGCCCAACAACTGGGGGTCTTACCACCGTGCTATCAGCACGTTCTCTCAATGAACTATAGAGAGGTTAATGGTTACAAACTTTACTAAAAAAACTGCAAAGGTAGAAACAATTGTGTACATGATCAGCATGCACAATTATATTGGTTTGTGAACCAGGAGGCACCACCAAATCTCATGGAGTTCTTGTTTCTAAAGGTACATACTTTCAGCTTCAAGTAAATTGCTTGGCACATGAAACTCAATAATATAGAAGCAGAGCCAAAGATTTAAGTAATGACTAGACAGATAACTGTCTGATATTCCAAGGGAAGGAATTTGATAAACAAAGACACTGTAGAATCATGCACCACTGTGTGTTTGAAGAAGCAGATCCCTTCTTTATCCATCTTAACTATTTTCCTGGAATACTCAGTATTAACTAAATTGGGTGATGTAAGAAAACTGTTTTCAACTGATGAACTATCACAGTAACAAACCTAACAAAAGGATCAAATCATTCTTCTCTCATGGTAAAGATTTATGTTGCATAACTCAACTGGTTGAAATTAGGGGATGCAGCTAAGGACTATAACTACTACGTGACTAAAACAAGTTTAATTAAGCCGAACAGTTGGAGATGATGTTCGAGTTGGTTGGACTGATAAGAATTAAGAAATACATGTTTATGAAAACACAGTCAGCGCTGATTTTCCTTTAAAAAACAAGAAAGACTCACAAGGCTGGGTGTTAAGCCCAGAAGCAAAACCAAAGAAAACAGCTCTAACAACAACTAAAACAAGACGACAAAAGGAAAAAAGAATACCGTGAAAAGCAATCATCAAACTCCTATCACAGAACATTTTAGTGGATAAATGGAGAAAACTTCCTATGCTCACTATAGTGGAGATGCAAACTTGGTATCCGCAGATATGAGCATAGGCATCACCGCACCAGAGCAGCACAACACAAAATCAAAAGTGTGTTAAGAATACTAGAGCTGAGACTTTTCTATTTGGACAAATCAAACCTCAATTTCCTCTCAGGGAATGTTAAATGAGGCACTAAACTATACCTTCAGCACTTGGAATATGTTTGTCAAGTTGAGAATCCACAACATGTTAAATGGATCAGGACAGTGCAGTTTTTCTGTTTACATCACTCAAGTACACAAAGAAAATCACAGAGCACACAGGGCACAGCTAAATGTGAAGCTACTCAACCAAGTAATATTTATGTCATAGTAGTTGCCCAATCAATAAAATAAGGACCAGAGGGATTTCTCATAATTATAGGTTTAAGTCCATAGAAAGTTTATGCTGCGGGCTAATGAAGAAGGTAGCAATTATGTTGGGAACATTAAATAAACAAGCAGAGCTTGTTTTCGTTGCGTTGTACTTTGCGCCTTCTCAGCATTCTTATTCTAAAGAAATATGACACGCGCTATTGGTCATGTTTGAAATTAAATAAACAAGCAGAGCAGGACAAAATACATATCCTAAATGATATAACAAGAACTACAGGAATGCTCCTCCCAGCTCGTGTAAGCTCAAGGTGGATGCTAGGAAAAGAAGTAGATGGAGCTATCCCCAAAAAGAAGAAATCGGTAGCACATCAATCTAGAAAATGTGACCTAGGACGATATGATAGATGGAATACTACATGCGGATCACACTAGAAACTAAGTTATAGTCGAAAAGGCATGTCCCACTCAGATCACCTCTTAAGCAGCATCAAACTTGCTTCAAGGTAGTTTGCCCAACAACAACAACAAAATCTAAACTACAGTAGGTGCATACAAAGAACTTGAGTGGTTTTTTTTGTTAGCAAGTACACAAATTTTGGGCCATCAAATCTTTGATCCAATTGATCTTCGCATCTCCACACACCCCTATATAACCCCCCGTGACCATGAGCCCACCGCAACCTCTCTCTCGAGCTCCGCAGAAGGCACCGGACCGACTGCAGTCGACGGACCTACAACCTCGCTCATGGCGATCCACCGCCGCACCGCCCTATGCATCTTCCTACCTCCCTCCTGAAGCACCGAACTCTATAGCCTGGGTTCTAACGAAACAAAACCTTAAATGCAGTGTCACCATTAACAGAGAGACTTCGGATAGCCCGAATCTAAACTAGCTCTCAAGTGCTAGCTGAACTTGGGGAGATCTGAGAAGAGGATTAATCGTCGCCGGAGAAGACTGGGAGCACTCACCTAGTCCGGGACTTGGAATCTCCGTGCGTGGTTGGAACCTTCGCCGGCTGAGAGATCGGGGACAGTGGACTTTGTTTGATCCCCTCGCGGCGTGGCCCGCGTGGGAGCTGCGGAGTAGTGGGATATACGGATGGGAGATTTTACGGGGAGCCCCTCCAGTTATAACCCAGATTGCTTTGACTTTGGCTGCCTTTGGGCCAACCACGCGGCACACGGGTACACATCGGCAAACAGATGGACAGTTTTCCTTTTTATTTTGGAGGAAGGTGGACAAAGGGACAGATGTGCCTGGCGCCCTGGACGAGTTTAATGGAGACGTGCCGATCTACATCTGCAGGGTCCAGCGGCCCAACAGGCTTGCCGACAATGCCGTCAATGTCGCTAAAATATGAAATTCATATTACATGTACTTTTCCCCGAAAAAATGTACTTTTAGATTTTGTCTTAAGTCAAAATACCCACTTCAGGTATCAACATTTATAACACTAAATCAATATTATTAGGTCCGTTTTCAAATATAGTTTCATACTTCTTCGTCCCAAAAAGGATGTCACAGATATTTATCTAAATTCAAATGTATTTAAACACTATTAGTATATAGATTTATCTAGATTTAAATTTGCGATATCATTTTCTGAACAGAAGGAGTAATATAATATTTTGATGTCATATGTATTGGTACATTTGTCTAAAGTTATCCAAATTTTGAAAATTTTGACTTAGGAAAAAACCAGAAGTAGACTTATTTGTGGACGGAGAGAGTATCTATTATGCTACTCCCTCCAGAAAGATCGGTATAAGCGACTAGAGAGAGATAAATATGCGCTACTCAATTTTTAATTTCTTTTTAAATTAAGGCTTAACACAAAATAAATTCTCTAGATATGCAACTAGGTGAGAGAATTTATATGACAAACAAGCAAGCAAGCAACAATAATAGTGAGTAAAGAATAGAAATCACCGAAAATAGACACGGAGATGTTTTCCCGAAGTTCCTTCCTTTTGAGAGAAAGTACGTCTCTGTTGGAGGGATGGGCGGTACTAAGACCACCAGCGCCACAAAAGACCTCACCCTATTCTCCCGTGCACCCTCCGCAAGGCGATCACATGATCCACTATACGGTGGCCTTGAAGGCGGCGACCGAAACCTTTACAACACCTGGGGCACTTCTCCACAACTAAATTGGAGGCTTCCAACTCAACCACAAGCTCTTACACACAAGGATGAGCTTGGGGACGACTTCTTCTTCCGGCTAGGGTTTCTCAATCCAAGAGTAACAAGTAACTCAATGGAAAGTGGGGGGATTTCAAATCCCTTTGGTGGAAGTGTAGATCTAGGCCTCCTCCCTTGATTCCCCAAAGGGCATCAAGTTCTATTGGCTAGGGAAGGAGATATAGGTGATTTGGAGCTCAGCAACAATGGTGGAGAGAGAGTGAAAGTTGTCAACCTAGCTGGAGGTAGAAAACAGGTATATATAGGTGCTCCCAAGAAATAGCTGTTGAAGTCTACTTAGGACGAAGTCTATGGGGGACGCACCCCGGAGTCTCCGGGGTGGCATGTAGTGACCCTGGATCAATAAAGATCCTAGGTCCCTGTGATTAACATGCTAGTCTTTGGATCAATAGCTAGCACTCACAGTCGATGAAATATCATGTAAAACACAAATCTTTATTATAAGAATCGAATAATCCAGAGTTTATATTATTACAACAGAAGCGATATAAATATAACTTGGAGTCTCATCAATGCCATATGCTAGTTGAGTGAAGACCCGCGATCCTAGCACATCTTACAACAATGATCTCCAAATTCTGTACATGAAACATGCAGCCAAATGAGTTGATCAATACTTTGAATGTATTGGCAAATTACACCATAAAAGAAAAGACTTGGCTATTTCTACATGCATAGGCTGATAAAAGGCTTGAGTTTTATTTACATAAAGCCAATTTTCTTAAGTTAAGAGGACGAGAGAAAATCTTTTATCCTACTTTATAAACATTTGATAAATAATATAGGGTCGAGTGAAACATGAGGATATTACGCATCAAGTGTCCAATCAACCTAACACTTGGATATTACGCACCAAGTTACTTGGATATGACACACCAAGTACCCAAACTCCTACCCATGAGCGATATTACGCATGTCCCGGGGTTTTAGAAAAACTTTAAGTTTGGAGAGAGAGAGAGAGAATCCTTCAGAGGGTCCATCCTTCAGATGCTCAAAGTTGTTCTTTCTCCGTGAACATGGCTGATCGATCAGATTGCAAGAGAGTTTGTGCACTTTACTCACAATCCATGATCAAGTCCTTTTACAAACAAAACGATGGCGATGCTTTTCCTTAGTAGCCCCTCTACCTTCTGGATCCACCCGTGCCAGTTATCCTCCAAGTGGTGGTACCCAGGTGAGGTTTCCCACTAAGTATTAGGCCAAAATAGAGCCCATATGTATTGTGGTTGCACTAGAAGCTTCTGAATTCTGAAACATGGTAGACTTCTTTGATTCCTAGGCAACCGTCCTTCATCAAAATTCCACTCATTGACCCGACAACCAATTCTTTCAGAAGAAAATTTAGTTTTATTTTGATGTAGACTTTGAGAGGAAAAAGGTTCGCTCAAAAGAGCTTTATACTTAGAAAAATTTCTGTCTTTGAACCCCCCATCGGTATTTGTATATATAGCATAGCACAAGCATAATACTTAGAAAAATTTAGGGATTCCTATTGGGAGTAGAAAATTCTAAGTATAGAGCTATTCATGGCATACTACAAAAAGCATTGCACTTGTAAAATATTTGTATAATATTACTCATGTTAGGAGAAGTCAGAATACTAGTAGTCATTTTATGGCAAATTTTGCTAGAACTAATGCCCGCACGGCAGTACGCCTTAGGTCTGGCCCTGATGGTCTACTAAGCATATGTCCCGATGATTTTAATTTCTGACTTTTCTAAGTAATACAAATCAGTTTCGCAAAAAAAGAAAAATACAGTCCAGAACCAAAAAGTTCAAGATGAGAACCTCTTGTTGGATATATTTAGTACTTTTATATCACTTATAGCATTTTAATTAGAGGGGCGACTAGGATGAGGCCTTGAGGCGCTCTTGTTTTTGCGGGAGTGCACGCGGGCACTGGTGGATGCCCCAAAGGAACCACGAGCCCCGCGCGGAGGCATCTCTCCTCTCCAATTTTTTTTGGTTTTCGTTTTTTTGTTATGTGTATCTCCTATGTTTTTGTCTAGTCTTTATCTGAATCATGCGGCTGCCTACTTAACCTTGTATATGTGCATGGTAGACGTCTAGATGAGTTAAAGCAACTCCAACGCTGCCTCACAATTTCTCTGCATTGGTCAAACTCTGTTCGTGTGGACAGTGCGTAGATATGTCCTCATCCGCAGGATCAGAGTGCACGAACTAACATGACGACACAAATGGTGTGATGTTTGTCTGTTTATCCGTTTGTACGCATTTGGACTGGAAAAACGTCTAGATGGATATGCCACAGACGGCTAGCCTATCCTCCTATAGCCCGCATGTCGGCGACCTCGACCACCTTCAATCCACATTTTCTTCAAAAGCAAGTTTCAATGAAATGTAGGAAATTTAGTACCCATATTTGAATTGAATTTAAATAATACAAATTTAAACTAACTAAAAGACCCCCCCCCCCCCTAAGTGTCCTCATGTGAGTTAGAGTCAACGTTCACTCGACATCCCTAGAAGCTCGATTGAAAGCTTCCCAGCAGGAAGTGGTGATGACTTCCTAGATGGTGTGGCCCGACACTAACTAGAACAGCCTCCACTCGGCGACGTTCTTCTCCGACGATGAATTCTCCCATGTGAAGCGGTTGAGCACCGCCTCTCAAAAGAGGATGGGCCATCACTTGTTGTCATGCCGAGTACATAGGGTCACACTTCTCGTAATTGAGCTTCTGGAAGCATCTAATGATCTCATACTTGTGCCTGCATGTAGGGACCGATGGCATGGGAAACACGCCCAAGCTAATGGACCACTTCTTTGGCACCTTTGCCTACTTCGAGGATATCATGTTGGGCGAACTCGGTGGCCTCGTAGAAGGAGAACCAACGTTTATCCTTGGTGGCGATGGTGCACAGGGAGAAGGCGAAGGGCGTGTGAGAGGAGGTATCTGGTAGTGGCGCATGGAGAATATGAAGACCACACTGGCCTTTGTGGTGCACTAGGAGGGGATAAAATAAGCGGTTGGGGCGATAGGTGGGTAGTACGATTAAATGACGACGTTTGGAGGCGAGCTAAAGGCTTGGGGGAGGACGTCTAGTGAAAATAGGAGAAATATTGAAAATCAAAAGTAAAAAAATAGATGTTTGCAAAAACTACTCGTTGCGTTGTCCTAACCCTTGCTGAGGCAGTATGTTCTACCGACGTCACTACATCTACAACGGCAAGTCCTTCAAGTCGACAGATTATCCGTGGCCGAGTCAAATGTGTTGGAGATATGCCCAAAAGGCAATAATAAAGTGGTTATTATCATATATTCGTACTTATGATAAATGTTTACATACCATGCTATAATTGTATTAACCGGAAATATTAATATTTGTGTGGTTTGTAAACATAAAAGAATCCCTAGTAAAGCCTCTTGTCAAACTAGCTTGTTAGTTAATATATAATCATGGTTTTCTGATCATGAACATTGAGATGTTATTAACAATAAGGTCATATCAATAGGAGAATGATGTGATGGACATCTGTAACACCCTTGGAATCGGCCATATGCAAGTTTTAGCGCTCGCCGCCAAACCCGCATAAAAATGATTCAAAGGTGCCCACCAGGCACTTGCGTGCGGGTGGAAAATGAAGTAATATCATTACACAATAGTCCATGATGGAATCCACAGAACAGATAT
The DNA here is from genome assembly GCA_023614405.1 of Avena insularis. Taxonomy (NCBI): domain Eukaryota; kingdom Viridiplantae; phylum Streptophyta; class Magnoliopsida; order Poales; family Poaceae; genus Avena; species Avena insularis. The sequence goes on along the minus strand of CM042687.1, from coordinate 49,639,114 downwards.
ATACAACAACGACTCTATGAGTCAAGAATACAGATATACAGTACAAAGATTCAAATCACCTTGAAAACAATACAGCGTCCGAGTACGGACAAGATGCAAATTGAGCTAAGATCCCTAAAGAATAACCAATGGCGTCCATAACCCTGCCCAGGCCAAGCCGGAAGGGTAACCCTGCTAACGACGTCGATCTCAAAACCTGCTTAAACAAAAGGGGTGCCGACAAAGGGCAAAGGAAAAAAAAGAGCGGTCAAGATCGAGGCCAAGACACGGCGAGACTAGAATTCGGTCCTCGCCTACATAGGTATGTGGTGGTGAACGACAATATGAGATACACTAAACAAGCTATAGAGACTCAATACAACTGGCGGCTATCAGATAGGAGTAAGAAAGACCTATTTGGATCCAAACTGAAACTATCACCAAGCATACCCATCCTGGTATTTCCCCCTCGAGACCAAACGAGAAAGTCAACCGAGGAACTCACATAGTTGACAGTTTTATTTATTCCGTTATAGTTGCGGCAATTACTAGTCAGACATAGATAGCATGAGTCATCCTGATATAATAAGCAGTGGGCCGGTTTACTTAACCATTCCGTTGTAGTTGTAGTACGTACTAGTCAGATACATATAGCATGAGGCATCCCAAAACTTAGCAGTTGTTGGTACTTTTATTTAGCCATTCTGTTATAGTTGCAATACTTACTAGTCAGATACAATGGTAACAGAGGACAACCCAAAACCAGCAGTCGTTGGCACTTTTATTTAGCCACTCCATTATAGTGAAGCTGATTACTAGTCATTATAAAGTCAAATTTATAGCACTACTTTAGTTATAGGTGTCTATGATCGAGATACTGTGCTCCAAGTCGTCTATAACCGCGGACACGACTTTCAGAAAGTTTTACCCTGCAGGGGGCACAAATAGCAACACACGCACGATCAACCTCGAGAAAAACCAAATGAAAACCCAACGAGGCATCACGATAGAACATTCGCAAGATTCATATTTGATTTCAGGGGGCCACCCCACTAAGCTACCCGCGACGAAGTTGGCCGGCTCCGAAACTGACCCAGAGGTTTGTGACAATGGCTGTAAACGACTGGAAATCCGAAAGTGTGACTGGGCTTATCGATACCGCGAAAACATTCCACGTTGATTCCAAAACAGTACAGGCGCTCCACGCGCAATCGTAAATAAAGCAGTAAAGCATGGCATAAGTACAAGATAGTAATAAAACCCCAAACTACTTGTGGCCCCAAGAAATTAAATATGACTCAAGATAGGGTTAGGGGGATTCATGGTCCCACATGCGGATAGTGCGAATATTCAAAGAACAGATATCAAATACTCGGGGTCCTACGGGACACAAGTGGACGGTTAAAAAACCAAATAACATCTATTGCCCACCTGTGCCTCTGCATTATTTACCTACTTCAATTTTAGTTATTAAACGGTAATTAAAACCATGACCATCTCCAACATTAAACATGAGGCATTACTCCAACAACTGTGAAACATCGACGGCGCGAGGCAACACCTGCGCAAGCAACTACGACTCGCAAGGCTGACTATCTACCAAACAACAGGTAATAGGATGTGTCCAAGGCAATTTAATGGATGCAAGGGATATCACGGGTACGAAAACTAGAGAATCGCATCACAGTTAGCAATAGATCAACAGGAGGAAATAAAGACTATAAAAGTAAGATAGGTAGAAAGGGAAAGAACGCTCGCCTGAACACATTGCCGAAAATTCATCCGAAGATCGGGTCGACACTCGCATCAACTCATCGGCCTAATTCGTGAAGAAGCAAGGCACTAGCAGAAACACCGGATGCACTATTTAATACTACGATAAAAGATCGGGCATGATGCATGTATGATGTATGGCATGGCAAGGATGCGATGCAATTATGCAATATTAAGTGAAACCGGAGTCCCGACCATTTATTGGATGGTTCATGTTGTTTAGATATCCCGCAATGTAAATGTTGTCTTAACAAGGCAAAATTATATCACCGCACAAATTTAAATGAGACCAATATTAGACTAAATTAGCATGCATAGTTTTCATATTTAATTATAGATGAATTTCTTTTTCACCCAAGATGAAAGATATGTATGCAAGAATAAATGATTTAATGTGACAAGATACATTATATTTATATAAAAATAAGGATAGGTTTGGGTCTCACAGTTTGGACGGGAGAGATGGAAAGACGGTCTCCGGATTGTTGTTGATGTGGCAAAAGTAGATGATGTTGCGGAAGTACACAAATTAACGAACGCCGATGATAGATCTTCTCAGAGCATGGTGGTTGACGAAGAAGTATCCGTCACACACGCGACTGGAGAGGGCATGACGGGATGGAGCCAAACTGGACACAAGCTGCCTGACGTAGAGGTGAAAGACCGAAAACACCGAATGAAACTGAGGATTGAGCTCTTGCGGGATTTCTATCAAACATGTGGTGAGCATCATGTAAAATTGGAGACACGAGGAACTGCGACAGACATTCGGCCGCCGCATCGGCACAACATGAAGGAAGAAGCACAGAGCTGAGCACGCGCGTGCGCATGAGCGACAGGGGACACGATGGGGCATTCCGGCATACTTTGTGCGCGGCCAGGAACAGATGTCATGCGGCCAGCTTGGTGGGTGGCGGGGTCAACGCCGGACTTCTGCGTGCAAGGAAAGGGCAAGCGGCAGGAGAATCAAATACCAGGGCTGGCCTGAGTACATGCGACGACATCAAAAGAAATTGGAGCGGTGCGGCTCCCAAGTTATTTGACTGGTGATTTCAGTACTGCAAGAAATCTGAGCAAAATATTGGATCGGCTCTACCAAGCCAAGGAACAAAAGAAATGGCTCAAGGACCAAGGGTATGCGTATGTTGCTTACCAAAAGATAGCTTCGGCTGATCAAATCAAAATTACGGCGGCGATGAAACGGTGTGCTGCCGCTGCTATCGCTGGTTGGTGGAAACAGAGGAGAACACGGCGGCGGAAGGAGTAAGAGGAGAGGAAAAACGGTGGGGATTTTGGACAGACTGTGGGGCTAGGGTTTGATAAGGAGGAAGGGATTAGGGTAATTATATAGTCTAAAATAGACTAGACGAGACTAGTTTTGGGTCAAAACTTTAGACAGGTTTTGGGCCAACTTTTATTTTTAATAAAATAAGAAAATATTTTTGTGATCTTATAACCGACTAGGAAATATGTTTTTCTTTTATTTTGAAAATAAGAAAAGAGACAAATGGTTTATCAAACCATAGAGATATTTGAACAAAGAAAAATAGGGTTTGTTTTTAATAAAATAATTTTATGGTCGAAAATATGCAACAACATATGAAATGATGTTATGATGATGCATAAGGATAAAGACACGCGATTTTCTAATAGTAAATTTACCGGGGTGCTACAACATACTCCTATAGTTAAGTGTAGCATAAGATCAAGTCATTCAAATAGTTCACTTGTTATAAGCTTTCTGATACATAGTAACCTAATTCCTTCGACTATGAGATCATGCTAATAACCATCACCGAAAGGATGCTTTGATGACATCAAATACCACACCGTAACTGGGTGGCTATAAAGGTGGCATTGAGTATTCAAAAAGTATGTGTTGAGGCACATGGATCAAGAGTGGCATTTGTCCATCCATATGATAGATAAATATATTATGGGCCCTCTCGGTGGAATGTCATCCAATTAGCTTGCAAGCATGTGAATGGATCACTGATACGTCCAAAACATATCTACTTTTCTGAAAACTTGCTATTGTTTCTCCTCTAAACTTGTGTGATTTGGATACAACTAACACGGACTGACGTTGTTTTCAGCAGAATTATCTTGGTGTCTAGTTTCTGTGCAGAAAATCAACTATCAGAAAAAATCCCAGAAAATATGCCAAAAATCCTATTTCACCAGAAGATCCACGAAGCCAGAGTACGAGACGAAGAAGGGGCCTAGGGGCCCACACCCCTGCCTGGCGTGGGCCCACCTCTGGCCGCACCTAGGGGGTGCAGCCACCCCAGGCACCCCCTTGGCCTCCCTCTGCGCCTATAAGTTGCCTCTCGACCTAAAAACAGAGGGGGGTTCGATAGTTTTCTAGAAAGAGTTTCGCTCCACCACCGCCACCAGAAACCAAGATTCGGATCCAGAAACTCCGTTCTAGCACACTGCCAGGACGGGGAATTTGGAGAGGATCATCGCCATCGTCATCACCAACGCCTCTCCATCAACCATCGATGTTTCCCTCATCCATGAGTGAGTAATCCTCCGCTATAGGCTTGGGGATGGTAGGGATTGTGAAAGGGCATGTATGCCCCCATGTGTGGTTTTGGTAATTAATGACAATCTCTATGGACTAATGTGTAAATTGAGCTTCAGTTGTAGGTTTGTCCATTGGCATCGCTTGGGCCATGTGTTGGTATCAAGGTTGAAAGATGAAGAAATGTCCAAGGGCTTTGTGCCCTATGGAATCATGAAGTAAGAAGGAGCTTGAAGGTTGATCAAGGCATGTGCAACGAGTTGCATCAAGATGGATCAACCTCAAGAAGGGATGAAGAAGGGCGAGCTCAAGATGCGCCATCTCTAGAAGATCGCATGCTTGAAGTTGCATCAAGATGGATCAACCTCAAGAAGGGATGAAGAAGGGCGAGCTCAAGATGCGCCATCTCTAGAAGATCTCATGCTTGAAGCTTGCCATCCTCGTGTTCATGGAGTGATGAAGACAAAAAGTTCAAGAAGAGGTTTCCCCATGGAGTATGGGGGAGCATTTTGCAAGTCTTCATCAAGCAAGAGCAAGCAAGAGCAAACAAGAAAGGTGTTCCCACTATAGAAGAACAAGACGGTCTACATCAAGTTCAAGTGGGATGCTCAAGGCAAAGGTATGTTGATAGGGATTCTCTTTTGCCGGTCTCGTGTTGTTAGTTGGGAGACCGGGTTTAGGATAGATAGCCGTACTATCAAGAGGGGCTCTCAAGCGGGTGTCTCGTTTGCATCGTTCGGAGAGAGCTCAAACCTTTGCATTCATAACATCATCTTTCTTGGTTGTTATTTGGTTCTTGTCCATGAGAGGATCTAGAGCTTGTGGTCATCATCATAACAAGCTCTAGTTCATCATCTAAGGATTTCACTTGCATATCTTATTGCGGTTTTTGATCTTGCGAGTTTTCCGGCTCCACACCTTGGGGGATACTTCACATATATATTCATGATATTTTCTCCCAAGGTGATACCCAATATTTCGTTGTTATCTTTCCAACAAAATTGGTTTCATCCCGTTTGGAGTTCGGATGCAAAAGTTATTGCGTTTCTGGTTTTCTTGTTTCTAGAATTTCCCTGACCGGAAGTTCCGCTAGGGCATCTTTGCCGCCGAAAGTTCCGGTGGAAGTTCCGCGTCTTGTTCCTCTCACGTTCAGTAACCTTCTGCTTTGAATATGTCTATTTGATGGAACTTCTGTTGGAACTTCCACCGGAAGTTTTGCTCCCACCGGAAGTTCCGGTGAACCGGCGGAAGTTCCGACCAGGATTCGCTTTTTCAGTTTCTCGCTCATGATTTTTGACCGTTATTGTGTGCCACGAACTTGGCGCCTCCCACCGGAAGTTCCGGCCAGGAGTCGCAAATGTCCATAACGGGCAGATCTGGGAGCCCTTTAAAAGGAGCTCCTCTTCCCCTTCGTGGGTTCCAGCTTTTCTTCTTGGTTCTTGGCTTTCTCTCTCTCCTCCATTGTCAACCTTGAAGAAGCTTTCCCTCTCCCTTTCCCCTCCTATGATTCTTGCATCTTTTTGAGGGATTTGAGAGAGGAGATCTAGATCTACAATCCCCCCAAGCTAAATCCCTTCTTTGTGAAGGAATCATTGGGATCTAGATCTTGGAGAGTTTTTGTGTTCTCCTTTTGTGTTCTTCCTCCCTTATTCCCCCAATAGCTTTTGTAGCTTTGTTGGAATTTGGGAGAGAAGGACTTGCCCTTGCATTTGGTGCATAGGTTTGAGTTCTCCTCGGAGATTCGGCAAGTTCAAGCTTATGAGCTTGTTTCTCTTGGGTTCCTTGGAACCCTAGACGGTTGTGTGGTTGGATCGTTGACCTTTTGTGGTCTTGTTGACCTTTTGTGGTCTTGTAGCCTTTTGTGGCATTGTTGGACTTTTGTGGCATTGTTGGCCTTTTGTGGCTTTGTTGTTGGGAGCCTCCAATTGAGTTGTGGAGTTAGCCCCAATCTTGTACGGGTTCGGTGACCGCCCTCAAGTGTCCCATAGTGGAGCAAGTGCCCGCCTTTTATGGTGCGCACTTGGGAGAATAGGGTGAGCCTTTTGTGGCGTCAGTGAGTTGCGTGCTTCCGCATCCGGGGTGAGGCCTTGTGTGGCGTTGGGTGAGCATCGAGCCACCACACCTCGAGGTGAGCCATTTGTGGCGTTCGGAGAGCATTGCACCATCGCACCTATCCAACGGAGACGTAGCTTCTTTGGAAGTGAACTTCGGGAAACAAATCTTCGTCTCCGCGTCCATCGGTTATCTCTCAACCGAACCCTTTACGTATGCACTTTACATTGTGATAGCCATCGTGATTGAAGTATTTATACCTTGCTATCACCTTGTTGCTTGTATTGCTTAGCATAGGTTGTTGGTGCACCTAGGTGAACTTAGTGGCTAGGTTTTGTGCTCAATAAATTAAACGTTAGTTTTATTCCGCATTTACTTGAGCCTAAACCGTAATAATTTTAAAAGCCTATTCACCCCCCCTCTAGGCGACTTCCTTTGTACTTTCAGATTGGATGAGTTCTATCATGTAATCGAATAAGATTGTTAGGGCATAGTGCCTAGTATCTCTATTAGTCCTATTTGACTTTGTTGCAACTTGTTGTGCTTAATGCTTGTCACTAGGGCCCGAGTGCCATGATCTCAGATCTGAACTTATTATTGAATCATTATGATAGTATTGTTTGTGATCTTATCTGCAAGTTGTGTACAGATATCATTATCTGGATCCAAAGGCCCCAAAGTGACAATAATTGGGACAACCGGAGGGGATGGCTGTGGTGTGAGGATCACATGTGTTCCCGGAGTGTTAATGCTTTGCTCTAGTGCTCTATTAAAAGGAGCACATTAATTGTCAGTAGTTCCCTAGAGGCCCCGATGCCACGGGCTGGCTGGACAGAAGATGTTGTGCAAGTTCTCATTGCGAGCACGTATGACTATATTTGGAGCACATGCCTAGGATTGTTTAGTACTTGGATGCTTGTTATTATTTATCTGCAATGCCCTAGATCTTGAAGTTACATGTTTAGACTCGTCCATGCAACACCCGTCCATCCATCCCTATGCCTACCGCACTCGAATCCCACCGCATCACATCACATTATTGCTCCTATTTCACTGTTGTTGTTGCTTTGCTGTTGCTACTACAAACCGTTGCTACTGATAAACTTCTGTGAGCAAGAACTATTTCCAGGTGCATCTAAATTGACAACTCAGTTGTTAAGGCTTGCAAGTATTCTTTGGCTCCCCTTGTGTCGAATCAATAAATTGGGTAATACTACCCGTGAAGATTGTTGCGATCCCCTATACTTGTGGGTCATCAAGACTATTTTCTGGCGCCTTTGCTGGGGAGCATAGCTTTATTTGTAAGTTCAATTGGATCTATTATTGTTCACTGCTACTCCTTTCATCATGGGGAAGCCTCGTGATGGAAAGTTTCCTATTTTACCATCCACTACAAGAAGAGGTACAGTCCTAAACACTTTTGTTGCTCTTGATTCACCGTCTGTTATAAGTAAGCTTGTTACACCACCACCACATACTCATGCTACACACACTGCTACTACTGCTGAGTCTGAAACTGCTTTTGATGCTCATGATGTTACTTCTTATGTGCTTGATGTGAGTGGTTCATTAGGCCTTTCCTAGATGCTACTATGGCTAGTCTAGGAAATACCGAAACTCCTAGTGAAGACACGGTTACACCTGTTAGCTCACCCGAGTCTAGTGAGAGTTATGATATTAATGATGGTTACATTGAGTTTACTAATGAATTTGTTGAAGAGTGCCGAAACACACATGGTACTAGTGCTATTAAGAGTCTCCTTGCTAGACGCACCATTATTCCTAAGTTGTCCTATGATCCTAAGTTTGCCACCTCTCCCATAGATATTAAAAACAAAGATTATGATTTCTCTCTTGATTTATCCTATTTAGATATTGTTGAGAAAGAACCTTTTTGTGGGACTGAAAATGAGAGTGTTGTGGCTCATATGAATGAGCTTTCTACTATGAGTGCTTTATTCTCTGATAATTTTAAGATGCGCAAGCACTTTGTTACTAAGATCTTCCCTTTTTCACTAAAAGGAGAAGCTAGGGCTTGGTTTAATAGATTACCTCCTGGTTCCATTGATAGCCCTGATTGCTTCTTTCTTCCAGAAATATTTCCCTCCCAGTGCTAGACATGCTGCTTTGCAGGGACTTTTTGATTTTAAACAGGTAGAAGAAGATAAATTGCCTGAGTCATGGACAAGGTTCTATGCCTTGATTCATGCACATCCTGGATGTCCATTACCTAAGAATGAGCTTCTTGATATTTATTATAATGGACTAACTGATGATTCTAGGACATACCTAGATAGCTTTGCTGATTGTGTTTTTCAGGAAAAGAACTCCTACAGATGTTGAAGAATTGATGGCTAAAATAAGCAAGAATTATGATGATTGGACTTCAATTGAGCTAAATACACCTAAGACTATTATTCTTGAACCAGTTGTTCCAGAACCAGTTCCAACACCAACACCAAAAAAGAGGGGAGTTATTGCATTAAATGATGAAGTGATGAAAGAAGCTAAGAAATGTCTAAAGGAGAAAGGTATAAGAGCTAAAGATGTGAAGAATCTACCTCCTATAGAAGAACTATGTAAGCCAATTCCCCACTCATCTACTATTGAGGTACACTCTCTCCAACACTTTGACGAAGGTGATATTCCTTATTGTAAGCCTCCTGATCAATGCTTAGAGGAACTTGACATTTTTATTGTTAAACAAGATAATTTTATTATACAAGTTCAGAATCATTTATTGGAAAACTCTAGAGCTATCAATGAGTTGAGAGATATTGTGGAAAGAACTTCTAATGATATTAAAATGCTTTGTAAACACTTTCAAATGGTTCAAACCCAACTTTATCAACTTGCTAAGGTACAAAAGGATATGTTAGTTAATGCCTCAGGAGATAAACATGCTTATGGAATTAGAACTAGGAGTGGTATAGCTACTCAAGATCCTTTATATCATGAAGGACACCCTAAAAGAATTGAGCAGGATTCTCAATAAGGTGAAAGTAGTGGTAGTCCTCGTAAGAGAAAGAAAAAGAAACATAAGATAGTTGAGGAACCACTTGAACCTGCTGTAGATCCTAATAGTATATATGTCTCTGATGCTGAAACTGAGAGTGGTAATGATAAAAATGAGTCTCCTAATAAGTATGAAGTTGAGGAAGAACCTGTGAAGCACACTAAGAACACTAGGTACACAAAGGAAGATTTTATTGCTAATAAACATGGTAAAGAGAGAGAACCTTGGGTGCAGAAACCTATGCCTTTTCCAGGTAAGAAACACAAGTCAAAGGAGGAAGAGCACTACAACAAGTTTTCTGAGTGGATGAAACCTTTATTTTTGCAAATTCCTTTGACTGATGCTATTAAATTGCCTCCTTATTCAAATTATATGGACGATATTGTCTCTAATAAAAGGAAGATTCCTAATGAGGAGATTTCTACTTTGCTTGCTAATTATTCCTTCAATGGTAAGGTTCCAAAGAAACTTGGTGATCCAGGTATACCAACTATTCCTTGCTCTATTAAGAACAATTATGTTAGAACTGCTTTATGTGATTTGGGAGCTGGAGTTAGTGTTATGCCTTTTTCTATCTATAAAAGACTCCAGCTAGAAAAGTTGATACCAACTGATATATCTTTGCAAATGGCTGATAAGTCAACTACTATTCATGTTGGTATATGTGAGGATGTTCCTGTTCAAGTGGCTCATAATTGCTTGGTTCTAACTGATTTTGTTGTGCTTGAAATGCCTGAAGATGATAATATGTCTATTATTCTTGGGAGACCTTTTCTTAATACTGCAGGTGCTGTCATCAATTGTAATCAAGGAAAAGTAACATTCAATATTAATGACAAAGATCATACTATTTATTTCCCCAAGAAGGTTGCTAAAATCTATTGCTTGAATTCCATTGAAAATATTGAGAGCATCAAGGTTGGAGAAATATATTATCCCATTCCACAAGAAAATTTTGAAACTATTATAATTGAGACCATTGCTATCAAGTATGAGGTAACATAATCACCTTGTGGACTGCAAAGTTTTGTTTCATATAAGATTGTTTTGGTAACAAGACTTGATCAACCTTGTTAACAAAAAGATTTTAATGAATAAAATAATGTTTCCACTTTGGTTATACTTGCTTTCTTTTACTTTTCTCCTTCCTAGTCTTTGCCTTTCTTTTGCTAGCTTTGGTTTTGTTAGTTGTTTGCTTGTTAGAGTATCTTAGAGCTCTTGTAGTTTGGCTTTTGGTTTGCTTTTGCTTCTTCTGAAAAAACTGTTTCGGCGAGAAAATCAATTTTCATACCCTGAAAATTGGCCAAAAATAAAGTTTCCCGAAAAATCCCAGAAAATTCAAAATAAATTTCTCCTCGAAAAAAGGGGCAGAGGGACACCTGAAGTGACCCAAGGGGCCACCCCAAGACACCACACCCATGGTAGGCGCGGCCTACCTGTGGGTGGCGCCTAGGAGGGTCTGGCCCACTTGGGCCCCTTCAACGTGCCCCCTCACAGCCATCTTCATTATCTCTCCCGAAAAACACCGGAAAACTTGCTCAAGCCCGAGTTCTTGCTATTCTTGCTCGCGATTTTAGATCTCCTTGCTCAGCCCATCTTTGCTGCTGATTTTTGGAGGGATTTCTCCTTGGTATGTGCCTCCTCCACTTGTCCAATTAGATTTGTGATTGGTGGATTGTATCTTGAGTATTTTTCTGCTATAGGTGTCAGGTTGTGCGAGCTTGCATGCTTGTTCTATGCTTAGAAATTTCATTTTGATGCATGTGTATCCCTCTATCAAGTTTCTATAGTAGTTGCTCATCATTTATCAACTTGGAAATCACTTGGTTTGATGTTTGTCTAAAAATTTCAGCAAGGAAGATGAGTGCTTATGCACTGAATCAATATGACTTGATGGTACCTGAGCCAATGAAAGTTCATCGTGAGGAAGGAGTATTCCCTTCCATATATCCATGCCAAGAATTTATGAGAATTACGGGGATCCTCCAGGATTTCCAAACTATGGTTACCAATGCAGGGTTGGAACACTTTTTTGAAGGTGAACCATTATAATTTGTTAAGCTAACCATTGCTTTTGTGTAGGACTTACGATTCACTTGGTCTACATCTAACCCCATGGTCCATTACAAAATATATAATATACCTGTCGACCTGCCTTTTGCTGATTTTTGTGCAGCAATTAGAGTACCTCAGTGGGGATCTTGTGAGAAGATCAAGGAGAGGCCCAAGTCACTTATGGATTTGTATGCTGAGATTTGCCAAGGTTTCGACTTCTCAAAGGAAAATGGTAAAATTCGGAACATTCAGTTCCTAGCCATTAGATATTTTGCCTATTTCATTACCAAGTGTGCTCTTGCTAGAAAGTTATCTTCTTTTGATCTAGCTTTTATCGCACCTGCTTTGAATAGGAATAGATCTTATAGCCTGGGTGCTTTGATAGCTCACCGTCTCACCACCAACCGCGAGAAGGGTGGAATTTGTGGAGGTCTCATTGCTTCTAGGTTGCTAGCTTTCCATGGTTTAGAGCCTCACCATTCATATTATCGGTTCCCCATAGAGAGGCTTGATCTTGAATCCATGATTCAGCATGGTTTTGTTTCCTTGGGGGCTAATGTGAAAAGTTTACCGTATGAATTATCTTTTGCCCAGCTAGGTCGGAGAAAGGGTAGGACTGAGAAAATAGTTTATTTGCCTGCACCTTCTTTGTTTAATTTTGATAATAGGCAAGGATGGTCGCTCATGGAGGAAGAATTTGACACATATGTGGCGGAGATCTCCCAGCAAGAGGAGAATGTTAGGGACGATGCCGAAGATGATTCGGTTCAGCCCTCCAACATGGGAGAGTCTTCATACCAACATCCCTCATTTGATTGGGGCGCATCTTCTTCTTCTTCATCACAAGCACCTGACTATGACCATTCCTATGATGACCCACCAGCATGGGGTTACTACCCACGCTATTGAGCCCCACTTAGGCCAAAAGCCTAAGCTTGGGGGAAGGTATACCGACATCACACTCATATATATCATGTTCGGTCGGTTCTTTGTATATCCATTGTTTCGCTTTCTTTTTGGTTCTTGTTGCTTCTTTATCAAAACACAAAAATACCAAAAATATTTTTGTTGTTTCTCTTGGTTTGTTTCTTTGCTTTTGTTTGCATTAAAAGAAAAATCCAAAAAGATTTTGCTTTGTTTGGTTTGTTTTTGCTTTGTTGGCTTGTTTGAAAAAATTCGAAAACACCAAAAATATTTGTTGTTCTTCTTTGGTTTTGTGAGTTCTTTGCAGGGTTCAGCCGTCCTCGGTGGAGTTCCGGTTTCATGTTATTATTCAAGTCACACAAGTGAAGGGAAATAATGAAGATTAAGACAACTTGAGGTGTGGTAAGAGGCTGGTAACGAACTCTATTTGTTTTCATTTTTGTACATATACTCATCATTGTGAGCATGCTTAGTCTGTTCATGGTAAGGAGTGTGTTACTGATGGATGCTCAGTAGTTCTTGCTTGTCTATGATTAGCTCCAGCTTGCTAATAGTTTGTAGCATGTCATATGAATGTTTTCTTGCATTGTTTTATTCATATTTTGGTATGAAATTGTGGTATCCTCCTCTGAAAGTTTCATGTGAATCGACTTGGCACATGCTCACGCATGCTATGACTAATCAATAGTCAGTAAGCCTCGATGATTTATTTTGCTTCAGAGTTCTTGTATCACTTTCATGCCATAATTAGTCATGTTTTGTTGCAAGTGAAAGGACTATATCTTCCCATGATGTTTTTGGTGTTAAATGACAATCCCAACCGTGTTTTTAATTATGCTCTTGAGTTTCAGGGGAAACGTGTCTCCTTCTATTGTGATGGATGCTCTCTTGAGATCTTTTGAAGACGGTGGCCTTTTAGTCTTCTCCTAGTTTCTTTCTTGTTGTTGTTTTTAGGTCACCGTACTATTAAGAGGGGGTCCATTTTGGAAGGCTGTGGGAAATCACTTGTTCTTGCACAAACCTATATGCACCGCCACAGCCATCCCATTTTCCCGTGAGAGAGCGTGTTCTGTTGGAGCCTTTTGTGTCTCACCGGAACTTCCGGTCATAGGCCGGAAGTTCCGCTCAAACTTTTTCTGCGGGCTGTTCTACAGTTTGTTCCGACGCTAGTTCCGCCCCAAGTTCCGGTGGCGGATCAGTAACCTTCTGTTTGGAGGTGTGCTATTTGCCGGAACTTGGCCGGAACTTGCATCGAAACTTGTCCTGCTAAAAGTTCCTGAGCGGAACTTCCGGGTCCGACCCAAAAGTTCCGCCTCTTGTTCCGCCCCAAGTTCCGATGGCGGCTCAGTAACCTTCTGTGTCGAAGTGTGCTATTTGCCGGAACTTGGTCGGAACTTGCTCGGAAGTTCACCGGAACTTCCGGTTTGTTTTGACCGGAACTTCTGGTTGCGCTTGGCGAGGCGTCAATGGTCGATGACTATTGGAGCCAGCTGGGCGGAACTTCGCCTCACCGGAACTTCCGGTGAGGTCATGGCTGTAGCGGTTCAGCAGGGCGGGGGGCTATTGAAGGCACCCCCTTCTTCCTCCCACTTTCTCTCGAATTTTTCTCTCTCCTCCATTAATGCTTGAGCTTCACCTCACTAGATCTCTCTCTCTAGCCACTCAAATGACTTGATCTTTTGAGAGGTGAGGGAGGTGACCTAGATCTACACTTCCACCAAAGAAAATTTGATTTCCCCACCCATCCTTTGTGGATCTTGTTGCTCTTGGGTTTCTTGGAACCCTAGACGGTGTAGGGCATCCCCGGAGCTAAGGCGTGTGTTGTAAAGCTTCGAGGTGTCGTTGAGAGCCTCCAATTGAGTTGTGGAGCCTCCCCCTCAACCTTGGTGTAAAGGTTTCGGTTGGCGCCTTCAAGCTCACCGGATAGTGGATTGTGAGGCCTCCTTTGTGGGGAGCTCACGGAGAAGAAGGTGAGGCCTTTGTGGCGCCGGGTGACCTTGTGTGGCCCGACACCTCTCCAACGTAGACGTAGCTCCTTGGGAGTGAACTACGGAATTACATCTCCGTGTCCCTCTCCGTTACATTTGCCCTTCCTTTACTCCTTGCTATTTACTGTTTTTGTGGTTGGTGGTTGTTTTCTTGCATTTAGGTTGTTCACTTAGTTGCATCTCTAGATAACTTCCTTTCTCGTTGAGCCTAAAAGTGAGAAACAAATTAAAATTGGGTAGACGCCTATTCACCCCCCTCTAGTCGTATCAAGTCGGTACTTTCAATTGGTATCAGAGCCCAGGCTCTTACTTCGGGCTTTACCGCCTAAGAGACTATGGTCGACGAAGGGGGTAGTGAAACTGAAAAATCCAAGAACTTGGCCACTATGGATGACCTCAAGCAATTGGAGTCATCCATGATGTCCAAGTTCGAGGAAATGATGACTCTCTTGCAGTCTCTCAAGCCAAACCCCATGGTTGCTATTGACACACCCAACCCAACGAGGTTCCTCCCATCGTTAAGGTGTCCGCCCGGTAACTCCTCATGCCACCACTCACTTGGGACTTGGTTTTGTTGCTCAAACCTCTACCAAGGTTCCAAGTGAGAACATCGAGAGCCCAAGAACCCAACTTCCAAAGAGGAAAATGGAGGAAGGACTACTCCCAGCACCGCCGAAGTACACTCCGGATCCACCCATCCCCATGCCACACATTATACCTCAAGGAGCACCACCCATGCTAGATACGTCTAATTTTGCCAATTGGCAATATCTAATGCGCTCACATATTTCCAGCTCATCCATTGAGTTAATGAGGATTGTGGAGGATGGATTCTCTCCATTTGACCCAAAGAAGTTGACACAAGGTGAAGTGGTGGACAAGCAACTCAATGCCACAGCTTTGGGAATGATTCAAAAGGCCTTGACTCCAAAGGATTTTGCTCACATTCGCCAATTTGACACTGCCAAGGGAGCTTGGGATCAACTCACCGAGCTCTTTGTTGGGAATGCTAGCATCCAAAGCTCCAAGTTTGATGAGATCAACAACGAGTGCGATGGTTTCGCAATGCAAGATGATGAGACCCCTGAAGACATGTATAGGTGCCTTAAGGTCCTTTGTTCCACTATGAGGGACCTTGGGGCTCACTATGTGGATGACAAGTTTATGAAGAGGAAGTTCATTCAAGCTCTTCTCCCATTTGAAGAACAAAAGCTCAACTCTATCAAGGGAAGAACCAACTTTCACTTAATGACCTCCCAAGAAGTCTTGAGTGAAGTAATTGCCATGACTATTGCTAAGAAGAATGCGGAGTCCGCTCGAGCTAGAGCCATTGGATCAACAAAAGTGAACCTTGCTTTGAAGGCCAAGGCTATTGAAGTTGATGATGATGATACATCAAGTGAGTGGTCTCAAGAGGATCTCAAATGTGCCTTCAACGAACATCTTGCTCTCGCTTCAAGGGCCTTTTGGAACAAGTCCGGATTCAAGTCAAGATCAAGAGACAACTCAAGATTCAACTCATCCAACAAGTCTCCCAAAGCAAGGTCATGCTACAATTGCAATGACAAGAGTCACTTCGTGGCCAAGTGTCCCTTTGAGAACCGTGAAGACAATGGTGGTCTTCTCATTCACAAGATCAAGTCAAGACCTCCTCATCCCTTGAACAAGAACTACGCCGTCAAGAACGCCACTAACAAGGAACGAGCAATTGTGGTCCATGAAGAATATCTTTCGGGCACGGATGAAGATGATGATGATGAAGTTCATGGTGGAGAGATTGTGGGGATTGCTGCTATTGCCACTTCCTCAACCCCACGTCTATCCCTCTTCGACTCGCCAAATGAAAATGTCATCTCCTCCAACCAAAACTGCTTCATGGCCAAGGCCACCGAGGTATCACCGAAACCCACTCCTCAACCTATCTCTAGCGAGCCTTCCTCTCTTGATCTTGTTGGTCTAGAGGTGAAGAAATAGATGATTGACATGTGTGAATTTGTTGCTACCTTAGATGAAGAAACTAAAAACTGCTTTGAGTCCTTACTTGCACAACTTGACAATGCTAGAGATGCCTTAGATGAAAAGGAAGAACTTCTTGACTTGCTAAGTAAAAATGAAAGAGATGCCGCCAATGAAATTGCCTCTCTTACTCAAAGTCTTGAGGATGAGCAAAATATGAGAATTAACCTTGAAGAAAATGTGTCTAAGCTTGTAGATGATCATAACAACACTTTGACCTCTACAATTAAAGAACGTGACCATGCTCTTGCTTTGATTAAGGTTCTCAAGAAAGAAAATGCTGAGTTTGTGGGTGGTCATGATAGGACTCAAAAGGATCTTGAGAAACTCAAAGAGGAACACAAAGCCTTGGAGAGTAAATTCTCAAATCTTTTTGAAGCTCATGAACAGCTTCAAACTCAATTAACTTGTGATCTTTCTAAGTCTTCCGCTGTGCAAATTATAGACTTGTCTAGCTCTCCTAACCCTTGTTGCAAGCATGAGCATCTCATAGAGGAAGTCAAGGTTTTGAAGGATCAACTTGCCAAGACTAAGAAGAAGAAGAAGAAGAACAACAAGAAGAAGAAAAAGAACAAGGGCATGGCCCAAGGAGTACCAAATGGCCTAACCCTCTTGCAAAGTGACAACTTTGCTGGAAAGAACAATCCCTCTTATATTCTTTGCAAATCTTATGATGGTCATGTATATGCTAGATATGTGGGAACATCTTACACGCATGATTATCATTGGGCCATTTGGGTGCCAAAGGTTCTTGTCACTAACAAAAGGGGACCCATTGCAAAATGGGTACCTAAAACCAAGGCTTGATATTCTTGTAGGACTATGCTTCCGGCGGATCAAAATGGGTGCTTGATAGTGGTGCCACGAGTCATATGACCGGAAGCAAGTCTATCATGACCGAATTGAGACCCAATATTGCCAACACCATGGTCTCCTACGGTGACAAAACAAGCTCTCAGGTTTTGGGTTTTGGCAAAGTGGTGGTAACCCCGGATGTATCCTTGGTTGACGTCATGCTTGTCAAAACTCTTGGTTACAACTTACTCTTTGTTCATGCTCTTGCTCTTATGGGTCTTTCTTTCTTTAATTCTCATTCCGTGGTCCTCATGTGGAGCAAGTCTCTCAAGGTGGCTTTTGTAGGATATGTAGAACATGACTTGTATGTGGTGGACTTTTCAGGGACCACTACTCCTCATGCTCTATGTATCTATGCTAAAGCCGACAAGGGCTGGTTGTGGCATCGCCGCCTAGCCCATGTTAACATGAGGACTTTGCAAAGACTTCACTCTGAGGGCCACATCCTTGGGATTAACGATGTTTCTTTTGCCAAAGATCATGTTTGCAGGGCTTGTATTGAAGGGAAGATGCATGAAACTCCTCACAAAGCGCTCAATCAAATCACTACCGAGAGGTGTTTGGAGCTCTTGCATATGGATCTCTTTGGTCCTCCCTCTCATGATAGCCTTGGAGGCAAGAAGTATTGCTTGGTTATTGTGGATGATTTCTCAAGATACACTTGGGTGTTCTTTTTCAAATACAAGAGTGAGACTCAACAAACCGTCATTGACTTTGCTAATGAGGTTCAACGGAAGCACAATGCAACTATTCTCTCAATTCGAAGTGACAATGGCACCGAGTTCAAAAACTATACCTTGGATGAGTTTCTCAGTGATGAAGGAATCAAGCATCAATACTCCACTCCCTACACCCCTCAACAAAACGGAGTTGCCGAAAGAAAGAATCGCACTTTGATGGATGCGGCTAGGTCTATGCTAGCTGAGTTCAAGTCTCCATACAACTTTTGGGCCGAGGCTATCTCCACCGCTTGCCATGCAACCAACCGGCTTTATCTTCGCAAGAATAAGAACAAGACCCCCTATGAACTTCTCACCGGGAAAAGCCTAATGTTAGCTACTTTCGGGTGTTTGGTTGCAAGTGCTACATTCTCAAGAAAGGAGTTCGGTTGTCCAAGTTTGAATCCAAGGCTCAAGAAGGAATTTTCGTTGGCTACTCAAATCAGTCCCATGCTTATAGAGTCTACAACAAAGCCAATGGAAGAGTTGAAGAGACGAGCAACGTGAAGTTTGATGAAAATCATGAGTCTCTTGTTAGGCGAGATGGTGTTTGTGATCCAAGTGATGAAATTCCTCCCAAGGCCATAGGAAGAATGGGTGTGGGTTTCCACCTCCCCATTGAGGATCCCCTTATGGACGAAGGATAAGGACCAAGCTCTACTCAAGTGGATCCCTCACTCGCACAAGATCATCTTGCACCTCAAGGACCTACTTTCTTGGCACAAGCTCCCTCAAGCTCTTCCGAAGCTTCCCATACTCATGACTCTCCAAGCTCTAAAGAACAAGCTCTTCATCGACAACATCAACCTACCCACGATGGGGCTCCTCCTCAAGGCACCTCCCACGGACAAGCTCTTCATCAACCTCATCAACCTCCCCAAGATGGGGCTCCTCCTCAAGGTCATGGTTCTCCCCAAGGTCAAGCTCGTCGAGATCAAGAGCAAGTCATTGATCCTCAAGGATCCTCTCCAAGTGATGACTCCCCCGAAGTGGAAATTGATGAAGATGACCCTCGTGTTCATGCTTATAGTCAAGGGGGCGGCTCAATTGTGGGAAATGACCAAGTGGTAGCTCAAGAATCTCGAATTGAAGCACAAGCCCATCGTCAAGCCTATCGTCTCGCCAAGCTTGTTTGAGATGGCCATATCCTTGATAATGTCTATGGAGATTTCAATAAAGGTTCCACTACTAGGAGGCAACTAGCTTCCTTTTGCTCTCACCATGCGTTTATCTCTCTTGTGGAACCACAGAAAGTCTTCGAAGCTCTTGAAGATGATGATTGGCTTGATGCTATGAACGAGGAACTTCACAACTTCAAGAGGAACAATTTTTGGACATTGATTGAGCGGCCTAAAGACTGTCAAAATGTCATTGGAACCAAGTGGGTCTTCAAGAACAAGTGCGATGCGAATGGAATTGTCGTGCGCAATAAGGCAAGGTTAGTTGCCCAAGGATACTCACAAGTTGAGGGCATCGACTACGGTGAGACTTACGCCTCGCTGTCGCCTTGAATCCATTCGTATGCTTCTTGCCTTCGCTACCCATCATAACTTTAAATTGCATCAAATGGATGTTAAGAGTGCTTTTCTTAATGGTCCTTTGAAAGAGTTGGTATACGTCAAGCAACCTCCGGGTTTTGAGGATCCAATTTTTCCGAACCATGTCTACAAGCTCAATAAGGCACTCTATGGCCTCAAATAAGCCCCACGTGCGTGGTATGATTGCCTTAGGGAGCTCTTGTTGATCAGTGGCTCAAGTGGGCCTCATTGATCCCACTTTTTACTAAGAAAGTTGGAGGCCACTTGTTCGTATGCCAAATCTATGTTGATGACATTATCTTTGGGTCTATTAACAAAACTTTTAATGAGGATTTTGCCAAGCTCATGACCGACCGCTTCGAGATGTCCATGATGGGGGAGTTGAAGTTTTTCCTTGGGTTTGAAGTCAAACAATTGAGGAAAGGGACTTTCATCAACCAAGCCAAGTACATCCAAGACATGCTCAAGAAGTTCAAGTTTGATCAAGTCAAAGGTGCCAAGACTCCCATGCCAACTAAGGTTAATCTTGATCTCGATCCCAAGGGTAAGGAGGTGGATCAAAAACTCTATCGATCGATGATTGGTTCTTTGATCTATCTTTGTGCATACCGACCGGATATTATGTTGAGTGTGGGTATGTGTGCAAGATTTCAAGCCACACCAAAGGAAAGTCACATGGTGGCTGTCAAGAGGATCTTTCGATATTTAGTTCATACCCCAAACTTTGGGTTGTGGTACCCCAAGGGAGCCAGCTTTGATCTCATTGGTTACACGGACTCGGACTGGGCTGGTGACAAAGTGGGAAGAAAGTCAACCTCTGGAGCTTGTCAGTTTCTCGGAAGATCTTTGGTTTGTTGGTCCTCGAAGAAGCAAAACTATGTGTCTATGTCTACTGCCGAAGCTGAGTACATCTCTCGCGTAAGTCTTGTGCTCAATTGCTATGGATGAAGCAAACTTTGAAGGATCTTGGACTATCTTTTGACAAGGTGCCTCTTCTTTGCGACAATGAGAGTGCCATTGCTATACTCACAATCCGTGCACAACCCGGACCTAGCACATTGAGATTCGTCATCATTTCATTCGGGACCATGTTGCTAGAGGAGACATTTCTTTGGAGTATGTTCCCACCAAGGCAAATATTGCGGATCTATTCACGAAGCCTCTTGATGAAGCAAGGTTCCGAGAGTTAAGGCATGAGCTAAATATCACTGATTCGAGCAATGTTGCTTGAGCCCTTGCACACCTACCCGTGTCTCAATGTGTATCTTGTTTGGATGTAGGCATGGATTTAGGGGGAGTGTAGTTCCTCTTATGAACAAACACTATCCCTATTATGCGCACATTAAAGTTTTCATACTCTATAGTCTCTAAAGGAGACCATTTGAGCTTCATGATGAGTGTTGGTAATGAACCCAAGATATATCTTCGCGGTGTCAAGCCATTTACTCTTATATAAGGTGGCTTCGGCCACCGACTCATTTTTTATTTGTGTCTTTGACCTTTTTGTTGTTCTTGGTTTTTGTTGGTTTTGGTTCTTCACAGTTTGAGCTATCTATCCTAAGCCTTTCCTTACCTCAAGCCCTCTCTATTCCCTACACAAGTTCTTCCTTGTTGTCTTCCTAACCTGAGATGGTCTTCCTGGCGTCAGCGGAACTTCCGATCAGTCTGACCCGGAACCGGAACTTCCGGTCCTCGACCGAACTTCGGGTGCTCTGTCCTATAAGGTGGGCCCTGGGGAAAACGGGATCTTCTTCCTTTTCCCCCAAGACCCATCTTATATTTGGAGCGCCGCCGGCCAGGACCTCTCCACGAAGGTGCTCTGGCCCCTTCGTCTCCAACCTCTCCTCCGTAGATCTGCTCTGTGGGATCCTTCCCCACCTCGATCTCCCGCCATGGACTCCGGTATTTGCCCTCAACTCCCTCCATTAATGGAGATCTTGCTCTCACCATGGCTTGAGTTAGGGCACACCTTGTCTAGGCTAGTTCTTTGGCTAGAACTTGTTGGAAGATCTTGGTAGGCCTAGGGTATCATGTTTGAGTAGATTGGTCCAATACATCCTAGAAAAATCTGTGCACTTGTGGCTTTTAGATCTACATCTAGTGAACTCCTGTTTGGAACCGTCAGTTCGTGGCCTCACCGGAACTTCCGGTGAGCCACGACCGGAACTTCCGGTGGACCATTTTCATCGGAAGTTCCGGCGATTCAGCGGAAGTTCCGGCGACAATGCAACTTTTTCTGTTTGTATTTTTCCAATCTATTTCTTTTGTTTCCTCTTCCGAACTTGTGCACTTATCCCACCTTCCCTCCCTACTCTTGTGCTTTCTTCTCAGGGCAAGATGATACCTTAAGGCAGCGTGCCCGCCGACCATCCTCTGACATTCCTCCTGAGATTGATGAGGAAGATGCTGAGGTTGTGCGTCCGACCGCTCAGACTACTCGTCAGAAGGCTGTTGCTCGCCGTCTTCTTCTTTGCGAGGAAGAGGCTGCTCTTGCTCGAAGGCCACCGCTTTGGGCCAGACATGACCAAAGCCAAGATTTCCAAGTGGTCTCAGAAATCTTACTCTGCATTCAGGGCTACGGATCCCTACCTCGTGCCTCGTGATCGTCTTTGCTTGGACCCTCATTTTCACACCTGCCGTCAGGAGCAGATTTATGAAGAAATTTATGCCTCGAAGAAGAAGTTCGTGGTTGCTCCTCAAAAGTACATCAATGTGACTCATATGGAAGAGAAGCAAGTTTACTTTGGAGAGGCTCTTGATATCTGCCAGAAGTTTGGGCTGATTCCCCTCATGGAGCACCGTCAGAACTTTGATGTGACCGCTATTGCTCAGTTTTACTCAACTCTGTTTCTTCACATGCAGTCCTCTACTGAAGGTGTGATGAAGTGGATGACCAGGGACGTGTTTCTTACCGCCACTTGGGCTGAGTTTGCTGAGCTTCTTGGCTATCCCATTCAGCCTGGCCGCGGGACAAATGGTTGGCGTGTTCATGGTCCTGAAGCTGCTGATCCTGAGGTCCTGGCGCCTCTCTACATTGAAGGGTGGGGAACTGTTGGATTTGTGAATCATCTGCCGTTTTTGACATCATGCGAGGTGTACTTGAACACCATCTCTCCAAGTGGCAACTTTGATCAGTTTCATGGGTATCAGGTTGACCTCATGCATCAGACTTATCTT
The DNA here is from genome assembly GCA_023614405.1 of Avena insularis. Lineage (NCBI taxonomy): Eukaryota > Viridiplantae > Streptophyta > Magnoliopsida > Poales > Poaceae > Avena > Avena insularis. The sequence goes on along the minus strand of CM042687.1, from coordinate 49,616,495 downwards.
CGCCGGGACACTGACAGGTCAATGGATATTATGCACTTCATCTACTCAGAGATGTGGGCGGCTCTCATTGAAAAGCGCTCCTGCATCTATGCTCCTTACATTCAGACTCTCATCAATCACAAGTGGCTTGAGAAGACTGGCAACCCCTTCCCTCAAGACAACATCACCATTCATGAAGAGAAAAAGCTCCGTGTGAGTAAGCACCAGAAGCCTCGTACTCAGGAAGAAAAAGAAGCTGCTCTCAAGAAGGCTCGAGATGTTGCTAGTGGTCCCTCCTCTGCTCCTGGTGGCCCTAGTGCTGGTGGTCCTCTCCGGAGGCAGCCGTCTTGGGCAAAGAAGTTGCTTGGGAAAGTGAAGAAAACTTTCTGCTTTCTGCAGGACCGCGAGTATCAGGCTTATGTTGATCAGCGTCACAATATTCAGCGCCAGAAGGCCATCATGGCAGCCCTCAACATTCCTTGCTCACCGGTCACTAGCTCTGTCACTGTTCCCAAGGAGGATTGGATTCGCGACAACTGCAACTGGTCCGAGGATGAGTCTGAGGAGGAGGTCACTGGTCCGCCTGAGTGGGGTCATTGGGTCCTGGTTACGCCCCTCTCCCTCTCGTGGCTGGGACGAGTAGCTTGATCTTCTCTTCCTTTTTGGTGTCTCGATGCCAAAGGGGGAGAAAGATGTCTATTAGGTTGCCTACGGGATTTGCATGGGTTGAGTCGCGAGCCTGTTCTTGCCTTTGATCTTTTCTTGCTCGCGAACTCTCTAGTTTATTTGTGTGCTTGTGGTTTTATGTCTGTGAACTTATGTGTGCTTGTGGACCATGTGGTATGCTATGTTTGAGACTATGTGGTATCTTTGGGGTATCTTGTTGTCAACTTATGAGCTGTTGCATATGGTGGAGGAGCCTCATTGCTCTTATTGTTATTATTACTCCTTTTGTCTCCACCTCATTTAGTTGGTTCTGGTATGATCTCTATCCCTTTTTGTACCTTGCACTTGTGCTGTCTTTGCAATTTTTAGGGGGGGCCTCCGTGTATGTGTGCTAGTCCTGTCCTTAGAGGTCTTGTCTCTACCTTGCACACATACAGGGGGAGCTTGCCCCGTCCATTGCAAAGATTGCTTTGATTCTATGCAAATCTGCGGGATTTTCATCTAACACCAAAAAGGGGGAGATTGAAAGGACTATATCTTCCCATGATGTTTTTGGTGTTAAATGACAATCCCAATCGTGTTTTTAATTGTGCTCTTGAGTTTCAGGGGAAACGTCGTTGATGTGTCCTTCTATTGTGATGGATGCTCTCTTGAGATCTTTTGAAGACGGTGGCCTTTTAGTCTTCTCCTAGTTTCTTTCCGGTTGTTGTTTTTAGGTCACCGTACTATTAAGAGGGGGTCCATTTTGGAAGGCTGTGGGAAATCACTTGTTCTTGCACAAACCTATATGCACCGCCACAGCCATCCCATTTTCCCGTGAGAGAGCGTGTTCCTGTTCTGTTGGAGCCTTTTGTGTCTCACCGGAACTTCTGGTCATAGGCCGGAAGTTCCGCTCAAACTTTTTCTGTGGGCTGTTCTACAGTTTGTTCCGACGATAGTTCCGCCCCAAGTTCCGGTGGCGGCTCAGTAACCTTCTGTTTGGAGGTGTGCTATTTGCCGGAACTTGGTCGGAACTTGCATCGGAACTTGTCCTGCTAAAAGTTCCTGAGCGGAACTTCCGGTCGATTCGCCAGCGACCCAAAGTTCGCCTCTTGTTCCGCCCCAAGTTCGGTGGCGGCTCGAACCTTACGTGTCAAGTGTGCTATTTGCGGAACTTGGTCGGAACTTGCTCGAAGTTCACCGGAACTTCCGTGCTTTGACCAGAACTTCCGGTTGCGCTCGAGCGGGCGTCCAACGGTCGATGACCGTTGGAGCCAGGCAAGGAACTTCGCCTCACCGGAACTTCGGTGAGGTCATGGGTTGTAGCAGTTCAGCAGCGGGGGGGCTATTTAAGGCACCCCCTTCTTCCTCCCACTTTCTCTCGATTTTTTCTCTCTCCTCCATTAATGCTTGAGCTTCACCTCACTAGATCTCTCTCTCTAGCCACTCAAATGACTTGATCTTTTGAGAGGTGAGGGAGGTGACCTAGATCTACACTTCCACCAAAGAAGATTTGATTTCCCCACCCATCCTTTGTGGATCTTGTTTCTCTTGGGTTTCTTGGAACCCTAGACGGTGTAGGGCATCCCCGGAGCTAAGGCGTGTCTTGTAAAGCTTCGAGGTGTCGTTGAGGGCCTCCAATTGAGTTGTGGAGCCTCCCCCTCAACCTTGGTGTAAAGGTTTCGGTTGGCGCCTTCAAGGTCACCGGTTAGTGGATTGTGAGGCCTCCTTTGTGGGGGAGCTCACCGGAGAAGAAGGTGAGGCCTTTGTGGCGCTCGAGTGACCTTGTGTGGCCCCGACACCTCTCCAACATAGACATAGCTCCTTGGGAGTGAACTACGGGAATTACATCTCCGTGTCCCCTCTCCGGTTACTTCGTTCCCTTCCTTTACTCCTTGCTATTTACTGTTTTTGTGGTTGGTGGTTGTTTTCTTGCATTTAGGTTGTTCACTTAGTTGCATCTCTAGATAACTTCCTTTCTTGTTGAGCCTAAAAGTTAGAAACAAATTAAAATTGGGTAGACGCCTATTCACCCCCCCCTCTAGTCGTATCAAGTCGGTACTTTCAGCAAGCATGATTATGACAATTATTGCTCTCTCGTTTGTGCTCCCTCCTATTGCTAGACTTCACTTGCACTGAGTATGAGCTCTACCTTTGTTTCCAACTCCCCAAAACCAATATTGCCAATTGTGTCCACCATACCTACCTATTAGCATCATTTGCTATTTCAGCGCATATTCAATATGCCTTGTTTTCTTCCAAATAAAATGTTTGTCTGTTTTGAGAAAGTTAGTTAGTAAAGCTCTCACGAACTTGATGACACATTTTATTCCTTGCACTTAATAATCCTGAACCATTGTGACTTTTCCATGAAAGTTATATGCTGGGAGTCAGCAGAACCGTGTTGTCACGGGGAACGCTTTCAACACTTTTTGGATATCCTATCCAGTTGATACTTTGCTCTTTTGTTTGCGGATGTCGACGGTGTGAAATAAAAGGGGAGCTTGTGAGTTCATGGAATATATATATATGTGTGTTAGAGAAACGCCTGGGCCGCTAGCCTAAGCCATGCCTAATCATGGTGGAAACTTGCAACATCACCATAATGAGCATTCTATGAAGCATCCTCAATAAAAAGCTATGCACATAGTAAATAAAATGATCGCTGAGATGCTTATTGTCTGCTTGCCTTGTCATTTTGATCACGGGATAGCTCATGTATCATGTGCAAGGGGTACCCCGTTGGCGGTTCTCTATGATATGCATGTATGTACGATGACAAGAACTCGCAGGTAACCAAAGTTGAGTAGCATGCGGAGCGGCCCTTGTACTCAAGGGACTTGGGATTTCTAGTTTATGTTCTGTCAAGCATATAACTCAGATTGGACCTCACTTTCACCTTAACCACATGAAGATGCCTATGATAGGGACAATGATAGCTCAAAGCTAATGAGTACCTTCCTTTCAGCATTAGGAAGCCTTTCAAACTTTTCAAAACCGTTTTCACTTCCTTGTTGAGTCACCACTTATTCTATGAGCACCTTCTTGAGAGCATAGTTGTCATTCTTGTGTTTGTCTCAAAACTTGATTAATTATGTCATGACTTTGATGCTTGTATCTCTGATATCTTTACTTCTAGTCTTCACTTGAACTTCAGAGGTGCCTTGGCATTTATATTGTGCTCTACAAACAAAGGCAAGCGAGATACCACTCTATCATACCTTACTATAAGCATTGCAATGTTGCTTATGTTTATGTTCCATGCTACTTATTATTATTGAGTTTTTTTCTCTTCATAGCTTGCAACAACTATTGAGTAGACTTAGTTGCATCCTTCTTATTATGAATGGTTTAAGCATCTACTCTTGTGCTGAGAATATAAACATCTTATGAAGCAAATGTGTTCGTGAAAGTTCTTTTATCGCACTCAGTTTTCAACTGAATTGCTTGAGGACAAGCAACAAGTTAAGCTTTGGGGGAGTTGATACGTCCAAAACGTATCTACTTTCCTGAATACTTTTGCTATTTTTTCTCCTCTAAACTTGTGTGATTTGGATAGAACTAACACAGAGTGACTCTGTTTTCAGCAGAATTACCTTGGTGTCTAGTTTTTGTGCAGAAAATCAACTATCAGGAAAAATCCCGGAAAATATGCCCAAAATCCTATTTCACCAGAAGATCCACGGAGCCAAAGTACGAGATGGAGAAGGGGCCTAGGGGGCCCACGCCCTTGCCAGGCGCGGGCCCACCTCTGGTGGCGCCTAGGGGGGTGCAGCCACCCCAGGCACCCCCTTGGCCTCCCTCTACGCCTATAAGTTGAATTTGTTGCAACTTGTTGTGCTTAATGCTTGTCACTTGGGCCAGAGTGCCATGATCTCAGATCTGACCTTATTATTGAATCATTATGATAGTATTGTTTGTGATCTTATCTGCAAGTTGTGTACACATATCATTGTCCGGATCCAAATGCCCCAAGGTGACAATAATTGGGACAACCGGAGGGATGGCTGTGGTGTGAGGATCACATGTGTTCACAGAGTGTTAATGCTTTACTCCGGTGCTCTATTAAAAGGAGCACCTTAATTGCCAGTAGTTCCCTAGTCATAGGTCATAGCCTGGTCGGATGAAGATGTTGTGCAAGTTCTCATTGCGAGCACGTATGACTATATTTGGAGCACATGCCTAGGATTGTTTAGTACTTGGATGCTTTTTATTATTTATCTGCAATGCCCTAGATCTTGAAGTTACATGTTTAGACTCGTCCATTCAACGCCCGTCCATCCATCCCTATGCATACCGCACTCGAATCCCACTGTTTACTGTTACTATTGCTCATGTTTCACTATTGCTGTTGCTTTGTTGTTTCTACTAATAAACTTCTGTGAGCAAGAACTATTTTCAGGTGCAGCTGAATTGACAACTCAGTTGTTAAGGCTTGCAAGTATTTTTTGGCTCCCCTTGTGTCGAATAAATAAATTGGGTAATACTACTCGCGAAGACTGTTGCGATCCCCTATACTTGTGGGTCATCACTCACAAGGGATCACATATCACAGGAACAAGAAAAGAATACTTATCGGTAACGAGGTTGAACTAGGTATGCAAAGATACCAACGATCAGACCTCGGATAAGTAAAATATCACGAGACAAAGGGAAATTGGTTCCGTATGTAAATGGTTCATTCGATCGCAAAGTAATCGTAGAAATATGTGGGAGCCATATGAATTTCCAGATTCCTCTATTGGTTACTGATCGGAGAAGAGTCTCGATCATGTCTGCAAAATTCAAAAACCGTAGGGAGACACATTTAAGGATTCGATGTTGTTTAGTAGATATGGAATGTGAGTAAAGAGACCGAATGTTGTTCGGAGTCTCGGATGGGATCCGGGATATCACGAGGAGATCCAAAATGGTCCGGAGAATAAGATTCATATAAGGAAAGTCCAATTTCGGAGTTCAGGAATGATTCTGGTGTTTTCACCGGAATGTTCTAGAAGGGTCTAGAAGGTTCACCGATCAGGAAGGAGAAGGGTACATGGATGTGCCATGACAAAGTGTAATTGTTGCATCATGTCCTAGGTCACTTGGCTTGACACTTGGAAGAGAGAAATCAAACTCTAATTTGAAAGTCAAAAAGGCAGTTTGAAAAAGTCAAATCCCAACATGATTTTCGAGTTAAGGAGGGTTTCTAAGTTAGGGAGGGTTTCCACCTGGGTTGGGAACACCCTTGGACGCCCCCACCTATATAAGGAGGGGTGGGGTGCACCCCAAGGTATCCTCCTTTCCCTAGGCACCCAAGAAACCCTAGGTTGGCCACCGCCCCCTCTCTAGTTGCGACCAATCTAGATCTCCTCTAAACCGCTACCGACTTGCTAAACTCTAGTTTCTAGCTACCTATAAAACTCGGCCCTCTAAACTCTAGATCACTGGGTCTTCCTCTACTCCACCATACTCGCTTCGGCTTAGGTGAAGCCCTGCGGGATCTCCCCTCTACTTCCGACACCACGCCGTCGTGCTGCCCGGATCACGAGGAGAGAGCTACAACCTCCGATGCCTACTGGAACAAGGGAGAGGAAGGTCTTCATCGAGTACCGTACGTGTGACCAACTGCGGGAGCGCTGCCGGAACGCGCCGCCGGAAGGATCGCCTACGTGATCTTGAGATCGGCAAGTGAATGACTACATCACCCACGAGAATCTGCTCTCGTTAACCACTTTGGATCTTCGAGGGTTAGTACTATATCAACTCGTTGCTACAATCTAGTAGATAGATCTTGCCTTGTGTGTGTTCATGTGATAGAATTTTTTTTCCATGCTACGAACCCCTAAAGTGGTATCAGAGCCGTGTCTATATGTAGATCTGTTGCACGAGTAGAACACAATGGTCATTATGGGTGATGGTGCTTTTATTATCAATTGCTTCATGTATACTTTGCATCTTGCGGGATGGTGGGATGAAGCGGCTCGGGCTAACCTTACATGACATCGTTCATGAGACTTGCTCCACGCTTAACATGCAACTTGCATTGCATAAGTGGCTTTGCAGGTGTCTGTCTCTCCTATCATAGTGAAGATTCAATTTACAACGGGCACTTGATAGTTCATGCATCAACGTTGTGGTTCTTGTTCGTAAGTTAGAACGATACTTATAGAAAGCCCCAAACCACGTAAAATATGCAAAGAAAATTAGAGGCGTCTAACTTTGTTTTGCAGGGGTGTGATGTGATGTGATATGGCCATGATTGTGATTATATATGATGTATGCAATGATACTTATTATAAATCGGCAACCGGCAGGAGCCTTATGGTTGTCTTTTTAATTTTGATAAGGCCTGCGTGTCTATTATTCAAAGTAGTTGTAATAGTTGATGCCGGTGGACGACAACCATGGAGCGGTGCCATTGACCTTGACGCCATGCCGGTGATGATGGAGATCATGTTCGTGCTTGAAGATGGAGATCGGAAGCACAAGAATAAAGGCCATATCATATCACATATTATGAATTGCATGTGATGTTAATCCTTCTATGCATCTTGTATTGTTTAGATTGCGACGGTAGCATTATAAGATGATCCCTCTCACAAAATATCAAGTTATAGAGTGTTCGTCCTTAGTAGGCACCGTTGCCAAAGCTCGTTGTTTCGAAGCACCACGTGATGATCGGGTGTGTTAGATTCTATGAGTGTATATAATGCGAGCAAGCCAGATTTGCTCATGTGGAAGCTAAGGTTTGATCTTGACAAGCCTAGCATGTACATACATGGTCTCGGAACACAGAATACAGAAAGGTAAAGCATGAGTCATATAGATGATACGATGAACATGATGATTGTTCGCCTTTGAAACTACATCATGTCACGTGATGATCGGACTTGGTATAGTGGATTTGGTTCATGTAATCACTAAAACAATGTGAGGGATATTGTTTTGAGTGGGAGTTCAACAGCTATATGATTAAAAGTTGAACACTATTTATCATAAATTAAATCAAAGTGAATTTGCATAGTTGTTGTAGTCATTGGCATCTGTTTACCACCTTGCGCTTAGTTATAATTAAGATAATAGAACTATAGAATTATGGTTAGTTACTTTACGAACGGGTATCGTATTGTTTTGAAGTGTTAATCTAAAGTTTAAAAGTCCTATTGCAAATTTTTAGTAAGTTCTGGTTACTCCGTGAAGTTTAATAATTGGTATTAAAACAAGAGTAACAATTCTCGTGTTAGTATATAAGTATCATATTTATCTCCATGATTCTTGATATTCAAAAGATTGTTTTAATATCAAGGTTATCTAGGATCATCATATGTGGAAGATATTGCGATATCTGAAATGATGTTTTGATTACAACATGATAGAGTATAATATAGCAAAGTTTATGTTCTTATATTTGATGAGAATTTTCAAAAGGTTTGAGACGCTAGTCGTCCTAATTCTCCAAAAGGTTTTGGAGAGCGACATTATACTCACAATTCACCGTTATAAGCTGAAGTAGCTTGATCATCAATAGTTCCATGATAAGTATGAATATTTGATGTAGGTAAAATGTTTACTACAGTAAAATATTACTAAAGAATGGAATTTGAAAGAACACCAAACGTTTGATGATGGTGATCTACTTCAAAGTGCAAGTCCAAAGACATTGGTATTTAACTATACATGTTTTGGACCATGTGTCATAAGTATGGCGCCACTTTTGATGTTGATAGATTCTTTTGAAAGGATAAAGAAATACTGAAAGAGAAATCTAAGAAATATTTGGCAGAAGAGAAAATACTAAAATTGTTCAGCTTATGTGTATAGAAGATAAACATATTATGGCTATATTCTTTGCTTGTTAAACAATGTGGTTCTTAAGTATTAGATACTGAATTTGTTGGTGTGAATCATCATACGAAACAACACAATTCATGAACTACAATGGCCTAAGTAACTAGCAAAAGAATATGTGATGATGGTCATCGAGAACAAATAAAGGATTGTTGTGTTGCTCGTTAATATCAAAGCTTGCCTTCTAGATTTTTTTATCAGGTATTATGAGGACAAAAGGGTTGTTCAAATAATTTCCATATTCCATGAAAGATGGATGATATACAAGTCTAGTTGGAGAAATCACATCCATAAAACTAGTGCTAAAAATGTCGAAAGACAATTGATTGAAAGATCACTTAAGAAGTGACATCATCGTTTAAATTATATTGGAAATAAAACATGAAGAAACTCCATGTGGATGGAATTTTGGACTTTTGATTTTTGATCAAATGACACTTGTGAAACTTTCCTAGAGATAATTAAAACTCCGTTCATAGGCCAAAAGGGAACGAATGACTAGCTTATTGGAACTTGTACATATAGATGTATGAGGCCCATTACATGTAGTCAAGAGCGATGGATTTTCAACTTCATATGCTTTCTCCGAAAATTTGAGTGAATATATGATTATTTACTTAATGAGGATGAAGTGTGAAACATTTGAAAAAGTTTGAATAATTTCAAGATGAAGTGCAAAATCAATGTAACAAGAAAAATAAAGAATTTATGATAAGATCATAAAGGAAGATTTTTGAGTTGCAAGTTTAGCAAAACACCTAAGATTAGAGGAATCGTTCCTTGGATTTGCATTTCCCGAAGCACCATAAGAGTATGGTGTGTTCGAGATATGTAATAAAACCTTGTTTGTCATGGTAAGATCAAAGGTGTAATTCATAAAACTGCCATTATATTTTAAAGATTCAAAGCTTTAGAGACTACCGCTTTTCCACTAAAAAGAGCTCCATCATGATCCGTTGAAATGACACCATATAAAGTTATGGTTTGGGATAAAATCCAAGTTGTCCTTTCTTAAACATTGGTATGCTATGCATAAGTGAGATGTTTACAACCATAGTCGGATGAACATGTCTTTGTATGTTATTTTGAATAACCGTTGAGTATTCCTCCATAATACCAAAGACAAAAATGTTTATCGCTTGGAACGCCAAGTTTCTTTGAGAAAGAATTTTCCGTGAAAATTTAAGTGGGAGGACGATAGAACTTTGATAAGGTTAAAAGAACCTTAGCTATATGTGAAAAGTTGCGCAGCGCCGAAAAGTGTTCCGAAGGCAGCAACAATGCTCATGACTCACGTGCCTTAAAGTTTGTGGTTATGGAGGTCTAAGTTCCTATTGAACCAAGTAGGTCGGGTAAACAATCAAATACCAAGATTTGAGGGTTGAATCATTATTTGACAATAATGAATGGACTACATGCAAAGAAGCGATGATGGGCCCTGACTCCGTCAATTGACTTGAAGCCATAAAATCCGTGGTAGTTTCATCCACGATAAATCAAGCTTTGAACTTGAAAGACCCTCTGAAAGGTGTAAGACCTTACGGTCGTGTTTGGATCTATAAATAAATAGACATGGATGTTTCACATCTATGAAATAGTCGACATGTTGGGAAAGAGTTCACAACAATGTTCAAAGGTGACAAGATTTGATCTTTCATAGCGATATTTAGTCTATACGGATTAATTCAGCAACCACTACATATAATTCTGTTATATGGTGGTTGAACAAACAAAACAAAGTTCTTTTAATAGAATTGTTACCTAGGACGTGTACATAACACGATCCAAAGGGTTTTGTTAATTCAAAGGATGCTAATAGCGAATGCAAACTTCAATGGTTGAAATAAGCATCGCGGAGTTGGAATTTTCACCATGATGAAACTATTAAAAGAGTTTATTGTCATCGGAGATGATGAAGATGCTTGCATTTGCAAGAAATTAAGTGGGAGCGCTAGACATATTTCTAATACATTATGTGGAAGACACATTTTTGATTGGAAATGATGTATCTTTTGTTAACACAAGTTAAAAATTTCATTTTGATGAAAGACTTAGGCAAAACCCGAATATTTGGCATCAATATCTATATAGATAGATTGAGACGCTAATATGGTTGTGCCGAAAGTACATAAATGATATATTGAATGATTTCAATATAGAAACTACAAGAAAGGTTCTTGTCACACAGAAAGGATTGAATCGAAATTCAAGTGTATTGACACTTGGTAAGTGAAACAAAGATTCAAGTATAGATTGATACTTGATGTATGAAATCACAAAGAGTATTTATATCAATCATATTGTGATATGTACAAATCCAGATATGTCCTATGATCTAAATGTTATGAGCATATAACAGAATGTTTCATAAGATAATCATTGGACGATAGTAAGGATATTCTTATAACCTTTTGGAAAAACTAAGAATATATTATTTTTGTAGAGGTGACAAATAGATGGTTAGTTCATTATAAAAGTACTATATTGATACTAGTTTTGTCACAAAGTACGAATTAAGTTTATCTCAATCTAAACCAAGGGTGGCAAAATATAATGGAAGGCAAGTTCCATAATGGATTTGGATGAGTTCCAAAGTTAAGACATTGTGACAGATACTACAGCAGAAGCTGAGTATATGACTGCTATTATAGCAGCAAAAGAGGGCATTTGTGTCAAGTAGTTTGTTACCAAACTAGGTTAGTTCACAGCGGGCTAGTACTATGAATATATATTGTACGACAATATTATCAACATGTTTTAACCCCAAGAAACTAAAGGTCTCACCAAAGGACCAAATTTATACAATGCCATCTCATTAGAGAATGAGTGATGCGTAGAAACGCAAAGACATGCAATTTCACACGGACCTGTAAGTGTCGGATCCGAAGATCGGTTGACCACTAGCAATCTTGTAAATATAACACCAAAAAGCCATAGGTGTTGAATACACAAAGTTTTGAAACTAGATTATTGTCTCTAGTGCAAGTGGGAGACTGTTGGAGATATGCCCAAGAGGCAATAAGAAAGTGGTTATTATCATATCTTCATGCTTATGATAAATGTTTACATACCATGCTATAATTGTATTAACCGGAAACATTAATACTTGTGTGGTTTGTAAACATAAAAGAGTCCCTAGTAAAGCCTCTTGTTAAACTAGCTTGTTGGTTAATATATGATCATGGTTTTCTGATCATGAACATTGAGATGTTATTAACAATAAGGTCATATCATTAGGAGAATGATGTGATGGACATACTCCTATAGTTAAGCGTAGCATAAGATCAAGTCATTCAAATAGTCCACTTGATATAAGCTTTCTGATACATAGTAACCTAATTTCTTCGACCATGAGATCATGCTAATAACCATCACCGGAAGGATGCTTTGATGACATCAAACACCACACCGTAACTGGGTGGCTATAAATGTGGCATTGAGTATTCGGAAAGTATGTGTTAAGGCACATGGATCAAGAGAGGGATTTGTCCATCCATATGACGGTTAGATATATTCTGGGCCCTCTCGGTGGAATTTCATCCAATTAGCTTGCAAGAATGTGAATGGATCACAAGGGATCACATATCACAAGAACGAGAAAAGAATACTTATCGGTAACGAGGTTGAACTAGGTATGCAGAGATACCGACGATCAGACCTTGGATAAGTAAAATATCGCGAGACAAAGGGAAATTGGTTCCGTATGTAAATGGTTCATTCGATCACAAAGTAATCGTAGAAATATGTGGGAGCCATATGAATTTCCAGATTCCTCTATTGGTTATTGATCGGAGAAGAGTCTCGATCATGTCTGCATAATTCACGAACCATAGGGAGACACACTTAAGGATTCAATGTTGTTTAGTAGATATGGAATGTGAGTAAAGAGACAGAATGTTGTTCGGAGTCTCGGATGGGATCCAGGATATCACGAGGAGATCTGAAATGGTCCGGAGAATAAGATTCATATAAGGAAAGTCCAACTTTGGAGTTCGGGAATGATTCCGATGTTTTCACCGGAATGTTCTACAAGGGTCTAGAAGGTTCACCGATCCGTAAGGGGAAGGGTACATGGATGTGTCATGACAAAGTGTAATGGTTGCATCATGTCCTAGGTCACTTGGCTTGACACTTGGAAGAGAGAAATCAAACTCTAATTTGAAAGTCAAAAAGGCAGTTTGAAAAAGTCAAATCCCAACATGGTTTCCGAGTTAGGGAGGGTTTCCACCTGGGTTGGGAACACCCTTGTACGCCCCCACCTATATAAGGAGGGGTGGGGGCGCACCCCAAGGTATCCTACTTTCCCTAGGCGCCAAAGAAACCCTAGGTTGGCCGCCGCCCCCCTCTCTAGTTGCGACCAATCTAGATCTCCTCTAAACCGCTACCGACTAGCTAAACTCTAGTTTCTAGCTACCTATAAAACTCGGCCCTCTAAACCCTAGATCGCTGGGGCTCCCTCTATTCCACCATACTCGCTCCGTCTTAGGAGAAGCCATGCGGGATCTCCCCTCTAATTATGACACCACGCCGCCGTGCTGCCTGAATCGCGAGTAGAGAGCTACAACCTCCGCTGCCTGCTCGAACATGGGAGAGGAAGGTCTTCATCGAGTACCGTACATGTGACCGACTGCGGGAGCGCTGCCGGAACGCGGTGCCAGAAGGATCGCCTACGCGATCTTGAGATCGGCAAGTGAATGACTACATCACCCACGAGAATCTACTCTCATTAACCGCTTTGGATCTTCAAGGGTTAGTACTCTATCGACTCGTTGCTACAATCTAGTAGATAGATCTTGACTTGTGTGTGTTCATGCGATAGAATTTTTTTGTTTACCATGCTACGAACCCCTACAAAATGCACATAAGAAGGAGAAGCATCTCAAATCGGCGCCAGTCTTGGCCAGCTGGACCTATCGTCGGAACTGCCAGCTCAACCCGGCGCTAGAACTGGCCAGCCAGACCTGCCACTGGAACCTCCCACCATCAGCGCCATTCCCGGCGGACCCCCTTCAATCCCGAAGCCCCGCCGAAACGGGGTACTGGATACCTGTCCGGCGCCCGCCGAGCCAACCCGGCGCTTGCCGGAATGAGAACGACGCCACGTCCGACGTCGCCGTACTTAATGTCGAAAATGACTATCTACACACAGATGTAGGTTTAATGCTCTAAAATATTAATTTTACCTACCGCTTCGCATCTAGCGCTATAAAATTCCCTATGGCTCATTCTTTGACTTTAGACTTGATGATAGAACTAGAACCCATAAAGGAACCTTTCTAGTTTTTGTCTCACCTTCCTACCAAGGAAGATCTATCACCCCCTACCTATTTGGACTTTGCCCTTGACCATCCATAGCTGTTCAAGATCTTTACTTTGAGTTGGCTCCAGTAAAGTTATCAAGACTCTCAACAAGGTGTCCTTTCCTCTCCAATTAGGATTGATGGAGCACGTTGACTGATCTCTTGTTGCCATCATTCTATCGGACCGGTGGCCATCAAGGAGAGCAGTTGACCTTGTATCATGTTGTGTTTTGAGTAAATTTATTGCGTTCTTCGTGTGGGTTATGTTCGCTTCCGCTAACTCCTTCCTTTTCCCCACACTTTTCCCAATGATTTGACCACAAGATCTAGTGAAGATCGAATCACCCTTGAGGTTAACCCCTATCACTTACGTTCGAATAAAAAAGTGGAGCAAATATTGCCTTTTTATTAAGATTGTTTTTTATACGATGTGGTTTTTTTATAGAGGAAACCACGACATAGAACGAATTCGAGATGGGATTCACGCATGAGCTGTTTAACCCGCCAAGGTAACACCGCCCAATGCAACACCAAGGCCTCCTGCTGCACTGCCTGTTGCCGCATTGGACCGACCCATTTTGAGTTTTTTTGTTGTTCTTATCTAAGACTTCACTTTCCTTTTCTTTTTATTTTTTTGGTTTTTTTCTTTTCTTTTTGAGTTTTCCTTTATTAATTTTGTATATTTAATTATTTTGAAAACTATTCAAGTTCAAAAAAGTTCAAATTTGAAATTTTGAAAAAAGATTAGGTTTTGTAAATATTCAAATTTTGAAAAATTTCGTATTCAAAAAATGTTTTGATATTGATAAATTAACATATCCTGTAAAATGATCAGATTTGGAAAGATTAATGTTTAAAAATTCATTTTTTTAAATGAAAAATGGAAAATAAATAAAAACAACAAAAAGGAAAAAAAAACACAAAAAGGCAAGAGATTACCCAATAGTCTGCGGCCTAACAGACTGTCGGAGGAGCGCGGGGTGTGCGGCGTCGCATAGGCCATAGGCCGCTTAAGCCGTCTATGTGACCCTTTGTTTTTAGAACTGAAAACAGGGTCACACTTGAGAGTGCGGCCCGTTAATCAGCCTGAGGATCGCGTGCTCTGCTAAAGGAAAATATGGGCCTGGCCTCGCCCTCCTTCTCGCCATGCGCTCTCGCCGGGGCTGCCTGCATCCATGTCTGTCACTACTTGAGGGTATGGCAGCCGAAATCACTTGTGCATATTAGCGTACCGTCCACCCGTGTTACACGAGACCGACGACCTCATGATGCAGCCGCGGCCGTATGTTCACGTCTGATTGTGCATCAGTGCATGTACCACCCAAGAAAATGGCGTATATACAAGGCCTTACTCTAGTGCTGTTTTAGTTCTTCTCTACCAAACTGTGTGGACAAACAGGTGCAGCCGTTGTGGCCCAAAGAATTATTTGGAATAATGTGCAAGCTGTGTATCGTGTTACTCTAGCCTAGACAATTTGAGAAGTATTTTTTCTTTTTGCGAAGAAATTGAGAATTCACTCAGGGGCTTGCTGGCTAGCACCAGGACCAGGAGTGGTGGACTAGGCATTCTGGGTTCGATCCATGGCTTCCCTAGACACTCTTTCTTTTTTGTCTATATGCTCTACATTTCTCTTTCTGTTTTTTCAACAAGAATCCATATCTCCCTACGTCTGAAGAAAGTTATCGCAGATTTATTTAAATTTACATATATCTAAACATGTTTTAATATTAAATATACATGTGAATCTAGACAGATATACGACATTCCTTTTCGGACGCAATGAGTAGTACAAAAGTTTACAATGAGTGCAAATCTCCTAAGCGTAATAAAAAAGACATCGAGATTCTTCGACCATCTAACGGCCACTCCCGCTGTAGAGCGAGCCGCTGATGCGTCTCTGACACCGCCGCTCCCCTATCATAGCTAAAATAACATTTTTTGATGAAACGCAAGAAGTCTTTCTACACATGTCCCTAAGGACCAACGCTCCATAGCTGAACTCGTCGCCACTGAACCATGGAATTGATCTGAATCTCATGATACCAAAAAGTGCAACACACCTAGACTGAACGAGGTCCACCACTCCATGGGATCAATGATTAAGACGAATTCCCGCCCTCCTCAACACCACCAGCGATATCGCTGTCGTCCTACGAGTTGGACGAAGAGACATGTATATCTTATTATTGTCCTACACATCACCATTATAGCACTGTAGCGTCGATTCAAGTTGACCAAACTATAACTTTAGAAACCTTACTATAGTGTCAAGCCCAGACCCGAGGTCCCCACACCCTCCTGTGGCCAGAGCCACAAACAAAGACCGCGAGGACACGTCCGTTCCTAATCAGAAAAGGGGCAGATGGCGGCGCCTAGGGTAGAACCCCAGATCCCCACCTTCTTTTTAGCCATGGGAGGAAATGTTTAATTTCTCGTTTTGCTTACAATTTCTTATTTTCCAACTATATTTCATTTGGGAGGTTTTCATTGAGAAAGAGTACTTATTATGCGCAAATCATATACATAAATTCTTGCATTGCTACGAAAAATGCGTACCTCCGCGTGGCTGACGTGGTAGGTAGGTACGCAGTTTTTGTAGAAGCGATCAGCGATGTGAGTATCTCAACTTCTCTTATGTGTACGTATGCATGTCACACGACTTCATTCTTCTTACAGGTAAATTAGTAGGAGTAACAAAGCCGATCGATCATGACCAAGAAATAAGCAGGCACGCGTTTGTCACGGAGCATTGAGAGGTTTAGCGAATGTGTCTATATGGCCCACATGATGACCCTTAAGAGCATTTCTAGCGGATATTGTAAAACTTGGAACCACAAAAATCGGTTGTGGTAAAACAAAATTGTCCCGACAAAACAAATCCTATATATACCGCAAAACGAAATATCGTCTTCTTTACAAGGTCGTCTTTCTCGCAGACGTGCAGGTCTCTAGCGCACGTCCTCTGCCCGTTCCTCGCGCACGTACTTGCCCCTGCGTGAATGTGGCCGGCCGGCGAGCTGCTGCTGCCCCGTACGTCCTCTGACCGGTACGTGCTGGCTCTGCTTGATGCGCTGCTCGGTTTCGGCCGGCGTACTGCTGCTGCTCTGGGAAGCGATCATGATGGCCAGAGACTGATAATAGATGTGGAAATCGAATTTACTAGATGGAAATAGAAGATTGGCACCGAAATCGAGGCTTCTACTATGGAATCGACCTTCAGAAGCCGTCGATTGGCCGGAGTGGTTGGTGTTGGTGCTAAATTTTGTGCCCCGTCGAGCGTTGATCCGTTTGCCGTTTACCTTAAAAACAGAATGAAAATTGGACATATCCGATACACAGAGTAGTTATGCGAAAACTGCAATTTTTTTGCGGTTTTAACCACTTTTGCGGTATCTGTTATTATTATTTTTTGACCAAAACTATAAAAGTTTATAAAACTTGCGCCCGAAGGGCGCGCCACTCCAGCGATTCCACGGGGTCAAAGGTCCGGCGGAAGGCTAACGGCCAGGCCCCTGCCTGGGAAGCTCACCCCGACTGGGCAGTTCTCGGTGAGCTCGGCCTACCGGGCCCTATTTAGAGGGCCCGCCCTGCCCTGGTCTAAACATCTGTGGAAAGCCCCCTTACCCCTGAAGACGAAGATCTTCGTGTGGCAAATGCTTCGCGATCGCCTTCCTTCGGGGACCGAGGTGGCCTTGCGTCAGGGGCCGGGGGACGGGTTGTGTCCATTATGTTTGATCCCGGAAATGGGAGCACACATAATGTTCATCTGTCCCGCGGCCCGATTCTTATGGAACTTTGTTCGAGAAGCCCTGGGCCCCGACTGGGACGCCCAGGATCTTGGACTATTCCTGGAATCCTGCGCGAACGAACCAAATAAGGGGCGTCACCTCTTCTGGCTCGTATTCGCGGCAATGATGTGGAACCTATGGACGATTCGCAATAAGATGGTGATTGAAAAGCTTTTCCTCCCCCGTGCCACTGACTCGATCTTCAAACTCCTCGCCTTTTTGCAGCAGTGGTACCCGCTTTGTAGGCGCCAGGAAAAGGAGCAGCTGGACGCCATCCTCAGACAACTGATTGAGGAGGCTCGTCGCATCGCTCCACCACCTCCCCGCTCTTGAGCCTCGCCGACTTGTTGGCCCCCCGCTCGTTTGGATGTCTGTAGTTCTTGCTATTTTTCTGTGTGTTCGGGGTTGTTCTGCCCCTCAGGCTGCTGGATGCTGTAACGTGTGTGTGGTGCTCTATGAAACTTTGTATGGATGGTTGCTTTATTTATAAAGCTGGGCGAAAGACTATTTCGAGAGATCACTTTTGTGATATCTGTTGCTCTACGCAGCAGTGCCCAGTGCAGTACACCAGGGCAGGCTAGCAGTTGATGCAGCAGGTTAGCATGGAGGTGCAAGAAATAACAAAGACGGCGAGGACGATGAGCTATCCGTGTGACTGTGTGAGGTGACACCACACGCTATACGAACAGAATTGAAGAAGGGCAAGAACCGGATTTACGGGAAGAAGCAGGTATGAGTAGTAGTAACTTAATTTCCAAACTCTTTATTTGTACGGAATACATCTTTTTTTCTTTCTTTTCAGACTATCATGCACTGGCTGTCTCCGCTTGCCCTGTGCCCATTGATGAACCGATGGCAGTATCCACCAAACAAACCACGACCTCCTTTTCCAATTGCTCTCTCTTTTGCTTTTAATCGATAGCGAGAACAACTGGCTAACTAGCAGCTAGAAAGCCACAACTCAATTTCCGAGATCGACCCAAGTTGTCCTGACAAATTCGTAGACTTGCAATCAATCACACGTCCAAAATATATTAATCGTGGTGTTAAAAGGAAAACAATTGAAATGTTGATACTCCCACTCTTGTTCATAGTTACATTGCATTCCCATTTCCAAAAGAAAAGTTACATTGCATTCTGGGTTAGTCAAACTCAAACTTTATAAAATTTAGCGAATATTTAGAAAAGATATCAATATTCACAGTGTAATAATATCTCTAGTATTAGAATTTTCATAAAGCATATTTCTATATTATACATTATTTGATGTTGCGGATGATGATTATTTTTTTTAATAAAATTATAGCGGGCGACGTTAAAATTTCTGTCCTGCAGAACAAACCTATCGACATCACAACTTCTGTTTTTTTTCTGCCACGTGATAAAGTTGCCACGATCCACACTGATTTATTCCGGGCAACTTTGTGGAGTCGCGCCGGAGCAAACGCATGCGGTTTCCTCCTTTTCTATTCTTGTTTAACCTGACAAAGTTTGATTTCGACTAATTTCAAACGGTTAACTAAATAAAAATGGAGGAAGTGAAAAAAAGAAAACCAGCGCAGCTAGCAATCTCTGGCTATTGTACGCGCGCACATATAGCTGTAGTCAGTAGGAGAAGTCGGCAATGCGACCCAGATGTGGTCATGCGAAGAGGAAGCAAAGCAGTGCAGCAGGTGGATGTAAAAGTCCACGAGTCTCGCGGATAAGAGAAAACTGTATTTTACTACCACAATCTAGTCTAGGGTTTTTAAAACTACTACAATTTAGATTTTTTTTAAAAAAACTGTTGGAATTTTTGTCTAAATAGGTCCATCTCATTCATTATATGTCAATAAATTCCTGAAATCCTAGAGGCCCATTTGGCTCATTTATGCAAGGCAAGAGCTAGGACAAATGTTTAGTCCCACATTGCTAGTTGAGTGAAAGTTGGACCAGCTTATAAGGTGAGCTCTCCTGTCACTTGGTAAAAGGATGAGAAGGAGAAGGAGAGAGTTCCACACGCGCGCTCCTCCTCCTCGCCTCGCCTCGCCTCGTCACGTCACGTCACGTCCCTGTTCGCTTCATCTACCGTCTATTCGTTTCATCTTCTGCGCAGTCTGTCTACCTTTCCCTCTGTGCCTATAAGAGAGAGAGGTCGCGCCTCTCGCCATAATCGCCACACATCCTTTGCGCCTCCAGTTCCAGAGCACTGCGCTACCTACATCTTCCCCATCCCGTCTTGCGGCATGCACCGCGAGCCGGGACAGTAGGCCTCCGAGACCCCGCTGCTTCGAGTCCTGCTACTGCCGTGTACATCTTCTGTCTCAATCTTGTTCTGATCATATCCAAAGTTTTATGCCTTGCAGTTTGTTTGGTTATATGCCTTAATATGTTTTCGCTATTTCACATGATTAGTATATTGCCTACTATTCTAATCATGTTTTATCTAGCGTTTATTATACATAATTCGCTTGGTAAATTGCTCTATTATTCAACAATCCAAAAACCTTATTTCAGGCAATTTGCCCCAAGTGGCTTTGTTGCTTCTATGAAGCCACCTGTGTTTGAAGGTGTGAATTACAAACGATGGCGTGCGAGAGCAGTGCTCTGCTTTCAGACCATGAGCTGCTATAACGCCATCTATGGCGCACCTGAGGGGGAACTTAATCCCGCTCAGGAAGAGGCGTTCCAAAAACTTGATACCACTTTCAAGGCTGCCTTGATCAGCATCCTTGGCGACAATATTGTTGATTCATATCTGTCATTTAGCAATGGCAAAAATATGTGGGATGCGCTCGAGAGAAAATTTGGAGTCTCTGATGCTGGCAGTGAACTGTATGTCATGGAACAATTCTATGACTATAAGATGATTGATGACCGCTCCATTGTGGACCAGGCTCATGAGATACAGTCACTTGCCAGGGAGCTTGAGCACTTCACTTGTGTGTTAGCGGACAAGTTTGTTGCCGGAGGCATCATTGCCAAACTTCCCCAGTCATGGAGGAATTTTGCTACTTCTCTGAAGCACAAGAGACAAGAGTTCTCCGTGACGGATCTCATTGGGACTCTTGATGTGGAAGAGAAGGCGAGAGCAAAAGACACACGTGCTCGAGGTACTGAGGGAGGTTCTAATGCCAACCTGGTATAGAAAAAGAACTTCCAGCCTCACAAGTTCAAGAACAAAGGCAAGTTTGATGACAAAGGAAAGTTCGATGGAAAGAACAAGGCCTCACAGTCCACCAGCTTCAAGAAGAAGACTGATAAGAGGAAAGGTGCTTGTCATGTGTGCGGTGATCCTAATCATTGGGCTCACCTTGTCCCAACCGCTTTGACAAGCGCCAAGATGGGAAGAGCAAGAAGATCGCTAATGTTGTCATGGGCGACGTTGAGATGAAAGATGTTGGGTATGGTATATTACCTACTGTTCTTTCATTATGTCATTCTCCTGATTGGTGGATTGACACGGGCGCTAATGTACATGTCTGTTCTGATATTTCTATATTTTCTTCATATCAGGTCAGAGGGACTCAAACCGTGCTGATGGGGAACGGCTCGCATGCTTTTGTTCATGGTGTTGGTACGGTCGATCTGAAGTTCACTTCGGGAAAGACTGTGCGCCTGAAGAACGTGCATCATGTTTCCTCAATAAATAAAAATCTTGTTAGCGGATCTCTTCTATGTCGAGATGGCTACAAGATTGTATTCGAGTCCAATAAATTTGTAATTTAGAAGTATGGAACCTTTATTGGTAAAGGCTATGAATGCGGAGGCTTATTCCGCTTATCTCTGTCAGACATTTGTAATAAAGTTGTTAATCATATTTACACAAATTTTGAATCAAATGTCAGGCACTCTCGTCTTTATCATATTAATTTTGGTTGTATGACGCGGCTAGCCAAAATGAATTTAATCCCTGATTTCTCAACTGTTAAGGGATCTAAGTGCCAAGTCTGCGTGCAAGCTAAACAACCTCGCAAGTCACATACGATTGCAGAAGTGAGAAATTTAACATCACTAGAGCTCATACATTCTGATCTTTGTGAGATGAATGGTGTGTTGACAAAAGGTGGAAAAAAATATTTCATAACTTTGATCGATGACTCTACGAGATATTGTCACGTGTATCTTCTGAAATCAAAAGATGAGGCTTTGAGTTTCTTCAAAATCTATAAAGCTGAGGCAGAAAATCAACTTGATCGAAAGATTAAGAGGCTTAGGTCTGATCGTGGTGGAGAGTATTTTTCCAACGAGTTTGATTCCTTTTGTGCGGAACATGGCATAATTCATGAGAGGACGCCTCCCTACTCACTCCAGTCAAATGGAGTAGCCGAAAGAAAGAACCGTACTCTAACAAATTTGGTTAACGCCATGTTAGACACATCGGGTCTTTCTAAGGAATGGTGGGGGGAGGCACTATTGACCGCGTGTCATGTCCTAAACCGAGTTCCCACAAAGAACAAAGAAATTACTCCATTCGAAGAATGGGAGAAGAAAAGATTAAAACTCTCTTACTTACGTACTTGGGGTTGTTTGGCAAAGGTTAATATACCAATCCCCAAGAAGCGCAAGCTTGGACCAAAAACCATTGATTGTGTTTTTCTGGGCTATGATTTTCATAACATTGGTTATAGATTCTTGATAGTAAAATCTGAAGTACCTGACATTCATGTCGGTACAATCATGAAGTCGACTGATGCGACTTTCTTTGAGGATATCTTTCCAATGAAGGATAAAACTAACTCATCAAATCCGGAGATACCTAGTTCATCTAATCAGGAATTTGCTATATTCTCTGAACCTATCATTCCGATTGAACACTCTGAAAGTCCTAAGGAGGATGATAATGAAATTCCTAAAAGGAGCAAGAGACAAAGGACTGCAAAGTATTTGGTGATGATTTCATTGTGTACCTTGTGGATGACACTCCCACTTCCATTTCAGAAGCTTATGCATCTCCTGATGCTGACTACTGGAAGGAAGCTGTTCATAGTGAGATGAATTCCATCTTAGCTAATGAAACATGGGAGATCACTGATCGTCCTTATGGGTGCAAACCTGTAGGATGTAAATGGGTGTTCAAGAAGAAACTAAGGCCTGGTGGTACTATTGAGAAGTACAAGGCAAGGCTAGTGGCCAAGGGTTATACCCAAAAGGAAGGTGAAGACTTCTTTGACACTTACTCACCTGTAGCAAGGTTGACCACCATTCGAGTACTACTTTCTCTGGCTACCTCACACGGTCTTCTCGTTCATCAAATGGACGTTAAGATGGCTTTCCTAAATGGAGAGTTGGATGAGGAAATTTATATGGATCAACCAGATGGTTTTGTAGTAAATGGTCAAGAAAGAAAAGTGTGCAAGCTACTGAAGTCTTTGTATGGTCTTAAACAAGCATCTAAGTAGTGGCACGAAAAATTTGATAAAACCTTAACCGCTGCAGGCTTTGTTGTAAACGAAGCTGACAAGTGTGTATACTATCGCCATGGTAGGGGTGAGGGAGTCATCCTTTGTTTGTATGTTGATGACATACTGATTTTCGGAACCAACCTTAATGCAATTAAGGAGGTCAAAGATTTCTTATCTCGTTCCTTTGAGATGAAGGATCTGGGAGTAGCTGATGTCATCCTGAACATCAAACTATTGAGAGATGATGATGGTGGGATTACACTGCTTCAATCCCACTATGTGGAAAAGATCTTGAGTTGTTTCGGGTATAGCGACGTCAATTTTTCTCCTACACCGTATGATCCTAGTGTGTTGCTTCGAAAGAATCGAGGAAATGCTAGAGATCAACTAAGATACTCTCAAATCATTGGCTCGCTTATGTATTTAGCTAGTGCCACGAGGCCTGACATTGCCTTTGCTGTAAGCAAACTCAGTCGATTTGTTTCAAATCCAGGAGATGATCACTGGCATGCTCTTGAGAGAGTTATGCGATATCTAAAAGGCACTGCGAGCTATGGCATACACTATACCGGGTACCCGAGGGTACTAGAGGGTTATAGTGATTAAAATTGGATATCTGATGCTGACGAGATAAAGGCCACAAGTGGATATGTTTTCACACTTGGTGGTGGCGCTGTTTCTTGGAAGTCTTGCAAGTAGACCATCTTAACGAGGTCAACTATGGAAGCAGAACTCACAGAACTAGACACGGCCACTGTTGAAGCAGAGTGGCTTCATGAACTCTTGATGGACTTACCTGTGGTTGAAAAACCTATACCCGCAATTCCAATGAACTGTGATAATCAAACTGTGATTATTAAGGTGAACAATTCTAAGGATAATATGAAGTCCTCAAGACATGTGAAGAGGAGACTAAAATCTGTTAGGAAAATGAGAAACTCCGTAGTTATTGCATTGGATTATATCCAAACATCTAAGAACTCAGCGTATCCTTCACAAAGGGACTATCACGCAATGTGATAGAAAATGCATCGAAGGAGATGGGTATGATACCCACACTATGAGTTTTCCACAGTGGTAAACCACTCTATGTGATCGGAGATCCCGTGAATTAGAATTGGGAGACAAGCTGTTGGTTAGCTAAGAGGAAAGTATCCCTACTTTAATAAACACCACTCCATAAATATGCAATACTTTCCTATTCTGCATGGCAGGTTGATTTATTATCTTAATGTGTTCTAAGTGGCTTATCCTAAGCAAAGATGTTGTCCTGCAGAACATCTTTTGAAGAACACACCTATATGAGTCTGACTGTTAAAACGTCGTAGTCTATGAGAGTAGGGTGCTCTCTAATAAACTCATGAAAGGTCATGGAGTATGACGTATAAGCTCCACCCGCGGGGAAGTCCCACGGTAGCCTAGTATCGGTCAAGACTTTTTGTGAAGCTAGGTTCGCAGCAAACTTGCAGTTCAAGGCATAGTCCACTGTACAAGTTGCGGCCTAGTATAATATAAAGCTCTAGGTGGAAGTTCAACTTAACAGTCTCCACTACAGTACCGGTATATAAACAATGTTTTGGAACCAAAGGCAAACTTCATGTGCCTCTGGGATCTGGTGGGGGATTGTTGGAATTTTTGCCTAAATAGGCCTAGCCCATTTATTATATGCCAATAAATTCCTGAAATCCTAGAGGCCCATTTGGCCCATTCATGCAAGGCAAGAGCTGAGACAAATGTTTAGTCCCACATTGCTAGTTGAGTGAAAGTTGGACCAGCTTATAAGGTGAGCTCTCCTATCACTTGGTAAAAGGATGAGAAGGAGAAGGAGAGAGTTCCACACGCGCGCTCCTCCTCCTTGCTCGCCTCGCCACGCCACGCCTCATCACGTCACGTCACGACGCGACGCGCGCGCGCCGCGGGTTGCGGGAATCTCGCCGAGCCGAGCTTTATTTTGCCACGCATGAATGGTATATGAACAGATGTACAGAAGCTGAAACGTTTGCTTTGAGTGGACTGTTAATACGAGTTAAATGAATACGAATTGAGTGGAGGCTGTCCGGTGGACTGCCGCCTGTTCGTTTCATCTTCTGTGCAGTCTGTGTACCTTCCCCTCTGTGCCTATAAGAGAGAGAGGTCGCGCCTCTCGCCATACACCGCCACATCCTCTGCGCCTCAGCCTCGAGAGCATCAAGACTACCTACATCTTCCCCATCCCGTCTTGCGGCGTGCACCGCGAGCCGGGACAGTAGGCCTCCGAGACCCCGCTGCTTCGAGTCCTGTACGGGAGAAGGGCGATAAGGTTTTTGGGGAGCGCTATCAGCGCGACTACTGGCTTCGTCACGGACTCCCTCACAGATAGCGACGTCTTCCCCGACGAGGACTTCTTCCCCGACATCAGCACCCTCTTCCTCGACGACATGGCCAACGACGGTTCCAACGCCGGCGGTTCCACTTCTGCTACTGCCGTGTACATCTTCTGTCTCAATCTTGTTCTGATCATATCCAAAGTTTTATGCCTTGCAGTTTGTTTGGTTATATGCCTTAATATGTTTTCGCTATTTCACATGATTAGTATATTGCCTACTATTCTAATCATGTTTTATCTAGCGTTTATTATACATAATTCGCTTGGTAAATTGCTCTATTATTCAACAAAAACTACCAGTCCTGTGCCTAACTATTTCAGAAAAATACCAGTTCCGTGTGTGATGGCCGAGTTAGCTGCGTTTGATAGCGTTTCCGACAGGGCTGGCCCACCTGCAGTGCTGACGTGGCATGGGGAGGCGGACGGGAGACGACCAACGCGTCGATGGAAGCTAATGTCCATTAATGGATGTTAACGGTGTTGTCCTAAGGGTGTTGTATGAATCGTTGCATGTGATGAACCCGCACCTACTTTGAGTTGTGACGTGGCGACATGGCGAGGTAGTGGCGCGGCGGTGCAGTTAGCCATGGAGGCGCGGTCGTCGGTGAAGTCGATGGAGGCGCCAGCGATGGAGAAGGACACGATGCTTGATACGTCCAAAACGTATCTACTTTCCTAAATACTTTGCTATTGTTCTTCCTCTAAACTTGTGTGATTTGGATACAACTAACACGGACTAACGCTGTTTTCAGCAGAATTATCTTGGTGTCTTGTTTTTGTGTAGAAAATAAACTATCAGGAAAAATCCTAAAAAGTATGCCAAAAATTATATTTCGCCAGAAGATCCACAGAACCAGAAGACGAGATGGAGAAGGGTCTGGGGGGCCCACACCCATGCCAGGCACGGGCCCACCACTGGCCGCGCCTGGGGGGGGGGGGGGGTGTAGCCACTCCAGGCACCCCCTCGGCCTCCCTATGCGCCTATAAGTTGTATTTCAACCTAAAACCAAGGGGGGTTCGATAGTTTTCCAGAAAGAGTTCCGCTCTGTCGCCGCCACCAGAAACCAAGATTCGGATCCAGAAACTCCGTTCTGGCACCCTGCCGGGACGGGGAATTTGGAGAGGATCATCGCTATCGTCATCACCAACGCATCTCTATCAACCATCGATGTTTCCCTCATCCATGAGTGAGTAATCCCCCGCTGTAGGCTTGGGGATGGTAGGGATTGGATGAGTTCTATCATGTAATCGAATAAGATCTGTTAGGGCATAGTGCCTAGTATCTCTATTAGTGCTATTTGACTTTGTTGCAACTTGTTGTGCCTAATGCTTGTCACTAGGACCCGAGTGCCATGATCTCAGATCTGAACTTATTATTAAATCATTATGATAGTATTGTTTGTGATCTTATCTGCAAGTTGTGTACACATATCATTGTCCGGATCCAAATGCCCCAAAGTGACAATAATTGGGACAACCGGAGGGGATGGCTGTGGTGTGAGGATCACATGTGTTCATGGAGTGTTAATTCTTTGCTCCGGTGCTCTATTAAAAGGAACACCTTAGTTGCCAGTAGTTCCCTAGATGCCCCACTGCCACGGGCTGGATGGACAGAAGATGTTGTGCAAGTTCTCATTGCGAGCACATATGACTATATTTGGAGCACATGCCTAGGATTGTTTAGTACTTGGATGCTTGTTATTATTTATTTGCAATGCCCTAGATCTTGAAGTTACATGTTTAGACTTGTCCATGCAACGCCCGTCCATCCTGTTGGAGATATGCCCTAGAGGTAATAATAAATGTAGTTATTATTATATATCTTTGTGTTTATGATAAATGTTTACATTCATGCTATAATAGTATTAACAAGGAAACCATTAATACTTGTGTGATTTGTAAACTTAATTTGAAGTCCCTAGTATAGCCTCTATACTTCACTAGCTTGTTGGTTGATTGATGATGTGGTTTCTTTGTCATGAACATTGAGATGTTATCAACAACAAGATCATATCGTTAGGAGAATGATATGGTGGACATACTCCTATAGACAAGCGTAGCATAAAGATCAAGTCATTTCAATAGTTCAATTGCTATATGCTTTCTGATACATAGTAACCTAATTCCTTCGACCATGAGATCATGCATATCACCTTTACTGGATGGATGCTTTGATGTCATCAAACACCACACCGTAACAGGGTGGCTATAAAGGTGGCATTGAGTGTTCGGAAAGTATTGGTTGAAACACGTGGATCAAGAGTGGGATTTGTCCATCCACATGACGGATAGATATTCTCTGGGCCCTCTCGGTGAAATGTCATCCAATTAGCTTGCAAGCATGTGACTTGGTCACAAGGGATCACATATCACGGGAACGAGAAAAGAGTACTTATCAGTAACGAGGATGAACTAGGTATGCAGAGATACCGACGATCATAACCTCGGATAAGTAACATATCGTGAGACAAAGGGAAATTGGTATCGTATGTAAGTGGTTCATTCGATCGCAAAGTAATCGTAGAAATATGTGGGAGCCATATGAATTTCCAGATTCCTCTATTGGTTATTGTTCGGAGAAGTGTCTCGATCATGTCCGCATAATTCACGAACCGTAGGGAGACACACTTAAGGATTCGACGTTGTTTGAGTAGTTATGGTATTATGAGAAAGAGACCGAATGTTGTTCGGAGTCTCGGATGGGATCCGGGATATCACGAGGAGATCCGGAGAATAAGATTCATATAAGGAAAGTCCTGTTTCGGAGTTGGGGAATGGTTCCGGTGTTTTCATCGGGAACATTCTAGAAGGTCCCGGAATGTCCGGCACTCCGGAGGGGGAAGGGTACATGAGTGTGTCATTACATATTGGAATGATTGCATCATGTACTAAGTATTCTTGCTGTCCCAAATAAAGGATTTATTTAAATCCTAAATTGAAAAGTCAAACGGCTAGTTTGAAAGTCAAACGGCAATTTTGGGAAGTGGGAAAAGAGGAGGAGGTGGAGACCGACTTGGGGGAGGAGTCCCCTTGGCCGGCGCGCCTCCCAAGGCCGACTTGGGGAGGGACTCCTCCCCTTGGCCGCCGGCCCTCCCACCTATAAAAGCAAGGGCAGGGCCTCCCCTCCTAGAAACACAAGTTTCCTATCCTCTAAACTAAACCCTAGATCTAGACCCCGGTTTAGAGCTATTCGGTTTAGAGCCTTCTAATTGGTTTAGAGCCCTCTAATTGGTGTGTCTAATTACTAGACCACTAATAGCCTCTCTCATAATCTCCACCATACTCGCACCGGCTTAATGAAGCCTCATGGATCTCCCTCTACCTCCGGTACCACGCCACAGTGCCTTAGGAATCGCGAGGAGAGTGCTACAACCTCCGCTGCCTTTGGAACAAGGAGAGGAAGGTCTTCGTCGAAAATCAACGATGTGACCGATCATGGAGCGCCATGGGAACGCTGCGCCGGAAGGATCGCTCACGCGATCTTGAGATCGGAAAGAGTACTACATCACCCACGAGAATCTGCTCGTTAAACACTTTGGAATCTTCGAGGGTGAGTTATTCCATCGACTGCTGCTGCAATCTAGTAGATAGATCTTGGCTTGTTTGTTTGTATGCGATAGAAAAATTTTGTTTTCCATGCTACGAACCCCTACAGGGGTATCAGAGCCATGTCTATATGTAGATCTGTTGCACGAGTAGAACACAATGGTCATTGTGGGCGTTGATGCTTTATTGTAGATTGCTTTTGTGTACTTTGCATCTTGCGGTATGTTGGGATGAAGCGGCCGGCTAACCTTACATGACATCGTTCATGAGACTTGCTCCACGCTTGACATGCAACTGCTTTTGCATAAGTGGCTTTATGGGTGCTGCTTTCTCCTAGCATAGTAAAGATCCAATTTACAACGGGTAATCAACAATGCTAGTATCAATGTTGTGGTTCTTGTTCGTAGGTTAGAACGATACCTATGGAAAGCCCCAAACCACGTAAAATATGCAAAGAAAGTAGAGGCGTCTAACTTTGTTTTGCAGGGGTGTGCAGTGATGTGATATGGCCATGATTGTGATTATATTTGATGTATGCAATGATCCTTATTGTAAGTTGGCAACCGCAGAGCCATATGGTTGTCTTTAATTTCATTAAGACCGTGTCTATTCAAAATAGTTGTAATAGTTGAAGCTGGTGGACGACAACCATGAAGAAGCGTCATTGACCTTGATGCTATGCCGGTGATGATGGAGATCATATTCGTGCTTGAAGATGGAGATCGGAAGCACAAAGAAGAAAGGCCATATGATATCACATATTATGAATTGCATGTGATGTTAATCCTTTATGCATCTTGTATTGCTTAGTAGACAACGGTAGCATTATAAGATGATCCCTCATGCACATAAATTTCAAGTTCTAAAGTGTTCACCCTTAGTATGCACCGTTGCCAAAAGCTTGCTGCTCAAGCACCACGTGATGATCGGGTGTCTTTGATTCCGGTGAATACAACGTAAGCAAGCCAGATTTGCTTATGCGGAAGCTAAGGTTTGATCTTGACGAGCCTAGCATGTATGCAGACATGGCCTCGGGAACACGGATTGCGAAAAGGTAAAGCATGAATCATATAGTAGATATGATGAACATGATGATTGTTCGCCATTGAAACTATATCAACTCTCGTGATGATCGGTGTTGATGTAGTGGATTTGGTCTGTGTGATCACTAAAACAATGTGAGGGATGTTGTTTTGAGTGGAGTTCACCTAGTTTAATTTCATTAATTAATTTGAACTCAATTTGTCATAAACTTAGTCTAAACTATTGCAAATATGTTGTAGATCAATGGCAGCCCCTACCATCAATTTTAATGCGTCCTAGAGAAAGAAAAGTTGAACAACAATGGAAGCTACTTAGCGGATTGGTTCCGATATTTGAGGATTTTCCTCACAGCTTGTAATTTGACCTATGTGCTTGATGCACGGCTTGGTGAACCACATGCAGCTGATGCTACCGATGAAGTAAAGAATGTTTACCTCGCTCGGAAGAATCAAGTACTCCATAGTTCAGTGTGCTATCTTGTATGGTTTAGAATCGAGCTTGAAAAGGTTTGAAGAGTCGATCCATATGATATTGTCGAGGATCTAAAAATAATCTTTGAGACTCATGCGGCAATTGAAAGATATGAAGCTTCTGAAAAGTTCTTAAACAGCAAGATGGAAGAGGGTAGCTACGTCAGTGAGCATGTGCTTAAGATGTGCAGGCACGCAAATAAACTTCAAAGTTTGGGTATAGTGATTCCTAATACTTTGGGAGTTTACGCATCCTCCAATCACTACCACCAAGTTACAAGAACTTTGTGATGAACTACAACATGCGAACATGAACAAAGAGTTGCCGTAACTATTTGCTATGTTAAAATCTGCATAAGTTGAGATCAAGAAAGAGCACCAAGTGTTGATGGTCAATAAGACCACCAAATTCAAGAAAGGCAAGTCTAAGCAAAAGGGACACTTCAAGAAGGGTGGTAAGAAAGCTGCCACGCCGACGAAGAAGACCAAGGCTGGACCTAAGCCTGAAACTGAATGCTTTTACTGCAAGGGAGAAGGTCACTGGAAGCGGAATTGCCCAAGGTACTTGGCAGATTTGAAGAACGGCAACATCAAGAAGAAAGGTATATCTGATATACATGTTATTGATGTGTATCTCACTAGTATTCGTAGTAGTGCCTGGGTATTTGATACTGGTTCGGTTGCTCATATTTGTAACTCAAACAGAGTTGCGTAATAAACGGAAGCTAGCGAAGAACGAGGTGACGATGCGCGAGGAAACGGATCAAAGGTTGATGTGATCGCGATCGCACGCTACCTCTTCATCTACCATCGGGATTAGTTTTATACTTAAATAATTGTTATTTGGTGCCTGCGTTAAGCATGAACATTATATCGGATCTTGTTTATTGCGAGACGGTTACTTGTTTAAATCCGAGAATAATGGTTGTTCGATTTATATGAGTAACATGTTTCATGCACATGCACCTTTGATAGATGGTCTATTCATATTGAATCTCGATAGTGGAAATACACATATTAATAACATTGAAGCTAAACGTTTGAAATCAAGCGATAACTCGACCTATATGTGGCACTGTCGTCTTGGTCACATTGGAGTGAAGCGTATGAAGAAACTCCATTCCGATGGACTTCTTGAATCACTTGATTTTGAATCACTTGAAAGATGCGAGGCATGTCTGATGGGTAAAATGACTAAGACTCCATTTTCTGGTATGATGGAGCGAGCTACGACTTATTGGAAATCATACATACCGATGTGTGGTCCAATGAGTGTAGCATCGCTGATGGTTATCGTTATGTTCTTACCTTCACGGATGATTTGAGTAGATATGGGTATATCTATTTCATGAAACATAAGTCTGAAACTTTCGAGAAGTTTAAGGAGTTTCAAAGTGAGGTAGAGAATCAACGTAACAAGAAGATTAAATTTCTACGCTCGATCGTGGAGGTGAATATCTAAGTTACGAGTTTGGCGAGCATTTAAAGAAATGTGGAATACTTTCAGCTTGACACCGCCGAACACCACAACAGAATGGTGTGTCCGAACGTCAGAATCGAACTATCTTAGATATGTTTCGTTCTATTATGTCAATTACAGATCTACCACTATCATTTTGGGGTTATGCTTTAGAAACATCTGCATTCACTTTAAATAGGGCACCGCCTAAATCTGAAACGACACCGTATGAATTATGGTTTGGGAAGAAACCTAAATTGTCGCTCCTTAAAGTTTGGGGATGCGAAGCCTATGTAAAGAAGTTACACGGACAAGCTTGAACCCAAAGCGAAAAATGCGTCTTCATAGGATACCCGGAAACTATTGGGTATACCTTCTATCATAGATCCAAGGCAAAATCTTCGTTAAGAATGGATCCTTTCTAGAGAAGGAATTTCTCTCGAAAGAAGTGACTGGAAGGAAAATAGAACTCAACGAGGTTGTCGAACCTTCTCTCGAATTGCGAGTAGCGCAGACCGAAGAAGTTCCTGTGGTGCCTGCACCAATAAGAGAGGAAGCTAATGATGGTGATCATGAAACTTCGTTGAAGTTGCTCTGAGCCTCGGAGGTCAACGAGAAATCGTACCACTCCATTGGTATGATTCCGTTATGAATGTCATGTTGGTGGACAACACCGATGACCCCGAGACATATGAGGAAGATGATGAGCCCAGATTCCAATAAATGGCAAGAAGCCATGAAATCCGAGATTGGATCCATGTACGAAAACCAAGTATGGACTTTGGTGTCCTTACCGGATGGCCGGAAGGCTGTCGAGAAAAAATGGATTTTCAAGACCAAACCAGATTGTGATGGGCATGTAACTGTCTATAAAGCTCGACTTGTCACAAAAGGGTTTCGACAAATTCAAGGAGTTGACTACGATGAGACTTTCTCACCGTGTGAAGCTAAAGTCTGTGAGGATTATGTTAGCAATCGCTGCATATTATGATTATGAGATATGGCAGATGGATGTCAAAACAGCGTTCCTCAATGGAGACATTGATGAAGAGTTGTATATGATGCAACCCAAAGGTTTTGTCGATCCTAAAGATGCTAACAAGGTATGCAAGCTTCAACGGTCCATCTATGGATTGAAGCAAGCATCCCGTTGGAATCAACGCTTTGATAAGGTAATCAAAGTTTTGGTTTTATACAAACTTATGGAGAAGCTTGTATTTACAAGAAAGTGAGTGGAGCTCAGAGCATTCTTAATACTGTATGTGGATGACATATTGTTGATTGGGAATGATGTAGATCTTCTTAATAGTGTCAAAGAGTATTTGAATAATAGTTTTTCAATGAAGGATCTTGCGAAGCAGCTTACATATTAGGCATAAAGATTTATAGAGATAGATCGAACGCCAAATATCATTGTCACAAAGTACATATTTGGACAAAGTTCTAAAGAGGTTTGGAATGGAAGATTGCAAGAAAGGGTTCTTGCCCATGTTTGCTAATACGACCTTGAGTAAAACTCAAAGTCCGACATCGGCGTAAGATAGAGAAAGGATGAGTAAGACTCCCTATGCCTCAGCCATAGGATCTCTAATGTATGCCATGCTATGTACTAGACCCGACATCGCATATGCTGTTAGTCTAACTAGCAGATATCAAAGTGATCCAGGAGTGGATCATTGGACAGCGGTCAAAAACATCCTTAAGTACTTGAGAAGAACTAAGGGTATGGTTCTTTCTTATGGAGGTGATGAACAGCTCGTTGTTAATGGTTACACCGATGCTAGTTGGAACACCGATCCGGATGATTCTAAATCACAATCTGGATAATGATTTATTTTGAATGGTGCAGCAGTTAGCTGGAGGAGTGCAAAGCAAAGCGTTGTGGCAAGATCTTCAACTGAATCGGAATACATGGCTGCTTCGGAGGCTTCACAAGAAGCGATATGGATGAAAGAGTTCATTACAGAGCTGGGTGTGGTTCCAAGTGCGCTGGACCCAATGTCTATCTACTGTGATAACATGGGCGCCATAGCCAATGCGCAAGAACCAAGGTCACACAAGAAGTCAAGCATATCAAGCTGCGTTTTCACGCTATTCGAGAACATATCCAGGATGGGGATATAAAGATTTGCAAAGTACACACAGATCTGAATGTGGCGGATCCGTTGACTAAACCTCTCCCGAGGGCAAAACATGACCAACACCAAACTGCCATGGGTGTTCGGTATATTACCATGTAATCTAGATTAGATGACTCTAGTGCAAGTGGGAGACTGGAGATATGCCCTAGAGGTAATAATAAATGTAGTTATTATTATATATCTTTGTGTTTATGATAAATGTTTACATTCATGCTATAATAGTATTAACAAGGAAACCATTAATACTTGTGTGATTTGTAAACTTAATTTGAAGTCCCTAGTATAGCCTCTATACTTCACTAGCTTGTTGGTTGATTGATGATGTGGTTTCTTTGTCATGAACATTGAGATGTTATCAACAACAAGATCATATCGTTAGGAGAATGATATGGTGGACATACTCCTATAGACAAGCGTAGCATAAATATCAAGTCATTTCAATAGTTCAATTGCTATATGCTTTCTGATACATAGTAACCTAATTCCTTCGACCATGAGATCATGCATATCACCTTTCTTGGATGGATGCTTTGATGTCATCAAACACCACACCGTAACAGGTGGCTATAAAGGTGGCATTGAGTGTTCGGAAAGTATTGGTTGAAACATGGATCAAGAGTGGGATTTGTCCATCCACATGACGGATAGATATTCTCTGGGCCCTCTCGGTGAAATGTCATCCAATTAGCTTGCAAGCATGTGACCTGGTCACAAGGGATCACATATCACGGGAACGAGAAAAGAGTACTTATCAGTAACGAGGATGAACTAGGTATGCAGAGATACCGACGATCATAACCTCGGATAAGTAACATATCGTGAGACAAAGGGAAATTGGTATCGTATGTAAGTGGTTCATTCGATCGCAAAGTAATCGTAGAAATATGTGGGAGCCATATGAATTTCCAGATTCCTCTATTGGTTATTGTTCGGAGAAGTGTCTCGATCATGTCCGCATAATTCACGAACCGTAGGGAGACACACTTAAGGATTGACGTTGTTTGAGTAGTTATGGTATTATGAGAAAGAGACCGAATGTTGTTCGAGTCTCGGATGGGATCCGGATATCACGAGGAGATCCGGAATGGTCCGAGAATAAGATTCATATAAGGAAAGTCCTGTTTCGGAGTTGGGGAATGGTTCCGTGTTTCATCGGGGAACATTCTAGAAGGTCCTGAATGTCCGACTCCGGAGGGGGAAGGGTACATGAGTGTGTCATTACATATTGGAATGATTGCATCATGTACTAAGTATTCTTGCTGTCCCAAATAAAGGATTTATTTAAATCCTAAATTAAAAAGTCAAACGGCTAGTTTGAAAGTCAAACGGCAATTTTGGGAAGTGGGAAAAGAGGAGGAGGTGGAGACCGACTTGGGGGAGGAGTCCCTTGGCCTGGCCTCCCAAGGCCGACTTGGGAGGACTCTCCCTCACGCCCTCCCACCTATAAAAGCAAGGGCAGGGCCTCCCCTCCTAGAAACACAAGTTTCCTATCCTCTAAACTAAACCCTAGATCTAGACCCCGGTTTAGAGCTATTCGGTTTAGAGCCTTCTAATTGGTTTAGAGCCCTCTAATTGGTGTGTCTAATTACTAGACCACTAATAGCCTCTCTCATAATCTCCACCATACTCGCACCGGCTTAAGGCGAAGCCTCATGGATCTCCCTCTACCTCCGGTACCACTGCCAGTTGCCGGAATCGCGAGGAGAGTGCTACAACCTCCGCCTCTGCTGGAACAAGGAGAGGAAGGTCTTCACGAAAATCTAACGTAGTGACCGATCAAGGGAGCGCTATGGGAACGCTGGCGCGGAAGGATCGTCTACGCGATCTTGAGATCGGAAAGAGTACGACTACATCACCCACGAATCTGCTCGTTAAACACTTTGGAATCTTCGAGGGTGAGTTATTCCATCGACTCGTTGCTGCAATCTAGTAGATAGATCTTGGCTTGTTTGTTTGTATGCGATAGAAAATTTTTGTTTTCCATGCTACGAACCCCTACACATCCATCACTATGCCTACCACACTCGAATCCTACTATTACCGTTACTGTTACTATTGCTCATGTTTTATTGTTGTTGTTGCTTTGATGTTGCTACTACCAAACTGTTGCTACTGATAAACTTCTGTGAGCAAGAACTATTTCAAGGTGCAGCTGAATTGACAACTCAGTTGTTAAGCCTTGCAAGTATTCTTTGGATCCCCTTGTGTCGAATCAATAAATTGGGTAATACTACCGCGAAGACTATTGCGATCCCCTATACTTGTGGGTCATCAAGACTATTTTCTGGCGCCGTTGCCGTGGAGCATAGCTTTATTTGTAAGTTCACTTGGATCTATTATTGTTCACCGCTACTCCGTTCATCATGGGGAAGTCTCGTGAGGGAAAGTTCCCTGTTTTACCATCCACTATAAGAAGAGGTACAGTCCTAAACACCTCTGCTGCTCTTGATTCACCGTCTGTTATAAGTAAGCTTGTCACACCACCACCACATACTCATGCTACACACACTGCTACTACTGCTGAGTCTGAAACTGCTTTTGATACTCATGATGTTACTTCTACTGTGCTAGATGCGAGTGGTTCATTAGATCCTTATCTAGATGCTACTATGGCTGGTCTAGGAAATACCGAAACTCCTAGTGAAGACACTGTTACACCTGTTAGCTCACCTGAGTCTAGTGAGAGTTATGATATTAATGATGGTTACATTGAGTTTACTGATGAATTTGTTGAAGAGTGCCGAAACACACATGGTACTAGTGCTATTAAGAGTCTCCTCTCTAGACGTACTATTATGCCTAAGATGTCCTCTGATCCTAAGTTTGTCACCTCTCCCATAGATATTAAAGATAAAGATTATGATTTCTCTATTGATTTGTCCTATTTAGATATTGTTGAGAAAGAACCTTTTGTGGGACTGAAAATGAGAGTATTGTGGCTCATATGAATGAGCTTTCTACTATGAGTGCTTTATTTTCTGATGATTTTAAGATGCACAAGTACTTTGTTACTAATATCTTCTCTTTTTCACTAAAAGGAGAAGCTAGAGCTTGGTATAATAGATTACCTCCTGGTTCCATTGATAGCCCTGATTGCTTGATTGCTTCTTTCTTCCATAAATATTTTCCTCCCAATGCTAGACATGCTGCTTTGCAGAGACTTTTTGATTTTAAACATGGAGAAGAAGAGAAATTGCCTAAGTCATGGACAAGGTTTTGTGCCTTGATTCATGCACATCTTGGATGTCCATTGTCTAAGAATGAGCTTCTTAATATTTATTATAATGGACTAACTGATGATTCTAGGACATACCTAGATAGCTTTGCTGATTGTGTTTTCAGGAAAAGAACTCCTACAGATGCTGAAGAATTAATGGCTAAGATAAGCAAGAATTATAATGATTAGACTTCAACTGAGCTGAATACACCTGAGCCTATTACTCCTGAACCAAATGTTCCTGAACCAGTTCCAACACCAACACCAAAGAAGAGGGGAGTTATTGTATTAAATGATAAAGTGATGAAGGAAGCTAAGAAGTGTCTAAAGGAGAAAGGTATTAGATCTGAAGATGTGAAGAATCTACCTCCTATAGAAGAACTATGCAAGCCAATTCCTCACTCATCCATTATTGAGGTACACTCTCTCCACTTTAATAAAGGGGATATTCCCTATGGTAAGCCTCCTCATCAATGCTTAGAGGAACTTGACACATTTATTGTTAAAAAATGTAATTTTAATAAACAAGTTCAGAATCATTTATTGGAAAACTCTAGAGCTATCCATGAGTTGAAATATATTGTGGAAAGAACTTCTAATGATATTAAAATGCTTTGTAAACACTTTCAAATGGTTCAAA
Source organism: Avena insularis (assembly GCA_023614405.1). NCBI lineage: Eukaryota > Viridiplantae > Streptophyta > Magnoliopsida > Poales > Poaceae > Avena > Avena insularis. The sequence goes on along the minus strand of CM042687.1, from coordinate 49,578,686 downwards.
CCCAACTTGATCAACTTGCTAAGGTACAAAAGGATATGCTAGTTGATGCCTCAGGAGATAAACATGCTTATGGAATTAGAATTAGGAGTGGTATAGATACTCAAGATCATTTATATCCTGAAGGACTACCTAAAAGAATTGAGCAGGGTTTTCAACAAGGTGAGAATAGTGGTAGTCCTCGTAAGAGAAAGAAAAAGAAACATAAAGTAGTTGAGGAACCACTTGAACCTGCTGTAGATCCTAATAGTATATCTGTCTGTGATGCTGAAACTGAGAGTGGTAATGATAAAAATGATGCTCTTGATAAGGAGGAAGGTGAGGAAGAACCTGAGAAGCACACTAAGAACACTAGATACACAAAGGAAGATTTTATTGCTAATAAATATGGTAAAGAGAGAGAACCTTGGGTGCAGAAACCTATGCCTTTTCCAGGTAAGAAACACAAGTCAAAGGAGGAAGAACACTACAACAAGTTTTGTGAGTGGATGAAACCTTTATTTTTGCAAATTCCTTTGACTGATGCTATTAAATTGCCTCCTTATTCAAAGTATATGAAGGATATTGTCTCTAATAAAAGGAAGATTCCTAATGAGGAGATTTCTACTGTGCTTTCTAATTATTCCTTCAATGGTAAGGTTCCAAAGAAACTTGGTGACCCAGTTATACCAACTATTCCTTGCTCTATTAAGAATAATTATGTTAGAACTGCTTTATGTGATTTAGGAGCTGGAGTTAGTGTCATGCCTTTTTCTCTCTACAAGAGACTCCGGCTAGAGAAGTTGATACCAACTGATATATCTTTGCAAATGGCTGATAAGTCAACTACTATTCCTGTTGGTATATGTGAGGATGTTCCTGTTCAAGTTGCTCATAATTGCTTGGTTTAACTGATTTTTTTGTGCTTGAAATGCCTAAAGATGATAATATGTCTATTATTCTTTGGAGACCTTTTCTTAATACTGCAGGTGCTGTCATCAATTGTAATCAAGGAAAAGTAACATTCAATATTGATGACAAAGAGCATACTGTTTATTTCCCCAAGAAGGTTGTTAAGAGCTATTGGCTGAATTCCATTGAAAATATTGAGAGCATCAAGGTTGGAGAAATATATTGTCCCATTCCACAAGAAAATTTTGAAACTATTATGATTGGGACCATTGCTATCAGGTATGAGGTAACATAATCACCTTGTGGAATGCAAAGTTTTGTTTCATATAAGATTGCTTTGGTAACAAGACTTGATCAACCTTGTTAACAAAAGTATTTTAATGAACAAAATAATGTTTCCACTGTGGTTATACTTGCTTTATTTTACCTTTCTCCTTCCTAGTCTTTGCCTTTCTTTTGCTAGCTTTCGTTTTGTTAGTTGTTTGTTTGTTAGATTTTATTAGAGATTTTGTAGTTTGGCTTTTGGTTTGCTTTTGCTTCTTCTAAAAAAATTGTTTCTGCGAGAAAATCAATTTTCATACCCTAAAAATTGGCCAAAAATAAAGTTCCCCAAAAAATCCCAGAAATTTCAAAATAAATTTTTCCTCGAAAAAAGGGGCAGAGGGACACCTGAAGTGACCCAGGGGGCCACCCCAGGCCACCACACCCATGGTAGGCGCGGCCTACCAGGGAGTGGTGCCTAGGAGGGTCTGGCCCACCTAGGCCCCTCCAGGCTGCCTCCTCAAGCCACCTTTCTCTCTCCCGAAAAACACCGGAAAACTTGCTCAAGCTCGATTTCTTGTTGTTCTTTCTCGCGATTTTCAATCTCCTTGTTCAGCCCATCTCAAGTGCTGATTTTTTGGAGGATTGCTCCTTGGTATGTGCCTCCTCCACTTGTCCAACTAGATTTGTGATTGGTAGATTGTATCTTGAGTATTTTGCTGCTATAGGTGACAGGTTGTTTGAGCTTGCATTCATGTTCTATGCTTAGAAACTTTATTTTGACGCATGTGTAGTCGTCTAGCAAGTTCCTATAGTAGTTGATCATCGTTTATCAACTTAGAAATCACTTGGTTTGATGGTTGTCTAAAAATTTCAGCAAGGAAGATGAGTGCTTATCCACTGAATCAATTTGACTTGATGGTGCATGAGCCAATGAAGGTTCATCGTGAGGAGGCAGTTTTTCCCTCCATCTATCCATGCCATGAATTTATGAGAACTACGAGGATCCTCCAAGATTTCCAAACTATGATTACAAATGCAGGGTTGGAACACTTTGTTGAAGGTGAACCATTCCAATATGTTAAGCTAACCATGGCTTTTGTGCAGGACTTCCGATTCGATTGGTCTACATCTAATCCCATGGTCCATTACAAAATATATAATATACCTGTCGACCTGACTTTTGCTGATTTCTATGCAGCAATTAGAGTACCTCAGTGGGGATCTTGTGAGAAGATCAAGGAGAGTCCCAAGTCAGTTATGGATTTATATGTTGAGATTTACCAAGGTTTCGACTTCTCAAAGGAAAGTGGTAAAATTTGAAACATTCAGCTCCCACCTATTAGATACTTTGCCTATTTCATTACCAAGTGTGTTCTTGCTAGAAAGATTGCTAGAAAGTTGTCTTCTTTTGATCTATCTTTTATTGCAACTGCTCTGAATAGGAATAGATCCTATATCCTGGGTGCTTTGATAGCTCACCGTCTCACCACCAACCGTGAGAAGGGTGGAATTTGTGGAGGTCTCATTGCTTCTAGGTTTCTCGCTTTCCATGGTTTAGAGCCTCACTATTCAGATTATCAGTTCCCCATAGAGAGGCTTGATATTGAATCCATGATTCAGCATGGTTTTGTTTGCTTGGGGGCTAATGTGAGAAATTTACCGTATGAATTATAGTTTGCCTAGCAAGGTCGGAGAAAGGGTAGGGCTGAGAAAATAGTTTATTTGCCTGCACCTGCTTTATTTAATTTTGATAACAGGCAAGGATGGTCGCTTACGGAGGAGGAGTTTGACACATATGTGGCAGAGCTCTCCCAGCAAGAGGAGAATGTTGAAGAGGATGCCGAAGACAATTCGATTCATCCCTCCAACTTGGGAGAGTCTTCATACCAGCAGCCCTCATTTGATTGGGGCGCGTCTTCTTCTTTATCGCAAGCGCCTGACTATGATCATTCCTATGACGACCCACCAGCATGGGGTTACTACCCGCGCTATTGAGACCCACTTAGGCCAAAGGACTAAGCTTGTGGGGAGGTATACCGACATCACACTCATATATATATATATATCATGTTCGGTCGGTTCTTTGTATATCCATTGTTTCGCTTTCTTTTTGGTTCTTGTTGCTTCTTTCTTAAAACCCAAAAATACCAAAAATATTTTCTTTGTTTCTCTTGGTTTGTTTCTTTGTTTCTTTGCTTTGGTTTGCCTTAAAAGAAAAAAATCAAAAGATTTTGCTTTGTTTGCTTCTTTGTTTGGTTTTGCTTTGTTTGCTTTCTTTAAAAAAATCGAAAACACCAAAAATATTTGTTGGTATTCTTTGGTTTTGTGAGTTCTTTACACAGTTAAGCCGTCCATAGTGGATTTTGGTTTCATGTTATTATTAAAGTCACACAAGTGAATGGCAATAATGAAGATTAAGACAACTTGAGGTGTGGTAAGATCCTGGTAACGAACTCTATTTGTTTCATTTTTGTACATATACTCATCATTGTGAGCACGTGATACATTGGAAACGTATCTATAAATTTTTGATGCGCCATGCTTGTTTTATATCTACTTTGCTTTACTTGTCCACACTTTGAGGTGCTTTTTACATGTTTTCTGGTACTAACCTATTAACAAGTTGCAACAGTGCCAGATGCCTGTTTTCTGCTGTTTTTGGTTTCAGAAAAGTTAGTAAAGAAATATTCTCAAAATTGGACGGGACAAAGGACAAAGTCAATTACTTTACGTGGGGAACAAGAAGTCCGGAGGAGAGCCGGAGGGGCCAGACCCACCCCAGGCGCGGGGCAGGTGGGCCCACGCCTGGCTAGGGTTTGGTGGCCCTGGTCGCCTCCCGGTCTCGCCTCTTCGCCTATAAGAAGCCCCCGATGCAGAAACCCTGAGTACCCGATCAAATATCCATAAAACCGTCTATAGCCGCCGCCACCATCGTCCCTAGATCGGGGGGATCTGAAGTTCTTCCCGGCACCCTGCCGGAGGGGAGATCATCTCGGAGGCCTTCTCTTCGGTATGATGAGTGAGTAGTTCCACCTTGGACTATGGGTGAGCTCCGTTCATGATCAAGATCTAATCTATTTGTAATCATGCATAGTTTAAATGACAGTTTAAAATTGAATTTGTTTCATATGGGAAGATCCCACTTTTTCAAAAACCACTCAAATAAGCTCAATTTTCAAAACCCAAGCATCCACAGACTCACCAGCACATGCCTAGCACACCCACCAAAAATCTTTTCAAAATTCAAAACTTGAATTTTTGCGGCCATTTCATCAAACACCTTGCAGATACAAATAAAAAAAATCAAAACAATATAGTGTGCAGTGATTCTGGCCTAACTGGTTCCCTATATAGCTCACAACACCCTCAGTAGATCATCTAGCAACCTTAACTAAGCTCTAGCCCCACTATAAGCTTGCCAATATCATCAATGGTGAACAGGCCGAGAGCACCCATGTCACCCCAGTGTGGACAACAGGCTAGGAGAAGAACTAGCCGTGCCAACCTTGTCTGGGAGGTAGCCCATGCCTCACCGCCCCCTTTCGACTAGCCCTGCCTCGCAGACAGCAACCAGAACCGCCAGGAACACCGCGCCCGTGCCACTGTCGACCATGCCGACCCGCGCCGCAAAGCACGCGTCGTTCCCACTCAAACCGACCACCTCGAGCCCTCGCCGCCCGCCAACATGCACCCCACCGTCCCAGGAGACCGCCAGACATGCCCATTTCACCGCCCGTACCCCGTAGCCACCGCTCACCGCAGAGTTCGCCGCCTCTGCCTCGCAGAGCATCGAGCGTTCCCGACCGTTTGCCACCGCCGCTACGAGCGCATTTAAACCTTAGAGCATCGCCAGGAGACTACCGATTGATTGCCACCCTCGGCCATGCCTCTAGCTGCCTGTAGCCGTGTCGCCACAGTCGCCTGCCCATCCCGTCCGGTCTCGCCGTCGGGCCTATAAAAGGAGGCCACCCCCAGCCGATTTAAGCACACCATTTCACTCCCCTCACCTCACTGATCATTCCACCTCGTAGACGAAGCAAGGCGCGCAGCGCATCGCCGGAATTGCGCCGGAGCAGGCCGCCTCTGGAGAAGAAGGGCGTCGTCGATTTCTTCCACCCTAGGAGTTGCCGCGACCACCCCTGAGTTCGCCGTCGTCGACTTTGTCGTTCGCCCGCATCGCCGACCTTCGCCTGAGCCCCGGTGAGCCTCCCACGACCCCCACCTGCCGCGTTAGGGTTCTGTCTCGCCGGCACTGCTCGACGTGGACGATGAACCAGAGCCGTTAGATTAGAACTATATCCCACTGTCCATGTTGCCCCGTACCGCTTCGCACCTCCCCGTCTCACTGACGCGTGGAGACAGCCACTTAACCAGCCCGCGTAAGCGATATGCATAGCGGGCCGACCCATTATCGCCTCCCGCGCGACCCAGCCGTTTGAATTTAGATTTTTCTATTTAGATTCAAACTCAGTTTTGTACCTAGTTTCAAAAATCAACCGAGCTCGATTCAGTGAACCAAATTGAATGAAACCAATTTTTTTAGAAAGGTCTTGAAATGCTTAATCCAAGCCCGTTGGATTCAAATCATTTGGATCTATAGATCACCCTTGGCAAAAATAACAAAGCAGAAGCTTTTCTGCATTCAAACATTTTTCAAATTTAAACCATAATAGCTTTTGAGTTGATTCCAACTCTCAAAAATCACATTTGACCATACCTTTCAGAATACATAAAAATATATGGGTTTACTTACAGAAATAATGTCCAAATAATAAAAGAAGGCCACATAGGAATTTCTAGTCACTTTATTTAATTAAAATAAAAGGTTAAACCTTATTAAATTGTGACACCACTTTAAATCACATTACCATGTACTGAAATATGTGGTGATGACATGTGTCAACATGATCCCATGTTTGGTTTGGAGAATATTAAATCTTAAGTAGTTTTTCAATGAGTAGAAATTCCTTTTCTAAAAATAAAATCATTAAGTCAAATGCTTTAGTCTTGTAATGTTAGTGATGATGCTAGATCATCTATAGAACCCCTTTGTGTGATGATTGAAAGTAGTTAAGTATTGTTTGGTGATTGTGTACCTCGTATTTATTTATAGACGCTAGTACCGACCAAGGATACAAGGAAGGAGGAGGATACTACGAAGAGGAGCCGAGGATAACTTCAACCACTGCTCTGCACAAGGCAATCCAATACTTGCAAGCTATTAACTTAGCAAGCTTATACTGATACTTGTGCAAGCCTAATACTACTAGTTGATTGAGCAAGCTAACACTTGCAAGATGTTCCACTTTAGCAAGCCTTACTATACCAACTATATGCCTTAAGCATATGTGGTTATACCCACTTTATAACCCAATCCTAATTTTACTTGCAAGCTTTATACTTTCTTTATCAAAGCTCTTACTTAGAGTTTACTTGAGTAACTTGTAGATTCTAGGAAGATAATTGAAGGTTGCATAAAGAGCATAAAATTTGGCCTAAGCTAGATAATCTTGATGTCATCCTAAGGCATGAGATTGAACTTAGTTAAAACTCCACTAGTTTATCACCCCTCATTAGTACTCACCCCCACTTGTAGATGCTAGTGCTAAGCATAAAACTTGATCAACTTTATATGGGAATACTTGGTGTAAAATGGTTATGAAAACCTTATAATGATGAGTCATTCTACTGAGATGTTTTGGACATGTGTTTCCGAACACCAGATGATTTTGGTGATGAAAATGTTGAGGCATGAGCCTTAACCCTTTATAAAACTGATGGTTGTCTGGATGCGATACCATTCCAATTTTACCGTACAACCACAATACCCGAGAATTGGGTAGGGCTTGACTGGAAACTTATATACCTTAGTATTGGTTCCCTCACGGCCAAGGTCTGAGCTGAGGCTACCTTGTGAAGATTGTCCACCTGTGCAGTACCCAAGATGACAATTGGTCATGGTTGGGAGGCCAAACTCACAGGAGAGGTGCTTATACTAGGGCGTGTAATTGAAAGGTTAGGATTGATTATCCGTGACATCGAGTATGGTGAATTCAGGATTTGTTCCTGACGGATGTATCGAATGTTGTGGTGAAAGTATACAATCTCTGCAGAGTGTCAAACTATTCGAATAGCCGCGTCCGCGGTTATGTACAGTTGGAGTGGCCATACTGTTCCCCTGTCAGATGGTTTCAAAAGGACTTGTGAAATGAATTGAGAACTTGACTTGACCACAACAGAGTTGTGGCATGAGATACAAGTTCCCACTTAGGTGTTATAAAATTTGACTAGCTTTCTCTTGCTTCTGAACTTAGTAGAGGTAAATCTGGCTTTTTTGCAAAACAACCCTAGAGCTTAGTGTCCTACTACAAAAAAACCCTTAACTGTTAGTATTAGTTTGCGAGTACTTAAAGAGTACTCATGGCTTTGTCCCTGGCTATTCCCGTGGCCAGACTATGAAGAGGAGTACCAGGATGATGGACCCCAGGAAGGTTACAACAACTAGGATCATCTCCCATCGTCAGCATTGCCTATTACCCCGAAGATGGAGCTTCGTCCATGCTACCCCTATTATTACGTATTTCCGCTGCTTGAGTTGTATTAAGAACTAGATCATGAGATCCTTATTTATGTAAGACCTTATGTATGGTTTGTAATGGATGATGTACCTGGTATCCAATTCTGTTATGTCTCGCAAAAATGGTAATCCTGGGATTGCGATGTATGGCATAACAGGCATTTGGGATTAAAATCTGGGTGTTGACAAGTTGGTATCAGAGCCATCCTGACCATAGGAGACCCTAGTTAGACTGGACGTTTGAATCAAAAACTTAGTTTCAAAACCAAAGAAAGCAAATATTTACAAAAACTTATTCCCATTCTTACCACCTTTATTCTTTCATAAAAATTCATGTTCCTAAAAAACTCTTGCAAAATACATAAAATTTGACACACTTGATCACTCTACTAACTTACTCATCCTATATTCTTATAGATGGACGTGAAGTACAACAAGTTTTATCAGTTGGGGAATGGAGGAGACCTCATCTTCGAGCGGAATTTGGACCAGCTTTCAGAACTTCTGGAGCGTCTGCACCTCGAGTTCTTCGGAGCTCAGCTCAATGATCAAGGAGGAGAAGCTCTACAGTGGCTAATTGTTGCAAGTCTCCAAGGAAAGATTGAACCTCCCACTGCCGAGGGAATTCAGTTCAAATTAAGAGAGAACAACTGGCTCGATGGACTTGCCCGAGCCATGCAAGAAGCTCTTGCCCGTCTGTGTGGGCAGAGTATTAACCAGATCAAGGGAACCCGCTTTGAGTTTTGCCCAAGGCGTGATGCTAATGGACAACCACTGGAAGCCCCATATCACCCCGAGCTCAAGACTCAATTGGACCACCTTAGCTTCATGATGTACGATCGTCAGCAAGAATTGGACAATTGCCGTGACTACTCCAACCACAAGTCCGCCATCATCAAGACGAAGGATCAGACCATTGCCATGCTAGCGAAGGATCGCAAGTCTCGCTGTCATCAGCTCGACAAGAAGGAGCGCATCATTACCCTTATTCGCCATCGTATCTCGGATTTGGAGGAGACCATCCACGAGAGAGACATGTAGTTGGAGGAAAGAGAGAATGCCGGAGAGGATCTTCGTGGAGACCCCTACTCCTATTTCAGCGATGATGATGATTTTTTGGAGGATCAGGCTATGGACTTCTTCACCGATGAGGATGATTTCGCCTTCATCAATGACGATGAGGATGATGAGGATGACGACTACACCGACTCCGAGGAGTCATAGCACTTGAGCACTAACGTAGTGAGTTGTATTCGGTCCCACTGTATCGTAGATTCCAGAATGGTTCTTAAAACCATCTGTTTACCTTTGTTGTGTTGTGTGTTTGTATCATGTGCTCTAAATGAATGAATGAAAAGCAAGTTGCTAGAAAACCTGAGTCAAACTTTAAAAACTTTTCAAAGTCCTGAAACCTTAGAAATTTCCCTCTTTTCTCATGATCTATCTCAATCTTCAGATGCCACGCGGAGGAAGTGGTTCATCCCCGGACCCGATGTTGCAGATCCTGCAAATGTTGGTTTCTGACCGCGAAGCTGAAAGAGCTGAACGTCAAGCCAACCTAGCCACCCTTCAGCAGATAGCTCAGCTAGCCCACAACAACCAAGTCCAAGGAAATCAGGACAACCATGGATCTAAGCTCAAGAATTTCCAGAACACCAACCCACCTGTTTTCACTAAATCGGAAGAGCCCCTAGATGCCGACGATTGGCTGCAAACCATGGAAAATAACCTAGAAGTCACCATAGTGGAAGCCAACGAGAAAGTTATGTTTGCCACCCACTATCTAGTCGGAGATGCAAGAGCATGGTGGAACAATGTTCGTGCAATGACCGGAGGACAGATGATGACCTGGGAGGAACTCAAAGTCAAGTTCAGCAGAACCCATGTGCCACCGGGTTTGATCAAGAGAATGAGAGACGAGTTTAGAGAACTGAAGCAAGGACGGATGACCGTAGTGGAATACCGTGACAAATTCTTGTCATTAGCGGTATGCCCCGGATGAGATCGACACTGAAGCCAAGAAGAAAGAAAGATTCTTGAATGTTCTGCACGATGAGATGCAGACGGTGTTGGTCAATATCCCCTTTGCGGATATTGAAGCCCTTGTCGACTCTGCCATTCAGATGGAAGGAAAGATCAACCAAGCCAATGAGAACCGCAAGCGTCGCATGATGCATCAGCCAGGAACCCATCGGACCCCAAAGTATCGCCCTAACCCATCTCCAGGATTTGCCCCGAGAACCAACAGACCCCCGATGAACCGTTCGACCTATCCCAACCGTGGAAACCCAAGGCCCAGAGGAAATCACAACAACCCCGGCAACTCTAACAACTTCAACCGTGCACCACCCAAGTTCAACAACAACAATGCTACCACCAACACCAACACTGCCCGAGGACTGGAAGCAATGTTGTGCCTGTTGCAGCAAAGGACAAGTCTCAGGTGACTTGTTATGACTGTGGAAATAAGGGTCACTACTCCAACGAGTGCCCCAACAAGAAGAATGCCGCAGCCCCCAATACCAATGCCCCAGCTCACCAGCAGCGTCGTGTTTAGCCAGGAAGAAGGTTTGCCCCAGGGAATTCGCTCAACCACAACGGCCGTCTTTTTCTCATGCATGCTGAAGAAGCTCAGGAAGCACCAGACGTCGTACTGGGTATGTTTTCTGTTAATTCAGTACTTGCTCGAGTGTTGTTTGATTCTGGTGCATCGCACTCATTTGTCACCAAAGAATTTGCATGCACTAGTAAGATTCAACCAACCAAACTGAAGCATGTTATGATTGTTCAAATCCCCGGTTCAACCACCAAAGCTAGGCAAATTTGCAAAGTCGTCCCTATCCGAATCCATGGCATAGATTTTTATGCTAATCTGATAGTACTCAGAACTAAAGGTTTGGAAGTAGTACTAGTAATGGATTGGATGTCCAAACATAAAGGATTAATTGACTGTGCCAAGAAAGCCATCACCATGACCAGTACCGCTGGAATATCAGTTGAGCATATATCTGAAACCTTAACTCGCCAATTCAAGTGCAACAAGAGTATAGCCCAACCTACCATTGACTAAGTCCGGATAGTCTGTGAATACCCCGATGTATTTCCAGATGTTTTGCCCGCTATGCCGCCAGATCGGGATATCGAGTTTATCATTGAACTAATCCCCGGAACAGGACCCATAGCTCAGAGACCATATAGTATGAACCCATCTGAACTAGAAGAACTGAAGAAGCAACTGGATGCCATGTTGGAAATTGGATTGATTCAACCAAGTGCGTCACCATGGAGATCACCCGTCTTGTTTGTGGACAAGAAGGATGGAGGTAACCGTTTGTGTATGGATTACCGGAAATTGAATGATGTCACCATCAAGAACAAGTACCCCTTGCCCAAGATAGAAGATTTGTTTGATCAGTTGACCGGTGCCAAAGTATTTTCTAAGATTGATCCTAGAACTGGCTATCATCAACTCAAGATTCGCGCAGAGGATATCCCTAAGACTGCCTTTACCACCCGTTATGGATTATACGAGTATACTGTCATGTCTTTTGGATTAACCAATGCCCCCGCTTATTTCATGAATCTCATGAATAAGATTTTTATGGACTTCCTGGATAAGTTTGTCGTTGTTTTCATCGATGACATTCTGATTTATTCCAAATCGGAAGAAGAACATGAGATACACCTAAGGACCATTCTTGGAACCCTTAGAGAGCATCAGTTGTATGCCAAGTTTAGCAAGTGTGAATTCTGGTTACATGAGGTAGGATTCCTCGGCCACATTGTATTAGCCAAAGGAATTGCCGTTGACCCTGCAAAGGTGAAAGATGTAGAAGATTGGCAAGCCCCAACCACTCAAACCCAAGTTCATGTATTTCTCGGATTGGCGGGATATTACCGTAAGTTCGTAGAAGGATTCTCAAGTATCGCCCGACCCATGACCCAATTGCTGAAGAAGGACAAGAAGTTTGAATGGACATACAAATGTGAAGCGAGTTTTCAAGAACTCAAAAGGAGATTGATTTCAGCCCCCATCTTAATCATGCCAGATATCACGAAGCCCTTTGACGTGTATTGTGATGCATCCAAGATCGGTCTCGGATGTGTGCTAATGCAAGAAGGCAAAGTCATATCGTATCTATCTCGACAGCTGAAACAACATGAGCAAAATTACCCAACCCATGACGTCAAACTCGCAGCCGTAGTTCTAGCCCTGAAGACATGGAGGCATTACCTGATGGGAAATTGTTGTGAGATTTATTCGGATCACAAGATCCTAAAGTATATATTCACTCAGAAGGAGCTGAATATGAGGCAGAGAAGATGGATTGAGCTAATCAAGGATTACGACCTAGATATTCACTATCACCCCGGTAAAGCCAATGTGGTAGCAGATGCCCTTAGCAGATTGCCGTGCCACTTGAACTCCATGATTTTGAAGGAGCAACCAAGCTTGCACAAAGAGATGGAAGATTTTCAAATGGAATTAGTGAGTGAAGGATTTTTGGCTAGCATAGAACTTCAACCCACTTTGATCAGCCAGATCAAAGAGGCGCAGAAAGGAAATGCTAGTATAGATGGAATCAAGCGTCGTATCGGTATATGCAAAGTACCCGGCTTCACCGAAGACGAAGAAGGAGTTCTATGGTACAAAGGACGCCTTTGTGTACTAGCAGATTCTGAGTTGAAAGAAGTAATTCTGAAGGAAGCTCATGATACTCTTTATTCTATCCACCCCGGAGGGACTAAGATGTATCAAGATTTGAAAGAGCAATTTTGGTGGCATAAGATGAAGAGAGAAATCGGAAGCTATATCGCCAAGTGCGATATATGTCAGCGAGTCAAGGCAGGACATCAAAGACCCGCTGGATTGTTGCAACCATTATAGATTCCGTAATGGAAATGGGATTCCGTTGGAATGGACTTTATCACCGGATTGCCTACTTATAGTAGGAGAAATGACTCTATCTGGGTCATAGTGGACAGATTGTCCAAAGTCGCCCATTTCTTACTCGTCAAGACCACATATCAGAGTTCGAAGCTAGCGGAGTTATACATAGCTAGAATCGCAGTTTGCATGGAGTCCCCAAGAACATCGTATCGGATCGAGGAACTCAGTTTACCTTGAGATTCTGTAAGAAGGTCCAAGAAGGTTTAGGAACCCGCCTATCACCCTCAGACCGATGGACAGACGGAGCGAGTAAATCAAATACTCGAAGATATGCTGAGAGCATGTGTGTTGGAATATGGATCTAAGTGGGAAGACTGTCTGCTGTTTGCATAATTTTCATACAACAACAGTTATCAAGCTAGTTTGCAAATGGCCCCATTTGAATTCATGTATGGAAGAAAGTGTCGCACCCCTTTGAACTGGTCAGAAGTAGGAGAGGGTCAGATTTTCGGACCTGACATCCTACGAGAAGCAGAAGAGAAGGTTCACAAGATTCGTGAGCACCTCAAGACAAGCTAGTCTAGACAGAAGAGTTACGCCGACAAGAGACGTCGAGACCTCGCCTTCAACATCGGAGATTTTGTGTATCTTAAAGTGTCGCCATTGAAAGGAATGCAGCATTTCCAACTCAAAGGAAAGTTAGGCCCTAGATATATCGGACCCTTCAAGATTCTGAACCGTCGAGGAGAAGTGTCGTATCAATTGGAACTGCCTGAAGAGATGTTAGCCGTGCACAATGTGTTCCATATCTCATTACTTTGCAAGTGCCTCGAGGTTCCAGAGAAGACCGAACTGTTCAAGAATATTGATCACCGGACCATAGAGATCAACGATGACCTAACCTATCCCGAAGTACCCCTCTGTATTTTGGAAGAAGCTTTCAGAACTACCAGAACCCGAAGCATCAAGTTTCTCAAGAATCAGTGGAGCAACCACACAGAAGAGGAAGCTACCTGGGAGCGCGAAGATCACATCAGGACGGAGTTTCCCGATCTCTTCAAATCCTAGGTAATCTTTTTCGTCCTTTTTAAAATCTCGGGACGAGATTTTGTTTAAGAGGGGAAGGTTTGTAACATCCCAAAAATACTAAGCTTGGATCATCAAACTCTAATCATCAAAATTAGGGTTAACAAAAACTTTTTAAACTAAAAATATGAAAGCATGCTTATGTGTAAGCATTACAATTTGGATTCTTTTGAATTGCCATGCTTGTGTGTTTCTTTGCTTGTAAAATGATTCTTAGGTGAAATAAACATCATCTAAACAATCCCCACACTTTTCCCCAAAGACAAACAAATCAAAACAAACAAAATGAGTGAATGGTCACTTTGGCCAAATTAACTCCCATGCCTATTTTGGCTCTCTCTAACTTTCAAAACTTAACAGAAACTTGTTTGGATCTTTGCACCCCTTGATAGTACTCATAACAAAGTACCAAGGCCCACCTTGTGATCATCCAAAAACATTTGAAGGCATAGTTTAAATGACAGTTCAAAATTGAATCTGTTTCATATGGGAAGATCCCACTTTTTCAAAAACCACTCAAACAAGCTCAATTTTCAAAACCCAAGCATCCACAGACTCACCAGCACATGCCTAGCACACCCACCAAAAATCTTTTCAAAATTCAAAACTTGAATTCTTGTAGCCATTTCATCAAACACCTTGCAGATATAAATCAAACAAAATCAAAACACTATAGTGTGCAGTGATTCTGGCCTAACTGGTTCCCTCTCTAGCTCACAACACCCTCAGTAGATCATCTAGCAACCTTAACTAAGCTCTAGCCCCACTGTAAGCTTGGCAATATCATCAATGGTGAACAGGCCGAGAGCACCCATGTCACCCCAGTGTGGACAGCAGGCTAGGAGAAGAACTAGCCGTGCCAACCTTGTCTGGGAGGTAGCCCATGCCTCACCGCCCCCTCTCGACCAACCTCGCCGCAGACAAAGAATTAGAACCGCCAGAACGCCACTGCGGTCATTGCCGACCATGCCGACCCGCGCCGCAGAGCATGCGCCGTTCCCACTCAACCCGACAACCTCGAGCCCTCGCTGCCCGCCAGCATGAACCCCACCGTCCCAGGAGAACGCCGGACATGCCCATTTCACCGCCCGTACCCCGTAGCCACCGCTCGCCGCAGAGTTCGCCGCCTCTGCCTCGCAGAGCATCGAGCATTCCCGACCATTTGCCACCGCCCCTACAAGCGCATTTAAACCTTAGAGCATCGCTAAGATACCACCGATCGCCACCTACCATGCCTCTAGCTGCTCAGATCCGTCGCCATCGCCGCCACCCATCCCGTTCGGTCTCGCCGTCGGGCCTATAAAAGGAGGCCACCCCCAGCCAATTTAAGCACACCATTTCACTCCCCTCACCTCACTGATTGTTCCACCTCGTAGCCAGAGCAAGGTGCACAGCGCATCACCGGAATTGCGCCGGAGCAGGCCGCCTCTGGACAAGAAGGGCATCGTCGATTTCGTCCACCCCAGGAGCTGCCGCGACCACCCCTGAGTTCGTCGTCGTCGACTTTGTCGTTCGCCCGCATCGCCGACCTTCGCCTGAGCCCCGGTGAGCCTCCCACGACCCCCACCTGCCGCGTTAGGGTTCTGTATCGCCGGCGCTGCTCGACGTGGACGATGAACCAGAGCCGTTAGATTAGAACTAGATCCCACGGTCCACGCTGTTCTGCATCAGCCGCACCTCCGTTCACCGACGCTGCGTGGGGACAGCCACTTAACCAGCCCGCGTAAGCGCTGTGCGTAGCGGGCTGGCCCATTATCGTCTCCCGCGCGACCCAGCCGTTTGAATTTAGATTTTTCTATTTAGATTCAAACTCAGTTCTGTACCTAGTTTCAAAAATCAACCGAGCTCGATTCAGTGAACCAAATTGAATGAAACCAATTTTTTAGAAAGGTCTTGAAATGCTTAATCCAAGCCCGTTGGATTCAAATCATTTGGATCTGTAGATCACCCTTGGCAAAAATAACAAAGCAGAAGCTTTTCTGCATTCAAACATTTTTCAAATTTAAACCATAATAGCTTTTGAGTTGATTCCAACTCTCAAAAATCACATTTGACCATACCTTTCAGAATATATAAAAATATATGGGTTTACTTATAGAAATAATGTCCTAGTAATAAAAGAAGGCCACATAGGCATTTCTAGTCACTTTATTTAATTAAAATAAAAGGTTAAACCTTATTAAATTGTGACACCACTTTAAATCACATTCCCATGTACTAAAATATGTGGTGATGACATGTTAGTGATGATGCTAGATCATCTATAGAACCCCTTTGTGTGATGATTGAAAGTAGTTAAGTATTGTTTGGTGATTGTGTACCTCGTATTTATTTATAGACGCTAGTACCGACCAAGGATACGAGGAAGAAGGAGGATACTACAAAGAGGAAGCCAAGGAGAACTTCAACCACTGCTCTGCACAAGGCAAGCCAATACTTGCAAGCTATTAACTTAGCAAGCTTATATTGATACTTGTGCAAGCCTAATACTACTAGTTGATTGAGCAAGTAACACTTGCAAGATGTTCCACTTTAGCAAGCCTTACTATGCCAACTATATGCCTTAAGCATATGTGGTTATACCCACTTGATAACCCAATCCTAATTTTACTTGCAAGCTTTATACTTTCTTTATCAAAGCTCTTACTTAGAGTTTACTTGAGTAACTTGTAGATTCTAGGAAGATAATTGAAGGTTGCATAAAGAGCATAAAATTTGGCCTAAGCTAGATAATCTTGATGTCATCCTAAGGCATGAGATTGAACTTAGTTAAAACTCCACTAGTTTATCACCCCTCATTAGTACTCACCCCCACTTGTATATGCTAGTTCTAAGCATAAAACTTGATCAACTTTAGATGGGAATACTTGGTGGAAAATGGTTATGAAAACCTTAGAATGATGAGTCATTCTACTGAGATGTTTTGGACATGTGTTTCCGAACACCAGATGATTTTGGTGATGAAAATGTTGAGGCATGAGCCTTAACCCTTTATAAAACTGATGGTTGTCTGGATGTGATACCATTCCAATTTTACCGTACAACCACAATACTCGAGAATTGGGTAGGGCTTGACTGGAAACTTATATACCTTAGTATTGGTTCCCTCATAGCCAAGGTCTGAGCTGAGGCTACCTTGTGAAGATTGTCCACCTGTGCAGTACCCAAGATGACAGTTGGTCATGGTTGGGAGGCCAAACTCACAGGAGAGGTGCTTATACTAGGGCGTGTAATTGAAAGGTTAGGATTGATTATCCGCATACTGAGTATGGTGAATTCAGGATTTGTTCCTGACGGATGTATCGAATGTTGTGGTGAAAGTGTACAATCTCTGCAGAGTGTCAAACTATTCGAATAGCCGCGTCCGTGGTTATGGACAGTTGGAGTGGCCATACTGTTCCCCTGTCAGATGTTTTCAAAAGGACTTGTGAAATGAATTGAGAACTTGACTTGACCACAAAAGAGTTGTGGCATGAGATACAAGTTCCCACTTAGGTGTTATAAAATTTGACTAGCTTTCTCTTACTTCTGAACTTAGTAGAGGTAAATCTGGCTTTTTTGCAAAACGACCCTAGAGCTTAGTGTCCTACTACAAAAAACCCCTTAACTGTTAGTATTAGTTTGCGAGTACTTAAAGAGTACCCATGGCTTTGTCCCTAGCTATTCCCGTGGCCATACTATGAAGAGGAGTACCAGGATGATGGACCCTAGGAAGGTTACGACAACTAGGATCATCTCCCATCGTCAGCATTGCCTGTGACCCCGAAGATGGAGCTTCGTCCATGCTACCCCTATTATTACATATTTCCGCTGCTTGAGTTGTATTAAGAACTGGATCATGAGATCCTTATTTGTGTAAGACCTTATGTATGGTTTGTAATGGATGATGTAGTGTGGTATACAATTCTGTTATGTCTCGCAAAAATGGTAATCCTGGGATTGTGATGTATGGCATAACAGGAATCTGGGATTAAAAATCCGGGTGTTGACATTCATACCTTGCTCTTGCGGTTTCCAACGAAGCGTCCCACGACAAGTACTGGGCGCCATCAAGCTATTTTCTGGCGCCGTTGCCGGGGAGGCTAAGGACGTCTTCACTAGGGGAGTCCTTCACTTCCTTCCTCTTTACTTTGTTTTTAATTTGCTTTGTTAATTTTTCTTGGTTTTGTTTGCCTCTTTTCAAAAAACCAAAAAAATAGTCTAGTTTGGTTTTCTTGCCTTATTCAAAAACACAAAAAAATTAGTTCCTGCTCTAGTTGCTGCCATGTCGCGGTCTGTCTTTATTTCCCCTATGGTAGAAATCTCCACTTTTAAGCAAAAAAGTGAAGAAAGTTTTAAGGAAGCTTGGTCTAGAATCTTCGCTTAGAGGGAAATCGAGGTAAGCCTCAGCTTGGTTATTGATAGTTTCTACTGCGGTATTGCTCTTCGTTATAGATATGCTTTGGATGCTGTGGCTGAAAAAGATTTTTTCTTTGTACCGAGGATGAAGCTTATGATGTTATAAGGAAATTAATCATGATCTATGGTACACCTGGCAAGTCTGATTCCTCTTTCACAAGTATTTTTGCTAGGTTGAACCATCTTGAGACCAGTATTGCTGCCATGAATACTTGCTATCACACTCTTAGGGATAACCATGATTATGTTCCCATAAATTCTGAGCATTGAAATTGGTTTCCCACAATTAAATTCTCAATAAACACTATACTTTTTGATGCTCGTTGTGATATCATGTCTGAATTTTGTATCATGCCTAAAGATATTTTTGATTCCTTGAGTCTTTGGGGGCTTATTGAAGGAGGAGAGGAAATATATCTTACCAACAATGCCACTATATTGCCCATTGGAATAGCTGAAGGTGTGTTTACAAAAATCTTAGGGAAAATGGTGTCTACTGATTATCTTGTTATTGAATGTGTAGGCAAAACACAAATCACACTTGCAAGATCTCTACTGAAACACCTTAGGGCAGTAATAGATCTGGGAGAAGGCATCATGCACTTTACTCCCCGGTAAGCAATCATATCTTCCCTAAGAAGAAAAAGAAAGGTAAGAAAAGAAGGAACAAGAGGGGCAATTCTTCATTTGAAAATACTTGATTCTTCTTGCTTCTTATGCCGAACTTAAAGGCGTTAAAGAAAAGTACTTGTTGGGAGATAACCCAAGAGTTTCCTTGAGTCTTGGAAGTTATTACTTCTGTAATAACCTCTCCTTATCCTTTTTGTTTGCTTTTTGTGCCAAGAATGACCTCTAATGAGAGGGAAGTAATATTTGGGGAGTTGCTGTCCCGAAACAGATTTCTATCCTCCACCAAAACAATTCGTGAGGTGGCTATGTAAGTCAGATTGAGCTCAAAATTTATGAATAAATCCCCTAGTATGTTAGCTAACTTCCGTTAGTTCAACACTTTTTGATTTGAGCAAAATACGATGTTCGAAAAAAATCGTTTCTACCGGCTGGTGTGTTTTGACAGATTTTTGCCATTATTTGCATTTGCTTCTTATTGATTCCTTTTTGAGTTCTCTTCAGGTAAATTGAGCTTTTGAAGGAGTTACTACAGTATCTTGTGTTTTTAGTGAAAAGCCTCGCTGTTCCAAAGCTTTGCTAGTGGTCTAATATCTTTTGAATAAGCTAATGTTGCTAATGAAGATTGTGTGAAGTTTTGTACGAAGAAAAAATTTCAGGTGTAGAGAGAGAATGATGCAATGAGATGAAGAATGGACAAAAGCTCAAGCTTGAGGATTCCACAATGGTGTCACCCCAAGAAATATCCAAGAGGTACAAGCGTCAAAGCTTGGGGATGCCCAAGGCATCCCCTTCTTCATCAATAAAAAGCTCGGGTCTGTCTAGACACTTCATTTTTATTGTTTCATGCACAGTTGTGTTGTTCTTGGAGCATCTTAGTTTTCGTTTGCTTTGCTTAGGTTGTTTAGTTTGCTTGAATAAAGTAGTTTGGACCCCCATCCTCGCTGTGTTGTTTTGCAAATAAGTTTGCTTGGTGTTTGGAAAGGAGTAGTAAGTTCTTGCTTGAAGTGCAAGACGAGCTTGCATCGACTGTGACTTAGACTTTAGCATGACATGCTAGGTGTTGTTTTAGCATTATGCTTAGTGATTATTGCTGTAGCATGTCTTGTTCCAAACAATTGGGATTGCTTAGTGTGCCTTGAAGAAATTATGCGTTGTTTTAGCATGCAAAAGCATAGTATTGTGGTATTCTCCTTTGATCTTTTGCTTGGGTTGACTTGGCACATGCTCACACCATGTTATGACTATGACAAGTCACAATTAGACTCTTTGATCATTTAGTCCTTGACTTGTAGTACCACTCTTTGCTTTGATTAGTTTGCTTTGTTGCATTGCATGATTATGGTCATTATTGCTCTCTTAGTTGGTTGCTCCCAGTCTTTTGCTAGCCTCCACTTGTATGAGTAAGTTCTACTCATGCTTCCAACTCCCAAGAAACCAAGTTATTCCACAGTGTCCACTATAAACTCCTATGCATGTTGTGTTACACCATTCCAAAGTATATTCTTGCTTTCAACTATCTTCCAATTAAAAACTATTTTGTTATGTGAAAACTTAGTGATTGAATCCCTCACGAACTTGATGCACATTTTATTCTTTGCCCCTAATAAACTTGAACCATTGTGACAACTTTGTTGTATATGTTTGCACTTATAAGTTGGAATTAGCATAACTGTGCTGTCACGGGGAACGTTTTCAACGTTGCACTTGTACCTTGTTGTACTCAGTTGATATCATGTTCTTTTGTCTATGGATGTCACCGGTGTGAAATAAAGAGGGGACTTGTAAGTCCATGGAGTTTGTATCATGTGTTAGAGAAACGCCTAGTCCACTATCCTAAGCCATGCCTAATCATGGTGGAAACTCGCAGCATCACCATAATGATCTATCTATGAAGCATCCTCAATAAAAAGCTATGCATATGGTAAATAAAAAGTTTGCTGAGATGCTCATTTTCTACTTGCCTTGTCATTTTGGTTATGGGAAAGCTCATGTACCATGTGCAAGGGGTACCCGTTGGCGGTTCTCAACGATATGCAAATTCTTACAGTGACAAGAACTTACCTGGACCTAAATTTGAGTATGCATGAGGTGTGGCCCTCGTATTCAAGGGGCATGAGATGGCCAACTTATACTTTGTCAAGCATATACTCCAGCTTTGCCACTTTAACCTTAACCACTTCAAGATGCTTATGATATGGGCAATGCAGGCT
Source organism: Avena insularis (assembly GCA_023614405.1). Classification (NCBI taxonomy): domain Eukaryota; kingdom Viridiplantae; phylum Streptophyta; class Magnoliopsida; order Poales; family Poaceae; genus Avena; species Avena insularis. The sequence goes on along the minus strand of CM042687.1, from coordinate 49,557,742 downwards.
GGAAGCTAACAAGTACCATAATTTTTGGAAGCTCTTTTTGAAACTTGTAATCCATGCTTCCTTTACAAAAAGGCCTTTCTTCCACCACTATTGAGTCTCCACCTTCTGCCTTTAGGCACCATTAAGAGAACATAGTTGTCATTACGTGCAAAGGTTCCAAAGCTTATTAATTGATGCATATTGTGTTATTACTTGTTCCTGTGCTACTTGTTTCTAGTCACCCTTGTGAACTTTGCAGGTGTCCTATGCATTATATTGCTACTCTATGAGGGACAAGTTGATTGCCACTATGCTATGTTTTCTGCATGTGAAACAAACAAATGTTTTTCAATGCATGTTATTCATGATCTTTGTTTGTAGCTTGCCATGTTGCATGCATAGTTACTATGTCCTATTGTTAGAACTCCATCTTTCATGCACATGTTTAGAGTTCTTTGATCCCAGTTTTCAATGCTTGCAAATGGTTGGATCTTTATTTTGAGGGTGCATGTCACCTCAAAAATTATTCTTTTTATCACTTACCTACTCGAGGACGAGCAGGAGTTAAGCTTGGGGATGTTGATATGTTGGAAATGTATCTATAATTTTTGATGCTCCATGCTTGTTTTGTATCTACTTTGCTTTACTTGTCCACACTTTGAGGTGCTTTTTACATGTTTTCTGGTACTAACCTATTAATAGGTTGCAACAGTGTCAGATGCCTGTTGTCTGCTGTTTTTGGTTTCAGGAAAGTTAGTAAAGAAATATTCTCGGAATTGGACGGGACAAAGGACAAAGTCAATTACTTTCCATGGGGAACAAGAAGCTCAGAGGAGATTCGGAGGGGCCAGAGCCACCCCAGGCGCGGGGGCAGGTGGGCCCGTGCCTGGCTAGGGTTTGGTGGCCCTGTCCGCCTCCCGGCCTCGCCCCTTCGCCTATAAGAATCCCCTGATGCAGAAACCCTGAGTACCCGATCAAATATCCACGAAACCGTCTATAGCCGCCTCCACCATCGTCCCTAGATGGGGGGATCTAAAGTTCTTCCCGGCACCCTGCCGGAGGGGATATCATCCCGGAGGCCTTCTCTCCGGTATGATGCGTGAGTAGTTCCACCTTGGACTATGGGTCCATGTAGTAGCTAGATGGTTGTATCTCCTCCTTTGTGCTTTCATGTATAGATATTGTGAGCTCCGTTCATGATCAAGATCTAATCTATTTGTAATCATGCATGTTGTGTTTGCGGGGATCCGATGGATATTGAGATTATTATGTTCGTTTGATTAATGGTTTTATCTTTATGATTCTATCATGTCTGTGTTGTTTGTGATGTTGCATGCTCTCCGTTGTTAGTAGCTATCCTGGCCAAGTAGTTGCTAGTGACTCCAAGAGGGGGTATTTATGCTCGATAGTGGGTTCATTCCTCTAGTTTCCAAGGGAAGTGGCAATAATCTCTTCAGTTGTAGATCTGCTGTTGCTACTAGGGAGAAAACAACGGTCTATTGTTCATGGAACATGTGGACTGTTTACCTCACACACTTTGCTTAAAGCAGTTGTCTGTTGCTTGCAACTTAATACTAGAGGGGGTTTGGATGATAACCTGAAGGTGGACTTCTAGTCATAGATGAAGTTGGATGGCGGTCTATGTATATTGTTGTATTGCCCAATCAGCCTCATAGGATCTTTCTGACTAGTAATTGCATTGTTATGCCTTGCTCAGTTCCTGTAAATTGCCTCGCTGTAATTTGTTTACCCTTCATGCCATGTTGTTTATCTGAGGAGAGCACCTCTAGTGAAATATGGACCCCGGTCCAATATTTACCATTGATACATCGTCCATTGTTACCTGTTTACTTGCTGCAAACCACCACTATCTTCCACACCATATGTTTAATCCTTTGTTACAGTAAACCGGTGAGCTTGACAACCTCACTGATTCGTTGGGGCAAAGTCTTGAGTTTGTGTTGTGCAGGTCTCCGTGTTTCTTGCAACACCTGTGTGACGTTTCCTTCCTCCTACTGGTTCGATAACCTCGGTTTCTTACTAAGGGAAACTTGCTGCTGTGCTGCTTCATACCTTTCTCTTGGGGTTTCCAACGAAGAATCCCATGACAAGTACTGGGCGCCATCAGCATGCTTAGCCTGTTTGTGTAAGGCGTATGTCATTATGGATGCTTAGTAGTTCTTGCTTGTTTACGATTAGCTCCAACTTGCTAATAGTTTGTAGCATGTCATATGAATGTTTGCTTGCATTGTTTTATTCATACTTTGGTATGATAATGTGGTATCCTCCTCTGACTATTCATGTGAATCGACTTGGCACATGCTCACGCATGCATATGGATAATCAATAGTTAGTAAGCTTGGATGATTTATTTTGCCTCAGAGTTCTTGTATCACTTTCATGCCATAATTAGTCATGTTTTGTTGCAAGCATGATTATGACAGCTATTGCTCTCTCGTTTGTCGCTCGTTCTCTATTTTTCTAGCCTTCACTTGCACTGAGTATGAGCTCTACCTGTGTTTCCAACTCCCCAAAACTAATATTGCCAACAGTGTCCACCATACCTACCTATTAGCATCATTTGCTACTTCAGTGCATATTCAATATGCCACGTTTTCTTCCAAATAAAATGTTTCTCTGTTTTGAGAAAGTTAGTTAGTAAATCTCTCACGAACTTGATGGCACACTTTATTCCCTGCGCTTAATAATCTTGAACCATTGTGACCTGTCCATGAAAGTTATATGCTTGCAAATTATATGCTGGGAGTTAGCAGAACCGTGTTGTCACGGGGAACGCTTTCAACACTTTTTGGATATCTCATCCAGTTGATTCCTTGCTCTTTTGTTTACGGATGTCGACGATGTGAAATAAAAGGGGAGCTTGTGAGTTCATGGAGTTTATACATTGTGTTAGAGAAACGCCTGGGCTGCTAGCCTAAGCCATGCCTAATCATGGTGGAAACTTGCAGCATCACCATAATGAGCATCTATGAAGCATCCTCAATAAAAAGCTATGCATATGGTAAATAAAAAGATTCCTGAGATGCTCATTGTAGCTTTCCTTGTCATTTTGGTTATGGGAAAGCTCCTGTACCATGTGCAAGGGGTACTGCGTTCGCGGTTCTCTATGATATGCATGTATTTACAATGACAAGAACTTTCAGGTGACCAAAGTTGAGTAGCATGAGTGGCCCTCGTACTCAAGGGACTTGGGATTTCCAGTCTATGGTCTGTCAAGCATATAATTCAGAGTGGACCTCACTTTTACCTTAACCACATGACGATGCCTATGATAGGGGAAATGAGAGCTCAAAGCTAATGAGTACCTTCCTTTCAGCATTGGGAAGCCTTTCAAACTTTTCAAAACCGTTTTCACAACTTTGTTGAGTCACAACTTATTCTATGAGCACCTTCTTGAGAGCATAGTTGTCATTCTTGTGTTTGTTCCAAAACTTGGTTAATTATGTCATGACTTTGATGCTTGTATCTCATTATCTCTAGTCTTCACTTGAACTTCAGAGGTGCCTTGGCATTTATATTATGATTTTCAAACAAAGGCAAGCGAGATACCACTCTATCATACCTTACTATGAGCATTGCAATGTTGCTTATGTTTATGTTTCATGCTACTTATTATTATTGAGTTGGTTTCTCTTCATAGCTTGCAATGACTATTGAGTAGACTTAGTTGCATACTTCTTATTATGAATTGTCTAAGCATATACTCCTGTGCTGAGAATATTTACATCATATGAAGCAAAGTGTTTGTGGAAGTTCTTTTATCGCACTCAGTCTTCACCTGGATTGCTTGAGGACAAGCAATAAGCTAAGCTTGGGGGGAGTTGATACGTCCAAAATGTATCTACTTTGCCGAACACTTTGCTATTGTTTCTTCTCTAAACTTGTGTGATTTGGATACAACTAACACAGATCGATTTGTTTTCAAAGAATTACCTTGGTGTCTTGTTTTTGTGCAGAAATTGAACTATCAGGAAAAATCCCGGAAAATATGCCAAAAATTATATTTCACCAGAAGATCCACGGAGCCAGAAGACGAGACGGAGAAGGGGCATGTGGGGCCCACACCCATGCCAGGAGCGGGCCTACCACTAGCCGCGCCTGGGGGTGCAGCCACTCCAGGCACCCCCTCGGCCTCCCTCTGCGCCTATAAGTTTCCTTTCGACCTAAAAACCGAGGGGGGTTCGATAGTTTTTCAGAAAGAGTTACGCTCCACCGCCGCCACCAGAAACCAAGATTCGGATCCAGAAACTTCGTTCTGGCACCCTGTCGGGACGGGGAATTTGGAGAGGATCATCGAATAAGATATGTTAGGTCATAGTGCCTAGTATCTCTATTAGTGCTATTTGACTTTGTTACAACTTGTTGTGCTTAATGCTTGTCACTAGGGCCCGAGTGCCATGATCTCAGATCTGAACTTATTATTGAATCATTATGATAGTATTGTTTGTGATCTTATCTGCAAGTTGTGTACACATATCATTATCTAGATCCAAAGGCCCCAAAGTGACAATAATTGGGACAAACGGAGGGGATGGCTGTGGTGTGAGGATCACATGTGTTCACAGAGTGTTAATGCTTTGCTCCGGTGCTCAATTAAAATGAGTACCTTAATTTCCAGTAGTTCCCTAATGTTGAAATAATTAGCAGTTTTCGCATTAATTTAATCCAAGTATAAATCATGACAAAACAATTTCCAAGACTAACTAGCATACGCATAGTAGACATGCACCATACATGCAAGTGAAAACCTAGCACATCTACGCATACTGCAATACTAGTGATCATCATAGGAAATAGCAGGAGGGCAAAGAACACGTACGAGTTCGTCGATGGTATGACCAACGGCGCAACAGAAGTGGAGCCACCACCAGCGGCAGCGTCGTCAGACATGGCGATGAAGTCGAGAAAGCCGGACGAAGAAGAGCTTGAGCAGTCGTGTCTAGACGCTCCCCAAAAACCTTATCGCCTCTCTCCCGGTGCAGGATCAGAGAGACGGGGTTCCGGAGGCCTGCTCTTCCGGACGACCGTGCACGCAGCCGGCAGGATGGAGTAGCAGAGGGCAGCACAGAGAGGTGGAACGGCGATGCGTAGGTAGGCAGATGCAATCTAATTGCCGGTGAGCCCACGACCGAGTCAGTACCAGCCCACGATGTAGAAATGACCGGTTAATTAATGTGTCCGTAATGACGCATTAATAACTCATAATTAATACACAATTAATTTTCCCAAAGAGCAAAATAAAGCTCGGCTCAGCGAGATTCCTGCAACCTGCAACCCGCAAACCACGGCGCGCGCGCATCGTGATGAGGCGAGGCGTGGCGTGGCGTGGCGTGGCGGGCGGCGTCGGAGGAGGAGTGCGCGAGGGCTTCTCTTCTTCACACACCTTAGTGAGTGGTGCAACACTCTACTATATAAGGTGGTCCAACTCCCCTTCCACTAGCAATGTGGGACTAAACTTTGGCACCACTAGCACACACATGAGCTGCCATAATAATGGGCCAAAGAGAATTTCAAAATTTGTATTTGTTATGGCCAAAAGCCCAACATCAAATATGCCTCAAATTCCAACACCTAAAGGCCCCGCTGCCACGGGCTGGCTGGACAGAAGATGTTGTGCAAGTTCTCATTACGAGCACGTATGACTATATTTGGAGCATATGCCTAGGATTGTTTAGTACTTGGATGCTTGTTATTATTTATCCACAATGTCCTAGATCTTGAAGTTACATGTTTAGACTTGTACATGCAACGTCCGTCCATCCATCCCTTTGCCTACCGCACTCGAATCCCATCATATCAAGTATCACATTATTGCTCCTGTTTTACTGTTGCTGTTGCTACTACCAAATTGTTGCTACTGATAAACTTCTGTGAGCAAGAACTATTTCCAGGTGCAGCTGAATTAACAACTCAGTTGTTAAGGCTTGCAAGTATTCTTTGACTCCTCTTGTGTCGAATCAATAAATTGGGTAATACTACCCATGAAGACTGTTGCGATCCCCTACACTTGTGGGTCATCAATGCTCGTGGCATTGGTCCCGAAGCTCTTTGGGCAAGGAGGAGGTGGAGAACTGGAGATCTGCAGGAGCTCGAACCTGCTTGGCTACCACTCGCATCTCCCGTCGGCGGTGGCGTCCGTGGCGCGTTGATCTTGCCAGAAGAGATGGCAACAACAATATACTTCCAATTGCATTCAGACTTGTTGACAAGGAAGATACTGCTAGTTGGTGTTGGTTTTTTACTCAGCTGAAGATAGCTATTGGTGGAGAAGAAGGAAAATTTGGGAAATACATTATTATTTCTGATAGGTAGAAGATGAGTCATTTGCTCCCATGCAAGTATGCATTTTCAGCTAGTAAATCATATCCTCATATGATTCCATGCAAGTATCTATTTTAGGCTAGTAATTCATTTGCTCATTTGCTCCCATGCTAGTAAATCATATGCTCATGTGCTCACATGCAAGTTTGTATTTCTCTTGAATGAACAGGGGATACTCAATGCCATCAACCATGTATTTCCAGATTCTCCCCAAAGATACTATCTAAGGCATATTTATGCCAACTTTTAGTAAGAAGGCTTTAGAGGGGAAGAACTTAAGAAATATATGTATGCTGCCGGCTGCTCCCACACTAAGAATTTATTTGATGTGGAAATGCAAAACTTGAAAGATGAATCAGAGGAAGCTTGGGCATAGCTAAGCAATATTCCAGTAGAGTGATGGTCAAGGTATGCTAAGGACACCAACTACAAAACTGACCTTGTTATGAACAACCTAAGTGAGGTTTTCAACAAGATGATTCTTGATGTTAGAGGCAAACCTGTTGTAACAATGTTTCAAGGCATTATATCAAAGATCATGGTGAGGAATGAAGGTAAGAGTACATGTGGTGCATCAACTAGGTGGGAGATCAACCTACATATTGTGAAATGTTGGAAGTGAACAAAAAATCTCAATAAATTAAATGTCCCAGAAATCAGTAGGTTAGTTGTGGCAAGTGAGCAGGGGATGGAAAGTAGCTATGTTTTTTACTTGGATGCTATGATTTGTGGGTGCATGAGGTGGGACATGACAAGAATTCTATGTAGTCATGCCATTTCTGCCATTTACAAGTCTAAGCAGCAGCTGTAGGATTTTGTTCATGACTTCTTAAAAAAAACCATGTATTCGGAGGCATACAACCCTATTATCTACCAATTACCTAGTCAAAATCAGTGGACAAATAATGAGGCAGTTGAAATTCATCCACCTGTGTTCAGATTTGAAAAGGGTTGACACCAGACTAAGAGGAGGATGGACAAATTTGAAGTTCCAAAGCCCAAGGATACATCTAGGATGGGACCTATCACATGTAGAAACTACAAGCTACTTGGCCATAGATACACACAATACACACATACTTTGAAAGCCACACTTGCAAATGAGGAAGAATCAACACCAAGTAAATATTTAATATTTTTTATGAACTTCTAATTGTGACTAATGATCTGGCTTCTTTCTTATTTTCAAATGAGTGAAAGAAAATAGGAGCAATGAGGAGGATAGCTCTTTTAGCACATCAACACCTCCACATCCACCTGAAGCAGCAACACCTCCACAACCACCTCCAACAATAACTACACCTCCACACACAGCACCTACAACAACTAAAGCAAGGCCAATAGTTGCTCAAGCAAGGCCAGCACAAACAACAAAAAATGCTCCTTTTCATTCACCCAGGTATGTTCATGATTATGGTGTTGGTAGTAGCTTTGTAGTTGGGGAAGGGAAAAGGTCGAGGAAGAAAACAACTAGGATGGAGGGGTACCTCAATGCAGGGAAGCATAGCAGTTGCAAGAAATGATCGGTTCATATCTATTTGTGTTGATCCTTGTTATATATCTCACTTGTGTGCAAGACCTAGACATATTATTCTACCATTTGTGTTATTTGTGTATGACAGTCTTGTGTGTGCTACCATTTGTGTAAGACAGTCATATGAGAGCTACCATTATGCGGTTATTCTGTGAGACCATTATTGATGCTTGCATGGAAACTTGTGTTGTAATTTATACTATTTGCTGCTTTAGTTTGATTGATGGTGCCACTGGAAATTGTGCCAAGTGACTTGTACTGTGAGGTGATTTATTTGATTGATATTGTCAACTATTTTATATTCTCCCTGATTGTTGTCTGCCTCTCTACCACAATATATAGGGAGGTTATTGATACATTTGATCCAATACAGATGCAGTATAGTAGCTTTTTCCCTAGTAGACCAAGGTTTAATCGAACCTTAGGAAACAACGCTAATAGGAATGAAAATGAGGACACGTCTATAAGACTTTGTTTTTTCGTTATACCTTTGTTTATCGGACTAATCTAGTTTACTTTATATTGTGGGTTGAATCAATGGATGGAGATAGGCCAGGGTTGAAGATCCACCTGCAACTTCAAAGCATATGGGATGAAATATAATAATAATCATAGTCATGTGTAATGTTCCAATAGAGATAATATTTTGTGGGAAACACATCCTAATATACTAGAGCTCTTGAGAGGCCACATGCATAACAATAGTCTTTTAATCCAACTGAGTGTACCACAAAGCAAAGGGCTACAAACGATTATTAAGTATAAAACACAGATCAAAGCATTAAGTTGTGATGTTGTTGTGATCCCGAATGGGTCGCTAAGCAAAGACCATACATCCCTTTCTATCACTGGGTTTTCTATGAGATCGCTGCTAGCCAAGTATCTCACCTCAAGACTTGATCGATCTCGGGGGTCTTTGGTACCTACAAGTCCAAAGATTGAGCTAAAAGACAAATCCCTCTTTCAAATAATACACAATTCTCCCATAGATTAGATACACATAAACACTGCGAGGTTTCCCCCAACCCGCAGCCCGTGAGGACTACTCACTCATAATAATAAGATCAAAGATAGAAAACATTGTGCAAATAGTTAGATTGAAATCAAATATTCTTACAATGGTCGCCGAATCACGAGGATATCTCAAGTATAAAGTAATGGCTATGGCTAATGGAGAGGATGGGGGATGGAAGGGATGAACTATGGTGTGGATATCCTTTGGTGGTGTTTGTAGCACCCCGGATAAAACCACTACTAGAAATAGCTTGTCATTTTTGTTTTGCGCATCATCATAACATCATCATGCATCATCATCATGTTCATCATACCACATTGCATGAAACATATAATTAAATTGTTGCATTAATATTATTGCTTTGCATTGGTTTTTACTAAATTGTATTTGGTTCTTGATAATTATTTTGGACATTGCCATTTACCTCCCTCTATTTTACTCTCTCTTGATTCTACTTGCTCGTTGGTGCAATTTGATATGGAACCATAATGTTTAAATTATTTTATTGAGTCTTGTTATTTTATATTGCCAAATGTCCAAATTAAGCTGGGGGCATCATCATCTCTTATTTCTATCTTATCTAGTTGTTTTTGTCTCTATCAAATCCATCTTGTGGTCATCTCTTAAATTCTACCATATATGACACATGGTTACTCTTTTGTCGTTGGTTTTAAATCATGCCATATGCCAATGTGTGGAATCCCTCTATTTTTATTTTCCACCATCCACCTACCCGAGAGCAATACCATCTACCTTGGATTCCATTTTTTTATATGATCAAAAAGCAAGCAGAGTCCACTTTTTTCATCGCCCGCGACCTACCTGGGTAAGCACATGGTCATGTCTATGGACACGAGAGGCCCGTGTCCTTTTCACCATGATGTTTCCCAACCTGGCCTTCTCTTACCCTGGCCAATAAAGCTAAAAGAGCACGCCAAGAACGCCCCAGATCGACCCCCCTTCTCCTTCTTTCTCCACAAGAAATCAGCCTAGTACCGCCGCCATGTTGTCTCCACCATCGACACCCTCCTGCCCCGTTCGGATCAGATGGTGTTTTTCGCAGCAGTCCAAGGGGTTGGTTCACTTTTGGTCATGCTACCTTTGCTTTTCTCTTCTTTTTCGGACACATTTGGCATGGCGCTAGAACCTTGTTCCGAGATGTTTTTGCTGGTATTGATCCAGATTTGGATGCTCAAGTGGATCCTTGCACCCTGACCCGTTCACCTTGCATGGGCATCATCCGCAGGCACCTGCTCGAGCTCCGGTACGTGCAGAAGGTAACCAGGACGCCGTCGCCGCCGCGTCGCGCATCATAGTCACCACTGAGGCCGAACCCCTTCCTCCGCTCCTTCCTCGACCAGATCGGGCTAGCTGGGCGAGCTAGCGAGCCCCAAGGTGAGCCTCACCTCCACCCTCTTCCTTCCCTACCTGAACACCTCCGTTCAGCCTTGCCGCACGCATGTCGCTCGCCGCGCCCGCACGCTCCCATGACAAACGCGCGTGAAGCGTCCAGACAGCCGTTGTACCTCTGTTTCCGTGCTTACCCCGGCCATTTCCGTTTGCCTCCGGCGCTGGCCCGCACACGTATGCTTAGCTGGCACATCCAACAATGTGTAACATCAAACGGCACTCAAATCCGCTTCCTGTAGCTCTCGATACCTTCCGTCGAAAAACATGAAATAAACTCTGTCCGTCGTGACATTTACTTAGGAAAATCCATCCCTGTGCCGCGCATGCTTCCGTCCTCCATAGTACAGATCTGGCGAGGATCTTCAGTCTCCGTTGTCCTCTGTAGTACCATCTAGCTATAGCATCAAACGGTGCGTCAAATCAATAAGTATCGATCTCGGAATCTTCCAGCCAAATCTGGCAAATCTCACTATCGCGCACCAAGTTCATGATTCAGTTTCGTCAGAGAAATATGTCGTCTGTTCTGGTTCATAATCGTCCGCGGTCTCTTCTAACTCTTCCAATAGCCTTCCACCTCACCAAGTTTTGCAACCGCTCTCAGTGAGCACCTTCAGTCCTGTTCCCCTTCCATGTTTTCCTCCATCACTGTGATCGCTGCATCGCGCTGCTGCTTCCGATGAGCACGCATGTCCCCTTGCTGTCTTACTCGTCCACGTACGAATGCTCCTGCTGTTGGCTTGGTTGCTGCTCTATTTTGCAAAACACGCACTCTTGAACACGCTGCCACACGACCATCTTCTGCACAAGTTGTTTTGATTCAGCAGCCTGCTAGCTAGCTTGAGCTGGCCGGTTTCTCTTGGAGCCTTTTGATTCAGCTGTTTTCTTTCTCACGATGTCTGCGCACGAGCACACATGCTCATCTATCTTAGCAAATGGAGCCCAAATTCTTTTCTCTATCTCTACAATTTCTTTTATCTTTTGCAATCTATTTTATTTCATATTTCCTAATCTATAGCTCCATTTGAAAAGTGTTATTTATGAAAGTTCATCTGAAAAATGCAAGAAACATTAATATGTCATGTTCATGTCTGTTTGCTTACATACCATGTGGTTTGGGGTAATTAGCCTTTTTACCTAATAATTAAATATGAAGCCCATATGCGGGCAAATCTAGTCTAATATTGGTCTTATTAAACTTTGTGTACTCAACCGATGTCATGTTTCGACTTGTTAAGACAACATTTAAATTGCGGGGTATCTAGAACAACTATAATCATATACTTAATTGTCGGGACGCCGGTTCCGCTTAATATGGCCTAATTGCATCGCATCTTTGCCATGTCATATATCATACATGCATCATGCCCGATCTTTTGCCGTAGTATTAAATAGTGCATCCGATGTTTCTTCTAGTGCTTTGCTTCTTCACGGATTAAGCCGATGAGTTGATGTGAGTGTCGACCCGATCTTCGACAATGTTTTCAGGCGAGCAATTCACCCCCTTTCTACCTATTTTACATTTCTAGTCTTTACTTCCTCATGTTGATCTATTGCTATCTGTGTTGCGATGCTCTAGTTTTCGTACCCGTGATATCCCTTGCAGCCTTATATTGCCTTGGACACATCCTATTACCTGTTATTTGGTAGATAGTTGGACTTGCGTGTCGTAGTCGCTTGCTCAAGTGCTATTGCGTGTCGTCAAGTACCATAGTTGTTGGAAGACTGCCATATGCTTTATGTTGGAGATGATCATGGCTTTAATTACCGTTTAACAACTAAAATTGAAGTAGGTAAATAATGCAGAGGCACAGGTGGGCAATAGATGTTATTTGATTTTTAACCGTCCACTTGTGTCCCGTAGGACCCCGAGTACTTGATACCTGTTCTTTGAATATTCGCACTATCCGCATGTGGGACCATGAATCCTCCTAGCCAGAGTTTGAGTCATATATTATTTCTTGGGGCCACAAACTAGTTTGGGGTTTTATTACTATCTTGTACTTATGCCATGCTTTACTGCTTTATTTACGATTGCGCGTGGAACGCCTGTACTGTTTTGGAACAAACGTGGAATGTTTTCGCGGTATCTACAAGCCCAGTCACACTTTCAGGTTTCCGGTCATTTACAGCCATTGTCACAAACCTCTGGGTTCCTCTCGGAGCCGGCCAACTTCGTCGCGGGTAGCTTAGTGGGGTGCCCCCCTGAAATCAAATATGAATCTTGCGAATGTTCTGTCGTGATGCCTCGTTGGGTTTTATTTGGTTTTTCCCGAAGTTGATCGTGCGTGTGTTGCTATTTGTGCTCCCCTGCAGGGTAAAACTTTCTGAAAGCCGTGTCCACGGTTATGGACGACTTGGAGCACAATATCTCGATCATAGACAACTATAACTAAAGTAGTGCTATAAATTTGACTTTATAATGACTAGGAATCAACTTCACTACAATGGAATGGCTAAATAAAAGTGCCAACAAATGCTGGGTTCTTGAATGTCTCATGTTATATGTATCTGACTAGTAAGTATCGCAACTCCAACGGAATGGTTAATTAAAAGTGCTCACTGCTTATTATATTATGATGACTCATACTATCTATATATGACTAGTAAGTGCTGCAACTATAATGGAATGGATAAAACTGCCAACTGTGTGAGTATCCTCGGCTTGACTTCCTCATTTGGTCTCGAGGGGGAAACACCGGGAAGGGTATGTTTGGTCTTAGTATTATGTTGGTTTCGAATAGGTCTTTCTTATCCCTCTCTGATAGCCGCCAGATGTATCGAGTCTCTATAGGTTGTTTAGTGCAAGCTGCGCTGCCGCTTCAGTCCACCATACCTATGTAGGCGAGGACCGCCGAATTCTAGTCTCGCCGTGTACTGGCCTCAGTACTGACCGCTCTCTTTTTCCTTTGCCCTTTGTCAGCACCCCTTTTGTTTAAGCAGGTTTTGAGATCGACGTCGTTAGCAGGGTTACCCCTCTGGCTTGGCCTAGGCAGGGTTATGGACGCCATTGGTTATCCTTCAGGGCTCTTAGCCTAATTTGCATCTTGTCCGTACTCGGACGTTGTAACGTTTTCAAGGTGATTTGGATCTTTGTATTGTATATTGTATCCTAGACTCGATGAGTCGCTGTTGTATATATCTGTTTTGTGGGTTCCATCGTGGACTAATGTCTAATAATATTACTTTGTTTTCCACCCGCACGCAAGTGCCTGGTGGGCACCTTTGAATCGTTTCTATGCGGGTTTGGCGGGAATCGCTAAAACTTGCATAGGGACGATCCAGAGGGTGTTACAGTGTTGTGATGCAATCTGAGAATGGAGGCCCTCTGCACAACGGCTGGTTCCTCGAAATATATAGGCGCATTCACGATAGTTGTAGGGTTTGACAAGACGGAGCCGCCGCCACCATGTACGAGCAGTCCATGTCCATACCAGTGCTTGTTATGTTGACTGGAGCCTGGCATTAGCTCCAGGAATACTTGGTCATCAAAACTTTCTCAAAATCTTTGTTTATGACTCCAGATTTTGCAATAAAAGTGTGATTTCCTGCACAACATAAATCAAATGTAGGTTTTGCATATCTTTGCAATAATTAGTCATTAGTGGCAAATCAAGAGAAAATAATGTCAATTGCTTGACGAAAAACAATGTTTAAATACGGAGAAAGATGGCGATTTTTGGAGCCATCAACATCCCCAAAGCTCAAACCTTAATCGCCCTCGAGCAAGGAGAAACTTTAAAAAGAACTATAAGGAATTCAGTATTTAAACTTGAAACAACGAGAATATGAATTCACTTACGGTTGATAGCCATATGCGTCCAACACTTCTTCCATTTTGAAAATCCCATCAAAGTTAGAGAGAAGAACACTATACAAGCTTTGATAACTCAAGACAATCAAAATAGATTTTAATATAAGTATAAACAACTAGAAGTGTAACAGTCAATCCAATCCTCTAGTTAACTCTCAGCTTGCCAAGGACCACTAGGATGTTTATTATAGGAATATTGAGTAAGAGAGTTCATGTCCTAAGTAGCATACCAGTGAGGTGTCTTATTGACACCCACATCGGTAAATCAAGACTATCAAAAACACTACTGTTCCAATCATTGCTTCTCAAGAAAATTCATAAATTAGTAACGACATCATGCCAAAGGCTTGTTGTGTGGATCATCATATTTTTTCTCTTTTTTTCTTCCTTCTTTCATGGATATTTCTCAACAAGGATCATTTAGTGATGCTTTTAAACAATGGTTTGCACAACCTTCGAGAGTACCAATACTTTTGCCATACAGTGCCACGTATGCCACCAATGTTATCAACTCATAATCAAAATCCGGGGTTATACCATAGATTATTCAAAAGCTAGCGGAGTTGTTGGCATCCAAAGGTCTGCATGGGAATCATAGAACTTCTTTAAACAGTATCACGGTTTGATCCACAAGGTTAGCTTTTGCATGCAATCACGGTTATCACTAGACTTCATTTAAATCAAACAACTTCTTTCAAGAGTGTCGTCAAGTCTATCAAAATGTCTATGGGGTTAAGTATATTCAAAGCTAAACTATCAAGACAATCACTCATCAAACAATTCATAAAAATTTCAGACTTTTTATTATTGTACTTGTTTGGCAAAATTGTTTCCAAGGCAAGACTTGGTTAGCTACAAGAATTAGAGCAAAAGCTTTCACAACTAATCATTCATACAAATAAAAGGCTTTACTCTAACTATTTTGAATTACTCCCACTAGCATAGCATCTTATCAAATCAACTAACTAAGATAAACAATTCAAACTTCAAAAGTGGGAGACATAGGACATACCTCTCATGAGTGACTTCATAATACTCTTCCTTATAGGGATGTGTTCCTTCAAAACTCAAAAAAATCACTTTGATAAAATTGAAGCAAAGAGACAAGGTGCAAATCCACTTTCACAAAAAAGTAAAAAAGGGAAAATATTTTTACATTAATTAGGATGGGGATTAAAGAATAGAAAACAACTTGCGACCAACAAAGGGGCTAACAAAACAAAAAACAAATGAAAAACTAAAGCAAACAAAAAACAAAAGCAAAAGAAAAAGCAAAGTGTTGGAACAAACCAACACGAGTGTTTCAAAGCTCACAAGGAGCTGGAGTACAACCTCATTATTACACAAATAATTTTCCGAGAGACACATCCCCAAGCTCAGGATTTTGCATGCCCTTTTATTGCTCATTGTGGTGGTGGATAGTTACCCATGTTCCATTGATGCTCCAATCATGGCACTGAGTGGCGCGGTTGGCAGTAGCATCTCGAAGGTTGATAGAGATGTTGTTCATGTTTTGGATGCTTCCTTTGAAAGCATAGATATTATGATAGGTGGTGTAGAAGTTTGGTGGCTGCACATCTTGTTCAGATACTTTTTGTTCCACTTCTTCATCTTCTCATTCTTCATCCACATGTACTTCTTCTTGTGGAAGGCTTGCCTCAACCTGCGCATCATAACACAAATGTCCCTCCTCGATAAAGTAGAGGCCATTAGACAAAGGAGCTGAGATCAAGTGATCCGCTCTAGATATAACAAAAAAAAATATCTACCATTGGTTCTAGAAATCATACTACAATCTCTAAGAGTAGAAAAACCAAGACGACGGCTTTTAGACAACGGTTAGATGTTACCTAGGTTGACTTGGAGAACACGTGCAAGCATGGTTATGACTCCTCCTCCGCATATGGGACCACGAGATTCAAGCCCCTAATGATGAAGATAAAATAAAAGAAGTGCGCCTAAATTTGGCGTCAAGTTATAGTTAGGGATAGTAGCTTTAGCGAGGATCATCATGTCCTCCTCATTGACTCTAGTAAACTCACCACATGCCTGCATAGTGTTAGCAATAACATAAAATAAATAACGAACAACTGGATGATCAATTTTGTTTTCCTTGGTTGTGTTTCCACAAACTCTCATTCTATTAAAGTAGCCCAAGGATATAGGATTTACAAAAAAGAGGTGGAGTGTATGTCGGTGTTGTTGTTGGCAAACCCAAAGTAGTGATCCCATTGGTTGAGTGTCAAGGAGTATTCACGGTTCATAAGTTGAAAGTTGATGCGATCAACTCCAGGAAGTTGCTCCGCAGGACAGTAGTGAGAGGTCACCGAATGCATCAAAGTGCTGAGAAACTCAAGCGTCAAGCGGCGGTATGTGTCACAATCCTGAAAGACAAAATCATACAAACCAATATTGTTGCACAATAGATCAAAATCAGCATGGATACCAAGTTGGTTCAGGATAAAGAGACACGCCCACTTGGTGTACTTGATTTCTCCAATTTTGAGACGGTTGAAACGGTTCAGCTGAAATTTCTTGGTGAACTCGACACCAAGTGACTGTGGGGTTAGCGTATCAACGGGTGGTATGGATTGTGCCGAATCCATCACACGTGTACGACTCCTCGTGATCATCTAATAACAAAAATAAGAAATAAAGCTATTTAAAAATTTGGTCCAATAGAAACATAGCATATACGATCCTCTACACTATTTATAAAAGAATCTCCTCTAAAAACTAACTAAACATGCACAACGTCAAGATTATCTCAAGAACAAGAATTAAGTCTAAATTGATAATGGTGAAGATTGAGCAAGGTTTGGATGCAAATAAGTTGGGGATTATAGGAGAAACATACCTTAGATAGATTAGGTGCGAGGAATCTATGAAAGAACCAGTAGAATTGAAGATCCAATAGAGGTAGTATGGAGTTTAGAGGTAGAAGAAAGAGAACGGTGTTTTGGAAATTTTAGGTTACCTCTTCGTAGGGTCATATGGTGGGCGGGTAAGTGGTACGAGACATGAGGTATGGCTGGAGCCCGCCCGTATCGAGTATATACCTTGGGGTCGACGAAACCTTCTAGCGGTGAACTCGATACCGGCGCCCGTACTACTGGTCGTTAAGCGGTCAGTAACTTTATTTCAAGTTTGATGTTTGCTCGAGGATACGGTAAAAACGGGCTGTCCGATCGTAGCAGTGGTCGTTACGACGACGGTGTCCTGCGACAAAAATTAACACTGGTCCTCAATGATATTTTTTTTGACATATGATCATTTTTATAGCAGTTTTCACGTCCCTTTTACCTGCAATGTTTTTTCTATTTTTCTATCTTTTGACCGGTGATGGTAATTTTCTTGAGTAATTTTCAGCTCAAAATATACAGCTTCAACGGTAGATTCCCTAATGGTTAGTACCTAGCAGCGATTTTCGATGGTTCCTAATTTTCCGTCGGTAATATCCCATTGGTGCATGAATGGTAATTCTTTGCCAGTAAATTTTCTTTTGCGGGTAACTTTTCAACATAGATACTTAACCTCACGTTGGCCCTGGATGGTAACTCTTCGACAGTAACTTCGACGATAATTCTTTACGCCGATCTTTGACTTTGGCAGTAGTTTTCACGTTGGCTTAGCTATTTTTTATTTTTTTCACTGCAAATTTTTGGACATAACTTTCCGCTCATAATTTTCCAATGATGTTTATCTTAGGTCTACGACCTTTTTTTCTACTTCCTCTTTTATGCTTCGACGATTATTATCCGACACAACTTTTTGGCAGGCATTTTTCAATGGTAGTTACCCGAAAGATACTTCCTTGCCGGTGAGTAATTTTCCATCAGTAATTTGCCAACGATATTTATTCCTTGATAGTGATTTTTTTAAATAACTTTTTTTACTTGTAATTTCTTGTCGGTAGTTACTCCATGGTAACTCTTTGACAGTGTGTGATACAATAAAATGCTCTTTTTCAAAAAAAAAAACTCTTTGACAGTGAGTACTGCTCCTACTATACCATAATCGATTAGCAATAATATTATTTTTGGGTTCCTTTTCTCTATTTTGACCGTTAGACTCCCACATATTTTTCCACCCTTTCATGTTGAGTAATTCTATCACCATAATTCGTTAAGCAGTAATTTCATTTTCTGGTTATTTTTCTATTCTTTGGTAGTAATTCTACCACAAACTTTCCTAGTCGTAATTCCCCCATAGTAACTATCCTTCGATGGTGAGTGATTTTTCCTGCGTAATTTGTCAGCAGTAATTTAATTCTGTTTCATAATTGCTACATTATAAATCATGTAACTAGCACTTCTGTCATAGCATCTCTAACAAATATGCAAAAGTTGTCAATCCTACAAAATTTGCAAACTTTTATAATTTTGGTCAAAAAATGACATAACATATACCATAAAAGTGATCAAACGCAAATTATTTTGCAATTTACCACATAAATACTCTGCTACCAAATATATCCAGTTTTCGAGTATGTTTTTAAGATAAACCACAAACGGTCAATGCTCGATGGGGCACAAATTTCAGCACTAACCGCTCCTGCCATCGATGCCGTTGTCGCTTGTGAAGGTCGATTTCATGGCGAGGAGTCTCGATTCCAATGGCAATCTTCAATTTCTAACTTGTAGGTTTGATTCTCAGTCTATTATCAGTTTCTGGCCGCCATGGTCGCTGCCCAGAGCAGCGGCAGTTTGTCGGCCGGCCGGAACCGGAGCCGCATGCATCAAGCAGAGCAGCCGAACGCAGCAGCAGCCAGCACGTACGAGGCAATAAATCCATCGTCAAATCCTATTGTAAACACCCATGCGGCAGCTCGCCGGCCGGTCGCATACACGCAGGGGCAGGAACGTGCACGCCTGCGAGGAAGGCGACCCTGCGAAAAAGATGGAATATTTAGGAATTTCGGTTTTGCGGTATAGATATACGGAATCTATTCTGTTGAGATTTTTTTTTACCGCAAAATAGGTTTACAGTTTATCATAAAACATAAAACAGGCTATTCGTGATTTTCATTTTTGCAGTATCTGCTAGAGATGCTCTCAGAAACGCATATATATTATAGTATTATTACTACAAAATTATAACCAACCACCTAATTGTCAAGGACGCGTTGTGTCGCCAGGTTTTCTAGTTCCGTTTAAAAGAGTTAAATCCATGGTTAGTCATTGGATTTGTTTAGCAAAGTCAATACCGTCATTGTACATCGAAAATACGAATTTACGGTCATCGAACTTGCGTCGGAGCATCACTCATGGTCACCGCGGGTGCCGTAGAGATGTATTTGACGACGTGGCGCCGAGTGGACCCACTGTCAGCCTCTATGTGTGTTTCATTTGCAGAAAAGCCCATCATATTTGTTTTCTATCCCAGTCAAATGCTTAATTATTTGGCCCATTGATAACTCAGTCAGACTGACCGGTGGGACCCACTTGTCAGTCCCACCCAGACCCTCTCGTCCTCCCCTCTCTCTCCTCTCTTCCTCGTCCCAACCCGATGCGCCTCTACCCATCTCTGAGGTCTTGGCTAGCGGAGGTCCCAACCCGATGCGCCATCGCGCCGTCCACGTCCCACCACCGCCGCTCCCCACGCGATGCAG
Organism: Avena insularis; assembly: GCA_023614405.1. Classification (NCBI taxonomy): domain Eukaryota; kingdom Viridiplantae; phylum Streptophyta; class Magnoliopsida; order Poales; family Poaceae; genus Avena; species Avena insularis. Next base: position 49,538,040 of record CM042687.1, on the reverse strand, counting down.
CAACCAACACCAACGGCACCCACCTGCCCAACCACGCCTCCTACAACTCCTCCAGCTCCTCCCTCTCCACCGCCTCCTCCGCCGCCTCCTCCCTGCAGGCCCTCAAGCAGGGCTCCCTCCCGGACCTGCCGCTCCTCCTCACCTTCGCCGAGCTCGCCGCCGCCACCTCCAACTTCGCCCCCTCCCACCGCCTCACCCCCGCCTCCTCCAACTCCTTCCGCTGCGCGCTCCGTGGCCACCCGGCCGCGGTCTTCCGCCGCGCGCTGCGGCACGACCCGCAGGAGGTCTCCGCGCGCCTCGCCGTGCTCGGCCACTGCCACCACGCCGCCATCGCGCGCCTCTACGGCGCCGCGGCGTCCCCCGACGGCTCCCTCTTCCTCGCCTACGAGCTCGTCCCGGACGCCGCCCCGCTCTCCTCCCTCCTCCGCGGCAACGCACACAACCCCGCCTTCATGCCGCTGGCCACCTGGAGCGCCCGCCTCCGCGTGGCCGCCGGCGCCTGCGAAGCGCTCAGCTACGTGCACCTCCAGGTCGGCACCGTCCACAACCGCCTCTCCTCCTCCTCCCTCCTCGTCTGTGGCGACGGCGCCCTCCTCCGCGCCAAGATCGCGCACTTCGGCGCCGCCGACCTCGCCGGCGAGCTGCCCCCGGACGACGACGACAAATCCAAGACCGCCAGCGCCAGGCACCGGCGCACGGGGAGCCGCGGGAGGCGGATCGAGGGCACGCGCGGCTACATGGTGCCCGAGATCATCTCCGGCGGCGCGCCGTCGCGCCGCTCCGACGTGTTCGCGCTCGGCGTGCTGCTGCTGGAGCTGCTGTCCGGGGAGGAGCCCGTGCGGTACGACTACAACAAGGCCACCAAGGACTACGAGCGGACGTCGCTCATCGAGAGCGCCGAGGCAGCGGCCGCGGAGAGCGGTGGCGAGGGGATGCGGCGGTGGGTGGACCGGAGGCTCAGGGACTCCTTCCCGGTCGAAGCGGCCGAGACGCTCACGGCCGTGGCCCTGCCCTGCGCTAGCCAAGACCTCAGAGATAGGCAGAGGCGCATCAGGTTGGGACGGGGAAGAGAGGAGAGAGAGGGGAGGACGAGAGGGTCTGGGTGGGACTGACAAGTGGGTCCCACCGGTCAGTCTGACTGAGTTATCAATGGGCCAAATAATTAAGCATTTGACTGGGATAGAAAACAAATGTGAGGGGCTTTTCTGCAAATAAAACACACGTAGAGGCTGACAGTGGGTCACTCAGCGCCAAGTCGTCAAATACATCTCTACGGCGCCCGCGGTAACCATGAGTGATGCTGCGACGCGAGTTCGAAGACCGTAAATTCCGACGTACAATGACTATATTAACTTTGCTAAGCAAGTCCAATGACTAACCATAGATTTAACTCCGTTTAAAAAGAACTGAGTCTTGACACGAGAGAGGCGCATGCACACGCCAATACACACATACTCCCTCTGTTTTGAAATATAAGATGTTTTAGTTTTATAAAATAAATATATTTAGACTTCTTTTAATACATAGGATTCACTTATGTTTAAAATGAATATAAACACTAAAAAAATTTAGATATATTTTTTTTACAAATCTAAAATATTTTTTTATTTTAAAAAACGGAGGAAGTACATGAGTTGGAGCATGCCCTGCATGGCGCTGCGCTGCTACAACTTTAGCTCTGTGTGTGTGTACACTCGGCCGAGAGGCGGCAATAGCATCTTTGATACCCCCACCGAGCAAGTACGAGCGTGTCAAATAATGGGAGTCCGTGGCTGCAGATACGTGCACGTTGTTCTCCTGTATATATTCGACCCGTCTAATCAGAAATCAAGAAGGTGACCCTGTGCGCCCAAATCCGTGAACTGCTCGACCACCACGAAGAAATCATGGACGAGGTTACGGCCCGAAGAAGCTTCCGGCTCATATTGTTTTTTCCCCTCCTCCTGTACTAGTAGTATAACCGAGCGAGGCATTTGTCTTTCTCCGAAATACCAAAAGAACAATTTTTTTCTGAAACGAGGGCAAAAGCTTTGCCCTTTTCAATTAATTAAGCATAGAATACAAAGCAAATAGAAGTTTACAAAGGCAACAACTGACTACTCTCGCGGCATCAAAATACTCATGCGCTTAGCGCCCGCAAGCACCCATAAATGTGCCTCCAGCTTAATCTTGTCTAAAAAGATCGCTGGCGGAGCGTGCTTGTTTTTGAAGACTCGGGCATTCCGCTCGTTCCATAGTTCCCATGACACAAGAAGGGTTAGCGAAGCCATGTCCTTACGTTTCATCATGGTAGACCACCAAGAGTGAATAGATTGTGTTTGCCAAGCGTCAGGACCGATGAAGTAGAGGCCGAGCCAAGTCTTGACGGAGGTCCAAAGCCTAATGGTGTACCGACAATGAACAAAAAGGTGATCCACCGACTCCGGCTCACTTTTGCATAGGGGGCAAACCCCACAGTTCGGCCACCCTCTTCTCTCAAGTCGATCCGCGGTCCAAAGCCTATTTTGAATGGCAAGCCAGGCGAAGAACTTAACCTTAGGGGGAGCCCAAATTTTCCAAACCGAAGAGCTTATGGGAGCGCTAGTGGCCCCAAAAAACTGAGCCTTGTAAGCGGAGTTGGTAGAGTATAGGCCATTCTCAGTGAGGTTCCAAACAATATCGTCCTCCACCTCATGCCGAAGGTTCACTTGTCTAATGAGAGTCAAAGGGAGATGAATTGCCGGATATGATCCATAGACAAGGAGGCATTTATGTTGATCTTAGAGATCCATCCATCATTGTGCAAGGCTTGCTTGATATTCCACTTCTTCCTAGTCGAAATATTATGTATGAGAGGGGCGATGTCACTAGGCTTTTTGCCAGCAAGCCATGGGGCCTCCCAAAATAGAGTTTTCTCACCATTGCCCAAGGTAATCTTCGTAGAGGCATAGAAAAGACACATGCCCGCCCAGATTCTTGATGAGTCCTTCCATTGTAGCCATGGCCACCTCAAAGAACAATTTAGCCATAGCCATTGTAGCCATAGCCAGATTCTTGATGGGTCCTTCCATTGATGGGTCCTTCCTTGTGGATAAGGCTCGGAAAAGAACAATTTATGAGGTACCTAGTCAGTAGACATGTCGGGAGAGATGAAATGCTTGCCAGCTCTGCATAAACTGTAATGGCGTATCCACGTCTCAAATATCCGGTGGAGCTTTTATTTTGTTCAGAGCATCTCTACCGATACATCATCCGGCGGTACCGCAATGCCGCCATAAATTCAACTAGCAGCTCAGACATAGGAGATCACCAACCATATTTGCAACCAAAATCAAATGCCTAGATGATAACATAATTTTTTCGCAAGTCCTATGACCTAACCCTATCGACACTCCTGGGAATCTCCACGTAGGAGCAGCGAATCGTCTCGTCGGAGATGCGGCGTTGATTCACCTTGTCCTAGACATCGATGACCACACTCTCGCGCGAGCTCTGCACCGCCTGTGGAAGAGGGAGTCGTCACCAGCAGAGAGATCGTCATTGATGTTATCTACGAGCTCGACCATGTACGGTACGACCACGAGCGGCGCCTCCATGACGGGTTGTAGCTCTAGTGAGGCGACGTGACGAGGCGCCCCGAGCGAGGCCCATCCTAGCCCACGTCGGAGAATATGTGTGGCGTCGGGAAAATGAGCATGCGACGCTCCGATAAGGAGGGCAAGTTACGCCCGTGGACGGCGGGAAGAAATGACGCCCCTATGACCAATGTTGACCAACAATTGACTGGCCATAGGGTTATCGGAAGGTGGGGGAGGAGATTGGTGGCTGCGACGTGGAAGTGGTAGCCGAAATCAGGCGGCATGCAGCAAGGCGGAGTCGTAGGCTAGGATTTTCTATGCCAGATGAAGTGAGAAATGTGGTTGCGGTTTCCCGCAAATCACCCCCTCCAAGCCGTACATATAGATGTTGTGGGGTTGATTTGCGAGAAACCGCTAAAAATTTGCGGGCTAGGCTGTGTATTATCCTAATAAACCTCATATCGCCTCAACTTTTGCGGGCCGAGCCGATATGTTGCTAGCGATGCTCTTAGGGACATTAGATTCGTATCCTACGTCGACTATTTGTCTTAATTTCTTGCCAAACAAAAGAAAGCATGTCTACTTTATTTTACTACTTTAATTAGATTAGATTTTGCAATTGTAAACTGTCTCAATCATCGGATGAAAAGAACACGAGTAACTCGTTCCCTAGTATTATAGCACAATCATCAGAAGTAGGCTTTGAAGACACACAACAGTCGATAGTAGTACATTGTTGAGCAGAGGATACAGGGCGATGACAAAATTTGCGGTCTTCTTGCCGAATATGGATTGTTTGTCGGGGGAACATGATGAAAGGCTCTCGTTTTCTTTACGGAAAGATGCTTGTACTACTATGATGAACTCGCAAGAGGATGATAATACAATCTTAATTAATTGATGTCTAATTTCTATGGATGAACATATCTTGACGTGGATATGTACGAACATCTATAAGAACATAATCATATGGTAGAGACATCGCCCCTAATTCCCGGATGAGTTTTGCGCTTAGCCTCAACAAACTCGGCTTGTCGGAATTAATGAGATCCAGCTCAAACCGCTGAACTAAACCTATCTAGAAATAAATGACTTAGATTTATATATTTTTATGTAAAAAGCGTATAAATACATATAAATCTAGAAAAAAACTAAATTTATTTATTTCCGTAGGGAGGGGAGGTGTACTATTAATGGAACTTGAATTCTGAACGTGGAATGTACAGACCAGCATGTCATGCACGCAAGTCTGAATGTTATACTGCAGAGTCTGATCTAATCTTGGGAATAATTGCAGAGTGATGTGGCGGCCGGCCGTATTATTGATGCGGGTTATCTGTCGTGACATTGACTTCTGGCACGAGGGAGGCGTACGTACGTCATCGGCACTGTCCGGGTCGGCTGCACTTCGATTATTGCCTCTGACGTGCCATGGCCTGATTATTCCTCCACGATCATTACAGAAAAACGTGTTCCGCTGTCAAAGCAAAAGGAAGAGCCGTATTCCCACTTTTTTACCACTATCAGATTCAGGAAGCCCACCTTGTGGCATCGTATGGATGCATGAAAATGTGAATCGAGGAAAACAAAAAATCTGAATGGGAGCCCCATAAATAGTGGTTTAGGGTGTGTTTAGCAGTGCAGAAGTTTTAAGTTTTCCAGAGTACTATGTTTTATAAAAAAAACACTACAGTTGATTTAGCATGTTTTGTGTTTGGTTCTAACAAGAATTGCGGTTTTGAAAACCATGGTATCCTTAAAACTGTTGGTCTTCTGAAGTATTGGAAAAATTGATTTGACCCTCTTTTTTCTAAAACGTTTTATAGGGTACCATTATATCCCATTTTTACTAAAGCAAGGAAAGGGAAAAGTAATGTTTACTCTTCATTGATAAAGATCAACAGTATCTAGATACATCCAAATTTAGAAAAATTTGTAACATTTATTTTGGGACGGAGGAAATACTAAATATATACAACTGTCCATAAAACCTGTTGTTTTCATTAATGAAATCTAAACAATTACTGTTGAACAAATAATATACTCCTCCGTCCCCAATTAAATGTCACAAATTGGACCAGATTCATACATATCTAGAAGGCTTTAGTGTATAGATACATGTGAATCTAGATAAATCTATGATATCTAAATTGGAACAGAGAGATTATATTAATAAACAAAATGATATTTTTCCATATTTCATTAAAATTAAAAATATATTACTTTTAATAGTGAAAAAACAAACATAATAAATAAACAAAAATAGGGAGAAGAACAAAGTGAGGAAACAAACGAGATAAAATTAAGTTGGAACTTAAAGGAAAAAAAACTAAATAACTTTTTTACTACCAAAGAATAAGATAAAAAAACTAGAACAAATGAAACAAAATGAAAAAACTTACCGTTCACTATAATGGAGAAGGTCCAAGACACCAATGGAGTGTGATTGTGTGAGTAGGGGGGGATATGATTCCGAAGGCCAAGGGTGTTCGATTTTTTTTAAATAATACATTTTTTTATTTAATTTTACAAATAATATATAAAACGGATAAATTGCAGAAACCGCTTAATGCATTTAAACACTGTCTTCGTTCGTTCAACGGACGAAACACTGCCTTCGTCCGTTCAACGGACGACACACCCTGCTGTCGGCTGTAAGTCTGGGTTTGTACAGAACGGACGTGTGTCGTACAAGTCTGGGTACAGATCGGACGTTGAACGGACAGCAGGGTGTTCTGTACAAGTCTGGGTTACGAAATTGGCCTAGACCTAAGTTAATCCTTCAGATATTTAGCATTGTTTTTAATTTATTTCTACATATTTTCCTTATTAGCGCTAAAAGGATTAAGCTCCTGGTTCTCGGTCAATTCACCGGTCATCAGCAGGTCACTTTTTAAAGATTTTTCAAACCGATAACGATAAGTAGGAGTACAACACACCTTAATCCACCATAATTTGATTGGAAGTAGGACCGTTTCAATGACGCTCAACTGTCACTTTGCACCTATTCTTCAACTTCCGTGGCGAACAATCTTTTTCGGCCAACAAAAAAAAAAGTAATTTCACGTGAAAACTTGTTTCTCCATGTTTCATTGTACTACTTGTCTATTTACGTTCCTAAAGACATGGCATTATATCCATTAAGCAAGGCATCAACTGTACCCATCGTTAGTTAGTTTTTTGAGCTGGAGGTGGGTACGAGGTTTGGATGTTGCGAGCATTGTAGCCCGTAGATTCATTCAAGCCAAGATTACCTGTTTCTTTTCTTAAAATAGACTTTCGTCACGTTGTATTAATATAGCAACCACACAATACAATATTGAGACTACTGCTAGAACAAACAACACTTGTCACCCACCGACATACGCCATTACGGTCTTGTAGTCACCATCGTCGTCTCACCATGGATCACTGCGAGACCGACCAGACTTAGGAGACAAATCCATAGACATGGGCAGCGGTACCACAACCACGCGCGAGGGAACCGTCTCCACCGACATGACAGTAGCCGATCGGTCGCAGCAGCAAGAGCACACCAAACCATTGGAGCCAGAGGACGACAGCTGCACGGCCACCCGGAGGACCTCCTCCATCGCCATCGGTGGATGCCGACCGGACGCGGCAGCAGGGACACACCAGGCCGAGAAGGCTCGGCCGAGGCCCAAAAAGGTTCGTAAAGTCCTCGCTGCCATGCTGCCGCACGAAGGCCATCGCCGCTGCTTCCCTCTTGTTCGGCACCATAGACCCGGACCCAGACGGGCCCGCGAAGCTCCTGCCACGACGTTGTAGCAGGCACGACATCGTCGCTGCCATCCACGTCACGTACCACTCGTAATACCAACCGCGGGTGGTGAGGCGAAGCCCAACCTACTCTGGCCCAGATATGGGCATGTAGGGCAGTGGCCAGGCTCTACCCCATCACCACCAATTGGAGGCACACCCGCAGTGGAGCCACCCGCCGCCGACGAGAACTCCGTCGCCAAGCCGGACCACCGCCGTCGAGGAACACCTTCGGGCATCCACCGGCCTCCGCGCCTACAAAAACCGAGAGGGGAAGGTCAACGGGGTCCTCCGCCACCGGCGCTGCCCGGCCAAGAGCTGGCACAACACGTCGGCAACGACGAAAGAGCGAAGAGGAGAGGGGGACTTGGGGAGGCCGGAGAGGGGGCGCATCCCGGCTGCCAAGGGGCGGCACGGGTCGCGAGAGCTTGCAACTGTCGTGTGTGTCGTCGCTCGGAGGATACTCACATTATCCGTTTATTAAACCTTCAATATATATTGTATTCTTGGGCTATACAAAACCTCAATCGCTTGTTGAAGTGACTGGCTGGTTGGTTGGCAGCCGATGCATGTCAAATTTTCGTCATCGACTGATTGGAAGGACAGAGGGCTTGACAAATTCGTACATCTTTAATTACTTACCACAAAAGAAAACTAACGCGAAAACGACGAGTCGATGTCGACCCTATACTTTTCGATGTAATTTCTCCTCCGGGTCATTTTCAGAATCACACAAGGTGCCAGCCTGATCATCATTATTCATGTCACCATCCGATTTAAATTAATTTTAGCGATTTTTGTACCCATATAGGGATTAAATTGGGGAGCAGCTAGCGTACCCAAACAAGAGACACGCCTAAAGAGAAAAGGCGATCTTTGCCACGCAAAGAGAATGCCCGCCAAAAATGGCAAATCCTGTACACTGACGCTGAGGGCGACGCAGCTTTAGGCGTGTCTCTTGTTTGGGTACGCTAGCTGCTCCCCAATTCCTGCATTTCCAGACGGTCCAACTTGGTACGTAGTACAGAATATATCACGTGAAATTCTGATTATATGGAACAGATTCTGATTAAGCTCGGCTGTTAGTGGTTATTACGGCGTACGAGTCGCTAGCACGACTACCAACACGATCAATCCCATCGCCATTATACTGCTATATGTCAGTACAAAGCTACTAGTAGTAGAGCTAAACATTCCGACGAAACGGAAGGCTCCATTCCTTTCAACCGGAACGGGCACACCTAATTCCCTTTTTTCCTCCCCCTACTAGGCTGTTCCCCATTTGTACGTACTACGCTCCGAGCTCGCAGTATTAAATAGGCTAGGCCCAGGTAGGAGTAGAGAATCTTGGGCGCAAAGCTGCAGACGACATGCCTCCATAGGTTCGCGCACCCATATACGTCGTCGTCGTCGTCGCCGTGGAGAAGAACAGGGCGCGGTTCCTGGGGCTCAGTTCCTGGGTCAGTTTCTTGGCCGCCGTTGCGAGGTGCGTGCTTCGTTTTCCTCCATTCCTTGCCTCGCTCGTCGGTTTGTTGGCCTCGAATTTCTCCTCTGCGCTTGGAGAAATCGCTTCTTTCCTTCTTTTTGGTCGCTGATTTGCGGTGGAGAGTTCTGAATTGTGATGATGAACTGAACTCGGTTGCTTTTGTTGCAAGCGTTGCAATGTTTGTCTTCTTCTTCCTCGTTTTCTAGACTAGATAATACTTGGAATTTGTTGGAATTAATCCTTGGAAATTCAGTTGAGGCTTGAATCGGTGAATTGCATTCGATTGACTCAAGTTTTTCCGTTCTTGGAGGTTTTCATGTGCTATTGTAATTCCTGAACAAACTGACTCAACTGCAATCTGTTCGTTCTCCTTTTGGTATCTAGAATCTAGAGTGATCGTGGACTCTTCAGCGATGGATCGCCGGAGCTGGCCGTGGCGCCGGAAGTCGATCTCGGACAAGGCCCCCGCCCCTACCGAAACCGAGAGCTCCGCCTCCTGCCCATCTGAGAGCTTTACTGATGAACAGGTGAGAAGACAAACAAATGTCGTTATCCTTCTTCCTGCATTCATGGCGCAGACTATTCCTGCTACTCACGATTTCCTGTTTCCGTAGCCCACGTGACATAACTAATACTAGTACTAGTATGTTCGATTTAGTTTTAGTTTTGGGGGCAACTCTGCATTGTTCATGTTCTAATAAGTTCCATGTTCACGCAATTCTGCACAAATCTCTCTCCATGTTTGCCTCCCATCATTTAGCCAAACTGTTGATGGGTCCAAGGAGCAAGGAACAGGAAAGTGACCAACAGTAGAGTATCTGATGCTGCTGAAGAACAATGCTGGTATTTAGTGTGTAGGAGTGTTTTACAAGCAAGTTCTGACATTTTGATGGGTGATTATTGACTTTGAGACTCCTACTACACGCCTTCCCCTTAACAGATCATGCAACATGTGCAGCTAGCCCAGAGAAATTAACAAGCCCATGTGGCATGGCAAACATGTGAGGTTTCATCCAATGCCAGATCTGTAGGGCCTCTAATCGGGGTAATCTATCACCAAGTTGCGATATGAACACTTAAATCAAAGTCTCACAGAGGATAGGGCTAGACGGAGATTCCCAAGGCTGGATCGAAGTTCATCAGTATAAAAGACCCAAATTGTTCCTGACCCTAGTTTATCCTACTTGTCATTCCATGGAGTACAAGATTTTCTCTTTTTAATGTTTCATCAGTTCTGTTTTGGGCCTAGTCTCTTATAACTGGCAATACTAGGATGAATGTGCTACGTTACGATGTCCCCGTAGAAGTAGAACCACCGAATAACAGCTCAACCATCTTAGTACAGCCACATGACAACAATGGACTGCAAGATTCATTCATACTTTGGTGGTGGGTAACATTTGACGATTCTTCATGGCTATCTGGCAATTTTAGTAGGCCTCCAACTGAAGCAGAGAATGGGAGGAGGGGTCCTATTGTCTCTATACCAGGAAGGCTAACAGGACAGGCCTACCTATCCATGGACACTAAGGATGATGTGTTAGTTGGCACTCTCTTTTCTCTGACAACATTATGGCTACAACAAGGGCAAGATGCAGTTGTTTTGGTGGCCACTCCCATGTGCTGCACCATCACCTTTGGCCCAACACAAAATGGCTCATAATGTTTTGCTGGCACGGAGCAATCAAGATTCCAGCTCTGTTCATGTGCACCAGTACCACTTGCTTGCAGTCTTTTGACCAAGCCTGTCTTTCTCCATCGACCCCTAGAAATCTCTGATGCAACAGTGAGGAACAACCGAACAAGTGCTGGAATGTCCTAACTTTGAGCTTCTTCTGCATTATTCTCCCTTGGAGCTGAAAAAATGAGCCAAGTTATCAGTCTATAAACAACGTCTGGTTCTTTTTTCAAGGGGGCAACAATGTTTGACTCTGTTTTGTTGATTAGGACACCATGAAGAGTTCCCCAAAATCCACTCCCTCGCCGGAGATCGCATCGAAGGAAGTGCAGGACCATAGCAACGTGAAAGTTCAGGTGCTGAGCGAGAGGCTGTCGTCCGCGGTGTTGGATATGCGCGCGAAAGAAGATCTTGTGAAGCAGCATTCCAAAGTTGCCGAGGAAGCTGTTCTAGGTATGCTATTTAAACATTAGGGAATATAAGAGAGGTTAAATGTGCTAAGAAAAAATCAGCAAAAAAAAAAGAGGTACTACCATAAATAGGTTTAGTAAAAATACATTTTAGCATTCATTTCTATGCTACTTCATTGAACACAATTTTGCAAGACGATGATTCTGCATGACAGAACCTGCATTTCTTCTGCTATATATGTAGGATGGGAGAAAGCCGAGAATGAGATGGCATTACTGAAAACACAGCTGACTGCTATAACTGTCAAGAACTCCACACTGGAAGACAGGATCGTCCATCTGGATGGCGCCCTCAAGGAATGCGTCCGGCAACTCCGGCGTGCCAAGGAGGAGCAGGACCAGAATGTCCAGAACGCGCTGGCTCTGCAATCCCGGCAATGGGAATCCGAGAAGACCGACCTCGAGCTGCGGATCGTGGAGCTCATGGCGAAGCTCGAAGCCAAGTCGGAGCGCTCAGTGACCACTGACGGCGATGCCAACTCGAGGCTGGCCTCTCTGGAGAAGGAGAACTCGGGTCTGAAGGTGCAGCTGCTGGCCAAGACGGAGGAACTGGGGCTCAGGACCATCGAGAAGGAGCTGAACAGAAGGGCCGCGGAGATGGCGAGCAAGCAGCAGCTCGAGAGCATCAAGAAGGCGGCCAAGCTCGAAGCCGAGTGCAGAAAGCTACAGGCCAGTGCACGGAGGCCCTCCTTCGGCAGCGAGCTTCGGCGCACTCCTAGCTCCGTCTGCGCCGAGTCGGTAACAGACTGCCAGTCGGACTGCTCCGACTCATGGACATCGGCTCTGATCACCGAGCTCGATCAGTTCAAGAGCGAGAAGAGCAGCACAAGGAGTGCGAACACAGTTGACATCGGCATGATGGACGACTTCCTTGAGATGGAGAAGCTCGCGTCGGCGAGCGGCATGGCCCCAAGAAGCGAGGCCGCAGAGGACGCCGGTGTTCAGCTTGCCAAGCTAGATGAGAAGGCCAGGAAACTTGCGGCCGAGAAGGCCGACAGGGAGAAGGCCCTGCACGAGGCTCAGCGCGAGCTGAGGGCTTGCCGCCACCGGGCAATGGTGGCAGAGGAGAGATCAGCTGGGCTGCAGAGGCAGCTGAATCTTGTCAACGGCGAGAAGCATGCCATGGAGTCCGAAATGGAAGCCGCCGAGACGAAGAGGAATGAGCTGGAGGGTAGGCTTGAGCTGGCCCACGACGAGATCGCCAGCTTGCTGGACAAGGGACGCATCCTGGAGGAACGGCTGGAATCGGAAAAGGCTCTGACGCTGGAGCTCGCTGCGAAATATCAGCAGACGGACGCCCTGGAGTCAGATAAGAAAGAGCTGCACATTCAGCTAGAGGCATCGCAGTCTGACGCAAGGAAGCTCAGTGATAAGATCACCTTGTTAGAAAGGAGACTGGAGGAGGAGAAGGCGTTCTCGGTGCGGCTCACGGAGAAATGCCGTGGCATCAAAGCTCTGGAAGAGAAGATGAAAGGTGCAGAGATTGAGTTGGAGTTGGCAGGACAAGAAATCGTTTCGTTCCAAAAGAAGATTGGTAGCCTGGAACTGAAAGTTCAGCAAGAGAAGGCCCTGTCTGCTGAATCCACAAAGCGGTGCCGCCGCGAGCTCGAGGCACTGGATGTAGAGAGAAATGGGCTCAGATCTCAACTGCAGACTGCAAATTCAGAGATCGTTACTCTGAATGAGAAGGTTAAAATTCTTGAAGAGACTCTGGACAAGCAGAAGCCGCTGACTGCAGAACTGGAATCTCAGCTCCTGTCGGCGCAAGCTGAAATCAAGAGCTTGAAGGAGAATGCCGGCCTGTTAGAAACGAAACTGGAGACACAGAAGAACTTGTCATCAGCCTACATAACTGCACTGGATGCATCAGAAGCTCAGAAGAACAAAATGACCAACAGGTTCGAGCTCAAAGAGAATGAAACAGAGGAGCTACACAGAAAGATTGGTTTGCTTGAGGAGCAAATTCTCAAAGAGAGAGCACAATCGTCGGAATTCGCAGCACAATGTCAGAACTTGAAAGAGAAGATCCTTGGCATAGCTCCTGGTCATCAGCCAGTGCAAGTGAAATCTTTGGCAAGTAAACACCTACACATCACAAAGGTAATTTTTGACGTACTTGACATAGTATGTTACTTATTACAACCAAATCTGGAGCTGAAATACCGTATCTTTCCACAGGAAAAAGAGCTAGCCCGTGCTGCAGGGAAACTGGCAGACTGCCAGAAAACAATAGCTTCACTGAGCACGCAACTCAAAACTTTAATCGACTTTGATGAATTCATCCTCGGAGCTGGGAACAATGATGTCACCTTAGCTGAAAGCTGTGATGGAGATCTGAAGCTGTTTGATTCAGCAAGTTATCCAGCCCAGTTGGACTGTTTGGCAGTCACATGATAGTTGTTGTACCAAAGAAGATTGCCAGAAAATATATTGCTTTGCTGTCATACAATAAGGTTGACAGAATCCTTCTCCGATTCCATATGGATAGTAGATCAGTTAATAGTTTATAGGTGGTGAGCAAAAGGCTCATATGGAAAAGGCAATATTCATATGAAGAGACGAAGGTATAGCCTTTGAGGGATCTCCTATGTAAAAATGAATTTTGGTCCTCTAATTATAAGGAGTTATGGAATTTCTTGGAACTCGTATATGTTGAACATCGTCCAGACCTTACATGTTCCCCAAACCCCCACATATGCTTGTCATCTTATTATTAATTAGCAGAGGTCCTGCACATTTCGACCAAAATTGGTCAACTTTCAGATATATAGGAATAACTTGCATACATTTCACTACACCAACGAGACTGGACGTTCACACTTAGCTAGATCCTTGTTATTTCAGTAAAAATAACCAGAAAGAGAATGCGACAATCAGATGACAATATGCCTACAATTTCCAAATCGCTTAACAGCAGGTAAATATTTCAAGACAAAATTAAAGATATGCCATACCGAACTTGTATTAAAGGAGTCCTACAAATTCACTCAAGGCAAGCACAATGGCCAGAAGTCATAATTCCAGCACAAGTGTCCTAGGCAACTTGTTGCTTCTTGCTTTTCTTTTTCGAGCCCTTGCTTTTTTCGCCAGATTTTATTCTCTTTGGAGCATACATTTCGGCATCACCGTCATCAAGATCAGCCATCTGAGTTCCTTCCTCATCCTCTGCAACCCTTCTCTTCTTCTTTTTCTTCTCCTTTCTAACTGTTTCAGCATCACCGTCATCAGGGTTGACCATTCGAGCTCCTTCATCATCTTCCGCAACCATTTTCTTCTTATTTTTCTTTTCCTTTCTGACTGTTTCAGCATTACTGACATCACCGTCAACCACTCGGGTACCTTCGTCATCCCCGTCAACCAATATATTCTTCTTTTTCTTCTTTTCCTTTCTGACTGTAGCTTCAACAACCAATGAAGGTTCAAGCTGCTTGGATTTAGTCGCCTCAGATTCTGGAGACAACACTAGTATTAGCACAGTACCCCGAGCCTCAAGATATCATTCAAGATGCAGTTAAGATATATGATAAGAAAAGTCATTTTAAGAGTATGGGTCAGAAGGATTCGGTGTTAAAAGAAGCAATACATCTTAACTACTCCCTCCGTTTCAAAATATAAGATGTTTTAGGTTTGTGAAAAAGATGAATCTAGACTTCTTTTGGTATGTAGATTAATCCCAAAGTTGAGTGAACCTACATACTAAAACAAGTCTAGATTCATTTTCTTCACAAACCTAAAACATCTTATATTTTGAAACGGAGGGAGTATTAATATAGTGGTTTTTCACATTCAATGACGAGTCAAAATGGTCCAGTGCTAAAAATGCACTTCGCCTTAGAACCATTACCATTCAAGATAGTGTGAATATCAAAAGTATGGACACTCTCAGATCTAACTTGCCAGAACAACACCAGAAAGAAGAGAATAAAACACAGAATAGCTACTGAGAGTAGATACAAACCTTCAGCTGAGAAATGTGAATCAATAACCACCGCCGTGAGGTGCTGCTTGAGATAGACCTGTTACCAAACAATGGATAAGCATTAGATCATGGACACTTCCAAATGAAATAACCATGGTGTATGACCAGTAGAAAAATCACTGGATCTAGGAATAAAACGGTAGCCCAGAAAGCAAGAACGATAAATAATTTACAGATACACACGGACATGTTTAAAGGCAAGTAATAGCATCAATTAATTGCAAGAAGCAACAACAACGTAGAAGCTTGATCTGGCAGCGATGAAATTAATCTTAAACATACCGCAGAAAGTGGCTGTCTTGTATTTGTATCCCAGATTCGCAAGTAGCTGTCCAATCCTACAGAGACCAAAATAATTTCCTGAGTTACACAAACAAATGCACACCAGGACAGCTAAGAACAACTAAATGTACCCAGCAGAACTGAGGAACTGTAAACTTATATATCATTCAAAATCAATCAATCTGAATCTGAATTAAAATGAAATTATTACTCACCGCAAGATGCTATCAAAGGCAGCTCCGGATGCCTAACTATCGATCTAATACTTCCGCTGCATTTACCAACATAGCATCCGACTAGTTTTCCTGGAAAAAAAGGTAAACACCAACCACAACACTGTAAAATAGCAGTTACTCATACATCGTACATTCTGTACATTTTTGGATATGTTATAGGCATATAATCTTCCATCCATCACACTATAAGCATTGCAGTTCAGTATCATTTCAACTAAGTGTTAAACAAGCTACATCTGTTAAAATTTGTATGTCTAAATCTAAGGTGTACAAGTATTGTATAAATTTCAGCTCTACCAATTCCATTAGCTGCAGCTGCATGTTATTAACTAACTGTGGATTACACCAAAGATACAGATATGGACCATATCAGTACCATTAATACCTATTCAGCACAGCATGAAGCATATGTGATGACTGAAAAGGAAGACTTGTGACATGGGATTGAAGTTAGGAAAATCAGGCGCATTTCACAATTGAAGTGGTTTAAAATGTTGAAACTAAGATATTTTAACATTCGAAAGAGCACTCAACCTGTTTCCAAAATACTCAGTGCCAGCAAAAAGTGATGCAGATCATATGCTTATCATACCTGTTCTCATGTCAAAGGAAGCGAGGTCTCCTGTTCCTGTCCCAATATAGACAGTATGTCCATCTGGATCCTCAACAACTGCCTTGATTGGTGCCTCCCTAAAATCAACTGAAATAACAGGTCTTCTTTGTGAAGCAGTATCGTATAACCGAACCTGGCAAACACAAATAAAAAACACTTTCAGTTCATAATAAAGTTGATCAGTCATCATCAGTGTAGCATAATGTATTACAGATACAAATTGTCACACATCTAATTCATTGCCTAGTATACAATAAAGTAGGAACACCCCAATTAAACAGATAAACATTTAATTATTTATGAGCTATGAGGGGACTAAACGTAGCTGAACGTACAACAGACATCAAAACAAAACCGCATCAACTACCAGCCTCGCAGTTAGAGAGCTGAAAATCGGTTCAAGCGGGGTTCAACTTGCTAACCTGTAACGCAAATGTAGGCCAATTTTGATCCAAACAAGTCTAAAATTTGGAATTCTGTTAGCATAACAACAGTGAAGAGTGATGAGTATAAGGTACCTGATGATTATTTGTGCAGCCTACAATTTTACGGTGATCATCCTTGCACAAGAAAGTTCCAGCAGTGAACCAAGGTTTGGTGAATATACCAAGACTGTTAGCTCGAGGCTTCAGATCAAAATAAAATTAATGATTAGTCGATGAATGTTTGCTAGAATATCAGGTAACAAGTCAAAAAAAAATGAGTGCTTACAGATTTAGCAGACCATATTTTGCTACAAGATGTAATATCCCACAAATTCACTTCAATACCATTTCTGAAATGAATGAAAAAAAATGTTAGGTCTCAAACTTCTTGAAAGATTTCTCAAACTTCTTGAAAGATTTTCACATCTCAAAACGGAAAAGCTGTTAAGCAAAGGAAAGTAGCAATTTTCAAAGCATCACATATCAAAGGTTATTGTCAACTCACCCTCCGAACATTGCATAGTTTTCACCAGCATCCACGGAAGAAAACAGCAATTTACCCGTGTTGCACACATCCCATGTGCTTGATGGCCCAACATCCGATGCAGACGCTGTGTTTTCTTTTGCAACAGATCTCAAACTTGCTTTGCCCTTCTCCGTACAAGAAAGAAAAGTACCTAACCTGCAACAAGCAACTTGATAAATAAAAAATTTGGCCAGCATCACCAAATGCAGAAGAGCAATGGACTTCTCAATGAAGAATGATATGGATACCAATAAGGTTTAGTAACCTATCTATAATTGAAAAAAATCATCAGCATATGAAAATTACGTGGACAAGTCAGGCGCATGTTTTTTGAATAGGTGAAGCGCGACAATGGGATCATTTTCCACAGCTCCGCCAGTTTGCTCTTGCACAGAGGCCTTGACAACAGCGAGAGCATCCCCATTCAGAGGATTTAGCAGCTCAACCTACACATAAACATCCGGAATGAATAACCAACTGAAAGACACAAAAGGTAAGCATACGGAGCAGCGGCCACTGACCACACCGTTCTTCCTTGCCACAGCTAATACCTGCAAAAGAACAAGGAACGCCGTAAAGACCCTGCTCTGAGCGTAACTGCAGTCATAGGCAATTGCAATTCCAGCAAGGACTCGTGAGAAAGCTGGTAGAGAGAAGTGGCGACTCACGGGGTCGACGGCGCGGTCGGCGAGGGAGGCGACGAGGATGGCCCTAGAGGCGTCGGGCTCGCCCCACGTTTCTACGACCTTGGCGACGCCAGCCGGCCTAGCGCGGGCCTCGACGACTGCCCGCAGACAAAAGGGAGAGGAGGAACAGTAAGCACCACGCTGCGGATGGAAGACGAGGCGAGGCGGAGTAAGGCGGGGGTACCTTTGACGAGGCCGAGGATGTCGGTGGTGATGGCGCGCAGCGGCGGGCAGCCGGGGCTCTCCACGGAGGTGATCCGCGGCATCCTTCCCTTCTCTGGCGTAGGAGAGGCGGCAACTGGGGGAGCGAATGGGGAAGGGCATCTCGTGGTTTTAGGGTTTTAGGGGCGGGGGGAGGCGCCGGGTGAGCCTGGGCCGGGCGGTTTTTGCGTGGCGGCCGCGAAACCGTCAGGATTTGCCTTGCCTTGCCGTGCCGGGCCGCGGGGAATGGGTAATTCGTCGAGCGGGCTGGACGGTTTTTGCAGTTTGCTTTTTATAATCCGTGTTTCGAATTTGAATTTCGAAATTGTGCAATGTTACATGGTATTGCTTTTATATACAATTTTCATGTGGTTTGAATTTGATTTGGCCAAGTTTATTAGTAGGATTTCTATGTTTTTTATTCATGTGATTTACAAAATTTCTATGTTTTTAATCATTTCTTTTGCACGTGCATTCGTGTTTTTCATATCGTCAACACTTAATTTTATTGTCCATTGCATGCATGGTAGATCGATTGGTCACTTGCTTTTTTTTCAATCCCTTATTCGGCACAAACTACAGTCCATTTACGCTAGTATTTTCATGTAAATTACCAGCCCATTAACAATATAAATTACATGTATATATTGTTAGCAGACTAACTTTTGATGAAGTAGAAAACAATCGAATTTCCACGTGTCATCATGTGATTGAAAGAAAAATCAACTTATGGCAAATTGAAAAACAACCGTCAAATAAACTATCTCTAAAATAAGAACATGAAAGCACTTCGAAATATGAGGCGGGTTAATAGACAAAAATGAAGCAAGAGAAGGATGGAAAGAAAGAAAAAAACAAGTCATACAAACCTTCTATGTGCATGCATAGGCTAGAGGTAATTTAGAATTTGGGCTAGTCTTTACTAGTAAACTCAGCGTCCAGTGAAATGTTCCGAAATCGCAGCATTTGCTGAAGTTCAACTGAATTGTTACTGAGCGAATTGCAAGCATGAAAAGGAACGGGTTTTTATTAGACCTTTTAACAAACAAACAAAAAACAATACTCTACAAGCCTTGATCCCCTAGGTAGATTATTCCCAACCATAAAAGATCAAACACAGTATTAGTGGAACAACAGCAAATGATTAAACCAATCTGACATAAGAACAATTGTACACTTGGGAGGGCATCAGCTTGAAAGCTGTGCTAGCAGTGGAACTTCACAACAACGCAGGAGATGTCGTCTTTGCTCCTCCTGTTCACGGCCTGCTCCGTCAGATGCTTAGCAGCTGCCTGCGCGTCCTTGAAGTCCTTGATCTCATCGACCGCCTCTTGGTTGGTCATCACCTGAATACGAGCCATATTTGTATTTTAGTCATTTGTAAGAGGTAAAGTCAATATCTGCATAACCAAGATGCAACAGCCGAATAGATAATGAATGCAATTATCTAGGTGTGAGTTATCAGGAATGATCAGTATGAGTTTTCTAGGCATCACCTTCCATAAGCCATCACTTGCTAGAATTAGAAAATCAGAACTCTCATCGATAACTTCTTCAGCTACATGTGGATCAGAGCTGAGGTGCTTTTTCAAGCTCCGATCTCCGAATGCTCTTGCAACTGCGAGCTGGCCATCAACCCGTGGTACATCTCCTGCAAGTGAGACATGTTCACAATTCAAGCTCGATAATCTACAGATCATATGCTTTTGACCAAGACCATTACAGAAAAGAAAGCTGCTATCAGCTTCAGCGGAAGTGACACTGCAGGTTGTTAGATAGCAAAATCTTCTGCACAAGGCTCGGGAGAACACATATATATTCAGAACCGTGAAATGAGAATGAAGATGTTTTGCCAGGCATACAGTCCTAACGGAATTGGTAGGCATTGACAAGAGATGGTCAGTACCTGGTAG
The DNA here is from genome assembly GCA_023614405.1 of Avena insularis. Classification (NCBI taxonomy): domain Eukaryota; kingdom Viridiplantae; phylum Streptophyta; class Magnoliopsida; order Poales; family Poaceae; genus Avena; species Avena insularis. Next base: position 49,518,208 of record CM042687.1, on the reverse strand, counting down.
GTTTGAAACAAATCCACCTTTTTCCTCAATAATTTCTTTCTCCATGTTTGGCTCATGATCAACTGAAAGCTGCTCTGCTTTACCATTCTTGCTAATGACTGCTCGTGAATCTCCAACATTCGCGACCACTAGCTTCACACTATCATCACAGCTTATTAAGATGGCGGTAACAGCCGTGGAGCCTCCTCTTCCCAACTCAGCCGCTCTTTCCAATATTTTTTCATCTGTAAGTAGATATGCTTTTCTCATAGCATTTTTTGTGTCACTCAAGAATTCTGGCTGAGGATGCAAATATCAATAAAATAATCAGTACGGTTGTGAATCCAGTTGACTATGTCCAAACAGATAAAGCTGTGATTTAAGTTACTATCTGTATTGCATTCTTGGTGTTGCAGGTAGGTTGCACAACAGACATCATAATTCAAAATATATTCACTTCTTAAAGCGTATTGCCAACATTGCTGATTGGATTCTGTTTTTTCTCACCTTATAGATATAAAGCTACCATAACTAAACACTTGAGACATAATTACAGTACTCTCATAAGTAACTATCAAAATGTGAGCATATAGGCATCACAGCAGTTAGTGAACTTTGAGCCCAAAAAATTCTAATGTAAGTGCGATCGAAGCATTACCTCTTTCAAGATGTTATCAAATAGATGCTCCCGCAGAAAATCTGGAACAGTGTGCCCCAGATGACCATCAAATATTGCGAACAAACCCAAATCATGGTCGCCAACTTGCCTGTACTCTGCCACCAAGTAGTCCTCCATTGGATGATTAGATTTCCCCTTCACAAGATGGTAACCATGCTTGACACGCCTGCCTGATAATTTTGTCTTGCCTTTCCCTGTTTCTGGTCCTGATGAACTAAAAACATCTTTCACCTGTCAGAACATACAGATTAATTATCAACCATGCTATGCTGAGAACGACCCTAAAACTCAGCAAAGCAAAACAAATGACTACACAAGTTATTTAGCACGACAAAGCTAACACCAGATGCCATTTTTTAATTACACCAGAAAAGACTAAACATCACAGTTGCTTCAAGACAAGAAAGACAGAGAGGACAAAATGAGCTTGTCAGTGTACATCCAGTCCTGCTTTTCAATTTTCATTGTAACTACTAATTTCTAACCTTAGACCGTAAACTCCTAAAAGCATTTTCCAAGTACCGTTCTTGATAAGTTCACAAATGCCAAGGGTTCTCAGATGATAATATATACCGTGAAAAGTTTTGTTCCTCAGCTATTTATAAATCCCGCTGTTTTTGGTAAGTAGGAAAAACAATTTATTTTAGAAAAGTAAGGCCTCAATTGTAGACATTAATGGTTTTTCCCTACAAACTTGGTCAAACTTTACATTGTTTGACTTTGAAAAACCTATAGGCCTTCTATTCAGGAACAGGGGTAGTAAGTAGGAAAAAACCAGTTATTTTACAAAAGTAAAGCATCCATTAGCAGAAAGAATAATGGGATCGGTAAGGACCAACATAAACTACAATATTAGTCCTGCAGCGCCATCCATTGACACTATTGCATTTCGAGTAATTTTCACCTGCAGTGCCAAGTTTTCCATGATAATGTCATTCGGATTTGGTCTAGCACGCATTTAATTTTTACTAGAGATTGCAGATATTTACAATTTCCTCTACTCTGGTGCATTTAGTTCCAGCTTCCGATGCATGTCCAAAATACTGAGGCTTCATACAAAAATGAGGCTTAACTTCCAAGATTATGGAACATGGACCTGTACACATGAATTTTGTATTTCTGCAACCAAAATTAAAATATATGAATTTTAATTGAAGATTTTATGAAACATGGACTTTAATTCCATTTGTCCATGCAGTTCTGCTTGCACGGGTGTACTGAAGTGAACACAGAATTAAAAGTATCTCCATGGACCATCAGTGGGTGTTGGCAAAGGACAAGTTTATCAACAGAATTCAGAAAATAAGCATGACACATACCCTACAAAAGTTCCAAAACTCCACATGAAATAAAACTCATACTAAACCAGCAAAGATAGTGATTGTGCTTCTGGGTGTAACTCAAATCTAGACCTGTGAATATTGTCTGTGGTATTGTGCTCTCTTACCATACAAATGTAATCCACATGTTGAAATACTCTATATTATTCCTAAAGGGTCTGCTTCGTAAATATTTATTCTCTCTGGTGCTATCAGCAGGAAACACAGAAATGTGTCTTGTCTAGATTAGCTATGGTTCTATGCAGTTTAATCTGTTGATTTAAGCTATTGCTCGAACCTTGTAAAAGAGGAGTTATGTCTGCTACCAGAATGAGAAACCATGAATCAACTAATTGCATAAGCATCGTGAACTAGTGCATATGCACGAGGGAAGATATGGCTTCAGCTTCTAGCCTTCTTTTCTTACTGAGGCATTTTATTTTTAAAGCAGTCAACGCATTCCTTACTCCGGCTATTGATGTACTGTATAAATTAGATCCTCCACCACCCCAACCAAAAAAAGTACAGTATTTACAAAGATCCATGGTAGCCAGGCCCCATTATATACCAGTCATGGGAACCAGAGCCATAAACAACAATGATCTGCATCCCCGTATTAATCATTGGAAAAGGTACACAACTGACCAACAAAACACCCAATCGGCCATCCTCGTTCAATAATTTCTCAAGGCATGCTAGGACTTCATCACATCTGCCATTTTCTTGAACCCTCAAGCTCCAGCACACAGCTTGGATGCAGGGGAAAAACGAAGCATATGAAACAAACGATATGCACCCAACTCGGCTTAGTTGTGGAAACAGAAAACAACCAAGAACATAGTATATCAAAATGATTTCCTCCTCTCCCATGTCCGGTTACCTTGTCCTTCATCTTGTTGTAGATTTCCTTGCCGGCCATCGGTTGCTCCTCGAAAACTCCGGTTGAGAACTCCCTCTGGCTGAAACTCCACTGCCCCTGGCTGGTTCTCTTGGAATCCCCTCAAAAGGTCAAACTCGCACCTTTCCTTTGCTGTCTTCCACCAAACAGTATGGCTGGTAGTTGGACGGATCGGTCTGAGGTGATTAAATGGCCAAGAGCTTAAACTAATTGAGGAAGGAGTGGTTGGTGGGGGTGGGCACTGGTGGTCTGCTTGGGATGCGAAGGGGCCTGGATCTTGCTGGATAGAGTCGGTTGACCTGATATTGGTACGGAGATCGGGTCATGGAAATGTCAGGTGCGGACAGGGAAAGAGCGGATGGAAATGGAAAGGTTGGGTTTTTTCCGTTCCTTTTCGGAAACTTTATGCAGACGACGTGTGAAAGGCAGGACCGAGGCTCCTCCTTTCGGCCTTTCGTCCGGCTATATTAATATAGTAATATTTTAAGATGTTACTGGATCATAAGTATAACATCTAAAACAAAACAAAAAAAGAAAGAGGAAACGAGCCGACAACAGTGGCTCTATGAAAATGAGGATGATCCGCAATCGATGTGCCCTCCGAAAAAGATCCATCACGCTCCTAGCTCCGAAGCGTCGCGTACCAAGCAACACCTCTAAGAAAGAAAGCGACGACAACGACGCTGCTGTCCGGACGGGTCCTAGGGTTTCCCCCGGTATGCTACGAGGGGTGGGGAAGAGATACTCCCGACGCCCTTCAGGAAGGTCGGCGACGCCCGCAAGAGTCACCGTGTCGGTGTTTGGACAACAAGGATTTCCCTCGATCCCTCAAAAAACCACCCTTCCGAACGCTTCATATGGCTCCAGCCAGCTCGCCGCCCACCTGCATATGCCACCGCGATGTTGCAGTCACCCCTCCGTCTCACCCTGACCCACGTTGCGAGGCTGGTACGACAGAAAAAGAAGAAACTTTGGTGGGGTCGACGGTATAGTAACACGCGGGAGGTAACTACCTCCACCGCCGGAAGGCGATAGCCTACCGGATGTAGCAGCGAGGGCAAACCAGGCCTTTCCTAGCCCGGTCGAGCCCAAAAGGGCACATGAAGCCCTGCTGTCACACTGCAGCAAGGGTGTCACTGACACCGATAACCCTAGCGCAAGTCCCTACTCTTCCGCCCATCAGTAGATCCGCCACCACCACAGATCCCCGCCGCCAAGCAGCAACGCCATCGACACCATGCTCACCCGGGCCAACCGGACCGCCGCCGGTCCGAGGAACGCCACCTGGGCCAACAGCCCCAGCCACCACTTTGACGAGCCACGACCCAGACAAATGGTGACCAAGACGTCGCCAAGAAAGAGGAGCAAAGGTGACACCCAACAGAACACGACACCTCCGTCAGCTTGACAAGTTGCGCCCTATAGAACCCGCCAGGTCTCGAAATGGTAACCAGGCTGGCCCACCTAGCCTGTGACGGCCCAGAACATCCCAAAAATATTAAACATGGATCATCAAACTCTAATCATCAAAAATTAGGGTTAACAAAAACTTTCCCATCTCAAAATATGAAAGCATTCATGTGTATGTGTATTTAAATTAGGAGTTCTTTTGAATTGCCATGGTTCTGTGATTCATTGCTTGTAAAATAATTCTTAGGTGAAATAAACATCATCTAAATCATTTCCAAACTTTTCCCAAAGAAAAACAACTCAAAATAAATAAATAAAGTGAATGGTCATTTTTGCCAAATTAACTATCATGCCTACTTTGGCTATTCCTAGCACTCAAAACTTAACAGAAATAATTATGGATCTTTGCACCCCTTGTTAGTACACATGATGAGGTACCAAGACCTACTTTGTGATCTGCCAAAAACATTCAAATTATAAGTTTAAATAACAGTTTAAAATTGAATCTATCTCATATGGAAAGATCCCACTATTTCAAAAACCACTCAAACAAGCTCAATTTTCAAAACCCAAGCAACCACAGTCTCAAGCATATACCTAGCACACTCACCAAAAATCTTTTCAAAATTCAAAAAGAAGTTTCTTGCGGCCATTTCATCAAACACTTGATAGACAGAATTTAAACCAAATCAATTTCACTATTTTGAATAGTGTTATGGCCAAACTTGTCTCCCATTTGACATTCATTTGATCACTTGGTCCCCTCTGGATCAAACCAGGGCCTAACTACCCCATCCCCTACCTCCTAGCAGCATGGTCATGCCAAGCCGAGCCCATCTCGCCGGCCAACTTGGTCGCCGCCGCAGCAGACCGCCTTCCCCTCTCTCGCCATGTCTAGGAGATAGCCAGCACCTCACTGCCACCCACTGTCCCCTCCTCGAGCCAGGCCCAGCCGTGGACCACCGAGAAAACCCCGCACAGGTTACAATGCGACATGCCGAGCACGCAGAGGCCAGACCAAGACACGTGCACGCTGCCACTCGACCGCAGCCCGCGCCCACCGCGTCGCCACGACCCAGGGAGCACGCCAGACACCCCCGTTCGCCATCCAACGCCTCACAGCCACCGCTCACCGTCGAAGTCGCCGCCTCTGCCGCTCAGAGCACCAGCTCCGCCCGACCGCTTACCACCGCCCTAAGCCCGCATTGAAGTCCTAGAGCACCGCCAGGAGACCGCGCGTCGATCGCCACCCTCAGCCATGCCGCTAGCAGCCCGTAGCCATGTCGCCACCATCGCCTGCCCATCCCTCTCGGTCTCGCCGTCGAGCCTATAAAAGGAGGGCACCCCCAGCCATTTGCAGCACACCACTCCACTCCCCTCACCTCACTGATCGTCCCACACCTCTAGCCGGAGCACAGGGAGCAGCAGCTCGGCGGAATTGTACCAGAGCAGGTCGCCTCTAGAGGAGAAGGGCACCGCTGATTGCGACCACCCCCGGAGCTGCCTCGACCGTCCCTGAGCTCGCCGTTGACCACCAGTCCGTTTGCCCGCCTCGCCGTTGTCGCTGGAGCCCTGGTACACCCCCTACGCACCCCCACCGAGCCTCTAGGGTTAGAGCTCGCCGACGACAGGTCCGTCGTCGATGACGATCCCTAGCCGTTGATCCCCACTCTAATCCAACGTCCCACACCCTGCATCGCTTCGCGTTATAAGCATTGACCGTAGACCCCTTAGCTGAACCCGTCTTTGGAATGACACTGGTTCGGCCCATTAGCGTCTCCCGCGCGACCCAGCAGTTTAAATTTAGCTTTTTTCCATTTAATTTCAAACACAGTTCTGTACATAGATTCAAAATTCAACCCAGCTCGATTCTATGAACCAAAATGCATGAAACCAATTTTGTTAGAAAGGTACTGAAATGCTTAACCCAAGCCCGTTGGATTCAAATCATTTAGATCTGTAGATCACCCTTAGTAAAAATAACAAGGCAGAAGCTTTTCTGCATTCAAACATTTTTCAAAATTCAACCATAAGAGCTTTTGAGTTGATTCCAAATCTCAAAAATCACATTTGATCATACCTTTCAAAATATATAAAAACATATGGGTTTACTTATAGAAATAATGTTCAAGTAATAAAAGAATGTCACATAGGCATTTCTAGTCATTTTATTTATTTAAAATAAAAAGGTTAAAGCTTATTAAATTGTGACACCACTTTAAATCACATTCCCATGTACTGAAATATGTGGTGATGACATGTGTCAATATGATCCCATGTTTGAGTTGGAGAATATTAAATCTTAACTAGTTTTTCAACGAGTAGAAATTACTTTTCTCAAATTAAAATAAATAAGACAAATGCTTTAATCTTGAAAAGGGGGTGATGATGCTATATCATCTATATTACACCTTTTGTGTGATGATTAAAAATAGTTAAGTATTGTTTGGTGATTGTGTACCTCGTATTTATTTATAGACGCTAGTACCAACCAAGGATACGAGGAGGAAGGAGGACACTACGAGGAGGAAGTCGAGGAGAACTTCAACCACTGCTCTACACAAGGCAATCTAACAATTGCAACTATGAAAGTTAGATAACCTAGGCAATGCATTAAGCATGCTTAGTTAGACACATTTGATGATACCCAATCCTAGTTTTACTTACAAGCTTTATACTTTATTTCTTTATCAAAGCTTTCTCTTAGAGTTTACTTAAGTGACTTATAGATTCTAAAAAGATAATTGAAGGTAGCATAAAGAGCATTAAATTTGGCCTAAGTAGATAATCTTGATATCATCCTAAGGCATGAGATTGAACTTAACTAATCTCCACTTGTTTATCACCCCTCATTAGTATTTACCCCCACTTGTAGATGCTAGTGTTAAGCATATTGATCAAATTTAGATGGGAATACTTGGTGAAAATGGTTATGAAAACCTTAGAATGATGAGTCATTCTACTGAAATGTTTTGACACATGTTCTCGAACACCAGATGATTTTGATGATGAAAATGTCGAGGCATGAGCCTTAGCCCTTGATAAAACGGATGGTTATCTGGATGCGATACCATTCCAATTTTATTGTACAACCACAATACCCGAAAATTGGGTAGGGCTTGACTGGAAACTTATATACTTTAGTATGGGTTCCCTCGCGGCCAAGGTCTGAGCTGAGGCTACCTTGTGAAGATTGTCCACCTATGCAGTTCCCAAGATGACAATTGGTCATGGTTGGGAGGCCAAACTCACAAGAGAGGTTACTATACTAGGGCGTGTAATTGAAAGGTTAGGATTGATTATCCACATACTGAATATGGTGAATTCAGGATTGTTCCTGACGGATGTATCGAATGTTGTGGTGAAAGTGTACCATCTCTGCAGAGTGTCAAACTATTCGAATAGCCGCGTCCGCGGTTATGGACAGTTGGAGTGGCCATACTGTTTCGTTGTCAGATGTTTTCAAAATGACTTATGAAATGATTTATGACTTTGACTTGACCACAATAGAGTTGTGACATGAAATTCAAGTTCCCACTTAGGTGTTACAAAACTTCTCAAGTAGTTTTCTTTGCTTCTGAACTCAGTAGAGATAAATTTGGCTTTTTGCAAAACAACCCTAGAGCTTAGTATATCCTACTCAAAAACCACTTCACTTGTTAGTATTAGTTTGCGACTACTTAAAGAGTACTCATGGCTTTGTCCCTGGCTATTCCTGTGGCCAGACTATGAAGAGGAGTATTAGGAGGACAGACAGCAGGAAGGTTACGACAACTAGGATCATCTCCCATAGTCAGCATTGCTTGTGACCACGAAGATGAATCTTCACCTACGCTATCGTTATTATTATGTTATTCCACTGCTTAAACTGTATTAAGACTGGATCATGAGATCCTTATTTGTGTAAGACCTTATGTATGGTTGTAATGGATGATGTACTGTGATATCCAATCTGTTATGTCTCGCAAAAATGGTAATCCTGGGATTGCGATGTATGGCATAATAGGCATCTAGGATTAAAAATTCGGGTGTTGACAAGTTGGTATCAGAGCCATACTGACCATAGGAGACCCTAGTTTAGAATGGACATTTGAATGCAAAACTTAGTTTCAAAACCAAAGGAAGTGAGTATTTATGAAAACTTATTCTCATTCTTATCACTTGGATTCTTTCATGAAAATTCATGTTCCTCAAAAATTCTTGCAAACTTACATAAAATTTGACACACTTGATCACTCTACTAACTTACTCATCCTATATTCTTATAGATGGACGTGAAGTACAACAAGTTTTATCAGTTGGGGAATGGAGGAGAACTCATCTTTGAGTGTGACCTGGACCAGCTTTCAGAGATGTTGGAGCATCCGCACCCCGAGTTCTTCGGAGCTCAGCTCAATGATCAGGAAGGAGAGGATTTGCAGTGGCTCGTTGTTGCAAGTCTCTGGGGAAAGATTGAAGCCCCCACCTTAGAGGGAATTCAGTTCACCTTGATAGAGAACAACTAGCTCGATGGACTTGCTAGGGCCATGCAGGAAGCTTTTGCCCGTCTGTGTGGGCAGAGTATGAATCAGATCAAGGGTACCCTCTTTGAGTTCTACCCAAGGCGTGATGTTATGGGACAGCCACTAGAGGCCCCATATCACCACAAGCTGAAGAGTCAATTGGACCACCTCAGCTTCATGATGTATGACCGTCAGAAGGAGTTAGACAATTCCTGCTCCTACACCAACCAAAAGTATGCCATCACCACCAAGAAGGATCAAACCATTGCCATGCTAGTGAAAGATCGCCAGTCTCTTTGTCGTCAGCTCGACAAGAAGGAGCGCATCATTGCCTGTCTTCGCCACCAGATCACAGAGTTGGAGGAGACTGTCCACGAGAGAGACATGCAGTTGGAGGAGAGGGAGAATGCAGGGAAGACCTTCGTGGAGACCCCTACTCCTATCTCAGTGATGATGATGAATTTCTGGAGGATCAGGCCATGGACTTCTTCACCGATGAGGATGACTTCGCCTTCATCAACGATGATGAGGACACTAACTCTGAGGAGTAGTAGCACTTGAGAACTAGCGTTAGTGAGTTGTATTCGGTCCCACTGTATCGTAGTTTCCCAGAATGGTTCTTAAAACCATCTGTTTTCCTTTGTTGTGGTGTGTGTTTGTATCGTGTGCCATGAATGAATGAAAAGCAAGTTTCTAGAAAAATCTGAGTCAAACTTTGAAAACTTTTCAAAACACCAAAAATCTGAACCGTAGAAATTTCCCTCTTTTCACATGATCTATCTCAATCTTCAGATGCCTCGGGGAGGAAGCACTTCATCCTCGGACCCGATGCTACAAATCTTGCAAATGTTGGTTTCGGATCGCAAAGCCGAAAGAGCCAAACGTCAAGCCAACTTAACCACCCTTCAACAGATAGCTCAGATGGCCAACAACAATCAAGGCCATGGAAATCAGGACAACCATGGATCTAAGCTCAAGAATTTCCAAAACACCAATCCACCTGTTTTTACTAAGTCAGAAGATCCCCTCGATGCCGATGATTGGTTGCAAACCATGGAGAACAATATGGAAGTTGCAGGAGTGGAAGATAACAAGAAAGTGTTGTTTGTTACCCACTACCTGGCCGGAGATGCAAGAGCATGGTGGAACAGAGTTCGCGCGATGACAGGAGGTCAGATGATGACTTGAGAAGAGTTCAAAGTCAAGTTCAGCAGAACCCATGTGCCATCGGGTTTGATCAAGAGGATGAGAGATGAATTCAAGGAACTAAAGAAAGGGAGGATGACCGTAGTGGAATACCATGACAAATTCTTGTCATTGGCTAGGTATGCACGGGATGAGATAGACACTAAAGCCAAGGTATGTTTTCTGGGAGTTGCCATACTGGGAGTTTCTCCGCACGCCTCATAGCCTTGACATCATGAATATCACGAAAAACGTGTGCGAGAGTCTGGTCGCCACCATAATCAACATGCCAGATAGGACGAAAGATGGTCCGAAAGTAAGGCACGACCTGATATTCATGGGTATCTGGAAGGAGCTTCACGGAGGATGCACTACTCCTGATGATCAGGAAGATGACGATGATCATGAGTTGGAGACGACACAAGGTCGTCGGAAGGGTAAAAAGTTCAAGAATAACAAATATTACTGCCCTCCTTCTTGCTTCACTCTAAGGCAGGATGAGATCAAACAGTTTTTCAAGTGCCTTCTAGAAGTCAAATTTCCTTACGGCTACGCGGGTAAGATAAGCAGGTACCTAGACGAGGCGAAGCAGAGGTTCAGTGGCATGAAGTCTCACGACTGTGTCGTGCTAATGACGCAGGTACTTCCGGTTGCACTAAGAGGGATAATGGACGATCACATCCATGAAACGTTATTTGGCCTCTGCAAGTTTTTCGACGTCATTTCTAGGAAGTCGATTGGCGTGAATCAACCCCGGAGGCTACAGGAGGAGATCGTGGTGATACTATGTGAGCTTGAGGTCTACTTCCCGCCCGCATTCTTCGACATTATGGTGCATCTGCTGGTCCATGTCGTGGAGGATATCTTCCAACTCGGGCCGATGTTCCTCCTCAACATGATGGCGTTCGAAAGGATGAACGGACACATCAAAGGATACGTTTGCAACAGGTCCCGTCCAGATGGAAGCATAGCCAAGGGCTTTCTAGCCGAAGAGTTCATCTCTTTCTGCACAAATTATCTAGACATCGAGAACCCTGTCGGTCTTCCCATCAACAGGCACCTTGGCAAGCTCGACGGATCTGGTCACCGAGAGGGTCATCGCGTACTGCATGCAGACTTCGACTTTCGACGCGCAGACTTTGATCGAGCAAACCTCGTCGCGCTACAACATTTAGAACTGGTCGATCCTTGGGTATAGAAGCACAAAAGGTTAATCGAGAAGAAGTACAGTGACCGGGGCATACAGAGTACGCAGGGAGAAATAATCAAAGAGCACAACTTAGATTTCACGCGTTGGTTTAGGCAGACGCTCCTTGATAATCCCTCGCGATCGCATTCTTCTGACATGGAAAAGATCATATTCACCTTGTCGCAGGGACCCATGTAAAACCTGGTGACCTATCAGGCATACGATATCAACGGCTACACATTCTACACAGAGGAAAAGGACAACAAGTATGATTATCAGAACTCAGGCGTAACATCGGAATTCTACACCGATGACAACATGAAGGAAAGATTCGACAGAAGCATCGAGGAGATTTGGGAGCTCGACTACTGTGGAGAGAATGTGTCGATGTTCCGTGTCAGATGGGCAAAGAGCGTCGAAAGAGAAGACCGGTATTTCACAACCATGGTTATACCCGAAGCAGCCAAATCCAAGGCCATCGGTGCGAACATTGCCGCGAAAAATGAACCGTGGGTACTGGCTACCAAAGTGGACCAATGTTTTTTCATTACCGACCTGACAAAACCTAGCCGTGTTGTCGTGAGGAGAGGAAAAAGAAACATCATCGGAATTGATGGAGTACGGCGATCCAAAGATTGAAGATGATGACGACTACGATGCAGCAACATACATCACAAGAAGAAAAAGGAAAACCCTACCCAAAAAAAGTAGGCCGTTCGAAAGAAGAAACATTAAAGTGCCGGGGCTAAATTATTCAACCATGACAAAGAAGGGAAAAAAGATTGTAAAACGCTAGCTCAAAAAATATTGTAAAACACGTGGTCGAAAAAGATTGTAATATTCATGGACAAATTATTATGAAATTTAGTTATACTTTGAATCATATTTTTACCACTTTTATGACATATATTATCACTTTTGGGTATTTTTGGAATATTTAAAAGTATTTTAAAAAACAAAACAAAACTTTTATGGCTATATCACCACTTTTGGAACATTTAAAAGTATTTTTAAAATAAAAATAAAAAAGGTGGGCACCAGATTCGAACCTAGGTGCTCACAAGTTTAGAATAGAGAAGTGGGCGAAACCACTGGGATAGGGCAGTGTTAGTTAATAATAGGGTTGGCCGCGCCATCTTATGTGACCAGTCATACCTAGTTAGGCGTAGCGCACCCTGGCCAGGTGCGCTACGGTCGTAGCGCACTTGGCCAGGGTGCGCTATGCCTAACTGGGTACGACTAGTCAACCGCGCCAATTACACCCGCGTGCCTCTCATTACCATCCGAGACACCGCCTCTCATCCCCAAGTCTGAGCCCCGCCGCCGCGCTCTCGATCCGCCACCGCTCTAGGAGAGGACATGGAGGAGGAGCCCGAGCCCTGCCAACCGCCGCTGCTCGAGGAGGAGGCCGTGGAGGAGGAGGCTCGTGTGCGTCCGAGGAGGAGGAGTCTGTGGAGGAGCCCGTCGTCGTCTGCCAGCCGCTCTAGGAGGAGGACGTGGAGGAGAAGGAGCCCGAGCCCTGCCAGCCGCCGCTGCTCGAGGAGGAGGCCGTGGAGGAGGAGGCCGGTGCGCATCCGAGGAGGAGGAGTCCATGGAGAAGCCCGCCATCGTCCGCCAGCCCTCGTCGTCCTCATCTCAGAGGTGAGCGCCACCCCTCCCCTCTCTCCTTCTCTCCCTCTCTCTTCGAGCAATGGTTAGGGTTAGGGTTTCTCTGAAAGCTCTGAAAGCTCCAGAACACTAGAATTGACATTTTCTCCTAATGGAATTGCAATGGTTAGGGTTTCTCTGTACTAGATGGTTCTGATTTAGGTTTAGGTTTAGCAAATTTTAGCTTGAAACAGATTGAGAGCAAATTTTAGGTTTGACAGTGAGGCTTACAATGAGTTTACACTGTGTTCTTGTGCATTATGTTTGATAGTGAGCTTACAGTGAGCTTGAAACAAAGAGCAAATTATGTTCTTGTGCATTATGTTTGATAGTGAGGCTTAGGCTTAGGCTTAGATAGAACAAAATGAATGTGTGTCGTGTTTGTCAGTGGAACATCCACATAGAAAGTGTTGTGAGTTTCTGTGTATTATTGAATAATAATGCAGAATATTATAGTTGTTTCTAGATCCAAAATAGTTATATGGATTGGGGAGAAGGGGCCATGGTATTGTTGTTGAAGTCAGGGAACTAGAGTAGTGTTGCTGTTTCTTAAACAATTTGCTGTTGCTGTTTCTTTTAGCATTGGTTGAGATATATGTAGACTCCCTGCAGCAGCATTGTGTTCTTTGACTATATAGTCAATTCCAATGTGTCAATATTTTACATTGCAGTATGTAACTGGGAATAGTTCATATTCCTAGTATTTTGTAGTTGCTATGTGCAAATTACTGCAATCTGGGTGGTTCTTACTGCAAATTACTGCAATCCTTTTGTTTCTATAAATGAGGACTGAAGGTGTAACTCCTTCCACTAAAGCTAAGAAGACAACAGAGTGATTATTTGGGTGAACAAGTATTAGGTTGCCTAGTTAAGCAGCCATCGTCTTTTTTGTTAGTTCCCTGTCAACACTGTTTCAGTTGCTTAAGCTTTGGTAGGTCCAAGTAGGATCTAGGCTAGAGGAGGGGTGAGGGACACTCATGGACAGATGAAATAGGAGGATGGTGAGATGTGGGTGTGTTAAGTTGAGGAAGACTAAGATTATGTTGCTACCACGAGAATACAATTTTCTGATCTCAAATTTGTGTGTAGAGAGCTCCTTCCCAAACAACTCCTAAAATTATCCTCATTGCTGATTGAATTTTGTACATCAATGCACATCACTCATGTTCTTCTTGTACTACAGCAACATTATAGCTTGATATCTTGTCTGAATTATAACAGAATGTTCTTGTCTGAATGGTAGCTTGTAGCTTGTCCAAACCTGAACATCAGTTCAGGACTTCTTATGTGCTGCTAAGTCCAAACCTAAAACTGTTGTTTATCCTATGTGAAACTTATTATTCAGCATTATAGTTAGCCATTTATGCTTGTAGCTTGTCTGCTCCATTTTTGCCTAAAACTGAATATGCTTGCTGTACTGGTTGTGTTGGCCATTTATGTGCTGGCTGTGTTGGACAGATTATCTTATGTGACCAGATTATGTGCTAGCTGTGTTGGCCATTTATTGTGTGCTGGTTGTGTTGGCTATGCTGGCCATATATATGCAGGTTCTTGTATGAAATGAGTCCCGATTTTTGCTGGAATGTTGATTAACTTCCGTTTCGATAGAAATCGGGCACTCCTAGTTTAAGAAAATTAGCAAAGGTCATGCCAGATTTTTCCGTGCATTTAACCAATTATTTGTTTTTTATTAGTGCAAAGATGTGTGACAACGACGAGGCTGGATGTTCTAAGCGCATCAGCGCTGAAGGAGAACTCAGACCTCCGAATAAACAATTGACATTCTGGGAGGCGGCCCAGCGGCTAGAAGACGATGAAGAATACCATCCTTCGGAGAGCGAGGATGATGAGATGGAAGACGTGGAGGAAGAAGCCGAAGGAACAGCGGATGATGAAACCACTGATGGCGGCGAGGGCATAGGGAGTGGTAGCAATCCTCCTAAAGAAGAAGAAGCAGAAGGAACGGCGCCCAAACACGATCGACACCGTCAGAGAGAAAATTACCGAAGTGAGCCCAATAGGGGTTCCTTTGGCACCCGACCTTGTCGTTAGAGGTTACGGTGGGAAAGTGGCGGCGATCACCCAGACCACCATCTCGATCAACACCGAGAATCTCCCGCATAAAGATAATGGCCACTTGCGCACACTCCTCTTTGAGAAGCTGCACACAAGATACAAGTTCCCCACTGAGTACCAGAACACAAATTATCATGGGAATGAAGTAAACAAATCTGCCCTCACAAAGATGAGCATCGCCCTGGCCAGCTGGAGAACCCGAATAAACAAGAAGATCTATAAAGAAGGCAAAAGTCTCAAGGAGATCCAGAAGATCGACTCGTAGATCACCGAAGATCAATTCCAGGAGTTCAAGGAGAGGTGTGAATCCGAAAGAGCCCTAGCCAATAGTAATCGGGTAAAGGTGTTGCAGGCGATGAATATAGGTCATCACCATCTCGGATCTGTTGGATACAGAACCGCGGAGGCCAAATGGGATAAGGAGGACGAAGAGTATAGAGCTAAGGGGATAGATAACCCCTTTGCGAAATTCGAAAAGGGGCAACTTTGAAACTTCATCAGGGCCCGTTACCATGTGGACCCAAAAACCAAATAACTCACCGCAGATCTTGCGATGAAGGTATTCGAGGAAACTGTGGTAAGTAATTTAATTACCGCGGATCAACTTGATTGCATTCTAATCGATGAAGTCTGGTTTCTAAACGGTTCACTATTATTTCTTCTGCAGGAGGAGGAAATTGTTGCTAGTCATGGATCCCAGGGTTCCTCATCCCAGGGGTCGATGGAGGCCACCCGGTGGGATAACCCTTTTAACAGGCCGATGAACCGGGCCAAGAAAATAGAGCCGGTTACGAAGAAGCCATCGTTGGCTGGCCGTCTGGCCAGCCTCGGGGGTAAGAATTGGGTGGATTATTTTGGTCCACCGCCAAGGACGCGTGTGGTGCCGTCGGGAAGGAGCGAGGTGGAAAACCGCTAGGTTCAAGAACTTAAGGAACAAGTGGCACCGATCCCACAGATCGTCCAAGACAACCTGGCAATCACCCTCATGTCCATCCTGCCTACCTTGGTGGAGTCAATAGTGAACTAGAGTGCAGGTGGTCGACAAGGGCCGTGCTTGATTCCAAGCATGGTCAGCAGCCACTCGAACAACGTGGCGCTGACAAATCAGGCGAACTTTGTGTTCGTGACTCCGCCCGCTAGCACCGTGGCGCCGGAAGTGTTGGTGACTCCCCCTGCCATCACCGCGGCGCCGAACATGTTGGTGACCCCCTGCCATCATTGCGGCGGCACCGGAGCTCCAAGCACCCGGTAGGGAGAATACACCAACGGCAGGCACCACGCCATCAAGAAGCCCCTCTGTCTCTTGCACGCCCATCGTCGTATGCGGTGCCTCGACATTAGCCGATCTCGACGCCACCACGGTAAACAAATTGCTTTACTGCCTTTCACGCCATCTATTACTCTTATGTCATCTCTCTGACGATGCCGTACATGTTTTCCGCAGACAGATGTTCCTTGCACTCTCTTATGCTACGTGAACGAGCTGAGGGATGTTGCCAAGGGTACCATCATTCAACCCTTGCAGCACACGTTCCACTCAAGGCCGATGCCAGATAGCGTTCACATGGTTAAAATTAGTCGGGTGCTAAGGGGCTGCGACGACCTAGAACCTCCCATTCAATCCCCAGGAGCGGATGAAGAAGAGCCGACTGTACTCAGAAGTTGCTTTGGCTTATTCTTGCAATGGCCAAAGAGCATGATCCGTTTGGGGACGGCGGGGGCCATCACGCCACAGACAACATCACCGCCTGTCATGCCAGTGACAAGTAGTGGCAAGGCCCCCTTACCGTCCTCGCCGTCACCTCCACGCGGTGGGTCAGATGATCATGTTGATGATATGCACATGGCGTAGGATCCGACCGAGGACGACGAAGACTGGAATGATCACTTCTTCAACACTCAGTTTAGCAATGAAGACCCAGCTGGTGGCCCCACAGAGAAAACCACTATCACCAAGTGACTGTTTGGTTCTCAGGAGATGCCTCCAGCTTGCGCCTTCACCGAGCCAGCTGATACAACCAACCGGCCCTTTATTCTAAGCCCTAACACACTACATAGGGCGGCCGGTGCTCAAATTGCGGTTCATGCCCGCTCTCCAAAAGGAAAAACGTCCAGGAAAAGAAAATCTAGCAGCTCGAGCCAACAGGTGGCGTCAACTGCGAATCCGATCAGGTTTCGGGATGGGCCACCAAGACCCGAGGGTATTATGTGGAGGATTCATGTGGTGGGTGAGCCCATGCTACCTAAGAATTTGGAGAGGCTCGCCAGTTCGGAACTGAAGAGTGTGCATGACGGTGCGTTGACGGTAGAGACGCCTTCTAGCGGAGAAAGATCCCTCGCACCCGGTATTCATGGTTAAGGTTCCACCAGGCTTGGGCTTCATCAACAATGCCCCCGCAGATCTGTTCTTCTGCGGTTTGACGACATCTTCAATATGTTCCACCTATACCCGCTGCACTATACCATGGTCCGCCTGTTTTCTCTCAGCCTGGCCATGCAAATCATTAGAGAGAACACACCGGGCATCGCTATAGTGGACCCCTGCTACATGCGTGACAGCTGCTTGGGAAGCGCCGCTGAACGACGTATCGTGGCCTCGTACCTAAAAAGAATCTTCGTGGCGAACAAGACAAAGGAATACATTCTCATGCCTTACTTTCCCGAGTAAGTCATTATTCACTCGCCACCATCGATTGGCTTTATTAGATTATCATCATTCTTTTTCCAACACATTCCATTTGAATTTTTTTGCACAGAGATGAACACTGCACGCTCATCTCCTTATCGCCGAAGCATTCGCAAGCCACGTATTTCGACTCGGGGAGTCTAGAAAAGAAGAAAAACTACAACAAGATCAAGGAAGTTCTAGATGATGCTCTCATTGGCTATGCCTCGACGGCAGGCACCACCTTCGTGCATACGAAGGTCAAGTTCGGCAGGCACGTCTTCAACCATGTAATAGAGTTCCCATGCGTGAAGCAGCCGGAAGGCAGTAAGAAGGAAGCCTACTACACACTCCATCACATGAGGGCGTTCCTACTAGACCAGCAGAATTCTACGCTGCCAGATCATCTCAAACAGTGGGCCGAAGCCAAGGCCAAGATCGCTGATTCAGATATTAGACAAGAGATGTATCGCATCTAGCAGCAGTTTGGGGTAATCATCTTTCGTGATGTCATGACTTTGGGGGGATCTTCTATGGAGGAAATATCCCGAATAACCGTGACATAGAAGATCACCTAGAGATGCAGGGTGACTATAGGAAGTTCATGACGAGACAAGGCGTCCTCCCAGTCCCTGAGCCGAGCCAGAAGGCTTGATGTTGTCCTAGTTGTAGTTCCAAACTATAGATGACCTTTGTGTGTGTGTGTGTGTGGACAAGTGTACATGCTACTACTTATCTTATTAGGTTTATGAATCAACGCTTACTTATTTTGCTTATTATTATTGTATATGAATCAATGCTTTTTTTTCTTACTCTTTGGTCCTTTGCTCACTTTGGTCCTTTTTTCCTTACTTTATTAGTCTTTTTCGAGAATGCTGATGATTGAAATGTCGTGGCACACTATATATGTGAATGTGCTATGACGGGATTGTGAGCCTTGTGATATGCACAAGTCCAGGTCTTGTGCATCCTACTTGGCTCATGGTTCCGTCGTAGCATATTACTGTGTCCAACGACCTATGTATATATATATGAGGCATTCTTTTTGATTTACTTTGGTATTTTTCGAGAATAATGCCAATGATTGAAATGTCGTGGCACAATATATATGTGAATGTGCTACGACGGGATTGTGAGCCTTGTGATATGCACAAGTCCAGGTGGTGTGCATTCTACTTGGCTCACAGTTCCATCATAGCATATTCCTGTGTCCAACGACCTATGTATATATATATGAGGCATTCTTTTCGAGTTACTTTGGTCTTTTTCGAGAATAATGCCGATTATTGAAATGTCGTGGCACACTATATATGTGAATGTGATGGGATGGGATTGTAAGCCTTGTGTTATGCACAAGTCTAGATGTTGTGCATCCTACTTGGCTTATGGTTCCATCATAGCATATTCCTATGTCCAATGATCTAGCTATTTATATATGAGGCATTCTTTTTGAGTTACTTTGGTCTTTTTCGAGAATTCCGATGATTGAAATGTCGTGGCACACTTTAATTATACTTTGATCTTTTTAATCACCGGTTAATTATTATTGTCAACTTGTAGATGACGTGGTACGTCGTGTACAAGGGACGGGTTCCTGGAGTCTACGACAATTGGGAAGACTACCGGAGACAGGTGCACCATTTTAGCGGCAATAGCTACAAAGGGTACAACACTATGGCGGAAGCGGAAGGTAGATACACGCGCTATCTAGCGGGAGTTAGGACGAGGAACCGGATGAAGACCTACACCTTCGTCGCGGTGATGCTTATCGTCTTTGGTTGTTTATCCCGCGCTTGTTTCTAGCTAGTTTAGATGTCTAGGCGAGCTTCCGAGCTCTAACTTGTTCGAGACACATGTATTCGCATGTCACCAACTACTTTGTAACTTGATCGAAACAATGTAACTTATACTATGTATTCATGTATGGTACTTATCTATATGTATTTGTTTCAATCTTATTTAGCAAATTGTGTATTTTTATATATAACTGTATATCTTATATCTGTGTGTGTATATCTGCCTGTAATATTGTATATAATCTGTATTGTATATCATCTGGCTCTAAAATAAAAAAAATAAAAAAACGCCCGTGGCACACATGGCATAGATTTTGTGGCGCACTATATCTAAAGCGCACCTGCACTGCTTAGTGGCACACTATAGTGTGCGCCACAGAAGATCCTAGCCATAGCGCACCTAGATTCCTATCCATGGCGCACTGGCAGGTGCGCTACGCCTATCTCTACATAACCATAGTGCACTGGGCAGTGCGCCATGGCTGGGAGATAGCCGTAGCACGAGGCTAGTGGTGCACGGCCAGTGCGCCACAGATGACCCTTTCATGTATGCCACCAATGGACATTTTCCTAGTAGTGTTGGTTGGTTTTTGAGAATTGATGATCTTCACATATGATATAGATTCAATTTTGAGTTGTCATTTGAATCAAGTTGCCAAATGTTTCTGGGGGTTTGAAAGGTGGGCTTGTGTTCAATTTCACTTGGTCTAGCAAGGGGTGAAAAGAAATGTAATAGTTTCTGTTTAAAATCTTGGACTAGAAACACTCAAATTGGACTAGTGAGCAAGATTGGCAAAAATGACCATTTGCATATTTTGTTTATTTTTGAATTTCTCTTGATTTGTTTCTGCTTGGAAATGATTTAGATGATGTTTTTTTCATCTTTAAACCAATCCTTGCTATTTATAACAATCACACAAATCCATTCATGCATTCATACAATCATCACATACACACATGCCTTCATATGATTTTAAATTAACAAAAGTTTTTGTTAACCCTAATTTTGATGATTGGAATTTTATAACCTTGATCAATAGTTTTGGGATGTTACAAACCTACCCTCCTTAAACAAAATCTCGTCCCGAGATTTGAGAAATAATAAAAATAAAAATAGGATTTAAAGAGGTCGGGAAACTCTGTCTTGATGTGATCTTCTCGTTCCCAGGTAGCTTCTTCTTCAGTGTGGTTGCTCTACTGGATCCTGAGAAACTTGATGCTTCGGGTCCTGGTGGTTCTGAAAGCTTCCTCCAACATACGGATGGGTACTTCGGGATACGTCAGGTCATCGTTGATCTCTATGGTTCGGTGATCAATGTTCTTGAAAACTTCCGTCTTCTCCGGGACTTCTAGGCATTTGCAAAGTAGCGATATATGGAACACATTATGCACTGCTGACATCTCCTCTGGTAGTTCTAGTTGATATGATACTTCTCCTAGACGATTTAGAATCTTGAAGGGCCCGATATATCTGGGGGATAACTTTCCTTTGAGATGGAAATGTTGCATTCCCTTCAAAGGCGACGCTTTGAGATACACAAACATATTGAAAGCGAGGTCTCGACGTGTCTTGTCGGCATAACTCTTCTGTCTGGATTGGGCGGTCTTGAGGTATTCACGGATCTTGTGAACTTTCTCTTCTTGTTCATGTAGGATGCCGGGTCCAAAAATCTGACTCTCTCCTACTTCCGACCAATTCAAAGGGGTACGACACTTCCTTCCTTACATGAATTCAAATGGGGCCATTTGCAAACTGGCTTGATAACTGTTGTTGTACAGAAATTCTTCGAAAGGCAGACAATCTTCCCATATTGATCCATACTCTAGCACACAGGCTCTCAACATGTCTTCGAGTATTTGATTTACTCGCTCCGTTTGTCCATCAGTCCGAGGGTGATAAGTTGTGCTGAAATCTAATCTTGTTCCTAATCCTTCTTGGACTTTCTTCCAGAATCTCGAGGTAAACTGAGTTCCTCGATCCGACACGATGTTCTTGGGGACTCCATGCAAACTAACAATCCTAGCAATGTACAACTCTGCTAGCTTCGAACTCTGGTAAGTGGTCTTGACAGGTAAGAAATGGGCGACTTTGGGCAATCAATAAACTATGACCCAAATAGAGTCATTTCCCCTACTAGAAGTAGGAAAACCGGTGATAAAATCCATTCCTACAGAATCCCATTTCCATTCCGGAATCTGCAATGGTTGCAACAGTCCCGCGGGTCTCTGATGTCCGCCTTGACTCTCTGACAAATATCACACTTGGCTATGTAGCTTCCGATTTCTCTCTTCATCTTATGCCACCAAAATTGCTCCTTCAGATCCTGATACATCTTTGTTCCTCCGGGGTGGATAGAATAAAGGGTATCATGGGCTTCTTTCAAAATAGCTTGCTTTAACTCGGAATCTGCTGGTACACAGAGACGTCCTTTGTACCACAAAACTCCTTCTTCATCTTCGGTGAATCCGGGTACTTTGCCTATACCGATGCGACGTTTGATTCCGTCGATACTAGCATTTCCTTTCTACACCTCCTTAATCTGACTGATCAAAGTGGGTTGAAGTTCTATGCTAGCCAAAAATCCTTCACTTACTAATTCCATTCTAAAATCTTCCAACTCCTTGTGCAAACTTGGTTGCTCCTTCAGAATCATGGAGTTCAAGCGACACGACAATATGCTAAGGGCATCTACTACCACATTGGCTTTACCGGGGTGATAGTGGATGTCCAGATCATAATCCTTGATTAGCTTATCCATCTCCTTTGTCTCATATTTAGCTCCTTCTGAGTGAAAATGTACTTCAGGCTCTTGTGATCAGAATAAATCTTACAACGGTTTCCCATGAGGTAATGCCTCCATGTCTTCAGGGCTAGAACTATGGCTACTAGTTCAAGGTCATGGGTAGGATAATTCTGCTCATGTTGCTTCAGTTGGTGGGATAGATAAGATATTACTTTGCCTCCTTGCATCAACACACATCCGAGACCGATCTAGGATGAGTCACAATACACATCAAACGACTTCATGATATCCGGCATGATCAAGATTGGGGCTGAAATCAATCTCTTCTTGAGTTCCTGAAAACTCGCTTCACATTTGTCCGTCCATTCAAACTTCTTGTCCTTCTTCAACAATTGGGTCATGGGTCTTGCGATGCTTGAGAATCCTTCTACGAACTTGCGGTAATATCCCGCTAATTTGAGAAATGCACGAACTTGGGTTTGAGTGGTTGGGGCTTGCCATTCTTCAACATCCTTCACCTTTGCAGGGTCAACGGCAATTCCTCCGGATGATACAATATGTCCGAGGAATCCTACCTCCTGTAACCAGAATTCACATTTGCTAAACTTGGCATACAACTGATGCTCCCTAAGGGTTCCAAGGATGGTCCTCAGGTGTAGCTCATGTTCTTCTTCTGATTTTTAATAGATCAGAATGTCATCAATGAAAACAACGACAAACTTATCCTGGAAGTCCATAAAAATCTTATTCATGAGGTTCATGAAATAAGCGAGGGCATTAGTTAATCCAAAGGACATGACAGTGTACTCATATAGTCCATATCTGGTGGTAAAGGTAGTCTTTGGAATATCCTCTGCACGAATCTTGAGTTGATGATAGCCAGTTCTAAGATCAATCTTAGAAAACACTTTGGCACCAGTCAACTGGTCAAACAGGTCTTCTATCTTCGGCAGTGGATACTTGTTCTTGATGGTGACATCATTCAGCTTCCGATAATTCATACACAAATGGTTACCTCCATCTTTCTTGTCCACAAACAAGACAAGTGATCTCCATGGCGAAGCACTTGGTTGGATCAGTCCGATCTCCAGCATAGCATCTAGTTGCTTCTTCAGCTCCACTAGTTCATACGGGTTCATACTATACGGTCTCTGGGCTATGGGTTCGGTTCCAGGGATTAGTTCAATGATAAACTCGATATCCCGATTTGGGGGCATACCGGGCAAAACATCTGGAAATACATCAGGGTATTCACAGACTACTCTGACTTGGTCAATGGTTGGCTAGGCTAGACTCTTGTTGCACTTGAATTGATGGGGCAAGGTTTCAAATACATGCTCTACTGATATTCCTGCTGTACTGGTCATGGTTATGGCTTTCTTAGCACAGTCAATTAATCGTTTATGTTTCGACAACCAATCCATTCCTAGTACTACTTCCAAAACTTTAGTTCCAAGTACTATTAGATTAGCATAAAAATCTATGCCATGGATTCGGATAGGTACGGCCTTGCAAATTTGTCTAGCTTTGGTGGTTGAACCAGGTATTTGAGCTATCATAACATGCTTCAATTTGGTTGGTTGAATCTAACTAGTGCATGCAAATTCTTCCATAACAAACGAGTGAGATGATCCAGAATCAAACAACACTCTTGCAAGTACTGAGTTAACAGAAAACATAACCAACACAACATCTGGCGCTTCCTGGGCTTCTTCAGCATTCATGAGAAACAGACGGCCGTTGCGGTTGATCGAGTTTCTTGGGGCAAGTCTCCTTCCGAGCTGAACATGATGCTGCTACTGAGCTGGAGCATTTGCATTGGGAGCTACTGCAATCTTGTTGGGGCACTCATTGGAATAGTGACCCTTGGTTCCACATTCATAACAAGTCACTCGAGACTTGTCCTTTGCTGCAACAGGCACATCATTGCTTCCAGTTCTCGGGGCAGTATTGGTGTTGGTGGTGGCATTGTTGTTGTTGAACTTTGGCGGTGCACGATTGAAATTGCTAGAGTTGCCGGGGTTGTTGTTATGGTTTCCTCCGGGCCTTGGGTTTCCTCCTCCACGGTTGGGATAGGTTGTACGGTTCATCGGGGGTCTATTGGTTCTTGGGGCAAATCCTGGAGACGGGTTGGGGCGATACTTTGGGGTATGGTGGGTTCCTGTTTGATGCATCATTCTACGCTTGCGATTCTCATTGGCTTGGTTGATTTTGCCTTCCATCTGAATGGCAGAATCCACTAGGGCTTCAATATCAGCAAACGGGATGTTGACCAATACCGTTTGCATCTCATCATGCAAACCATTCAAAAATCTCTCCTTCTTCTTGGCTTCAGTATCAATCTCATCCGGGGCATACCTAGCCAATGACAAAAATTTGTCACGGTACTCCACTACTGTCATCCTTCCTTGCTTCAATTCCCTGAATTCATCTCTCATCCTCTTGATCAAACCTGGTGGCACATGGGTTCTGCTGAACTTGAGTTTGAATTCCTCCCAAGTCATCATCTGTCCTCCATTCATGGCGCGAACGCTGTTCCACCATGCTCTTGCATCTCCGGCCAGATAATGGGTGGAAAATAGTACTTTCTCGTTGGCTTCCACTCCTGCAACTTCTAAGTTGTTCTCCATGGTTTGCAGCCAATCATCTGCATCTAGGGGCTCTTCAGACTTAGTGAAAATGGGTGGGTTGGTGTTCTGAAAATTCTTGAGCTTTGATCCATGGTTGTCCTGGTTTCCATGGCCTTGATTGTTGTTGGACATCTGAGCTATGTGCTGAAGGGTGGATAAGTTGGCTTGACGTTCGGCTCTTTTAGCTTCGCGGTCAGAAACCAACATTTGCAAGATTTGCAACATTGGGTCCGGGTATGAAGTGCTTCCTCCGCGAGGCATCTGAAGATTGAGATAGATCATGAGAAAAGAGGGAAATTTATAAGGTTCAGGGTTTTGTTTTTGAAAAGTTTTCAAAGTTTGACTCATATTTTTCTAGCAACTTGATTTTCATTCATTCATAACACACCATACAACACACACCACAACAAAGAAAATAGATGGTTTTAAGAACCATTTTGGGAAACTACGATACAGTGGGACCGGATACAACTCACTAACGCTAGTTCTCAAGTGCTACTCCTCCTTAGAATCAGTGTCCTCATCATCCTCATCATCATCATCATCATCATCATCATCAATGAAGGCGAAGTCATCCTCATCGATGAAGAAGTCCATGGCCCGATCCTCCAGAAAGTCATCATCATCATTGAGATAGGAGTAGGGGTCTCCACGGATATCCTCCCCTGCATTCTCCCTCTCCTCGAGCTGCATGTCCCTCTCGTGGACGGTCTCCTCCAACTCTGTGATCCTGTGGCAGAGATGGGCAGTGATGTGCTCCTTCTTGTTGAGCTGACAGCGACGAGACTGGCGATCCTTCACAAGCATGGCAATGGTTTGATCCTTCTTGGCGGTGATGGCA
This sequence comes from Avena insularis, assembly GCA_023614405.1. NCBI lineage: Eukaryota > Viridiplantae > Streptophyta > Magnoliopsida > Poales > Poaceae > Avena > Avena insularis. The sequence goes on along the minus strand of CM042687.1, from coordinate 49,492,648 downwards.
GAGTTATGGTTGGCATAGGAACGGGCGTTGTCCAACTCCTTCTGCCGGTCATACATCATGAAGCTGAGGTGGTCCACTTGATTCTTCAGCTCAGGGTGATATGGTGCCTCCAGTGGCTGTCCCATAGCATCACGCCTTGGTCAGAACTCAAAGCGGGTACCCTTGATCTGATTGATACTCTGCCCACACAGATGGGCAAGAGCTTCCTGCATGGCCCTGGCAAGTCCACCGAGCCAGTTGTTCTCTCTAATGGTAAACTGAATTCCCTCTAAGGCGGGGGCTTCAATCTTTCCTCGGAGACTTGCAACAATCAGCCATTACAATTCCTCTCCTTCCTGATCGTTGAGCTGAGCTCCGAAGAACTCGGGGTGCGGGCGCTCCAGAAGTTCCGAAAGCTGGTCCAAGTCACGCTCAAAGATGAGATCTCCTCCATTTCCCAACTGATAGAACTTGTTATACTTCATGTCCATCTATAAGAATGTAGGATGACTAAGTTAGTAGAGTGATCAAGTGTGTCAAATTTTATGTAAGTTTGCAAGAATTTTTGAGGAACATGAATTTTCATGAAAGAATCTAAGTGATAAGAATGAGAATAAGTTTTCATAAATAATCACTTCCTTTGTTTTGAAACTAAGTTTTTGATTCAATGTCCATTCTAACTAGGGTCTCCTATAGTCAGGATGGCTCTGATACCAACTTGTCAACACCCGGATTTTTAATCCCAGATGCCTGTTATGCCATACATCACCATCCCAGGATTACCATTTTTGTGAGACATAACAGATTGAATATCATAGTACATTATCCATTACAAACCATACATAAGGTCTTACAACAAAAAAAGGATCACATGATCCAGTCTTAATACAATCATAGCAGCGGAATAAAGTAATAATAACAGTAGCGTGGGCGAGACTCCATCTTCATGGTCACAGGCAATGTTGATGATGGGAGATGATCCTAGTTGTCGTAACCTTCCTACGGTCCATCCTCCTGATAGTCCTCTTCATAGTCTAGCCACGGGAATAGTCAGGGACAAGTGAAGTGGTTTTGAGTAGGAATACTAAGCTCTAGGTTGTTTTGCAAAATCCAGATTTACCTTAACTGAGTTTAGAAGCAAAGAAATCTAGTTGAAAGTTTTATAACACCTAAGTGGGAACTTGAATTTTCATAACACAACCCTGTTGTGGTCAAGTCAAAGTCATGATTCATTTCACAAGTCATTTTGAAAACATCTGACGATGGAACAGTATGGCCACTCCAACTGTCCATAACCGCGAACGCGACTATTCAAATAGTTTGACACTCTACAGGTGGTACACTTTCACCACAATATTCGATACATCCATCAGGAACAATCCTGAATTCACCATACTCAGTATGCGGATAATCAATCCTAACCTTTCAATTACACGCCCTAGTATAGGCACCTCTCCTATGAGTTTGGCCTCCCAACCACGACCAACTGTCATCTTGGGAACTGCACAGGTGGACAATCTTCACAAGGTATCCTCATCTCAAACCTTGGCTGCAAGGGAACCCATACTAAGGTATATAAACTTCCGATTAAGCCCTACCCAATTTTGGGTATTGTGGTTATATGGTAAAATTGGAATGGTATCGCATCCAGATAACCATCAGTTTTATAAAGGGCTAAGGCTCATGCCTCAACATTTTCATCATCAAAATCATCTGGTGTTCAAGAACACATGTCAAAACATTTCAGTAGAATGACTCAGCATTCTAAGGTTTTCATAATCATTTTCACCCAGTATTCCCATCTAAAGAAGTGATCAAGTTTTATGCTTAGCACTAGCAACTACAAGTGTGGGTAAAACTAATGAGGGGTGATAATCAAGTGTGACTTAGCTAAGTTCAATCTCATGCCTCAGGATGACATCAAGATTTATATAACTTAGGCTAAGTTTTATGCTCTTTATGCTACCTTTAATAATATTTCTAAAATCTACAATTCACTAAGTAAACACTAATATAATCTTTGCTAAAGAAATAAAATACTAAGCTTGCGAGTAAAACTAGGATTTGGGATCATCAAGTGGTATAATCAAGGCATGCCTAATGCATCGCATAGATTATATAGTTTTCACAGTTGAAAGGGTGAGCATGCATATGTAGCATGCAAGGGTAGCTTGCTTAGATAGCTTGCCTTGTGTAGTGCAGTGGTTGAAGTTCTCCTCTGCTTGTTCCTCGTAGTATCCTCCTTCCTCTTTGTATTCTTGGTCAGTACTAGCATCTATAAATAAATACAAGGTACACAATCACCAAACAATACTTAACTAATTCTATTTATCACACCAAGGTTTTCACTAAATGATCTAGTATCATCACAAACATCACAAAGATTAAGGCAATAGTTTTATTTATTTTATTTTAGAAAAGTAATTTCTACTCATTGAAAAACTACTTAAGATTTAATATTCTCCAACTAAAACATGGGATCATGTTGACACATGTCATCACCACATATTTCAATACTTGGGAATGTGATTTAAAGTGGTGTCACAATTTAATAAGGTTTAACCTTTTTATTTTAATTAATTAAAATGACTAGAAATGCCCATGGGACATTGTTTTATTACTTGTCCATTATTTCTGCAAGTAAACCTAGATATTTTTATATATTCAGAAAGGTCTTGTTAAATGTGATTTTTGAGAGTTGGAATCAACTCAAAAGCTTTTGTGGTTGAATTTTGAAAAATGTTTGAACGCGGAAAAGATTCTGCCTTGTTATTTTCACTATAGGTGATTTACAAATCCAAATGATTTGAATCCAACGGGTTTGGATTAAGAATTTCAGTACCTTTCTAGCAAATTTAGTTTCATGCAATTTGTTTTAGTGAATTGATCTGGGTTGATTTTTGAATCTAGAGACAGAACTATGTTTGAAACTAAATGGAAAATCCTAAATTCAAACTACTGGGTCACGTGGGAAGTTAACTGGGCCAGCCCATGGTGCACAGCACGCTGTGGTGGGTTTATGGCTGTCCCCACCGTCAATGACAGTAAGGGGAAGTGGGAAATCTAGACCGTGCGATCAACATCTAATCGAACGACTGGGGCTTGTCGTCTCTGTCAGGTAGCGCCGACGAGACTGAACCCTAACGCAGCCAGTGGGGGTCTGCGGGGGCTCACCGGGGTTTAGGCGAGGGTCGACGATGGGGGCGAATGACGAAGTCGACGATGGCGATCCTCCTGGTACCGACAGCTCCTCCTGGGGCAGCTCCAATCGACGGCTCCTCTTCTCCTCCTCCATGGCAGACTCCGGCAAAATTCCGACGACCTGCTGCTCGCCTTGCTCCGGGGATGAGTGGTGGTGGTTTTGAGAGAGAGGGGGGGTGTGAAGGTGTGCTGAAATCGAACGGGGGTGGCCTCTATTTATAGTGCCAAGAGGGGACCGAAGGGCGCGGGTGGAGCTTGTCGTGGTCGTCGTTATAGTGAGATAACGACAGAGCTGGGGGTAGGGGACGGTGCTGTGTTCCCTAGCGATGCTCAACGACATGGTGGTGAGGTGCGGGGCGGTGCCATTTGGTCTAAACGTTGCGATGCTCTAGGCGGGTCCGACGGGAAAATTAATGGCGCACGGGCTGTCCTGGTCACGCGACAATGAATGGGCATGTCCTGTCGGTTCCTGGGGCGGTGGTGATCACGCACGCAAGCGTCAAGGGCGGCGCGCAGTCTGTGCTCGCGTGTCGAGTGCGGCGCTCTAGTGCACTCTCGACATGCTTGCAAAGAAGATGGGCTCGCTTGAGCTGAGTGGTCCAGGGACTGGCAGCGCTTGGGCCTTGGATAGGGGGTGGCGGTGGACGGTGGTCAGTGTCCCAGACAAGGTTGGCGAGGCTAGGGGAGCTTCTAGCTTGCTGTCGACGATGGGGTGGCAAGTTGGGATCGGCATGCTCACCATTGATGACAATGTGAATCTTACAGTGAGCTAGGGCTAGTTAATTTAGTTTGATCATCTACTGAGAGGGTGCTGTGAGCTAGAGGGCAGACAAGTTAGGCACACACACTGCTCACTATAGTGTTTGATGTTTTGTTTGATTTGTGTTGGCAAGGTGTTTGATGAAATGGCCGAAAGAGATTTGAATTTGAATTTTTGAGTGAAACTTGGTGAGTGTGCTAGACACATACTAGGTAGTCTCTGGTTAGTTGGTTTTGTCAAGGTGCACTGGTTTGGTTGGTTTTTGAGAATTTGTGATCTTCACATATGATATAGATTCAATTTTGAATTGTCATTTGAATCAAGTTGCCAAATGTTTCTGTGAGTTTTCAAGGTGGGCTTGGGTTCACTTTTACTTGGTCTAGCAAGGGGTGAAAAGAAAGGGAATTGTTTCTGTTTGAAATCTTGGACTGGAAACACTCAAAGTGGTCTAGTGAGCAAGATTGGCAAAAATGACCATTAGCTCATTTTGTTTGTTTTTGAATTTCTCTTCATTTTTTCTGCTTGGAAATGTTTTAGATGATGTTGTTTTCATATTTAAACCATTCCTTGCTATTTACATCAATCCCACAAGTGCATTCATGCATTCATACAATCATCACATACACACATGCATTCATATGATTTTAATTAACAAAAGTTTTTGTTAACCCTAATTTTGGTGATTGGAATTTGATAACCTTGCTTAATATTTTTGGGATGTTACAGTTACTGAGTTGCGATGACGAATTGGATGTAGTGGAGGTCACGGGCGAGGGAGGGGCATACGGGCGCAGCTGGGATTGTTTGTCGGAGTCGAGCTCACCGTCAGGTGCTCGTAGAGGTTGACAAAGGGGAGCTCCTAGGCCACGAGCAAGAAAATGGCAAGTGTTAGGAGGTGCACACGAAGATGGCGGACAATAAAACATGAACCAGAGGGCAAGGGGGTCGAGGCTCACCACAATAGGTCGCCGGAGTTCGTCGGAACGACGACGGTGCGAGTAGAAATGTGCGGAGCCCGGGGGCTCTTCGGGGTTGCTATGTGAGGGGAAATGGAGCGGGGAGATAGGGGATTAAGTAGCGTGCCTTGGGGAGAGAATCATGCCTGCAATCAATCACTATTAAGCAAATTGAATCGGAGGAAACAGCAGAGAGAGCGTGGTCTTTGGCGCGGTGATTTGGGGACGAAGAGGTGACGTGGCGGTAGGGCCTGCCTGTCAACGAGGGGGTGCGGGTGCGCGCAGTGAGAAAGAAAACAAAGGGGAAGAGGGGGTGCGCCGGGTGGGATAGATGGGCTGGGGTGCTGGGCCGCGTCTACTGGCAGGTATGTTCTCTATTTTTTTCCTTAGCCTTTTTCTTTTTCTATTTTTATTTTCTAAATAAGATTTGAACTAGCAAATCAACTCCAAATCAAACCAAATTTTCACCAAAAAAATTGAGGTATGATCCTAGTATTTAAAAGTGTTTTAAACACATCAAACCACTACAAAAAAATTTGGGTATAAAATAAAAATAAAAGACACATGCCCCATACATGCATATAAGAAGGGGTTAAAATTAGGGTTTTGCTAGGTTTGAAACTTTGAAAAAAATTATGCAATGCACACATGCTATGATGATATGAATGCAATGAGAATGTTTTGGTTTAATGAAAATTGGGATGTTACAAATCTAACCCCCTTAAGATGAATCTCGCCCTCGAGATTCGGATTGGCTAGCAAAATGGGTGAGGGTGATCTTTCCGAAGCTCATCTTTTCTTTCCCAAGTTGCTTCTTCCTTAGTGTGGTGGTTCCATTGTACTTTGCAGAACTTGATGGTCTTAGTACGAGTGACTCTTTCTGCTGTATCGAGAATTTTGATAGGTTTCTCTTCATAAGTGAGATCATTCTCTAGCTAAACTTCTTCTAGTGGTATAGTGTCTTTTAACGAAGTTTCTTCTATCTCTGGATGACACTTTTTCAACTGTCTTACATAAAACACATTATGAACTATTTATAGAGATTCTAGTAATTCTATATCATAGGCCACTTCTCCTTTACGGCTCAAAATTTTGAATGGTCCAACATAACTAGGTGCCAATTTCCCTTTGACTCCAAATCTTTTCACACCACGAAGTGGTGAGACTCCGAGATAAGCTCTATCACCTACCTCATAGGTGACCTCTCTATGTTTTGGATCTGCATAACTCTTTTATCGAGATTGGGATATCTTCAATCTGTCCTTTACCATTCTGACTTTCTCTTCGGCTTCCTTGATCAGATCTGGTCCGAACAAGTTTCTTTCTCCTACTCCATTCCACAATAATGGTGTAGTACAGTTCCTTCCATAAAGGAATTCAAACGGAGCCATCTCTATGCTCGATTGATAACTATTATTGTAAGAAAACTCTACGTATGGTAGACTTTCATCCCAACTATATCCATAGTCTAGCGCACAAGCTCTCAACATATCTTCCAAAATCTGATTAGTACTTTCTGTCTGTCCATCAGTCTGAGGATGAAACGCAGTGCTAAATTCTAGTCTAGTTCCCAATGATTCATGCAGTTGTCGCCAAAAATTTGAAGTGAACTGAGTTCCTCTATCAGACACAATACTCTTAGGTACTCCATGTAAACACATGATTCTGTTCATATAGATCTTGGCTAATTTAGCACTTGTGTAGGTGGTCTTTATGGGTATGAAATGAGCCACTTTTGTTAAGCGATCCACAACAACCCATATAGAATCGTATCCCGATCTAGTCCTTGGCAATCATGTGATAAAATCCATACCGATTTTATCCCACTACCAATCAGGCAGTGGTTGTAATAACCCTGCCGGTTTCTGATGTTCTGCCTTTACTCGAGTACACACGTCGCACAAAGCAATGTGCTCCACGATATCTTTCTTTAGATTTTTTTTTGAGATCAATATCTTTCTTTAGATTGTTCCACCAAAATCTTTCCTTCACATCCATGTACATCTTGGTGTTGCCAGGATGAATAGAATATGGTGAATTATGTGCTTCTTGCAGGATCAATTTCCGAAGTTCCGGATCTTGTGGAATGCAGATACGCTTTCCATACCACAAGGTTCCTTGATCATCTTCATGGAATCCCTTTGCCTTTCCCTTACCAATTTACTCTTAATATCTTCTATTTCCTTGTCCAACTTTTGAGCTTCTTTGATTTTATCCATCAATGTTGGTTGTACTTCCAAGGACATAAGATATCCTTCAGGAACTATCTCTAATCTTAGCTGTTTAAATTGAGCAAACAAATCTTCTGGCAATTCTCCTTTGGTGAGGCCATTCACATAAACCTTGCGGCTTAATGCATCGGCAACGACATTTGCTTTCTCGGGATGGTATTGCAAACTTAAGTCATAATCCTTGATAAGTTCTAGCCATCTTCTTTGTCTCATGTTGAGTTATTTCTAGGTGGAAATGTATTTCGACTCTTGTAACCGGTGAACATTTCACAACGCTTTCCAACAAATAGTGTCTCCATGTTTTGAGTGCATGGACAACAGAGGCCAACTCTAAGTCATGTATAGGATAGTTTACTTCATGATTTTTGAGTTGTCTCGAGGCATAAGCTACCACTTTTCCTTCCTGAATTAATACTCCACCCAATCCTTGGTGAGATGCATGACAATATACTTGAAAATATTTCTCTAGATCTGGTAAGCATAACACTGGTGCTGACACTAATCTCTTCTTCACCTCTTGAAAACTAGTTTCACATGCTTCTGTACAGTCAAACTTCTTCTCTTTCTTTAGTAATTTCGTAATTGTCTTAGCTACTTTCGAGAAATTCCCGATGAACCTTCTATAGTATCCTGCCAAGGCTAAGAAACTACAGACTTCTTTAACTGTTTTGGGAGATTCCCACTCTGTTACAGCTGATACCTTTGCGGGATCGACAAATATACCATTCCTAGACACAACATGTCCAAGAAATCCAACTTCATTCAGCCAAAATTCACATTTACTGAACTTGGCATACAACTTGTGTTCCCTGAGTTTCTCAAGAATCAAACGCAAATGTTCTTCATGTTCCTCATTGCTCTTGGAATAAATCAATATATCATCAATGAATAGCACTACAAATTTGTCAGAAACTCCATGAACACCTTGTTCACCATGTTCATGAAATAAGCTGGTGCATTAGTTAGCCCAAACGGCATCACTGTATACTCATACAATCCATATCTAGTGGTAAAGGCAGTCTTTGGTATATCTTGTTCTCTAATCTTTAGCTGAAACTAACCTGATCGAAGATCAATTTTTGAGAACACACGAGCTCCTTCTAGCTGATCAAAGAGATCATTGATTCTGGGTAGGGTATATTTGTTCTTTATGGTCACTTCGTTAAGTGATCGATAATCTATGCATAGCCTCTGACTTCTGTCTTTCTTCTCGACAAATAAGACTGGTGCACCCCAAGACGAAGAACTTGGTTGGATAAATCCCTTCTTCAACTGTTCTCCAAGCTGTTTCTTGAGATCTTTTAACTCATCTACTGACATTTTTTAAGGTCTCTTTGCTATGGGTCCAGATCCTGGCAGTAAGTCAATCAAAAACTCCATATCCCTATCTGGTGGTATGCCAGGTAATTCTTCCGAAAACACATCTGGGTACTCCTTCACTACTGGTACACTGTCTAGGCTAACCTCCTTAAGAGAATTTAGCTTACTCCCTTTGGGTTCAAATTTAGACTTGAACCTAATACATTTCTTTTCTAGGGTTGTGAGTGTAATAGTTCGTCTGGCACAGTCTATTACTCCCTCATCACGAGTCATCCAGTCCATGCCTAATATTACATCAAATCCTTGGGACTCTAGGATTATTAGACTAACTGGAAATTTGTACTTTCCAAACTCTAGGACTAGTCGATGACATCCAAAATTTACTATCATTTCTCCACCTGGGGAGCTTACTTTAATAGGGCATCCAATTGTTTCAGTTGGGAGTCTATTTTTGTCTACAAATGCTATTGAAATGAATGAATGCGATGCGCTGGTATAAAAAAGGATAAGTGGTGGAAAGGAATTAATCTTGAACTTAACAGCCACAACATCAGACTCCTCTTGGATTTCCTCCACATTGATATGATTCACATGTCCCTTCTGAAAAGGATTTGGCTTGTTAGCCCCATCAGTCTTCTTTTCTAGGCATTCATTGGCATAATGCCCTGTTTTCTTGCACTTGAAACATTCAACTTGACTGATGTCTCTCTTTGCTGCCTGATTCCCATTGCCATGTCCACTATGGTGATTCGTGTATCCACTTTTGTTGTTTCGGTAATCCCCATTATTGTGCCCATGATGTTTATTGTTATCGTGGTGGCGGTTACTGTTGTGGTGGTTGTTATGATTCGCGTGCTAGTGGGATCCAGAACTTCCACTACCTTCACCATAAGAACGCTTGTGAGATGATCCTGATCCATGCTTATCAAAATGGTGTTTCCTCTTCCTATTCTCAACTTGCTTCATCTTGCTTTCTAAGATGGTAGCTTTGTCACACAGAGATTGATAAGTTGGAACATAAGCAACAGATAGTCGCATGCACATTTCATCATTCAACCCTTCAAGGAACTTCTCTTTCCTCTTTGCATTAGTGTCAACATCATCCGGTGCATAGCGTGACAGATTGTTGAACTCTTCAATATATTCCGCAACACTGCGATGGCGTTGTTTGAGATTGTGAAATTCCTTCTTATTCAACCCCATTACTCCTGAAGAGATGTGAGTAGTGCGGAATCCATCCTCAAACATTGCCCAAGTCACCTCTTCAATAGGGTTAGTGACTTGAAAGTTATCCCACCAAGTAGCTGCTGGTCCTTCCAGTAAGTGTGCTACAAATCTGAATTTCTCTACATCAGTGCAACCAATTGTGACTAAGTCCTTGTTCACGGAACATAGCCAATCATTTGCTACCATGGATCAGTTGTACCAGAAAACTTAGAAGGTCTCAACCTTAGAAACCTTGTGAGCATATCAAGAGCTAGTGGGTTGTTCTGGTTGTTGTTATTGTTATTATTATTATTATTGTTGTTGTTGTTGTTGTTGTTGTTGTTGTTGTTGTTGTTGTTGTTGTTGTTGTTGTTGTTGTTGTTGTTGTTGTTGTTGTTGTTGTTGTTGTTGTTGTTGTTGTTGTTGTTGTTGTTGTTGTTGTTGTTGTTGTTGTTGTTGTTGTTGTTGTTGTTGTTGTTGTTGTTGTTGTTGTTGTTGTTGTTGTTGTTGTTGTTGTCGTCGTCGTCGTCGTCGTCGTCGTCGTCGTCGTCGTCGTCGTCGTCGTCGTCGTCGTCGTCGTCGTCGTCGTCGTCGTCGTCGTCGTCGTCGTCGTCGTCGTCGTCGTTGTTGTTGTTGTTGTTGTTGTTGTTGTTGTTGTTGTTGTTGTTGTTGTTGTTGTTGTTGTTGTTGTTGTTGTTGTTGTTGTTGTTGTTGTTGTTGTTGTTGTTGTTGTTGTTGTTGTTGTTGTTGTTGTTGTTGTTGTTGTTGTTGTTGTTGTTGTCGTTGTTGTTGTTGTCGTCGTCGTCGTCGTCGTCGTCGTCGCCGTCGTCATCGTTGTTGTTGTTGTTGTTGTTGTTGTTGTTGTTGTTGTTGTTGTTGTTGTTGTTGTTGTTGTTGTTGTTGTTGTTGTTGTTGTTGTTGTTGTTGTTGTTGTTGTTGTTGTTGTTGTTGTTCTGATTCTGATTTGCCATAAACTAAGTCATCATCTGCATCAACTGAGTCTGTGTAGTCATGAGTTGTTGCATCTCATTGCCATTGTTGTATTGTTGTTATTGTTGGGATTAGCACGACGGGGAGGCATCTGTGGTTTCAATAAGGATAAGTAATGAGATATAACCCCAAAGACCCTAAATGCACAATACAACATATAGCAACAATCACAAACAAGCAAGCACATGATAAACTTTAGGGTTCAAAACATCATGAACAACAAGTTTGCAAAGATAAACAACATACTAGCAAAGTCACCCACAAGTTGGTATGATCAATCCGAATCGATAATAAAACGATAAGATAGATGGATATATTGATATCACTACTCCTCCATGTCAACTTCCTCCTCCACTAGAGCAAGTCCTGCTATGTCGAATCCTACCTTGTATTCCTCCAAGCTTGCAGTCAAAGCATCAACCTTAGCCTGTAGCCCTCTCTTCTGTGAGCGCAGCCTCTCTATCACTTCGTGATCCGCATCTAGCTGAAGATCCTCAAGCTCCAACTTAGTCTCCATGTCCTTGATCTTCTTGTTCCTATCCTGGATCCTCTTCTATTGGCTCTTGAACTTATTTCCTTGCCCTTCAAACTTCTTCTCCATCTCCTTGATGCGCTTCTCTTGCTCCTCGAAGACCTTGTCCTTCTCCTTAAGCTGGACACGTAACTCATCATTGCCAAGCATCACATTGGTCCTATCAGTATCAAGGTGCCTAATGAGGCTCTCTAAGTCCTGGAGGTAGTGTCTCACATGCTTGATGGTCTCCTTAGTAGCATCGTCCAACAAAATAGCCTCTCCGTCCTCGTCACATATCCCAAAGAAATGGAAGTAGTGGTCCTTGATCTCGGTAGAGTGACGTCCACATAGGTGTCCTATCAGCTCATGCATGGCGATGTCGAGGCCTCTCTCTTAGTCATCATGGAGTATCTTGAAGGCAATCTCCTCCGTTGAAGGCTCTGTCTGGCGTCCTGGTTGAGTAACCCTGAATCCCCACAAGTCCTTCCTCTCAACTTCCTGAGCTGAAGTCCCTTGATGGTAGGGATTGGGAGAGAGAGTACACTGACGAGCTCCAAAATGGGAGTCCCAAAGCAAGTTCCCTTGAACTCCTCGGCAGTGCTGTAAACGAAGTTCGACATCTTTTGCATAGAATGGAGAAAAAATAGAAATAACACAAGTCTATAAGAAAACATAAAGTAGTGATAGATGCAAAAAGTTTAAAACAAAAGCCAATAACATTCAACAAAACATAATCCACACAAGTAATGGCATACATTATTCAACTCAAGCATCAAGGTTCAATCACAACTTAGTCAAATTTTTGCCATACCACATAGGTCGGTATGATCAAATTATTAACGCAAGAAAACGTCAAGTGTGGTGGTACAACTATAGGATACGTCGTGTCCTTCACTCACTAGTCAAGGTAGCTATCTGGGCATCCTTGGTGGCAATTTGTTTGTCTTGATCACAAGATTCATAGGCCAAGTCTATAATATCCCTCCTTAGCTATTTATGGTGGTCTCTAAGTCTTGGATATGTTTTCTCTCCTCTCTAAGATCATTCTGAGTGTTGAACATTCTACACTTAAGTCTTTCTACAAGTTCATCAATGGCATTCCATGTTGCATTCCTTGCAGAGTCAAAGAATGACATATGCATTTCAGAGTTGGTGACCATGCAGAACCCTGACTCATTGTGGTTATCCTCCTTATTTTTATATAAGTGGATTTGCACCCACCAATACTCTTCTCCTTCATCCATCCCCTAAAATCCCTTGTACACGGCTTCACCATTAATCCCCAAGCTGATCATGAGGTTCTTGAGTGCCTTAGGAAATTCTGTCTCACATTCTAGTGTCATGGTCATCAGTGGTCCCTTCCTGACGGATTCGTTGATGTCGGCCATCTACAAATAGAGATGAGAAAGAAGATTAGAAGAGGTTTTACGAGATGAAAAAGAGACAAGTGCAGAAATTCATAGTGGTGTTGCATTTTCATAGTGGCTTTCTTAATCGAATCCATCTTAGGGTCACAAACCTATAGGCAACATAGTGCTCTGATACCATCTGTAAGATCTCACCCAATAAGGTAGAGATCCCTGTGATTGCAGTGCTAGTCCCTGGATCGAATTGCTAGCACCCACAGTTTAAGATGAAGTACACAAATACAAAGGTAATTATTACATCGTAATTCTAAGCATACAATAGTTCTTACAACGCACTTAGCCCAAGGCTAACTTATTTAGAGTTCTGAATACATAGCATAATAATAAAGTCTTCATCTTCATGTGCCACAGGCAAACATGTCGAGTGTAGACTCATAACCCTACTCACCATCAGAGTAACCCGCAACATGATAAGTTACAGACACAGAAGGTCAATACAGTTGGAATTGTATTGGCAAGTGATACCATAGTTGTATAGTAGAATCTAACTACTACATGAATTTGGCTAAGTGTGGATCTGGCTGGCTTTGCAAAAAGCAAGGTTTATTCTACTAGTTTGAAAATACTAAATTTTGTTTTACAAAACACTAAGGAACCAACAATAGACATTGGTGAACCTCTACCCTTGTTCACCCACAATATTTTAACTTAGAGAAATTGGGATGAGGAGATTCTTGAACCGTTTCAATGTCTTTGACGCTAAGAATTATCCATAACCGGGGACACTGTCGGGGGGATGACCCCCCGGGTGGGGAAAGCGAGGCATAAGTAGGTCGGCTCCAGAAGATGCAGGCCGCCTGGCCTCCTGGAATCACAACTCTAACCGTCTGGCAAGCAAGCCCAGCTGGGCTTATAACCTTCCCGTCTGGCCCGTCTAGCCGGTGGCCGTTCCCACCCGGCTCACCTAGGATTCGATGGAGAGCACAGAAGGACTGGCGCTCCGCGCGGGGTATGCTTCTGGCTCTCCTTCGTCATCAAGGAAGCTGGCATGCCGTCATGACCAGCGCTACCAGACAAAGATAAAGCAAGACGGTCGGTTGGATCGGCGAAAGCGGTCCGGGTGACCGTTAAAGCAAGGGTGACGCCCCAAAGGAAGCCCGGGTGACCACTAAAGAGAAGGATGATGCTAAAAGAAGGGCGGACTGGGTCCTGACCCACCGGCTGGGCCCTGCAGCCAGCCCTGTCCTGTAAACCCATATCCAAACAGTAAACCCTAGGACCCGCATTGTAATCTGCCCCCCAGACCGGTATATAAGGGATGGCAGAGCGAGGGTTCTAGGTAGATTCAAATAGATTCACATAGACTCCAAATACCCATAGTAGAAGAAGAGAAGTGTTAGCATCTAGCTCCCAGCTTCCTCTAGCCATCGATAGTAGCTAAGGAAACAGCTCAAGGAGCACTTGTACTGAGCATCGATATCCCATTCATAGTTTATCTTGCAGGAGTAGGGGTGTTACCTCGCCAAGAGGGCCCCAAACCTGGATACGTCCCTGTGTTTGCAGTGCACCGTGCCCAACCTGTTGCGTGAGCCACCGAATGCATCCATGTGTCCCTTCTTTGCCATCCCCGATGGCTCTGCCGTGTTCCACACCACGATAGTTGGCGCCCATCGTGGGGCACAGCGCTTCGGCTGGGATCATCTTACGCACGGGACTTCCGCTCGTCGCCGGCGAACGCGTGGCCTCCGGCCTCGTGCTCACGCTCGGTGCCTTCGACTGTGTCATCGACAATGCAGCGTGTTTCGCTGGGAACACCTTCCCCGTCGGTGGCTCCATCATGCATTTCGGGGACATCCGCGTCTATGTCGCCATTGTCGCTGAGGGTTTCCCCAGCGTGGTCACCCCCGTCCTCGACATGCCCCTCGCCCGCGTCCCAGCCACAGGGGGGAGTTGCGTCGAAGTCATGATGGTGAATGCTCGCGAAAACCATCGGCAACCTCAAGAACGTCGTGCAGGAGGAGAAAACTCCGCACCTGAGCCGGAGCAAGACCCGCTCACCGCCTCCATCCAGCAACTGCACGCTCCGGTCATCGTCGAGACGGATCCAGCGGTTGCGGCGGCAGCGCTCGAAGCCACACACCAGAAGCTCCTGGAGGAAGCCACCAAGGTCGCGGCTAACTAGCGTCGGCTCAACGCCACCGTGCATGAGTACAACGCTGCCCATGGCTTCGTCAGGAAGATCCAGCACTGAGGGCGCGACCTGGCGTCAGAACTAGATCGCGCCGCTGACTCACATGCAGGTGTGGCGTGACCCGTCTACAACACTCCCGCCAAGAACGTGAGGGCGGCCGAGGCGGCGGCCGCAGAGTTGAAGCATCTGGAAGGCGAGGAGCTCCGTCGCCAGCAGGAGCGAGTGCAGCTCCTCGTGGCCACTGCTAATAAGCAGCAAGCCGAGGGCGTCCCCATCCAGGTGGGCAACTCCCGTGACATCGTCGTCCGCAAAGGCGCAGACCAAGCGGCGCATGGAGGAAGCAAGAACCAGCAAGCATCTTCCCCAGGAGGGGTCGGGCAAAACAGTCCCCCACATGGCGAATCTGGCAACCGCGGTCGCCACAACCGTGACGCAGGCGGAGCCTCCCAGGAGAAAAAGATGCGAGCACCGGAGAAGGAAGCAGACGCGAACAAGGACCCGCCTGAGTCACGTTTGAAGGTCCGGCTCGGTCCTCGAGAACCAGCTGATGCGCGGGAGCGCATCGACCTCCTGGTGCAGTCACGCACCTTGGAGGAGGAAAGTCTGGCTGGCCCAAAGTGTTTTGGTCTGCGCATCCGGAACGAGCCGTTTCCGAAAGGATTTTCGCTCCCAAGAGACACGCCAAAGTACAACGGGACCGTCAAGCCTGAGGATTGGTTGGTCGATTACACCACCGCGATGGGAATCACCAATGGCATCCTCCGCTTGGCCGTCCGCTATGTCCCCCTCAGGCTCATCGACTCGGCAAGGACGTGGCTCAACAGCCTCCTCGACAACAGCATCAACGCGTGGCTGGACTTTGAAGAGGCGTTCATCTGCAACTTCACCGGAACATACAAACGGCCGGGTTGACCTCACGAGCTCGCCCTCTGCATGCAAGGCAAGGACGAGTCGGACCGCGCCTACCTCACCCGATGGACTAGCATGCACAATTCGTGCGAAGGGGTGCGTGAGCACCAGGCGATAGACTTCTTCACCAATGGATGCCGAGACGGCGCCATGCTGAAGCATAAACTCAGCCGGGTAGACCCGCAAACCATGGCTCAGGTCATGGCCATCGCAGACAAGTACGCCACCGCGGATGCGGCGATGAAGAAGCCCATCGTGGTGGACGACCAAGGCCAAATCGTCACGGACGAGCAGGCGGAGCATCGCCAGCCGGGCGATCATCACCCCAGGCGGCACGGTCACGACAACCGCCACGGCAAGAGGAAAGACGACCAGCCGGATAGCCGGTACGGTACCACACAGGTAGCCGCGGTGCATGAGGATCCGGCTGCAGGAGGCAGTCAGAGGCAGAGGCCGGATGACAGGCCGCCTCGGCCTAAGTATACCATCGAATTCATGCTCGATGGGCCGTGCAAGTTTCACAGCAGCAGCAACAAGCCCGCCAACCATACGACGCGCCAATGCAGCTGGACAAAGAAGATGGCCGAAGCCGGTGGACTCCCACCACCACCTCCACCGCCAGCCGGAGGCCCACCGGATAATAGGGAACGCCGCAACCGCCGCGAGGATGACGAAGATGGTTACCCGCGGCAGGTGGGTAATTACCACATATTCCTGGCAGAGGCGGAAATGAAGCAGGCCAAGCGGAGACGTGAGGCGGAGGTGAACGCAATCATCCCACCCGTCCCCTAGTACCTGCACTGGTCCGATCAGGCGATCACTTGGAGCAAGGAGGACCAGCCGACCGTGTTACCAAGCCCTGGTAGCTACGCGCTGGTCCTGGATCCCATCATCATCTCCAAGAAGCATTCATGCCGCTTCTCTCGAGTGCTGATAGATGGAGGGAGCAGCATCAACCTCCTTTACCGGAGCAGCCTCGAGAGGCTGGGCATTAGTGAGTCCCAGCTGGAGCCTTCAAGCACTTCGTTTCATGGAGCAGTACCGAGGCCGTCGCACTCCCCAATTAGCAAGATCCGGCTGGACGTCATCTTCGGCAGTGAGAACAACTTCCGCCGCGAGCCAATTTGGTTCGAGGTCGTGAATCTCTCCAGCGCCTACCAAGCCATACTAGGGCGCCCAACTTTGACCAAGTTCATGGGAGTACCGCACTACGCATACCTCAAGATGAAGCCGCCAGGCCCAAAGGGAGTGATCACCATCGATGGATGCTACAAGCGTTCGATTGAGTGCGCCTCAGACGGCTCCAAGCTGGCCGAAGCAATGATCATCACTGAAGATAAGCGCGTCATAATGCAGAACGTGGCGGATCTGCAGAAGGACATGCCAGCTGGAGAGCCCAAAATGGCTGGAGAATCACAGTTCAAGCCCTCGCAGGGAACAAGGAAGATCCTGCTGAACGTGGAAGACCCAAGCAAGTTCATCCTGGTCGGCGACGGCCTGGACAGCAAATAGGAAAGCGCGCTCGTCGATTTCCTCTGTGAGAATTGGGACATTTTCGCATGGTGCCCCAAAGACATGCCATGTGTCCTGAGGGAACTCGCCGAGCACTCCCTTCATGTTCGACCAGATGCGAATCCGGTCAAACAATCTTTACGCCGCTTCGTAGAGGAAAAAAGAAGAACCATTGGTGAGGAGATCACGCGGCTGCTCGCGGCCGGTTTCATCATGGAAGTTTTCCACCCGGAATGGCTAGCCAACCCGGTGCTGGTGCTGAAGAAGAACAAGACATGGCGCATGTGCGTCGACTATACTAGTCTCAACAAGGCTTGTCCCAAAGATCCTTTCGCCCTGCCGCGAATTGATCAGGTCATCGACTCCACCGCCGGGTGAGATTTGTTGTCTTTTTTGGAGGCTTACTCGGGCTACCACCAGATCAAGCTCAATGTAACCGACCAAATAAAAACTTCGTTCATAACCCCGTATGGAGCATACTGCTACACCACCATGCCCTTCGGATTGAAGAACGCATGCGCAACCTATCAGCGCTGCATGCAAAAATGCCTGCAGACGTAGATTGGAAAGAATGTACACGCTTACGTTGACGACGTCGTCATCAAGACTAAGGAACGGCACACGCTCCTTGAGGATCTGAAGGAAACATTCGACAACCTCCACCATTTCCAGATCAAGCTGAACCCGGAGAAGTGCGTGTTCGGTGTCCCAGCCGGCAAGCTCCTGGGCTTCCTCGTCTCCGAGCATGGAATCGAGGCAAACCCGGAGAAGATCGGAGCCATCGAGCGCATGGATCTGCCACAAAACCTGCACGACGTACAAAAGTTCACTGGGTGCCTCGCTTCACTCAGCCGGTTCGTTAGCCGGCTGGGAGAAAAGGCTCTCCTCCTGTACCAGCTGATGAAGAAGACAGACAAATTTGTCTGGATAGCTCAGGCGGATGAAGTTTTCCGAGACCTCAAGCGCATGCTCACCTCGCCACCTGTCCTGGCGGTACCAGCCGCGAAGGAGCCCATGCTGATGTACATCGCTGCCACAAACAGAGTGGTCAGCATGGTACTGGTCGTCGAGCGGCCAGAGGAAGGAAAAGCTCAGATGGTCCAGCTCCCCGTGTACTACCTGAGTGAGGTTCTCTCGCTGTCCAAGCAGAATTACCCTCCCTAACAGAAGCTGGTGTACGGCGTGTACATGGCCGCCAAGAAGCTCAAGCACTACTTCCAGGAGCATTCCATCCGGGTGGTAGCATTGGCCCCACTCGCGGAGATCATCGGCAACAAGGATGCCACTGGCCGCGTGGCGAAATGGGCCATCGAGCTCGCTGCGCATAACATCCAATACGAGCCACGCACATCAATCAAGTCGCAAGCATTGGCTGATTTCATCGTCGATTGGGCGGAGACACAATACATTCCCCCAGTGCCAGACTCAACTTACTGGAAGCTGCACTTCGACGGGTCAAAAATTAGAGGAGGACTAAGAGCCGGAATCGTGATCACCTCGCCCAAGGGCGACCGGCTGGAATACGTTCTCCAGATCCACTTCAAAGCTTCCAACAACGTCGCCAAGTACGAAGCGCTCATCCATGGGCTCAAAATGGCCAAGCAGATAGGCATCCAAAGGGTGTTGTACTTCGAAGATTCGGACTTGGTGGTGCAACAAGTATCTGGCGAATGGAACGCTAGAGATGCGAACATGGCCCTCTAACGTTTCTTCGTCCAGCAGCTGTGCGCTTGCTTCGAAGGATGCGAGTTTCACCATGTACCCAGAGCCAATAACGAAGCCGCTGACGCTTTAGCCAGGGTCGGGTCAACAAGACAAGCCATACCGCCTGGAGTTTCTCTCGAGCACCTGCGCAGCCCTCCATCACTCCCTCACCAGAGTCCGACTCCATCGTGCTCGACGTGGATCCTGGAGCAGCCAGTGCCGCGCCACACCCGGGGACTGCCGCACCTCACCCGGGGACTGCTTCACCACACCCGGGGACTGCCGCGCCACACCCGGGGACTGCCTCACCACAGCCCGCGGCCAACATCGACACCCTTCCACCCGGCAGACCTTCCGATGCTCCGGAGCTGGTCGTCCGCGAGGAGATCAAGCTCATCATACAGACGGTGCACACCATACGGGAGGCGCCCGACTGGGCAAAGCCATTCATGGATTTCCTGGCCAAGGGTGAACTTCCAACAGAAGAGGTGGCAGCACGACAAGTGCGACGAAGGGCAAGCTCCTACACCATCATCAACAACGAGCTGTACAAGCGTAGCATCGGAGGCATCTACCAGCGATGCGTCAGTCGAGAGGAAGGAGCCAAGCTTCTAACGGACATACACCAGGGCGAATGTGGCCACCATGCCTCGTCAAGGGAGATAGCAGCCAAGGCCCTTCGACATGGTTTCTATTGGCCAACGACGCTGAAGGACGCTGAAGAAATAGTCAAGACATGCAGCGGCTGCCAGCGATTCAGCCAGTTGAAGCACACGCCGTCTGCGGCGCTCAAGACAATACCAATCACCTGGCCGTTCGCAGTCTGGGGCCTGGACATGGTTGGGCCATTCAATACAGCTCGATCCGGCATGACACACCTGCTCGTCGCCGTGGACAAGTTCACCAAGTGGATTAAGGCAAAGACAATCAAGAAGCTGGATGGGGCGACGGTGATCAAGTTCTTCACAGACATCATTATCCGGTTCGGCTACCCTCACAGCATCATCACTGACAACGGAACCAACTTTGCGAAAGGAGTCTTTGCTCGTTTCTGTGGGGGAAAAGGGATCCGCCTGGATCTGGCATCAGTTGCACACCCACAGTCCAACGGACAATGCGAGCGCGCCAATGGTTTGGTGCTAGCTGGAATCAAGCCAAGGCTCATCGAACCGCTTGTTAGGTACCTGGATGATGGATAGAGGAGCTGCCAGCAGTACTCTGGAGCCTACGCACCACGCACCACGCCCAATCGCTCAACCGGCTTCACGTCGTTCTTCCTCATCTATGGGGCAGAAGCCATTCTCCCCACAGACATCCAGTTCGACGCACCTCGCAAGTAGCTCTACACGGAGCAGGAAGCCAAGGAGGCAAGGGAGGATAGCGAGGACTTGCTCGAGGAGGCACGCGAGGTAGCCCTATCCAGATCAGCAATCTACCAACAAGACCTGCGCCGATACCACGCCAGCCGGATCCGGCCCACCTCTTTCCGCGAGGGAGACTTGGTGCTGCGCCTGGTCCAGAGCACCAAAGGAATGCACAAGCTGTCCCCGTCATGGGAAGGACCATTCATCGTCGGCCGAGTACTCCACAACAACTCGTACTACCTGATCGACGCGCAGCAGCCGATGAAGAACAAGGCAGATCACTCAGACGAGGAGACGGAGCGCCCATGGAATGCCAGCCTGCTCCGGCCATTTTACACTTAGAGAAGTGTATGTATCTTCCCTTTTTTATGTAACAAGTGAACAAGAATGAGAGCCTTGGCACAGCGCTAAGGACTTCGTCCCAATTCTACGCACCATCTGAATTTTTCGTACCGGCTGGCCTAGGCCCAACGATTTCCACAGACGACATAATGTTGCACGCAACGCCTAGAGTAGCCTCTTCGGTTCTGGCTTCAGTACGCACGGCGGCTGTCGACCCGGCAAGGGCAAAAACTCAAAGCACGCGTGGCAAGAAGATGCCAGCGTAGAAAGCATGGGCGTCCCGGAGAACTGGTCGCGCCCTACAAAAGTTAAGCCAACAACAGCGAACCGAAGTATCGTGAGGCACGCCAACATAGTAACTCCTTCGGTTCCGGCTGCAGACCGCAACCCGGCTGATGGCCGGCAAGGAAAAAATACTAGAAGGGCCAATACTCGCTGAGAAAAGGGGAGTTGCTCCCGGCTTAACTCGAAGGGGCGCACGTCTATTTTTCTCCTATGATAATTACCAACTCACGCATGAGCATATGCACAAGAAAACTAACCCAAAGCAACGCTTTGTCTTGCACGACCCGAGTCACAAGTTGGCAGGAAACAAGGTGGCAACAGAGCTTTGCCCCGGCTGGCTCCCCAGCCGGCCCGAACCTCGAGGATTACACCCAGTGGACGCGCTCCCGCGCACCCACAAACTCAAGTCAAGGTGGCCAAGAGAGCTTCGCCCCGGCTGGCTCCCCAGCCGGCCCGAACCTCGGGGACTACACCCAGTGGACACGCTCCCGCGCACCCACAAACTCAAGTCAAGATAGTCAAAAGAGCTTCGCCCCGGCTGGCTACCCCAGCCGGCCCGAACCTCGGGGACTACACCCAGTGGAAGCGCTCCCGTGCACCCACAAACTCAAGTCAAGATAGTCAAAAGAGCTTCGCCCCGACTGGCTACCCCAGCCGGCCTGAACCTTGGGGACTACACCTAGTGGACATGCTCCCACGCACCCACAAACTCAAGTCAAGATAGTCAAAAGAGCTTCGCCCCGGCTGGCTACCCCAGCCGGCCCGAACCTCGGGGACTACACCCAGTGGACGCGCTCCCGTGCACCCACAAAGCAAAGTCAAGACGGCAAAACGAGCTTGAACCCGGGTGGCTATCCCAACCGGCGCGAGCATAAAAGACCGCAAATGATGAAGAAACAAACAAAGATTAGCAAAAGGCACCAAGCCATAAAGCAGAGCACGAAGGCTCCGCATAGATTAAATGACGGCGACAGAAGTCAGCCGAAGTGTAGCACATCAGAGTAGAAACTTTAACAAATACACCCGGCATCCTGGGGATCAAGGTTCAGGAGCTTGCGAAGAGGAAGGAGCGGCAGCTGGATCAGCAGGAGCGGCATCGGCGTCGGCAGAAGGAGGTTGGCTGCTGGAGGGCACGTCAATGGGATTTCAAGGCGCCGGCTCCCAGTGGAACGGCCGTGGCTCTCCAGGGGCGCTGAAGTCACGCTCCAGGTCCACATAGGTGCCGATCATCACCCCGTAGGCCTGGAGCACAGGAAGGCTCCCGCGAAGACCATCGTAAGTCGTCTCGAGGCGGAATCCGCGGTCGATCACGCTCAGGTCAATGCCAGGGTACCATGACTTCACCATCGCAAACACCATCTCCGTACCGCCTCGAGCAGCCCACTCCTTGTGCACCTCCAGAATGTCGATGCCCTTGGACAGCGCCATGGCCAGGCTGGCCATGTCATGCACGACCAGGCCCGTGTCCGGCCAGATGTAGTGGAAGAGATCATTGCCAATAGCGCGCAAGCCATTGCTCTCCTCCGACACCACCTTGACCAGGTCGAGGGCGGTCAGGTCACGACCAACCTCCTCTAGTGGCAGCTTCTCCGTGGCCATCTCGGTCGCCTTAGGATAGTGAGCTGCAGCCAGATACAAAGCAGAATAAACCATCAAGATCGTGCAAGTCGTGGAACAACGGAAGAGAGTAACTGAAAAACTTACTGATGACCATCTCCGAGATGTTCTGGAGGTGCTGATTGAGCTCCTCCTCCCTGCGGCAAAGAGACTGGATTGTCCCCTCCTGTTGGGTGCAGATCTTCTCAAAGTTCTTCAGCGCCTCCGCCCGGATGTCAGCCGTTTTCTTGCCCCGCTCTATGCTAACCTCAAGCTGGTGTTTGGCCGCGGCGAGCTGGTCAAACTGCGCTTGTCACGCTTTGTTCGACTCCTCCAGCCGGGCAACCTCAGCCTTGAGGCGCTCCAGCTCCTTATCCTTGTCCTGGATCATGGCTGTAGGAGGATACCTGATGGTCAACAAAAAGCGGGAAAAAGGAGCCAATCGCGAAGACAGATCTAAAGAAGAAATCTTACGGCCAAGGTCCCTGGTATTCTTCACCGACTCCGTAAACGCTTTCTACAGCAAGAAAGCAAATGAGCAACAGAGGAGCAAACCAGATGAAAGAGTGGAAAAAAAAGAAGGGCAACGGCTTACCTCCATCAAAACAGACAATTTTTTGGCCTCGCCAAGGCCCTGTTCCATTCCCTCAACCAAGTGGCGAACCTGGCTGAGCGCGACGGGTGCCGAGCCGGAGAGCTGGGAAAGGATCGCAGCCGGCGTCAGCACAGCCGGAGCTGGCCTCGCGCCGGTGACAACAATATCGTCATCATCGGAAGCTGCACCCAAAGGTGCAGCCACCACCAACTCCCTCCCAGCCGGTTGACCGCCATCCGGCTGGCCGGCTTCCGCCGCAGACGCCTGCGCGGCCTCTGCTCCCTCCGTCACCTCCGTGATGACGGGCCTGGCGGAACTGCTCGGAGCATCGCTCCAAGCCCTTAGGAGAGGGAGGGGGGTCTCTGGGTCCTGCGTAGCCGCAAGCAGCTGGCCCAACCGCGAAGACGCAGGGGCCTGGTGCAGCAGCCCCGTGGTCGGAGAGCCCTCAGGCGCCCTGGGAGGAGAGGGCAAGAATGATGCAGCCGGGCTGGCCGCAACCGGGCCATCCGCAGCCGGCGCGGGCGCAGCCAGCGTCCTCTCCACCTCTTCAACCAGAGGAGGAGGTGGAGGCATGACGGCGGCACCTCCATCGCCAAGCTCCATGGCTTCGCTGCAAAAGACAAAGAGTCAAAGGAGAAGCCAGCAAAACCGCAGAATGGCAAGCAAGGGTAAGATAGATACTAACCCGACAGAGGGTGGAGCAACAACCTGACGCCCTCGACGCGTCTTTTTCGTCTCAACTTGAGTGGGAGCGGAAACAGGTGCCGCCCTCTTTCCCCGGGCTCTCGCCGCAGGTCTTTCTCATGGACCCTCCTCGTCGTTGACATTAACTGCGGTGCAAGCAAAGAGTAAAGACCGTAAACTCAAGAACAAAGATGAAAGAAAGAGCAGCGGACAACAACCTACCATGAGGATCCGGGGGCCATCGTCCGCCCGGACGGGAAACCCTTCGGGTTCCGTCTGGGGATACTTCTTTGGCTTCCTGTCCTCCAAGAAGGACGGAAGCGGGAAGTCGCCCATGCCATCTTCGGCCAGCTGCGCCGTGAACAACTAATCAAAAAAGGGGGCATAAGGCACCCAAGGAAAGCTAGCAAATACAAGAAGAAAGGCGCAAAGCAACTAGAGAAAAACTTACCGACGGCGGCAGGCGGCCGCGATGGTACGGGGGACAGGAGTATGCCCAGTTGGCCTCGATGCGTAACTTGGAGATCATGGAGATCTAGTTCTGCAGGTCCTGTATGGCACATCCTTCCGCGACGTCCTCGTCGGGTCGTTGGCGGTCGAAAGATGGCACATCTTGTGCGACCTCTTCTATAGCGGAAGCACGCGACGCACCATCCACGACAATGTGATGTCCCGGACGGTGAGCCTCTCCGTCCCCACCATCGTCTCCAGCCGGGCAGCCATCCGATCGAGGTCCGCCACCGCGCCCATGCTCTTCGTCGTCCAACCCCTCTGTGACGAAGGCGCATCCATGAAGGGCGGGAGGCAGATCCAATCAATCTCCATGTCATTGCTCACATAGAAATATGTGCGCTGCCATAGCTTGACGGTGTCGGGGAGCTCGAACCGCGACATCGGCGACGACGTCCGTGGGTAGACAGCGCAGCAGCCGGTCCGCGTCAGCGAGCCGCCCTTGACGATGTTCTGGGACTTGAAGTGGAAGAACTTGAGAAAGTTCCCCACCTCGTGCCACACCCCAAGGTACGACTCGCAGCAGGCCGCAAAGTGCGACAGCTGCACCATGGCGTTGGCGCCAAGGTGGTGAAGCTGGAGGTCGAAGAAGCCAAAGAGCTGGAGGAGGAACGGGCTGACGGGGAGGCCGAAGCCACGCGCGAAGTGCACGAGGAAGACTACGCGCTCCCCCGGCCGAGGGTTCGGCACCCGCTCCCCCTCCGGTGCAAGCCGGTGCTTCACAAGCAACAACGAGGGATGAAACCTCCCCCGCCGATACTTGTTGATGAGTTCATCGGTTACGAAGGACCCGCACCAACCGCCGCGTTGCTCCGGCAGTATCTCACCAGAGGAGGAGGCCGTGGTTGGCAGGAAGAAGGTGGTCGGCGGCAATAGGGAGAGGACATGCAAGAACAAGGAACGCAAGGGCACAAGGAGAAGATGTGCCGGAGGATGGAAAAGTGTGGGAACCGATCCCCTCGGAGCCCTATTTATCCCCGCAAGCGGCAACGTCGCCCCTTCGGCTTCTGCGCGATGCGTGGCATCACCGTGCCACAGCTGCGTGACGCTTCGGCTTTAGATCCCCTACGCCATCGTGGTCGCCACAGAAGATCCCAGGTTTCAGCGGGAGGCGAAGCGTGCGCCCTTGCCCCGAGGAAACGCTGTGGCACGTTTGCGTGCGCAGTTGCCAAAAACTGACGCAGCGACGCGGATGTCAAACTGACACGACGTGCGCCCGAGCCACATGCGTGGGTGACGGCATCCATGATGTCATCTAGCCCAACGCTTCGTCTTCAGCTCCGCCAGCCGGTATCTACCTTCGTTGTTTACACCCAGTGGACGTCCATCGATTCCGCAGCCGGTTTAACTCTAGCCGAAAAGCAAAAGCAAAAGCCGCAGCCGGAGAAAGTAAAGCAACCTCTCAGGAAAGGAAGGAGCACGAAAGATCTTGCCCACCGACCAAGCCCATACGTGCTCGGAGACTAGTGTCGGGGGGATGACCCCCAGGTAGGGAAAGCCATGCATAAGTAGGCTGACTCCAGAAGATGTAGGCCGCCTGGCCTCCCGGAATCACAACTCTAACCGTCTGGCAAGCAAGCCCGGCTGGGCTTATAACCTTCCCGGCTGGCCTGTCTAGCCGGTGGCCAGAAGAACCGGCCGGGTGGTTGTTCCAACCTGGCTCACCTTGGATTCGATGGAGAGCACGAAAGGACTGACGCTCCACGCGGGGTATGCTTCTGGCTCTCCCTCATCATCAAGGAAGCTGGCATGCCATCATGACCAGCGCTACCAGACAAAGATAAAGCAAGACGGTTAGCTGGACTGGCGAAAGCGGTCCGGGTGACCGTTAAAGCAAGGGTGACACCCCAAAGGAAGCCCGATGACCACTAAAGAGAAGTATGACACTAAAAGAAGGGCAGACTGGGTCCTGGCTCACCGGCTGGGCCCTACAGCCGGCCCTGTAAACCCATATCCAAACAGTAAACCCTAGGACTCAAATTGTAATTTGTTCTAGGTAGATTCAAATAGATTCACATAGACTCCAAATACCCACAATAGAAGAAGAGAATTGTTAGCATCTAGCTCCCAACTTCCTCTAGCCATCGATAGTAGCTAAGGAAATAGCTCAAGGAGCACTTGTACTGAGCATCGAGCTCCCATTCATAGTTCATCTTGCAGGAGTAGGGGTGTTACCTCGCCAAGAGGGCCCCGAACCTGGGTACGTCCCTGTGTTTGCAGTGCACCGTGCCCAACCCATTGCATGAGCCACCGAATGCATCCGTGTGTCCCTTCTTTGCCATCCCCGATGGCTCTGCCGTGTTCCACACCATGACAGACACGTCTAAGTACTTAGGTTTACCCTCTCGAGAGGTGGTGCACTTTCCCCACAATACTCGACATGCATCGAGACGAGAATTTTCAGAAGTAATCCCTCAGACCACCATAGATGCGTTCCATCCTAACAACTCTACCACCTTCTGTCAGTCTGGCTGAGTTCTCACAACTTAGTTGGTCAAGGCAGAACCCATATGCCATGTGGTTGCACTGGAAGCTTCGTGACACAAACATCTCAAATCTCTTTGTTCATGGGTGGCCATCCACAAGTGTGATACAGCAGGATAAACCATAGACATGGGCCCTGAGTAACCACTCAACATAAACCATACAAGTCCCAATGCAGCCAGATGTTTCATTAACATGGTTGTTTTATTAGTCAAAAACACATAAGCATAAACTTTCCATAACATCATAATATGAATTTCCACCCAAGAATTCTAATAGCAAGACTAAGAATTCTAGCATATGATGTCTCCTAACTTAGGAAAATACTACCAAGGTATAATTCTATAGGATTTTCCATAGCATAACAATATACTTGAAACTATCATGCAAGTCCTACTAAAAATAACACTATTGCAATAAATAAAATAATAGGACACAAGATGAATTATCACTTTCCTTGGTATCTAGGAGAATAGGTACAATCCTCACAGTTTCACACTTCACAAACCACACAATCTACACAACAAATCAACAACAAAAATAAACAATTCAATATAGCACTCAAAAATAATATGAATGCATGCAAATGCAATAATATGAATGCCACATTTTTAAAACCAAACTCTATAGTATAGAAGATAAAGTATACCTTCTAAAGTCTAAACATCACAAAAACCACCTAAAAATAATATACAAAATAATTTTTATAGCCAAAATAGCCCTACAAATGTCTCTGCACAAAACTATACATTTACAGAAGCAAGTGAACAAAGTAAGGCCATAGTAATAAAGTTCATATTTTTCTGAATCCATAGACACCAAATTTTCATTTTTCTGAATTGTAGATTAAAAGTTATGAATTTTACAAGTTTGAATAACTAACAAATCAAATCTGGTTTTTAAAACAGAAACACAAACACGCGGCGCTATCCTATTGGACGATACCGTTTCGCGCGGATCGAGCGCGCGCGCTGTTAGATCTCAGTTAGATGGAATGGTCCAGATCACACGATACCCTTTAGCGCTAGATCTAATCCTAGCTGCTGGATCTAGATCTAGCAGATCTAAGCGTGCTGGCCAGAATCTAGAGGCGTAAATGGCGAGCGCGGCGGAGACGCGTCTAACGACGGTGCTCCGGCGATGCTAGGGGGTAAAGGGGGAGGCACAAGGGTGTTACCGAGTCGCGGTGACGACGTGGATGCAGTGGAGGTCACGGGCGAGGGAGGGGTGTACGGGCGCGGCTGGGATTGCTTGTCAGAGTCGAGCTCACCGTCGGGTGCTCGCACAAGTTGATGAAGGTGAGCTCCTGGGCCACTAGCAAGCAAACGACAAGTGTCAGGAGGTGCGCACGAACATGGCGAACAAGACAGCATGAACCAGAGGGCAAGGGGGTCGAGGCTTACCGGAGTTCGTCGGAACGACGACGGTGCGAGTAGAAATCTGTGGAGCCTGGGGGATCTCCGGGGTTGCTATGTGAGGGGAAATGGAGCAGGAAGAGAGGGGATTAAGTAGCGGTGCTCGGGGGAGAGAATCACGCCTACAATCAATCACTATTAAGCGAATTGAATCGGAGGAAACGGTAGAGAGGGCGTGGGTCTTCAGCGCGGTGATTTGGGGATGAAGAGGTGATGTGGCGGTGGGGCCTACCTGTCAGCGAGGGGGTGTGGGTGCACATGGTGAGAAATAAAACAGACGGGGAAGAGGGGGTGCGCCCGGGTGGGCTAGATGGGCCAGGGTGCTGGGCCGCGTCTGCTGGCAGGTATGTTCTCTATTTTTTCCTTAGCATTTTTTTTTCTGTTTTTATTTTCTAAATAAGATTTGAACTAGCAACTCAACTCCAAATCAAACCAGATGATCCTAGTATTTAAAAGTGCTTAAAACACATCAAATCACTACAAAAAATTTGGGTATAAAATAAAAATAAAAACACATGCCCCATACATGCATATAAGAGGGGGGTTTAAATTAGGGTTTTGCTAGGTTTGAAACTTTGAAAAACTTTGTGCAATTCACACATGCTATGATGATATAAATGCAATGAGAATGTTTTGGTTTAATGAAAATTGGGATGGTACAGATACCCTGCTTGGTTAGGTTTTAATTATGGGTTGAAGGGTTTAGGGTTTTAGTATATAGGGGTTTAGGGTTTAGGTAACTTTCAACAATGTTTAAGCTTTATACTTTTAATCATGGAACAGAATGGCATTACCGCAATTTAATGTAAGTATCTCAAATTTGAATCTATAAGTGCATGATACCTACTTGGCTAGGGTTTATTTATGGGTTGAGGGGTTTAGGGTTTAGGGAATTTTCAATAATAATGTTCAATCTTTATGCTTATATTCATGGAATATAATAGCGCCACCGCAATTTAATGAAAGCATCTCAAATTTTGATCTATAAGTGTATGATACATTCTTGGTTAAGGTGTATGTGGGTTGAGGGTTAGGGTTTTAGTATTATTTATGGGTTGGTTTTAAGTTTAAGGGGTTGTTTAGGGTCAAGGGTTGAGGGAATTTTTAATAATGTTCAAGCTTTATGCATATATTCGTTGAATAGAATGGTGTTACCCTAAATAATAAAATTATCTGCAAATTAATTTGATCTATAAGTGTGCATGGCAACTGCTCGGTCAAGGTTTAGAGGTTTTGTGTTTCGGGTTTTAGGGTGTAGGGGTTTAGTGTTTCAGGTTTTAGGGTTTACTAGGGTTTTATAGTATTGAGGGTTTAGGGTTTTGGTTTTTTAGGGGTAGTTTAGGTTTAGGGTTTAGGAATTTTTCAATAATATGTCCGGGCTTAGGGTTAGGGGTTGAGGGTTTAGATGTTTTAGGGGTATATATATAGAGGGCTTAGGGTTTAGGATTTATTACGGGATTAGGGTATTTTAGGGAATTTTCAATAATGTTTGAGTTTTCATGAATTAGAATGACGTTAGTGCAATTTAATGAAATTATCTCAAAATTTGATCTATAATTGCATGATACTTGCTTGGTCAGGGTTTAGGGTTATATGGTTAAAGGTATAGGTTTTAGGGCATTTTCAATAATGTTCAAGATTTATGCTTAGATTCATGGAATGGAGTGGCGTTAGTGTTATTTAATGAAAGTATATCTCAAATGTTGATCGATAAGTGAATGATATACCTGCTGCTTAGTCAGGGCCATTTAGGGGTTTATGGGTTTAGGGTTTACGGAATTTTCAATAATGTTCAAGCTTATGCTGATATGTGTGGAACATAATGGCGTTACTGCAATTTAACAAAAGTATTTCAAATTTGGATCTATAAGTGCATGATACCCACTTTGTTAGGGTTTAATTATGTGTTTAGGGGTTTAGGGTTTAGGGACTTTTCAATAATGTTCAAACTTTATAGTTATATTAGCGGAAGAGAATGGCGCTACCGCAATGTAATGAAAGTATCTCAAATTTGGATATATATATATATAATTGTAGGATAAACCTGCTTGGTTAGGGTTTAATTATGGGTTGAGGTGTTCAGAGTTTAGTGTTTTAGTATTTAGGGGTTTAGGGTTTAGGTTTTATGTGTTGTGTAGGGTTTAGGGAATTTTCAACAATGATCAGGCTTCATTGTTATATTTGTCGAATAGAATGTCGTTTCCCAATTTAATAAAAGTATCTCAATCTTTATTATATAAGTGTGCAGCTTAGGAGTTTAGTGTTTAAGGTTTTAGGGTTTAGGTTTTATGGTTTATTTTTTATGGTTTTAGGGCTAGGGGTTTAGGGTTTTAGGATTTTTCAATGAAGTTCGAGCTTTATACTTATATTCGTGGAATAGAATGACTTAGCAACAATTTAATGAAATTATAACTCAATTTTTGATCTATAAGTGCATGGTATATACCTGCTTGGTCAGGGTTAGGGTTTCAAGGGTTTAGGGGTAAGGGGCTTAGGGTTTAGGGAATTTTCAGTAATGTTCTGTCACATCCCAAAATTTCCAAATTTTGAAATGTGAAAAATAAATAAACAAAAGAAATTAATGTTGAAATTTAGGGTGAAAAGAAACTTTTTGCTTCTAAATGGAAACATCAAAACCCTTCTTGAACAAATTTGAATGAAAAGGGAATTCAACAAAATTTCAATCAAGTGAAATGCATTCATCAATGAATGTATCTTGAAATTTAAACACTTGGAAAAGTTAAACCAAAACCCTAAAACCCTAATGGGAGAAAATCATTTTCAAGATCTCCCTAAGACTATGGATTTGATCCATATAAAAATTCAACAACAAACATTTATCAATGATCAAAAATGATAAACACAAATATTATAAGATCATAGAAATTGGTTTCATTCAATTTGGAGCCAAGGATAAAAACTTATGAATTTAATAAGATAAAGAAAATAAATTTCAAAGCTAATAAAGCTCCTAGATAAAATCCATGCCAAATATGTGAGCAAAATAATCCTAAAAGGATTTAAAAACATAAAAAATATTAAATAAAATTATACAAATTGGAATCACCAATTTTGGAACTATAAATAAAAAGATATGGATTTTATAAGATAAAGAAAGAAATAAATAAATAAGGAATATTTTTTTAGCCAAATAAAATCTTGGCCAAATCCATAAACAAATGAAGGTTATTGAATAATAAAAGGAGTAAAAGATTATTTAAATAAAATCATATGGATTAAACCATATTCAATTTTATTTAAATAAAGACAAATTTCCTAAACTAAATAATAAATCCCAATAAAATTATTTAGAAGACAATTTAAACCTTGAATTAAATCCATAAACAAATGGAACAAAGATAATCCAAATCCAAATAAAAATAAAGGGATAAAGAATATTAAAAATAAATATATGGAATTAAACCATATTCTAATTATATTTAAACGGAGACAAAATCCCTAATATAAAGGATTAATTAAATCATGGGAAAAATAATTGAAATTGCCAAAATGGATTAAAAGTTATCTAATTAACTTCAAAAATTAAGGATTAATTAAATATAAATATATGGTTTGGAACCATATTTAAATTCATTTAAATAAGGACAAATGCCTAATAAATCATATTAAAATATTTTAAATACACACTAATGAATAAATAAAACCTAATAAAAAAGGTTTGGCAAAAACTGGAATTCAAATAGAAGTTTGAAAACATATTTAAACCTTATTTAAATAAAGACAAATGTCTATTTTAAATAAATATTTAACCATAAAATAATACAAGAAAAAAAATTCAAAAATGGACTTTAAAATACATTAATAAACAGTATTAAAACATACTGAAAGTTTGAAAAAGATTTGAAAAATAAGTCTGAATTCAAATGAGTGTTTGAATTTGAAAACAGAAAATGAAATCAGAAAAAGAAAAAGAACCAGAAAGGAAGAAAATAGAAAAGGGCAGCCCATCTAACCCTACCCAACTAACCCCAGCCCAGCAGGCCCAGCGAAGCCCACCTCCCTCTCTCACGCGAAACATTTTCTCACCAGAACCCGCACCCGCTCACCCACTGACCGCCTGACCCCACGCGCACCCCCTTACCTCGTTGACGCCCAGGCCCCACTGCCACGCAGGCATCGTCCTCACCCGCCCGCTGACCACGCCCCCTCTCCCGGCCGTTTCTAGCCGTAATTCCCCAGCATAAATTCGTGTAAATGCCGCAGCAATTCCTCCTGCGACCACACCCTCTTAAGCGCCTGCCTTCTCTCTCTTTCCCCTCACTTGCCGCACCCTCTCCACCCCTAGGCTGCCCGAATTGCTCGCTGTACTCCACTGCCTCCAGCGAGCCTTAAACATCGATTCTGGTGAGAACATCCACCCCCACTTCCCCTGGTTTCCACGAGCATGCTCCCCATCTCCTTATGCATCCACCAGTACCTTCCTCTCGCCCGCGCGTGTCCTAGAACGTCGGCAACGTCTTCACCCGTGCACCACCGACAACCCCCGCAACTCAGGTGAGCCCTAGAAATCGACCCCACGCGCGCCTCGACTTGTGACTCATACCATTTTGTTCGCATATGTCTTATGAATCTCCAGGTGGTCACCAATCACTCGCGCATGACCTACAGCCTTGCCTCCGATGACTCCCGAACGTGCCGACTCCAGGAGCATCTCTGTCGAGGAATTCCCGTCGCGTCCGTGCGATCCTTAGCCAGCTACTGCCACCTTGAGCACCACAGCGCCTCCGCAAACCTGGTGAGCCCCTTATCCCTCCTCCTTGTTTCATGTACTCTCTGGAACGCCACCACCCGAGTGTCGCTGCCGCGCAGCCGTCGCCAGCGCCGCCCATCTGTGGTCGCTGTGTTTTGAACCGTAGGATGCAGATCTATTGGCTACAATTAGATTTAGACGAAGGGGTACCTATTGATCAGATCCGTGCATTGCCACTTAAATCTGAAGGCCCACGATGATCGATCCGTGCGAACCGGTATCGACCAATATGAACACACCACGTGGCCTGTATTTTGTTTTAAAAACAGAAACTTTTCTATTAGATGTATGATTTTGTAAAATTCATAACTATTGTTCTGCTTGGCCAAATATTGCAAATTTTATATCAATGGATTATCAAAAATGCAAAATTTGCAACCATGCCTTAGTTTAGTATTTTGCTTCTGGAAAATTGGTTGTTTTTACAGAAACATTTCTAGGCCTATTTTGAGTATAAAAATTATTCTAGAAATGATTTTTGAGTAAAATCTTCTGCATATGGTTTGTTTTGAACCTACTGACCATAAAAACCAACTTTTGGATTTACAAATATATTTTGTGACACTAAGGAATTATTCCTTTGAATAAAAAGCATTTCTAGTAAAATAAAAATGTTGATTATGTTTTAAAATAAATTTTGAGTAAAACCTCTTGTAAATGGTTTAATTTAACCTCTTTGACCCTAAACACCAAGTTTTGGATTTAAAAATGTATCTGATTAGCCCAAGAAAATTATTACTTTGATTAGAGGCATTTCTAGTAAAATAAAATGTTGCTTTGATTTAAAAATGATTTTTGGGTGAAACCTTTTACAAATGGATTAGTTTTAAACACTTTGACCATAAACACTAACATTTGTGTTTAAAAACATGTTTGGCTAACACTATAAATTATTACTTTGATTTAAATCATTTCTAGCAAAACAAAAATGATTTAAATGGCCCATTTTCACTAACTTGAATTTAAATGATTTTGCCACTTTTATAAATGACCAATAGGTATTTTAAAATGTTCATAACTTTATTATAAACCACTTTTCCAATAAAACAATCTTTTGCATGCTTGCATGCATTGTTTTGTTTTCATTATTTTATGTGGTGAAATTGTTTGAATGCTAGATTGAATTTGTTCCTTGATTAAATTGTAGTGAACTTTGAAGAGCGTGACATTTGGAAGATCAAGGAGTGAATCTAGTTTCTCTACCAAAAAGGAAAGTGGTGCTTCATACATTTTGTCCTAATATTTTCACTATGCATTAGTGATATTTTGAGTAGGACTTGCATGGAATTTTTACTAAGTATTCTATGCCTTCGGAAATCCTAGTAGATGATGCCTTAGTAGATTTTCCCTAAGTTAAGATTCTTGCTACTATCATGCTTAGCCTAGCTAGTAGAAAACAAGGGTGGATTATATTCATGCTATGAAATATTTCTAAGTCTATGACTTGTGTTTTGTTTAATAAAATAACTATGTGAACAAATCACCTAGGTAGAATGGAAATAATGGTTTGTGTTGAGTGGTTACGCAGGGCCCCATATTCATGGCCTACCCTAGTGTATCGCACTTGTGGAAAGCCACCCGGGAACAAAGAGATTTGAGATGTCAAATGTTGAGAAGCTTCAAGTGTAGCCACATGGCATTATGGGTTCTGTTTGGATCATATAGGTTGCAATAACTTAGCCAGATGGAAAGTTGGTGGTAGGTTTTATAGGATGGAGTGTGTCCATTTGGTCTAAGGGAAGGCTTCTGAAAGATCTTGTCTTGATGCATGTCGAGTGTTGTGGGGAAAGTGCACCACCTCTCGAGAGAGTAAAATGTTCATAACTTTATTATAAACCACTTTTCCAATAAAACAATCTTTTGCATGCTTGCATGCATTGTTTTGTTTTCATTATTTTATGTGGTGAAATTGTTTGAATGCTAGATTGAATTTGTGCCTAGATTAAATTGTAGTGAACTTTGAAGAGCGTGACATTTGCAAGATCAAGGAGTGAATCTAGTTTCTCTACCAAAAAGGCAAGTGGTTCTTCATACATTTTGTCCTAATATTTTCACTATGCATTAGTGATATTTTGAGTAGGACTTGCATGGAATTTTTACTAAGTATGCTATGCCTTGGGAAATCCTAGTAGATGATGCCTTAGTAGATTTTCAAGTTAAGATTCTTTCTACTATCATGCTTATCCTAGCTAGTAGAAAACAAGGGTGGATTATATTCATGCTATGAAATATTTCTAAGTCTATGACTTGTGTTTTGTTTAATAAAACAACTATGTGAATGAATCACTTGGGTGGAATGGAAAGAATGTTTTGTGTTGAGTGGTTACGCAGGGCCCCATATTCATGGCCTACCCTAGTGTATCTCACTTGTGGAAAGCCACCCAGGAACAAAGAGATTTGAGATGTCAAATGTTGAGAAGCTTCAAGTGCAGCCACATGGCATTATGGGCTCTGCCTGGATCATATAGGTTGCAATAACTTATCCAAATGGATAGTTGGTGGTAGGGGTGATAGGATGGAGCGCGTCCATTTGGTCTAATGGAAGGCTTCTGAAAGATCTTGTCTCGATGCATGTCGAGTCTTGTGGGGAAACTGCACCACCACTCGAGAGAGTAAAATCTAAGTACTTAGCCGTGTCCCCGACAATGGACAATTTGAGCATCAAGACATGGAAGCTATCAAGGATGTCCTCATCCCAATTTCTAAGTTAAAAACTTGTGGTTGAACAAGGGTTAAAGGATCACCAATTTCTATTGGTAGATGCCTTGGGTGATTTTGACAAATAAAAACTTAGTGTTTTCAACTTATAAGGAAAACCTTATTTTGAGCAAAGCAATCCTAAGATCCACTTAGCCAAATGCATATAGATGATAGATACCACTATTCTACCATAGTATCACTTGTCAATACAATTCAAATGTATTGACCCTTGTGGCTGTAACTTATTATGTTGCAGGTTTGTTTGATGTTAGTGAAGTGTGTTGAATATGATTACAAGTCTACAACCAACATGATTGCCTGTGGCACTTTGAATATGAAGGACTCTATGCTATAGTTATACCTGCTGCATTGTAATGAGATAGCCATACGAGCTATGTAAGATGTAATGAATTATTTTATTCCTGGTTATAAAGTTGTATTATGACCTTTGTTTCTTGATATTACCTCTTAAACTGTGGATGCTAGCTATTGATCCAGGAACTAGCATTGTAAACACAGGGATCTCTACCTTTTCAGGTTGGGACCTCTACAGATGGTATCAGAGCACTGTGTTGCCTGTAGGATTGTTACCCTAGGATTGGACAAAACCCCTTAGAAAAATAGGAGTTGTATTTGTTCCAAAACTTATTTACAAACAATCTTGTAAACTCTTTCCTCAACCCTTTTTGGTTTTGATTCTACATCTCTCCCTTTTCCAATTGATGGACAAAAACTTCAACTTGATCAAAGACTTCAACATCACCAATGAATTCAACTACAATATCATCAAGGACTTCAACTTGGAAATCACTAAGGACTACAAGTGAGACAAGAAATATTACTCAAGACTTGAAGACTAAAGAAACACTGCTTAGAAGGAACCATCATCACCTTTGAAGTTTTGTGACTAAGATACAAGAATTTTCCAAGGATACCATGAGCTTGTTCAAGAAGAAACAACTAAGAAGGATGGAATGATCTCAATAAAATCCCATAGCTGGACCACCATGCTAATGTTTAGTTAGATCAATCACACCAACTTAGGTGGTGTACCAAAAATATTTTGTTGCCAAAAATGTGCTTGAACCTTGTTGTTTGATTGGAATGCATGATTGTGATTGCTTGCACATTGCTTGTGTGAATTGTTGTGTGTGAGTAGAATTCTTCCTCTAGGAAATCTTTTTCCTAATCTAATCCCAATCCAACCCAAACAGATGACTACTCCAAGAGACTCCAACATCAAGGATGGTGACAACAACAACCAAGAGATGCACATGAGAGAACAACTACTAGCAACCCAAGCCCAGTTGAATCAAGTGACAAATCAGTTTTTAGCCAACAACAATGAGTTAGACCCAACCATGCAAAAATTCTTGGAAACCCAATCTCAATTGTTGCAAAGGATGACAAATCAAATGATCAACATGAGAAACAAACTTTCCCAAGGAGATTGTGATAACAATGATATCAAGGAAGATACTATAGAAGGAACTCAAGCTTGCAATATTTGTGGAGACATGGAACACGCTTATAAAAAGCATGTGGATCAATGCCCTAATTGTGAAGAGAAACATCCAACTAAACCATGCCCTACATCACAAGTTTCTTGTTTCCTATGTGAAGGAAATGATCATGTCCCTATCTAATGCCCCATCTACCCCATAGTTCAACAAATGAAACAAGATGGAATGCATCAAATGTTTGGAAAACTCCATAAACAACTTCTACCAAGAAGGATAAAGACAAAATCAAAACCATGCCTCATAAATCCACACCCAAGGTGACCACAAAGTGTTGTTACTCATGTGGAGAAGAAGGTCACATCTCTAGTGATTGCCCCAAGAAGAGAGAAAGATTTCCCACCTTTGTGGTGAAATATGAAGAAATGAACTACAAGAACTCCTAGCTTTAGAGAGACCCAAAAAGAAGAAATGTTCCAACGCTAGCAAGAAGGACAAAAGCCAAGTGCAATGTTTCAATTGCAAATAGATGGGATACTATGCCAATGAATGTCCAGAAAAGAAGAAGAACCAAGGAAACAAACAAGAGGCAGTGATACCAAAGAAGAAGAAGGATTTTAGCCAATTGATGTGTTTCAAATGCAAAGAGCTAGGACATTATGCAAACAACTGTCCAGAGAAGCTACATCAAGATCCCAAGTAAGCCAAGATGTAATCTAGATGAAAATCTTTTAAGGGTGGTAGTACCCTAGTTGTCTTGAAGCCAACTTGTAACCTCTAGCCTTCCCAAATCTTGGGACGAGATTTCTTTTAAGGGTGGTAGCCTGTCACATCCCAAAATTTTCCAAATTTTGAAATGTAAAAAATAAATAAACAAAATAAATAAATGTTGAAATTTAGGGTGAAAAGAAACTTTTTGCTTCTAAATGGAAACATCAAAACCCTTCTTGAACAAATTTTAATGAAAAGGGAATTCAACAAAATTTCAATCAAGTGAAATGCATTCATCAATGAATGTATCTTGAAATTTAAACACTTGGAAAATTTAAATCAAAACCCTAAAACCATAATGGGAGAAAATCATTTTCAAGATCTCCCTAAGACTATGGATTTGATCCATATAAAAATCCAGCAACAAACATTTATAAATGATCAAAAATGATAAACAAAAATATTATAAGATCATAGAAATTGGTTTCATTCAATTTGGAGCCAAGGATAAAAACTTATGAATTTAATAAGATAAAGAAAATAAATTTCAAATATAATAAAGCTCCTAGCTAAAATCCATGCCAAATATGTGAGCAAAATAATCCTAAAAGGATTTCAAAAGATAAAAAAATATTAAATAGAATTATACAAATTGGAATCACCAATTTTGGAACTATAAATAAAAAGATATGGATTTTATAAGACAAAGAAATAAATAAATAAATAAATAAATAAGGAATATTTTTTTAGCCAAATAAAATCTTGGCCAAATCCATAAACAAATGAAGGTTATTGAATAATAAAAGGAGTAAAAGATTATTTAAATAAAATCATATGGATTAAACCATATTAAATTTTATTTAAATAAAGACAAATTTCCTAAACTAAATAATAAATCCCAATAAAATTATTTAGAAGACAATATAAACCTTGAATTAAATCCATAAACAAATGGAACAAAGATAATCCAAATCCAAATAAAAATAAATGGATAAAGAATATTCAAATACAAATATATGGGATTAAACCATATTTTAATTATATTTAAATGGAGACAAAATCCCTAATATAAAGGATTAATTAAATCATGGGAAAAATAATTGAAATTGCCAAAATGGATTAAAAGTTATCTAATTAACTTAAAAATAATTAATGATTAATTAAATAGAAATATATGGTTTGGAACCATATTTAAATTCATTTAAATAAGGACAAATGCCTAATAAATCATATTAAAATATTTTAAATAATTCAAAGTGAATTATTTAATACACTAATGAATAAATAAAACCTAATGAAAAAGGTTTGGCAAAAATTGGAATTCAAATAGAAGTTTGAAAACATATTTAAACCTTATTTAAATAAAGACAAATGTCTATTTTAAATAAATATTTAACCATAAAATAATACAAGAAAAAAAATTCAAAAATGGATTTTAAAATACATTAATAAACAGTATTAAAACATACTGAAAGTTTGAAAAAGATTTGAAAAATAAGTCTGAATTCAAATGAGTGTTTGAATTTGAAAACAGAAAATGAAATCAGAAAAAGAAAAAGAACCAGAAAGGAAGAAAATAGAAAAGGGCAGCCCATCTAACCCTACCCAACTAACCCTAGCCCAGCAGGCCCAGCGAAGCCCACCTCCCTCTCCTACGCGAAATGTTTTCTCACTAGAACCCGCACCCGCTCACCCACTGACCTCTGTCCCCCACGCCAAGACCCTTACCTCACCGACGCCCAGCCCACCGCCAGTGCATCATCCTCACCCGCCACGACCACGCCTCTCCCCGTTTCTTAGCCGTAATTCCCACAGAATTCATGTAAATGCCGTAGCAATTCCTTCCTACGACCACGCCCTCTTAAGCGCCTGCCTTCTCTCTATCTTTCCCCTCACTCGCCGCACCCTCTCCGCCCCTAGGCTGCCCGAATTACTCGCTGCACTCCACTGCCTCCGGCGAGCATTAAACATCGATTTCGGCGAGAACATCCACCCCCACTGCCCCTGGTTTCCACGAGCACGCTCCCCATCTCCTTACGCATCTACCAGTACCTTCTTCTCGCCCACACGTGTCCCAGAACATCGGCAACATCTTCACCCGTGCGCCACCGATGACCCCCGCAACTCCGGTGAGCCCTAGAACCTGACCCCGTGGGCGCCTCGACCTGTGACTCATGCCATTTTGTTCGCCTGTGTCTTATGAATCTCCAGGTTCTTGCCAATCACTCGCGCGTGACCTACAACCTCGCCTCTGACGACTCCTGAACGTGCCAATGCCAGGAGCATCTTCGACGAAGAATTCTCGTCGCGTCCGTGCGCCCCTTAGCCAGCTACTACCACCTTGAGCACCACAGCGACTCCACGAACCTGGTGATCCCCTCCTCCCTCCTCCTTGCTTCCTATAATCGCCGGAATGCCACCACCCGAGCGTCACCGCCGCGCAGCCATCGCCAGCGCCGCCCATCTGTGGTCGCTGTGTTCTGAACCGTAGGATGCAGATTTGTTGGCTAGTATTAGATTTAGACGAAGGGGTATCTATTAATCAGATCCGTGCGTTGCCACTTAAATCTGACGACCCACGATGATCGATCCGTGCGAACCGGTACCGGCCAATAGGAACACACCACGTGGCATGTATTTTGTTTTAAAAACAGAAACTTTTCTATTAGATGTATGATTTTGTAAAATTCATAACTATTGTTCTGCTTGACCAAATTTTTCAAATTTTATATCAATGTTTTCAAAAAAAATCAAAATTTGAAACCATGCACTTAGTTTAGTATTTTGCTTCTGGAAAATTGGTTGTTTTTACAGAAACATTTCTAGGCCTATTTTGAGTATAAAAATTATTCTATACATGATTTTTGAGTAAAATCTTTTGCAAATGGTTTGTTTTGCACCTAATGACCATAAAACCCAACTTTTGGATTTACAAATATATTTTGTGACACTAAGGAATTATTCCTTTGAATAAAAAGCATTTCTAGTAAAATAAAAATGTTGATTATGTTTAAAAATAAATTTTGAGTAAAACCTCTTGTAAATGGTTTAATTTAAACTCGCTGACCCTAAACACCAAGTTTTGGATTTAAAAATGTATTCGTTTATTCCTAGAAAATTATTACTTTGATTAAAGGCATTTCTAGTAAAATAAAATGTTGCTTTGATTTAAAAATGATTTTTGGGTGAAACCTTTTACAAATGGATTAGTTTTAAAAACTTTGACCATAAACACTAACATTTGTGTTTAAAAACATGTTTGGCTAACACTAGAAATTATTAATTTGATTTAAATCATTTCTAGCAAAACAAAAATGATTTAAATGGCGCATTTTCACTAACTTGAATTTAAATGATTTTGCCACTTTTATAAATGACCAATAGGTATTTTAAAATGTTTATAACTTTATTATAAACCACTTTTCCAATAAAACAATCGTTTGCATGCTTGCATGCATTGTTTTGTTTTCATTATTTTATGTGGTGAAATTGTTTGAATGCTAGATTGAATTTGTTCCTTGATTAAATTGTAGTGAACTTTGAAAGCGTGACATTTGGAAGATCAAGGAGTGAATCTAGTTTCTCTACCAAAAAGGAAAGTGGTGCTTCATACATTTTGTCCTAATATTTTCACTATGCATTAGTGATATTTTGAGTAGGACTTGCATGGAATTTTTACTAAGTATTCTATGCCTTGGGAAATCCTAGTAGATGATGCCTTAGTAGATTTTCCCTAAGTTAAGATTCTTGCTACTATCATGCTTAGCCTAGCTAGTAGAAAACAAGGGTGGATTATATTCATGCTATGAAATATTTCTAAGTCTATGACTTGTGTTTTGTTTAATAAAATAACTATGTGAACAAATCACCTAGGTGGAATGGAAAGAATGGTTTGTGTTGAGTGGTTACGCAGGGACCCATATTCATGGCCTACCTAGTGTATCTCACTTGTGGAAAGCCACCCGGGAACAAAGAGATTTGAGATGTCAAATGTTGAGAAGCTTCAAGTGCAGCCACATGGCATTATGGGTTCTGTTTAGATCATATAGGTTGCAATAACTTAGCCAGATGGAAAGTTGGTGGTAGGTTTTATAGGATGGAGTGTGTCCATTTGGTATAAGGGAAGGCTTCTGAAAGATCTTGTCTTGATGCATGTCGAGTCTTGTGGGGAAAGTGCACCACCTCTCGAGAGAGTAAAATCTAAGTACTTAGTCGTGTCCCCGGCAATGGACAATTTGAGAATCAAGACATGTAAGCTATCAAGGATCTCCTCATCCCAATTTCTAAGTTAAAAACTTGTGGTTGAACAAGGGTTAAAGGATCACTAATTTCTATTGGTAGATGCCTTGGGTGATTTTGACAAATAAAAATTTAGTGTTTTCAACTTATAAGGAAAACCTTATTTTGAGCAAAGCAAGCCTAAGATCCACTTAGCCAAATGCATATAGATGATAGATACCACTATTATACCATAGTATCACTTGCCAATACAATTCAAATGTATTGGCCCTTGTGGCTGTAACTTATGATGTTGCGGGTTTGTTTGATGTTAGTGAAGTGTGTTGAATAGGATTACAAGTCTACAACCAACATGATTGCCTGTGGAACTTTGAAGATGAAGGACTCCATGCTATAGTTATATCTGCTGCATTGTAATGAGATAGCCATATGAGCTATGTAAGATGTAATGAATTATTTTATTCCTGGTTATAAAGTTGTATTATGACCTTTGTTTCTTGATATTACATCTTAAACTGTGGATGCTAGCTATTGATCCAGGGACTAGCATTGTAAACACAAGGATCTCTACCTTATCAGGTTGGGACCTCTACATGTTAGAGTTGTATGGATATATTCCTGAAAAAGAACGGCGTTAGCACAATTTATTGAAAGTAGCGATCTCAAATTTTGATCTATAAATGCATGATACATGGTTGGTGAGGGTTTAGGGGTTTAATTTTTAGGTTTTAGGGAAATTTCAATAATGTTCAAGCTTTATTCTTATATTCGTGGAATGGAATGGCGTTAGCATAATTTAATGAAAGTGACAACAATGT
Source organism: Avena insularis (assembly GCA_023614405.1). NCBI lineage: Eukaryota > Viridiplantae > Streptophyta > Magnoliopsida > Poales > Poaceae > Avena > Avena insularis. The sequence continues at coordinate 49,449,834 of CM042687.1, read as the reverse complement.
TTTTGTGTGAAGCAACTATAAGGTAGTATATGGCTAAAATGCCACCAGTGTAGCCTATTTCATTGATATTACCAGGTTTCATAAATTTTCAAGATTTGTAGCTATATATTCGTGCAATAATCTGGCTTTACGGCAATTTGCTCAAAGTATCTCAAAAGTGGAACTACAAGTGTGTTATAGCTAGGTCATGTGCGTTTTAAACCATTTTAAGCTTCCTGTTTTACAAGATTCAACAATTCGATCTAAAAGCCTACTGTAGTCAAAATTTGGCCCCTTTTCAAAAAAAGGGGGAAGAAATTAGCTATTGTGGTGTACAATGTATGAACATTCATGTATTTCAGGCGTTACCAGAAAAGTTTGAATTCTACTGAAATTTGCCTCTAGGGCCGGTGCGCACGGGGTCACCAAGGAGAGATGGATGGTGAGAGAGGCAGCAAATGAGAGAGAAAAAACAAATTTTTTTGCGTGCGAAATTTATTACTCCTTCTAGTAGTAGAGTGTGTACGTTGTAAAAGTTGTAGTACTACTAGTACCTCATGTCAGAAACCCATCATCATGGAGTTCTCTGATATCTCAACGGCTTCAACTCCTCCTCGCTAATGCCCTCTTGCTCTTCGGTTTCCCCCCTCCACTCTGAGACATATTCTTTGTTGTAGTAATACTATCCCAAACTATAACGCATATAGGAGTAGTAATTATTTGTCAAAGTCAACAAATCCAAAATTTGATCAAATATACAGAGAAAAATTACCAGCGTCTACAATATCTAATATGCACGATATGAACATATATTTCATAATAGTTCTGACAATACTGATTATGGATTATAAACTTAAACACTTTTTTCTATGTAGTTGGCCAAATTTTAAAAAGTGTGACTTTGAGGAAAAACTTGCTTCCCAAACATCGGGAGGGAAGGTTATTCAAAAGATTGGCCATTCGTAGTAGTAAGGTCCTGTTTGATTCAAAGGATTTGCATAGGAAATTTGTAGGATTAAATCCTATGGGAAATTTTACTACGATGGTCATTTGATTTGTAGGATTGATTCCCTTAGGGATTTTTCCTAAGGATTGTCGCTAGATTTCATAGGAAATCAAACATGCACTCCTACCTCTTTTTTAGAATCCTTTGTTTTTACTACGGTGGAGTCAAACGAACTTTGGTTCATAGGAATTCCTGTAGGATTGGAGTGGTCATGAAATTGAAATCCTCCTTTTTTCCTATTCCTATGTTTTTTATCCTATGAATCAAATATGCCCTAATTCTTATCTTTATCTTGTCTTATCTCTTACAATACCATACCACCACAGCAAGTGTATCATACACCTGTCTGGTCATGATCGTCTAGGGATTTAGGGAATTTTCAATAATGTTCAAGCTTTATGCTTATAATCGTGGAATATAATAGCGTTACCGCAATTTAATGAAAGTATATCAAATTTGGATCTATAAGTGCATGGTACCCTGCTTGGTTATGGTTTAATTATGGGTTGAAGGGTTTAGGGTTTTAGTATTTAGGGGTTTGGTTTATTAGGGTTTATTTATTAGGGTTTAGGGTTTAGGTAATTTTCAATAACGTTCAAGCTTTATGCCTATATTCGTCGAATATAATGGTGTTGCCCAATTTAATGTTAGTATATCAAATTTGATCTAAAAGTGCATGATACTTATTTGGTCAGGGTTTAAGGGTTTAGTGTTTAGGGTTTTATGGTTTCAGGAAATTTCAATAATGTTCAAGCTGCTTTATGCTATTAATCGTGGAATAGAATGGCGTTACCATAATTTAATGGAAGTATCTGAAATTTTAATCTATATGTTCATGATACATGCTTAGTTAGGGTTTGACTATGGGTTGAGGGGTTTAGGGTTTAGGGAATTTTCAATAAATATTCAAGATTTATGCTTATATTCATGGATTACCGCAAATTTAATGAAAGCATCTGAATTTTTGATATATAAGTGCATGATACATGCTTGGTTAGGGTGTATGTGGGTTGAGGGTTTAGGGTTTTAGTATTTATGGGTTTATGGTTTAACTTTTAGGGGTTGTTTATGGTCGAGGGTTTAGAGAATTTTCAAAGGTGTTCAATCTTTATACCTATATTCATCGACTAGAATGGTGTTACGCTAATTAATAAAAGTATCTAAAAATTAATTTGATATATAAGTGTGCATGACAGCTGCTCAATCAAGGTTTAGTGGTTTAGTGTTTCGGGTTTCACGGTTTAGGTATTTAGGGGTTTAGGGTTTCGACAATTTTCAATAAAGTTCGAGCTTTATGCATATATTTATGGAATAGAATGACTTAGCACCAATTTAATAATGAAAACATCTCAAATTTTGATCAATAAGTGCATGATACCTGCTTGGTTAGGGTTGTTTATGGGTTCAGGGTTTAGGGTTTTATTGTTGAGGGTTTAGGATTTTGGGTTTTTAGGGGTAGTTTAGGTTTTAGGGTTTAGGAATTTTTCAACAATATGTCCGAGCTTTGGGTTAGGGGTTAAGGGTTTAGGGTTTTTAGGGGTATAGGGCTTAGGGTTTAGGATTTAGGGGATTAGGGTACTTTAGGAAATTTTTAATAATGTTTGAGCTTTCTTGAATTAGAATAATGGCGTTAGCACAATTTAATGAAAGTATTTCATATTTTCATCTAAAAGTGCATGATACTTGCTTGGCGAGGGTTTAGGATTCTAGGGTTTAAGGTTTAGGTTTTAGGGCATTTTCAATAATGTCCAAGCTTTATGCTTAGATTCATGGAATGGAATGGTGTTAGCGTAATCTAATGAAAGTATATCTCAAACATTGATCTATAAGTGGATGATATACCTACTGCTTAGTCAGGGTCATTAAGGGGTTTAGGGTTTAGGGAATTTTCAATAAGGTTCAAGCTTTATGCTTACATTTGTGGAAAGAATAGTGTTACCGCAATTTAATGAAAGTATCTCAAATTTGGATCTATAAGTGCATGATACCTACTTGGTTAGGGTTTAATTATGGGTTGAGGGGTTTAGGGTTTTAGTATTTAGGAGTTGAGAGTTTAGGTTTTCAGGGTTGTTTAGGGTTTATGGAATTTTCAATAATGTTCAAGCTTTATGCATATATTGGTCGAATAGAATGGCGTTTCCCAATTAAATGAAAGTACCTTAAATTTGATCTACAAGTGCATAATAAAAACAGAGTAATGTAGTAGTAGCATGCGCATGGATCTGGTGTTGTAATGCAATTCGATAGCGGAGATCATGCACGAGTCTAGAGTCCAGACCCACGTGTCCACACCCAGACGTGTCTACTCGAGGGAAACCAACTGTCCCTGTGTATATAAACCACCTCGGCCTCCTTCGTCTCTTACAAGAGCGTCGACTTATCCCCCAATCTATCTAGTAAAAAAAAACCTGGCCACACCTGCCGCAAGATCTCCTTTCGCAGCACCACCTTCCCCACTTCCTTTGCTGCACCATGAAGGGAACCCGTGGAGATGAGCCAGAGGCGAAGCCAGCTGGAGGCGCAACACATGGTTCTGCGGACGTCGCTGCCGTGGCGGGCCCGACTTTTCTGAGCGCACATGCCTCTCGTCATCGGCCGTCACTGTTTCTGGCTCCGTCCATCCGGTCGCCATCATTGTCGAGGATCAAGTGAACGAGAACGTCGTGGTGCCAGCGGCATACATTGATGAGGGGCATGCAGGCGGAGGCGATAGCATCTTCGTCCCAGAGGAAGACGAGAACTACTCCCACGCCATCATTGCCCCGTTCATCGAAGCAGTCAAGGAGAGGGATGGATTTGAGGAGGAGGTCTCCAATGAGGAAACCGAGGTACTACTCTGCTTCACTATTCTCAGATTTTATTGTTCATATGTAGGTTTTTCTCGATCTATAGATTATTTTGATATGCCGCCTTATTGTTGTAGACATATCAAATTCTCCGGTTCGATGGGTCGATCCTTTTGCAGATTTGATTATATCTGCTGATCTGCCATCTAGCAATTTTACATATGTTTGTTGTTGTTCATATGGTCTTCTTGTGCTGTATATTTGATTGATCTGTCACATAATTGTTGTAAGCATATTTGATTTTAGGGGTTTTAGGGATTGCTGTTACTGGATTGTTGATTGATATATCACATAAATTTTTGTCATTAAAATGTACATGAATATTGTTCGATTCTATAGTCAAAAAATGGTTCCATTATTGTTATTATTCTTAGTACAAAATTTAGGAAACACATGATTACAGTGTATAACTAGCGATGATACGTGAACTAAAATTTCAACTGCAAATATTATATGTTGTCATTCATATTTACAAATGTCAATGCTTGAGTTCTATTTCAATTAACATCTTTTAGGGCATGTTTGATTCAAATGATCTGTAAAGGATATTGTAGGATTAAATCCAATAAGAAAATTTTCTATGATGGTTGTTTGATTTGCAGGATATATAGAATCCTTTGTTTTTCTTATCCTACGAGTGAAAGACGACCTTATATGAGTTCTTATGTACTTAAAAATCCACAGGAAGAATCTGACGACATGGGCGAACACAAGGACTCCAGGGACAAAAAGAGCTGCTACGTACTTAGGCGGTTGCAGAGTGGGCAAATTCCTTTCCACTATAATAGGAAGCTGTTTTGGCCATTTTAGGGAAAAGTCATCAACAAGGACATCAATAGCATGATCCAACACTCGTTGGGCGTCGACCGTGGCCACAACCATAAGCACAAGGCGAAGACCTTGGTGAAGCACGCAACATATGACAAATTCCTCTTGGAATATGTCAAGACTGGCATGTTTCCCCTCTAGTAGGTGTTGTGAATATGGGAGACTCAACATTATCTCAGTTGGATTGCTTGATGGAGATAGCATGTACTGTGTATTTCCAAATATGCTCAAGTACCCATGTCCAAATGCAACCAGGATAATGTTTCATGTTCATGTTAAGCTTTCTGCTGCTCGTGTTAATGCACTGCAGAAAGAGGATGTGTTGAAAGAGACTTGCACACAGATTACAGTTGTGTATCCTATTCGCCCAACAGTAGGTTTATGCTTTGAAATTATCTATTAAACACGGTCCACTTTGTGTGAAATTTAGGGTTATTACATTCTAGGCCATATTCTGCGCATGCCATCACACATAATATTTATTTCTTTTGGAAAACTACATTTTTCATACAATAAGTTAGAATCTCCTATTGTTTACCCTGCCAATATATAACCATATCTACCAAATATGGGCACATTTTACCAGAACTCGCGATGTGGAGAGGACCAGAATGTTCATACTCTACATGGCAATCCATATCACAAGGCAAGTTTTTTGACAAGTTGTCCAAAAATGATGTCTACATTTTTCATTTTGAGAGGGTTGACTGCGACATAAGATGTTCTCATGCGCTTGAGAACTAAAAAATCCATTTATTAAACTGAACTGAGTTTACCTATCTATAAAAAAAGAACTGAATTTACCCTTTATTGTTCTTCATTGGAACCCGCTTCCTGGTGTGAGCTCCATCGTGCTCCCACCCGAATAGGTGACACCTATACTGAAAATATGGTTAAAGTTGATGGTGACAATACGTGGGCCCTACCTTTATGGACACCGCTACACGACGTTGAAATTATTGCGTGGAATCTTTACAAGAGAAGTAAGAGAGATGAGATGCGTAGAAGATCCGAACGGGTGCCTTTGATGAGGAGAGATCATCATCTATGATGCCAGATAGGAGATTTTGCATGCCCCGCATATCATAAGTCAAGTTTTTTTTGAGAGAGTAAGAAGTCAAGGACCCACATGTAAGAGCTGCCCTCTCATAGCCTTGTTAATTTTTTCTATTGCTATGTGTACTAGATATCAATATTTTAATGCTTCTGGACTACCCATAATATTAAGGTGACCCCTTAATAAGGTTTTTAGTTTGTGCTTTATTCAACGAGTACTGCACTAGTTCCCCTATCCCTCTCCTCCTCTCCACTTTCCTCTATCCCCCCTCTGACTCGCCATCCGCGCCACCCAGTTTACAGAGTCTGTGTTCTTCATCGCATCCCTCTTTTCCAGAGCCCAAACCAACGAATCCCAACCACCATCACCATAGAAGGTGCATTGAGATGGCTGGATCTAGCAAGGACAGTGACGATGATTCTCGACTGTTTCAGGAGGTGTTTACCGAAGGCCCCCTTGAAGAACTCATAGCTAGATGCAACGTCATCACGGCTACGAGCCTCGTCGGTTCGTCCAAACTTCATCTTGACTCAGCAAAATATAGTGCAACTCTGCTGGTTTCTCAGCCATTTGGCCTCCCATGTGTTCTTCATTCTCACCCGACTAAGATACTACGGGATTGCATGGTAGATGGTGAGAGCCTCCTTTGTAAGCTGTCGTTGCTGGACAGGTTATCCTCAGACGTTGTTAACCCAGACGACACGAATAAACAGTGGGAAGGCGCCAATGGTGATTGGATCGCCATGGTTGACCTCCAATATAGCTGGGAACTTGTCAACGTGTACACTCGTCGCAAGATTCTTCTCCCACCGGTGCCGTTTGAATCAACTAATCGCCTAGATACTTTCCTGGATCATGGCCATCGTATGATACTGCAGAAGATAGCTATTTGCCAAGTTCCCACATTTTCTGGGAGATATCAAGATTACACTCTTGTTGCCCTTTTCGACGGCTCAGTTCTCCTTCATCACGGCCATCAATATGTATGGACAGTTCTTCCAAATAAGCGCCTGACCTATTTCAGTTACACCGATGTAATTATCCACAGAAGACTAGTGTTTGCTATAACTAAGATTGGCAGCATTTATGCATGGAGTCCTTATTATCCTGGTAATTACACCTACATATATAGCATTCTAGCTTCATATTCATGGATGTATTCTTATTTTAAAAAGCTATCATATGGCATTGTTTCATATTCTATGCTTTTTACCCTTTTTGTCTGAAAGGATTTCCCTATGAGTTTAGAGCATTTTTATCTATAGGATTTTTCCTAAGGGTTGCTATGTATATTAGTAGTATTACATTCAGCAGAGTTGCTTCGTGAATGAATCCATAATATTCACATATTTATTCAGACATATTCCTGCCTTCTTTCGCATGGTTGAACCAGATTGCTTCTATTATAGATTCCCGCAATTGTGATTCCAATACGATTTGTTATATCATGCTATCTGATTATTGTATTTTCCTATTCCTTCATTTTTTTAAAATCTTGTGAACCAAACATTTTCTTAATGAACTGCATTTTTCTTTTCTAGCCCCAGCGCTGCACCTGATGCCACCAACCATGGGTAACTGGGTGGATGAACTCGAAGGCGCTCTGGGCCACAAGCACGAGTATGATTATGGTATGTGGTGGTTATCCAGTTCTCCAAACGGTTCCAACCTTCTAATCGTGTTTACCCGGGGCATTGCCCAAGATGTTCAATGTCCGATTAGTTCTAATACAGATTGTCCTAATGTTGTTAGTGGCGATCGTGCTGTTCGCACATATTCTTCTAGATTTGGTTGCCTGGTGTTCTCGAAACACCCTGATGTGTTACTACATCGAGGTAATCCATGGACAAGGGTTACTAACCTTGGAACATACTCTCTTTTCCTTGGAGTGAACTATACGATCAGCGTGTCGGTAGTCGGCGCCGATGTTTCCCAAGGATATCTAACGTGAAGCAACTATGTCTACACGTCACACTATGCAATATGCCTTTACGAGACACCGCATCCTGAAATATGTTGCTTCAGTCTGAATGATACAGACGCCTCTGTTGGTTTCTCAACAAACACTGCATTCTCATATGATAATATGATAAATGAACGCATTGACACTTCATTCGTGAAGACTCCGCTTTGGTTCATCCCAAGCTTTGATAACGCCCTGCATTGGAACCAGTCTGTCTGTGTATTTCAAAAAGGAAAAAAGGCCATGTGGTCACTGTATTTGCTATTGAAATGTTGTACAGTACCGGAGTAGTAATCCGTATGTAATGGGAGTAGCTCCTAGTTGGTCGTTGAACTATTTCTTTTATAGTATTCCGTATGGAGTAGTATGATTTATAAAGATAGTTTTATGCCCTTGTATCTTTACTTGATTAAACATAATTTTGTACACAATCTCTATTTAATAGAGTATATATAGTACTGAGTACTCCATAAGTTGACCTGCACATCTAACTAGCATACTACATGCAACAAACAATATGATGAGTGCAGTTAAAAAAAACAATATGATGAGTGTCCCAGTCTCCAGGTCACAGCACAAGTTGTACTATACATAGTCTTTTCCGTCCCATATACATATACGAGTATAGAGTGGACTACTTACTAGAGTACTAGTACTAGCGAATAGAAACTGGTCAAACTGATGCGACCAGACACTAACTGCAACAGCCGCCCACAAGTTCCCAAGCATTGCCAGAGCAAATGCGCCACCCACACCCCCTAGCACCCCACCCCTGGCTTGCTCTCTCTCCCTCTCTCTCTCCATCGCCATTGCTATGAAGCACCTTTTTTCTTTCAGATGCATATCAGGAATTCAGGCAGAATTGATCTTCCAGAGATTCGGTAAGCAAGCCGACTGGATCTTCCACATGCTGGATAATCTTAACAAGCCCGAGGTCCACCTTATTATAGATATTGCCAAATCGTCTGCCAGCATGGATATCGCAATGGCCACAAAGTATGCATCCGTTTCTGACCCTTTGGTGGCACCAACTTCTTCGGCGACTCGATCACCATCCTTTGTTGCACTTTCTACTCCACTGGAGGCTCTGTCTTTGTCGGCGGACCTGGCAGCATCTCCCTCGGCATTGTATTCTCCCGCGTCAGCACCAATATCTCTGGCAGCGACACCAACTACTTGTGCGGCCAAGGACCCATCACCCATGGAAATGTATTCTCCGGTGGCGGCACCATCCAACAAGACTGTGACTACTCCTAAACTCACTAAGATGCATGCAGGTGTAAGTAGTTTGCTATTTTTTTTAGTTTATTTGTACTCACTCGGATCCAAATTTTAATGGACTCAAATTTGTCTAGATACACATGCATCTTTTCTAAAACTGTGAACTAATAGTGCGAATAACTTTGAACATTGACCGTTAGATCAAGACTGTCAAATCCCAACATTTGCCGCAATGTGTAGCCAAAAGTGGTTCCATATTTGCTTTTTGGATTTTAGAACTAGTTCCTTACACTATGGAGGTGGTTCCAAATTGTGGAAAAGAGGGAACCGTAGCAAGAGGGTGCTCCGATGCCAAATGTGGTTCCAAATTGCTTAGCCAGCCATATGTGTGACATGTTTCCTCTTCTCATATCTTGAAAAAAATAAGGCTATTCTTGTTAGCGGTGGGACCACATGATGCAGAAATTTAGAATAGCTACATTGTGGAGCTCTAGTGTCAACACCCAGATTTTTAATCCCAGATGCCTGTTATGCCATACATCGCAATCCCAGGATTACCATTTTTGTGAGACATAACAGATTGGATATCACTACATCATCCATTACAAACCATACATAAGGTCCTACAACAAATAAAGGATCACATGATCCAATCTTAATATAATCATAGCAGCGGAATAACGTAATAACAACGGTAGCATGGGCGAAGCTCCATCTTCATGGTCACAGGAAATGCTGACGATGGGAGATGATCCTAGTTGTTGTAACCTTCCTGCAGTCCGTCCTCCTGATAGTCCTCTTCATAGTCTGGCCACGGGAATAGCCAGGGACAAATCCATGAGTACTTTTAAGTACTCGCAAACTAATACTAACAAGTGAAGGGGTTTTGAGTAGGAAGTACTAGGATCTAGGTTGTTTTGCAAAAAGCCAGATTTACCTTAACTGAGTTCAGGAGCAAATAAAGTTAGTTGAAAGTTTTATAACACCTAAGTAGGAACTTGAGTTTCATATCATAACCCTGTTTTGATCAAGTCAAAGTCATGATTCATTTCACAAGTCATTTTGAAAACATCTGACGACGGAATAGTATGGCCACTCCAACTTTCCATAACCGCGGACGCAACTATTCGAATAGTTTGACACTCTGTAGTGGTGGTACACTTTCACCACAACATTCGATACATCTGTCATGAACAATCCTGAATTCGCCATACTCAGTATGCGGATAATCAATCCTAACCTTTTAATTACATGCCCTAGTATAGGCACCTCTCCTGTGAGTTTGGCCTCCCAACCATGACCAACTGTCATCTTGGGAACTACACAGGTGGACAATCTTCACAAGGTAGCCTCAGCTCAAACCTTGGCCGCAAGGGAACCCATACTAAGGTATATAAATTTCTAGTCAAGACCTACCCAAATTTCAGGTATTGTGGTTGTACGGTAAAATTGGAACGGTATCGCATCCAGACAACCATCAGTTTTTTAAAGGGCTAAGGCTCATGCCTCAACATTTTCGTCATCAAAATCATCTGGTGTTCAAGAACACATGTCGAAACATTTCAGTAGAATGACTCATCATTCTAACTTTTTCATAAACATTTTCACCAAGTATTCCCATCTAAAGTGATCAAGTTTTATGCTTAGCACTAGCAACTACAAGTGGGGTATAAACACTAACGAGGGGTGGTAATCTAGTGTGACTTATCTAAATTCAATCTCATGCCTTAGGATGACATCAAGATTTATCTAACTTAGGCCAAATTTTATGCTCTTTATGCTACCTTTAATAATCTTTCTAAAATCTACAATTCACTAAGTAAACTTAGATAGAAAGCTTTGATAAGGAACTAAAATACTAAGCTTGCAAGTAAACCTGGGATTGGGTAACATAAGGTGGTATAACTAATGCACGTCTAGTGCCTCTAGTTGGCACAGTTATAATGCAAGGGTTAACTTGCAAGGTTCTAGCTTGCCTTGTGCAGTGCAGTGGTTGAAGTTCTCCTCTGCTTCTACCTCATAGTATCCTCCTTCTTCCTCGTATCCTTGGTTGGTACTAGCGTCTATAAATAAATACGAGGTACACAATCACCAAACAATTCTTAACTAATTCTGTTTATCACACCAAGGTTTTCACTAGATGATCTCGGATCATCACAAACATCATAAAGATTAAGGCAATAGTTTTATTTCTTTTATTTTAGAAAAGTAATTTCTACTCATTGAAAAACTACTTAAGATATAATATTCTCCAACTAAAACATGGGATCACATTGACACATGTCATCACCACATATTTCAGTACATGGGAATGTGATTTAAAGTGGTGTTGCAATTTAACAAGGTTTAACCTTTTTATTTTAATTAAATAAAGTGACTACGAATGCCTATGGGGCATTCTTTTATTGCTTGACCATTATTTCTGCAAGTAAACCTAGATATTTTTATATATTCAGAAAGATTTTGTTAAATGTGATTTTTGAGAGTTGGAATCAACTCAAAAGATTTTGTGGTTGAATTTTGAAAAATGATTGAATGCAGAAAAGCTTCTGCCTTGTTATTTTTACTATAGGTGATCTACAAATCCAAATGATTTTAATATAACGGGCTTGGATTAATAATTTCAGTACCTTTCTATCAAAATTAGTTTCATGCAATTTGGTTCAGTGAATCTCTCTAGATTGATTTTTGAATCTAGGTATAGAACTAAGTTTGAAACTAAATTAATAAACCTAAATTCAAACTACTGGGTCACGGGGGAAGTTAACTGGGCCGACCGACGGCGCACATCGTCGCGGGGGTGGGTTTAAGTGAATGTCCGCACCAGTTAGTGAGACAGGGGGTGCGAAGGGGTACGAGGCAATCTAGACCACACAATCAACATCTAATCGAACGAATGTGACTTATAGTCTCTGTCGGGCAATGCCGGCAAGACATAACCCTAGTGTGGCCAGTGGGGGTCGTGTGAGGGTCACCGGGGCTCAGGCGAGGGTCAACGACAGGGGCGAACGACAAAGTCTACAACGGCGAACTTCTTGGTACCGGTGGCTTCTCCTGGGGCCGCTCCAATCACTAGTTCCTCTTCTCCTCCTCCGCGGCAGACTCCGACAAAATTCCGGCGACCTACTGCTCGCCTTGCTCTGGGATGAGGTGGGGTGGTTCTGAGAGAGAGGGGAGTGTGTTGGTGTGAAGAAATCGAACGAGGGTGGCCTCTATTTATAGTGCAACGAGGGGACCGAAGGGCGCGGGTGGAGCTTGTCGTGGTTGTCGTCACAGTGGGCTAATGGCATGGGCGACGGTAGGGGACAGTGTTGTGTTCCCTGGCGAAGCTCAACAACATGGTCACGAGGCGTGGGGCAGTGCGATGCGGTCGGAACGCTGCAGTGCTCTGGGCGGGTCCAACGGACATTTTAATGGCGCACGGGCTCCCCTAGTTGCGTAGCAACGAACGGGCATGGCGGTTCCTGGGGAGGTGGTGATCACGCACGCAAGCGGCAAGGGCGACGCATGGTCTGTGCTCGCATGTCGAGTGCGGCGCTCTGACGCGCTCTCGGCATGCCTGCAGAGAAGCTGGGCACGCTCGGGCTGGGTGGTCCAAGGCTGGCTGTGCTTTAGTGTTGGACAGGGGGTGGAGGTGGACGATGGTCAGTGGTCAGTGTCCCAGACAAGGTTGGCGAGGCTAGGGAAGCTCCTAGCTGGCTGTCGACAATGGGATGGCCGTTTGGGGATCGGCATGCTTGCCATTGATGGCAATGGCAAGCACACAGTGAGCTAAAGCTTGTTAACTGAGCTAGATGATCTACTAAGAGCATGCCGTGAGCTAGAGAGGGAACACGTTAGGCACAAACACTGCTAACTATAGTGTTTTGTGTTTTGTTTGATTTGTGTTTTCAAGGTGTTTGATGAAATGGCCGAAAGAGATTTGAATTTGAATTTTTGAATGAAAATTGGTGGGTGTACTAGTCACATACTAGGTAGTCTCTGGTTAGTTGGAAAGGTCAAGGTGCACTGGTTTGGTTGGTTTTTGAGAATTGGTGATCATCACATATGATATAGAATCAATTTTGAGTTGTCTTTTGAATCAAGTTGCCAAATGTTTCTGGGGGTTTGAAAGGTGGGCTTGGGTTCAATTTCACTTGGTCTAGCAAGGGGTGAAAAGAAATGGAATAGTTTCTGTTTGAAATCTTGTACTAGAGACACTCAAAGTGACCTAGTGAGTAAGATTGGCAAAAATGACCATTTGCATATTTTGTTTGTTTTTGAATTTCTCTTGATTTGTTTCTGCTTGGAAATGATTTTGATGATGTTTTTTTCATCTTTAAACCATTCCTTGCTATTTATAACAATCACACAAATCCATTCATGCATTCATACAATCATCACATACACACATGCATTCATATGATTTTAAATTAACAAAAGTTTTTGTTAACCCTAATTTTGATGATTGGAATTTGATAGCCTTGATCAATAATTTTGGGATGTTACAAACCTTCCCTCCTTAAAAAAAATCTCGTCCCGAGATTTGAGAAAGAAGAAAAAGAAAACTAGGATTTAAAGAGGTCGGGAAACTCCGTCTTGATGTAATCTTCTCGTTCCTAGGTAGCTTCTTCTTCAGTGTGGTTGCTCCACTGGATCCTGAGAAACTTAATGCTTCGGGTCCTGGTGGTTCTGAAAGCTTCCTCCAAAATACGGATGGGTACTTCGGGATACGTCAGGTCATCGTTGATCTCTATGGTTCGGTGATCAATGTCCTTGAAAACTTCCGTCTTCTCCAGGACTTCTAGGCATTTGCAAAGTAGCGATATATGGAACACATTATGCACTGCTGACATCTCCTCTGGCAGTTCCAGTTGATATGATACTTCTCCTCGACGACTTAGAATCTTGAAGGGCCCGATATATCTGGGGGCTAACTTTCCTTTGAGCTGGAAACGCTGCATTCCCTTCAAAGGCGACACTTTGAGATACACAAATCTCCGATATTGAAAGCAAGGTCTTGATGTCTCTTGTCGGCATAACTCTTCTGTCTGGATTGGGCAGTCTTGAGGTTCTCATGAATCTTGTGAACTTTCTCTTCTGCTTCACGTAGGATGTCGGGTCCAAAAATCTGACTCTCTCCTACCTCCGACCAATTCAAAGGGGTACGACACTTCCTTCCATACATGAATTCAAATGGGGCCATTTGCAAACTAGCTTGATAACTGTTGTTGTACGAAAATTCTGTGAAAGGCAGACAATCTTCCCATTTTGATCCATACTCTAACACACAGGCTCTCAACATATCTTCGAGTATTTGATTTACTCGCTCCGTTTGTCCATCAGTATGAGGGTGATAAGCTATGCTAAAATCTAGTCAGGTTCCTAATCCTTCTTGGACCTTCTTCCAAAACCTTGAGGTAAACTGAGTTCCTCGATCTGACACGATGTTCTTGGGGACTCCGTGCAAACTGACGATTCTAGCGATGTACAACTTCGCTATCTTCGAACTCTGATAGGTGGTCTTGACAGGTAAGAAATGGGCTACTTTGGACAGTCTATCAACTATGATCCAATTAGAGTCATTTCCTCTACTAGATGTAGGCAAACCAGTGATAAAGTCCATTCCAACTGAATCCCATTTCCATTCCGGAATCTACAAGGGTTGCAACAGTCCTGCGAGTCTCTGATGTCCCGCCTTAACTCTCTGACAAATGTCACACTTGGCTATGTAGCTTCCGATTTCTCTCTTCATCTTATGCCACCAAAATTTCTCCTTCAAATCCTGATACATCTTCGTTCCTCCGGGGTGGATAGAATAAAGAGTATCATGGGTTTCTTTCAAAATAGCTTGCTTCAAATCCGAATATGCTGGCACACAGAGACGTCCTTTGTACCACAGAACTCCTTCATAATATTCGATGAATCTGGGTACCTTGCCCGTACCGCTGCGATGTTTGATTCCGTCCATACTAACATTTCCTTTTTGTGCCTCCTTGATCTGACTGATCAAAGTGGGTTGAAGTCCTATGCTAGCCAAAAATCCTTCACTTACTAATTCCATTCTGAAATCTTCCAACTCCTTGTGCAAGCTTGGTTGCTCCTTCAGAATCATGGAGTTCAAGCGACACGGCAATCTGCTAAGGGAATCGTATACCACATTGGCTTTACCGGGGTGATAGTGGATGTCCAGATCATAGTCCTTGATTAGCTCGATCCATCTTTGCTGCCTCATATTCAGCTCCTTCTGAGTGAATATATACTTCAGGCTCTTGTGATCCGAATAAATCTCACAACGGTTTCCCATAAGATAATGCCTCTATGTCTTCAGGGCTAGAACTACGGCTGCTAGTTCAAGGTCATGGGTAGGATAATTTTGCTCATGCTGCTTCAGTTGTCGAGATAGATAAGATATTACTTTGCCTTCGTGCATCAACACACATCCGAGACCGATCTCTTGGATGCGTCACAATACACATCAAAAGGCTTCGTGATATCCGGCATGATCAAGATTGGGGCTGAAATCAATCTCTTCTTGAGTTCCTGAAAACTCGCTTCACATTTGTCCGTCCATTCAAACTTCTTGTATTTCTTCAACAATTGGGTCATGGGTCTTGCGATGCTTGAGAATCCTTCTACAAACTTGCGGTAATATACCACTAATCCGAGAAATGCACGAACTTGGGTTTGAGTGGTTGGGGCTTGCCAATCTTCAACATCCTTCACCTTTGCAGGGTTAACGGCAATTCCTCCGGCTGATACGATGTGTCCGAGGAATCCTACCTCCTGTAATCAGAATTCACATTTGCTAAACTCGGCATACAACTGATGCTCCCTAAGGGTTCCAAGGATGGTCCTCAGGTGTAGCTCATGTTCTTCTTCTGATTTGGAATAGATCAGAATGTCATCGATGAAAACAACGACAAACTTATCCAAGAAGTCCAAAAAAATCTTATTCATGAGGTTCATGAAATAAGCGGGGGCATTGGTTAATCCAAAATACATGACAATATACTCATACAATCCATATCTGGTGGTAAAGTCAGCCTTTGGAATATCCTCTGCGCAAATCTTGAGCTGATGATAGCCAGTTGTAAGATCAATCTTAGAAAACACCTTGGCACCAGTCAACTGGTCAAACAGGTCTTCTATCTTCGGTAGTGGATACTTGTTCTTGATGGTTACATCATTCAGCTTCCGATAATTCGTACACAAACGGTTACCTCCATCTTTCTTGTCCACAAACAAGACAGGTGATCTCCATGGTGAAGCACTTGGTTGAATCAGTCCTATCTCCAGCATAGCATCCAGTTGCTTCTTCATGTAGAGGTCCCAACCTTTAATAAGGTAGAGATCCCTGTGTTTACAATGCTAGTCCCTGGATCAATAGCTAGCATCCACAGTTAAAATGTAATATCAAGAAACAAAGGTCATAATACAACTTTATAACCAGGAATAAAATAATTCATTACATCTTACATAGCTCATTTGGCTATCTCATTACAATGCAGTAGAAATAACTTTATAGCATGGAGTCCTTCATCTTCAAAGTGCCACATGCAATCATGTTGGTTGTAGACTTGTAATCCTATTCAACATACTTCACTAACATCAAACAAACCTGCAACATAATAAGTTACAGCCACAAGGGTCAATACATTTGAATTGTATTGGCAAGTGATACTATGTTGTAATAGTGGTATCTATCATCTATATGCATTTGGCTAAGTGGAGCTTAGGCTAGCTTTGCTCAAAATAGATTTTCCCTATCATTTGAAAACACTAAGTTTTTGTTTGTCAAAATCACCCAAGGCATCTACCAATCAAAGATTGAAGATCCTTTAACCCTTGTTCAACCACAAGTTTTTAACTTAAAAATTGCGACGAGGAGATCCTTGATAGCTTTCATGTCTTGATGCTCAAACTGTCCATTGCCGGGGACACGACTAAGTACTTAGATTTTACTCTCTCGAGAGGTGGTGCACTTTCCCCACAAGACTCGACATGCATCGAGACAAGATCTTTCAGAAGCCTTCCCTTAGACCAAAATGGACGCGCTCCAAACCTATCACCCCTACCACCAACTATCCATCTGGCTAAGTTATTGCAACCTATATGATCCAGGCAGAGCCCATATTGCCAAGTGGTTGCACTTGAAGCTTCTCAACATTTGACATCTCAAATCTCTTTGTTCCTGGGTGGCTTTCCACAAGTGACATACACTAGGGTAGGCCATGAATATGGGCCCTATGTAACCACTCAACACAAACCATTCACACCATTCCACCCAGGTGATTCATTCACATAGTTGTTTTATTAGACAAAACACAGGTCATTGACTTAGAAATATCACATAACATGAATATAATCCACCCCTGTTTCCTACTAGCTAAACTAAGCATGATAGTAGTAGGGATCTTAACTTAGGAAAATTTTACTAAGGCATCATCTACTAGGATTTCCCAAGGCATAGCATACTTAGTAAAATTCCATGCAAGTCCTACTCAAAGTATCACTAATGCATAGTGAAAATAATGTGACAAAAGTATGAAGCACCACTTGCCTTTTTCGTAGAGAATATAAGTTCACTCCTTGATCTTGCAATAGTCACACTCTTCAAACTTCACTACAATTCAATCAAGGCACAAATTCAATCTATCATTCAAAAAAAATTCACCTCATATAATAAAGAAGACAAAACAATGCATGCAAGCATGTAAAAGATTGTTTTATTTGGAAAGGTGGTTTCTAATAGGTTATAAACATTTTAAAACACTTATTTGTCTTTTATAAAAGTGTCAAAACTATTTAAAATCAAGTTAGTGATAATGGGCCATTTAAATCATTTTTGTTTTGCTAGAAATGATTTAAATCAAGGTAATAATTTGTAGAGTTTGCCAAATATATTTTAAACACAAATGTTAGTGTTTATGGTCAAGTTGTTTAAATCCAATCCATTTTCAAAAGGTTTCACCCAAAATCCATTTTTAAATCAAAGCAACATTTTTATTTTACTAGGAATGCCTTTAATCAAGGTAGTAATTTTCTAGGGTTAATCAAATACATTTTTAAATCCTAAAACTTGGTGTTTAAGGTCAGAGAGTTTAAATCAAATCATTTTCCAAAGGTTTTACTCAAAAAGCATTTTTAAAACATATTCAACATTTTTATTTAACTAGAAATGCTTTTATTCAAAGATTTATTCCTTAGCATCACAAAATATACTTTTAAATATACAAGTTAGTTTTTATGGTCAGTAGGTTCAAAATAAACCATTTACAAAAGATTTTACCCTAAAAACATTTTTAGAATGAATTTTATACACAAAATATGCCTAAACATGTTTATGAAAAAACAACTAATTTTCCTGAAGCAAAACACTAAACAAAGGGAATGGTTGGAAAGTATTCTTCTTTCTGATTCCATTGATATAAAATTTGCAAAATTTGGACGTGTAGATTTAAAGTTATGAATTTTTCGAATCTAACCATCTAATAGACAAGTTTCTGTTTTTAAATTAAATCACAGACCACGTGTCTGAATCTTATTCGCTGGTACCATTTCGTTTGGATCGAGCGATACAGTGCGTTGGATCTAAAGTAAATCATACGGCTCTGATCTAATCATACCAGTTTTTTAAGTCATCTATCCTAGCCATGCGATCAGGATCTAACGGCTCCTAGCAGTTCGACCAAGGATGGGCGGCGCTGCGACAGTGGCGAGCGGCGGAGCACTCTGGCGGTGGCGTTGCTGATGAATTAGGAAGCACGGGAGAGGGAGAAGGGGTTTACCAGACTCGCCGCAGTGTGGCGATGCTCAACATGGCCGTGGTTGGCGAAGGGTGTTCGGAGCTGCTGGCAATTCCTTGCCAGAGTCGTTGTTGGCGTCGGGCACGCTCTGGTCTGGACGGAGGCGACGCTGCAGGTCACGTGAAGACGAGTGGAGAGGGGCGTTAGACGCGGGCGAGTGTGGCGAACACGTGTGCATCATCATCATCGAGAGAGAGGGGAGGACGGGGCTTACGGGAAAACGTTGCCGGAGTGGACGCAGTCGTCGCTAGCGCTCAGTCGAGGTTGTTGCCGACGATGTGGAAGCAAGGCGGTAGCCGAGATCTTGGAGGTGCGATGGCGATGGGGAGAAAGCGAGGTGACAGGAGAGCAAGGGTGGTGAGGTGGCGGAATCGCCGGAGTGTCGTCAAAGGCACGCGTGTACGTTTGGCGAGAAATTGAGGCAGCCTAAGGGCAGTGAGAGGATGGCGAGCAAGGGGTAAGAGAGGGTAGAGGTGAGCGTTTAGTAGGGCGTCATCGCAGCGAGTAATGGCCACGGCATTTAGGCGAATTAAATCAGCGAAATCAAAGGCAGAAACGGCCAGGGATTTGGGGAAGAACGGGTTCGCGGGGTGGAGAAGACGACTGGCAGTGTGGGGTATCGTTGTCAGTGAGGCGAAAGGTTATGCGTGGGGTCCTCTGGTCAGTGACAGCACAAGTGTGAGTTCTGGTGAGAAAAACGTTTTGGGGAGAGGAGAGAGTGGGCTGGCTGTTGGGCCTGGTGGGCTTGTTAGGCTGGGCTGGGGTCTGTTTCATTTTTTCCTCTTCTCTTTTTCTATTCTCATTTTCTGTTTTGAATTTATTCAAATGATTTCAACCCTCTTTTTAATTCAAAACTTTTACAAACTTTCAATATATTTTAATACTGTTTATAAATGTATTTTTAAAGACCATTTCAGAATAATCCTGTTATTTATTTATGGTTTATTATTTATTTAAAATAGGCACTTGCCTTTATTCAAATAAGATTTTAATTATATTTTTAAACTCTTATTTAAATTCTATTTTTACCAAACCTTTTTTAGTAGGTTTTATTTATTCATTAGTGCAAATAGTTCACTTTGAATTATTTAAAATATTTTAATATGATTTATTAATCATTTAAATTGGGCATTTGTCTTTATTCAAATAAAATCAAATATGGTTTTAATTCCATACAAATTTTATTGAAATGATTCTTTTATTCCACTTAAGTTAATTAAATAAGTTTTATTCCACTTGGGCAAATTACAATTTATTATTTACTCATGATTTAATTAATCATTTCTATTAGGGATTTTCTCTTCCATTTAAATATAATTAGAATATGGTTTAATCTCATATACTTTTATTTGATTATTATTTATCCCTTTATTTTATTTGGGTTTGGAATATCTTTATTGCACTTGCTTATTTAATTCAAGATTTGAATTGTCTTCTTAATAATTTACTTATTATTTAGTTTAGGCAATTTGTCTTTATTTAAATAAAATTGGATATTGTCCAATCCTTGTGATTTTATTTAAATAATCTTTTGCTCCTTTTCATTATTCAATAATCTTTCACTTTTATTTGCTTATGGATTTGGCCAAGATTTAATTTGGATTTTAAATATTCCTTATTTATTTATTTCTTTCTTTATCTTACAAAATCCATATCTTTTTATTTAAAGATCCAATCTTTGTGATTCCAAATTGTATGATTTTATTTAATATTTGTTTATCATTTTTAAATCCCTTTAGGATTAATTTGTTCAAGATTTGGTATCGATTTTAGATAGGAGATTTATTAGCTTTGAAATTTATTTTCCTTTTATCTTAATAAATTCATAAGTTTTTATCCATGGCTCCAAATTAAGTGAAACCAATTTCTATGGTTTTATAATATTTTTTTATTTATCATTTTGATCATTTAAAAATGTTTGTTGATGAATTTTTATATGGATCAATTCCATAGTCTTAGAGAGATCTTGGAAATGATTTTCTTAGGGTTTTAGGGTCTTGGTGTATTTCCCAAGTTTAAATTTCAAGATACATTCATTGATGAATGCATTTCACTTGATTGAAATTTGTTGGATTCCTTTTTATTAAAATTTTATTTAGGAAGGGTTTTGATGTTTCCATTTTGTATCAAAAAGTTTCTTTTCACCCTAAATTTCAACAATCATTTATTTTTCACATTTCAAAATTTGGAAAATTTTGGGATGTGACACTTCAGCTCCACTAGTTCAGACGGGTTCATACTATAAGGTCTCTGGGCTATAGGTCCAGTTCCAGGGATTAGTTCAATGATAAACTCGATATACCGATCTGGGGGCATACCGGGCAAAACATCTGGAAATACATCGGGTATTCACAGACTACTCTGACTTGGTCAATGGTTGGTTGGGCTAGACTCTTGTTGCACTTGAATTGACGCGGCAAGGTTTCAGATACATGCTCTACTGATACTCTAGCTGTACTGGTCATGGTTATGGATTTCTTGGCATAGTCAATCAATCCTTTATGTTTCGACATCCAATCCATTCCTAGTACTACTTCCAAACCTTTGGTTCCAAGTACTATTAGATTAGCATAAAATCTATGCCATGGATTCGGATAGGTATGGCCTTGCAAATTTGTCTAGCTTTGGTGGTTGAACCAGGTATTTGAACTATCATAACATGATTCAATTTTGTTGGTTGAATCTTACTAGTGCATGCAAATTCTTCGGTAAAAAACGAGTGCGATGCTCTAGAATCAAACAACACTCTTGCAAGTACTGAGTTAACAGAAAACATACCCAGCATGACATCTGGTGCTTCTTGGGCTTCTTCAGCATTCATGAGAAACAGACGGCCGTTGCGGTTGAGCGAGTTCCCTGGGGCAAATCTCCTTCCGGGCTGAACACGACGCTGCTGCTGAGCTGGGGCATTTGCATTGGGGGCTGCAGCAATCTTCTTGGGGCACTCATTGGAATAGTTACCATTGGTTCCACATTCATAACAAGTCACTTGGGACTTGTCCTTTGCTCCAACAGGCACAACATTGCTTCCAGTCCTTGGGGCAGTATTGGTGTTGGTGGTTGCATTGTTGTTGTTGAACTAGGGCGATGCACGATTGAAATAGTTGGAGTTGCCAGGGTTGTTGTTGTGGTTTCCTCCGGGCCTTGGGTTTCCTCCTCCACAATTGGGATAGGTCGGACGGTTCATCGGAGGTCTATTGGTTCTTGGGGAAAATCCTGGAGATGGGTTGGGGCAATACTTTGGGGTATGATGGGTTCCTGGTTGATGCATCATTCTACGCTTGTGATTCTCGTTGGCTTGGTTGATCTTGCCTTACATCTGAATGGCAGAATCCACTAAGGCTTCAATATCTACAAACGGGATGTTGACCAACACTGTCTGCATCTCATCATGCAAACCATTCAAGAATCTCTCCTTCTTGGCTTCAGTGTCAATCTCAACCGGTGCATAGCTAGCCAATGACAGAAATTTGTCTGGTACTCAACTAATGTCATCCTTCCTTGCTTCAGTTCCCTGAATTCATCTCTCATCCTCTTGATCAAACCTAGTGGCACATGGGTTCTACTGAACTTGATTTTGAATTCCTCCCAAGTCATCATTTGTCCTCCATTCATGGCGCGAACGTTGTTCCACCATGCTCTTGCATCTCTGGATAGATAGTGGGTGGAAAATAGTACCTTATCAGTGGCTTCCACTCCCGCAACCTCTAAGTTGTTCTCCATAGTTTGCAGCCAATCATCTGCATCTAGGGGCTCTTCAGACTTAGTGAAAATGGGTGGATTGGTGTTCTAAAAATTCTTGAGCTTTGATCCATGGTTGTCCTGGTTTCCATGGCCTTGATTGTTATTGGCCGTCTGAGCTATGTGCTGAAGGGTGGATAGGTTGGCTTGACGTTCGGCCCTTTCAGCTTCACGGTCAGAAACCAACATTTGCAAGATCTGCAACATCGGGTCCGGGGATGAAGTGCTTCCTCCGCGAGGCATCTGAAGATTGAGATAAATCATGAGAAAAGAGGGAAATTTATAAGGTTCGGGGTTTTTGTTTTTGAAAAGTTTTCAAAGTTTTACTCAGGTTCTTCTAGCAACTTGCTTTTCATTCATTCATAACACCCATACAAACACACACCAAAACAAAGAAAACAGATGGTTTTAAGAACCATTCTAGGAAACTACGATACAATGGCACCGAATCCAACTCACTAACGCTAGTGCTCAAGTGCTACTACTCCTCGGAGTCGGTGTCCTCATCATCCTCATCATCATCATCAATGAAGGAGAAGTCATCCTCATCGGTTAAGAAGTCCATGGCCCGATCCTCTAGAAATCATCATCATCCCTGAGATAGGAGTAGGGCTCTCCATGGATATCCTCCCCTGCATTCTCCCTCTCCTCGAGCTGCATATCCCTCTTGTGGACGGTCTCCTCCAACTCTGTGATCCTGTGGCGGAGACGGGCAACGATGCGCTCCTTCTTGTCAAGCTGACGACGACGAGACTGGCGATCCTTCACTAGCATGGCAATGGTCTGATCCTTCTGGGCAGAGATGGCATAGTTGTGGTTGGCATAGGAGCGGGCATTGTCTAACTCCTTCTATCGGTCATACATCATGAAGCTAAGGTGGTCCACTTGATTCTTCAGCTCAGGGTGATATGGTGCCTCCAGTGGATGTCCCATAACATCACACCTTGGGCAGAACTCAAAGCGGGTATCCTTGATCTGGTTGATACTCTGCCCACACAAATGGGTAAGAGCTTCCTACATGGCCCTGGCAAGTCCATCGAGAATGTTGTTCTCTCTGATGGTGAACTGAATTCCCTCTGAGGAGGGGGCTTCAATCTTTCCTCGGAGACTTGCAACAATCAGCGATTGCAATTCCTCTCCTTCCTAATCGTTGAGCTGAGCTCTGAAGAACTCGGGGTGCGGGCGCTCTAGAAGTTCCGAAAGCTGGTCCAAGCCCATGCTCAAAGATGATATCTCCTCCATTTCCCAACTGATAGAATTTGCTATACTTAACGTTCATCTATAAGAATGTAGGATGAGTAAGTTAGTAGAGTGATCAAGTGTGTCAAATTTTATGTAAGTTTGCAAGAATTTTGGAGGAACATGAATTTTCATGAAAGATTCTAAATGATAAGAATGAGAATAAGTTTTTTATAAATACTCACTTCCTTTGTTTTGAAACAAAGTTTTTTATTCAAACGTCCATTCTAACTAGGTTCTCCTATGGTCAGGATGGCTCTGATACCAACTTGTCAACACCCAGATTTTTAATCCCAGATGCTTGTTATGCCATACATCGCAATCCCAGGATTACCATTTTTGCAAGACATAACAGATTGGATATCATAGTACATCATCCATTACAAACCATACATAAGGTCTTACAACAAATAAAGGATCACATGATCTAGTCTTAATACAATCATAGCAACAGAATAACGTAATAACAATGGTAGCATGGGCGAAGCTCCATCTTCATGGTCACAGGCAATGCTGACGATGGGAGATGATCCTAGTTGTCGTAACCTTCCTGCGGTCCGTCCTCCAGATAGTCCTCTTCATATCTGGCCACGGGAATAGCCAGGGACAAATCCATGAGTACTTTTAATACTAACAAGTGAAGGGGTTATGAGTAGGAAGTACTAGTCTCTAGGTTGTTTTGCAAAAAGCCAGATTTTCCTTAACTGAGTTCAGAAGCAAAGAAAGCTAGTTTAAAGTTTTATAACACCTAAGTAGGAACTTGAGTTTCATATCACAACCCTGTTATGGTCAAGTCAAAGTCATGATTCATTTCACAAGTCATTTTGAAAACATCTGACGACGGAACAGTATGGCCACTCCAACTGTCCATAACCGCGGACGCGGCTATTCGAATAGTTTGACACTCTGCAGAGGTGGTACACTTTCACCACAACATTCGGTACATCCGTCAGGAACAATCCTAAATTCACCATACTCAGCATGCGGATAATCAATCCTAACCTTTCAATTACACGCCCTAGTATAGGCACCTCTCCTATGAGTTTGGCCTCCCAACCATGACCAACTATCATCTTGGGAACTGCACAGGTGGACAATCTTCACAAGGTAGCCTCATCTCAAACCTTGGCAGCAAGGGAACCCATACTAAGGTATATAAATTTCTAGTCAAGCCCTACCCAAATTTCGGGTATTGTGGTTGTACGGTAAAATTGGAATGGTATCGCATCCAGACAACCATCAGTTTTATAAAGGGCTAAGGCTCATGCCTCAATATTTTCATCATCAAAATCATCTGGTGTTCAAGAACTCATTTCAAAACATTTCAGTAGAATGACTCATCATTCTAAGGTTTTCATAATCATTTTCACCAAGTATTCCCATCTAAAGTGATCAAGTTTTATGCTTAGAACTAGTACTACAAGTGGGGGATAAACACTAATGAGGGGTGGTAATCTAGTGTGACTTATCTAAATTCAATCTCATGCCTCAGGATGACATCAAGATTTATCTAACTTATGCCAAATTTTATGCTCTTTATGCTACCTTTAATAATCTTTCTAAAATCTACAATTCACGAAGTAAACTTAGATAGAAAGCTTTTGATAAGGAAATAAAATACTAAGCTTGCAAGTAAAACCGGGATTGGGTAACATAAGGTGGTATAACTAATGCATGTATAGTGCCTCTAGTTGGCACAGTTATAGTGCAAGGGTTAACTTGCAAGGTTCTAGCTTGCCTTGTGCAGTGCAGTGGTTGAAGTTCTCCTCTGCTTCTACCTTGTAGTATCCTCCTTCCTCATCGTATCCTTGGTCGGTACTAGCGTCTATAAATAAATACGAGGTACACAATCACCAAACAATTCTTAACCAATTCTATTTATCACACCAAGGTTTTCACTAGATGATCTAGGATCATCACAAACATCACAAAGATTAAGGCAATAGTTTCATTCCTTTTAGTTTAGAAAAGTAATTTCTTCTCATTGAAAAACTACTTAAAATTTAATATTCTCCAACTAAAACATGGGAACACATTGGCACATGTCATCACCACATATTTCAGTACATGGTAATGTGATTTAAAGTGGTGTCACAATTTAACAAGTTTAACCTTTTTATTTTAATTAAATGAAGTGACTAGGAATTCCTATGGGGCATTCTTTTATTGCTTGACCATTATTTCTACAAGTAAACCTAGATATTTTTATATATTCAGAAAAAGGTTTTGTTTAATGTGATTTTTGAGAGTTGTAATCAACTCAAAAGCTTTTGTGGTTGAATTTTGAAAAATGTTTGAATGTAGAAAAGCTTCTGCCTTATTATTTTTACTATAGGTGATCTACAAATCCAAATGATTTGAATCCAACGGGCTTGGATTAATAATTTTAGTACCTTTCTAGCAAAATTAGTTTCATGGAATTTGGTTCAGTGAATCTCTCTGGATTGATTTTTGAATCTAGGTACAGAACTAAGTTTGAAACTAAATTAATAAACCTAAATTCAAACTACTGGGTCACGCGGGAAGTTAACTGGGCCGGCCCACGGCGCATAGCGCGCGCGGGGGTGGGTTTAAGTGAATGTCCCCACCAGTCAGTGAGACAGGGGGTGCAAAGGGGTACGAGGCAATCTAGACCACACGATCAACATCTAATTGAACGGCTGTGACTTATAGTCTCCGTCGAGCAACGCCGGTGACACAGAACCCTAGCGCGACCAGTGTGGGTCGTGTGAGCTCACCGGGGCTTAGGCGAGGGTCAGCGACAGGGGCGAACGATGAAGTCGACGACGGTGAACCTCCTGGTATCGGTGCCTTCTCCTGGGGCGGCTCCAATTGCTAGTTCATCTTCTCCTCCTCCGCGGCAGACTCCGGAAAAATTCTGGCGACCTGCTGCTCGCCTTGCTCCGGGGATGAGGTGGGGTGGATTTGAGAGAGAGGGAAGTGTGTTGGTGTGAAGAAATCGAATGGGGGTGGCCTATATTTATAGTGCAGCAAGGGGACCGAAGGGCGCGGGTAGAGATCGTCGTGGTCGTCGTCACAGTGGGCTAATGGCATGGGCGACGGTAGGGGACGGTGCTATGTTCCCCGGCAGAGCTCAACGGCATGGTCGCGAGGCATGGGGCAGTGCGATGCGGTCAGAACGCTGAGGTGCTCTGGGCAGGTCCGATGGACATTTTAATGGGCACGGGCTCTCCTGGTCGTGCGGCGATGAACGGGCATGTCCTAGAGGTTCCTGGGGCGGTGGTGATCACGCATGCAAGTGGCGAGGGCGACACGCGGTCTGTGCTCGCGTGTCGAGTGCGACGCTCTGACGCGCTCTTGGCATGCTTGCAGAGAAGGTGGGCACGCTCGGGCTGGGTGGTCCAAGGGCTGGCTGTGCTTTGGCGTTGGACAGGGGTGGAGGTGGACGGTGGTCAGTGTCCCAGACAAGGTTGGCGAGGCTAGGGAAGATCCTAGCTGGCTGTCGACAATGGGGTGGCCGTTTGGGGCTCGGCATGCTCACCATTGATGGCAATGGCAAGATCACAGTGAGCTAAAGCTTGTTAACTGAGCTAGATGATCTACTAAGAGCATGATGTGAGCTATAGAGGGAACAAGTTAGGCATAAACACTACTCACTGTAGTGTTTTGTGTTTTGTTTGATTTGTGTTTTCAAGGTGTTTGATGAAATGGCCGAAAGAGATTTGAATTTGAATTTTTGAATGAAAATTGGTGGGTGTACTAGTCACATACTAGGTAGTCTCTGGTTAGTTGGAAAGGTCAAGGTGCACTGGTTTGGTTGGTTTTTGAGAATTGGTGATCTTCACATATGAAATAGATTTAATTTTTTTTGAGCTGAAATAGATTTAATTTTGAGTTGTCATTTGAATCAAGTTGCCAAATGTTTCTGGGGGTTTGAAAGGTGGGATTGAGTTCACTTTCACTTGGTCTATCAAGGGGTGAAAAGAAATGGAATAGTTTCTGTTTGAAATCTTGGACTAGAAACACTCAAAGTGGCCTAGTGAGCAAGATTGGGAAAAATGACCATTTGCATATTTTGTTTGTTTTTGAAGTTCTCTTGATTTGTTTCTGCTTGGAAATGATTTAGATGATGTTGTTTTCATATTTAAACCATTCCTTTCTATTTATAACAATCACACAAATCCATTCATGCATTCATACAATCATCACATACACACATGCATTTATATGATTTTAAATTAACAAAAGTTTTTGTTAACCCTAATTTTGATGATTGGAATTTGATAACCTTGATCAATAGTTTGGGATGTTACATCTAGCCAAATTACATGGTGAATCCAAATTCAGTTTTTATCAGATTTAGCTATAGCAACATTGTGGCTGCCCAACTTTGTCTAGATACGCACTAGTACGAATAACTTTGAACATTGACCGCTAGATCAAGACTGGCAAATCCCAACATTTACATATTATAGTTTTAGTCATGATATGTCTTACTAATATTTATTATATGTAGTATTATTTATAACTTTCCACTTGTTTACAAGTGCACAAGATGATTGCAAAAAAATGAAGCAGCTATGTTATGAAGCTAAAAAACATATTAGTACTCTGAAGTCTGAACTTGTGCTACAGTTTGATTTTTATGTTGTTGATTTAAATACACTATGCTAAACTTTATGTATGACTATGCTCTCTTCAACTTCGATGAAAAACTGCCTTTTACTACTTTTGATTGGGAATCTACCCCTTCCCCTGTTTTAAGTGCAGAATTGAGAGAAACACACTGGCCAAAAAGCCAATGGTGTCCGACGGGTGTCTTAAGGCTGGGTTACATATAGCGAAAGCGCGAGGGCCAGGCCGCCCTAAAAGGGATGGCCACCAATTGGCCCCTCCCTAGCCCTCTCGCTTCGACGTGCAACTCGACGAAGAAGACATGTACATGCTAGTCATCCCAGCGAGTTAAAGAAGCGCCTGAAGGGGATTGACAGGCCTGTCATGCTAAATACTTTCCCTGGGTGCGTCTGGTCTGTGCACATAGAGCATGATAAGAACAGTGATAAGCTGGTCTTCAACGAAGGTTGGTTATGTTTTGCAGATGGGCACGAACTGCAGGTTGATGATATCCTAGTGATCAAGGTAATAGATGATTCCACGTTTAAGGTGGATATCTATGACCATAACACCTCCACCAAGATATTGATCATTTGTGTTGTGGTAAGTAGCAATAAGCTCAAATTTAGTACTGATCATTCCACGATCAATAATGATTTGTGAGGTCATTGGCCATGTTTTACTTAGGTGGTCTATACGTCGATAATGGTTTTTGTTGTTTGCTTGATTGATCTCTTTACTAGCGGATTATGGTTTTATTAGATGTCTTTGTTTAGGTATTATTTTGCAATTCGATCTGCAGTAGCTCCAAACATTCCCTGATTGAGGCCAAATTTTATGAAATGTTCAAGCAAGAAAATCAAGGTTGGACGGAGCTGACTATGGAAGAAGACAAGAGAGAACTCTGCTGCCAGCCTGATGCACAGGCCACTAAAGCAGGCTGGGTACACCCATTGGGAGAAGACCATCGACAGCTCCTGTAACGTGCTGAGTGAATCCGGGTTAAATATGCTTTCCATCCCCAGTTTATTTTTGCCTTGTTTTGAGGGCGAGTGTCCTCCGACCATCAAGATGAAGACCTCCACTGCCTGCATCTGGGATGTCCACCTGAAGGAGGAAGATGGCAACATACTCATGGACGCGGGATGGCCAGAGTTTGCCAACGCACATGCTTTGAAGAAAGGACAGCTCCTGGTATTCAAGAATCTTACCACTAGATCCTTGAAAGTAATTTTATTTGATAAATATTGCTACGAGAAGGTGATCGGATGCGTAGGTTATCACCCATGACCCATCACTGGAGGAACAATATGAATCATAGTTATATTCAGTTGGTGCATATTTGGTTCAGATCACAACTGTTCTGTATAAAGGCGGTCTAAGTATACCCCTCTCTTTGACGTACTCGATCTTATGAATATGTGTATGGCCTGATTATCTGAGAGTAGAATATGGTTTCGCTTTTCTTTCTAATCATGTCCTTGCTACAACTATTGAATTTAAATGTATGCAGTGCTTAATCTGCTAATTATTTTGGTCCATTGTCTAAGTACTGCTGAATCGGTCACTTTGAAATATTGTTGAATATGTCCAGTGCTGCTGAGTATGAACTGGGAACCTGTCGATATTTTTTCTCTTATTATATACTGCTGAATCTTTCGAATACTACTGAATCTATCAAATGTTCTGTACTTGCTATTACTAAAATATTTTGTAGGGATGATGGAAGAATTTAATTCTCTCAGTACTGCTATTTAATTACAGGTCTCTTTTGCTGAATAGGTCACTTTGAAATGCTGCTGAATCTTCTTCTGAATATGAATTTGGAATCTGTCGATATTTTTCTATCGTATTCTGATGAATCTTTCAAATGCTACTGAATCTGTCAAAAGTTGCGTCGTTGCTGCCTGGATATTTTCCATAGAGCTTTTTCCTTTTTGTCATCAAAATCGTTGGATGTGTTTTGGATAGATATGAGAGGGGTAAAGATATAGCGTGATTTGTCATTTGGATATCAGTCTAATTTTGGCCCGAGCAGAGTGTGTGTCCCTTGTTCTTTAGGTTTTTCATATGAATATATTTGTCAAAAGAATTATCCTTTTTTCCTCAACCCATGGTCTTTTTCGCCCACCATTGTTTTTTTTGTTTTGAGAATATTTTTCCCTCCCTTAGTGAGGTCTTTGTTTCGAGTCCCTCCTTAGCAGATGAGATGAAAGGTAGCACATTCGGCCCCTGTTTAGCCCAGAATATTTTAATTCGCCCTTTAGGGGTCAGGGGAATGCTGAGCACTACCCAGTGAAATTAGAGAAAGGCCCATGCATCATAGCCCTGAACATTTTAATTCGGCCTTTTAGGGGTCACTGCTGAGAAAGGATCCCATGGAGTATAGTGCATGTAAAATAGCCAAACTCTTTTTAGTTTAAATTTAGAATAAAAAAACTCCGCCTACCCATAATTTTAAGAAACTACTCCATCATGTGGCATTTTATAAATTTAGATGCCAGGAGCGATGCCCTTATATTTTTTAAAATAGATATACATGGACACAAAATATTTTTAAGAAGACTAATACATAAGGTGTAGTACTGATAAACGTTTAATGCTATATTTATACTATTATCTTTGGTGTAGCGGTAAAGTACTCAGCTTATATCAATTTAATTTGATGAATGTCTTTAGTTCGAATCCCTAGTGTATACATATATATACCTTCGGTTTATATTTTCTACTTCTAGCAATTCGCATTATAGAGAGGCTGACATCGCAGACCCACCAACTACATAGTCCATCGAATTTAATGGGCAGGTTTGAAAAAAAGGTAAATACCTCTACAGAGAGGCTGGCAATGGGGCCCCAACAGCAAGACCATGCATGGCTGCCGCATCGAGCAACGTTGTCAAGGTCAAAACAGCGGAGGCAGCCAAAAAAAAAAGGTCCATCATACACACACGTTTCATTTACAGAAAAAACTGACACATGGGACCCACAAGCGATACCTTATAAAGCTAATCCATCGAGCAACGTTGCCATGTTCGAAACAGGGAGGCATGAGCGAGAAAAAAGTCCAACATGCACACGTTTGTTCTAATGAGAGGCTGTCATGTGGGACCCAACAGCGTGACCAAAGAGCAGATTCGTCGAGCAACGTCTAGTTCGTTAACATCCTCCAAGTTCAAATCCTAGGAAATTTGTGTTATTATAGAGTTTTTTGTACTCTGAGGCTGACATCTGGACCCAGATAAACTATTGCTGCATCTAGCACGGACTTGACCCGAAAAATCAGTCCAACTATACTTTCAAATAGAGGCTAACATGTGGGACCCAACATAGACACCCTTCCTACACAGAGAAGACTGACATGTGGGACCCAACAACGTACCAAGGTCAAAATAGAGGTCGTGGTAATTTCTATTATTATATACGAACGCTGACATGTGGGACCCAGCAACGGATATTGAGTAACATTTAAAAAAAGGCTGATACCTGCGACTCAGATAAACTGTTGCTGCATCTAGCAATGTTAGCAAGGTAATGATGACCCACAAGTATAGGGGATCGCAACAGTCTTCGAGGGTAGTAAAGCCCAAATTTATTGATTCGACACAAGGGAAGCCAAAGAATATTTATAAGCCTTAACAGATGAGTTGTTAATTTAGCTGCACCTAAAAATAGTCTTGCTCGCAATAGTTTATCAGTAGCAATAGTTTTGTAACAGTAGTAGCAAAATAACAGCAGTAGTAAAATAAAGACAGTAGTAACAATTGTAATAAACAGCAGGATTAAAGTGCGATACGCATAGGAATGGATGGACGGGCGTTGCATGGATGAGATAATTCATGTAACAACCAAGACAAAGACATTTGCAAATAATGAAGATAAAGCATCCAAGTACTAAATAACCATAGGCAAGTGTTTCGTAAATAGTCATGCATGCTCGCAATGAGAACTTGCACAACATCTTTTGTCCTGCCAGCCCGTTTGAAGTGGGGCCTCAAGGGAATCTACTGGCAATTAAGGTGCTCCTTTTAATAGAGCACCGGAGCAAAACATTAACACTCTGTGAACATATGTGATCCTCACATCACAGCCATCCCCTCCGATTATCCCCATTTCTGTCACTTCGGGGCCTCGGGTTCCAGACAACGATATGTGTACACAACTTGCAGGTAAGATCACAAACAATAATATCATCATGAATCAATAACATGTTCAGATTTGAGATCATGGCACTCGGGCCCTAGTGACAAGCATTAAGTATAATAAGTTGCAACAATGTCAAAAGGCACTAACAATATATACTAGGCACCATGCCCTGACAATCTTATGCAATTACATGATAGATCTCATCCAATCCCTACCATCCCCATAGCCTACAGCGGGATATTCACTCATGGATGGGGAATCATGGATGATTGATGGAGAGGCATCGGTGATGATGATGGGTGATCTCCTCCAATTCCCCGTCCCGACAGGGTGCCAGAACGGAGTTTCTGGTTCCTAATTGCGGTTTTTGGTGGTGGCAACACAACGGAACTCTTCTCTAGAAATTATCGAACCCCCGGTGTTTTTAGGTCAAAGGGTATATGTAGGCGAAAGGAGAGGTCGAGGCGTAGTTCGAGGCGGCCACACCATGCCCTGGCGCGGCCAGGCCTGGCCCGCGCCTAGGGGTGGTGTGGGCCCCTCTGGCCTCTTCTCTCCTTCGTCTTCTGGCTCCGTGAGTCTTCTGGGAAAATAGGATTTTCAGCATATTTTCTGGCATTTTTCCTGAAAGTTGATTTTCTGCACAAAAATGAGACACCAAAGCAATTCTGCTGAAAACAGCATCGGTCCGTGTTAGTTATATCCAAATCACACAAATTAGAGGAGAAACAATAGCAAAAGTGTTCGGGAAAGTAGATACGTTTTGGACGTATCAACTCCCCCAAGCTTAGCTTATTGCTTGTCCTCAAGCAAGTCAGTTGAAAAATGAGTGCGATAAAAAAAACTTTCACGAACACATTTGCTTCATAAGATGTATATATTCTTAGCATATGAGCAAATACTTAGGCAATTCATAATAAGGAGTATGCAAATAAGTCTACCAATAGTCATGCAAGTTATGAAGAGATTCCAACACAATAATAATAGGCAACATGAAACATAAGCATATGCAATATTGTAATGCTCATAAGAAGATATGATGAAGTGGTATCTCGCTTGCCTTTCTTTTTGGGGAAAAACATAAATGCCAAGGCACCTCTGAAGTTCAAGTGAAGACTAGAAATAAAAATATCAAATATACAAGCGTCAAAGTTATGTTACAATCAACCGTTTTCTGGGACAAGCACATTACACTAAGAATTACAACTATGCTCTCGGGAAGGTGCTCATAGAAAAGATGGTGACTCGACATAAAAGTGAAATAAAAGGTTAAATTTTTTGAAAGGCTTCCAAATGTTTAAAGTATGGTACTCATTAGCTTTGAGCTCTCATTGCCCCTATCATAAGCATCTTTAAATGGTTAAGGTTAGAGTGAAGGAAAATATGAGTTATATGCTTGAAAAATCATAAGCTGAAAATCTCATGCCCCTTGAGTACGAGTACCGTTCCTCATGCTACTTAACTTTAGTCATAGGTAAGTTCTTGTCATTGTAAGTATATGTGTATCATAGAGAACTGCCAATAGGGTGCCCCTTGCCCCATGACACATGAGCTATCCCATATCAAAATGACAAGGAAATATTCAATGAGCATCTGAGCGATATTTTTTTTACCATGAGCATGGTTTTCTCTTTTTTTTCTTTTTTTCTGAATATGCTTCATACATGCTCATTATGGTTAGGCTGAAAGTTTCCACCATGATTAGGCATGGGTTAGGCTAGCCGCCCAGGCGTTTCTCTAATGCATATACAAAACTCCATGGACTTATAAGCTCCTTTTTTATTTCACACCGCCGGCATCCATAAACAAAAGAACATGATAACAACTGAATAGATATGTACAATGTTGAAAGCGTTCCCCATGATAGCATGGTTCTACTAACTCCCAACTTATGTTTTGCAAGCATATAAATACATAGATGGTCATGATGGTTCAGGTTTATTAAGTGCAAGCAAATAAAGTGTGCCATCAAGTTCGTGAGAGCTTTAATAACTAATTTTCGCATAACAAGCAAACATTTTTATTTGGAATAAAACAATGCATAATAAGTATGCAAGGAATAGCAATGATGCTAATAGGTAGATATGGTGGACACATTTTGACAACTTTGGTTTTGGGGAGTTGGATGCACGAGTAGAGCTTATCGGTACAAGTGAAGGCTTAGCAATAGAAGGGAGCAACAATCGAGAGAGAGCAGTAACTGTCGTAATCATGCTTGCGACAAAACAAAATTGATAGTGGCATAAAAGTGGCACAAGAACTCTGAGGAAAAATAAATCATCAAGGCTTAACTGACTTTTTGTTTAGTCATATGCATGCGTGATCATGTGCCAAGTCGATTCAAATAAAACATTCATAGGAGGATACCACAATGTCATACCATGTTATGAATAGAACAATGCAAGAAATCATTTATATGACATTCTACAAACTATTAGCGAATAGGAACTAATCAAAAGAGAGCAAGAACTATTAAGCATCCATTAAATAACATACACCTTACATGAATAGACTAAGAATGCCCACATTGATGAGTATATGTAAAAAATGAAAACAAACATAGTTCATACCAGCCTCTTACCACACCTCGAATTGTCATGAATCATCACTATTGCCTTTAACTTGTATGTCTTGAATAATAATATAAAACCAAACTCCAAAGGAGTCACTGAGGACTGCTGAACCCTGCAACGAACTTTACAAAACCAGAGAAGAACAACAACAAAATTTGGGTTTTCGATTTTTTTAAACAAGAACTGAAGGCAAAAGCAAACCAAACAAAATCTTTTGGGGTTTTTTGAATAACAAACCAAAACTAAAAATAGTGAAGCAAACCAAAGCTAAAAGCTAAAGAAGCAAACAAGGAGAAATAACAAAAATATTTTTGGTCTTTTTGTGTTTTGGACAGCAGAAACAAAGCAAGAACAAAAATGAAAAAGAAAGAAAGCAAAACATGGATATACAAAGTACCGACAGAATATGATATGTAGATGAGTGTGATATCGGTATACCTCCCCCCAAGCTTAGGATTTTGGCCTAAGTGGAGATCAATCCCAATGCGGGTAGGAACTCTGTAGTGACCTTGGATCCAGAGAGATCCTAAGTCCCTATGATTAACATGCTAGTCCCTGGATCAATAGCTAGCACTCACAGTCGATGAAATATCATGTAAAACACAAGTCTTTATTACATGAATCGAATAAACCAGAGTTTACATTATTACAACAGAAGCAAAATATATACAACTTGGAGCCTCATCAATGCCACAGGCAGGTTAAGTGAAGACCCGTGATCCTAGCGCACCTTTCAACGATCTCCAAATTCTGCACATAAAACGTGCAACCAACAAGTTGGTTCAATACTTTGAATGTATTGGCAAATTACACCAAGGAAAGAATAAGGCTAACTCTACATGCAAGGTTGAGTAGGATTTGGGGTTCATTTGCACAAAGCCAATTTTCTCTAAGTAAGAAGAAAAGAGGAAGAGTTTTTATCCTACTTTGTAAATATTTGCTTAAGTAAAATAGGATCGAATGGAACACGAGGATATTACTCACCAAGTGTCTAAACAACCTAACACTTGGATATTACTCATCAAGTCCCAAAATCCCAACCATTGGCGACATTACTCACGCCATGGGGTTTCAAAACTTTGTTTAGAAAAGTGAGAGGAAGATACTTCAGAGGCTCCATCCTTTAGATGCTCAAAGTTGTTCTGTTACCATGAACACGGCCGATCGATCAGATTGCAATACTCTCAAGAGTTTGTGCACTTTACCCACAATCCACGACCAAGTCCTTTTACAGACAAGACCATGGCGAGGCTTTCCCTTAGTAGCCCCTCTACCAGCTGGATCCAACCGTGCCAAGAACCTCCAAATGTTGGTACCCCGGTGAGGTTTCCCACTAAGTACTAGGCCAAGACAGAGCCCATATGTATTGTGGTTGCACTTGCAAGCTTCGGAATTCCGAAACATGGCAGACTTCTTTAATTCTTGGGCG
The DNA here is from genome assembly GCA_023614405.1 of Avena insularis. Classification (NCBI taxonomy): domain Eukaryota; kingdom Viridiplantae; phylum Streptophyta; class Magnoliopsida; order Poales; family Poaceae; genus Avena; species Avena insularis. The sequence continues at coordinate 49,413,449 of CM042687.1, read as the reverse complement.
GCCGTCCTCCACCAAAATCTCACTCGTTGACCCGACAACCATTCCGCCAGGAAGAAAACTTAGCTTTATTTTGAAGTGGATTTGAGAAGAAAAGATCACTCTAAAGAACCTTTATACTTATAAAAATTCCTTGTCTTTCGAACCCCCCCCCCAACGGTACTTTTTTTATATATAGCATGGGAAGGACTTAGCAAAAACAGGGATAACCTATTAGGAGGGGAAAAATTCTAAGTATAGAGCTACTCATGACATACTACAAATCATCACACTTGCAAAATAATACTAAGGAAAAATTCTACCAGAACTTCCTACACATGCATACTATAGAATTTGGAGACCACATACATAGAATCAAAACAGGGACAATAATATGAATAAATGGTGTAACTTGCCTTAGTATAATTGGATGATGATTACTTCTTTTTGAAACTTGCTCGTGCACTCCGAATCGATCTAACGTAAACAGAAAAATAACACTAATAAATAACCATTGCAAATAAAGAGCCAAATAAATAATATGAAAGTAAGCAAAAACCAAACAAAAGGAATCAACTAAAACTAAGTTACAAATCTTTAATTATGAATTATCGAAGTTTTAGCGTTTTTAGGGGTTTTGAATCTGTCGTGGTGAATATCAGCCGATTAAATTTATCTAAAAATTTGTAAACTATTAATATGTTGGATCGACAATTTTGGTACGAATCCAACATGACAAGAATCATCTAAATCATATTTGTGGATAAAATGATAAGGATTTTATAAGATTTAGCCTGATCTAGATTTTAGATACGACCTGGATTGATACTACAAACGTTGTACAAAAATCCTAATATCAGGTGCCATATCCTGAGTGGATGATACATGTTAGATTAGTCGACAAACCTAGATCGTTTATGCAAGATCGGATGGCAGAGCTTGGTAAACTAGGAAAATAGAATCGGTCGATCGGATGCTGACAAGAAAGGAAAGAAACAAAAAATAGAACGTAGCAGGTCATGACATGCACGTAGTTAAGTCGTCTGCTAATATACATCACGCGATCAAGAGCCTCACGGAATTAACATACCAGCAGCGGTCAGTGATAGACAACCTGAATGGAGACTGTGGAGCTTGTGCGCGTGTGGACGAAAGCGAGATTCCGGTCATCGATCGACTTTCTACACGGAAGGAGAGTACAGCTCGTCTCGATGCAGAGATCTGGGTAGTGCGATCAGAGAGTCTTGATGCGGCTCCTGATGGTGGCGGTGGTCACCATAATGTGCAGCAGCTCGGCGAACTCCGACGGTGTCGTGTGTCTCCCTAGGCATAGGAAAAGGGTCAATAACAGGCGGTGGAGCAGGGCAAAATATCATAGCAGATGAAGTGGGATAGGGGTGCTCCTGTGGCCATTGAACGACCACCAGACTTTTCGAAGCACGAACTAGCAATTCCGGTGAGATCTAATTGATTGATTTTGTGAACAGTTTGCTAGTGTTTCGGTAAAAAATTGAACGAGTAGAGGTGAGTGGTATATATGAGCGGTATCGCGTGGAGTAGGGGTAACGCAATCAACCGAATTTTAGAGATTTTTGCGGAATGACGATTTGGTTCTGCGAGGAACTCGTGTTCTTGTTGGTCTCCATCGACAAGAAAGGGATGACCACTAGGCCCATGGTGTCGGCGGGCCAAAGAAAACGCGTAAGGAGATAGGGAGAGAAACATCTCGGAAGGATCTCACTTGGGCTGGAACTGTCCATGCGGCCGGTGCGACTCGCGCACACATGAGAACACTAGCCGGGGCGAACGTGGTGCATACAGCTTGAGTGTACGTGTAGGTTATAGGTATGTTATTTTGTTTATTTTTTGTTAACATGGTAAATCCAATGTAACTTTTACCAAATCACTTCTAAAATTTTGAGAACTAGCATGAGTGATCAAAATAAGTTGCGTCTAGGAATATACGATTCCAACCCTAGTTCAATTTTTAAACAAAAACATTTGAGTGTGTAATAACTCAAATTATTTTTTTCTCAAAATAGCTTGACGGTGTTAAATACTTCTAAAATATTTTAGAACCGAAAAGGCACAAGAAAGTTATGTATAGGAAATCCCAACCCGATATTTTGAAGAAGTCATTTATCTTCTCTCGGTTAGTTTTATTTGAAATGGAAATTGTCTATAAAATATCCCAAAGCAAATAAACTTCAAATAAGGCCAATTTGAAAATTTTAAACATGTTTCTTATTATTGGAAATGTCATATCATTTCCACTCTTATGAAACATGTGTTTGGAAAATATTCAAGTAAAAAAAATCGAAAATGAACACGAATAAAATGTAAGACAATACTTTCTGGCATTAGTATAATTTTACCAACCAATATGATAGTCATATTAATTCACTTCTTTTAATGTGGCTTGGTAAAATTTCAAAGAAACATTAAAAGTATCTTTTTATTCAAAAATTTCAACAAGATCAAACAATTCAATAATCTCATTTAATTGATTTTTATCATTCCAAAATTTTCTAAATTTTGGGATGTTACAGGCTACCACCCTTAAAAGGAATCTCGTCCTCGAGATTCGAGAAGGTTAGAAAGAAATATGTTTGGGTTACACTAGGATACTATCAACCTTAAAAGATTGTATTTTGTTGGGTTCTCTTGGTACAATGATTTGTAAGATTAGCTCACACTAACATAATTCACCGTAGCCAAATAGACGAATTAGGCTTCTTGCCATTTCCATTGTGATTGCCACCGCCATTCTTCCTTTTCTCAGGACAATCTGACGCGTAGTGCCCTGTTTCGTCACAGTTATAGCATATCACCTGGCTAGGATCTTTCTTGGGCTTCTTATTGCTGCTGCCTCTATTACCATTACCATCATTGTTTTCATCCTTTCCAGCCTGTTCTAGACAATCAACAGCATAATGCCCAGGATTGTGACAATTGAAGCATAAAGCTTTGCTTAGATCCTTCCTCTTCTTTGGTAAGAACGACATGCCTTGGGGCATTCCATCTCTAACTTGCTAATTCACTTGTTGTACAATCGGGTAGAGGTGACATTGCGAGGGGTTGGGGTTGGTCCCTTTGCACAAGAAGCATGTAACTTGAGAGGTGGGGCATTCTTCAGATGGGCGATTTTCTTCACAGTAGGGGCACTGAAAGTGTAAGATGGTTAACCTAGAGGGGGTGAATAGGTTTCTACAAAATTCTTTATAATCTTTTGCAAGTTTTAGGCTTTGCGGAATATAAGTGAGCCTAAATGCAAACTAGGTGAGGCAACCTAGATGATGAACAAGATACTTCAAGCTCGAAGGCTATCACAAGGTAAACAACACAAGTAAGAGATCGGTTAAGGAATAACCAAAGCATGCGGAGACGAAGATGTATTCCCGTGTTCACCACCTTCGGGAAGGGGGCTACGTCACGTTGGAGAGGTGTGAGGTTCCACGAAGGATTCCTCACACGCCACAAAGGCTCACCTTCTTCTCCGAGCCTATCCCACGAAGGAATAGCTCACTTACTCGTGGTAGACTTTAAGGTAGTCTCCAAACCCTCACAAACTTTCGACGGAGCAAATCACAAGCCGAATGCCTCCGGGCGACCCTAGCCGCCTAGGGTTTCCCACAAACCCAAGAGTAACAAGCTAACTCGATGAAATCAAGGGGGAATGAACTTTGCCTTGGTGGAAACGTAGATCGAGACCTCTTCTTCCTTTCTACCAAAGTGATTTGGATTTGGTTGGGTAGAATGGGAGATCCTCAAGCTTTTGTATTTCAACAATGAGGGAGAGAGAGAGAGAGCTTCAAGACATGATATAAACTGAATGCCTAACCTACTCAAGATGGAAGAAGGGATATTTATACTCAAGGAGAAAAACTAGACGTTTTAAGACAAATTCGCAAGGTCCGGTTTTAAGTTCGGTTGGACCGGTTCACACACCGGACAGTCCGGTCCTCAGCCTGGAAAACTGGACTAAAACCGAATCTTCTCTCAGTACCCAGACCCGGATAGATTCGGAGTAAGTAAACCGGAAAACCCGGTTTGAGTTCGGATTTCCGATCCTAACACCGGACGGTCCGGTCTGGGAGCCGGTCCAACCGGTCTAAAAACCGGATCTGCAGAAAAGGGCTTGATGGATAGGATTTCTTATCTTCTCTCTTTGGTGATGGATTAGGTAGGAGAATGGGATGTGTATATGGCTTAGGTGATCATCCCCAACAAGCCCATCGAGAGAACCCCTCTTAATAGTGCGGAGCTCCTAACCGGACTCAAATTACATAAAAAGGGAAAACTCCGGTGTGAAGCTTCGTTATCAAAATGGGGGGGGTCTCCGATGACCTTTCATCACAGCACCGGACTAGAAAATGTGTAAGACACTAGAAGTAGCATTAGTCCACTCTATAAACGGTGTCATTTTCAACCAAAAATAGTATAGGGTAAAATACCCTTTCAATCTCTCCCTTTTTGGTTGGCGATGACAAACCGAGCTAGAGTTCTCAAGGATATTATAAACAACAATAGACATAGTCATAGCATAATATAAATATCCATGGTTCACGCACATAGCACAAACTTGTCCAACAGACGGAAAGAAAGAAGATAGTTCATACACAAAGCGAAGGGGAAAGCACAATGCCATAAGAAGCAATGAGAAAGCAAGGGGCATTATGCTAATGGCGAACCCCGGAAACCCCGGCAAGGAACCCGTAGATAACTAATAGAACTCTACTCTTGTCCCCCATTGGCATCGAGACACCAAAAAGGAAGAGGAGTAGAGCGATGCTAACGCAGCCCAACTAGAAGAACGGAGAAGGAGGCTGAACTGGGACATCTTCCTCTTCAGAGTACTCGTCACTATCAGCATCATCATCATTGTCCTCATCATAAACGTTACCCTGAGCAGAGGGACCACTGGGACCACTGGGAGCAAACTGACCGGGGAAGTAGCCATAGAACATAGCATCATCAAGAGGCGTCATCTCATAGTTGACATAGGGGGCAAGGGCCATCTCAGGACCATCTAGTGGAGGAGTGACATTCTGGGTCGCAAGAAACTCATTGTGGCGGCTCCTAGTCTCCTGGCTCATCTCCAAAGCCTTGTGACTCACATCATAGGTAGAACGACACATCTGGAAGAGCCTCTTGAAAAACTTGGCAGCACCACCCTTAGGCCTTGGGTGAGAGGAGGACTCACCAACAGGACGACGAGAACCAACCCGAGTAGAAAAAGAAGGCCGAGGATCATGAGCAGCTTTGGTGCGGTGCTCAGGAGGCCGCATCCCAGGAACATCAGGAGTGTGGGCACGGAGACAAATATTAAGCATTTCTTGTTCCTCTCGCTCGCCCACCATCACACCAGGCGGCACCACCCGATTGAGCAGCTTCTGAACATACACGCAGAAAGTGGGAGTCATCCTGTCCAAAGCAGCCCGCCGCAGCTCACAGTACACAAAGTCACATCCATCAATCTTCCTCAGCCGATCAGGGTGACAGTAGTACAACAGGTTGGAAAAATGCCCATGGCAGTTAGTGGAATCTCCAACACGGGGAACAAGAGACTGATGGAAGATACTGGCCAGGTATGATAGTAGTAATACATGCCAGTCATGCACGGAGGACTCCATTGAGAATCACCGGGATAGCAGAAATCAAGTCTCAGCAGGCTTGACCTTCTCACTATGAATACAGAAGCCTCATCCTCTACTGGTGTAGCCCATGACATCAACCAAATCAACATAAGTAGCCTGAAAACGCCGCGTGCTAGTCATCCAAGTCATAGTGTGATCCGCATCATCATGAAAATAGACTGTGCAAAAGAACTGACGAATGAAGTCAGGGAAGTAGTCCTCCTTGAGATATACGAGGTCAAACAGATCCATTTTCCTCAAAGCTTCATCAACATAGAAGTAATCAGAGGCTGCATACATATTGAACCACTCCAGATTGAGAGCTTGAATGTGGCCACAAGGAGTGACCCGGAACTGAGTGTAAATGTGATCCCACACCATAGCCTGAGTCTCTGTCCAAAATTTCTTGTCAGATCCTTTATAGGTGTGTTGCTTGAAGCGATAGGGATTCTGCTTGCGGAGAGCCCGGTACTGACCAATCTCCATACCCTTCAGATTTTAACAAGGCACATCCTCAGCCTCGGCCTGAGAAGCTTGCTGCTTACCCCTGTTAGCCTTGAGTTTGATGCGCCCAGAGCGAGCGCTACCCTCAGGCTCATGCTGCACAGACTGAGTGTGGCGACGAGCCCGCTTAATCCTATTAGCTACCTCAGGCACATACTCACTATCAGGCACATACTCATCACCAGCAGAATCAGCATCTTCACCTGTGAAAAAGAGAGAGAGGTTGGGGAGCATAGAGATAAGTACACATGCCAAAAGGAAAGATGGGAGAAAAAACTTGGATTTGGGCAAGTGCATGGTAAAAGAGGAGACATTGCAGAGAGGTCCGGTGCCAGGGCCGGAAAAACCGATTCTAGAACCGGATGGTCCGGTGCCAGGGTCGGTTGAACCGAATGCAAAACTGGACGGTCCGGTGTCAGAGCCGAAAAACTGGATTCAGACCGGACGGTCTGGTGCTACAGCCGAATCAACAGGATGGCAAACCGAGATCCACGAAGGCCAACTATGCAATGTAAAAAATCTTACCAATGACTCAAGTACTTGCGCAAATACAGTTCTAAGCAGAGCGGGTAGGACATGGAGGAACGAGGGTGGAAAAAAACAAGAACAAGGTGGACCCCTAACTTGTCAAATCCAACAAAATGTATAGCAAAACATAGGGATTTGAGAAGGACAAGGGGAGAGGGAGCAAAGGGAGTACCCGAGGACATGGCTTCCCGTGAAGGAAAGCACCAAAGAGCCCTTGAGGAAGAAGAACACCCAAAAGCTCCCGAACCACCGTGAGATGAAGAAATTCCTTTGGTGAAAAGTCCTTCCTCACGAAATGGTGGCCCAATCTATGGATCCTAGGGGTGGAATCACCCTAGGAGATGAGGGGAGGGTGGGGAGGGGTGACAATGGAGGAGGAAGGGTCAGGGGAAGTGAAAGGGAACTGTGGGAGGGAGGGGGGACCAGGGAGAAGAGGGAGAAAAGAGAAAAAAACAGATCTGAACCTCGGTTTTAAGTCCGGTTCAATCGAGATCCAAACCGGATGGTCCGGTCCACAGGTCGGAAAACCGGAACCCAACCGGAAAGAGGTACTGACACGAGGTTCGGATTGACTCGGTTTAGTATAACCGGATTTTCCAGTTCAAGTCCGATTTTCCGATGCTGGCACCGGGCGGTCCGGTCTGGGAGCCAGTTCAACCGGGCCAAAAACCGAACAACAGAAAAGACACCAAAAAAATTTCAAATTTTTTTTTCGAGGATGGCATGTGCATGTAGAGGAAGATAGTAGACTCCAAAAGGGTAGATGAAGCAGGTGATCTAGGCATGCCTATTGGAAAGAACCAATTTCATCCTCACAAATAGCAACAATAGGCATGATTCGAGGATATCAAGAGCTAGAGGGGAAGATCAAACTCAGAAAGCCTCAAGATGGAAACCATTGAGATGCAAAGGAGGCTAGGAGATTGCGGGGGATTTATCCCCCTATGTTTAAGCACATGTGACATGTCGCCTCAAAGATAGATGCTTGGACTCATATCATGACACGAGATCAATTTATATTGCACACATAGGTATGCATCAAACCAAGACATGGTAAGATGTCTATCCCTACATGTGTTGCGCAACTAGTCTACATAGCATGTTAAGAGCAAGAATATAGTGCAAGAAGCTAATCAATCCAAGTTTTGGGGATATAGAATACCAAGTTCTCGCCTCAACATGACAAACCGGGCTTCATCCAAAGGCTTCATGAAGATATCGGCCAATTGGAACATCGTACCCACATGAGTGAGATTGATATCACCATTTGCGACATGGTCACGTAGGAAGTGGTGGAGAATGTCAATATGTTTGGTGCGGCAATGTTGGACGGGGTTGTTGGCGATCTTTATTGCACTTTCATTGTCACATAGAAGAGGCTGTTGGAGATATGCCCTAGAGGCAATAATAAAAGTAGTTATTATTATATCTTTGTGTTTATGATAAATGTTTACATTCATGCTATAATAGTATTAACAAGGAAACATTAATACTTGTGTGATTTGTAAACTTAATTTGAAGTCCCTAGTAAAGCCTCTATATAATACTAGCTTGTTGGTTAATAGATGATTGTGGTTTCCCTATCATGAACATTGAGATGTTATTAACAACAAGATCATATCGTTAGGAGAATGATATGATGGACATACTCCTATAGATAAGCGTAGCATAAAGATCAAGTCATTTTAATAGTTCAATTGCTATATGCTTTCTGATACATAGTAATCTAATTCCTTCGACCATGAGATCATGCATATCACCTTTACCGGATGGATGCTTTGATGACATCAAACACCACACCGTAACTGGGTGGCTATAAAGGTGGCATTGAGTGTTCGGAAAGTGTTGGTTGAAACACATGGATCAAGAGTGGGATTTGTCCATCCATATGACGGATAGATATACTCTAGGCCCTCTCGGTGAAATGTCATCCAATTAGCTTGCAAGCATGTGACTGGCTCACAAGGGATCACATATCATAGGAACGAGAAAAGAGTACTTATCGGTAACGAGGTTGAACTAGGTATGCAGAGATACCGACGATCATAACCTCGGATAAGTAAACTATCGTGAGACAAAGGGAAATTGATATCGTATGTAAGTGGTTCATTCGATCGCAAAGTAATCGTTGAAATATGTGGGAGCCATATGAATTTCCAGATTCCTCTATTGGTTATTGTTCGGAGAAGCGTCTCGATCATGTCCGCATAATTCACGAACCGTAGGGAGACACACTTAAGGATTCGACGTTGTTTGAGTAGTTATGGAATGATGAGAAAGAGACCGAATGTTGTTGAGTCCGGATGGGATCCGGATATCACGAGGAGATCCGGAATGGTCCGGAGAATAAGATTCATATAAGGAAAGTCCCGTTTCGAGTTGGGGAATGGTTCCTGTTTTCATCGAATGTTCTAGAATGTTCCGGAATGTCCCAAGACCGGAGGGAAGGGTACATGAATGTTTTTTATCAAGTTGGTATGATTGCATCATGTACTAAGTGTCATCGCTGTTCCAAATAAAGGATTAATTCAAATCCTAGTTTGAAAAGTCAAATAGCTAAATTGAAAAGTCAAACGGCTAAATTTGGAAAGAGGAAAAGAGGAGGAAGGGGAAACCGAGTTGGGGAGGGAGTCCTCCTCCCAAGCCGGCACCACCCAAGCCGAGTTGGGGAGGGACCTCTCCTCCCTGGCCGGCCGCCCCTCCACCTATATAAGGAGGGCAGGGCTCCTCCTAGAGACACACAAGTTCCTGCCCCAAACCCTAGCTTGGCGCCACCACCTCCTGCAGCTGCCGCCTCCTAGGGTTGCCCTAGCCGACTTGGGCTGCCCCAATCCCCAGCCGCCTCTAGCACCTCCTCCTTGGTGTGTCTAAAACCTAGATCGCCGAGGATCTCTCTCATAATCCACCATACTGCGCTTAAGGCGAAGCCTCGAGATCTCCCTCTACTTCGGGTACGCCACAGTGTCTGGAATCGCGAGGAGAGTGCTACAACCTCCGCTGCCTGGAACAAGGAGAGGAAGGTCTTCGTCGAAAACCGAACGTGATCGATCATGGGAGCGCTTCTTAACGCAGCGCCGGAAGGATCGTCTACGCGATCTTGAGATCAGGAAGAGTACGACTACATCACCCACGAGAATCCGCTCTCATTAAACACTTTGGAATCTTCGAGGGTGAGTTATTCCATCGACTCGTTGCTACAATCTAGTAGATAGATCTTGGCTTGTTTGTTTGTATGCGGTAGAAATTTTTTGTTTTCCATGCTACGAAACACTACAGTGGTATCAGAGCCGTGTCTATATGTAGATCTGTTGCACGAGTAGAACACAATGGTCATTGTGGGCGTTGATGCTTTTATTGTCGATTGCTTCTTGTGTACTTTGCATCTTGCGGGATGTTGGGATGAAGCGGCCCGGGCTAACCTTACATGACATCGTTCATGAGACTTGCTCCACGCTTGACATGCAACTTGTATTGCATAAGTGGCTTTGCGGGTGCCTGTTTCTCCTAGCATAGTTAAGATCCAATTTACAACGTGTGATTAACAATACTAGTATCAATGTTGTGGTTCTTGTTCGTAAGTTAGAACGACACTTATTGAAAGCCCCAAAACCACGTAAAACATGCAAAGAAAGTAGAGGCGTCTAACTTTGTTTTGCAGGGGTGTGTTGTGATGTGATATGGCCATGATTGTGATTATATTTGATGTATCCAATGTTCATTATTGTAAGTTGGCAACCGGCAGGAGCCATATGGTTGTCTTTAATTTATGTTAAGACCCGCGTGTCTATTCAAAGTAGTTGTAATAGTTGAAGCCGGTGGATGACAACCATGGAGAAGCGTCATTGACCTTGATGCAATGCCGGTGATGATGGAGATCATGTTCGTGCTAGAAGATGGAGATCAGAAGCACAAAGAAGAAAGGCCATATCATATCACATATTATGAATTGCATGTGATGTTAATCCTTTATGCATCTTGTATTGCTTAGTAGACGACGGTAGCATTATAAGATGATCCCTCATGCAAATGAATTTCAAGTCATAAAGTGTTCACCCTTAGTTAGCACCGTTGCTAAAGCTTGTTGTTTCGAAGCACCACGTGATGATCGGGTGCGTTAGATTCCGCAAGTGTATACAACGTGAGCAAGCCAGATTTGCTCATGCGGAAACTAAGGTTTGACCTTGACGAGCCTAGCATGTACAGACATGGTCTTGGAACACGGATCACCGAAAGGTAAAGCATGAATCATATAGTAGATATGATGAACATGTTGATTGTTCGCCATTGAAACTATATCAACTCTCGTGATGATCGGTGTTGATGTGGTGGATTTGGTTCGTGTGATCACTAAAACAATGTGAGGGATATTGTTTTGAGTGGGAGTTCACCTAGATTAATTCTAATATTAATTTGAACTCAATTTTTCATAAACTTAGTCTAAACTATTGCAAATATGTTGTAGATCAATGGTAGCCCCTACCATCAATTTTAATGCGTTCCTAGAGAAAGAAAAGTTGAAAAACAATGGAAGCAACTTCGCGGATTGGTTCCGCAATTTGAGGATTGTCCTCACAGCTGGTAATTTGACCTATGTGCTGGATGCACCGCTGGGTGACCCATCTGCAGCTGATGCTTCCGATGAAGTAAAGAATGTTCACTCGGAAGACTCAGTACTCCACAGTTCAGTGTGCTATCTTGTATGGTTTAGAATCGGAGCTTTAGAAAAGGTTTGAGAATTCAGACCCATATGATATTGTCGAGGATCTCAAATTGATCTTTGAGACTCATGCGGAAATTGAAAGCTATGAGGCTTCTGAAAAGTTCTTTAACTGCAAGATGGAAGAGGGCAGCTCTGTCAGCGAGCATGTGCTTAAGATGTCTGGGCACGCAAACAAACTTCAAAGCTTGGGTATTGTGATTCCCAATACTTTGGGGATTTACCGTGTCCTCCAATCACTACCACCAAGTTACAAGAACTTTGTGATGAACTACAACATGCAAAACATGAACAAGACGTTGTCAGAACTCTTTGCCATGTTGAAGTCTGCAGAAGTGGAGATCAAGAAAGAGCACCAAGTGTTGTTGGTCAATAAGACCACCAAATTCAAGAAAGGCAAGTCTAAGCAGAAGGGACACTTCAAGAAGGGTGGTAAGAAAGTTACCACGCCGACAAAGAAGACCAAGGCTGGACCTAAGCCTGATACTGAGTGCTTTTACTGCAAGGGAGAAGGTCACTGGAAGCGGAATTGCCCAAAGTACTTGGTGGATTTGAAGAACGGCAACATCAAGAAGAAAGGTATACCTGATATACATGTTATTGATGTGTATCTCACTAGTACTCGTAGTAGTGCCTGGGTATTTGATACTGGTTTGGTTGCTCATATTTGTAACTCGAAACAGGTGCTGCAGAATAAACGGAAGCTAGCGAAGAACAAGGTGACGATGCGCGTTGGAAATGGATCAAAGGTTGATGTGATCGCGGTCGGCACGCTACCCCTTCATCTACCATCGGGATTAGTTTTATACTTAAATAATTGTTATTTGGTGCCTGCGTTAAGCATGAACATTATATCGGGATCTTGTTTATTGCGAGACGGTTACTTGTTTAAGTCCGAGAATAATGGTTGTTCGATTTATATGAGTAATATGTTTTATGCACATGCACCTTTGATAGATGGTCTATTCTTATTGAATCTCGATAGTGGAAATACACATATTAATAACATTGAGGCTAAACGTTTGAAATCGAGCGATAACTCGACCTATATGTGGCACCGCTTGCCTTGGTCACATTGGAGTGAAGCGTATGAAGAAACTCCATTCGATGGACTTCTTGAATCACTTGATTGAATCACTTGAAAGATGCGAAGCATGTCGATGGGTAAAATGACTAAGACTCCATTTTCTGGTATGATGGAGCGAGCTATGACTTGTTGGAAATCATACATACCGATGTGTGTGGTCCAATGAGTGTAGCATCATGGTGGTTATCGTTATGTTCTTACCTTCACGGATGACTTGAGTAGATATGGGTATATCTATTTCATGAAACATAAGTCCAAAACTTTCGAGAAGTTTAAGGAATTTCAAAGTGAGGTAGAGAATCAACGTAACAAGAAGATTAAATTTCTACTTTCTGATCGTGGAGGTGAATATCTAAGTTACGAGTTTGGCGAGCATTTGAAGAAATGCGGAATACTTTAGATTGACACCGCCGGGAACACCACAGCGTAATGGTGTGTCCGAACGTCGTAATCAAACTCTCTTAGATATGGTTCGTTCTATGATATCACTTACAGATTTACCGCTATCATTTTGGGGTTATGCATTAGAAACAGCCGCATTCACTTTAAATAGGGCACCATCTAAATCCGTTGAAATGACACTGTATGAATTATGGTTTGGGAAGAAACCTAGATTGTCGTTCCTTAAAGTTTGGGGGTGCGAAGCCTATGTAAAGAAGTTACAGCCGGACAAGCTTGAACCCAAAGCAGAAAAATGCGTCTTCATAGGATACCCGAAGGAAACTATTGGGTATACCTTCTATCATAGATCCGAAGGCAAAATCTTCGTTGCCAAGAATGGGTCCTTTCTAGAGAAGGAATTTCTCTCGAAAGAAGTGACTGGAAGGAAAGTAGAACTCGACGAGGTTGTCGAACCTTCTCTCGAAATTGCGAGTAGCGCAGCACCGGAAGAAGTTCCTGTGGTGCCTGCACCAATAAGAGACGAAGCTAATGATGATGATCATGAAACTTCGGTTGAAGTTGCTACAGAGCCTCGCAGGTCAACGAGAACTCGTACCACTACAGATTGGTATGATCCCGTTATGAGTGTCATGTTGGTGGACAAAACCGATGACCCTGAGACATATGAGGAAGCAATGATGAGCCCAGATTCCAATAAATGGCAAGAAGACATGAAATCCGAGATTGGATCCATGTACGAAAACCAAGTATGGACTTTGGTGGACTTACTTGGGATGGTAGGAAGGCTGTCGAGAACAAATGGATCTTCAAGAAGAAAACAGATGTTGATGGTAATGTTATCATCTATAAAGCTCGACTTGTCGCAAAAGGGTTTCGACAAATTCAAGGAGTTGACTACGATGAGACTTTCTCACCAAAGAGAAGCTAAAGTCTATGAGGATTATGTTAGCAATCGCTGCATATTACGATTATGAGATATGGCAGATGGATGTCAAAACAGCATTCCTCAATGGAGACATTGATGAAGAGTTGTATATGATGCAACCCAAAGGTTTTGTCGATCCTAAAGATGCTAACAAGGTATGCAAACTTCAACGGTCCATCTATGGATTGAAGCAAGCATCCCGAAGTTGGAATCAGCGTTTTGATAAGGTGATCAAAAGTTTTGGTTTTATACAAACTTATGGAGAAGCTTGTATTTACAAGAAAGTGAGTGGGAGCTCTGTAGCATTCTTAATACTATATGTGGATGACATATTATTGATTGGGAATGATGTAGACCTTCTTAATAGTGTCAAGGAATATTTGAATAATAGTTTTTCAATGAAGGATCTTGGCGAAGCAGCTTACATATTAGGCATAAAGATTTATAGAGATAGATCGAACGCCAAATATCATTGTCACAGAGTACATATTTGGACAAAGTTCTAAAGAGGTTTGAATGGAAGATAGCAAGAAAGGGTTCTTGCCCATGTTGCTAATACGACCTTGAGTAAAACTCAAAGTCCGACATCGGCGTAAGATAGAGAAAGGATGAGTAAGACTCCCTATGCCTCAGCCATAGGATCTCTAATGTATGCCATGCTATGTACTAGACCCGACATTGCATATGCTGTTAGTTTAACTAGCAGATATCAAAGTGATCCAGGAGTGGATCATTGGACAGCGATCAAAAACATCCTTAAGTACTTGAGAAGAACTAAGGATATGGTTCTTTCTTATGGAGGTGATGAACAGCTCGTTGTTAATGGTTACACCGATGCTAGTTGGAACACCAATCCGGATGATTCTAAATCACAATCTGGATACGTATTTATATTGAATGGTGCAGCAGTTAGCTGGAGGAGTGCAAAGCAAAGCGTTGTGGCGAGATCTTCAACTGAATCGGAATACATGGCTGCTTCGGAGGCTTCACAAGAAGCGATATGGATGAAAGAGTTCATTACAGAGCTGGGTGTGGTTCCTAGTGCGCTGGACCCAATGTCTATCTACTGTGATAACATGTGCGCCGTAGCCAATGTGCAAGAACCAAGGTCACACAAGAAGCTGAAGCATATCAAGCTACGTTTTCACGCTATTCGAGAACATATCCAAGATGGGGATATAAAGATTTGCAAAGTACACACAGATCTGAATGTGGCGGATCCGTTGACTAAACCTCTCCCGAGGGCAAAACATGACCAGCACCAAACTGCCATGGGTGTTCGGTATATTACCATGTAATCTAGATTAGATGACTCTAGTGCAAGTGGGAGACTATTGGAGATATGCCCTAGAGGCAATAATAAAAGTAGTTATTATTATATCTTTGTGTTTATGATAAATGTTTACATTCATGCTATAATAGTATTAACAAGGAAACATTAATACTTGTGTGATTTGTAAACTTAATTTGAAGTCCCTAGTAAAGCCTCTATATAATACTAGCTTGTTGGTTAATAGATGATTGTGGTTTCCCTATCATGAACATTGAGATGTTACTAACAACAAGATCATATCGTTAGGAGAATGATATGATGGACATACTCCTATAGATAAGCGTAGCATAAAGATCAAGTCATTGTAATAGTTCAATTGCTATATGCTTTCTGATACATAGTAATCTAATTCCTTCGACCATGAGATCATGCATATCACCTTTACCGGATGGATGCTTTGATGACATCAAACACCACACCGTAACTGGGTGGCTATAAAGGTGGCATTGAGTGTTCGGAAAGTGTTGGTTGAAACACATGGATCAAGAGTGGGATTTGTCCATCCATATGACGGATAGATATACTGGGCCTCTCGGTGAAATGTCATCCAATTAGCTTGCAAGCATGTGACTGGCTCACAAGGGATCACATATCACGGGAATGAGAAAAGAGTACTTATCGGTAACGAGGTTGAACTAGGTATGCAGAGATACCGACGATCATAACCTCGGATAAGTAAACTATCGTGAGACAAAGGAAAAGTGATATCGTATGTAAGTGGTTCATTCGATCACAAAGTAATCGTTGAAATATGTGGGAGCCATATGAATTTCCAGATTCCTCTATTGGTTATTGTTCGGAGAAGTGTCTCGATCATGTCCGCATAATTCACGAACCGTAGGGAGACACACTTAAGGATTCGACGTTGTTTGAGTAGTTATGGAATGATGAGAAAGAGACCGAATGTTGTTTGAGTCCGGATGGGATCCGGATATCACAAGGAGATCCGAATGGTCCGGAGAATAAGATTCATATAAGGAAAGTCCCGTTTGAGTTGGGGAATGGTTAGGTGTTTTCATCGGGAATGTTCTAGAATGTTCCGGAATGTCCGGCACTCCGGAGGGGAAGGGTACATGAATGTGTTTTATCAAGTTGGTATGATTGCATCATGTACTAAGTGTCATCGCTGTTCCAAATAAAGGATTAATTCAAATCCTAGTTTGAAAAGTCAAATAGCTAAATTGAAAAGTCAAACGGCTAAATTTGGAAAGAGGAAAAGAGGAGGAAGGGGAAACCGAGTTGGGAGGAGTCCTCCTCCCCTGGCGCACCACCCAAGCCGAGTTGGGGAGGGACTCCTCTCCCTCCCCTTGGCCGGCCGGCCCCTCCACCTATATAAGGAGGGGCAGGGCTCCCTCCTAGAGACACACAAGTTCCCTACCCCAAACCCTAGCTTGGCGCCACCACCTCCTGCAGCTGCCTCCGCCTCCTAGGGTTGCCCTAGCCACCGACTTGGGCTGCCCCAAGCCCTAGCCGCCGGCTCTAGCACCTCCTCCTTGGTGTGTCTAAAACCTAGATCACCGAGGAGCTCTCTCATAATCCACCATACTAGCTCCGGCTTAAGGCGAAGCCCTGCGAGATCTCCCCTCTACTTTCGGTACCATGCCGTTGTGCTGCCGGAATCGCGAGGAGAGTGCTACAACCTCCGCTGCCTGCTGGAACAAGGGAGAGGAAGGTCTTCATCGAAAAAACGCAGTGACCGATTACGGAGCGCTGCCGGAACGCAGCGCCGGAAGGATCGTCTACGCGATCTTGAGATCGGGAAGAGTACGACTACATCACCCACGAGAATCCGCTCTCGTCAAACACTTTGGAATCTTCGAGGGTGAGTTATTCCATCGACTCGTTGCTACAATCTAGTAGATAGATCTTGGCTTGTTTGTTTGTATGCGGTAGAAATTTTTTGTTTTCCATGCTACGAAACCCTACAGAGGCACCGTACCAAGAGACACACCATAGTCTTTCAAGGTTTGCCTCATCCATAACAATTGAGCACAACAAGATGTCGTGGATATGTACTCGGCTTCGGCGGTGGATAGTGCTATGGAGTTTTTTTCTTGGAATACCAACTCACCAACGACCGGCCAATAAATTGGCAAGCCCCGGAGGTTGATTTCCAGTCAACCTTATCACCCGCCCAATCGGCATCCGAATAGCCAACAAGCTCAAAGGTTGAACCCTTTGGATAGCAAAGCCCGAGAGTAGGAGTGAGAACAAGGTACCTAAAAATCCATTTGACCGCCATCAAGTGGCACTCCTTGGGAGCGGATTGAAAACGAGCACACATTCCAACACTTAACATGATATCCGGCCTAGAAGCACAAAGGTAGAGCAAGGAACCAATCATAAAACGATATACCTTTTGATCCACGTCCTTCTCACCTATGCCAAGGCCAAGTTGTCCATTTAGTGGCATGGGTGTCTTCATGGGATTAGCCTTGGCCCTCTCGAACTTATTGAGCATATCCTTAATGTACTTCTCTTGAGAGATGAAAGTGTCGTGAGGAAGTTGCTTTATGATGAAGCCTAGAAATAACTTCAACTCCCCCATCATGGACATCCTAAATTTCATAGTCATCAACTCGGCAAAAGCTTTGTAATGAGATTCGTTAGTTCCACCAAAGATAATATCATCAACATAGATTTGAACAATAAATAATCCACCCCCTTTAACCCGTTTGGTGAAAAGGGTGGAATCGACCTTACCCACGCTAAACCCATCCATGAGTAGAAAATCCCTAAGGTGCTCATACCAAGCACGACGAGCTTGCTTTAGTCCGTAGAGAGCCTTATAGAGTAGATACACTGTAGGGTTCGCAGCATAGAAAACAAAAAATTTCCTACGATGGGAACTATGTACCAAGATCTATCTACTAGATACAAACAACGGGCGGATGTATATCCGTAGAGAACATACCCTTGAAGACCGACAAAGCTTAACGAGTTCAACTCGTGGTTGATGTAGACGATCTCTTGCCGATCTCAAGATCGAGAGGAAGTCCTAGCGCCGCAAAGCAGCAGCGCATCCGTGCTCGCACACACGTACAAGACACCGGGCAACCTCCACCTCCTCACTCCAGCGATGCAGCGGAAGCACAACCCTTTCTTGCCGAATAGCCACCGGGAACATGTATCTCGCTAGTCCGAGACCATGGGGGATAAATTCTAGAGGGGGAGAGAGATCCTTCACGAGGAGGTGCGAGAGACAAGTGAGAGGAGGGGCTCCTTTTATAGGAGGAGGGGGGCACCCAAGGGGGTGGCCGCCGGCCATGGGGGCTGCCCCATCCCCTCCTTAATTCATGTGGGTGGACACTCCACTCACAAAATGGCCCTTCAATTTTCTCCACTCAAAAATCCACTCAAATTCCCATTAAATTTCCACCAAATTTAATGCAAACTCTCATTAAATAAAACTCTTTTATTTTATTCAGAATTTTGTCAATTACTTTAATGACAAACATTCACAAATAACCCCTTGCTAGAATTCCATTTCACATGCATAACCACTTTATGCAATTTCACCCGAAAACCTGTTTCGGTATCTAGTGAAATAAATTCCTGCGCTTGTTTATTCTTTCAGCATGAAACATTTGCTCCAACTGGATGCCAGTGTCCCTTAAGTGTGTCACCCTACGGTTCGTGAATAATGCAGACATGATCGAGACCCTTCTCCTATCAATAATCAGTAGCGGGACCTGGAGATCCATACTGACTCCCACACATTCAACGATGACTTTTCCTGTGATCGTCGGAACCTTTTACGCTTGTATCTTAATCCCTTTGTTTCACGATGTATTACATGTCCAAGATTCGATCATCGGTATCTCCATACCTAGTTTGATCTTGTTACTGACATGCACTATTTTCTCGTTCCCGTGATATAACATTCTAGTGATCAAATCACTTGCTTGCAAGTTAACCAATGTGATATCACCGAGAGGGCCCATAGCATATCTATCCGTCATCGGGATGAATTCCACTCTTGATCCATGATTCTCAACATAACACTTTAGTATCTTTGAAGCCATCTTTATAATCACCCAGTTACGGAGTGACGTTTGATGTCAACAAGAAACTCTTCCGGTGTTAGTGATTGGCATGACCTCATGGTCTAAGGATTAGGATTACTTCGTAGTTTGTTTATAGCAATATAAACTCAATGACTTTGATCGTAATGCTATACTTCGGATGAATGTTCATCACACCATTACACTAATGTTGTGATCTCGTTATTAACAACATACAATGTCTATGATCAGGAAACTATGATCATCTTGTTAATCAACGAACTAGTTTATGAGAGAGGCATAACTAGGAACTTTCTGTTTGTTTATTAAACACACATGTATTAACGTTTACGTATTAATACAATTATAGCATGCAAAATAAACATCTATCATATACTTGGAATACACATAATAAACATTTTATTATTGCCTCTCAGGGCATATTCCCTTAATACACATGGTTGGGATAGCGTGTGTTTTCGAAACCCGGGGGTTGAGCTACATATGCAACCTCTTTCAAGGGACCATTAAGAAATGCACTTTTCACATCCATTTGATAAATCTTAAAGTTATGGAAAGATGCATAAGAAAGCAAGAGACGAATAGCTTCAAGACGATCAATGGGCGCAAAGGTGTCCTCATAGTCAATACCTTCTATTTGAGCATACCCTTGCGCCACTAACCTTGCTTTGTTTCTTGTGACGACCCTGTTCTCATCTTGCTTGTTCTTGAACACCCACTTGGTCCCAATGACATTGATGCGATGATCTTTAGGCCTCTCCACTAGAGACCATACTTCATTGCGGGTGAAACACTCGAGTTCTTCTTGCATGGA
Organism: Avena insularis; assembly: GCA_023614405.1. Lineage (NCBI taxonomy): Eukaryota > Viridiplantae > Streptophyta > Magnoliopsida > Poales > Poaceae > Avena > Avena insularis. The sequence continues at coordinate 49,393,502 of CM042687.1, read as the reverse complement.
AATGACCCAATCCGGATCCTCCAAAGCTTCATGAACCTTAAGGGGCTCAAAGTTGGACACAAAAGCATGATGCCCACAAAAGGTTGTGAGGTTCTTCTTCCTGGCACGGGTCTCGATCCCTCTTGGTATGCTTCCAAGGATATTGTTGACTTGAAGTCCACTTGCAATGGAGGCGGCCTTAATCTTCTGAATTGTGCCTTCATGATCAACAAATTCATCTTTTGAGGGGCCTTGATCATTGACACCATCTTGAGCTTGGCCTTGAGATGGAGGTTGATCTTCTACTTGGTCTTGCTCAAGGGTTTGAGGTCTTGGTTCTTGTTCTTCGGTTTGCATGGCACCTTGAGTGAGATGTTGATCTTGTGATGCATTTGATGGCTCAACTTGGGTAGATCTTGGCTCTTCTTGAGTTGAGCATGATTCTCCCCCATCATCTTGTTGGACATGAATGTGAGACTCGGTGGGCAAGATGTGCCCAATAACCATCAACTTGATGACTTGAGAAGAATCACCATCTCCTAAATCATGAGAAGAAACTTGTCCCTCATGGGGGCCATTATTCTCCAAAAACTCCACGTCACAAGATACTTCAACACTACCATTGGTCTTGTTGTAGTATCTATAGGCATGAGATTTTTCTGCATAACCAACAAAAATACCCTCTATGGTTCTAGATTCGAATTTACCGAGCTTTTCCATTTTGTTCTTGATGAGGCACTTGCATCCAAAGACACGGAAGTAGTTGAAATTGGGCTTCTTACTTGTGAGAATCTCGTATGGAGTCATGTCAAAGGGAGCTCGGAGGAAGATCCGGTTCATGTAGTGGACCGCGGTAGCAATACCTTCTCCCCAAAAATTGTGAGGGGACTTGAATTCACTCAACATTGTTCTTGCCATATCAATGATTGTCCGGTTCTTCCTTTCAACAACACCATTTTGTTGAGGGGTATAAGGAGCTGAGAATTCATGCTTGATCCCCTCATCTTCAACAAATTCTTGCATGGTGTAGTTCTTGAACTCGGTGCCGTTGTCGGTTCTAATGGTCTTGATATCCACTCCATGAGTGTGTTGAGCTTGCTTGGCAAAGATCATGAATTCCTTGAAGGTCTCATCCTTCGTCTTGAGAAGAAAGACCCAAGTAACCTTGAGTAATCATCAACAATGACAAGACCATATCTTCTTCCACCAAGGGAGTCATATGTCGATGGCCCAAAGATATCCAAATGGAGTAGCTCCAAGGGTCTTGACGTGGCCACCTTGGTAACGAAAGGATGATGCTTTGCAATTTGCTTTCCTGAAATGCAAGCAATACACACACGATCTTTCTCAAAGGAGATACCGGTTAGTCCAATAATATGCTCACCCTTTAGGAGTAGATTGAGATTTCTCATGTTGACATGGCCTAGGCGACGATGCCAAAGCCATCCCTTGTCAGCCTTGGCCATTAGACATGTAGGAAGAGATTGGCTCTCTTTCAAGAGGTCGACCACATAAAGGTCGTCTTCCACGTGTCCAATGAGAACCAAGCTGAGATCATCACCCCTAAAGACCTTCACAAAAGTTTTAGAGAAATAGGAGTCATAGCCGGCATCCGCGAGATGTTTAATAGAAAGCAAGTTGTAGCCAAGGTTTTCAGCAAGTAAGACGATCTCAAGAGTCAAAACCTTGGAGATTACCAACTTACCATAACCTAGTACCTTTCCTTTAGAGTTATCTCCAAAAGTTATGCTTGACATTGAGTTGACATCGTGAATGAATTGGTCAAGCCCACTCCTACCTCCGGTCATGTGATTGGTGCATCCACTATCAAACACCCATTTTGATCCACCGGAGGCATAACCCTACAAAATCAATTCTTTGATTTAGGAACCCATTGAGTAATGGGTCCCCTAGCATTAGCAACAAGATACTTAGGTACCCAAATTGAGTACCACATATAAGCATAGCCATTTCGAGGGCCAACATATTTGGCATATACATCTCCTTGAGTGCCCTTACATAGCACATAGGAAGGATTAGACTTTCCAGCATACTTGTGATTGGGATTGCCCCTCATGGCTCCCCATTCACCACATTCCTTTTGACTTGGTCAACCACCTTGTCACCTTCTTTTACAAAGGTTATCTTCTTTGGTGGAATGGCATTGCTCGTGTTGTTCTTTGGATCAAAACCGACATCTTCCTTGGAAATTCTCGTCTTTTGACGGGATAAAATCTCATCTAGGATCTTTCCCTTGGAGGTAGGTGCACAACGCTCTTTCTCAAGTTTATCTTTCAACTTCTTATTTTCCTCAATGAGGTAATCTTGATCAAAGGTAGAGTTAGAGGTACAAGAATCATTTTCAACAATAATTGTATCCCTCAATGTACCAAGAGCCTTCTCATAGGACACCCGAAGTTGATCATGGTCCTCTCCAAGTTTTATGAGCTCACGCTTGACAAGCAAACTAGCCTTCTCAAGGTGCTCAAGGTCCTTGGTAAGAGAAGCATGAGCAACTTCAAGCTCTTTCTTTAAGGCATCAAGCTCTTAGGACAATGAGTTAGCCCTATCAATAGTGTCCATGTCCTTTGCTTTATCAATTTCAAAGATTTCAATTTGTAGTTTAAGAAAAGAATTGGTATTATTTTCCTCACAAAGCTCTTGCTCAAGAAGATTGAATCTTTGTTTCTCATCATCAATATGAGATTCCAAGCTATCAATGGCCTCATCGCGTGAGCTAACAAGTTCCATTAATTGCTTGACTCTAGCACAAGCAATGGGAGGAAGAGACTTCATGATAGCATACATTTATTTTACATACTCTTCACCAAATTCATCACTATAACTATCACTATCATGATCACTCTCAAGGTCATCCAAGACGCTAGATAGGGATGGAGGAGAGACAATTACCTTGGAGCTTCTTGCCATAAGACAAGAACCGGTGATCTTGGGGATAGGAGAACTCTCAATGTAGTCCTTGGAGCTCCTTGCCATGAGGCAAGTGGCGGTGACCTTGGGAGTAGGAGATTCGTCGGTGTAGTCCTTGGTATAGTCATAGGTGAAGAGAGACCAGGGTTTGGCAAAAGCCAAACCGGCCACTCCAACCACCTTCTCTTCATCCTCTTCCTCCTTGTCAGATACGTATTCTTGACCTAGGAAGCCCTTGCCATCACGCCTATTGTTCCTCTTGTATCTTTCATTGATGGGGTTGGGCTTCAATCTTGGTTTGGCACCTTCTTCATACTTGGGATTTTCAAGCCTCTTCTCATATGGACATTTGTCGGCAAAATGGGTCGACTCATCACAATTTTAGCACGTCCTCTTCTTATCACGTGATCCCATTGAACTTCTCCTTCTTCGAAACTTCATGTTCTTGGTGAAGAGGGCAAGTTGAGAGAGCATATCATCAACTCCATCAACATCGCTTTCTTCATCACTAGCAACATCTTATTGCACATGCTTGGCCTTTAATTCTAGAGAGTGGGAAGACCCAATCGCACGGTTGATCTCCTTGATCTTTTGCCCTTCATCCTCCAAGTTATCCGTGGCAACTAGATAAGAGACTAGATCATCAGGAGTGAATTGATTAGCTCTATCAAGGAGTTGCAAGTTCAAGGCAAGCTTCTTGTTGGTGACTGCGATCATGGAGACAATCTTGGACTTGGTAAGTTCATCATTCAAATTGAACCCATCATCATACTTCTCACATCCTAGGCCACCAATCTTCACTCGGAGGGCAACAAGTCTCTTGTATGCTTCAGTGATAGTCTCACCATCATGGTTCATGAACATGTTCATCTCTGACTTGGCAGCTTCATACTTGGACTTTTGGATAAGAGAGGTTCCCTCTTGGAGAATGATAATCCTATCCCAAAGATCCTTTGCAGTGGGAATGTCGTTGACTTGATCATGGAGAGTTCGGTGAATGGCACTCCTTATCTTGTCACAAGCTGTTGCATTTAGTTGACGGTCCTAGTACTCTCCCGGAGTGAGATTGTTGGGATCATGAGGGTGGAAACTGGTGCATACAATCTCCCAAAGCTCAACGCTGCAGCTGCGAAGATGAGATTCCATAGAATCTTTCCAATGAGAGAAATGAGTTCCATCATAATGAGGTGTAGGACCCGAACCATTAATATGAGGCATGATGTTCTTTTGCTTAAGATAAACATAAGGGAATTGATTAGGGGGCGTGGAAGTTTTTGACGAGCCACCCTCATGAGCGGACTCGGCATCCTTATCCTTTGCGGTGTCCATTGGTCTCCCTTGAGGTACTACGAATGGATTACCGAGAAAAGCCCCATCGCCAATGGCCTTAAGTTGTCCTTCTAAGTAACTCATTCGAACAAGTAGATCGGAATCCGCCTTGGCCTTTTCAAGGGCACACTTGGCTAGGATTTCGCGAAGCTCCTTGACCGAATAAGTCTTATCATCCTCATCATCGGAGAAAACCATCTTTTCTCTAAGGCGGTAAAGCCCTTAAAAGAGCCCTTGGCTCTGATACCAATTGAAAGTGTAAGATGGTTAACCTAGAGGGGGGTGAATAGGTTTCTACAAAATTCTTTATAATCTTTTGCAAGTTTTAGGCTTTGCGGAATATAAGTGAGCATAAATTCAAACTAGGTGAGGCAACCTAGATGATGAACAATATACTTCAAGCTCGAAGGCTATCACAAGGTAAACAACACAAGTAAGAGATCGGTTAAGGAATAACCGAAGCACGCGGAGACGAAGATGTATTCCCGTGTTCACCACCTTTGGGAAGGGGGCTACGTCACGTTGGAGACGTGTGAGGTTCCACGAAGGATTCCTCACGCGCCACAAAGGCTCACCTTCTTCTCCGAGCCTATCCCACGAAGGAATAGCTCACTTACTCGTGGTAGACTTTAAGGTAGTCTCCAAACCCTCACAAACTTTCCACGGAGCAAATCACAAGCCGAATTCCTTCGGGCGACCCTAGCCGCCTAGGGTTTCCCACTAACCCAAGAGTAACAAGCTAACTCGATGAACTCAAGGGGGGATTAACTTTACCTTGGTGGAAACATAGATCGGGACCTCCTCTTCCTTTCTACCAAAGGGATTTGGATTTGGTTGAGTAGAATGGGAGATCCTCAAGCTTTTGTGTTTCAACAATGGGGGAGATAGAGCTTCAAGACATGATATAAACTGAATGCCTAACCTACTCAAGCTGGAAGAAGGGATATTTATACTCAAGGAGAAAAACTAGCCGTTTTAAGACAAATTCGCAAGGTCCGGTTTTAAGTTCGGTTGGACCGTTTCATACACCGGACAGTCCGGTCCTCATCCCGGAAAACCGGACTAAAACCGAATCTTCTCTCAGTACCCAGACCCGGATAGATCCGGAGTAAGTAAACCGGAAAACCCGGTTTGAGTTTGGATTTCCGATCCTGACACCAGACAGTCCGGTCTGGGAGCCGGTCCAACCGGTTTGAAAACCGGATCTGCAGAAAAGGGCTTGATGGATAGGATTTCTTCTCTTCTCTCTTTGGTGATGGATTAAGTAGGAGAATGGGATGTGTATATGGATTAGGTGATCATCCCCAACAAGCTCATCGAGAGAACCCCTCTTAATAGTGCGGAGCTCCTAACCGGACTCAAATTACATAAAAAGGGTAAACTCCGGTGCAAAGCTTCGTTATCAAAATGGGGGGGGTCTCCGATGACCTTTCATCACAGCATCGGACTAGAACCTGTGTAAGACACTAGAAGTAGCATTAGTCCACTCTAACAACGTTGTCATTTTCAACCAAAAATAGTATAGGGTAAAATACCCTTTCAGGCCTGATCATGATGCTCCTTGGAGGTACGTCCTATTTCTCCACAGATTGTGCAAGCTGAATGTTTTGGGACTTCAACTTCTTGGGTTTTTGGTACATGAGTGACGAGACGAGATTGTAGTAGAACCACTTTAAATTCTTTCCAATATATCATCCCTTGGTGATCATCAATGGTGTGTTACATCTCCCACCAAGTTGCAGCATCGTCGTTTAGGAATTGGGTGGCATAATGAACCATTCTATTAGCTTCAATGTTGGAATTCTTCATTCTTTCTTCAACCTTGTGCATCCACTTCTTTGCATCAGCGTGGCTCTTACGCTTGGAGAAGTTGATTTGCTTGTCTTCCTTATTGATACGGGCCATCTATCGAGTTAACCAAGGTTTAGAGTAGGAACGAATGGAGTATAGAAGAAGGAATAACCCATACAATTTTTTTTTAAAGTAGGTTTTCATTAGCTAAGGTAATAAAACCATACACGATATCAAACAATTCGTCACATCTATATTATAGCGAAATCTATCCGGGTTTGGTTCCTAATTGGTCACTTGGAATCCTCGGGGCTTCGAGTCTTCAAAAGTCTTCGTGCTCTTGATAGTCTTCATGTTCTTCATAATATTCAATCTTTCGAGTTCTTTAGTTAATAACCTTGACTTAAGGCCTTCGAAGTCTTTCGTGCTTGTAGCTTTGAAGTCTTCAATTCTCATAGCTTTAGTCTTGGAACATCTTTTGGGGAGGTCTTCAAGTCCTGACTTAAGAGAAACATTGAGATGGTCTTCTTTGGAAAGGTAGTTTTGGAAGAAGTTTCTTCTTGAAGTGCATAGTGGTCATTTCTAATGTTGAAAAGAAGAGATTTAAGAAATTTTAAAACCCCAAAGGTAGATGATGAGAAGTATGGGAGTTTTCTAGAAATAACTTATAAAATATTACTCCTAAGGCTTTTCTGAGGCTAGGGTCACGATCTACAGTCAACTTATGCTATGATACCATCTGTAGTGACCTTGGATCGAGAGAGATCCTAAGTCCCTGTGATTAACATGCTAGTCCCTGGATCAATAGCTAGCACTCACAGTCAATGAAATATCATGTAAAACACAAGTCTTTATTACATGGATCGAATAATCCAGAGTTTATATTATTACAACAGAAGCGAAATATATACAACTTGGATTCTCATCAATGCCACAGGCAGGTTAAGTGAAGACTTGCGATCCTAGCGCATCTTTCAACGATCTCCAAATTTTGCACATAAAACGTGCAGCTAACAAGTTGGTTCAATACTTTGAATGTATTGGCAAATTACACCAAGGAAAGAATAAGGCTAACTCTACATGCAAGGTTGAGTAGGCTTTGGGGTTCATTTGCACAAAGCCAATTTTCTCTAAGTAAGAAGAAAAGAGGAAGAGTTTTTATCCTACTTTGTAAAAAGTTTCTTAAGTAAAATAGGATCGAATGGAACATGAGGATATTACTCACCAAGTGTTCAAACAACCTAACACTTGGATATTACTCACCAAGTCCCAAAATCCCAACCATTGGCGATATTACTCACGCCATGGGGTTTCAAAACTTTGTTTAGAAAAGAGAGAGGAAGATACTTCAGAGGATCCATCCTTCAGATGCTCAAAGTTGTTCTGTTATCGTGAACACGGTTGATCGATCAGATTGCAATACTTTCGAGAGTTTATGCACTTTACCCACAATCCACGACCAAGTCCTTTTACAGACAAGACCATGGCGAGGCTTTCCCTTAGTAGCCCCTCTACCAGCTGGATCCAACCGTGCCAAGAACCTCCAAATGTTGGTACCCCGGTGAGGTTTCCCACTAAGTACTAGGCCAAGATAGAGCACATATGTATTGTGGTTGCACTTGGAAGCTTCTGAATTCCGAAACATGGCAGACTTCTTTGATTCCTGGACGGCGTCCTCCACCAAAATCTCAATCGTTGACCCGACAACCATTCCTCCCAGAAGAAAACTTAGCTTTATTTTGAAGTGGATTTAAGAAGAAAAGATCGCTCTAGAGAGCCTTTGTACTTAGAAAAATCCCTTGTCTTTCGAACCCCCCCCCCCCCCCAACGGTACTTTTTATATATATAGCATGGCAAGGACTTAGCAAAAACAGGGTTAACCTATTAGGAGGGAAAAAATTATAAGTATAGAGCTACTCATGACATACTACAAATCATCGCACTTGCAAAATAATACTAAGGAAAAATTCTACCAGAACTTCCTATACATGCATACTACAAAATTTGGAGACCACATGCATAGAATCAAAACTGGGACAATAATATGAATAAGTGGTGTAACTTGCCTTAGTATAATTGGATGATCATTACTTTTTTTTGAAACTTGCTCGCGCACTCAGAATCGATCTAACGTAAAGAGAAAAATAACACTAATAAAGAACCATTGCAAATAAAGAGACAAATAAATCATATGAAAGTAAGCAAAAACCAAACAAAGGGAATCAACTAAAACTAAGTTACAAATCTTTAATTATGAATTATCGAATTTTTAGCGTTTTTAGGGGTTTTGAATCTGTCGTGGTGAATATCGAGCCGATTAAATTTATCTAAAAATTTGTAAACTATTAATATGTTGGATCGGCAATTTTGGTACGAATCCAACACGACAAGAATCATCTAATTCAGATTTGTGGATCAAAAGATAAGGATTTTACAAGATTTAGCCTGATCTAAATTTTTACATATAACCTGGATCGATACTACAAACGTTGTACAAAAAGCCTAATATCAAGTGTCATGTCCTGAGTGGATGATACATGTTAGATTAGTCGACAAACCTAGATCGTTTATGCAAGATCAGATGGCAGAGCTTGGTAAACTAGGAAAATAGAACCGGTCGATCAGATGCTGACAAGAAAGGAAAGAAACAAAAAATAGAACGTAGCAGGTCATGACATGCACGTAGTTAAGTCATCTGCTAATATACATCACGCGATCAAGAGCCTCACGGAATTGACATACCAGCGGCGGTCAGTGATAGACGACCTGAACGGAGACTGTGGAGCTTGTGCGCGTGTGGACAAAAGCGAGATTACGGTCATCGATCGGCGATCGGCTTTCTGCAGGGAAGGCGAGTACAGCTCGTCTCGATGCAGAGATCTGGGTAGTGCGATCAGAGAGTCTTGGTGCGGCTCCTGATGGTGGTGGTGATCACCATAACGTGTAGCAGCTCGGCGAACTCCGGCGGTGTCGTGCATCTCCCTAGGCATAGAAAAAGGGTCAATAACTGGTGGTGGAGTAGGGAAAAATAACAGAGCAGATGAAGTGGGATAGGGGTGCTCCCGTGGCCATTGAACAACCACCAGACTTTTCGAAGCACGAACTAGCAATTCCAGCGAGATCTAATTGATTAATTTTGTGAACAGTTTGCTTGTATTTTGGCAAAAAATTGAACGAGTAGAGGTGAGTGGAATATATGAGCGGTATTGCGTGGAGTAGGGGTAACGCAATCAACCGAATTTTAGAAGGAACTCGTGTTCTTGTTGGTCTCCATCAACAAGAAAGGGATGACCACTGGGCCCATGGTGTCAGCGGGCCAAAGCAAACGCGTAAGGAAATAGGGAGAGAAACATCTCGGGAGGATCTCACTTGGGCTGAAACTGTCCAAGCGGCCAGTGTGTCTCGCGCGCACGGGAGAACACCAACCGAGGCGAACGATGATGCATGCGGCTTGGGTGTACGTGCAGGTCACAGGTATGTTATTTTGTTTAATTTTTGTTAACACAGTAAATTTAACGTGACTTTTACCAAATCACATCTAAAATTTTGAGAACTAGCATGAGTGATCAAAATAAGTTGCATCTAGTAATATACGTTCCAACCCTAGTTCAATTTTTAAACAAAAACATTTGAGTTTGTAAGTATTAAATACTTCTAAAATATTTTAAAACCGAAAAGGCACAAGAAAGTTATGTATAGGAAATTCCAAACCGATATTTTGAAGAAGTCATTTTATCTTCTCTCGGTTAGTATTCTTTGAAATGGAAATTGTCTACAAAATATCCCAAAGCAAATAAACTTCAAATAAGGCCAATTTGAAAATTTTAAACATGTTTCTTATTATTGGAAATGTCATATTATTTCCACTCTTGTGAAACATGTGTTTGGAAAATATCCAAGTAAAAAAAAAACACGAATAAAATGTAAGACAATACTTTCTGGGATTAGTATAATTTTACCAACCAATATGATACTCATATTAATTCACTTCTTTTAATGTGGCTTGGTAAAATTTCAAACAAACATTAAAAGTTTCTTTTTATTCAAAATTTTCAACAAGATCAAACAATTCAATAAACTTATTTAATTGATTTTTATCATTCCAAAATTTTGGAAAATTTTGGGATGTTACAAACTCCAAGCCGGTGGGTCATAGTAAGAATGATCATGATCAGGCCCTCGTGAATAAGAAGCGGAAGCCCCCCAATCAGAAGAAGGCTGCTGGTATGAGGACTCCTCTGTGTTGGAGGGCTGGACTGAATTATCCTCGGCCTTCCTTCCAACATTCTCCACTTGCTGGGAAAGCTCCTCCATGTATGTGTCGAGATCTTTCTCCGTAAGTGGCCATCTTTCCTGGTATCAAGGTTAAACAAAATAGGCGCAGGCAAAAGGAGTACTCACTCAGATTCACCCCCTCTCCATCCACTCTTAAGAAGGTTATTTCATAAGATAAATCGCTCAAGTCAGATCAAGGAGAAAAAAAATTATGATGCATCATGAAATTAAAATTAAGCCTCTCTATGGGAAACTGTAAGTCTAATTGATGAGGCACTACACCATGCAAAGCTAATAAATGAGAGGCAATGAGGCCTCCACAAATTCCACATTTCTCGCGGTTAGAAGCGAGATGGTGAGCTATCAAAGCACCCAAGTTATAAGTTTTATCCTGTCTCAAAGCAGCCGAGATAAAAGCTAGATCGTAAGAAGATAGTTTATTAGCAGTCTTTCTAGCAAGAATACACTTGGCAATAAATAGGCAAAATATCAAATAGATGGGAGATGAATATTTCGAATTTTACCACTATCCTTTGAGAAGTTTCTCCCTTAGCAAATCTCTGCATACAAGTCCGTAAGTGGCTTAGGCCGCTCCTTAATCTTCTCGTGCGAACCCCACCGTGGCACTTTAATAGCTGCACAAAAATCATCAAAAGGGAGATTGGCAGATATATTGTAAATTTTGTAATGAACCATGGAGTTAGGCAAAGACCAACTAAATCGGAAATCCTGCACCACAGACATAGTCAGTTTCACATATTGGTAAGGTTCATCATCAATAAAACGCTCTAATCCTGCATTAGAAATTAGAGTCTGAAAATCTTGAAGAATTCCTGCAGCTCTCATGAATTCGGGGCATGGATAAATAGAAGGGAAAACACCCTCCTCATGGTGGACTTTCATGACTTCATGCACCCTCAATTCCTGTTGGTTGAGTTGGTGTTCATTCATCTTCTTCTCTAAAATTTTTAGATAAACATCACAAAAAGTAATTTGAAAGCTACTAAATGAAGGGGACTACTATAGGAATTTGCAAGAGGGCTAAACATGCATCAAAACGATTTTTCGAAGCATAGAACAAGCATGCAAACTCACATAACCTGTCACCTATAGTAGCAAAATACTCAAGATATAATCCACTAATCAAAAATCTACTTGGACAAGCGGAGGAGTCACATACGAAGAATAAATGCTCCAAAAATTAGTAGCAAAGAGTGGCTGAGTAAGGAGATCGAAAATCGCGGTGAAGAACATCAAGAATGCGGGTTTGAGAAATTTTCCGGTGTTTTCTCGGGAGAGAGAGAGTGTAGTGGTAGGTGGCTGCATAAGTGGAGGGCCAGGGGTGGCCCACACCATGGCCAGGCGCGCCCCTGGGTGGCCACGCCACCAGGAGGTGTGCCTTCCTGGTTGGCCCCCCTAGGTCACTCCAGGTGCCTCGCTGTCCCTTTTTTGACGTAAAAATTTAATATGAATTTTCTGAAATTTTTCGGGAAACTTTATTTTCGAGCAATTTTCAGGACTTGATAAATGATTTTCTCGCAGAAAAATGATTTTGGGATGATGGAATAGTAGTAGACTTATCAGCCATTTGTAAAGATATATCAGTAGGTATCAATTTTTCCAGGTTAAGTCTCTTGTAAAAAGGGCATAACACTAACTCCTGCTCCCAAATCACACAAAGCAGTTCTAACATAATTATTGTTTATAGAGCAAGGAATAGTTGGAATACCTAGATATCCAAGTTTATTTCGAACCTTACCATTGAGGGAGTAATTAGAAATCAAAGTGGAAATTTCCTCATTAGGAATCTTCCTTTTATTAGAGAAAATATCTTTCATATACTTTGAATAAGGAGACAATTTAATAGCATCAGTCAAAGGAATTTGCAAAAATAAAAATTTCGTCCACTCATAAAACTTGTTATAGTGTTCTTCTTCCTTTGAATTGTGTTTCTTATCAGGAAAAGGCACTGGTTTTTTCACCCAAGGCTCTCTTTCACTACCATGTTTATTAGAAACAAAATCTTCCTTAGTGTACTTAGTATTCTTAGTGTGTCTTTCAGGTTCTTCTTCAATTTCTTCTTTATCAGGAGCATCATTCTTATCATTACCACTTTCAGTTTCAGCATCAGAGACAGATATACTATTAGGATCTTTAGCAGGTTCAGAAGATTCTACAACTGTTTTATGTCTCTTTTTCTTTTTCTTAGAAGAAGTACCACTATTTTTAGCTTGTTGAGAATCTTGCTCAATTCTTTTAGGATGACCCTCAGGATATAGAGGATCCTGAGTAGAAGCGGAACCTCTTGTTCTAATTTTATAAGCATGTTTTTCTCTAGAAGCATTAACTAGCAAATCTTTTTGCACCTTAGTAAGATGATCAATTTGAGTTTGAACCATTTGGAAATGTTTAACAAGCATTTTAACATCATTAGAGGTTCTCTCCACAATATCTTGCAACTTATTAATAGCTCTAGAGTTTTCCATTAAATGATTTTGCACTCTCATAATAAAATTATCTTGCTTAACAACATAAATATCAAATTCTTCTAAGCATTGATTAGGAGGTTTAGAGTAAGGAATATCACCATCATCAAAATGCTGGAGAATTGGCTTACATAGTTCTTATAGGAGGTAAATTCCTCACATCTTTAGATTTAATACCCTTCTCCTTAATACATTTCTTAGCTTCCTTCATCACTTCATCATTTAATTCAATCATTCCCCTCTTCTTTGGTGTTGGTGTTGCGGTTGGCTCAGGTGTAGTCCAATCATCATAATTCTTGCTTATTTTAGCCATTAATTCCTCAGCTTCATCGAGAGTTCTTTTTCTGAAAACACAACCAGCACAACTATCCAGGTAGGTCCTAGATTCATCAGTTAGTACATTATAAAATATATCAAGAAGTTCATTTTTACGTATTGGATATCCAGGTTGTGCTTTAATTAAAGAACAAAACCTTGCCCATTACTCAGGCAATTTCTCTCCTTCTTCCTACTTAAAATCAAAGAGTTTCTGCAAAATAGCATGCTGAGCACTAGGAGGAAAATATTTCTGAAAGAAATTATTAACCACACCAACAGGACTATCAATAGATCCAGGAGGTAAATTATTAAATCAAGTTTTAGCTTCACCTTTCAATGAAAAAGGGAAATTTTTAGAAACAAAGTAGGTGCGTTTATTAGTATCATCAGAAAATAAGCCACTCAAAATAGAGAGCTCTTACATATGTGCCACAACACTTTCATTTTCAGTCCCACAAAAAGGTTCTTTCTCAAGCATGGTTACATAAGATAAATCAAGAGAAAAATCATAATTTTTATCTTTAATGTTTATGGGGGATGTGGCAAACTTAGCATCAGGAGATAATTTATGTCTAACAGTATGTCTCTCAAGAAGACTCTTAATAGCACTTGCACCATGAGTGTTTTGACATTCCTCAATAAGTTCATCAGTCATTTCAATATAACCATCATCAAGATCATAGCTAGGATACTCTCTAGACTCAGGTGAACTAACAAGTGTAACAGTATCTTCATTAGGAGTTTTAGTGTTTCCCATTATAGTTCTAGCAATTGTAGGATCTAGGAAAGGACCTAATGAACCACTCTCATCAAGCACCGTAGAATTAGCATCAAAATTATCAGAAGCATTTTCAGATTCAGCAGAAGTAGCAGTATGTGTAATATGTGTATGTGGTGGTGTAAGAAGCTTACTCATCACAGATGGTGAATCAAGAGTAACAGAGGTGTTCAGAATTGTACCTCTTCTTGTAGTGGATGGTAATATAGGAACTTTTCCATCACAAGTTTTACCCATGATAAATGGATAGCAGCAAACAATAATAATTCCAGGTGAACTTATAAATAAAGCTATGCTCACTTGCAATGGCGCCAGAAAATAGTCTTGATGGCCCACAAGTATAGGGGATCGCAACAGTATTCGAGGGTAGTAAAGCCCAAATTTATTGATTCGACACAAGGGGAGCCAAATAATATTTATAAGCCTTAACAAATGATTTGTCAATTCAGCTACACCTGGAAACAATCTTGCTCGCAATGGTTTATCAGTAGCAACAGTTTTGTAATAGTAGTAGCAAAATAACAGCAATAGTAAAATAAAGACAGTAGTAACAATTGTAATAAACAGCCGGATTAAAGTGCGGTAGGCATAGGGATGGATGGACGGGCGTTGCATGCACGAGATAATTCATGTAACAATCAAGATGAAGGAATTTGCAGATAATTAAGATAAAGCATCCAAGCACTAAATAACCATAGGCATGTGTTCCGTATATAGTCATGCGTGCTCGCAATGAGAACTTGCACATCTTTTGTCCTGCCAGCCCGTTTGCAGCGGGGCCTCAAGGGAATCTACTAGCAATTAAGGTGCTCCTTTTAATAGAGCACCGGAGAAAAGCATTAACACTCTACGAACACACGTGATCCTCACATCACAGTCATCCCCTCCGGTTATCCCAATTTCTGTCCTTCGGGGCCTTGGGTTCCGGACAATGATATGTGTACACAACTTGCAGGTAAGATCACAAACAATAATATCATCATGAATCAATAACATGTTCAGATCTAAGATCATGGCACTCGGGCCCTAGTGACAAGAATTAAGCACAACAAGCTGTAACAATGTCAAAAAGCACTAACAATAGATACTAGGCACCATGCCCTAACAATCTTATGCAATTACATGATAGATCTCATCCAATCCCTACCATCCCCATAGCCTACAGCGGGGGATTACTCACTCATGGATGGGGGAATCATGGATGGTTGATGGAGAGGCGTCGATGATGATGATGATGATGGCGATGATCTCCTCTAATTCCCCGTCCCGGCAGGGTGCCATAACGGAGTTTCTGGTTCCGAATCGCGGTTTTTAATGGTGGCAACGTAGTGGAACTCTTCTCTGGAAATTGTTGAACCCCACGGTGTTTTTAGGCCAGAGGGTATATGTAGGCGAAAGGAGAGGTCGAGGCGAAGTCCGAAGCGGGCACACCATGCCCTGGCGCTGCTAGGCTTGGCCCGCGCCTAGGGTTGGTGTGGGCCCCTCTGGCCTCTTCTCCCCTCCGTCTTCTGGCTCCATGAGTCTTCTAGGAAAATAGGATTTTTGACATATTTTTTGGGATTTTTCCTAAAATTTGATTATCTGCACAAAAATGAGACACCAAAGCAATTCTGCTGAAAATAGCGCCAGTATGTGTTAGTTATATCCAAATCACACAAATTAGAGGAGAACAATAGCAAAAGTGTTCGGAAAAGTAGATACATTATGGACGTAGCAGCTAACATACACACGTTTCTTTCAAATAGAGGCTGGCACCTGGGACCCAGCCTAGACACGTGTCCTGCATAGAGAAGGATGACATCTCGGAGCCAGCATCGTACCAAGGTCAGAACAATGGAGGCGGCCAAAAAAAAGTCCATCATAGCGCGTTTCATTTATAGAGAGGCTGACATATGGGACCCACCAGCGAGACCGTATACAGGTGCTGCATCGAGCGATGTTGCCAAGTTCGAAACAGGGAGGTGTGAGCGAGAAAAAAGTCCAACATGCACACGTTTCTTCTAATGAGATGTTGACATAAGGGACCCAAAAGCCTGAATAAACGGCAGATTCTCCGAGCAACGCTATCAAGTTAATGAGATGCTGACATGTGGGACCCAGAAGTGTGACCAAATGGCAGATTCGTCGAGCAACGCTATCTAGTTAGGAACAGGGTAGCGCTAGAGAAGAAAAAAATCAATCATATACACACGATTCTTCTAATGAGATGCTGACATATGGGACCCACCAGCCTAAATAAACGACAGATTGGCCGAGCAACGTTATCAACTTAACACGGAGGCGCGACCGAGGGCAAAAAATCCATCATACACACATTTTTTCTAATAAGAGGATGACATGTGGGCCCAGCTGTGTGATTAAACTGTAGATGCATCTAGTGGCACAATCAAGTTCGGAACAGGGTAGCGGGAGTGAAGGAAAAAAATTCCATCATACACATGATTCTTCTAATGAGAGGCTGGCATGTGGGACCGAGCAGCGCGATTAAGGGCATACCAAGGACAAAAATCACCATGCACACATTTCTTCTAATGTGAGGATCACATGTTGGGCCCATCTGCGTAATTAAATTGTAGATACATCTAGCAGTGCTATCAAGTTCAGAATAGGGTAGCGGGAGCAAAGGAAAAAATTCATCATACACACGATTCTTCTAATGAGAGGCTGGCATGTGGGACCGAGCAGCGCGATTAACGACAGACCAAGGAAAAAAATCACCATGCACACGTTTCTACTAATATGAGGATGACATGTGGGGCCCTATTTTATGACTAAACTATAGATACATCTAGCAACGCTATCAAGTTCGGAATAGGGTAGCGTGAGCGAAGGAAAAAATTCATCATACACACGATTCTTGTAATGAGAGGCTGGTATGTGGGACCCAGCATCATGATTAACGACAGATAGATCGAACAACGTTATTGATTTCATATCAAGGAGGCACGTGACAAGGAAAAAATCCATCATGCAGACGTTTCTTCTGGTGTGAGGATGACACATGGGACCTAGTAGCCTGATTAAATGGCAAATGCATCAAGCGACGCTATCAAGTTCGGAATAGGGAAGGAAAAAAGTTCCATCATACACACGATTCCTCTAATGTGAGGCATACATGTGGGACCCAGCAGCCTGACTAAACGGAACAGGCATCGAACAACGTTATCAAGTTCAAATCAGGGAGGCGCGGCCCAAAAGTTTAGTCCGCTAGAGTCACTGACATCCGGGACCCACACGAAAAAATACTTCGGCGAGTCAACATATCGTGAGGAAGCGGAAATCTTACTTCTGCCATGTGCCCGTCGAGCTTCGTCCATGTTTTTAGCGGTTTCGTCATAGTAGAGGGGCGCGAAACCGAAAAAAATTTGCATCGGCCACGGCCAAGCCCATATTTTCGTCGTGGAATATGCGCCTTCTACGATGACCGACAGGCCTAGTCATTTCGGAAGGAAACATTTCTTGTAGTCGACGGTAATATGATTATCCATAGGCTTGACTTGTCGCAAAGGATTTTCTACAAGTTCAAGGAGTTGAGTACGGTGATACTTTCTCTCCCATAGCGATGCTAAAATCTATCCGGATTTTGCTAGAAATTGCTACATATTTCAATTATGAGTTATGGCAGATGGATGTCAAAAACGTGTTCCTTAATTGACACACTCATGAAGAGTTTTATATGCTGCAACTAGAAGGTTTTGTTGATCCTAAGGATGTTGGAAAGGTATGCAAGCTTGAGTGTTCCATTTATGGACTAAAGAAAGCATCGCGGAGCTAGAACCGATGTTTTGATTAAGAGTTTTGGATTTATCCAAAATAAACAAGAGTTCTGTGTTTATAAGAAAGTGAGTGGGAGCTCAGTGGAATTCATAGTAGTATATGTGGATGATATATTACTGATTGGGAATGACGTGGAACTTTTAGGAAGCGTGAAGGAATATCTGAGTAGTCAGTTTTCCATGGAGGACTTAGGTGCAGCCAACATATTAGGTATCAAGATCTATAGAGATAGATCAAAACGCCTGATTGCATTAAGTCAGAGTACTTACCTTGAGAAGATTTTTAAGAGGTTCATAATGGAAGATGCCAAAAGAGGTTTTGTGCCTCTAGTAAAAGGTATTGAGTAAGACTCAATGCCTAGTAACAGCTACTGATAGAGAGAGGATGGCTAAGGCTCTATCATGTATGCTATGCTATGTACTCGACCTGATGTGGCCATGTATCTCAGTTGGACAAGCCATTTCCAAACTAATCCAGGAGTGGAACATTGGACAGGTGTGGAAAATATCCTAAAGTATCTCAAAAAAACTAAGGATGTGGTCCTAGTCTATGGAGGTAGTGACGAATCTCTAAACGTAACTGGTTACGTGGATGCGATCTTAGACACAGAGTTTGATGACTCAAAGTCTCAAACGGGATATGTGTTTTTGGTGAATGGTGTGGTGGTAAGCTGGAGAAGTGTGAAGTAGCTAGTGGTGGCACAGCCTTCAATGGATTCAAAATACATCGGTAGCTAATGCAGCGGCGAATGAAGTTGTTTGGCCAAGGAATTTTGTCATCAAACTGGGAGTTCTTCCAAGTGTGGATAACACCGAGACAACCTTTTGTGACAACACGGTTGCCATCGCAAATGCGTCGGAACCAAGAACTCATTCCATGGTCAAACATATCAAGCGACGATTTCACTCCATCATTCAAAATGTTGAAGATGGTGAAGTCAAGATTTCCAAAGTACATATGGATCTAAATGTTGCAGATCCGTTTACCAAAGGACTTCCACAAGCCAAGCATGAGCAACATCGGAATACTATTGGTGTTAGATCATTGCCTAATATAAACTAGATTAATTTGCACTCTAGTGCAAGTGGGAGACTGAAGGAGATATGCCCTAAAGGCAAATAATTTGATGTATCTCTTGTATGTTCATAATACGTTTCATGTTGTGCTATAACTATGTTAATACAAAATGTTAATATATGTGTGGTATGTAAACAACTCGTGTCTATAGTTACCTCTAGCGAACTAGCTCATTGGTCAACATGATGATCTATGGTTTTTGAGATCCTCGACGTATGTGCCAATTGACAATGAGTTCATATAATTGGTTGAATGATATGATAGACATACACCCAAATTTATATCATAATGAGATCTAGTTACAAACGTGTGTCATTGATGATAACATAGGAACATCACAATCTAATCCTTTGACTGTGAGATAATACATAATCAGTGTTACTGGAAGGAGCCTTGATGGTATCAAGTATCAGGATGTGAAAGGGTGATCAAAAAGGTACTGTCGGGTTTCCTAAAGGGACGTGTTGAGGAGTATGTATCAAGACTAGGATTTGCCAATCCAAGTAACAGATAGATACACATGGCCATCTCAGTGACGTTGCATTAACAAAGCTTACAAGTGTATGACTAGGTCATGGAATGCAACGGCACGGGAACGAGTAAACGAGTTCATCGGTAATGATATCGAACTAGGTATGGAGATACTCAAGATCAAATCTTGGATGAATTAGGTATCCAGTGGCAAAGGGAGTGGGATGCGACATTGAAGGTTCAAGCGATGAGATTCGTGAAATGCATGGGTGGTCATTATCGGCATCCAGGTCCCGCTGATGATCATTGATTCGAGAGGATTCTCAATCATGTTCGAAGAGTTTCTAAAATGAAGGGTGGCACACTTAAGGGTGGGGATAGGGATTGATTTGGCACCGTAGGAGAAATGAGAGAGAGATACTGAAAAAGTTCCGTGTAACACCCGATGATGATGGGAGGCATCAGGAAGGAGTTCTAGAGTGATAATAATATATGTGTTTCATATTAATAGTTTAATTAATATTAAAACATAATATTTTATTATATTTTTATAGGGCAGCCCATGCCTAATGGGCCATTCCCGGAGGGCACGGCGCCACATGGAGGAGGGCCAGCCGGCCAAACCCTAGTGGGCTCCCCGCGTGTGGCCCACCTAGGGCCGGCGGCGGTTGTGGGAAAGTCCCACACATCCTGCCCTAGGGTTTGCCCCTCCACCTCCTCCTATAAATAGACTGGCACCCCTCCCCTTTTCACACACAACATTCTCTCCTCTCTCTCTCTCTCTCTATATATATATATATATATATATTCCTTAGAAGTTTTCTCCGTATTATTGGATAGTACTTTGAGGGAACTAGTTTATCCACCTTCGCAATACCGACTTCTTTCTTCTTCAGGCATACCTCGGTCTTGAAGGGTATGAATACCATATACTTCTCCGTTACTTATGCCTACATAGAATATATCTTGGTTATCATGTTTGTGTAGTTAGAAAAAATTTGTTTTCTGCCACGAACCCCAATAGTTTCGACTCTTCCAAGCAGGATTATAAGGATTGCGAGCTATAAAATTAGCTTCATTATCATTGGTAGTGATATCATTAATTTGGGTATCTTCCTTACCCTTCATGATATTGAGTAACTCATCTACCTTTGCGGTAATCTCTTCATTGTGTTCCTTGGTGAATGAATTCACCCTTTTTTAGGATCTTTCTACATGCCATTGGGCATGGTTGTTTTGCATATAATCAAGTAGTTTCTTTGAAACACTCACTTTATTTCCCATGATGGTTCCTCCTACTATAGTATCTAGCATAGACTTATACATTGGGTAAATACCATTATAAAATAAATGTAATATAAGTCATTCTTCTATCCCATGACTAGGACAGATCATTATGGCTTCTTTCATCCTTTCCCAAGCAAGCGCTAGTGGATCGCGGTCTTCTTGTCTAAAGCTTGTAATATTGGATCTTAGTTGCATAGTCTTAGTCAGAGGGAAAATTTTAGTCATAAAAATATTGGTGCATTTCTCCCGCCTTGGCAAAGCTAGCAACCAGTCCTTAGCCTTTCCTCTTTGAGAGAAAGGAAATAAACATAATTTAACCTCATTTAGGTCAACATCTTTAATGCGCATCATGTCACAAATCTCAGTAAAAGTATTAGGTGCAAACCTGAGTCCTCAGAAGATAACCCTCCAAATTCGTTTTGTTTAACCAAGCTCAAAAGGTTAGGCTTAATTTCATATGCTTCCGCATCAACAGTGGGATGAGTAATAGGTGCACGAATAAAATCATCAGTGGGAGTAGCATACTCCTCAAGTTTATTTTGAGTCATGGATCATTTCTTTTTGGTGTTTTTGAATAAGAGAAACAAATAACAAGTACTAATTTTTTTGGGTTTTCAAATAGAATACAAAAAAGTAAAATAATAAAAATAAATAAACTACAAAAAAACTAAAAACAGGGTCTCTAGTGACCTCATTACGATAGAGAATTTCTTCCCCGGAAATGGCGCCAGAAAAAAGGGTTGATACCTTCCATCCGGATTCACGGATGCAGTATAGTAGATTTTTCCCTAGTAGACCTAGGTTTAATCGAACATTGGGAAATAATGCTAAAAAATTAATTAATGACACGTCTATAAGACTTTTTTGTTTTACCTTCGTTTACTGGACCATTCTAGTTTACTTTAGATTATGGGTTATTTCAATGGATGGGGATAGGCCAGGGTTGAAGATTCACCTATAGCTGCACATCATATGGTATAAAGATAGTAATACGCATATTCATGTGTGATGTTTTAATAAATATAAAATTCATGGGCAGCACATCCTGATATACTAGAGCCCCTGTGAGTCACGGGCATAGCAATAGTCTTTTGATCCAACCGCTTGCACCACAAAGCACCGGGCATCAAAAAATTATTAAGTGAAAAGACAGATCAAACCTTAAGAAGTGATGTTGATGTTGTTCCTGAATGGATCGCTAAACGAATACCATACTCTCCTTTCTGTCATTGGGTTTCCTACGAGATTGCCGCTAACCAAGCATCTCACATCAAGCCTTTATCAATCTCTAGGGTCTTGGGTACCTACAACTCCATAGATCGAGACAATATACAAAGAAACAAATATACACATCTCTATTCAAACAATACAAAGTGCTCCCATGTATTAGATGCACATAATCACTGCAAGGTTTCACCCCAACCCGCAGCCCGTGAGGACTACTGATGGATCCAAAATTGCCATATGTCAATGTGTTTAAACATTGTTTTTGTCAAGCAATTGAAATTAATCTCTCTTGATTTGCCACTAATGACTAATTATTCAAAGATATGCAAAATCTTCCTTTGATTTATCTTGTGCAGAAAACCACACTTTTACTGCAAAATCTAGAGTCATAAATGAAGATTTTGAGGAAGTTTTGATGACCAAGTATTTCTGGAGCTAATGTCAGGTGCCAGTCAACATAACGAGCACTGGCATGGGCACAACCCGCCCATACGGCCTGCCCGTATGGGGTGGTGGTGGCTTTGTCTCATCAAACCCTACAACTATCATGAAGGCACCTATATATTTCGAGTTCCAGCCGTCGTGCAGAGGGTCGCCATTCTCAGATTGCATCACAACACCACCATAGGATATCCACACCATAGTTCATCCCTTCCATCCCCATTCTTGCCATTATCCATAGCCATTACTTTGTACTTGAGATATCCTTGTGATTCGCAACCATTGTAAGAACATTCGATTTCAATCTAAGTATTTTGCATAATGTTTTCTATCCTTGATCTTATTGTTATGAGTGAGTAGTCCTCACGGGCTGCAGGTTGGGGAGAAACCTCGCAGCATTCATGTGCATCTAATCTATGGGGGAATTATGTATGGTTTGAAAGAGGGATTTGTATCTTTTGTTTCTTTGTCTCTTGCCTCGTTCTTTGTACTTGTAGGTACCCAAGACCCCCGTGATCGATCAAGGCTTGAGGTGAGATACTTGGCTAGCGGCGATATCATAGGAAACAAAGTGACAGAAAGGGATGTATGGTCTTCACTTAGAGACCCATTCGGGATCACAAGATCAACACTTAATGCTTTGATATTTTTTTACACTTAATAATCGTTTGTAGCCCGGTTCTTTGTGGTGCACTCGGTTGGATCAAAGACTATTGCTATGCTTCTGGCCTCTCAGGGGCTCTAGTATATTAGGATGTGTTGCCCACAAAAGATTATCTCTATTGGAACCTTACACATGACTATGCTTCTTATTATCCTTCATCCCATATGATGTGTAGCTGCGGGTGGATCTTCAACCCTGGCCTATCTCCATCCATTGATTCAACCCACAATATAAAGTAAACTAGATTTGTCTGGTAAACAAAGGTAAAACAAAAAAACAAAGTCTTGTATATGTGTCCTTATTTTCATTCCTATTAGTGTTGTTTCCCAAGGCTTGATTAAATCTAGGTCTACTAGGAAAAAAAATACTATAATGCTTCCATAATCTGGATCGAAGGTATCAATCCTTTTTCTGGCGCCGTTGTTAGGGAAGCAATTCGCTATCGTGGTGAGGTCACTAGAGACCTTGTTTTTAGTTTTAATTTTTTATAGTTTATTTCTTGTCATTAGTGTACTTTCTTGTTATATATTTGGAAACTCAAAAAAATAGTTACTTGTTTATCTTACTTTAAAAATACCAAAAAGAAAAGAGCCATGGCTCAAAAGAAACTTGGGGAGTATGCTACTCCTACCGATGATTTTATTCGTGCGCCTATTACTCGGCCCGTTGTTGGTGTGGAAGCATATGAAATTAAGCCTAACCTATTGAGTTTGGTTCAGCAGAACCAATTTTGAGGCTCATCTTCTGAGGATTCAGGTTTGCACCTAAATACATTTACTGAAATTTGCGACATGATGCATATTAAGGATGTTGATCCAAATACTGTTAAATTACGATTGTTTCCTTTCTTATAGGAAAGGCTAAGGACTGGTTGCTAGCTCTACCTAAGGTCACTGTCACATCTTGGGAGCAATGTATTGATCTTTTTATGACTAAATTTCCCCCCAGCTAAAACTATGCAACTAAAATCCAATATTACAAGTTTTAGACAAGAAGATCACAAGCCACTAGCTCTTGAATGGGAAAGGATGAAAGAAGTTGTATTGAACTGTTGTAGTCATGGGATGGAAGAGTGCCTTATATTGCATTTATTTTATAATGGCCTTAACCCAATGTCTAAGTCTATGCTAGATACTGCAGCAGAAGGAACAATCATGGAAACGCGGGTGAGTGTTGCAAAGAAATTACTTGATGATATGAAAAACAATCATGCTCAATGGCATGTGGAAAGAACCTCAAAAAGGGTGAATTCAATCACTGAGGTAAACAATGAAGAGCTTACTGCAAGGGTAGATGAGTTACTTAATATAGTAAAGGGCAAGGAAGATACCCAAGTTAATTCTATCACTACTGATGCTAATGATGTTATTTTTATAGCTCGTAGTCCTTATAACCCTGCATGGAAAAATAAATTTTTTACTTCTAATATTCAAAAACATTATTATAATCTTGCAAGAGCTCCTTGTAATAATTCTGATAATAATAATGGAGTAAATCATGGAAATCTCTCGTTTGAACATACTGTTAGAAATTTTATGCAAGATCAAACCGAGCAAAACAATATACTTATTCAAATCACGGAGAACCATGAAACTAGTATTGGTAAATTATCTAATAAATGATGTGCAGGCTCAATTAGAAATGATGTGCAGGCTCTACAGGAAAGGACAAAGACCAAGGAGGCTCAATTGGGCAAGGTAGCCGAGATCCAAGCTCTCATACTTGCAAAACTCATTGGAAAGCCCAAGACAAATCCGGTGGAAGAACTCAAGATGATAAGGGTCGAAAATAATAGAGAGAAGACTGAAGCGCTAGATTATAGCAATGCACCAACACCTGAGTATACCGTGGAAGATCTACTAAAGATGATCACCATGAAGAATCCCATTATTGAAAAAGTTAATGATGCTACCTATCAAAAATTTATTCAACAAGTAGCATCTAAAGTTCAAGAGTTAGAAATGGAGTATAAAAGACTAGCTGATAAGATTCTTGCTAAGCTAGATGACATATTTGAGGGAACTATTAAAATTAAGGTTGGGGTTAATGAGATATTTGTGATGTCTAAGCACTTCTATTCTTGTAGACAGTTGTTGGGCCTCCAAGTGCAGAGGTTTGTAGAACAACAGCAAGTTTCCCTTAAGTGGATCACCCAAGGTATATCGAACTCAGGGAGGAAGTGGTCAAAGGTATCCCTCTCAAGCAACCCTGCAATCAAGATACAAGAAGTCTCTTGTGTCCCCAACACACCCAATACACTTGTCAGGTGTATAGGTACACTAGTTTGGTGAAAAGATAGTGAAATACAAGTGGTATGGATGATTATAAGTGGTAACGGTGCCAGAAAAGAGCTTCTGACAGGGAGGAAAAGACTAAAGGCAAAAAGATGGAAGCAAGCAAACATGTAACAGATCTAGATGCAAACGGTGTTTCAATGCTTAGAAACAAGGCCTAGGGATCATACTTTAACTAGTGAACACTCTCATATAAATATCTTCTCTTAATGATACTACTCTAAACTACTCTTCGGTTGGAATCTCTAATCCATGGTAGGGCTACAAAAGCACACCTCAAAGTCTGCCTTCCCCATCTAGATAATCCCACACTGTCACCTTGAGCGCTAGATGGTTCCAAAAACACCACAATTTCATAGAGACAACTAACTCAAAATATACTCATGATAAGATTTATAAACTCTAGCCTAAGTGCCACCACGGCGTGCACGCTGTCACTTTCACACATGTGGGGAGAGCAAAGATCTATTGAAGCACTTGAGTATTCATGTATACTCTAGCCTAAGTGCCACCACGGTATGCACGCTATCACTTTCATACATGTGGGGAGAGCCAAATATATATTAAAGCACTTGAGTAGCAAAGTAGATCTACTTGATTACAAAGCTCATGATCACAATATGATCATGCATAGAGAGAGAGATGAACACATAGCTACCGGTAGAGCCCTTAGCCTCGAGGAAGAACTACTCCCTCCTCATCATGGGAATCACCAACGACGGTGGAGATGGTGGTGGAGATCTATGGAGATGGCTCCAGGGGCACTTCCCCATCCTGGCAGGGTGCTGGAACAGAGACTTTTGTCCCCCGAATCTCCCCTTCGGTGGTGGCGGCGCTACGGAACTTTTCATGGATTTATGCTGGGCGATTTAGGGTTTTCTCCTCGGGGGCTTCTTATAGGCGAAGGGGCAAGGTCGGTGGAGCCTCGAGGGGCCTACACCTAGGGCTGGCATGGCCAGGGCGACCCGCTACCCTAGAGTGTGGCCACCTCCTAGCCCCCTTCGTCTGTCCTTCTGACTCCGTGTTCGCTCCGGGAAAATAGCAACTTTGGCTTTTGTCCCATCCAATTCCGAGAATATTTATTTTCTGACTTTTCTGAAACCAAAAACAGCAGAAAACAGGCAAATGGCACTGCAGCATCTTGTCAATAGGTTAGTTCCGGAAAACGTATAAAAATACCTCAAAGTGTAGACAAAACATAGCAAAGTTGATACTAAACAAGCATGGAACATCAAAAATTATAGATACGTTTACGACATATCAAGCATCCCCAAGCTTAACTCCTGCTCGTCCTTGAGTAGGTAAGTGATAAAAATAATATTTTTTGAGGTGACATGCACCATCAAAATCATGATAAAACCATTTGCAAAGCATTGAAAGCTGGGATCAAAGTACTTTAAACATGAGCATGAAAGATGAAGTTCTAACAATAGGACAAAGTAACTATGTTGCAACATGAAAGGGTACAAACAAAGATCATGAATAACAATGCATTGAAAGATGTTTGTTTGTTCCACATATATAAAACATAGCATAGTGGCATTCTGCTTGTCCCTCATGGAGTAGCAAAACATAAATGCATAGGACACCTTCAAAGTTCATAAGGATGACTAGATACAAATAGTTCAAGAACAAGCAATATCAACATTATGAATCAATCAATAAGTTTTGGGACAATGCACATAGAACTAAGAATGACAACTATGCTCTTCTAGTTGGTGCATAAAGAAATAAGGTGGATACTCAATATAAAAGTAAGAAGAAAGGACCTTCAAAGGGAAGCAGGGATTTCAAGTTTCATAAAGAGCTTCTAAAAATTATGGTACTTGTTAGCTTTCAGCTCTCATTGCCCCTATCATAAGCATCTTGAAGTGATTAAGGTTAAAGTGAACGAAGTATGGAGTATATGCTTGACAAAGTATAAGTTGGTAATCTCATGTCCCTTGAGTACGAGGGCCGCTCCTCATGCTACTCAACTTTAGTCATCGGTAAGTTCTTTTCATAGTAAGTACATGTGTATCATACAGAACCGCCAACGGGGTACCCCTTGCCCCATGATACAGGAGTTATCCCAGATCAACATGACAAGGCAAGCAGACAATGAGCATCTCAGCAATCTTCTTATTTACCATGGAAAAATGGTGCTTTTTTCTCTCTTTCCTCTTTTCTCATCTCTTTTTTTCTTTTTCTCAATCTCTTTTTTCTATCTCTCTCTTTTTTTAAAATAAGAATGCTTCATATATTGCTCACTATGGTGATGTTGCAAGTTTCCACCATGATTAGGCATGGCTTAGGCTAGTGGCCCAGGCGTTTCTCTAACACATATATATAACTCCATGGACTTACAA
Organism: Avena insularis; assembly: GCA_023614405.1. Taxonomy (NCBI): domain Eukaryota; kingdom Viridiplantae; phylum Streptophyta; class Magnoliopsida; order Poales; family Poaceae; genus Avena; species Avena insularis. The sequence goes on along the minus strand of CM042687.1, from coordinate 49,366,029 downwards.
GCTCCCCTTTTATTTCACACTGATGACATCCATAAACAAAAGAGCATGATATCAACTGGGTACAATGTACAAGTGCATTGTTGAAAGCGTTCCCCATGACAGCATGGTTCTACTAATTCCAACGTATAAGTGCAAGCATATACAACATAGATGACACAATGGTTCAAGTTTATTAGGGGCAAGAAAAATAAAGTGTGCCATCAAGTTTGTGAGAGATTTAATCACTAATTTTCACATAACAAAGTGACTTTTTAATTGGAAGGTAGACAAAACAAGAATATACTTGGAATGGTGTAACACACCATGCATAGGAATTTATAGTGGACACTTTGGAATAACTTGGTTTCTTGGGAGTTGGATGCATGAGTAGAGCTTACTCAATACAAGTGGAGGCTAGCAAAAGACTAGGAGCGACCAACTAAGAGAGCAATAATGTCCATAATCATGCAGAGCAACAAAACATTACTAATCAAAGCATAAAGTGGTACCGCAAGTCAAAAACTAGATGATCATAGAGGCTAAGGTGACTGGTTCATAGTCATAACATGGTGTGAGCATGTGCCAAGTCAACCCAAACAAAGCATCAAAGGATAATACCACAATATTATGCTTTTGTATGCTAAAAACGCATGATTCTTTCAAGGCACATTAAGCAATCTCAATTGTTTGGAACAAGTCATGCTACAGCAATAATCACTAATCATAAGGTCAAAACAACATCTAGCATGACATGATAAGTCTAAGTCACAGTCAAAGCAAGCTCCTTTTTGTACCACCTAAGCATGAAGCTTCCTACTCTTTTCCAACACCAATTCGAAACAACTCACAAAGATAATAACCAATAAAGATAAGTGAGCTTGTCTCACAAATCCACAAAGAAATAAAAAGTTCTAAGCAAAAACACAAGAAAATTAAAGCTAAACGCAGTTCTAGCAAAGGAGAACACTCAAAAGACAATAAGAATGAAAACTAGAGTGTTCTAGGCAATGAAAACATAGTGTGTCTCTCTCCAAAAGAAGTGTGATATGATCCAACCAACTTATTGCAGCAAACCAAGTACAACAAAACTAAAAACAAAAACAAAGACGCTCCAAGAACAACACAACTGTGCATGAAACAATAAAAATGAAGTATCTAGGAAGACCTGAGATTTTTATTGATGAAGAAGGGGATGCCTTGGACATCCCCAAGCTTTGACGCATGTACCTCTTGAATATTTCTTGGGGTGACACGGGGTGGCATCCCCAAGCTTGAGCTTTTGTCCATTCTTCATCTCATTACATCATTCTTCCCTTACACCTAAAAATTTTCCTTCATACAAAACTTCACACAATCTTCATTAGCAACATTAGTGCATTCAAAAAATAACAAACCTTTGGGGTTAGTTTCAAAACAGAAAAACTTTCATTAAAAACACAAGCTACTATAGAAATTCCTTCAAAAATCTCAATTTTCCAAAGAGAACTCAAAAAGAAATCGATAGGAGGCAAATGCAAATAATGGCAGAAATCTGTCAAAACAGACCAGCAGGTAAAAACCGATTTTTTCGAAGACCTTCTGTTGCTCAAATCGAAAAGTGTTGAACTAACGAAAGTTATCTAACAACCTCGGGGATTTACTCAGAAAATTACAGCTTAATCCGACATAAATAGATTTTCAAGAATTTTTACAGTGAAGCACAAAAATCTGTTTCGGGACAGCAACTTCCCCAAATCTTACTTCTCTATCATTATAGGTTATTCTTGGCACAAAAATAAAAAAAAGTATAAGGAGAGGTTATTACAGAAGTATTAACTTCCAAGACTCCAGAAAACTATTGGGTTACCTCCCAAGAAATACTTTTCTTTAACGCCTTTAAGTTAGGCTTGATAGTTTGAGAAGATGCTCACATAAGAAATATGAATTGAAGTAAAAGAGAGCATCAATAAGCAAATTCAAAACACATTTAAGTCTAACCCATTTCCTATGAAAAATAATCTTGAAAATAAACAAGTCATGAAAGCACAAAGCAACAAGCATAGGAAAGCAAAACAAGTGCAACTTCAAAAATTTCAACATAAAGAGGGGAAACTTAATATTGTTGTGATACATAAGACCATGTTTCCCTCTCTCATAATAACTTTCAGTAGCATCATGAATAAAATAAACAATATAACTATCACATAAAACATTCTTATCATGAGCCACTACATAAAATAATTATTACTCTCCACATAAGCATAGTCATTCTTATTAATTGTAGTGGGAGAAAATTCAACAAAATAGCTATCATTATTATTCTCATCACCATAATCATCAAATATAGGAGGCATATTGTAATATAATTAATTTTATCCTCAATAGTAGGTGGACTGAAAATATCATATTCATCATTGTAATCATCATATATTGGAGGTTTGGTATCATCATAAGCAATAGAATAGCTATCTTCCAAAGCTGGGGAACTAAAAAGATCATTTTCATAAAAACTAGCTTCTCCAAGCTTAGAAGTTTCTATAGCATTAGCAATAATGGTGTTCCAAGAATTCATACTAATAACATTGATATTAGCATGCAAATAAATCTCCATAGGTTTTTTAATTTTCTCTTCAAACACTTCATGTCCTCACTCAAGATAGATACTATAAATCTCTCTAATTTTGTTGTTGTTTTCCATTAAGCCTAACTAGTGAAAACAATAAACAACAAGACAAAATTGCAGAATCTAAAGGAAATAACTTTGAGCACTCACACCGGAGGATGTGATTACCTTTTACCTTACCTCTCTGGCAACGGCGCCAGAAAAGAGCTTGATGTCTACGCACTTCTATTCTTGTAGACAATTTTTGGGCCTCCAAGTGTAGAGGTTTGTAGAATAGAAGCAAGTTTCCCTTAAGTGGATCACCCAAGGTATATCGAACTCAGGGAGGAAGTGGTCAAAGGTATCCCTCTCAAGCAACCCTGCAATCAAGATACAAGAAGTCTCTTGTGTCCCCAACACACCCAATACACTTGTCAGGTGTATAGGTGCACTAGTTCGGCGAAGAGATAGTGAAATACATGTGGTATGGATGATTATAAGTGGTAACCGTGCCAGAAAAGAGCTTCTGACGGGGAGGAAAAAACTAAAGGCAAAAAGATGGAAGCAAGAAAACATGCAACAGATCTAGATGCAAACATCGTTTCAATGCTTAGAAACAAGGCCTAGGGATCATACTTTCACTAGTGAACACTCTCATATAAATATCTTCTCTTAATGATACTACTCTGAACTACTCTTCGGTTGGAATCTCTAATCCATGGTAGGGCTACAAAAGCACACCTCAAAGTCCGCCTTCCCCATCTAGCTAAGCCCACACTATCACCTTGAGCCCTAGATGGTTCCAACAAACACCACAATTTCATAGACACAACCAAATCAAAATATACTCATGATAAGATGTCACATCCCAAAATTTTCCAAATTTTGTAATGTGAAAAATAAATAAACAAAATAAATAATTGTTGAAATTTAGGGTGAAAAGAAACTTTTGATTCCAATTGGAAACATCAAAACCTATCTTGAACAAACTTTGAATAAAATTTAAGTCTAACTAAATTCAAATCAAGTGAAATGCATTGTTCATAAATGCATCTTAAAATTTAAACACTTGGGAAAAGTTAAACCAAAAATCTAAAACCCCAAGAGAAGAAAAACATTTCCAAATTACTCAAAAACCTATGGATTTGATCCATATAAAAATTTGTCAACAAACAATTATAAATGATCAAGAATGACAAATGGAAATATTATAAAACCATGAGAATTGATTTCACTTAATTTGGAGCCATAGATAAAATCTTATGAATTTAATAAGATAAGGAAATTAAATTCCCAAAGCTAATAAAGCACCTATCTAAAAATCCATACCAAATGGTGAGCAAATAATCCTAAAGATATTTAAAAGGTTAAGCAAATATTAAATAAGATTTTACAAAATGGAATCACCAACTTTGGATCTAAAAATAAAAAGATATGGATTTTATAAGATAAAGAAAGAAATATTAAATGAGGAGTATTTTAAAAGCCAAATTAAATCTTAGCCAAATCCATAATTGGAATGAGTATAATCCAAATCCAAATAAAATAATGGATAAATAATATTCAAATAAAATAAAATGGCATTAACCAAATTCTATCCCTATTTGAAAAAAGACAAAATTGCCCAAATTAAATGATTAAACAATCATATTAAAATATTTTAAATAATTTAAAGTAAAATTATTCTGAATAAATAAAACCTACTGAAAAAGGTTTGGTAAAAATTTAGAATTCAAATAGAGTTTGGAAACATTAATAAAATCTTAATTGAATTAAAACAAGGGCCTACTTTAAATAATTAATATACCCTAAAAAGAATAAAAAAATATTTTAAATTTGACTTTAGAATATGTTAATTAATAGTATTAAAATATAAATAAAGTTTGGTGGAGGTTTGAATTCAAATAGTGCTTGAATTATTTGAATAAAAATGAAAACAGAAAAATAAAAGGTTTCAGAACAAAAAAATAAGTGAAAACAACCCAGCCCAACCAGACCAGGCCTAGCTAGCCCAGTCTAGCCCACTCCCTCTCTCCCCGCGAGAAAAAGTTTCGCACCAGAAACTTAACCCACGCTGCCACAGACGCCTGGAGCCCACCGCACCCCCTCTCTCTCTGACCACCAGGACACACGGCCACGTCACCGTCTTCCTCACCCCGCTGACTTCGTCCCTCTCCTCTCACTGCCATTTCGGCCGGCATTCAATTCTCGTTAATTCGAGTTACTGGTCGAGTAACTCCTGTCCGCGACCTCTCCCGCTTAATCGCCTCGCCCTCCTCCTCATTTCCCCTCAGTCTCCAGCTCCCCTCCGCCCCAGGGCTACCCTAATTGCTCGCTGCAACCACACAGGCTCCGACGAGGTCCAGTTCGAATTCCGGTAAAGCCAGCCACCCCCACTGCCCCTGGAGAACACGAGCGTGCTCGTCAGCACCAGACGTACCTTCTAGTAGCGGTAACTTGCTCGCGCGCGCCCCAGGACGTCGCCTCCGATGACACCAACACGCCACCACCTCCTGCTCCAACTCCGGCGGCATCTACTGGTGAGCCCAGACCTCCCTTTCCCCTCTCTGTGATGCTCACATGCTCGCAACTCTCGTGCGAACCTAACGGTACATCCCTCTTACCTTAGCGTGCCTCCAAGCCTCGTCTCCGTCGATGACAGAGCGTACCCGACGCCGTCTCGAACTCCGACGAGAGATTGACAGCAACCCCGTGCGCCCCCTGCCCTGCGACAACCACGTTGAGCATCAGTACATCGATGCGAACCTGGTGAGACCCTCCTCCCTCTCCCTCTCTTCCTAGAATAGACGGAATGCCTCTGCCCGAGCGTCGCTGTTGCACGTCGTCGAGCCAACGCCGCCCACCTATGGTCGCCGCATCGTGAACCGTTGGATCCAGATCGTAGAGATAGGATAGATTGACTTAATCGAATCGGTATGTTCAATCAGAGCCCTGCGATGTAACTTAGATCTAACGGCCTGTATCTATTGATCCGCGCGAACCGGTATCGCCCAGTAGAATCACGCCACGTGGCCCTGCCTGTTGTTTTAAAAACAGATTTGATCTATTAGTGATTAGATTTTGTAAAATTCATAACTTTCCATCCACACGTCCAAATTTTGCAAATTTTATATCAATGGAATCAGCAGAACAAGTACTTTCCAACCATGCACTTTGTTTAATATTTTGCTTCTGGAAACTTGGTTTTTTTTGCAGAAACTTGTGTAGGCATAATTTGGATATAAAAATTATTCTAGAAATATTTTTAAGGTAAAATCTTTGGAAATTGGATAGTTTTGAACCTACTGACCATAGAAACCAACTTGTGGATTCAAAAACATATTTTGTGAAGTTAAAAGATGATCTTTGATTTAGAACATTTCTAGTCAAATAAAAATCTTGTTTATATGTTAAAAATGCTTTTGGAGAAAACCCTTTGGGAAATGTTTTGATTTAAACTCTCTGACCCTAAACACCAAGTTTTAGGATTTAAAAATATATTTGATGAACACTATAAATTATTACTTTGCTAAAAAGCATTTTCAACAACATAAAATATTGATTTGGTATAAAAATGGTTTATAGGTAAAACCTTTTGCAAATGGTTTTAATATTAAACACTTGACCATAAAACACTAACATTTGTGTTTAAAATGTATTTATCAAACACTAGAAATATTACTTTGATTTGAACCATTTCTAGCAAAACAAAAATGACTTAAAATGGCCATTTTTCACTAACTTGATATCCAATGGTTTTGCCACTTTTATAAATGACCAATAGGTGTTTTCAAATGTTTATAACCTATTAGAAACCACTTTTCCAAAATAAAACAATCTTGGGCATGCTTGTAGGCATTTCTTTGTTTTTATTATTTTATGTGATGATTGCTTGAATGGTAGATTGAAATTGTGCCTTGCTTGATTGAATTGTAGTGACATTTGAAGAGTGTGACTATTGCAAGATCAAGGAGTGAACTTATATTCTCTACCAAAAAGGAAAGTGATGCTTCATACTTTTGTCCTATTATTTTCACTATGCATTTGTGATATTTTAAGTAGGACTTGCATGGAATTTTTGCTAAGTATAAACTATGTCATGGGAAATCCTAGTAGATGAAACCTTAGTAGAATTTTCCTAAGTTAAGATTCCTACTACCATAATGCTTAGCTTATCTAGTAGAAAACAAGGGTGGATTATATTCATGCTATGGAATATTTCTAAGTCAAGGACTTGTGTTTTGTTTAATAAAACAACTAAGTGAATGAATCACCTGGGTGGAATGGAAAGCAAGGTTTGTGTTGAGTGGTTACACAAGTCCAGTATACTGGGGAAAACTTGGGCATCACCAAGTCCAGTATACTGGGGAAAACTTGGTATCTCACTTGTGGAATGCCACCCAAGAACAAAGAGATTTGAGATGTCAAATGTTGAGAAGCTTCAAGTGCAGCCACATGGCATTATGAGCTCTGCCTGGATCATATAGGTTGCAATAACTTAGCCAAATGGACAGTTGGTGGTAGGGGTTTGATAGGTTGGAGCGCATCCATTTTGGTCTAAGGGAAGGCTTTTGAAAGATCTTGTCTTGGTGAAACCAAGTCTTTTGGGGAAAGTGCACAACCTCTGTAGAGTGTAAAATCTAAGTACTTAGCCATGTCCCTGGTATTGGAAAATTTGAGCATCAAGACATGGAAGCTATCAAGAATCTCCTCATCCCAATTTCTAAGTTAAAAACTTGTGGTTGAACAAGGGTGAAGGTTCACCAATTTCTATTGGTGGTTCTTTGGGTGTTTTTGACAAGCAAAAACTTAGTGTTTTCAAATGATAAGGAAAATCTATTTTGAGCAAAGCAAGCCTAAGATCCACTTATCCAAATGCATATAGATGATAGATACCATTATACTACCATAGTATCACTTGCCAATACAATTCAAAAGTATTGACCCTTGTGGCTGTAACTTATTATGCTGCAGGTTTGTTGAATGTTAGTGAAGTGTGTTGAATAGGATTACAAGTCTACAACCAACATGTTTGCCTGTGGCACTTTGAAGATAAAGGACTCCATGCTATAGTTATTCCTACCGCATTGTAATGAGATGGCCAAATGAGCTATGTAAGATGTAATGAATTATTTTATTCCTGGTTATAAAGTTGTATTATGACCTTTGTTTCGTGATATTACATCTTAACTGTGGATGCTAGCTAATGATCCAGGGACTAGCATTGTAAACACAGGGATATCTACCTTATTAAAGGTTGGGACCTCTACATAAGATTTATAAACTCTAGCCTAAGTGCCACCATGGCGTGCACGCTGTCACTTTCACACACATGCAAAGAGCAGAGATTTATTGAAGCACTTGAGTATGTATGTAGACTCTAGCCTAAGTGCCACCACGGTATGCATGCTATCACTTTCATACACATGGGGAGAGCCAGAGATCTATTAAAGCACTTGAGTAGCAAAGTATATCTACTTGATTACAAAGCTCATGATCACAATATGATCATGCATGGAGAGAGAGATGAACACATAGCTGCCGGTAGAGCCCTTAGCCTCGAGGAAGAACTACTCCCTCATCATCATGGGAATCAGCAATGGTGATGGAGATCGATGGAGATGGCTCTAGGGGCACTTCCCCGTCCCGATAGAGTGCCGGAACAGAGACTTCTGTCCCCCGAATCTCACCTTCGGTGACAGTGGCCATGTGGAACTTTTCATGGATGTATGCCAGGCGATTTAGGGTTTTCTCCTCGGGGGCTTCTTATAGGCGAAGGGGGAAGGTCGGTGGAGCCTCGAGGGGCCTAGATATATCGGACCTTTCAAGATTCTGAACCATCGAGGAGAAGTGTCGTATCAATTGGAACTACCCGAAGAGATGTCAGCCGTGCACAATGTGTTCCATATCTCATTACTTCGTAAGTTCCTCGAAGTTCCAGAGAAGACCGAAGTGTTCAAGAATATCGATCACCGGACCATAGAGATCAACGATGACCTGACCTACCCTGAAGTACCCATCCGTATTTTGGAAGAAGCTTTCAGAACTACCAGAACCCAAACCATCAAGTTTCTCAAGATTCAGTGGAGCAACCACACGGAAGAGGAAGCTACCTGGGAGCACGAAGATCACATCAGGACGGAGTTCCTGATCTCTTCAAATCCTAGGTAATCTTTTTCGTCCTTTTTCAAATCTTGGGACGAGATTTTTTCAAGGGGGGAAGGTTTATAACATCCCAAAAATACTAGACTTGGATCATCAAACTCTAATCATCAAAAATTAGGATTAACAAAAACTTTTCTAAATAAAAATATGAAAGCATTCATGTGTGTATGCATTCCAATTTGGATTCTTTTGCATCACCTTACTTGTGTGTTTCTTTGCTTGTAAAAGGATTCTTAGGTGAAATAAACATCATCTAAACAATCCCTACACTTTTCCCAAAGACAAATAAATCAAAACAAACAAAATAAGGGAATGGTCACTTTGGCCAATTTAACTCCCATCCCTACTTTGGTTGTCTCTAACTTTCAAAACTTAACAGAAACTTGTTTGGATCTTTACACCCCTTCATAGTACTCATAACAAAGTACCAAGGCCCACCTTGTGAACATCCAGAAACATTTGAATGCATAGTTTAAATGACAGTTCAAAATTGAATCTATATCACATGGGAAGATCCCACTTTTTCAAAAACCACTCAAACAAGCTCAACTTTCAAAACCCAAGCATCCACAGACTCACCAGCACATGCCTAGCACACCCACCAAAAATATTTTCAAAATTCAAAACTTGAATTCATGCGGCCATTTCATCAAACACCTTGCAGATTCAAATCAAACAAAATCAAAACACTATAGTGTGCAGTGTTTTGGGCCTAACTTGTTCCCTCTCTGGACACCACTAGCCTTAGTAGATCATCTAACGACCCTAACTAATCCCTAGCACCACTGTAAGCTTGGCAATATCATCAATGGTGAATAGCCGAGCACACCCATGTCACCCTAGTGTGGACAACAGTCTAGAGGGAGAACTAGCCATGCCAACCTTGTCTGGGAGGTAGCCCATGCCTCACCGCCCCCTCTCGACCAGCCATGTCTCGCGGACAGCAGCCAGAACCGCCAGGAACACCGTGCCCGTGCCGCTGTCGACCGTGCCGACCCGCGCCGCAGAGCACGCGCTTTTCCCAGTCAACCAGACCACCTCTAGCCCTCGCCGCCCGCCAACATGCTCCCCACCATCCCAGAAGACCGCCATACATGCCCATTTCACCGCCCGTACCCCGTAGCCACCACTCGCCGTCGAAGACGCCGCCTCTGTCGCGCAGAACGTCGAGCGTTCCAGACCGTTTGCCACCGTCCCTACACGCGCATTAAAGCCATAGAGCATCGCCAGGAGACCACCGATCGATCGCCACCCTCGGCCATGCCCCTAGCAGCCCGTAGCCATGTCGCCACCGTCGCCTGCCCATCCCGTTCGGTCTCGTTGTCGAGACTATAAATAGAGGCCTTCCCCGCTCAAACTCTTCACACCATATCACTCCCCTCTCCTCACTGATCGTTCCACCCCGTTCTCGGAGCAAGGTGAGCAGCGCATCACCGGAATTGCGCCGGAGCAGGCCGCCTCTGGAGAAGAAGGGCGTCGTCGATTTCGTCCACCCTAGGAGAAGCTGTTGGTACCAGGAGGTTCATCGTCGTCGACTTCGTCGTTCGCCCGCCTCGCCGACCCTCGCCTGAGCCCCGGTGAGCCTCCCATGACCCCCACCTGCCGCGTTAGGGTTCTATCTCGTCGGCGCTGCCCGACGTGGACGATGAACCAGAGCCGTCGGATTAGAACTAGATCCAACGCACTATGTTGCCCCGTACCGCTTCGCACCCCCCCATCTCACTGACGTGTGGGATAGCAACTTAACCAGCTCGCGTAAGCGCTGTGCGTAGCAGGCCGACCCATTTTCTCTTCCCGCGTAGCTCAATCGTTTGAATTTGGATTTTTTCCATTTTCATTCAAACACAGTTTTGTACCTAGTTTCAAAAATCAACCCAGCTCGATTCAACGAACCAAATTGAATGAAACCAATTTTGTTAGGAAGGTCTAGAAATGCTGAATCCAAGCCCGTTGCATTCAAGTCATTTGGATCTGTAGATCACCCTTGGTAAAAAATAACAAGGCAGAAGCTTTTCTGCATTCAAACATTTTTCAAATTTAAACCATAATAGCTTTTGAGTTGATTCCAACTCTCAAAAATCACAATTGATCATACCTTTCAGAATATATAAAAATATTTGGGTTTACTTGCAGAAATAATGTCCAGGTAATAAAAGAATGCCACATAGGCATTTCTAGTCACTTTACTTAATTAAAATAAAAGGTGAAACCTTATTAAATTGTGACACCACTTTAAATCACATTCCCATGTAATAAAATATGTGGTGATGACATGTGTCAACATGATCCCATGTTTGGTTTGGAGAATATTAAACCTTAAGTAGTTTTTCAATGAGTAGAAATTACTTTTCTAAAAATAAAATCTTTAAGTCAAGTGCTTGTAATGTTAGTGATGATGCTAGATCATCTATAGAACCCCTTTGTGTGATGATTGAAAGTAGTTAAGTATTGTTTGGTGATTGTGTACCTCGTATTTATTTATAGACGCTAGTACCGACGAAGGATACGAGGAGGAAGGAGGATACTACAAAGAAGAAGCCGAAGAGAACTTCAACCACTGCTCTGCACAAGGCAAGCTAACACTTGCAAGTTACTTTACCTATACAAGCCTAATACTACTAGTTGAATGTGCAAGTTAACACTTGCTTGTTACCATGCCAACCATATGCCTTAAGCATATGTGGTTATACCCACTTGATAAACCAATCCTAGTTTTAATGGAAAGCTTTCCACTTTATTTTTATTTATCAAAGATTTCTTTTAGAGTTTACTTAAGTGACTTGTAGATTCTAGAAAGTTAAGTGAAGGTTGCATAAAGAGCATAAAATTTGGCCTAAGCTAGATAATCTTGATGTCATCCTGAGGCATGAGATTAACTGAGTTAAACTCCACTAGTTTACCACCCCTCATTAGTACTCACCCCCACTTGTAGATGTTAGTGCTAAGCATAAAACTTGATCAACTTTAGATGGGAATACTTGGTGAAAATGGTTATGAAAACCTTAGAATGATGGATCATTCTACTGAGATGTTTTGACATGTGTTTCCGAACACCAGATGATTTTGGTGATGAAAATGTTGAGGCATGAGCCTTAGCCCCCTTTATAAAACTGATGGTTGTCTGGATGCGATACCATTCCAATTTTACCGTACAACCACAATACCCGAAGATTGGGTAGGGCTTGACTGGAAACTTATATACCTTAGTATTGGTTCCCTCATGGCCAAGGTCTGAGCTGAGGCTACCTTGTGAAGATTGTCCACTGCGGTACCCAAGATGACAGTTGGTCATGGTTGGGAGGCCAAACTCACAGGAGAGGTGCTTATACTAGGGCGTGTAATTGAAAGGTTAGGATTGATTATCCGCATACTGAGTATGGTGATTTCAGGATTTGTTCCTGACGAATGAATCGAATGTTGTGGTGAAAGTGTACAATCTCTGAAGAGTGTCAAACTATTCGAATAGCCGCGTCCACGGTTATGGACAGTTGGAGTGGCCATACTATTCCCCCATCAGATGTTTTCCAAAATGACTTGTGAAATGACTTGAGACTTTGACTTGACCACAACAGAGTTGTGGCATGAGATACAAGTTCCCACTTAGGTGTTATAAAATTTGACTAGCTTTCTCTTGCTTCTGAACTTAGTAGAGGTAAACCTTGCTTTTTGCAAAACAACCCTAGAGCTTAGTGTCCTACTATAAAAAAAACCTTCACTTGTTAGTATTAGTTTGTGAGTACTTAAAGAGTACTCATGGCTTTGTCCCTGGCTATTCCCGTGGCCAGACTATGAAGAGGAGTACCAGGATGATGGACCCCAGGAAGGTTACGACAACTAGGATCATCTCCCATCGTCAGCATTGCCTGTGACCCCAAAGATGGAGCTTCGCCTATGCTACCTTTATTATTACGTATTTCCGCTGCTTGAGTTGTATTAAGAACTGGATCATGAGATCCTTATTTGTGTAAGACCTTATGTATGGTTTGTAATGGATGATGTACTATGGTATCCAATTCTGTTATGTCTCGCAAAAATGGTAATCCTGGGATTGCGATGTATGGCATAACAGGCATGTGGGATTAAAAATCCGGGTGTTGACAGTTTTCCACGTTCAATCTGTGTCCCCTTGCTGTGTTTTCGTTTTCGTTCTTTGTTATCTTCTTGTCGCAATTGTAACAAGTGGTATCAGAGCCCTAGGTTTTAATCTAGGGTTTGCGACATGTCATCATTGAAGTTCGATCTACCACAGCTGGACTACACCACAAGATTCTCCTTGTGACAGGTGAAGATGCGGGCGATTCTCGCCCAAACTTCTGATCTGGATGAAGCGCTGGATGGATTCAGCGCGAAGGATGCTAAGACCTGGTCCGCTGAAGATAAGCGGAAGGACCGTAAGGCTTTGTCTTTGATTCAACTTCATCTGTCCAATAATATTTTGCAGGAAGTACTGGAGATGAAATTTGCTGCTGTCCTATGGGAAAAACTAGAAACGATCTGTGTGTCAAAGGATCTAACCAGTAAGATGAACATGCAGATGAAGTTGTTCTCGCACAGGCTGCAAGAAGGTGGATTGGTAATGAATCACATATCTGTTTTTAAAGAGATTGTTTCAGAGTTGCAGTCTATGGAGGTAAAATATGATGATGAGGATTTAGCTCTTCTACTCTTATGCTCGTTGCCTAGTTCCTATACACATTTTCGTGATACAATATTGTTGAGTCGTGATGAACTAACCCTTTCCAAAGTACATGACGCCCTCAAACAGAGGGAAAAGATGAAAACTATGGTAGGGTCAGATGGGACGTCATCCAAGGCCGAGGCTCTGCAGGTTCGTGGCAGGACCGAGCAGAGGAACAACAACTATGGCAATAGAGATAAGAGCAAGGACGGCAGAGATCGTTCAAAGTCCAAGGGAAAGGATAAATTATACAGGTATTGTAAGAAATCTAATCACATTATTGATGATTGTTGGAAGTTGCAGAATAAGGAGAAAAGGAACGGAACTTACCAACTGAAAGATAGGTCTAAAGGTGTTGGTAAGGCTGTTGTTGTTTCTGATAGTTCTGATGGTGAATGCTTAGCTGTTTTTGCTGCTTGTGCTTCTCGTGATGATGAATGGATACTTGATATTGCATGTTCATTTCATATTTGTTGTAACAAAGATTGGTACAGTTCATATGAGTCTGTGCAGACTGAAGACTTTGTGCGTGTGGGGAATGACAATCCATGCCATATTGTTGGTGTTGGATCTGTTAAGATCAAGACACATGATGGCGTGACACACACGTTGAGTGAGGTGAATCACATACCAAGCATGGCCAGAAATTTGATCTCCCTGAGTACCATGGACGTTGATGGATACAAGTATGCCGGCGGGCATAGAGTTCTGAAGGTATCAAAAGGTTCTATTATTCACATGATAGGTGATATGAATTCTGCTAAATTATATGTTCTTAGAGGTAGCACTTTGTCTGGTATTGCTGCTGCTGCTGTTACTTCTAATGATTCTGATGATTGTGGTAAAACACATATGTGGCATATGCGTCTTGGGCATATGAGCGAACAAGGCATGACAGAGTTGGTCAAGAGAGAGCTGATTAATGGTTGCAACTTGAGTAAGTTTGAGTTTTGTGAGCACTGCATTTTTGGTAAGCATAAAAGAGTTAAATTCAATGCTTCCGTTCATACCACCAAATGCATATTAGATTATGTGCATGCTGATGTATGGGGTCCATCACGTAACATTTCTATTGGTGGTGCTAATTACATGCTTACTATTATTGATGACTACTCAAAAAAAGTGTGGCCTTATTTTCTGAAGCATAAATCTGATGTTTTTGATGCTTTTAAGAAGTGGAAAGTTATGGTTGAAAAGCAAACTAAGAAGAAGGTAAAGGTACTACGTACTGACAATGGTATGGAATTCTGTTCTAATGAGTTTGACGAGTTTTGCAGTAATGATGGCATGATCAGGCATCACACCATCTCATACACTCCTTAGCAGAATGGCGTGGCTGAGCGCATGAACAGTACCATCATATTGAGGGCTTGATGTATGTTGTCTAATGCAGGTATGCATAGGCGTTTCTAGGCTGAAGCAGCCAACACAGCGTGTTACCTCATCAATAGGTCACCTTCTATTCCACTTGAGAAGAAAACTCCCATTGAGGTATGGTCAGGTTCGCCTGCTGATTATTCACAGTTGAGAGTTTTTGGCTGCACTGCATATGCTCACGTTGATAATGGAAAGTTAGAGCCTAGGGCTGTTAAGTGCATATTCCTTGGTTATGGTTCAGGAGTTAAGGCTTATAAACTATGGAATCCTGAAACTAAAAAGATTTTTCTAAGTAGAAATGTTGTTTTCAATGAGTCTGTTATGTATCATGATAGCTTGCCATCAGATACCTCTCATGTTGCTATTGGAGAGGAGGGAGTTAGTGTGCAGGTGGAGAACCTGCAGAAAACTGTTGATAATGGTGCTATCGTTGAAGATACACATGAGGAAAAACATTGATGATATTATTGTTCAGCACTCACCTACTGTTTTGCAGCAGCCACATGAGTCCATTGCTGCCGATAGACCGAGGCGTAACTGTGGTCCTCGTCCTTGTTTAATTGAAGAGTGTAATCTTGTTCATTATGCTTTTGAGTTGTGCTGAACAGGTGGAGAACGATTCTGAACCTGCTACATACAATGAAGCCATTGCATCCGTTGTCCGCGAGAAGTGGATTTCTGCTATGCAATAAGAGATGCAGTCGCTTGAGAAAAATGGCACATGGGATGTTGTGCCCTTGCCCAAACAAAAGAAGGCGGTCCGCTGCAAGTGGATCTTCGAGAAAAAGAAAGGTCTGTCTCCCAAAGAGCCTTCAAGGTACAAGGCAAGGTTAGTAGCAAACGGGTTCAACCAGATTTCAGGTATTGATTACAATTATGTGTTTTCCCCAGTTGTAAAGCATAGTTCCATTCGCACTTTCTTTAGTATTGTGGCTATGCGTGATCTTGAGCTTGAGCAGTTAGATGTCAAGACTGCTTTTCTGCATGGAGAGCTTGATGAGGAAATATACATGGACCAACCATAAGGGTTCATAGTGCTTGGTAAAGAGGATTTTGTGTGCAAATTAAAGAAGTATCTTTATGGCTTAAATCAATATCCAAGACAGTGGTATAAAAGGTTTGATTCATTTATGATCTCACATGGCTTTGAGAGGTCTAAATATGATAGTTGTGTTTATATCAAGTTTGTTGATGGGTCACCTATATACTTGTTGCTATATGTTGATGATATGTTAATTGCTGCCAAGGGCATGAAAGAAATCACTACTTTGAAGGCACACCTAAGTAGTGAGTTTGAGATGAAGGATCTTGGTGCTGCTAAGAAGATCTTAGGTATGGAGATTACCCGAGATAGAAAATCTGGTTTGTTATTTCTTAGTCAGCAAAGTTACATTAAGAAAGTTCTTCATCGTTTTAATATGGATGGTGCCAAGTCAGTTAGTACTCCTATTGCTCCTCATTTTAAATTGTCAATTTCTCAATGTCCTACTACTGATGAAGAGTTTGAGTACATGTCAAAGGTGCCATATTCTAGTGTTGTTGGTTCTTTGATGTATGCCATGGTTTATTCTCGTCCTGATTTATCATATGCTATGAGTTTGATAAGTAGATACATGGCTAATCCTGGTAAAGAACATTGGAAGGCTGTTCAGTGGGTTTTCAAGTACCTTCTTGGCACTTTCAATGCTTGTTTGAAGTTTGGCAGGAACGGTGAGGGACTCGTTGGCTATGTGGATTCAGATTTTGCTGCCGATTTGGATAAGAGAAGATCCCTCACAGGTTATGTGTTTAATGTTGGTGGTTGTGCTGTTAGCTGGAAGGATACATTGCAGGATGTTGTTGCACAATTTACTACTGAAGATGAATACATGGCTATTGCTGAAGCTTGCAAAGAATCTGTTTAGTTGAAAGGTTTGTTTGCTGATCTTTGTGAAGATGATTCTTGCATTACTTTGTTTTGTGATAGTCAAAGTGCTATATACCTTACAAAAGATCAGATGTTCCATGAGAGAACTAAGCACATTGATGTCAAGTACCATTTTGTTAGAGATATTGTCGCTCAAGGTAAATTAAAGGTATGCAAGATCAGCACTCATGATAATCCTGCTGATATGATGACTAAACTTGTTCCTGTTGCTAAGTTTGAACTTTGCTCGAACTTAGTTGGTTTAACTGATTAGCCCAAGTGGCTATTGGCGCCGAAAGTATTTGTTTTGTTTGTTCAGGGAGATGGTTGTTATTGATTCTACAAGGAGGAATTTGTCTCAAGGTGGAGTTTGTTATATGTTGATCCAAATTCTACAAAGTATAGGCCAACTTCTGACGAGTGAAGTGAGGCCCGTCGCCGGAGGCTTGGGCCGAGTGTACGGTACGGATCGTCGAAGACCTAGGTTTCCACCAATATATAAACCCCTTGTAAGCCGCCGATTTGGGAGGAGTTGCATCTGTGAAATCCCCGGCATTTGTAAACACTCCTCGATATAGTGAAGTTTCGCTGGCTGGCGTCCGTGGTTTTTTCCTCTCTTTGTTGGAGAGATTTTCCATGTTAAATTTGTGTCCCCTTGCCGTGTTTTTATTTTCGTTCTTCGTTATCTTCTTGTCGCAATTGTAACAGTCACAAACCGTTCTGCTAGCTGGTTTTCGACAACCGGCCACGTGCCCAACACGTGAGGGTAAGAGCAGACAAACTTTTGCAAAAAGAGATATCTATATATTTTTATTGTCAATATAATTTACAATATACATATACGAAAACTCATATGAAAATATTTTATATTCTATCCTCGGTAAAAAAAGTGAAGATTTCAGATTTGAACGGAAACGGTGTAATTTTAAATGGGCTTCCATTTTTCCAAATTTTATGATATTTATATTTGTTTCTGCACACAAAATAGTATTTACATACATGTATTTCGTATTAGTGACTACACGTAGGTATTGTTTTGGAAAAAATTTGATAGTTTTTGAAAAATTCAAAAAGGGGCTCGAGTGAGCCCATCCTCTAAAGTGAATTTACGAATATTTATATAACTATATGAACATTTTGTAGAAAACCATAGATAGTGCAAATACATGTGTGTGTGTGTTGCGTTTATAAAGAAAATAAATAGGTCCGATTCTTGTAATTAGGGTTAAAAAGAAAAATAGAATGGATCTATTTGTTCGTGCAGGGTTGTGAAAAGATCAAAAGAAAAAGGCTTTTAACTAATATATTCATCTCTTATATTTGTATTCTCTTGGAGTAATATAAGAGCAAGGTCGTTTGGTGTAGTGGCAGATCAACAGTTTGAATCCCACGCGGTCTAATTATTTTTAATACTTCTTCGTATTTGTAAAAAAAAATAAGGGATGAATTACGTGGTGATTGAATTGTTATATAACAAGATAGAAATATAGGATGGTTTTTGCAAAAGTCTGTTTGCTTTTATACTCCCGGGTTGGACACGTCACCGTTTTTTGTCAAAACCCGGTTAGCCGCCAGGTTTGTGGCCACGGGTGCACACAATTGCAAATTAGGTGATCGATTAGTTCAGTTTTTAAGATGTGTAACTTAAGTGCACATGGTGAACAAGTTGAATGACTCACGCTATCATTTACTCGATTTAGTCCAATTCAATGTTTGTCGTCGAATATGACCTAACGCAGATGACACATGGACTAGAATCTTGCAAGAACACCCCACCGCATCCAAGAAAATTACAAAAAACCATAATTCAGGCTATGGCTTAAAAATAGGAGGCAGGCGTTACATGACTTGCTCCCTTGGTCGTGTCCCTCATCAAGACAAGTCAACATGACTTCTCCTTTGAGGCCCACGTCTCCGGTGCGACGGATGCCCATGGCGGCGCGCCATCTTTGCTAGCCATCAACAACGAGGTGCCAGTGCGCACACGCATAGGGGTGCTCTCTGAGGCTCGAAATCGTCAGAAGAAATCAATGATGATGGTGGCTTGCCGACTAATTCTTGTCAAGGACATCGCCCTATGGTGGTACCCGAGCTCGACGGAGTCGTGGACGGGCCAGATGAGCCTTTGCTCCGTGGGGCATATAGGGTAGTCCTCTTCTGATAGAGGAGCTTACTTCGGAGACAATTGCTCGACGGAGCAATGGCGCTGACGGCGCTCGAAAAAATCTATGCATACAACAAAGGTGGCCGTGCCTCCTGGCACACGGGCGGAGAAGCGCCCGCCTTGTTTCCATCAGGCGTGCTCATGCAGGTTAATAAGGGCGCGGCCTCGCACCTCACTCGCAAACCATCAGTGCACCGCCAACGGGGTTGCAGGACAGTGGTATTGCCGTGAAATCTCAAGTAGAGTGAAGGGACATTTTTTAGTGTCTAGATTTACTCCAAACCTGAGTGGACATACACGCTAAAAGAAGTCTAGATACATTTGCTTCATAAAGCTAAAACATCTTATATTTTAAAACAGAGAGTAGTGAAATTTCAAATCCAAGATGGAAAAGAAATGACTTCCGATTATAATTCTGTTGTTTGGGTGTACTTGAATTTTGTTAACGGAATCAGCGGGTGGTATCTAATTCCAATTCTTGTTTGGGTGTAAAAACTATGGAATTAGATGTTTTATTGAATTTGAACAATATAAACAAGAAACCTATGCAATCTTATTCTCTGGTCCAATCGCTATACCGTGCTACAGTATCACACTAGCGTCGTTTTTATTGACATTAAGGGTAGCCTCAAGGTTTTCCAGCGGACCAAAGTTATGATACATGGTATTTCAAACTTGCTTGCATTAATGTAGAGTAGTATATACATCTTAACAATACCAAAACAATTATTTCTTTTTTTTTGCGAAATAAAACAATTATTTCTTAGACTTTACTTCCCGGCCACCGTCCTGTGAATTGTAAAATCGGACGGACACTCCGACACCAGCCAAGCGCGGGGATTGATGAGCCAGCTAAATTTAAAACGAAAATTCAAAATATTTTCTAGGTCAAACAGTTTGTCCGAATTAAAATCCGTTTTCACCGTTAGGCTAGTCGTGATAAGATTTTCGAAACTAGATCCCATATTGATATGTTCTGACAACTTTTTTTTTTGGACCAAAGTTATCCACTCGTAACACGGGAGTTATCCAGCCTTCAGCATATAAGTTATCCACTCAATAACATATAAGTTATTTATTACTACAAAATCTACCTACGATCACGCGTTATGAATAGGTAACTTTCTTATTTACCTATAAGTTATTCATCACTAACACAAAAGTTATCCAGACTTTAGTATATAAGTTATCCATCCAATAACATATAAGTTATTCACCACTATAAAAATTTACCTACGAACAAAATATAAAATGTTATTATAACATTTCGGCTTCGTTGCTCGTCGCCGCTCTTCTAGCGTACGGACTACTCAATCTCGAAAGTCCACCGCGTGAAACATCAAACATAATTTCATTAAAGGGACTAAATTTAAGTTTTTTGCATACAATATAAATAAATGGGGTCTTATGCCCCAACCATCCACCACAGTAAGCCATAGTGAACAACTTGACGCTCAATCATTAGTCTAGCGGCTCGACTTCGTCGTCTGTCGTCGCTACCGAGGGGTGACGAAGCCTAGATGGGTTTTAGGGTACCGAGCTTCATCGCTTGTCGACACTAACGCATTGATACCAATAAAGTCTCGGTACCCTAACAATTATGCTATCACGCTCCAATTAAACGTCTATACCCAACGCGTTTATATGCTGGATAACTTATGTATTATAGGGTGGATAACATATGTATTATGACATGGATAACTTATATGTTAAGAGTGGATAACTTTTTGGTTCAATTTTTTTTTGTCGAAACATATCAACATAGGATCTAGTTTCGAAGATCTCGTCGCGATTAGTCCAACGGTGAAAACGAATCCTAAATCAGACTAACGGTTTGATCTACAAGTCATTTTAAGTTTTTGGTTTGATTCTAAGCTAGTTCTGATCAGAATATACACATTCTACGTCTGGAGTTACATAGGATGGACGGCAAGAATTGGTCCGTCAGGATTGGTCATCTACCGACCGTTCTAGAAATAGATTTGCCGTATTTCTGTAGATTCACTACAATACAAAACTACAAGGTTCAAAAACATCCACTGGTATTTCCATCGTATGGTACCATACGTGCCTGCTGACTAGCAAAGCTCCAATGTCACACACCAACTGCACCCAAACCGCCAAGAGGAAGAAACATCATCGACACAAGTTTGCAGTGTGGTTGCTATCGCTCGCGTCTGATCAACGGAACACTGACAAGCAGTTCACCCATGTTTTGCCCAAGTCCTGCTGATACCTACATATCTTAAAAAAGTTCATCATTCAGGATTTGTGCATCTGAGCGGAAGCTTACTTGAGATGATATCGTCGGTGTTGTACATAGACAGGACTGCCCTCCGCCGCCGGCTTCTTTAGGTTGCAGGAACTGATGAGGAACGGTGAAGAGCCAGCGAATCATTAGGCAAAAAAAACGTACAGAGTAATCCATCGACAGGGAAGGTGTAGGCTTGGGGACGACCATGGATAGGCCGTCGATCCCCTCCTGCCGCCGTCACTCATCCATGACTGGTCGTTCTAGGGTTAGGGCCAGAGGCGGGTAGCAGACCGGCCAGGGGAAATTGGGGTAGGGACGAACGGGAATAGCGCGTCGCCGGGAACTGTTCTTTTTGCACGCATGGTCGCGCGGCCCGGAATTGGCCTTCGTTTCCACGCGCCAATTACTAGTCCACCCAAACAGCTGAATTAGAGACTCCAATTCCAAATCCCTAATTCCAGTCTCATTTCTGTGCATCCCAAACATGGTGTAATTGAAATG
The DNA here is from genome assembly GCA_023614405.1 of Avena insularis. Taxonomy (NCBI): domain Eukaryota; kingdom Viridiplantae; phylum Streptophyta; class Magnoliopsida; order Poales; family Poaceae; genus Avena; species Avena insularis. The sequence goes on along the minus strand of CM042687.1, from coordinate 49,344,424 downwards.
CAAAATATCCTAACTACGGCGCTGCGCTTCTTTCAGCCGTTTTAACTGTTCGGCTCAAATACTGCAGCGCATGCATGCAAATCTTGTTTTGACGGCTTCCATGATGTAGAACAAAATTTCAGTTCTCCACCACGACACAAAAAAGCAACACGATGTTTTGCAGCAACAGGACAATTAAGCCGCACTTGATTACAAACAGATCAACAGGAGTTACTATACAGACAATAAACATCGATCAGGAATCCTAAATGGCCCTTTCTCTACCATCGAGTCAGCTATGTTTGCTGACTATATTGGACCTATATATCGATCAGAACGAATGACAACAATAATCTGGTGATGCACATCAGCAACAAGAAAGGGGACGATGATCTTGGCGTGAGGAAAAAAGAAAAAGAAAAGGTACAACATATGGGGAGCAGCTGGAGACTGAAATCATCTCATGAAAGCGTGCCTTCTCGCCCCTCGTTCGTTCACCTGAAGCTGTGGCGACTTGGGCCTGGTCACCTGCTTCGTCGACCTGCACGAAAACATCAGTGTAGCCTTGTGAGATGACAGAACTTCAGGAAGCTGACCAATGGAGATGGCAGAATTTGGTGGTACCTTTGTGGCCGGAACGGTCTGTCAAACTTTGGGAGGGGCCGTGCTTGTGGCACCATGGTCCTCCTCAGCTGCTTCAGCGCCTTCTCTTCCTCAATCTTCACACACAAGATTACACCGTGGTTAATCGCTAGAACAGAAGAAAATAAAATAAAATGTGCTTGCACTTGCACCCAACTGCAACATCTGAGATTCTGAGGAAAAGGTGGATATATATGCTCAAGTACCTTTTGCGCAAATTCATTCTCCTCTCGTTGCCTCTTGTAACTGATCTCCTTCTCCTTTATCTGCATCACAATGAAACGGTCCGTAAAACCTCCTAATCAACCTAATGATCCGCAGCGAATGACAGAAAGAACACACTGGCCAAAACTACTGACCATGGTATCGAATTCTGATCTTTGAATCGCCCTCTCATCGACATGCAATTCAAACTGTTGCACTTCAGTAAGAGGTATCCGCTCCTTCTCTGGAAGAGGAATGGGATCCCTGAAACAAAATTAGAAGGCTATTATTAACATTCCTCCCAGATAATCAAGAGGTCTTAGAACAAGGGATTGCATATGCCACGTACTCCTTAAGTATAGGTTGTGCCTTGACAATTCTCTTCTGAGCCTCTTCCTTCGCAATCCTCTCTCTTTCTTCCATCAACCTTTGCTGCTCCACTTCATGTCTCACCAAGCTCTCCAGCTGAAAACCTTCTGGCCTCGTGCATGGTTTCGGTTCAGGCTTTGGTGGCACCTGAGTGGAAAATATAGCTGTATGTTAAGAGATGGCCCAGGATATACTCAGCATATATCACTTTGCACATACCACTGGATAGTCTGTGGTGTAGGGGTACGGATTAGCTTTGAATTTTCTGGCCTTCTCTTCCTCCAGCTTCTTCTGTAAGAGGTGTGCCTCTAGTTGCCTCTCCTTGTCATGCCCTCTTTCCTGTAACATGTGTATACCAATCTTATTTGCTTGCACCAAAGATGGGGGAGAATGCTAACGTTGTAAAGCACAAACAAATTTCACACACATCTGTATGTAGATTGAAAGGGTTGGGTATCGTCAGTCTTGGCACATCTTTCTTGTCATGATAAGAAGATTCAGAGTACAGAGAAAGCTGCAAAATAGACGATACATTAAGAAAGGTGAGAAAATCCCTGAGAAGACTGTTTTTTTTAGTACTTCTGAAAAGGTCCCTGTATTGCACTTGTATGATTTGCACCTACCTTATCGAAAAGATCCGCAACTGCAGGAGGACCCAAGCGGTCATCGGTATGGAAATGGAACTCCTTGTGCACTGTTGCCTGAGACTTTGGATGGGCAAATACACCAATATCGCCCTTGCTCTCAAGAATCTGCAAGGCATGATGTTCATCAGACTGATGCTCCAGAGCATAACACGGTTATGTATAAGCTTCGAATGTGAACAAAACCTTTTTGTTCAGCGGCTTGGCCTTGAACTTGGGGGCATTCTCCAATTCCTCGAGTTCCAATTCCTGAGAACTTTTCACCCTGTTAAAGCTAATGTTAGAGTTGAATATAAAATGTTGCAGTACAGTAAAATGACTATTGTTTCTCGTTAAATACCTTGATGGCCTTGCGCGCAGTGCTGTCTCAAGTTGTGGGGGTTTCGCTGCAGTCTGTTTAAGTGGCTTGCTACCCTGACTCTACAAGATGATTGAAGCATTTAACTTTCAGTAATGGTCGCTATTTAACATCCTACCGTAGCAAACAGGTAAACTACCATACTACTATGCTTACCCGCACAGTTCCCACTGAAGAAGATTCTGAACACGCATCCGCATGTCGAGACACTCTTTCCATCGTTCTAAGGTGAAACTCCTGTAGTTGATGCAAATGGACGGCTTAATTAAGGTGAAACAGGTGTTCACGTGTATTTGTTATGATAATCAAAAACGTACATTAAATTCAGGGAGCTGTGGAGCTGTCCTTGGAAGAGGAGGGAACGATGGAGCTTCAGCTATCTACAAGCAGAAGCAGCAATTGGTTAGGCTTCATGCCTTGAAGTATGCAATTAATTAAGTCAAAGCACAAGCGCAGGAAAAAAATCTCACCTTTTTGTTAAATGGCCGTGCTCTGAACTTTGGGATTTTGGCCAGCATTTCCTCCTCTAGCTCTGAAGAGTTCTTCATCCTCACTGCTCGGACCCTGTGGGCAGTCTGAAACTCAGGTTCCTTTGGCCTTGTTAGCGTAAGTTTGGGCCTTCTCTGTAACTTAGTTGCTGCATCCTCCTGCATCCAGATTGCAATATGGATGGAAGACTCCTTATCAATTTCAAGGAATATTTTCAAGTTCTGTTTCTAGATGAAATGGAATGCCTATTTCTATTCTTTATTATAATAAAAAGAACATTTCAGAATGCAAAATAAATACTCAGAGGTAACAAATGTAGATACATGAACACCCATATTCAACATCAAATGCTACCAGATTGATAAATCTATGGATTTCACCAAACTCCATATTGATACAACTATGGACTTTATCAAACTCCAGACTGCTAGTGGAATATCGTAAACCAAGAAAAACAAAACAGACAACATACTCTCACAGAATATGTACAAAGGAATACTTGTACATACGTTCGGCATTGATCTGTTGTGGTGGCTGCCCAGATCTCTAGTCCCTGACTCGAACTTCTTTACCATTTCAGCTGCCGATATATATGGAGTTCCTTCCTGAAAAAAGGGCAAAACTTACAGTAAGTACAAGTTCACAAATAATAAATTACATCACATTTGCAATTCCATCTCTCCGACTAAACATCAAACTGAACTTTCTTTAGAGTCAGTCAAGGATGTCGGTCACCTTCAGAGAGCGGGCGTCTTCATGGTGCTTCCTCATGGAAGACAGTGTCGTCTCAGTGCTTCCTGCTAAACCAGCACTTCCCTTGTGTGGCAGCACCCTTGTCTTGACGTTCAATATCTGGCCAGGTCACAACAGGAATATATAAGTTGACAATAACAAGACTTTCTAAGTTCCAACTTTAATACAAGTCCCTGATATACCTGTCTCGTTCCTCCATCATCTAGTTTTTGCTTCTTCACAGCCTGATTTTCTTGCGCAATATCAATTGCAGTAGTAGCTGCCTTTCCGGCCACAGCATCACGAGCACCCCTAAGAACGAAAAACCCAGAAGATGACTAAGAAAATCGTCTCAAAGATTGGATAACAATATGTACGAGCCAGTATATATTTCTCCTACTTGATCACACTCTTCTTTAATGTCAGCAAGGACTGTGCAAGACTAGAGTGGCGCACGATCTTTGACCCAGTGGATGCGTTTCCCTGCACCTTTGGAGTGCGCATTTCATTTTTCATTGTAGACTTGACACGAGTCGGCGCAAGACTGTTAACTTCCACAGGGGTAGTAGGTGGCCTCTGAATCTTAGGGGTGCTAGACCCACCATCTGATGCTAAAAAAGCACAGCAATGTAGATGTCAGAACTGAGGAATCAGAATTCCCAACCGCAATTCATCAAAGAAAATACTAGTTACCCACATTTTGCAGCCAAATCTTTGGACAGAGGGAACTGGAAAGACTTTGGTGACTCCTTCTCTTCCGTTGGCGGCGACTCTGACATGGCGTCAGCACAAGCAGCAGTACTGATCAAACAAACCAAGTCAAGTCAAGCAGAGACTCAGACACAAAAGCAAGAGACAAATTGACTTTCGAATTGGCAATCTTTCATAATCCAGGAAACAAATTTAGCTTTCGATCACAAGGACTCGGGAGACAAATTTGGAAATAGAAGTACCCATCAATGTTCCCTGCCGGATTGGTGATGTTGCCTGATGCCTCCTCCGTCGCTTCCTTCTACCGCCGCAAATACCAATACAAACGGATGATGAGAACAGGGAACAAAGCAGTCCAAATTAGGGGAAAATCGGAGCAATCTCATCCCATTTTTTTTTTGTTACCTTGGGAGACGGAGCCGGAGCCGGAGCCGGGTCCTCCGCGTCTGCGAAGTCGCAGAGTCCGTCGATCTTGACCTCCGCTCTGGACTCCTTGATTCTCGGGGCGAACGCTGCGCGCGGGGAGAGAAGAGTAGGGAGTCAAGGTAAATTTCCCGGAGAGAGACTGCGGACTGGCGCGGGGCCGACGGACGGGGGTACGAAACGACAGAGGAGGAGGGAGGGGGAGGGGGGGGCGGAGTGCGTACGTGAGGGCGCGTGGCTGGCGCCGGCCTCGAACCAGCGCTCGGCGGCGCGGACATCATCCTCCGTCTCGTCGGTGACGAAGTCGAAGTACTTGGGCGCGCGGTACTCGTACGCCTCGTCCACCTGGAACTGCGCCGGCCCAGCCGCCGCCGCCGCCGCGGTATATGACGAGGGTTTCGTCTCCGTCGCCATGGACGGGCGGAATTCTAGGGTTAGGTGCACGCGAGCTAGGGTTCTCTCTCTCTCTCTCTCTCTCTCTCTCTCTCCCCGGATGTGGCGGCGTCTAGTGTATGGTTTTGATTGGGGGAAAGGAAGATGAAGTGGATCGGCGAGGAGGAGCCGGGGTTTGTTGGAGAAGAACGTTGGAGAGGGCAACGGTCGGGAGATTTCAAGTGTGCCCATTGCCAAAGGGGCAAGTCTTAACAGCGGGGACTGGACCTTCGCTGGCTGTGTGTGGTGTGTGGACACGCGCGGGGTTGGGTGCTGTGTGCGCAACGGCTATTTTTGCGTAGCAGGGACCAGCCAGATTAATGGTCTATCTAACAGCGGAGATTAGTAACCATTTTTCTAGGGGACCAGATTATATAACGATCGACGCTCTCTCTGCGCACAGATTGCACTGGCAAATGGGTGAAAGAATCCCTGATACCTTCAGGTTTTAAACAAACAGGGATTGCAGGCTGAACAAGCTAATGGAAGTCAAATTCAGAAGAAAGTGCTCCTGGTTCAGATACCAGTATATACTTGTCAGTTTGAAGGGATGATCTCACTTCATACAATCTCAATGAATTCTCCCGTAGATAAAGAAACATTTCAGTAGTTCTGTGCCACATAGGGGACAATAAAATCACAAAAATTCCAGGTATAACTGGCAAGATTTGGATATGGTATTCATCTCTCAGCTGTAGTACATGTATATCGGTAGCAGTTACATTCGAAAATGGGTAGGAAATAACTTCTTCACGTACAACACAACAAATCAAGCAAGCAGATGGCGCTAAAGAACATCTAGCAGAAAGGGGGTTCTAAAGATAAGAGTTATGTACACTCAGCATTAATTATACACTGAATCAAAAAAGATGGAAATTTTTTGGATTGCCTGGATCAAACGGAGTTAAGGTCTTGGGAAACTTGGTTCTGCCACCTGCAACAATGACAACAACAACTGTCACCTCACCTCACCTCACGTGTTTCGGGTGTATATCACCATGGAAAAAAATGTCTGTAAACCAACCTGGTAAGAAGGAACCTCGCCAGAGGGCTTACAGTAGGAGCAGCCAATGGTGGCGTACTAGCAGGTTTCTTGTTGCTTATAGGCTCAGACAGAGGCTCGGGTTTCTTTGTAAAAAACGACATTGCCGTCTCATGTAGACTTTGCAGCGAGGAATCTTTCGAGCTGCAAGAGAGGCAGGCACAATAAGCTGCAGCACATGCACAAAAACGAGGAAGCGTATACACAATGAGAGTGAATGTCGTACCTCCCTAGCCGATGTAGCAATCTACCAACCAATACCTCACAGGATCCAGGAATCTCATGTTCTAGATCCATCAGAGAACTGAGGACTGCATGGACAACAGGGTCTTCAAACTTGTCACCAGTAGTCTGAAACAGGATGGAAAGCAGTCCAAAGTTGGAAGACATTTCAGGAGGGATGAAAAGATCAATATTGGAATATTGCAGTGATAGCACAGCTAAACTATTATTCAGAATTAATTATCCTATTCAGTTTGGCTCGTACAAAAACAGCAAAAAATCAGTTGAACGGTGCCCTGGTCTTCACGGGATTGTAAAGATACAAATGTAAATTTAGTTTACTCTAATAACAAAGACACTTAGATTGAAAAAAAGGACATGCCTAATATACTTTACCTCTTTCAGAGAAGGTATTAACAACGATGAGAGTGCAGGCGAGGCTGCAGAAGCTCGAGAAGCTGATTGCCCATCAGATGGCTGCCGTGATTTGCGACCTTTTTGCAAGTCAGCATTCTCACTAGGACAAAGAACATACTTGTGTTAAGGAACGCCATAAATAACACATTTGTAAGTCAGAACAGTGCTTAAAGTAAAAGCTTGAAATACCTTCGAACCTCATGACTGTTTACCCCAGAAAATCTAGGTTCATGTGATTCCTTTTCATGTTTGGTGATAACTGGTCTTTCTCGAGCATTACCCTTTCTGAAACCAGCTTGTAGAGCAGCCTTTGCCTGCATATATTGCTCGAATGCATCATAATTATGCATCGACCATACAAGCAAGAATTTGGCAACAAAAAGTTCATGTGCATTACCTCCGCAAGGTTAATAGCACTATCCTCAAGTGAAGCATCTGATGTTTTTTCTTGTACCCCAAGCCTTGACCTTGACGATCGTGGAGTTTCTGGTTCTTCACTTTGATTCCTAACAATCGTCCCACTGGAAGACATATCTTCATATGAGGAGAATCTGCTGGGAGGCTAATGAATACAATGAATCAGATGTTGCTGCTTCCTTTAGTGTATTGTTTTCAGGGCAAGGTAGGACCACAGATAAAAAACTAAAATTGGTACCACTAATGTACCTTAGAGTTGTGGTTAGGAGCTGCTGAGTAGACCTGAGACGCTCTTGGAGAGCGTAATACCACAGTTCCAGACCCACTTACAGATTGGTCATTCTGGCAAGAACCCACAGTTAAAATCAGCATTAAATATTAACCATTTACAGATTGCATGCTTCTGATTAAGATCTTACGTATTCTGTAGAACTTTCTAGTCTTCCATGATCAGTCTGTGCTTCTTTAGACATGATTGTTGAGGGTGATTCTTCAGATCCAGTCCCAGATGTTCTCCACTGATTTTCTCGATCAGCTGTACGTTTTAGTGTACTTGGATTATCAAATCTACCTTCTTTGGTAGAGGTTATTTGTGGTGGTCTTAAACCACCTCGAACAGTTCCTGTGCCCTCCGATCTATCAGGAAATTCCCGGCCAGCAACTTTCTTAACTGTTGCTTGACTATAGAAGAAAAATAATCAGGCGCATTTAGACAAAATAAAGCTTATTAACTGCTTAGTGAATGGAGGAAGTATTTTAATTAACATACCTGGAGGGAGAAGCTGCATGTTTTGTATTCCTCTCAACCTTGATAGTACCTCCATAATCATCCTCTTCAATATGTGTTTGACCATTTTGTGTGGCATCGATGCTGCCTTTTACCGTAAATTTTGGTCGCTCTCTACGAATATCAGCAATAGAGGCACACAAGAAAATGAGATATGATATCGATACACTTCAATTATCAGTCAAACAGAAATGTGCTTTATACTAACAAAACGTACATAAAAGCATATCATATACCTTATTCTCTCCAGAAGCTTTGGAGTTTTTCTGGCATTTTTTATGAAACGATGCTTAAGAAGTTCCTTAGCACTAGGCCTCTGTGAGAATGTAATATGAAGGAACAGCATTAAGCAAAAACCGCAATGTCGATACAGACTATCAAATTCCTTATCTTTCCATCTTACTGGACATGATTGCATAATTAATTAGTCCAAAATAAGGTGATCAGAGGACTCACGCTGAAAAAATATTCTGAATTTCAGCATAGCACCTAAATTGGCAACGCATCTACCTAGAAATTATGCACCGGATTTACTATGACATGCAACGAAATACCCACAAAGTCTCTGTACTGTCCCTGTTTCTCCACAAAGCATCCTTAGATCACATTTCATTCACTCTTCTCTAATTGATCTGGCAGAATTTGAGCCCTTCATGACTTACAGTGGGACTCCCAAATCAATGGCCAGTACAGAACTATTAACGTCGCAGTGGATAACAGGAAATTATAAAGAGAAGAGTGACACTCAAATGTTCAAAACAACAAAGAGTGTGAACACTTCTTGGTAACTTTGTTTCTGTGAATATGTAACTTTTCTATTGAACAAGTGCAGAAGTTCTTCTTGGTACAGTTAGAACTACAAAATAAGAATATTACCTCCGCTGGATTCTTCCTTAAGCATAGCGACACAAACTCTTTCATCGGTTTAGAGAAATGCTCATCAAGCTGCATGTTAACAAATATACACCAGTTATGTTCTTCCAAAAAGTGCATAACAGAAGCTTTGGCAAAATCCAATGAAGTACTTGATAATATTGTTAAAAAAACTCAAGTGACCTGAGGAGGATTTTCACGAGGTATCATGAAAAGAACTCTCATGGGATGAATATCTGCCAAAGGGGGTTCACCTTTTGCCATTTCTATAGCAGTTATACCTAAAGACCAGATATCTGCCTGCATTGAAGCACAAGCTTATTTAATGACCCTCGATAAGAAGCAAAGGCTTAAAAAATGTGCAAGTACCTTTTCATTGTACCCATCAGAATTTTGAATAACCTCAGGTGCCATCCAAAAGGGAGTTCCGACAAATGTCTGGACAAATCAAAGCCATTAGGCATTAGGAACATATCAGTAAATTTTGATCTGATTTATGTGAAATGAAAACAAACCATATTTCTTGTACGTAATTCAAACAAAGGAAGCAAGTTCGCAGTTAAACTAAAGACCATCACAGGTCCACAACATTACAGATAAAGAGACTTCCATCTAGTGCATGCTCGGTTGGTGCAAACATGTGTGGTTGCAGAAATAGAAAACATAACTGGTGTTCTTTCCATGAACCATCCACTTGTTCCCCTTTCTTCCCTACATTCTGCCTCTCTTACCAGCAAATCCATGTAAAATAAGAAGCGCAATAATAATCAAGTCTGTTTCCCCCTTTCTGCCCAGATCAATGAAATCCAATCACCCACTTTGGCACTCACCCGATGTTACCAAGAGTATACGCCAACATTATACCGTCCGCTTGAATTCCATAATAACAATCACTTACAATTGTAAATGGAAATGAAGAGCAACACACGTGCAATATAATGGAGTACAAGTGTACAACATAGCCTCAGGCCACAAGCAAGGATTTTGCTCCAATAAGTTTTAAAGTAATCTAAATATGCACAAACAGGCTTGTTTGGGGTCCGGAACCATCTATTTGGGAAATTTGCTCCATGTAAACCAGTTTACGAATATTGCTACTGGCCAAGTAAGGTGTGAAGCGGGATCCCACCAAAATTCAAAATGAACTAGAAGCTGGATTTTGGCGATATCCCGCTTGCATCCAGACCAAGTCATACTACGACACAACATTCAAACTTAGTTTTAAAGGGGACATAATCATGTATAAAGTTCGTAGTTAGTCATTATTAGTCGGTTACTCATGACCAGCCAGCTATCAGTTTCCTGAAGCAGTGGCAAGTATTTTGCTTTCCTTGGCTGGTTAGCAGCTGGATGGTTGTAGCCACTACCACCTACCCTATTTGTGTCCAATTTTAAACCCTGCATAAATGTCGTCTGTAACTAAAGGTTAGCCGACATGCACTCAATGAAGAACAAACAACTAATAATGCCAATAGATGTCCATTCACTGCGTAGGGGAAAAGACATTAAAAACGATGTAGTAGTTGGACGTGCTACATTCAATTAAGCTGGATACGATCAGCAAGTTTGTCAGCAATACAGATTGACAGTTTACACATGCAAAAATAACAGTTATTCAGATGAGTGGATCAAAGGTAAGTCGTGGGACGGAAGCTCGGTTCATAGCAATTCAACTTCTTTTTTCAAAGCTTCCATTTATTAGTATACTATACAAACAGCCTAGTCAATTAAATCTGCAGCAGAGAAGAGTCGACAGGTTCCTGATGCATATGTAGATAGACACTGAATTATCTGTGTACATGACATTACATAATCATGGTTAAAATGGTACCTTTCTCCTAGACATTGTTTTAGTCAGCTGTGCAGAAACACCAAAGTCTGCAACCTATGGAACACATGTATTAACTTTAGAAATATATTATATGTTACGCGGTAATAATGTTGCAAACATAGAATCATCCACATTCTCTACAAAAGTGATACCTTCACATCTCCGCTTTCAGTCAAGAGGATATTAGCCGCTGCAAAACATCACATAATACTGTCTATCACAATTTGTGTTATACTTGGTAGGAGTATTAAATACCGCAGTGTACAAAATATATGCATTGAAGACAAATGCCCCCCGTATTATTCAGTCCTTACTAATTGCATAGTAGGTCATCCTTCTTTATTCTAAAATTGAGTCCTGGTGCCAAATCCATATTTATTTATTAAAAGATGACAACCCATGGATTAATTCTAGAAGAGCTTAAAACGTTGGGATTGCATCCCTGATAAGTTGAATCCTTAGAAACAACGGATCAAACCCGGCGTGTGCTCTGACATGTGCGAAACAAGGAACCAAAATGCTGCAACTTACACGCAAACAAACGGATGACATGCATACATATATATATTGTTATCCATAGCCATTAATTTTCTTCCTGCCTTTTTCTTCCCTTTCATTTCTTCATGCATGTGTAATGCTAGCCTGTGTGTGCAAGATCACAGGATAGCGGCACGCCTCGTTGGTATAAATTGTTTCTCCATTGCCAAAAGGCATCTCTTTGAGAAGATGTGTCCTTGCCAGTAGCCCTTAATACAGTGCAAATATGATTGGTTGTTTGCTCAATGGAGTAATGGACGCAAGAGAACACGGTGATAGGTAGGGATCAAGGTGCACATCAAGGGTAACCTAGTGAGGATCACAAGAGCACGCTGCTGGATCATACATTATGTGACACACAGTTCTTCCTCCGTTGAACGAAGTACCTTGCCAAGTGGTGCTAGAGCTGACTACAGTGGTGATGACGGCCAATGCAACAGAAGCGGGAAGGGATTACCGACTACAAATAGAGATCTGACACACCAAGGAACAAGGGGTCAATCTAGAAAAATTGCCCAAGATCACCAGAAGCAAACACAGCTTAGTGATATGATCAGTTCCAGTTTGCATACTCAGAAGATTAATGTTGCTTGGGGGGCAGCCTTCTAGGGTTTACCAGATTGGCATCTTCTCGAAGCAGTAGTAAACGTTTGTGATACAAATGCAGATGAGAAAGAAAAAACAAAAGGAGAGGAGAATCAAGACCTTTAATATCACGGTGAATCTTTCCTTCAGAGTGCAGATATTCAACTGCATGTAACAAGTCCCTTAGAATGCAAGCAATTGATATTTCATCCAGAGGAGGGCCAGCTTGAAGCTACATATGGAGATATAAGTCGGAGCAACATTACAATTTGAACCAAGTTTTTTTTTGCACTGATTATGAAACTGGAATGACTCATCAAATACATATATATCTACTGTCTACATGGTGTTGAGTCTTGTGTTATGTCAATCAAGATACAGAATATACAAAACATACTAGGTCAGCAACAGAACCACCAGCCATGTACTCCATTACTATCCACAGTTTGGTTTGATGAAGATAAGAACCATAATAGTCTGTTATATATGGACAACGGCATTGTGACAAAACAGATATCTCCTGCAACATGAAACAAATCCTTTTAGGAAAAGAACTTTCTGTATTAATTGCACGGTAAGTTGATGCCATGATAGCCTAGTACTCATAATTTGGAAGTAGAACCTTTTGGATATCTTCGATATCATCCTCGCTGCATAGAATAGGTTGAAAAGACATTAAAAAAAGTTGAATAAAATTCTCAAATTCAGTTACTAATACGAAATAAGGTTACCCTCAGTCTAGATTTTCTGATATTACAAAACAAACACGTTTTCATGAAAATTAAGTTACTTCACAAGAAAATGAACGTCCTAGAGTAAATTGAAACACGGTTTAAATCGCAGAAAATAATGCAATTAATAACATGTGTATTTATAGTGTACAATACCTAATAAAATTAATGTGTTACTTTAAGAAACAGAGACTCAAAGTGAAATTTAAGCTAAGGACTCACGCTTCTTCCAGATCAATAACTTTTATTGCAACCTCCTTGCTCAGTTCTTTGTCAAACCTATGAATGAACACGAGCAAATAATCCATAAGCATTAAAATGTTTCATACTGAACAGAAGAAAAGGATTAGAAACAAAACTTGTGGGTTAAATATGGCTCAGCAAATGTCTACGGTATGTTTGAAATATCCAATAGCTTATAAAGTGGATACAGAAATTAGCAGATATGGTTGTCATCCTCTGTGGAAGTAACATGTTGGTCTCAACATGCATAGTATGCGGAACAAATGACACAAGTACACAACAGCATAATCGCTAACATACTGGCACTAGACGACATAGCAAACTTTGACAAACTAGACCAACTCAAGTTTCTGACAGCTACTCCATTAACTAAGTTCATGATGGCCTAAGAAGAAGCATTTCCTACAGCAATGATCTCTCAGAACAAATTTATGTACTCCCTCCGGTCCATATTAATGGCCTCAACTTTATCTAGATTCGTATGTAGACTAGATGCATTCGTATCTAGACAAAGTTGAGGCCATTAATATGGACCGGAGGGAGTACTTCAATTCAATGCAGAAAAAACTTCGCCACCTCGGTTGAATTAGCTCTAGCATCATTTCAGAACAATCCACGTGACATTTGACATCTAATCAAAATAAGACTCATGTATTTGATACTTCATACTCGGTTGTGCAATCACCACTTAATCGGCTTAATGAACAGGAGATGAAAACAACAAAAATATCGCATAAGGGTATAGCTATTTCAAACGTGTGGCTTGTGTCATAGTTTCTACCACAGTATAATAAGTGAAGAATTCAGGACAAATCAGTGCACGCACACACATTTTTTCTGTCACTTGACTATTAACTCAGCAACCCCGCATTCAGCAGTGTTGTGTGAGTGCCTGAGTTGTGGGTTCATTGCTACTAACACATCATTAAAAAGTTTTTACCAATTTAAAAGAAAAAATTTCTTCCTCAAAATAAGAGATCCAGCTTCAGCCAATTCGCAACTGGCAATGATATTCAAAATACGCACAGATTCTGACCCTAGATTTACAATCAAAATAGAATGACAGTCAGGTACCCTGCCATCTCAAACTAAATTAGTACAGGTCTGTCTGCCTATCTCAGGTAGTCACTAAATTGACCCGATTAACACTGCTAGTTCCCCTAAATCCCTTGCCCAGTATTTATACTGGATCCTTTCAACTCAGACCCCCAACAAACCACCAATGTCACCTTACTACCAGGACTAAGAATCAGCGAAAAACGTCACGATCGCCACTAGATTGGCCACTTAATTGCCACAATCCTGACCCCTAATGCCCCAATTCGACATGAGCTGTACGAGTCCCCAATGCCGCTCGATCAAAAGCGAAATGAACGGCCCCACTGGCCGCCGCCGAGGCATATTAGCTAAAATTCCGCGTGCGAGAGAGGGCAAAAAAAAAACTCTATTCGTGAGCGGGGATCAGCGAACCAACCCTCTGTAGACATCGCCGAAGGAGCCGCGTCCGATGAGGTCGCGGTTGCTGAAACGCGCCTCTGTGGCAGCAGCCATCGACGCCGAGTCCGACATCCTCCCCCGTCCCTCGCTCCCGCTTCCCTGAGATCTCGCCGCCACCGCAGCAGCAGCCGCCGGGATTAGGGTTATTGAGGGAAGAGGAAATCGCCGGATTCGTCCTCCTTCTCCTCCTCCGTGGCTAGGGTTTGATTCGCGGGCGTGTTTGTGTCGCCTACCCTCTCATCGGCGGCTCGCTGCTTCCGGTTTCGCCCATTTTTACATGTCGCGAGATTTGGTGCAGGTGTTTGGTCTGTTCATCTGGGCGAGTTGGAGTGGCCAAGGTGGTGGGGCCGCATGGAAGAGCTGGAAGCTGGGGCACCGGGGTCAGACGCAGGATGCGGACTTTTTTTTCGAAGGAGACGTACCAAACTTTTATAAAAGGCACTATGAATAATAGCATATCTCTAATAGTAACCGAAAAAGTGGCCAAAACAGAAAAAGACCGGCGATAATATGGGTTCAGGCCAAAAGTAGGCCAGAACGAAGCCCGAACTCGAGGCCTGATCCGTAAAACGAGTTCGGTGGCCTGAAAAAGTTGGCGGCCGCCCCGTATTAAAACGGGTCAGGGGGAGTTCGGTTTCCAAACCCTACTCCCCTCCGCCGTCGCCGCCGCCTGCCACCTCCGGCGAGCAATCCAGCTCGCAGCAGCCTCCATTCGCCCCAGCTCTGCGATGGCCTACCATGGTGGCTCAGCAGGGCGTGGCGCGGGATTGGGTGGCGGGGACTCGCCGCTGCGGCCTCCCGTGTTCCTCGCGGATCTGACGCCGAAATTCAACCAATCGAACAAGCGCGCTCGCGATGGATGAGCGGGGCTCACGCCCCGGGAAGCTTCGTAATCTGGCGCGAGGCTCGTCGTCGGTTCGAGTCGCCAGCCGCGCCACCCGTCTCACAGCTCCGTGAGGAGAGCTTCGTCCCTACGGAGCCCACGTTCTCCGCAGGAGATTACGTACAGCTCGACTTCGAAGGGCGCCCGCGGTAGCGTGGCGGAGGCCCGCGCAACCGTCGCGAGGCGACGCCGTCCGCCAAGTTCGTGAGTACGAGCGGGCCGAGGAGCGTCCGGCCAAGCTTCGAGATCGAGCTTGACGATGAGGAGTGAAGCTCTTCACCCGCGTCGATGCCGTCGTCCACCTCGACGCTCCGCCACCATCAGCACCGCCGCGCAGAGGCCAATTTGGCCGCATTTTGCTTCAAATTAGTTAGCGCGGTTAGGTGTAGTATGTAATTTAGGTTTGCTAATCCGATTATGTAATTATGATGATGAATCGGAACATCAAATGTCATCTATATATATGATCATCGACGAATTTCCCCGCGATATTTGAAATGCATTTTTTCAGTTCGTGTTTTACGGGTTCTGTTCTGCGCCAACTGCAAAATCTTTGTCCCCCACGTTTTTGGAAGACTGAATTCACGTTTTTCAGTTCCAACTTTTTCGGTTACTGTTAGAGATGCTCTAATTACAAGAGGCTGAAGCGCTTTGCAAACTAAAATCCCAGCCGAACCCACTCAAAACACAACTTTTATAGCTCTCTAACTAACTACTCTCGCTGGCATGGTTATTACTCCTCTCCTAAGCTTAGCAACCTGCTAAAGCCTATACTCCTCCCTGATGTGGGACACCAGTTGTGTCTCGCAGGATGGGGGATTGAATGGTGGGGATGGCATAATGCGAGGTCCCACTTCGTGGATCTGATGGCGTAGCAAAGGTGCCAAGCACCTTTGACATTTTTCTTTTCGATTTGCCTTAATTTACTCCATTTGTCTGAATTAACTCACATGGTGGCAGTTTTGCAAAAACAAACTCGCATTATTCCCAACCAAGTCCACGGTCCCCGTTATCTGTTTGTCGACATCGTCTGCTCCTCCGCTCCCTCGTCGGCCACGTTCTTTCTTCCTCATCTCGCCACCTTCTAGGATCCTCCAAAACCCAACGAGGAGGGGAGATCAAGAGGAAGGGATCCTCTTTTCTACAAAAGGGCATGACTTGGATGTTCCGTTGCGGTGGCGCTCGTGTCCCGAAGGACGGAGATCTCTATAGGCTGGAGATCCAACAAAGCTGAGGAGGTCGTGTTAAGGAGGCAGGCGAAAGGCTCAGATGGAGTATCGGTTGGCGGGGCTACACGAAGCTTTCAGAGTACATGAAGGAAAATGAGTTCATCCGGAACCACTACCCATCGATTTCTTCATCCTAAACGAAACCATCAACATCTGGATGTATGTACCAACAATTTCTTCACTTCCTTCTTAATTTTGATGTGATTTTGGTGCGGTCTTTGACTCGATTCTCAATAAATCTACATGCATTTGGTTGGGTTTCGAGTAACAGAGTATAACTTACAATAGAGAAAGTAGTATTGTACCATAATGCTTGTTTTCTTATATAATCTATTAGTGTTGGTAAGAGCTAAACTAAGCCATACGATCATGTTCATGAAACTGCAAATGGTGGTTTAATATCACTGAATCTTTGGTGTTGTTTATATCTGACAGTACTTTAGTGTTATTTATCACTGATCCTACAAATATCAAGTTACTAGTCATGCTCTGTCTTGAGGATATATGGTTTAGGATGGAGAAATTGAAATCTTTCTTGAACAACTTCCTATTTTAAGAAACCTATGATACATAGAGGATGGGGTAGTATAGCATGAGTATTTAGTAATAATACTCCAAGTTTGAATAGAAGTAGGGTATCATCTTGCAGTAATCCGATGTACCTACTACCTAGGCATCTAACAACCAAGTTTGTGCATTTTTAATGTAACTATGAAATGTTATACTAATGTTGATCATGCTCAACTTCTAGTTCTAGAAGATGCTAAAAACATGATATTGTGTGTTAAATTTAAATAAAGAGCTATTATGACCTGCCTATCTGACCTAGCCAATGCATTGTGAATAATGGTAATTGTGACCTTCCGTGGTATCACAAATTGAGAGAGAGAGAGAGACCATTCAACTCTTCTGGAGTACTTAAAACCTTTGTGGATAGCAATATACAAACAACACAATTAACAAACAAACAACGAGCCACAATTAACAACATAATTATAGAAAACACAATAACAATCAATTGGTGGAAGATCATCTTTAATATTTACATCTTTTTGCTTCTCATGTAGTGACTACTCATGTAGATTGAGCTGACGTTCCTTGTTTCACATAGTCAGTTATCATCTCTAAAGTTTTTTATATGATTCACCATCAACTTGTAGAGTGTTAGCCAGCATTCCTTCCATTTGGAGTCTGTCCTTGCCCATGTGGAGTACCTTGTATTTATTTCCTTCTCCATCGAGACAAACTGCATAGTTATATACACTTTTGCAAGTTTCTTCTCTTCATGGGCATCGTAACTTATTCAAACATATTCTCGCGGTTCCTTGAGAGTGTTAGGTGCACTCTCAAATGTCAAGGACTGGATTGAACTAAAGAAGCAGATATCTAGGAAGATCATAACAGGTGAATTTGGAGGTTGGCGAGCCAACCCGATATCCAGTCATAAAGCTTTGACGACAGCTATAAAGGCAAGATCATCCCAGAGAATATGTGTTTTAGCATTTTACGAGTGAAATTTTGTGGCATGTTCACCTCAATCAATTTTGGATACAAATATGGAAATTGGAGGGCATTGAAGCCTTCCAAACAATTATTTATGCACTAGGCAAGAGAGACAAATAGAAAACCATTCAAAAGAATCTAGAGGCCTTAACGACCATAGGTACGGCGGGGCCCGCCCATACCGTCCAGTCGTACCTTGTGTAACCGCAACTGCCTTGTCAAATACTTTCACCTCGTGTAGACAGATTTGAGATCCGACATTCAGAGATACCACAACTCGCAAAAAAATAACCTCTGGAAGGGATCTAGAAAGGGAAGGGCATCCATCCTCACTGCTACGAAGATCATCCGAGGCCTAGGCATGATCCTCATCATCACCCGTTGCATCTCCATCATCACTAACATCCCTTTCATCTCATCTCACTACAAAAATACCCCCTCCCCGTGCCCGGTGTCGTGGTATTGCCGACAAGTATGCCATGGAGGGGTCCTCATAGAGCGTGTTTAGAGAGGTGGGGGAAGGCGGCGAGTTGGAGGGTGAAAGAACATGTGGGCCCCCATGTGTGGTTTTGGTAATTAATGACAATCTTTATGGACTAATGTGTGTATTAAGTTGTACTTGTAGGAATTGTCCATTGGCATTGTTTGGAGCATGTGTTGACTTCAAGATAGATGAAATGAGAAGAAAATGTGGTGTGCAAGCTCAAAATGCGCCATCTATAGAAGATCTCATGTTTGATGCTTGCCATCCTCGGTGATCATGGATCGATGATGAGGAATCAAGAAAGGTGTCCATCTTGAGAAGGACAAGATCGTCTACATCAAGCTCAAATGGATTGCTCAAGGCAAAGGTGTAATATTGATAGGTTTTCCCTTTTGCCGGTCTCATGTTTGTTGGGAGACTGGGTTTAGGATAGATAACCGTACTATCAAGAGGGGCTCTCGAATGAGTAACTCGGTCACATCGTTCGGAGAGAGATCAAACCTTTGCATACTTGCATCATCATATTTGGTTGTTATTTGGTCTTATCCATGTGAGGATATATACCTTGTGGTAATCTCCATAACAAGCTCTAGTTCATCAAAAACGGATTTCCCTTTTATATCTTATTGCGTTTTGATCTTGGAGGTTTTACCGGTTTGTATTTTAGAGATAGGTAAAACCTTCTATTATTTGGTTCTTACTCATGTGAGGATTTAGAGCTTGTGTTAATCTCCATGACAAGCTCTAGTTCATCGAAAACGGATTTCATATGCATTTTCTATTACGTTTTTGATGTTGGAGGTTTTATCGGTTCGTCTTTTTGATAGAGGTTAAACCTTTCGTCATTTGGATATATCCTTACTTGCTGGACTATAATTTTTCTTTGCATGATCTTTTAGAGCTTGTTGTCCTCTTCGAAACGAGCCCAAGATCATCAAAATCGGAGTCCGGATGGAAAAGTTATGGCCGTTTTCGTTCAGGGATGACCGGTAGTACGGACTGTCCCGTAGTACCGGAAGGTCAATGAGTACCGCCCTTAGTACCGGTCGGTATAGAATAAGGTGCGTTTGGCGACCTGGGATCCCAGGAATGTCCGTAGTACGGGAATGTCCTAGTAATCTGGAAAAAGTCGATAATCAAGGGATTCGCGTTTTTGGGCTTCAACGGTTGGATTTTGGGGGGACCTATTTAAGAGGCCTTCTTTCCCAATAGTTCCCCAACCATTCTTGCAAGTTTTCCCCTACATTGTTGACCTTCTTGAGCTTGCTTTCTCTCAATCCCTACGATGATTCTTGCATATTCTTGAGGGATTTGAAAGAGGAGATCTAGATCTACAATCCCACCAATCAATCTCTCCTCTAAGTGAGGGGAACATATTAGGATCTAGATCTTGGAGTCTTTTGTGGATTTCCTCCATTGTTCTTCCTCTCTTATTCCCCCATAAGATTTTGTAGCTTTGGTGGAATTTGGGAGAGAAGGATTTGAACACCTTTGTGGTGTTCTTGCCATTTGCATTTGGTGCATCGGTTTGTGTTCTCCTTGGAGGATTTGGTTTGAGTGACTCATTGGAGCTTGTCCCTCTTGGGTTCTTGGAACCCTAGACGGTTTTGTGGCCTTGGTGGTATTGTGTCCTTTTGTGGTATTTGTTGGGAGCCTCCAATTAAGTTATGGAGAAGTGCTCCAACCTTGTGAGAGGTTCCGGTTGCCACCGACAAGTGCACCGATAGTGGAAGCGTGGATCGATCCCGTTGGGGTGAGATTCACCGGAGAATAAGGGAGGCCTTTTGTGGCGTTGGTGGTTTGATACCACCCCCTCTCCAAACGAGACGTACTCCATGTTGGGAGAAACTCGGTAAAGTATCGGTGTCCCCGCGTGCCTCGGTTATCTCTATACCCGGGCTCTTTACTTATGCACTTTACATTGTGATAGCCTTCATGCTTGAAGTAATATATATCTTGCTATCACTTTGTTGCTTGTATTGCTTAACATAAGTTGTTGGTGCACATAGGTGAACCTTAGTTGTTCTAGGTTGTGCTTAACAAAGTAAACACTAGTTTTATTCCGCCTTTGTTGAGCCACTCTAGGAAAAGTTTTAATCGCCTATTCACCCCCCCCTCTAGGCGACATCTGTATCCTTTCAATTGGTATCAGAGCCTGGTCTCTCATTTTAGGCTTCACCGCCTTGAGAGTAAAGATGTCGGCTACATGATTAGTGCACAATGACATGTTCACATTCGATGGCACAAATTATGATATATGGAAAAATCGCATGCTCATTCATTTTCGGGACATGGATCCAAATTTGGAGCATATTGTTGATATAGGTTTTTCTCCTCCTATAGATTTCAAAAATCTATCTAGTAAGGATGAGAAAAACTTATATCTCGGTGCTCAAGCTTCTAATATGCTTGTTAATGCTTTGAGCTATGTAGTTACATCTTCAATCATTCCTTTTTGGAGCGCTCATGAGTTATGGACAAAACTTCAAGATAAATATGTTGTGTCCAACATTATTGAGGATGATTGTGTTGCTTCCACTTCCGGTCGAGATGAGTTCTCATCCTCTACCACTTCACCAACATGTGACTTTTCACAAGGTAATGATATGGTGAGTGGTGATAGAAATTGCAATATGGATAGTGTGTTCACTACTAGTAATCCCTCATATCTATCTAGTTGCAATGATCTATCTTTGGACCTTAACACTTCTAGCACTCAAAATTCCTTACATGCTTGTGTTAATAGTCCTTGCATATCATGTAGAAATGACTTGAATAAATCTCATGATGATATGCTCATGTTGTCTTGTTGCCATGATAAAAATGCTTCTATTTCCTCTAGTGCTTGTGTTGCTAACCATGTAGAGGAAAATGAAGATTCTATGGGCCAAGACAAGGTCTTGAAGAGAGCTACAAGTGCAATCTCATCATCACCTTCCTCCGGTTCTCACATATTCCTTATGGCTAAGGGAACAAATCTAAACTCTTTGAATCCCATTGTATCTCATGATGATGATGAGGTTGAGAATGATAATGATGATTATAGAGGTAAGTATGATATTACCTCTATTAAGAAAATGGGAGAGGTTGTCTATAGCGCTCTCTTCAAAAATAAAATTGCTCCCTCCAGCTTTCTTGAAATCTTGAATTGTGCCATAGAAGGCAATGATCTTATTGAGGAGCAAGAAAACTTAATTGATGAAAAGTTTGCACTTGAGCGTGAGTATGCTAATGAAGTTGCACAACTAAAGGACTCCCTTGAATAAGAACAAACCACCAAAGAATCTCTTGAGGAGACTTTTACTCTAGAATTATCTAGAGTAAAGGAATACCATGATGGAGAACTTGCGGTGGCAAACTCCTTCAAGATTAAAAATGATGAACTTGAAGGTGCTTATGCTAAACTCCTTGAGGATTTTGAGCACCTCAAAAATGGCTCTAGGGTCATCAAGGGTGAGCTCATCAAACTCACCGAGTCACATGAGCAACTTAAAGCTTCATATTCTAAAGAGCTTGCCAAGTTGCCCTCACCTCTTGCAAATAGTAATGATGCTTGTGCTACTAACTCTATTTCTTGTGAAGCATCTATTTTGAAGGAGAATGTTGAGTTAAAGGCTCAACTTGCATTGCTAACTAGCAACTATGGGAAATTAGAAGAAAAGTCATGTTAATCTCTCGAGCTCGCATGAGGATCTTTTAGTCTCCCATGGTAGGCTAAAGTTAGCTCATGAGTCCATCATGTCAAAGGTAACATCTAGTGGGCCTCATGTGGACATTAGCACTACATCTACTCCAAATGTTTTATTGCCATGTGCTAGTCCTTGTAATTCATCCTCTCACAACCATGCTATATCTCGTGATGAATTACATTCCGTGCCTTGTTGCTCTAACGATGTAGCATCTACTTCCTCTAGTACTTTTGTTTAACCTAACCATGTAGAGGAAATCAAAGAGCTCAAGGCTCAAGTCACTGCTTTGAAGAATGACTTGAAAAGGGGTCGTCAAGGGAAGGCCGCACTCAACAAAATCTTGAGTGTGCAAAAATCCCCCAATGACAAGAGTGGGCTTGGATTCAACTCCAATGTCAAGAACAAGTCCACTATCAAGTTAAAGCACAAGGACAACAAGAAGAATGGCCAAGATCAAGTCAAGAATCCGGCCAACATTGTTTGCTTCAAGTGCAAGGAAGAAGGGCACCATGTTAGATCTTGCCCATTGAAGAAAAAGCCTCTTAGTGTGAAGCATCAAGGGAAGCGGCCTCAAGTTCCACCTCAAGTCATCAATGGACCTCTTCCTAAGAGCACTACTCGAGCCCTTCCTCGAGGTGTGGCTTCACCTAAGAAGAAAGATAGCAAGAGTAGAACTTGCTACATATGCCGTGAGAAGGGGCACATTTCTTCCGCATGCACTATTGGTATCTCCTCATCCAATCCTATCTTAATTGGTGATGCTTATTCACTTTATAAGGATGAGGTTGGCAATGTGTTTGCCAAGTTTGTTGGTGCTCAATGTGGGTTCAAGAAAATAACCATTTGGGTTGCCAAGCCTATTGTGACTAACCTCTTAGGACCCAACTTGGTTGGGGACCAACAAGCCAAAACTTGATCAATAGGTATTGTTGGAGAGTATTGGAGACTTGGTTACATTATGAAGAATTGAGGGATCTTCATCAATTATTATTGTCAATCCAAGCCATTTGTAGTATCATGATTATATTATATGTCCAATGTTCCTCCTTACGGTAACATATGCTAAACTCTTTACATTGAAAGTTACTCGCCCCCTTGTGCATGTGTTGGTTTTGTATCTTCCATGCTCTTGTATATGATGTGCTTTACACTTAATTATCTTGAGGTATTAATCATATTTGTGTATGATTAGGTGGCACAACATGCATGCGTGTTTCTTGTGTTTGAGCCTTTCTTGATTATATTTGATATCTTATTTAGCTCTTTTGAGATATTAATGGATTATCCCATTTTGGGGGAGTGTTATGCTTGGGCATTCCACAATCCTAAAATTGTGTGTACATTGGGAATACCACCTAGTATTTATTTTGGATTATTGTCTAATCTCTATGTGGTATAATTCTCATGAGAAATTTAAGTTTCATAATGTCCATTAATTATCTCTATATGTATCATTTTGCCCCGTGTTGGTTTTATGGTAGTATCATGTTATGGGGGAGTCATATGCTTAGTGCATATTACAAATCCTATAAAATGTGAATATTCGAGGTTGTATCACTTAGAATTGATATTGATTATTATCTAGCACCTATGTGACACATTTGCTCATACAAGTTCCAATTTGCTTGAATGCCTTTATTGATCATATCTTGGATCTTGTATATGAGAGTGTTTCTTGGTATGTGTTTCTTCATATTTAGATCTCTATATCATCATGGAAACCATTTGCTTCAAGTTACTCTAATCACTAGTGATTGTGTGACTATTGGAAGCTACCAAGAATCTTGTTCGAAGTATCATGCTCAATTCTTATATTTAGTTATATGCTTCTTGTTGTGACTATGATCTTGGATATCTATGCAAGCTACCTTGGGAAAATTATTCCCAATATTTCTTGTCCTTGGACAATGAGTAATTTATGGTAGAATTTGTTGATCATATTCACTTTGGCCTTTGCTTAATATTGTCCTATCTTTGGCCAAGTAAATGTTTTGTGTGCTCCCATGTATTCCTTGCTACTTTTTGGATCTTCTTATTTTATTGGTATCCTCTTGTGTTTTATTTAATGTAGGTAGTAGTGATGATCCCATTTGTGTGCATTTTGCATTCAAAAGGAAAATCCTACATAATGCACTATCCATGGGGGAGCTATCCTATATTATTTAGAACACTCATATTTATGCTTCTTTGTTTTGATCCATATCGGGTTTTTTGTGCTTGGAACCTCAATCTTTTCGTTTTGGTACTTTGTGCCATCATGAGAAGTTTGGGGAGTTTGGTTTCTTATTGGAACCTTGCTCTTTTTGGGAGTTGGTTTTGTCTCATTCCTTGTTTCATGATTTAACCATTTTAGATTGAGATAAATCCTTGAGCATTTTTATTTCTATCTATCTTTTGCTCTTTTGGTTTTAGCCTAGTTCATTTGTTGAACTTGTGATCTTTCATGTGTTGAATTGGTTCTTTGATACAATTTGGACATCATTTGTCATGTCACACTCTTGTGTGTGCAATCTTGATTTACTTGGTGTTTTTGTTCAAATTGTATCTCCTTTTGGTTCTTGAAAGCTTTATGCATGCATATTTACTATATGTTTATATTATGGCATGCTTGCTTTCTTTGATCCAATATATAAGGGAAACTCCACCAAATCCCATCGGCTAAGTTGTGCATGAAATTCAATTTCATATCAATATGCACATAATTATGTGGAGTCTCACCTATGTATTATAGTTGCACTAACTTCTTTGGACCCAATAAGTTTGGGGACCATTTTTGTACTTAAATATGTTTTAGGTACATTGGAGATATATTATATGCTTGTCTCTCAATCTTGAAGAAGTGGTGCATTAATGAAAATTGGAGGCAAGCTATAGGATGATCAATGAATTCATATCCTCTACATCCTACCAATTATATCTTGGTAACAAGTATCTCTTTCTCATGCTCATATATCTTGATTCCAACCGTTTGTCGGTTGCCTTCTGGCATGAATTCATGTATTTGTAATTGTTGTATCTCTAGCCATGGTATTAAGAGAACTCTCTATTGTATATGTGTATAAGTTGAGATGAGTATATATAATTGGGACTATACAAAATCATGCATATGATCCTCCAATCCCAAATATGTCAATCTAGCAATTTTATTGCCTATCTTTTCCTCAACTTCTCTCATGTGCAATAGTGAGATTTTGCTAGTTAAATTTTTCTTGTGATACTTCTAACTTTCTCCTCTTCCCTTGGTGAAAGTTGTAATATATGTAGTGTGTTGGTTTTTGAAGTCCATTAATGTACAATAAGACATATGTGAGCCTTTGGCCATGCTTTGAAGCAAAAAATCTTATTGATATATGTTATGACTTCATTTTTGCCTTTCATGTGCTTTCTTGTATAATCTTCTTTATGTGCACATATTTCGTTTTTGGCATATGTCTTTGTGATGTTTTCCATTTAGAGACATATACACATATGAGGAGATAATTTTAGTTGATTTTTAATCCTTGGAGACCACCTTTCTATTTCTTTTGATTCTTCGGTGGCTTCCAAATTTAATTGCCTATGAGTGCTTGTTCCTCTTGTTTGCATCTTTGGGCACTCATATTTGTTCTCTCATGCCTTGTATTGTTAAATGAACTTGGATGAGTGAGGATTCCATGATTATGCACCTTGTTCCTGTTGGAGATATGCCCTAGAGGCAATAATAAATGTAGTTATTATTATATCTTTATGTTTATGATAAATGTTTACATTCATGCTATAATAGTATTAACAAGGAAACATTGATACTTGTGTGATTTGTAAACTTAATTTGAAGTCCCTAGTAAAACCTCTATATAATACTAGCTTGTTGGTTAATAGATGATTGTGGTTTCCCTATCATGAACATTGAGATGTTATTAACAACAAGATCATATCGTTAGGAGAATGATATGATGGACATACTCCTATAGATAAGCGTAGCATAAAGATCAAGTCATTTTAATAGTTCAATTGCTATATGCTTTCTGATACATAGTAATCTAATTCCTTCGACCATGAGATCATGCATATCACCTTTACCGGATGGATGCTTTGATGACATCAAACACCACACCGTGAATCGGGTGGCTATAAAGGTGGCATTGAGTGTTCGGAAAGTATTGGTTGAAACACATGGATCAAGAGTGGGATTTGTCCATCCATATGACAGATAGATATACTCTAGGCCCTCTCGGTGAAATGTCATCCAATTAGCTTGCAAGCATGTGACTGGCTCACAAGGTATCACATATCACGAGAACGAGAAAAGAGTACTTATCGGTAACGAGGTTGAACTAGGTATGCAGAGATACCGACGATCATAACCTCGGATAAGTAAACTATCGTGAGACAAAGGGAAATTGATATCGTATGTAAGTGGTTCATTCGATCGCAAAGTAATCATAGAAATATGTGGGAGCCGTATGAATTTCCAGATTCCTCTATTGGTTATTGTTCGGAGAAGTGTCTCGATCATGTCCGCATAATTCATGAACCGTAGGGAGACACACTTAAGGATTCGACGTTGTTTGAGTAGTTATGGAATGATGAGAAAGAGACCGAATGTTGTTCGGAGTCTCGAATGGGATTCGGGATATCACGAGGAGATCCGGAATGGTCCGGAGAATAAGATTCATATAAGGAAAGTCCCGTTTCGGAGTTGGAGAATGGTTCCGGTGTTTTCATCGGGAATGTTCTAGAATGTCCCGGAATGTCCGGCACTCTGGAGGGGAAGGGTACATGAATGTGTTGTATCAAGTTGGTATGATTGCATCATGTACTAAGTGTCATCGCTGAACCAAATAAAGGATTAATTCAAATCCTAGTTTGAAAAGTCAAATAGCTAGTTTGAAAAGTCAAACGGTTAAATTTGGAAAGAGGAAAAGAGGAGGAGTGGGAAACCGAGTTGGGGAGGAGTTCCCTCCTCCAACCGGCGGCGCCCACCCAAGCCGAGTTGGGGAGGGACTCCCCTCCCCTTGGCCGCGCCTCCCACCTATAAAGGGAGGGGCAGGGCTGCCCCTCCTAGGACACAAGATCCTCTCCTTCAAACCCTAGCCGCCGGCGCCGCCACCTCCACTGCCGCCGCCGCCGACCTAGGTCAAGCCGCCGCCACCGTCTAGCAACCCTAGCCGTCGGCAAGCTTCCTCCTCGGCGTGTCTAAACCCTAGATCGTCGAGGGACTCTCTCATACTCCACCATACTCGCTCCGGCTTAAGGCGAAGCCCTGCGAGATCTCCCCTCTACTTCCGGTACCCCGCCGTTGTGCCGGAATCGCGAGAGAGTGCTACAACCTCCACCGCTTTCTTTGGAACAAGGGAGAGGAAGGTCTTCGTCGAGTACCGAGCGTGTGACCCATTGCTGGAGCGCTGCCGAAGCAGCGCGGAAGGATCGTCTCACGCGATCTTGAGATCGGGAAAATCGACTACATCACCCACGAGAATCCGCTCTCGTTAAACACTTTGGAATCTTGAGGGTGATTTATTCCATCGACTCTTTGCTACAATCTAGTAGATAGATCTTGGCTTGTTTGTTTGTATGCGTAGAAATTTTTGTTTTCCATGCTACGAAACCCTACGATTGGTATCGAGCCGTGTCTATATGTAGATCATTTGCGAGTAGAACACAATGGTCATTGTGGGCGTTGATGCTTTTATTGTCGATTGCTTCTTGTGTACTTTGCATCTTGCGGGATGTTGGGATGAAGCGGCCCGGGCTAACCTTACATGACATCGTTCATGAGACTTGCTCCACGCTTGACATGCAACTTGTATTGCATAAGTGGCTTCTTGGTGCTGTTCTCCCTAGCATAGTTAAGATCCAATTTACAACGGGTGATTAACAATACTAGTATCAATGTTGTGGTTCTTGTTAAATAAGTTAGAACGACACTTATTGAAAGCCCCAAACCACGTAAAACATGCAAATAAAGTAGAGGCATCTAACTTTGTTTTGCAGGGGTGTGCTGTGATGTGATATGGCCATGATTGTGATTATATTTGATGTATGCAATGTTCCTTATTGTAAGTTGGCAACCGGCAAGAGCCATATGGTTGTCTTTAATTTATGTTAAGACACGCGTGTCTATTCAAAGTAGTTGTAATAGTTGAAGCCGGTGGACGACAACCATGGAGAAGCGTCATTGACCTTGATGCAATGCCGATGATGATGGAGATCATGTTCATGCTAGAAGATGGAGATCGGAAGCACAAAGAAGAAAGGCCACATCATATCACATATTATGAATTGCATGTGATGTTAATCCTTTATGCATCTTGTATTGCTTAGTAGACAACGGTAGCATTATAAGATGACCCCTCATGCACATGAATTTCAAGTCATAAAGTGTTCACCCTTAGTTGGCACCGTTGCTAAAGCTTGTTGTTTCGAAGCACCACGTGATGATCGGGTGTGTTAGATTCTGCAAGTGCATACAACATGAGCAAGCCAGATTTGCTCATGCGGAAACTAAGGTTTGATCTTGACAAGCCTAGCATGTACAGACATGGTCTCGGAACACGGATCACCGAAAGGTAAAGCATGAATCATATAGTAGATATGATGAACATGTTGATTGTTCGCCATTGAAACTATATCAACTCTCGTGATGATCGGTGTTGATGTGGTGGATTTGGTTCGTGTGATCACTAAAACAATGTGAGGGATATTGTTTTGAGTGGGAGTTCACCTAGATTAAATTTATTAATTTGAACTCAATTTGTCATAAACTTAGTCTAAACTATTGCAAATATGTTGTAGATCAATGGCAGCCCCTACCATCAATTTTAATGCGTTCCTAGAGAAAGAAAAGTTGAAAAACAATGGAAGCAACTTCGCGGATTGGTTTAATTTGAGGATTGTCCTCACATTTGGTAATTTGACCTATGTCTGGATGCACCATTGGTGACCCACTGCGGTGATCTGCCGATGAAGTAAAGAATGTTTACCTCACTCGGAAGACTCAAGACTCCATAGTTCAGTGCTATCTTGTATGGTTTAGAATCGGAGCTTCAGAAAAGGTTTGAGAATTCAGACCCATATGATATTGTCGAGGATCTCAAATTGATCTTTGAGACTCATGCGGCAATTGAAAGCTATGAGGCTTCTGAAAAGTTCTTTAACTGCAAGATGGAAGAGGGCAACTCCGACAGTGAGCATGTGCTTAAGATGTCTGGGCACGCAAACAAACTTCAAAGCTTGGGTATTGTGATTCCTAATGCTTTGGGGATTTACCGTGTCCTCCAATAACTACCACCAAGTTACAAGAACGTTGTGATGAACTACAACATGCAAAACATGAACAAGACGTTGCCAGAACTCTTTGCCATGTTGAAGTCTGCAGAAGTGGAGATCAAGAAAGAGCACCAAGTGTTGTTGGTCAATAAGACCACCAAATTCAAGAAAGGCAAGTCTAAGCAGAAGGGACACTTCAAGAAGGGTGGTAAGAAAGTTGCCACGCCTACAAAGAAGACCAAGGCTGGACCTAAGCCTGATACTAAGTGCTTTTACTGCAAGGGAGAAGGTCACTGGAAGCGGAATTGCCCAAAGTACTTGGCGGATTTGAAGAACGGCAACATCAAGAAGAAAGGTATATCTGATATACATGTTATTGATGTGTATCTCACTAGTACTCGTAGTAGTGCACGGGTATTTGATCTTGGTTCGGTTGCTCATGTTTGTAACTCAAAGCGGTCTTGCAGAATAAGCGGAAGCTAGCGAAGAACGAGGTGACGGCGCGCGTTGAAACGGATCAAAGGTTGATGTGATCGCGGTTGTACGCTACCCCTTCATCTACCATCGGGATTAGTTTTATACTTAAATAATTGTTATTTGGTGCTGCGTTAAGCATGAACATTATATCGGGATCTTGTTTATTAAGTAGACGGTTACTTGTTTAAGTCCGAGAATAATGGTTGTTCGATTTATATGAGTAATATGTTTTATGCACATGCACCTTTGATAGATGGTCTATTCTTATTGAATCTCGATAGTGGAAATACACATATTAATAACATTGAGGCTAAACGTTTGAAATCGAGCGATAACTCGACCTATATGTGGCAATCGCTTGCCTTGGTCACATTGGAGTTAAGCGTATGAAGAAACTCCATTCCGATGGACTTCTTGAATCACTTGATTTGAATCACTTGAAAGATCTGAAGCATGTCGATGGGTAAAATGACTAAGACTCCATTTTTCGGTATGATGGAGCGAGCTACGGACTTGTTGGAAATCATACATACCGATGTGTGTGGTCCAATGAGTGTAGCATCGCGTGGTGGTTATCGTTATGTTCTTACCTTCATGGATGACTTGAGTAGATATGGGTATATCTATTTCATGAAACATAAGTCCGAAACTTTCGAGAAGTTTAAGGAATTTCAAAGTGAGGTAGAGAATCAACGTAACAAGAAGATTAAATTTCTACGTTCCGATCGTGGAGGTGAATATCTAAGTTACGAGTTTGGCGAGCATTTGAAGAAATGCGGAATACTTTCGCATGATTGACACCGGAACACCACAGCGTAATGGTGTGTGCGAATGTCGAATCGGACTCTCTTAGATATGGTTCATTCTATGATGTCACTTACAGATTTACGCTATCATTTTGGGGTTATGCATTAGAAACAGCATTCACTTTAAATAGGGCACCATTTAAATCCGTTGAAACGACACCGTATGAATTATGGTTTGGGAAGAAACCTAGATTGTCGTTCCTTAAAGTTTGGGGTGCGAAGCCTATGTAAAGAAGTTACAGGACAAGCTTGAACCCAAAGCGAAAAATGCGTCTTCATAGGATACCCAAGGAAACTATTGGGTATACCTTCTATCATAGATCGAAGGCAAAATCTTCGTTAAGAATGGATCCTTTCTAGAGAAGGAATTTCTCTCGAAAGAAGTGATTTGGAAGGAAAGTAGAACTTGAGGTTGTTGAACCTTCTCTCGAATTGCGAGTAGCGCAAGACCGGAAGAAGTTCTGTGGTGCCTGCACCAATAGGAGAGGAAGCTAATGATGATGATCATGAAACTCGGTTGAAGTTGCTCTGAGCCTCGCAGGTCAACGAGAACTCGTACCACTCCAGATTGGTATGATCCTGTTATGAGTGTCATGTTGGTGGACAACACCGATGACCCTGAGACATATGAGGAAGCGATGATGAGCCCAGATTCCAATAAATGGCAAGAAGCCATGAAATCCGAGATTGGATCCATGTACGAAAACCAATTATGGACTTTGGTGGACTTAGGATGGTAGGAAGGTGTCGAGAACAAATGGATCTTCAAGAGGAAAGCAGATTTGATGGTAATGTTATCATCTATAAAGCTCGACTTGTCGCAAAAGGGTTTCGACAAATTCAAGGAGTTGACTACGATGAGACTTTCTCGCCAGTAGCAAAGCTAAAGTCTGTGAGGATTATGTTAGAAATCGCTGCATATTACGATTATGAGATATGGCAGATGGATGTCAAAACAGCATTCCTCAATGGAGACATTGATGAAGAGTTGTATATGATGCAACCCAAAGGTTTTGTTGATCCTAAAGATGCTAACAAGGTATGCAAACTTCAACGGTCCATCTATGGATTGAAGCAAGCATCCCGAAGTTGGAATCAACGTTTTGATAAGGTGATCAAAAGTTTTGGTTTTATACAAACTTATGGAGAAGCTTGTATTTACAAGAAAGTGAGTGGGAGCTCTGTAGCATTCTTAATACTATATGTGGATGACATATTATTGATTGGGAATGATGTAGACCTTCTTAATAGTGTCAAGGAATATTTGAATAATAGTTTTTCAATGAAGGATCTTGACGAAGCAGCTTACATATTAGGCATAAAGATTTATAGAGATAGATCGAAATGCCAAATATCATTGTCACAAAGTACATATTTGGACAAAGTTCTAAAGAGGTTTGGAATGGAAGATAGCAAGAAAGGGTTCTTGCCCATGTTTAATACGACCTTGAGTAAAACTCAAAGTCCGACATCGCAGAAGATAGAGAAAGGATGAGTAAGACTCCTATGCCTCAGCCATAGGATCTCTAATGTATGCTATGCTATGTACTAGACCCGACATTGCATATCCGTTAGTTTAACTAGCAGATATCAAAGTGATCCAGAGTGGATCATTGGACAATGATCAAAACATCCTTAAGTACTTGAGAAGAACTAAGGATATGGTTCTTTCTTATGGAGGTGATGAACAACTCGTTGTTAATGGTTACACCGATGCTAGTTGGAACATCGATCCGGATGATTCTAAATCACAATCTGGATACGTATTTATTTTGAATGGTGCAGCAGTTAGCTGGAGGAGTGCAAAGCAAAGCGTTGTGGCGAGATCTTCAACTGAATCGGAATACATGGTTGCTTCGAGGCTTGAGAAGAAGCGATATGGATGAAAGAGTTCATTACAGAGCTGGTGTGGTTCCTAGTGCTGGACCCAATGTCTATCTACTGTGATAACATGGGCGCCATAGCCAATGCGCAAGAACCAAGGTCACACAAGAAGCTGAAGCATATCAAGCTACGTTTTCACGCTATTCGAGAACATATCCAAGATGGGGATATAAAGATTTGCAAAGTACACACGGATCTGAATGTGGCAGATCCGTTGACTAAACCTCTCCCGAGGGCAAAACATGACCAGCACCAAACTGCCATGGGTGTTCGGTATATTACCATGTAATCTAGATTAGATGACTCTAGTGCAAGTGGGAGGCTGGAGATATGCCCTAGAGGCAATAATAAATGTAGTTATTATTATATCTTTGTGTTTATGATAAATGTTTACATTCATGCTATAATAGTATTAACAAGGAAACATTGATACTTGTGTGATTTGTAAACTTAATTTGAAGTCCCTAGTAAAACCTCTATATAATACTAGCTTGTTGGTTAATAGATGATTGTGGTTTCCCTATCATGAACATTGAGATGTTATTAACAACAAGACCATATCGTTAGGAGAATGATATGATGGACATACTCCTATAGATAAGCGTAGCATAAAGATCAAGTCATTTTAATAGTTCAATTGCTATATGTTTTCTGATACATAGTAATCTAATTCCTTCGACCATGAGATCATGCATATCACCTTTACCGGATGGATGCTTTGATGACATCAAACACCACACCGTAACTGGGTGGCTATAAAGGTGGCATTGAGTGTTCGAAAAGTATTGGTTGAAACACATGGATCAAGAGTGGGATTTGTCCATCCATATGACAGATAGATATACTCTGGGCCCTCTCGGTGAAATGTCATCCAATTAGCTTGCAAGCATGTGACTGGCTCACAAGGGATCACATATCACGGAACGAGAAAAGAGTACTTATCGGTAACGAGGTTGAACTAGGTATGCAGAGATACCGACGATCATAACCTCGGATAAGTAAACTATCGTGAGACAAAGGGAAATTGATATCGTATGTAAGTGGTTCATTCGATCGCAAAGTAATCGTAGAAATATGTGGGAGCCATATGAATTTCCAGATTCCTCTATTGGTTATTGTTCGGAGAAGTGTCTCGATCATGTCCGCATAATTCACGAACCGTAGGGAGACACACTTAAGGATTCGACGTTGTTTGAGTAGTTATGGAATGATGAGAAAGAGACCGAATGTTGTTCGGAGTCTCGAATGGGATTCGGGATATCACGAGGAGATCCGGAATGGTCCGGAGAATAAGATTCATATAAGGAAAGTCCTGTTTCGGAGTTGGAGAATGGTTCCGGTGTTTTCATCGGGAATGTTCTAGAATGTTAGGAATGTCCCAAGACTCTGGAGGGGAAGGGTACATGAATGTGTTGTATCAAGTTGGTATGATTGCATCATGTACTAAGTGTCATCGCTGAACCAAATAAAGGATTAATTCAAATCCTAGTTTGAAAAGTCAAATAGCTAGTTTGAAAAGTCAAACGGTTAAATTTGGAAAGAGGAAAAGAGGAGGAGTGGGAAACCGAGTTGGGAGGAGTTCCCTCCTCCAACCGGCGGCGCCCACCCAAGCCGAGTTGGGGAGGGACTCCCCTCCCCTTGGCCGCGCCTCCCACCTATAAAGGGAGGGGCAGAGCTGCCCCTCCTAGGACACAAGATCCTCTCCTTCAAACCCTAGCCGCCGGCGCCACCCTCCACTTGCCGCCTAGGTCAGCAGCCGCCGTTGCCTAGCAACCCTAGCCGCCGGCCAAGCTTCCTCCTCGGCGTGTCTAAACCCTAGATCGTCGAGGGACTCTCTCATACTCCACCATACTCGCTCCGGCTTAAGGCGAAGCCCTGCGAGATCTCCCCTCTACTTCCGGTACCACGCCGTTGTGCTGCCGGAATTGCGAGGAGAGTGCTACAACCTCTGCTGCCTGCTGGAACAAGGGAGAGGAAGGTCTTCGTCGAGCAATTTAACGTGTGACCGATCAAGGAGCGCTGCTTGAACGCAGCGGAAGGATCATCTACGCGATCTTGAGATCGGAAGAGTATTTACATCACCCACGAGAATCCGCTCTCGTTAAACACTTTGGAATCTTCGAGGGTGAGTTATTCCATCGATTAGTTGCTATAATCTAGTAGATAGATCTTGGCTTGTTTGTTTGTATGCGGTAGAAATTTTTTGTTTTCCATGCTACGAAACCCTACAGTTCCCAAATGCAATTATCATAATTGGTGCATTATCTTTGGGGAGCTCATCTAATTCATTTAATAATGCTCATTTATCTTTTTTCTCATTTATTGCGTCTTATATGTTTCTGGGGAAGTGAGGATTCCATATTTGTGCATTTTTGTATTGAAATACAACGATTCTAAAGTGCACACAAATCTTGGGGAGCTTCTCTATTTTATTTAAGCATTTATTTGATCTCTCATTTGTTGTGCTTGAAATGCTTATGGGGGAGCAAGGATTCCATATTTGTGCAATATGTATTCTAATGCATTTATGTTGAATAGTGCACAAATCTTGGGGAGCTTCTCTATTTGTTATTTAAAGCACTCTCTTGCTCATATCATAATATCTTGTAGGATCCATTTGAACTCATTTGTTGTTTTCAATTGGTTTGTGGGACCTTGTAATTGCTTGCATCATTTGAATTTATTTATTTTGGAAATCTTCGGGTCCTTGATATAGTTCTACTCCCTCCAAAGTATTCATCATTGGATATGTGCGAAGGCACACCTTTGGAGGAATTATTATTATATTTTCCTTCTAGAACTTGTCACCCATTTTGGCAATCGATGCCAATGGGGGAGAAGTTTAGAGGGTTTAAGGGAAGTTGGTTTATGCATTGAGATTGTTCTTGTGCATTTGCCTCTCATGCTCTTGCATCTTTGTCGTTGCTTATCATGTGGTATATATAGTGGAAACTCCACCAATGATAATGATTGGCAATATATGCAATGAAATTCAAGTTCATCACACATGAATAGATGGTGGGGGAGTTTGCTCTATATATGGTGGTACCAATATCACATACTTATGTAGTATTTGATATTGGTGTTACCAGTTTGTTCATTAAAATTCCTTATATAAACCCTCTTAAAGGGATTGTCATCAATTACCGAAATGGGGGAGATTGAAAGAACATGTGGGCCCCATGTGTGGTTTTGGTAATTAATGACAATCTTCATGGACTAATGTGTGTATTAAGTTGTACTTGTAGGAATTGTCCATTGGCATTGCTTGGAGCATGTGTTGATTTCAAGATAGATGAAATGAAAAGAAGATGTGTTGTGCAAGCTCAAAATGCGCCATCTATAGAAGATCTCATGTTTGATGCTTGCCATCCTCGGTGATCATGGATCGATGATGAGGAATCAATAAAGGTGTCCATCTTGAGAAGGACAAGATCGTCTACATCGATCTCAAATGGATTTCTCAAGGCAAAGGTATAATATTGATAGGTTTTCCCTTTTGCCGGTCTCATGTTTGTTGGGAGACCGGGTTTAGGATAGACAACCGTTCTATCAAGAGGGGCTCTCGAATGAGTAACTCGGTCACATTGTTCGGAGAGAGATCAAACCTTTGCATACTTGCATCATCA
This sequence comes from Avena insularis, assembly GCA_023614405.1. Classification (NCBI taxonomy): domain Eukaryota; kingdom Viridiplantae; phylum Streptophyta; class Magnoliopsida; order Poales; family Poaceae; genus Avena; species Avena insularis. The sequence goes on along the minus strand of CM042687.1, from coordinate 49,308,427 downwards.
TATTTGTTTGTTATTTGGTCTTATCCATGTGAGGATATAGAGCTTGTGGTAATCTCCATAACAAGCTCTAGTTCATCAAAAACGGATTTCCCTTTTATATCTTATTACGTTTTGATCTTGGAGGTTTTACCGGTTTGTATTTTAGAGATAGGTAAAACCTTCCATTATTTGGTTCTTACTCATGTGAGGATTTAGAGCTTGTGTTAATCTCCATGACAAGCTCTAGTTCATCGAAAACGGATTTCATATGCATTTTCTATTACGTTTTTGATGTTGGAGGTTTTATTGGTTCGTCTTTTTGATAGAGTTTAAACCTTTCGTCATTTGGATCTATCCTGCCTTGCTGGACTATAATGTTTCTTTGCATGATCTTTTAGAGCTTGTTGTCCTCTTCGAAACGAGCCCAAGATCATCAAAATCGGAGTCCGGATGGAAAAGTTATGGCCGTTTTCGTTCAGGGATGACCGGTAGTACCGGACCAGGGTCCGATAGTACCGGAGGTCCGATAGTACCGCCCCTTAGTACCGGTCGGTACAGAATAAGGTGCGTTTGGCGACCTGGGATCCCCAGGGAATGTCCGGTAGTACCGGGAAAAAGTCCGGTAGTAGCGGGATTCGCGTTTTTGGGCTTCAACGGTTGGATTTTGGGGGGACCTATTTAAGAGGCCTTCTTTCCCAATAGTTCCCCAACCATTCTTGCAAGTTTTCCCCTCCATTGTTGACCTTCTTGAGCTTGCTTTCTCTCAATCCCTCCGAGATTTTGCATATCCCCAACAGTAGCCCCCGGAGAACTCCGAGATTTTGCGCCATCTTGCCCTTTAGTTTAAATGCTCCATATAGGTGATATCGACAATTCGTCAAGCAATATCTTGTAGTCCTCCAAAGAACCATGTAATCTTCTCTGTCTTTAATACGCAAGTCGGAGAATCACTGAGTCTTCCACCTTACTCTTATCGTAGCCGAACAGGATCCGTCCATGTCAGAATCTTCAAATGGGACTATTTTTCTTCTGCTGTCAGTAAGTTGATGTAGACTGTAGCCTATGTCACCTCAAAACTCACATATTACAACTGTTTTAATCATAGCGATTTTTTCGCGCATGAAGTATAAAACGTCAAGCGGCAATGGGGGTAACGTGGTGTAATTTCCGCGCACGCTCGCACACACGTCGTCCATGCGTCGACCGTTGGATCATTTCGCAAGAATCTTGATGCCAGAGCTATATAATTTTACTGCATAGGTTATTTTCCTTTTACAAGAATTCGCTTCCCTGCATCTTCTTCCTCCCGCCAAGAACTCCTCGAGCTCCACACACGGGAAAAACCCTAGCCACTTCTCTATCTCCTAGTTTATTCTCGTCCATCAATTGCTAGCAGCAACACTCCCTCTCCCATGGCGACGATATGCGAGGCTTCACAGAAGCCCTCGAACGAGGTGTACATTCCGACAGAAGGGGTGGCGGTGCCAGTTTCCGCGGCTGTCGTGGTGGTGGCACGGTAGATGCCATGGGTAGGCTTAAGTTGGGGGCCGAATGGGTGCTTGTGGTCACCGGGGAGGGAGTGCACGGTCGAGCCATGCACGAAGAACAAGAAGAACTCTCCAGACTTAGCAATTTGATTGATACCCAAAGATTACAAGTGCTCCTTGAGCTGTATGAACTAGGGTTCAGTGCACTAGCTCACTACTTGGTCCAACCTCCTTCTACTACAGCAATGCCCTCCCTTATATAGGCAGTGCTAGCTAGCTCGTACCCCTTTGGGTTCTAGGGTTTACTGTTTGGATCTTGGTCCCTATGACGTGGGCCGGGTCATGGGCTAGCCCTAAGCCCAATGGCCCAGTCCTCAAAGCTTGACAGCTAACGGTCTTCTGGTATGCTGCTTCATGTTCCCTTTTGGCGTCACGCTATAACTTTGTACGTCAGCGCATGCTTTGGGTGTCACCCGGCTCCTTTTGTGTCACACGACGTCGCCCTTCTCTTTTGACCACGCTTTACCATGGTCCCTCCTGAACCTTACTCGGAAAGGTGCCACGTGTCCTACTTGACTCGGCCCTTCCTCGGTAGACTCGGCTCGTCGGTTCCTGCAAGAATTACAACTTTGTCTTATGCGGGCCGACATAGTTTATATGTCAGCCGCTCATGCTTCTCTTACCCGGCCGTTCTTACCCGACCTGGTTCTTTCTTTACTCGGAGCTAGCCAAGCTGCACTATGTTTCACCTCTCGTGACCCTACCGGGGGTTATCCCCCCGACATTAGTCCCCGAAGCTGGTGAGGTATAGCAGTTCAAGCCGTTAGGCCTCTTCAGGTTCCTTTTATGTGATTGGAACTTAACTTTTGTTTTCGTCTATCACAATCTTGCACCTTGTCGGGTCTATATGACAGTTTTCAGATCCATTCTTTGACTTCTTGGCTCATTTTTGCCTCGAGCCGAGTCACTTTGACCAATTCCGAGTCATTTTCGGCGTGCTTCACTCACTGGCAGCTGGTAATCATGATTACTTGCCTCAAATTTTGTTCCAAGCTCTGGCAAAGACAAAGGTTCTTGTGATTATTCCCCATCACTATGGCAGTCCCATCGGCCTGCGCCCCTTGTCCTTCCAGTCATGATGTGGCACGGGATTTTTCGTGTATCTCTGGCTACGTGGCGCCTGCTGATTGGCTTACTCGGCCCGGTACACGGCCACACGCTGGCCGCACGGCGCAGATGGATCCCACGACCGGGGTTTTTACTGCCCTTAAGTAGGGGTTGGGGGTTTCCACTTCCCCCATGCCCGTTCAGTTTCCCTTGCCTCTTCTTCTTCCTTGCACCTGCAAGATCGAACCGCCCCCTTTGCAGTTTTACTTTTCCTCCCGTTCTTGTCCTGCAATTGCTCCTCTTTTCTTTCCATTCCACCACGGGTCCGCGTTGTTCCAAACCTCTTCCAACTGCGGAGGAGACTGAATCTGTGAAACTCATGGACACTCGCGACGACACTGATGGTGCTGAGGAGCATGAGGTTCCCGCCGGCAAGCGTGGCGGTTGGGAATGCTCAGAGGTCTCCACCGAGGAGTTGGAATGGATCCGCTCCACCAGGCACATTCCGCTGCAAGTGGATTGCCGTCTCCCTGCCGGTGAGATCTCTCCTAAGCCCGATGCTAACGAGCGGGTGGTTTTCCTCTCTCACTTTGAGCACGGTTTTGATCTTCCAGTGAGCACCTTCTTTTCCTCGTTTCTCTCCATCTTCCATCTGCAAACCTATCATCTCCCTGCCAACGCCATTGGCTCTCTTTCTTGCTTTATTTCTGCCTGCAAGGCTTACCTCGGGATTTGGCCTACAGTTCTTCTATGGGCCAAATATTTTAGCTTTAAGGTTCAAGTTGTTCCCCAGCCTGGTGCTCCTCGATCCGAGAAGAGGCCGACCCGGTGCGGTGCTGCTAGTATCACGCCTAGGAGAGATTCCATCTTCCCTCGGGTTACTGGTATTGATTCCTGCAAGAAATGGCATAGGACCTTATTCTATGTCAAAAACGGCGGGTCCACCGATAACATTCGGCTCCCCCTTTCTCGGACGAGGTCTCGAACAAGAAGCTCTGGCAGCTTGACCCCCGTGACCAAGACGCTGCGGTAAACGAGGCTAACGCAATCCTGGAAAGGTTGTTGTCGCCGGATGAGCATTTTCATCTTGCCGAGAGGGACCTCATGTACACCTTCATCTCACGCAGGGTAATCCCCATCCAAGCGAGGAGCCGTAAGATGTGCTTCATGAGTGGCTCCCATGATCCCACTCGGCACCCCACTAAGGAGCTCACCCATGACTCCATTGCCCGCCGAGTAAGCTCAATCTTTAAATTGAACTTGGCGGATGATTGGGCTTGGAGTTGCCCTTCGTTTAGCGAGGCAGGCATGTCCCCTGGGTAAGTTTTCCGAGTCGTTTTTCTTGCCGAGTAGGCTTTAGCTCTTTTGCCACTCCCTGCCTAGTTTTTCTTTTTTGTTACTCATTCTGTTTGTCTTTCGCAGAATCTTCTTCACCAGGTTGATGACAGTACTGTCCCTCCCTGCGGTTATAACGGGGATCGCTCCGACTCTGATGAAGTCGAGTATGACCTGGAGTGCTTCATGCCTATCCCGCACGCTGCGGCTGCTTCAGCTTCGGGTAAGAGTCAATCTCGCAATCCCTTACAAGATTGGTCTGACGATGATGAGGATGATGATTGTACGGTTTTGGAGGTACATGCCTTGCGACTTCAGTTTCCCAACTTATTCGAGTAAGCCTGTTATTTACTTATGCAGCTGGCTAGGTACACGACACTCCTCCTCTCGCCGTGGGCGGAGTTGGCAAGATCCCCGCCGCCAAGCCGAAGCGACGTGGAGCCTCCTCCAGCACTCAGCCGGCCAAGAAGAGCAAGCCCACTCCAGCATCTCCTGCTGCCAGCCTCGCTGAGACTGGCCAAGCCGCTGGGCGCCGAGTCACACGCCGAGTCGTCCGTGACCCGGTTGTCACCGGGTAAGTTTTTGTACTCTGCTTTCTTTGTTCTTTTCTTTTTCGTCACTGATGTTCTCTTATTTATGTCTCGTTGTTTTCAGTGCCGCACCTTTGTCAGCGAACCAGGCTGCTTCTAGCATTGCCTTGTCGCTAAGGCTTGCGCCTCCTCCAGCTGACTCGGTGGCGTCGAGTCCCGTCCTAGTCGAGGCTCCCACTGTTGAGGCTCACGCCTCTTAGTGTCAGTCAGACCCGGTGGATCATTCGGCTGGCGCCCCTGGCGCTGGCCAGGAACAATTTTCTGATCTTGGTGCCAGTGATTCTGGCCCCGAGAAACCTTCCACCACTAGTTCCTCTGGCATCGACCCTCAGGCTGGTGTGAATGAACAACTTCCTGATCTTGGAGCCAGCAAAACTGCTGAGCCCAGTCAGCCGGCTCCACGTTCTTCTCCAAATCCCCTTGCTCGCTCTCCAATTCTGTCAAAGAGCCAGCCCCAGCCCAAGGCTTCTGGCTCTACTCTCCCTTGACCTGGCAAATCCACCTCCTCCAAGCAGACAACGCTAGTCTGCGCTCCGGGTTCTGCTCCCTAGATCCGGCCTCCGATGTTGGCGACAATGGTCGCTTCAACGGGTAAGGGGGCGAATCCGCGGATGCCGGGTCAGGTGATGGCTCTAAGGCTGTTACCCTCCATACTTTCGCTACTGCGACTCGTGCCAATGTGGGTTCTACCCTGAAAACGGTTCAAGTTCTCACTCGGACGCTCAGTGGCAAGAGCCTTGGTTCAGCCGAGCCTTATGCTGTGGCATGGAATGCAGCTGGTGAGCAGGAGGTCAGCACCCGTGCTGGCAAGAAGCTGAAGCTGGGCCCTAAGGCCGTCTCTGACATGACCCAGCATGCCATTACTTTGATGGCCCGCGCCGACGAAGTGAACGAGGTAAAGTAACTTCTTACTCTTTTGTATTGTTGAGTATTTCCTTTATACATATCACCTAGTCCCCGAGGTTACGACCGAGTAAGGAACTTACTCGACCGTAAGCTCTCACTAATCACTTTAGTCTTCAAATCCTTCACCCCAATCTTGCATGTTAGAGCTTCGATCCCTAGCCCTCGAGGTTACTGTTGAGTAAGGAACTTACTCGGCTATAAGCTCTTAAGCTTTTTGATTTCCTTATGCTAAACTCAAATGTTAGAGATTCAATCCCTAGCCCTCGAGGTTACCGTCGAGTAAGGAACTTACTCGGCTGTAAGCTCTTAAGCTTTTTGATTCAGCAGACTGCTTGACTTGACCCTTCCTTACTGTCTGTCTTCTTTGATCAGCTCACGCATAACGAGCGCACCAAGGTGCACCAAGCTCTCGTTCTAGCGCATCGCAAGCTCGAACTTGCGTACGGAAAGCTGCAGACTGATACCCAAGGCCAAGGTACCAACCTTAGTCATTCTTTCACTATTCAGTGTATTTTTCTTTGGTACATTTCCTCAATGTTCTCTTGCTCTTTTCTCACAGCCTCCGCTCAGTCCACCATCGAGGTTCTTCACTTTCAGATCAGCGAGGCCGAGAGTAAGTTTCTTGCCTCATTGATGTGATAGCTGAAAGTCTCTGTTGGTGCTGACAAGTAATTTGTTCCGAATAAGCAGAGAAGCACCAAGCCGAACTCCAGAAGGAGTGAGATGAGGTGACTCGGCTGAAGAAGCTGATGGCCGAGACGGAGCAGAAGCACTTGGCCGAGGTGAAGGGGCTAAGGGAGGAGCTTGCCGAGAAGAACGAGCAACAGGATGCCAGCACCGAGAAGACCAAGAGGCTGCTCGACAAGGCCGAGTCATTGGTCGAGTCGGCAAATCTGAACTTTGATGCCCTCCAAGCCAAGGCCAAAACTTGGCATAGCAAGTTATCCACCATCAACTTCTTTCTCGGTAGTGAGTTCTTACTCTTTGTGCACTATATAAGTCATTCTGGACTTCTTCCATCTACTTTTGTTATTTTGCTAACTTTCTCCTTTTGCTTGCAGAGAATTTTCCTGAGGCCAATATGTTTGCCATCCAAGCCATGAAGAAAATGAGGGCCGAAGCTGGTGCTCCTGCCGACGGCGAGGTGTCCATGGAGGAGCTTCTCAAAGCGGTGTCAGAACAGGCCAGGACCCTCAAGTCTTGCGGTGTGGATCTGCTCAAGTCGTCTATTCATGCGTTTCGCATGCTCTGGCCGGATGAAGACGCACCTGCTCTCATCGAGCCCCTTGCTGAGAGATTGCTCCTTACTGAAGACCGGCTGGATCAATGGCGTGAGTCGACCGGCCGAGCTGCAGCGGACAAGGCTCTCTCCTTCGTGCTTTCATGGTACGAGGACATCAACCTTGATGTTCTTGCTCGCATAAGGGGAGATGGCAAATGGCTGAATGATCCGGAGCTGATCAAGAAACGCCAGGAGAGAGCTTACGCCATGATCGAGTATACCATGGTGCATGCTTGGTGCGACAGGCCCAACTTCCTCGACCTTGGCGATCCACTCGTCGAAGTTGCTAATGAAGAGGGCGGCGACAACGAAGCAACCGAGTCAGATGGTTCGGATGACCCGGCCATAGATTCCCCTCACTCGGCCGATGCTCCAAACAATGCTCCTGGCTCCGAGAGTGCTCCTCCGAGTCCTTCTGCTTCTTAGACTAACACATACTCGAACTTTGATTAAATCCCCGGTATACCGGGTACTGATGTAACATATATTGCACTTTAAGTTTGATTATGCGCCTTTTGATAGGCTTTATATATTTGCGTTATGTTCTAAGTGTGAATCATTCCAGGGCAAGTCCCCGAGCTTCATTTTGCTGTGTCACCTTTCCTTGACTTTGGCCCCTGTCTACCTTTTTCGGTGCTCGACATTAGGGTCTCAAAGTACTAACGATATAGTTAGCGGGTATGAAACTTGGATCACTTGGCCGAGATTACTCGACACACAGTATAACGTGACCTGCAGAGAGTTAGGCAAAAATTTAAAGCCGGCTCGCGTTTCTCCTTTGCACTTATCTGGCGTTCGTGTTTACCTGTCATACATCCTTTCCTCTTGCTTGCCATGAAGCCGTGTTTTCGGACAACAACATAGTCGAAGACTTGATTTCTTCCGAGCAAACACTACTTGTTTCGAGATAAATTTTGGGTGTCACACCAGCCGACATAAAATAATTGAGATGGAAAACTTAAGGGGTAGTCCCCGAGTCAGTTTTTTGAATCATACCATTTTATTATCAGCACATAGCCGGCACACACGTCCGACATATGAGAGTTCGAGTGATACATGCATTGCTTCTCCTAAGTATAGAAGGGACGAAGTAGCGCCACATTCCATGGCCTTTTGGTCTCATCTCCTGACCTGTCCGCCTTGTTCTTTTGCGCTTCATGAGCATCTATGAGATAATAGGAATCATTGTGCAATTCTATGCTTACAATGAATGGACCTTCCCATGGGAGTGATAATTTATGCATTCCCGCTGTGCGCTGCACCAGCCAAAGCACCATATCCCCTTCTCGAAAAACACGAGGTTGCACTCCATCTTCTCGAGCCTCTTTTACCTCGGCTTCCGAGTATCGCCTTATCCTTGGCGAATCATATTCTATGTTCGCAGGCAAAACTGCTTCTGCCCCATACACGAGGAAAAATGGCGTATAACCAGTTGACCGATTCGGAGTTGTTCTTAGACTCCATAGCACCGAGGGTAGTTCCTCTATCCAACAACCAGGTGACCTCTGGAGTGGTTCCATTAAGCGGGGTTTTATCCCTGACAAAACTAAGCCATTAGCCCGTTCAACTTGTCCATTTGATTCTGGATGGGCGACTGATGCTACATCGAGTCTTATTTGGTGTTTCCCAGAGAAGCGAGCAAAAGCTCCTTCGGCAAAGTTTGTGCCATTATCAGTGATCACACTGTGTGGGTAACCATATCTGAGAATTATGTCCCTTAAGAATGTGATAGCTGTTTTACCGTCCAACTTTTTGATTGGTTTCACTTCTATCCACTTGGTGAACTTATCAATCATGACCAAAATATGAGTCATGCCTCCCCTTGCTGGTTTGAATGGTCCTACCATATCCATGCACCACACTGCAAAAGGCCAAGTGATTGGTATAGTCTTTAATGTTGGAATTATGCCCTAGAGGCAATAATAAAGATGTTATTATTATAATTCTTGTTCATGATAAAGTTTATATTCCATGCTAGAATTGTATTAAGCGGAAACATTAATACTTGTGTGGTTTGTGAACAACACCGTGTCCCTAGTACGCCTCTATGGACTAGCTCATTGATCAATGATGGTTAAGGTTTCCTAACCATAGACATGAGTTGTCAATTGATAATGAGATCATATCATTGGGAGAATGATATGGTGGATGACCAAACTAAGCAAAGCTATTAGATCGTTTCATCGTGTTCGCCTTTCAAGCTTTTCTCATGTCAAATATTGTATTCCTTAGACCATGAGATAATACAACTCCCTGGTATCGGAAGAAAGCTTTGAGGTCATCAAACGTCATCCTATGAGAGGGTGATCATAAAGGTGTCTCTCAGGTGATCGGAAAGTATCTGTTGGGTTGTATGTATCGAGATGGGATTTGTCCCTCCCAAGTCGGAGAGATATACTTGGGCCCACTCGTAATCGATATCAACACCGCTTGCAAGCATGTGGTTAAGGAGTTAATCACAAAGTGATATCGGATTACGGAACGAGTAAAGTACTTTTGCGTGAACGAGATTGAACTAGGTATGACGATACCGACGATCGAATCTCGTAAGTAAAATATCGCGAGACGAAGGGAATATATATGGGATTGATTGAATCTCGGAATCGTGGTTCATCCGATATGATCATCGATGAATGTGTGGAGTCAATATGGGTGCCTGCACCGCTGTTGATTATTGATAGAAGATCATGTCTGCATATTCTCGAACTCAGGTCACACACTTAACGTGTCTCGACGCTAGGATAGATTGGATACTTGGTTTATGAATTTTTGTTCAGAGTCTCGGATGGGATCCGGGACATCACGAGAGGTTTTGAGTGGTCCGAGAATAAGATTCATTTAAGGCGGTGCAGTTTTTGGAGTTCGAATTGTTCCGGTTAATCGGTATTGTACCGGAAGCTTCTAGAACCTTCCTAAGGGGACCAACGTGGCCCCACCTTCCGGAGGGGCATGGGCCTATGAGGAAGTGTCCTGGCAGACATTGGGGGGCACAAGGCCCCATAGGGCCCAGCCGATCCTAGATAAGTTTAAATCGTTTAAACTAGAGATAAGATAGGGTTTCTAGAAGGGAGAGTTTAAATCGCTTAAACTAGAGATAGGCTTGGAGGATGGTAGGCTGGCCGCACCTCTATATATAGAGGGCTGGTGCGCCTCCCCCACCAACACACCTTCCTCCAAACCCTAGTAGCCCCGCCTCCTCTCCCTCCCGACTGCTTGTAGGCGAAGCCTCATGCGTAAATTCTCCACCATATACACCACGCCGTGTTGTAGATCCAATCCATCTCTCCACCATACTTGCTGGTCCGAGGAAGGAGGAGACGCCGAGGTGCGACGCGGTGCATCTCACGGAGGCACCGCCACTTGTGGTGCTAGATCAGATCGGATCGCGAGGAGGAGAAGCGAGTACGACTACATCACCCACGCTCGATTTAATGTTCCATTGTGCGAATCTTCAAGGGTATGAAGATCTAATCCAATCTCTCTCGTTGTTTGCATCTCCTAGATTAGATCTTGGCTTTCCTCTGCTCGCTCAGTAGAAAATTTTGATTTACTATGCGAAAACCCTTCAAAGGGTATCGAGCTAGATCTATGCGTAGATGTGATTCACGAGTAGAACGCAACATGGTTGTTGCGGGCGTTGATGTTTTCTGCTGCAAGCCTCTTGTTTGTGTTCTTCTTATGACGCTGGATAGTGAGATTGAAGCGGTCCAGCCAACCTTACGTGACGCCGCTCATGAGACCGCTCCGCACTTGACGCGGTGGCTTGTACCATAGATGCGGCTGGTGGATGTCGCTCTCACTATAGTTGTCATGGGATTAACACCGAGTTTGGCAACCATAATATCACCGTTGTGGCTTTCCGTAGGTAAGAATCGTTCTTAGCATCTACTCCCATAAGCCACGTAAAACATGCAACAACAAAGTAGAGGCGTCTAACTTGTTTTTGCAGGAGTGTTTTCGTGATATGGTATGGCCCAAGATGTGATGTGTATATTGTATGCGATGATCATGTTTTGTAATGTTTCACGACTTGCATGTCGATGAGTGCACAACCGCAGAGCCATATGGTTGTCTTTATAATTGTGTATGACCATGAGTCAACTTCTTATACGCCATGTAATAGCTTTACTTTATCGCTAAGTAGTTAGCAATAGTTGTAGTTGCTATTCGTGGTGGAGGCAATCATGGTGGAGTGATGGAGATCATGCTTAACGCACAAGATGAAGATCATTGCGCCAAGATTGGCTATACCATGTCACATAAAGTTATATGCATGTGATGTTTATCCTTTTATGTATCTTATTATGCTTAGATCGCGACGGTAGCATTATAAGATGATTCCTCACTTAAAGATCAAGATAAAACTGTGTTCTCCCCAAGTATGCACCGCTATAAAGTTCGTCGTGTCCAAGCATCACGTGATGATCGGGTGCTATAGACTCTACGCCACATACAACGGGTGCAAGCCAGTTTTGCACACGCTGAAATACTTGGTTTTACTTGACAAGCCTAGCATGTACAGACATGGCCTCGAACACAAGAACCGAAAGGTTAAGCATGAGTCATATGAATGATATGATCGACACTTCGTTGTTCACCATTGAAACCACATCTCTTCTCGTGAAGATCGGATTAGGTGTGGTGAATTTGGATCGTGTTCACTAAACAACTTGAGGGATGTTGAATTTAGTGGAGTTCATCTAGTAATTTGATTAAGTTGAACTATTTATCATGAACATAGTCTAAATTGTACTTGCAAATCAGTAGATCACATGGCCAAGTCCAACTTCAACTTCAACGCTTTTGCTGAGAAAGAAAAGCTTAAGAACAATGGGTCTAACTTCACCAATCGGTTCCGCAATCTAAGAATCATTCTGTCTGGTCAAAAGGACTATGTCCTTGGGAAAGCGTTAGGTGACCCCTAACTGCAAGGCCGGCCGATGAGAAAGCTGTCTATCACAAGAAAGATGATTATGGTGTGATTAAGAGCACCATGTTGTTTGCTATGGAACCGAACTTCAAAATCGTTTTGAAAACTATCCCGGCCCTTTGAGATTCTCAAGAGTTGAAAACCATGTTTCGGACTCAGCCCGCTCGAGAGATATGAGATCTCCGAGAAGTTATTTAACCGCAAGATGGAGGAAGGAGTTCCGTTAGTGAGCACGCCATTAAGATGTCGGGCTAAACTCAACGCCTTTGAGCAATTGGATGCAAGATTCCAGAGGAGCTCAAGATTGACAGTGGTTCTCGCAATCACTCCCTCCCAGCCTACAAAAGTTTTGTAGTGACTCACAATCAGATTGGTTCCATCGATACGATCACCGAGCTCTTCGCAGTCAAGGCTGCGAGGTGGACATCAAGAAGGATAATCATGTGTTGATGGTCAACAAGCCCTCCTTTAAGAAAGGTAAGGGTGCAAAGAAGCCCTTCAAGAAAAGCGGTAAGCGCTGCGTTCTGCCGAGAAGAAGCTCAAGTCTGGTCCTAAGCGGACATCGAGTGCTTCTATTGCAAGGACAAGGGTCACTAGAAGCAATCGTCCAAGTACTTAGCGGACAAGAAGGCTGGCACCATCAAAGGTATATTTGATATACATGTTATTGATGTTTTCCTTACTAGCCCTTGTTGTAGTGCCCGGGTATTTGATACCGGTTCAGTTGCTAATATTTGTAACTCAAACAGAGCTACGGAATAGACGACGCTTGCGGGATGAGGTGACGATGCGCTGGCAACGGATCAAGAGTTGATGTGATGGCCGTCAAGACGCCTCCTTAGTTTTACCTTCGGGATTAGTTTTAAACCTTAATAAATGTTATTATGTGCCTGCGTTGAGCATGAACATTATTTCGGATCGTGTTTATTGCAAGACGGTTATTCATTTAAATCGAGAATAATGGTTGTTCTATTTATATGAGTAACATCTTTTATGGTCATGCACCTCGTGAATGGTTTATTTCTTCCGAATCTCGAAAGGGATGAAACACACATCCATAACATTGAGGCTAAGAGATGCAAAGTAGATAGTGATAATACTACTTATTTGTGGCAATCGCTGCTCAGGTCATATTGGTGTAAAACGCATGAAGAAACTCCATTCTGATGGACTTTTGGAGTCTCTTGATTTTGAATCATTTGACACATGCGAACCATGCCTCATGGGCAAGATGATCAAAACCCCGTTCTCCGGAATGATGAAGCGAGCAACGGACTTATTGGAAATCATACATACCGATGTATGCGGACCGATGAGTGTTTCGACGCGCGGTGGATATCGCTATTTTCTCACTTTTACCGATGACTTAAGTAGATATGGGTATATCTATTTAATGAAACATAAATCTGAAACATTTGAAAAGTTCAAAGAATTTCAGAATGAAGTGGAGAACCATCGTAATAGAAAGATTAAGTTTCTACGATCCGATCGTGGGGGCGAATATTTGAGTTATGATTTTCTCACGCATCTCAAAGCGAGTGGAATCGTTTCACAACTCACGCCACCCGGAACACCACAGCGCAATGGTGTGTATGAACGCCGGAATTGAACCCTATTAGATATGGTCCGATCGATGATGTCTCTTACTGATTTGCCGTTATCATTTTGGGGTTATGCATTAGAAACCGCTGCATTCACTTTAAATAGGGCTCCATCTAAATCCGTTGAGACGACACCGTATGAACTGTGGTTTGGTGCTAAACCTAAGTTGTCGCTTAAATTTTGGGGATGCAAGCTTACGTCAAGAAGTTGATGCCGACAAGCTCGAACCCAAAGCAGAAATGCGTCTTCATAGGATACCCTAAGGAAACTATTGGGTATACCTTCTATCACGTAACCGAAGGCAAAGTGTTTGTCGAAGAACGGTTCCTTTCTTGAGAAGGAGTTTCTCTCGAAAGAAGTGAGTGGGAGGAAAGTAGAGCTAGACGAGGTTATTGAACCTTCTCTTGAATTGGAGAGTAGCAAGACCTGAAATTGTTCCAGGTCACCGCTGCACCAACAATAGAGGAAGCTAATGACAAGGATCATGAAGCTTGGACGATGTCGCATCGAACGTCGCAGTCGACAAGGTCGTGCCCTCCCGAGTGGTACTAACTCTGCCTTGACTGTCTTGTTAGTAGAAGACAGCGAACCTACGAACTATGAGGAAGCGATGATGAGCCCAGACTCGAGAAATGGCTAGAAGCCATGAAATCCAATTGGGATCCATGAGCGAAAACCAAGTATGGACTTTGGTGGACCCTCCTAGCGACGAAAGGCCGTTGAGTGCAAATTGATCTTCAAGAAGAAAACGGACGGATGGTAATGTTACCGCCTATAAAGCACGGCTTGTTGCGAAAGGTTTTCGACAAGTTCAAGGTGTTGACTACGATGAGACTTTCTCTCCGTAGCGATGTTTAAGTCCATTCGGATTTTATTAGCAATTGCTGCGCTTCATGATTATGAAATATGGCGATGGATGTCAAGATCGCGTTCTCAATGGCAACATTGATGAAGAGTTGTATATGATGCAACCCGAAGGTTTTGTCGATCCTAAGGATTGATAAAGTATGCAAACTTCAGCGTTCCATTTATGGATCAAGCATCTCGGAGTTGGAACCTTCGCTTTGATCAAGTGATCAAGAGCTTTGGATTTGTTCCAAATTGCTACTGAAGCTTGCATCTACAAGAAAGTGAGTGGAGCTCGGTGACGCTTCGGTACTATATGTGGATGACATATTGATTATTGGAAATGACATCAACATGCTTAACGATGTGAAGAGTTATTTGAACAAGTGTTTTCAATGAAATACCTAGGTGAAGCTGCTTATATATTGGGCATCAAAATCTATAGAGATAGACAAAGACTGATAGCTTTAAGGAGTACATACCTAGACAAAGTTACGAAAAGGTTCAGGATGGATAAGGCATTGAAAGGTTCAAAGGCCTATGTTGTCAGGTAAGATATTGAGCAAGGCTCAGTGTCCAGCTACGGTAAATGATAGGGAAGCTATGAGCAAAGTGCCTTATGCCTCGGCCATAGGTTCCATCATGTATGCCATGTTGTGTACTAGACCGGATGTGTCCAATGCTCTTAGTTTGACGAAAGATATCAAAGTGATCCAGAGTGGAACATCGGACAGCCGTGAAGAACATCCTAAGGTACCTAAATAGGACTAAAGAAATGTTCTTAGTCTATGGGGTGATGAACAGCTCGTCAGAAAAGGTTACGTCGATGCTAGTTTCGACAATCGACAAGGATGATTGTAAATCTCTTATGTGATACGTGTATATTTTGAATGGAGGAGCTGTGAACTGGAGAAGCTACAAGCAAAGCGTGATCGCGGGATCTACAGAGAAGCGAATACATGGCTGCCGAAGCGTCAAGTGAAGGAGTTTGGATCAAACTTCATCATCGAGCTTGGCGTGGTTCCAAGTGCATTGGACCCATTGGAGATATTATGTGACAACACCGGCGCCATAGCACTCGCTAAGGAACCAAGATATCATCCAAAGACCAAGCATATCAACTAAGTTTCATATAATCCGAGATTATATAGCGATGGAGATCCAAGATCAAAGTACATACAGATCTGAATGTCGCAGATCCATTGACTAAACCTCTTCCACGTGTAAAACATGATCAACACCTCAGTGCCATGGGTGTGAGATTGTTGCCAAATGTAAACTAGATTATTGCCTCTAGTGCAAGTGGGAGACTGTTGGAATTATGCCCTAGAGGAAATAATAAAAATGTTATTATTATAATTCTTGTTCATGATAAAGTTTATATTCCATGCTAGAATTGTATTAAGCGGAAACATTAATACTTGTGTGGTTTGTGAACAACACCGTGTCCCTAGTACGCCTCTATGGACTAGCTCATTGATCAATGATGGTTAAGGTTTCCTAACCATAGACATGAGTTGTCAATTGATAATGAGATCATATCATTGGGAGAATGATATGGTGGATGACCAAACTAAGCAAAGCTATTAGATCGTTCATCGTGTTCGCTCTTTGAAGCTTTTCTCATGTCAAATATTGTATTCCTTAGACCATGAGATAATACAACTCCTGGTATCGGAAGAAAGCTTTGAGGTCATCAAACGTCATCCTATGAGAGGGTGATCATAAAGGTGTCTCTCGGTGATCGGAAAGTATCATTGGGTTGTATGTATCGAGATGGGATTTGTCCCTCCCAAGTCGGAGAGATATACGGGCCCACTCGTAATCGATATCAACACCGCTTGCAAGCATGTGGTTAAGGAGTTAATCACAAAGTGATATCGGATTACGGAACGAGTAAAGTACTTGCTGTGAACGAGATTGAACTAGGTATGACGATACCGACGATCGAATCTTGGGTAAGTAAAATATCGCGAGATGAAGGGTATATATATGGGGTTGATTGAATCCTGGCATCGTGGTTCATCCGATATGATCATCGATGAATGTGTGGGAGTCAATATGGGTGCCCAGACCCCGCTGTTGATTATTGATAGAAGATCATGTCTGCATATTCTCGAACTCATAGGTCACACACTTAACGTGTCTCGACGCTAGGATAGATTGGATACTTGGTTTATGAATTTTTGTTCGAGTCTCGGATGGGATCCGGGACATCACGAGAGGTTCGGAGTGGTCCGGAGAATAAGATTCATATAAGGCGGTGCAGTTTTGGAGTTCGAATTGTTCCGTTAATCGATATTGTACGAAGCTTCTAGAACCTTCGGAAGGGACCAACGTGGCCCCACCTTCCGGGAGGGGCATGGGCCTATGAGGGAGTGTCCTGGCGCATTGGGGGCACAAGGCCCCATAGGGCCCAGCCGATCCTAGATAAGTTTAAATCGTTTAAACTAGAGATAAGATAGGGTTTCTAGAAGGGAGAGTTTAAATCGTTTAAACTAGAGATAGGCTTGGAGGATGGGCAAGGGCTGGCCGCACCCCCCCTCTATATATAGAGGGCTGGTGCGCCCCCTCCCCCCACCAACACACCTTCCTCCAAACCCTAGTAGCCCCACTGCCCTCCTCTCTCCCTCCCGACTGTTTGTAGGCGAAGCCCTGCGGCAGAAATTCTCCACCATATACACCACGCCGTCGTGTTGTAGATCCAATCCATCTCTCCACCATACTTGCTGGTCCGAGGAAGGAGGAGACGTCGAGGTGCTGCACGTGTGCATCTCACGGAGGCACCGCCACTTGTGGTGCTAGATCGGATCGGATCGCGAGGAGGAGAAGCGAGTACGACTACATCACCCACGTTCCGACGAACGTTCCGCTGTGCGAATCTTCAAGGGTATGAAGATCTAATCCAATCTCTCTCGTTGTTTGCATCTCCTAGATTAGATCTTGGCTTTCCCTCTGTTCGCTTCCGTAGAAAATTTGGATTTACTATGCTGCGAAAACCCTTCATTTAATTCAGATGCTGGTAAATCTGACTTGGATGCATAGTGTTGACAACCACTGCATCTTTCGACTAACTCTTGCGCTTGTGCCAATGCGCTTGGCCAGTAGAATCCATGTCGAAATGCCTTGGACACCAACGCTCTTGATGACGCATGGTGCCCGCATTCTCCTTGATGAATATCCAATAAGATCTCCTGGCCTTTCTTTAGGCTGATACAACGCTGCAGTACACTCGTCACACTTCGCTTGTATAGTTCCTTGTTGATTATGGTGTACGCTTTTGCTCTTCGTGTTGTTTGCCTTGCCAACGTTTCATCACTCGGCAAGGTCCCGTCTTTTAAGTAGTTGAATATTGGTTGTGCCCATGTTGGTATCAGTGGTTCCGGGTCTGCTTCAACATCAATGTCCATTGGCTCCGCCGACATATGCTCTGCCAACATGACCCGAGGAGTCCCCGAGTGTGATTCGGCGACCCCTGAATTGAGCGGATCAGTCCCCGAGTGACTCGAACCTAGCCCTGAGTCGATATCCATTTGTACCATGTCTGACTCCTGAATCGCCGGGCTAACCCTGGTCGAGTCGGATTCTGGTGACGGCTTGATCGATGGTTTCCTGAGGTGCTCCAGCGCTACTCCTGGTGGTATTTCTTGCCGAGATGATCCTAGTTTGGATAGTACATCTACTACCTCATTTTCTGCTCTAGGAACATGATGGAATTCGCAGCCGTCGAAATATCCCGAAATTTGTTGCACATGGAAATGATATAATGCCATGTTTGCGTCCAACGCATCCCAATGTCCAGACACTTGCTGAATCACCAAATCCGAATCACCAAAACACATGATCCTTTTGATACCAATTTCCTTGGCTACTTTGATGCCATGGACAAGTGCTTCATACTCGGCAACGTTGTTGGAAGCAGCAAAATGAACCTGTAACACGTACCTCAGTTGATCCCTCTTTGGAGATGTGAGCACTATCCCGGCGCCCAGACCCATTTTCGTCTTGGACCCGTCAAAATGCATTTTCTAGTAGTTTGGATTTGGCAGTGGTGGTTCGTACTGCATTTCCATCCAGTCTACAAAGAAATCTGCAACAGCCCGAGACTTTATTGCATCTCGCCTATCATATTGTGGAGTATATGGTGCCAGTTCTATGGCCCATTTTGCGACTTGGCCGCTGGCATCTTTGCTTCCCAATATATCCGAGATAGGTGCCTCGCATATTACCCGGATTGGGTGTTCTTGAAAATAATGTTTCAGCTTCTTTGCTGCCATATATACCCCATATGTCATCTTCTGATAATGCGGGTAATTCTGTTTTGAGACAGAGAGCACTTCGCTCAAGTAATACACCGGTCTTTGGACTGATTTGCCCCTTCTTCACGTTCAACCACTATTACTACACTTACAACTCTGTTGGTTGCGGCGACATAGAGCAACATTGGCTCTTTGGATAGTGGTGATGCTAATATTGGTGTTGTTGCCAACATTTTCTTTAATTCATGTAAAGCGCTATCAGCTTGCTATGTCCACGTGAATTTGTCTGATTTCTTCATCAGTTGATATAGTGGTAGGGCTTTTTCGCCTAGCCGACTAACAAACCTGCTCAACGAGGCCAGACATCCAGTAAACTTCTGGACATCGTTGAGTGTTTTTGCCAATTCCATTCTTTCGATGGCCCTGATCTTTGTCGGGTTGGCTTCAATTCCTCGGCTAGATACAAGGAATCCGAGTAATTTGCCATCCGAGACACCAAATGTACATTTTTCCGGGTTAAGCTTCATCCGGAATCTTCTCAAGTTTGCGAATGTTTGACGCAAGTCCTCAATTAGAGTATGACTTTGTTTGATTTTTATTACCACGTCATCGACATATACTTGAACGTTTTTGTCCAATTGGTCTTGCAAGCATTTTTGCATGCATCTTTGATATGTTGCACCTGCATTTCTCAATCTGAATGGCATGGTACGATAGCAGTAAGCCCCGTACGGGGTGATAAAAGATGTCTTTATTTGATCATCCGGATTCAGTGGTATCTGATGGAATCCTGAATACGCATCCACAAACGGCAACAACTCACACCCACCAGTAGAATCTATGACTTGATCGATCTGTGGCAGGGGAACTGGATCTTTTGGACACGCCTTATTGAGGTTCGTGTAATCAATACACATGCGCCATACCACTTCCATGTTCGGGTCATCTTTTTTCTTCTCGACCAAGACTGGATTTGACAACCAGTCCGGGTGCAGTACTTCCATGATGAATCCATCAGCTAAAAGTCTGGCAATCTCGGCAGCTATCACTTCCCTCCTATCTTCGGCGAAGCGGTGGAGGGGTTGCTTCACCGGCTTGGCATCTGGTCTTACGTGAAGAGAGTGCTCAGCCAGCTCCCTCGGAACTCCTTGCAGATCTTGACTGGACCATGCAAAGATATCCCGATTCTCACGGAGGAAGCTAGTGAGCTCGCTTTCCTATTTGTCTATGAGGCCAGCCCCAATGGTAACTGTGCACTCTGGGAAAGTCTCATCTACCTGTACCTTCTTGGTTTCTTTGGTAGCTTGAAATGACACATTGCCATGCGGGTTGGTGAGTGCCGGCATGGACATTTGTGCTGCTTTGGCCAAAGCTGCCACTTCCAACATTTGACTTTTTTCTTGTGCTATGACGAGCGACTCGGCCAGTGAAGATCCGGCTGAGGCACAAGCAATAGATCTTTTGTAGTCCCCTTCAACTGTAATCACCCCACATGGGCCTGACAACTTCATCTTTAAGTAAGCAATGTAGGTAGTAGCCATGAATCTTGCCATAGCCGGCCTGCAGAGTAAGGCGTGATATTAGCTGACCAAATCCACTACCTCAAATTCCACGGCCTCAGTGCGACAGTTCTCTCTGTTGCCAAATAAGACGTCGACCCAGATCTTACCAATTGGCTCGAAGGACAATCCCGGCACAATACCGTGGAAAGTGGTCTTAGTCGGCTCCAGCATGTTCATGGTAATGCCTAACTTGAGCATTGTATCCTTGTACATGATGTTGATGCTACTGCCACCATTAATCAGCACTTTTGAAAACTTGACGTTGATATCTGGGCCCATGAATGTTGGATCCAAAACTAGAGCATATCCTCCTGGGGTTGGCATGATATTGGGGTGATGCTTTATACTCCAAGTTATTTCTTGCTCAGACCAATGCATGTACTTGGGGATTGCCGGCATCGTGGCATTCACCTCCATCATTCGTCGCTGCTGGCTCTTTTTGTCATTTGGCTCTGTGATGTAGCATCCCAATTGTCTAACAATTGCAATGCTACTAGCCTAGTCTATATATATGCTACTTCAAATATATAATTGTTGCGTCATAATTATATCATGCTCATGTCATCATGCCACCTTGCATTTTAGCATCATATAAAACCCTTTTCTTTTGGTTCTTATCTCATATGCATTATTAATTGTATTTGCCTCTTGATATTGTATTTGGTTCTTGATATATTGTTTAAATGCCCAAGTTGAGTTGGGGGCATATATTTTATTAACTCCACCACCCTTTCTTTCCACCACCTTATATTCCACCATCCAACTAAATATGAGCTTTGCACTTTATTGAGTTTCCCTCTAGCTCATGTGGGTTGGGATGGATCCAATTCTAACTTCCACATGCTCTCATCTTAGCATCATGTTGTTTTCACATTATTGATATATGAGAGCCACATGGCCACCTTTGCATGCCTTGTGAGTGGAACCCTTTTTCCCAGCTTCCATATGGATTATTATGGGTTTATGCCCATTTGGGGATATTTTTGGGACTAGTAAGCATCTAGTGGAATATACACACTAGCAAGTCCTAATTAGAATCAAATGTGATCATCTCCATTTACTCCACTTGGAACTTTCTTTTAATTCTTTTGCTTGGCTTTATTCCAAATTTGGGAATGCATAAAAATAATGCCAGGTTCATATTGTTGTTTTCACAATATTTTAATCATGGCAATTATTATTTTTGCATGGGCCATGCAACCATCTCCAACTTTGGCCCCCTTTGCTTTTATTTGGTTTTTGAGTGGATCTTTTCCACATATCTCTCTCTACCCTTATGCTTGATCTTGCTTGATGCATGCAAGCATATAAAACCCCATCAACATCTCCATCCATGCCATCACCACCTTTCTATCTCTTCCTCTTTTTGGTTTGATCTATTTTGATCTTGCTTAAACCCTAGCTTCACATCCCTCTCTTTTTCTTGTCTTGATCTTGTTAGTGCTTGTCTAGAGCATGCTTGATCTTGTCAAAAGTACCACTCCATCAAATCTCTCCTCTCTCCCTAAACCTATCTCCTTATCCCTTCTAAGCTAAACCCTAGTTCCTCCCTAATCCCCCCTCTCCCGGCCTCTCTCCCCACATGGTCACCCTGTCCCCACCTAGCTGGCCCCACCATGCCACCTAGCTACCCCACCCAAACAAGCCCTAGCCCGAGCCATACCCTCTCTCCCCTCCTACCCTGGCTCTAACCCGAGGCTACTCCTCCCTCTCCCTCTCTTCTCTCCCTGCCTTGTGGCCCCCTAGCCCGAGCCTGCCCCTGCCTCCTTGGCCTCGCCCTCTGGTCCCACCTGGAAGCCCCCATGCACCTGTCCTGGCCGACCCGAGCACGTGAGGAGGGAAGGAGAGAAAGGTGGCACCGAGGCCACCTTTTCCCATCTACCCCCCTCTTCCCTCTGCTTTATCACCACCTCACGGTCCTCCTGCATCTCCAGATCTGGCCGAGGCGCCCTGCCCGCTCCCCTCTCTTCTCCATCGCCGCCAGCTAACCATCGCCGGCCACCGTCGACTTAGACGTCCACCAGCAGCTCGAGGAGGCGGGCGTGGTGTTGTGGTCGTCGAGGAAGGACCGGAGGACCCCGGCGTCACCTCTGTACACAGCAGCGAGGAGGAGGAGCCCCAGGCCGCTGAACATCGACGCTCTCCGACGTGAAACCCTAGCTCCGGTCCGTCTGCGTCATCGCCGTCTTCCTGCGCCCCAGGCCGATCCGACCATGTCAACCAACTCTCGGTGAGCTACCCAACCTCCCAGACATCCTCGTCGTCGCAGCCTTGCCCTGGTCGCGCCGGACAATCCGACGAACGGCCTCACTGCTGGCGCGTCGCAGACGCGTTCTCCTCGCCATAGCGTCGCGTAAGCCCATCTAGTCCTCGCCCACCTCCGGACATCAACCCCCACCTAGCCCGGTGGCTGCGCCGCCTGCAAGACGCCAGATCCCCGGATCGAATCCCCGCGTCACGTCCGCGGGTGCGAGCACCGATCTGTCCTCTGCTCGCAGAGAAGAAGCACACTACGGCTGTGGTCATTTTGCAGATAGCCCCTGGCTCTTTTTATGCTTAACCCGTGGTACAACCGAGGCCCACCAGTCAACGTCTGTAGGTTTTTTGCAAAAAGGTACCCAGTCTTTCAGTTTGATCAACCCGCGCTCCCTCGCTGTGCCGCGTGGCAGCCCCGCGCCCGTCCGCTGGCGTGTGGGTCTGCGTGTGCCTTGACCCCACCTGTCATTCGCTAGGGCTAGAAGAGCATGTGATGTAAACTTTCTCTAAGCATGTATGTGTTCCCTCAGCATGACCCCACTGGTCAGCGTCTGTGGCTAGAATTGAGCTAATTAACAAAAGTATTTCTGTAATCTGTTTAAATCCAAATCTTTTCAAAATTAATTCAAATTCAAATTTAATTCTGTTTTTAAATATCTTTTAAAATACAAACCCAATTAATACAAATAATATATGTTTTCAAATCAGAAAAATGTGAGGAATTAAAATCTTTCATCCAAAATATATTTTGAACATTTAAAATTGCAAGTTGATTAAAATTACAATAAAATGCCCTTCCACTTTAATTAATTAATAACTTTTGTTTTATAACTCCAAATTTAACAAATGATATGTCTAAAATGATTAGCTTGACGAGACCTTTCTGTTTATGCATTCCATGTTTTGTTTTGAAGTATGCATCATATAAATATAAAGTATACAGCAACTAATATGAGGTTAAAATGTGGCCAAAACTCAATAAAATGATTTAATCTTGTACTTCACACCTCACCCATGCCATGCTACTTTATTGCCATGCAAATTGTGCATCATTCATCATGGCATGATTGTTTGCTTGTCGCATTTTATTCATATGCTTGCGCACTTTATTTATGTTGGCCCTTGTTTGTTTGGTTCTTCTCGAATAGACGGTGTGGATTTACCAAGAGAACCAGAGCACTACCAGATCCTTCTCTCGCTTCAATCGACAGGGTGCAAGCACTACCACATGCTTGCATACATATAGTACCTATTGCCTCTATCTTATTCTTGCATCATTGAGTCGCGATTACATTAAATTGAATCCCAAGTATTGCATAGCCTTTACTTTTAAACCCCACCAAAGCTTGTTCCTCCATCCCATGAGCCATTACTACAGGAGTTGTTTGAGCCATGCGAGTCGTAGAACAGCATGTGTAGGGTATGTGAGTGTCTGATGGATAACGAGGTACCTATACAACTTAATCTGAGTAGTAATGGGATAACTAATGAAAGTGGCATCGGCGAGCCATATTCGCTATTTGGTTTTTCAGGCTCACTTGTGTCCGTGGGACCCAGTACTTGATTCCTGTTCCTTGAATATTCGCTATCCACATCCGGGAGGCTTATGAACCCCCGAGCGAGCTTGATTCATTCTTATTTCTTGGGGCCACAAACTAGTTTGAGGTTTTATTTACTATCCTACTTATGCCATGCTTTATCGCTTTATTTAAATTGTGCGAGTCTTTTGCTGTCTCTATTTAGGTAAGCGGAGTGTTTTCATGTCGACAAGCCAGTCACATTTGGGTTCCCGATCGTTTCTGACCACTGACGCAAACCTTGAGGCCGTCTCGGAGTTAGCTAACTTCGTTGCGGGTAGCTCAATGGGGTGGCCCCCTGAAATATTTCTGAATCCTGTGATCGCTTTGTCATGAATGCCTCGTTGGGTTTTGATTTGGTCTTTCCGAGGCATATCGAGTGTGTGTTGCTATTTGTGCACCCTAGGTAAAACTTTCTGAAAGCCGTGTCCGCGGTTATGGACGACTTGGAGCACAGTTTCTCGATCATAGACAAGCATATCTAAAGTACCGCTTTTAATTTGACTAAGTAACTGACTAGTAAATAGTGCAACACTCATGGAATGGCTAATAAAACTGCCAACGGATGGGGGGGGGTTGTTCGTCCGCTTCCTTGTCGGTAAGCGAGGAGGAGGATGGATCTGTGGATTTTACCGTTATAACTGTTATAACTGTTGTCATTAATTCACGGACATCCGTCTATCTATGGTTAGGCGAATGGTTAGCGAGTATCTATAGAATTGTTAGGGTTTATCTTTTGCTGCAATTGCGTCACCCCAGGTTGTGTCCCCTTTAGAGGCATAAAGACTTGCTGAGTACCCCTAGGGTCTCACACGATAAATTATTGGTTCAGATGAACAGGTACACTCACAAGATGGATACTGGGTGGAGGAGACAGACGATGTGGGCAACGATCATTCGGTGTAGAGATTCCGGGAACGGGGATCCGTGAGATCTGTGGGCGGGATGTGCTTATTTATGGGGCATCTTATGCCGATTTGCTTCTTATCCATACTTGGATTTTGTCTTCCGCTTCCGCTTGATACTCTGATGTTTGATGTATGAGGAGATATCCTAAACTATTATATCTATCTAGGATATTTGGATCTTGCCGTATGGCGTTGCTATATTTCCTTTCTTTTTAGATGGAATGGCTCTGATGTACTATTGTATGGTGGCTTGCATACATACTCATTTGTGTATGTAGTTGATCCCTTCGCCTGCCGATTACGCCGCCCGTTCTTGTCCCGATGTTTGGAAATGGTTGGGACGGCCGAAAGGTCTACCTGTGAGTGGCATTTGGGCCCCACCATACTATTTCAACCATTTCTGCTCATCCAGGCTTGTAACTAGGAGCGTAATTCACCGAGGTAGTTACAATTGGTATCAGAGCCATCCCGCCCTTCAGGGTCTCAGCCAAATGGTCGTTGTCTGTCTAGCAAATATTTTGGTAGTTATGTATACTAGGGAAAAACAAA
This sequence comes from Avena insularis, assembly GCA_023614405.1. Lineage (NCBI taxonomy): Eukaryota > Viridiplantae > Streptophyta > Magnoliopsida > Poales > Poaceae > Avena > Avena insularis. Next base: position 49,283,252 of record CM042687.1, on the reverse strand, counting down.
ACGCGAGAGTAGGACTGCTTCTATTTTTCTTCTTACCCAACCACCCATCCTTTTTCTGGTAAGGAAGTGTAACGTTTCAATCCTCTTCTTAAAATTCAAACTAGGATTCACGTGTTCTGGGTTTCCGTAGTACCATAGAAAGTGTGTGTGTGTGTGTAATTCCTTGTCTAGCTATTGCATCCAACATGTTATCTTCATCTGCCTCTTGGTTATCAACTGTTGGTACATTCCATACTGACAGGCTTTTGAAAACCGGCGCGATCTATCTGACTCCTTGTTAACCGATGCCATCTTCTTAAGGGTGTCCTTCCTTCTAGCAACTCCACATTCTGTGAAACCATCTGTTGCTAATCTCTATCTGATAAGTGATTTTGCGCATCTATTGGTATTTTAATGCCGAAAATGCGGAATTTTTTTCTTTGGTACATCTGTGTTTCCACACTCCTTTTCAGTCGTGTGTGAAACATTATCTATCTCCCTTTTATCAGCATGTTCATGCTAACTCATTCTTCTGTCACCGGCGCTTAATCCTGGAGTTTCGCTTCATCAACTTTTCTCTTGGGCTAATTACATAACATGTGTCGATCCGATGCTGATGATTGTAATTTGGCTCTCGGCATAGCTATATTCCACTCATGATAAGTGTCGATTGGAATATGGAAAATGCTATCAACTCTATCCTCCAAATGGTGACGGCTATCTCCTGTGATTTTGAGTACACCGTGATCATATCTATCCATATTCAAGCATCTTTGGTAATCCGGAGTTTCTCAAGGCACTACGGCGGTCCATCATCTGTCCATCATGCTGCACATCTCTTGGAACCCCATATCTGCAATATTCTCTTTGATACGAGGGAATCGCATCTTTTCATCTTTGATAGTTTTGCTTAAGGTATGAGCTATCATCGGTTCTTAACCAAGATCTCTTTATCTTTGTAACCGGCGATCCAATCGACAATGTGAACCAGGTGACATCTCTTTTTCTTCCGAAGGACCAGATAATCTATTCTTCCAGTGCATCTTCTTCAACACGAACCCGTGCTCTTAATATTGATCTTTCTAAGAGCGTTGAGCTCAGAAAGTGTTTCGAGCATTTGTTCGTTTCTCCCGCCTCTTCAACTTGATATTCTGGGAATATCCTATTAATCCATGGTGGTATATGTTGATAATATGCTTGCCTATTCGATATCAATGGAAGGACATGGAAGATCATCTGTGTCTCTTTCTCTCAAGCTTTGTTAACACTGCATGTGTGCAAAGTTCTCAAAGCGTGAATTCTGACTTTTTGAAGTCACCTATCTCGGCCACGTCCTTCTGCTAAATACATTGCTTCAATTCTGGAATTAGCAAGTCCATTGTTAATTCCATCCTCCATCTTCAACCAATCCGGAGTTGTTCCTTGTTGGCCAGTTATCATCGTCGTTCCGCTAAAGTTTTCCTCAAACTGCTAAATCTCTCTCAATCATTTCAAGAATAACATGGAGTTCTTTTCACCTCTATCTCGTTAAGTATCTCTTGAAACCCTCTCGCTCTATCGTCTATGCTCAATCCACCAGAGGCCATGAAGACCTTCCAGATCTTGTATTCTTTCTGTTCAAGTGGTGTTATCTTTTTCTATATCTGTGGAATCTTGCAGTTGTCTCCGGGATCTTCCTTCATACCTTTCCGGTGGCTGGTTACTTCTGATACGACGATAACATCATCATCTTTATCTATCTATGAATCCGGAATCGTTTGCATCTATCCTTGTTTTCTAACGGAGTTCCATGAGTTATTGTCAATACCTTCAGTCTGTTTCGGTAGTTGGGTTGCATGGTTCTCTTATTCATGTGCGGAGTAATGCTTTGAGTGCGGGATGGAGTAGCTACCATACCACTACTCTTATCATTCGCTCTTGTACATTGAATTGGTGAATTAATGTGAATTCACTCATTCCACAGAAGTTAGAAGTGGCCTTTATCCTTCGATACTTTTACTTCCATCCTTGTTTTTCCGGAGTGCTCTCTCGAAGAAAGTAATCAATAATCTCTTGTTGGTGGTCTGTCTATTCTAGATGGAGCAAAATCTTCAATTATCTGGTGGAAACAAACGCAAACTCTTTTCTGTCCTCGTCATTCTACCGGTGCTCTACATCCCCAAACAAGATGAAAGGAAACTATCTCTCTCTTTGTTTCATCAATTCTTTTCTGTGGTAAAGCCAATTATGGTTGATGCCATCAGCCGCAAATCTATTGCGATAGCCTCAAGGCTAAAGAAAGCAATAAGTATCTCTACAATAAACTCCAGATCCTCTATATTCTTTGCTTCTCGGGATTCCACCAAGATCTAGTTTCACATCCGTCTCTGGAAGTTATATCCGCGCACCTCAATTGCGTGATCCTTTGGATCTTACCGGCGCAAGAAGAATCTAATCCGACGATGTCTAGCTAAATCTTTCTGTTGATATCAAGGGACTCTATTGTTTGAAGGCAATATTGTTTCCGTACTTCATTTCTCAAATCTGAGAGAGGATACGATGCTATTGTCATAGTGGTTCAAAACCTCTCCAATCTAGCTCTTTTTCCTCCGGCGAGACAAAGATCCATCCTCTCTAGTATCAGTAAATCTTTAATCTTAATGGTGTGTCTTTCTTTATCCATGATACATCATCTTTTCTTTTTCTTTCACAAGTGGTTCTAGCCTTTTATCTTGTTTCTCGAAAACCGGAGCTATGTTCTTCCTATCCTTCTTGCCTCACGACAATCCTTCAACTCTTCTAACCCGTTGTTTCTCAAGCAAAATGCAAGACTCGCAACAAGTCTAGCAAGTTTTGCAAGGTGTCGTGGTCGCACCATTCCGTTCTTCATCCTCTTGGGAACGTGAGGGTCACCTTCGTTCGAACACCCCTCTCTCATTGTTTTCTTTTTCCTAGGAATCTCGGGGCGAGATTCTTGTTTAGTGGGGGAGAGTTGTAGCATCCCAATTGTCTAACAATTGCAATGCTACTAGCCTAGTCTATATATATGCTACTTCAAATATATAATTGTTGCGTCATAATTATATCATGCTCATGTCATCATGCCACCTTGCATTTTAGCATCATATAAAACCCTTTTCTTTTGGTTCTTATCTCATATGCATTATTAATTGTATTTGCCTCTTGATATTGTATTTGGTTCTTGATATATTGTTTAAATGCCCAAGTTGAGTTGGGGGCATATCTTTTATTAACTCCACCACCCTTTCTTTCCACTACCTTATATTCCACCATCCAACTAAATATGAGCTTTGCACTTTATTGAGTTTCCCTCTAGCTCATGTGGGTTGGGATGGATCCAATTCTAACTTCCACATGCTCTCATCTTAGCATCATGTTGTTTTCACATTATTGATATATGAGAGCCACATGGCCACCTTTGCATGCCTTGTGAGTGGAACCCTTTTTCCTAGCTTCCATATGGATTATTATGGGTTTATGCTCGTTTGGGGATATTTTTGGGACTAGTAAGCATCTAGTGGAATATACACACTAGCAAGTCCTAATTAGAATCAAATGTGATCATCTCCATTTACTCCACTTGGAACTTTCTTTTAATTCTTTTGCTTGGCTTTATTCCAAATTTGGGAATGCATAAAAATAATGCCAGGTTCATATTATTGTTTTCACAATATTTTAATCATGGCAATTATTATTTTTGCATGGGCCATGCAACCATCTCCAACTTTGGCCCCCTTTGCTTTTATTTGGTTTTTGAGTGGATCTTTTCCACATATCTCTCTCTACCCTTATGCTTGATCTTGCTTGATGCATGCAAGCATATAAAACCCCATCAACATCTCCATCCATGCCATCACCACCTTTCTATCTCTTCCTCTTTTTGGTTTGATCTATTTTGATCTTGCTTAAACCCTAGCTTCACATCCCTCTCTTTTTCTTGTCTTGATCTTGTTAGTGCTTGTCTAGAGCATGCTTGATCTTGTCAAAAGTACCACTCCATCTAATCTCTCCTCTCTCCCTAAACCTCTCTCCTTATCCCTTCTAAGCTAAACCCTAGTTCCTCCCTAATCCCCCCTCTCCCGGCCTCTCTCCCCACATGGTCACCCTGTCCCCACCTAGCTGGCCCCACCATGCCACCTAGCTACCCCACCCAAACAAGCCCTAGCCCGAGCCATACCCCCTCTCCCCTCCTACCCTAGCTCTAACCCGAGGCTACTCCTCCCTCTCCCTCTCTTCTCTCCCTGCCTTGTGGCCCCCTAGCCCGAGCCTGCCCCTGCCTCCTGGGCCTCGCCCTCTGGTCCCACCTGGAAGCCCCCATGCACCTGTCCTGGCCGACCCGAGCACGTGAGGAGGGGAGGAGAGAAAGGTGGCACCGAGGCCACCTTTTCCCATCTACCCCCCTCTCCCCTCTGCTTTACCACCACCTCACGGTCCTCCTGCATCTCCAGATCTGGCCGAGGCGCCCTGCCCGCTCCCCTCTCTTCTCCATCGCCGCCAGCTAACCATCGCCGGCCACCGTCGGCTTAGACGTCCACCAGCAGCTCGAGGAGGCGGGCGTGGTGTTGTGGTCGTCGAGGAAGGACCGGAGGACCCCGGCGTCGCCTCTGTACACAGCAGCGAGGAGGAGGAGCCCCAGGCCGCTGAACACCGACGCTCTCCGACGTGAAACCCTAGCTCCGGTCCGTCTGCGTCATCGCCGTCTTCCTGCGCCCCAGGCCGATCCAACCACGTCAACCAACTCTCGGTGAGCTACCCAACCTCCCAGACATCCTCGTCGTCGCAGCCTTGCCCTGGTCGTGCCGGACAATCCGACGAACGGCCTCTGTGCGCCGGCGTCGCGTACGTTTCTCCTCGCCATAGCGTCGCGTAAGCCCCATCTAGTCCTCGCCCACCTCCCAGACATCAACCCCCACCTAGCCCAGTGGCTGCCGCCTCCGCGCGCACACGCCAGATCCCCGGATCGAATCCCCACGTCGCGTCCACGCGTGCGAGCACCGATCTGTCCTCTGCTCGCAGAGAAGAAGCACAATACGGCTGTGGTCGTTTTGCAGATAGCCCCTGGCTCTTTTTATGCTTAACCCGCGGTACAACCGAGGCCCACCAGTCAGCGTCTGTAGGTTTTTTGCAAAAAGGTACCCAGTCTTTCGGTTTGATTAACCCGCGCTCCTCAGGCTGCGTGGCAGCCCGCTCCGTCATTGGCGTGTGGGTCCAGCGTGTGCCTTGACCCCCATCATTCATTGGGGCTAGAAGAGCTCATGATGTAAACTTTCAGTCTTTGTGTTGCCCAGTCAGCATGACCCCACTGGTCAGCGTCTGTGGCTAGAATTGAGCTAAGTAACAAAAGTATTTCTGTAATCTGTTTAAATCCAAATCTTTTCAAAATTAATTCAAATTCAAATTTAATTCTGTTTTTAAATATCTTTTAAAATACAAACCCAATTAATACAAATAATATATGTTTTCAAATCAGAAAAATGTGAGGAATTCAAATCTTTCATCCAAAATATATTTTGAACATTTAAAATTGCAAGTTGATTAAAATTACAATAAAATGCCCTTCCACTTTAATTAATTAATAACTTTTGTTTTATAACTCCAAATTTAACAAATGATATGTCTAAAATGATTAGCTCGACGAGACCTTTCTGTTTATGCATTCCATGTTTTGTTTTGAAGCATGCATCATATAAATATAAAGTATACAGCAACTAATATGAGGTTAAAATGTGGCCAAAACTCAATAAAATGATTTAATCTTGTACTTCACACCTCACCCATGCCATGCTACTTTATTGCCATGCAAATTGTGCATCATTCATCATGGCATGATTGTTTGCTTGTCGCATTTTATTCATATGCTTGCGCACTTTATTTATGTTGGCCCTTGTTTGTTTGGTTCTTCTCCGAATAGGCTGACGAGGATTTACCAAGAGAACCAGAGCACTACCCAGATCCTTCTCTCGCTTCAACTGAGCTGCCAGGCAAGCACTACCACATGCTTGCATACATATAGTACCTATTGCCTCTATCTTATTCTTGCATCATTGAGTCGCGATTGCATTAAATTGAATCCCAAGTATTGCATAGCCTTTACTTTTAAACCCCACCGAAGCTTGTTCCTCCATCCCATGAGCCATTACTACAGGAGTTGTTTGAGCCATGCGAGTCGTAGAACAGCATGTGTAGGGTATGTGAGTGTCTGATGGATAACGAGGTACCTATACAACTTAATCTGAGTAGTAATGGGATAACTAACGAAAGTGGCATCGGTGAGCCATATTCGCTATTTGGTTTTTCAGGCTCACTTGTGTCCCGTAGGACCCCGAGTACTTGATTCCTGTTCCTTGAATATTTGCGCTATCCACATCCGGGAGGCTTATGAACCCCCCTGAGCCAGAGCTTGATTCATTCTTATTTCTTGGGGCCACAAACTAGTTTGAGGTTTTATTTACTATCTTGTACTTATGCCATGCTTTCTTGCTTTATTTAAATTGTGCGAGTCTTTGCTTGTCTTTAGGTAAGCGGAGTGTTTTCACAGTATCGACAAGACCGGTCACATTTTGGGTTCCCGATCGTTTACAGCCACGCAAACCTTGAGGCCGTCTGAGTCACTAACCGTTGCGGGTAGCTCAATGGGGTGGCCCCCTGAAATATTTCTGAATCCTGTGATCGCTTTGTCGTGAATGCCTCGTTGGGTTTTGATTTGGTTTTTCCGAGGCATATCGAGTGTGTGTTGCTATTTGTGCACCCTGCGGTAAAACTTTCAAAGCCGTGTCCATGGTTATGGACGACTTGGAGCACAGTTTCTCGATCATAGACAAGCATAACTAAAGTACCGCTTTTAATTTGACTAAGTAACTGACTAGTAAATAGTGCAACACTCATGGAATGGCTAATAAAACTGCCAACGGATGGGGGGGGGGGGTTGTTCGTCCGCTTCCTCGTCGGTAAGCGAGGAGGAGGATGGATCTGTGGATTTTACCGTTATAACTGTTATAACTGTTGTCATTAATTCACGGACATCCGTCTATCTATGGTTAGGCGGATGGTTAGCGAGTATCTATAGAATTGTTAGGGTTTATCTTTTGCTGCAATTGCGTCACCCAGTTGTGTCCTTTAGAGGCATAAAGACTTGCTGAGTACCCCTAGGGTCTCACACGATAAATTATTGGTTCAGATGAACAGGTACACTCACAAGATGGATACTGGGTGGAGGAGACGGACGATATGGGCAACGATCATTCGGTGTAGAGATTCCGGGAACGGGGATCCGTGAGATCTGTGGGCGGGATGTGCTTATTTATGGGGCATCTTATGCCGATTTGCTTCTTATCCGTACTCAGATTTTGTCTTCCGCTTCCGCTTGATACTCTGATGTTTGATGTATGAGGAGATATCCTAAATTATTATATCTATCTAGGATATTTGGATCTTGCCGTATGGCGTTGCTATATTTCCTTTCTTTTTAGATGGAATGGCTCTGATGTACTATTGTATGGTGGCTTGCATACATACTCATTTGTGTATGTAGTTGATCCCTTCGCCGATTCACGCCCGTTCTTGTCCCGATGTTTGGAAATGGTTGGGACGGCCGAAAGGTCTACCTGTGAGTGGCATTTGGGCCCCACCGTACTATTTCAACCATTTCTGCTCATCCAGGCTTGTAACTAGGAGCATAATTCACCGAGGTAGTTACATGTGACAAAGACAACATAGCTCTGGTGATGTTCTCTGTACTCATTTCTAGTTCCGTAACCGACATGAGCGTCATCACCTCTTGGATTGTGCACCTGGTGCACAACTTCTCTTCTTTCTTGATTCTAATACCTCGGCTGCCTGTTTTCGTATCTGTTGTCTGCTCCCACTGTCTGAGCATTTCTTCCTGTAAGTGGTGGAGGGGGAGGTGGTGGAAGCTGGTTATTCGGCGAATCCACTCTATCTCCTTTCTGAAACCAAGTGCATTGCCTTGTTGTGTGATTGGCCGGTTTACTCGGACTAGGCGTGTGAAACTTACACGGCTGGTCCAGCATCATCTCATAGGTATATTTCTGTCGGTCCTGATATTGCTTCCTCTGATCGTATGGCATTTTGCCGTCATTGTTTGGCACACATTGTTGTTGTCCACTTATCCTTTGACGCTGACTGCTTCCAACATCCGGAAGATCCTGACTCACGGCCGCAACCTGAGTCGAACCATACCTGTAATCTGGACTTTCGTCTCTTCTCTTGCTTTTGTATTCAGACCTTTCCTGGCACCTTTGCAACCCGGCAACGTCATAGATCTGAGTCTCAGTCATCCCGTCTGCCGACATGAGCAGCGGCTGAGTCGGATCTCCTAACGCATACGAATCAGCGATTCTTATCGTCTCTTCCAGGCTTGCCGGCATATCTCTTTGTAACCTTTGCCACAACACACTTCCATGTCTACATCCCTGTGCAAACCATGCGATTTTCTGTGACTCGATTACCCCTTCACAAGAGTTACGCATCGTACACCACCTTGTGAGGAATTCCCTATCTGTTTCATTCGGCCTCTTGTAAGTGCTCGTGAAATTGCTCAGAAAAGCGTTGTGAAAATCGGTCCAGCTGTTAATGCTTCCGGGTGGAAAATTATTCAACCATACCCGAGCTGGTCCCTCCAGCATCTGCGGTACATAACGTACCGCCCATCTCAAATTTCCCTACGCGATCTTCACAATAGTTCCATAATCTATGAGCCAGTCCTCTGGCTTAGTGCTTCCATCATACGTTTTTGTCCCTCTCGCCAGCTGGAAATTTGGCACCGGTGGCTCCTTCATGATCCTTGGGCCAAAGAACGGTGGACCCTGCGGACCTTGTGATTCAATTATCTCTGCCATTTTTATTCGGTCAAGCTTCAGCCTTGCATCATCCGGCTGAAGGTTCCTGCCTCCGAGTCTTACTCCCATTGCTTGATATGCGTGATCCGGCAGTTCATATCCGTCATTCACATAGCCGAGTAACCATCATTATACTTATTTGCGTTCGGGTCAGCAGGCTGTTGAGCTGCCTTTCCCGCGCATTGCTCTCTTCTTTCAGGCTGAGCTGGTGCGTTATTCGGCGCTGGATTTCCTCCTCCTCTCGAGTGAGTTCCGCGCCTAGCTTGAGGCGCAAAATTCTGCCCTCCGTTGTCATTTCTTTGCCCTGCTTGCCTTTCTCGGCCTGCATTCTCCTGGTTTTCATTTCCTTGTGCATTATTCCTTCTCGCCCCCTGCGCATGTGCTAGGTTTCTTTGAACCACTGCCGGATCATAGGCGACCATCTACTTGTTTCTTCCAGAATCCACACTTTTTTCTTTTCTCGGCCTGGGCGCCGCTCCGGGTGAGGATGCCGTGTGCCCAGCCGATCTCGCCAGGACAGGAGTCGCCGAGTGAACCAGCTGTGACCCTCCTGCTATACCCGAATTTGCTCTGTAATACGTCTCATTCAGCATGCTAGCTGCTTTTACTAGTTCATTGACTCGTTCTTGTTGCCTTTTATTTGCTTCTCCCTCCAAATGGGGTAATTCTGCCATCGCTGCTTTTGCTGCTCGCAGATTAGCTGCTGCTGTGTTATATGTTGGCCACATGGCTGTTTCGTTGCTGTTCTCTGGTGTTATTTTTGACGTCGCATCTGCCAGCTCCTCGTTGAGGTTCCTTCCTCTCAATCTCGTTGCATCAAGCCGGGTCTTTGCGCCCTTGACTCGATTTGCTGAGTTAAGCTCTCGGATGGTGATATCCACGTCCTGCTGTAACTGTGCTAATTCCTTTGCTTTATCCAAAACCTTTATCCCGGCTTCCTCCAACTCGGCTTGCACACGTGCCAGGTCAGTTGCCTGTGCCACTGGCTCTGCCAACTTGTCTATCGCTTCATGCAGTTCCTTAGCCCTTTTACTCCTAGCTATGTTTTCTGGTTTTTCCAGTGGTGCCTTTGCTGACCTTGCAGTCCTTGGCGTTTCCTCATGATTTCCTCCCTCTGCGTTCTCATTCACTACTGGAACTATTGGGGGAGCTGCGGGGTTTGGAGCTGTCATCATTACCTCCATGGAGACGAGTTGGTGAAGCTTCCCAGTGACAGGAATCGCTGGCGGATGCGGCGCCAGGACGACGCGCTCGGGATACGCGCGTTCCACGCGCACCGCGACGTAGACCTGGTGCTCGTCGAACTTGATGAAGCGATCGCCCCTAGGGAACGGCTGGGTCCCGAAGCAGCCCGCGTTGTCGCTGACGAAGTTGAGCGCTCCAAACCTCTGGATGAGGCCGGAGTAGACGCGCTCGCCGGTCTTGGCATTGATGTTGCCCGTCCGGATGAAGACTCCATTAAGCACCTGCTTCTGCCCCACGGTGAGTGCCAACTGTCATGGTGGTAGCACGACAGATGCCATAGGTAGGCTTAAGTTGGGGGCCAAATGGGTGCTTGTGGTCACCGGGGAGGGAGTGCACGGTCGAGCCATGCACGAAGAACAATAAGAACTCTCCATACTTAGCAATTTGATTGATACCCAAAGATTACAAGTGCTCCTTGAGCTGTATGAACTAGGGTTCAGTGCACTAGCTCACTTCTTGGTCCAACCTCCTTCTACTACAGCTATGCCCTCCCTTATATAGGCAGTTCTAGCTAGCTCGTACCCCTTTGGGTTCTAGGGTTTACTGATCTTGGTCCCTACGACGTGGGCCGGGTCATGGGATCACCCTAAGCCCAATGGCCCAGTTCTCAAAGCTTGACAGCTAACGGTCTTCTGGTACGCTGCTTCCTATTTCCTTTTGGCGTCATGCTGTAACTTTGTACGTCAGCGCATGCTTTGGGCGTCACCCGGCTCCTTTTGTGTCACCCGGCGTCGCCCTTCTCTTTTGACCATGCTTTACCATGGTGCCTCCTGAACCTTACTCGGAAAGGTGCCACGTGTCCTACTTGACTCGGCCCTTCCTCGATAGACTCGGCTCGTCGGTTCCTGCAAGAATTACAACTTTGTCTTATGTGGGCCGACATAGTTTATATGTCGGCCGTTCATGCTTCTCTTACCCGGCCGTTCTTACCCAGCCTGGTTCTTTCTTTACTCGGAGCTAGCCAAGCTACGCTATATTTCACCTCTCGTGACCCTACCGGGGGTTATCCCCTGACAGCGGCGGTGGAATCCACCGAAGGCAACCAAGTTTCCGCGACGTTCGATCCGCTAGAGGAGTGATGTGCTCGGTTACTATAGAGCCCGTTGGGAAACCCCAAGAGGAAGGTATGATGAGCACAACAACAAGTTTTCCCTTAGTTAAGAAACCAAGGTTATCGAACCGGTAGGAGAAAGGAAATAACTCCCAAGGTGTTGCTAGCAACGTGGAACCTGCACAACACAACCACAATACTTTGCCCTAATTTACAGTGAGGTTGTCAAGCTCACTGGTTTGCTAAAAACAAAGGATTAAACGTATAGTGTGGAAGAAAGTAATTGCTTGTAGTAATTGCAGAAAGTAAACAGTAGATAGTAGATTGAATATCAGTGGGAAGAAATGGACCGGGGTCCATAGTTCACTCGAGCTGTCTCTCCATAAGATAAATAGCATGTTGGGTGAAATTGATAGATTGAAAATGCATAACAATGCATGTACATGTCATGATGATTTCTATGAGATTCGTTTGGGCATTACAAGATAATACATAGACCGTAATCCAATTGCATCTATGACTAATAATCCACCTTTAGGTTATCACCTGAACCCCTTCCAGTATTAAGTTGCAAGCAATAGATAATTGCATTAAGCAAAGTGTGTAATGTAAACAATACAATTTCCCTTGGACAAAGGATTGTTGTTTTCTCCCTAGTAGCAACAGCACATCTACAATCTTAGAGGTTCCTGTCACTCCTCTAGATTACTAGAGACATGAACCTACTATTGAGCATAAATACTCCCTCTTGGAGTCACAATCAACTACTTGGCCAGAGTAACCACTAGCAACGGAGAGGATGCAAGATCACAAATAACATAGACATGATAGAATCAATAATCAATCTTAACGTAGTACTCAATATCCATCGGATCCCAATAAACACAACATGTAGGATTACAAATAGATGATCTTGATCATGATAGGCAACACACAAGATCTAAACATGATAGCACAAAGGAGGAGAAACAACCATCTAGCTACTGCTATGGACCCATAGTCCAAGGATGAACTACTCACGCATCACTCTAGAGGCTGGCATGGTGATGAAGAAGGCCTCCAGCATGATCTCCCCTCTCTGGTAGGGTGCTGGGAAGAGCTTCAGATCCCTCCCGATCTAGGGACGGCGGTGGCGGCGGCTACGGACTTTTTCGTGGATTTCTGATTGGGTTCCTAGGGTTTTCTCCGCGGGGTGTTTATATAGGCAAAGGGGCAAGGTCGGTTGAGGGCCAGGGGGCCCACACCATGCCCTGGCGTGGCCTAGGGTGGACCTGTGCCATGGGGTGGTGTGGCCGTCCTGTGGTGCCTCTTCGTCCCCCCTCTGGACTCCGTCTTCGTTACGGTAAAATATTGACCTTGCCATTTGTTTCGTCCAATTCCGAGAATATTTCCTTACTAGCTTTTCTGAAACTAAAAATAGTAGAAAACAAGAACTGGCACTGTGGCATATTGTCAATAGGGTAGTGCCAGAAAATGTATAAAAATGCCTCAAAGTGTAGACAAAACATAAGATAGTTGGTACAAAACAAGCATGGAGCATCAAAAATTATAGGTATGTTTACGATGTATCAAGCATCCCCAAGCTTAACTCCTGCTCGTCCTCGAGTAGGTAAGTGATAAAAAGAATAATTTTTGAGGTGACATGCACCATCACAATCTTGATCAAGGTATTGTAAAGCATTGATAGCTAGGATGAAAGTAATCTAACATAAGCATGAAATATATAGTTCTAACAATAAGACAAAGCAACTATGTTGCAACATGAAAGGCAACACAAACAAAATATCATGAATAACAATGCATTGAAAGACATTTGTTTGTTTCACATATAGAAAACATAATAAGAGTGGTAATTAGCTTATCCTTCATGGAGTAGCAAAATATAAATGCATAGGACACCTTCAAAGTTCATAAGGGTGACTAGATACAAATAATTTAAGAATAGGAAATACCATAATTATGAATAAATCAACAAGTATTGGGACAATGCACATTGAACTAAGAATGACAACTATTCTCTCTTAATTGGTGCATAAAGATAGAGGATGGAGACTCAACAAAATAAAAAATAGGCCCTTCATAGAGGGAAGCAGGGATTTCAAGTTTCATAAAGAGCTTCCAAAAATGATGGTACTTACTAGCTTTGAGCTCTCATTTCCCCTATCATAAGCATCTTAAGGTGATTAAGGTTAAAGTGAGAAAAATATGAGTTATATGCTTGACAAATCATAAGTTGATAATCTCATGCCCCTTGAGTACGAGGGCCGTTCCTCATGCTACTCAACTTTAGTCACAAGCAAGTTCTTGTCATCGTAAGTATATGTGTATCATATAAAACCGCCAACAGGGTACCCCTTGCCCCATGACACATGAGCTATCCCATATCAAAATGACAAGGCAATAGACAATGAGCATATCAGCGATCTTTTTATTTACCATGAGCATGGTGCTTTTTTCTCTTTTTTCTAAAAAAATTCTGAAGATGCTTCATAGATTGCTCACTATGGTTATGCTGCAAGTTTCCACCATGATTAGGCATGGCTTAGTCTAGCCGCCCAGACGTTTCTCTAACGTATATACAATACTCCATGGACTTACAAGCTCCCCTTTTATTTCACACCGCCGACATCCATAAACAAAAGAACATGATATCAACTGAATAGATATGTACAAGTGTTGAAAGCGTTCCCCATGACAGCATGGTTTTGCTAACTCCCAATTTATAACTTGCAAGCATATAAGCACATAAATAGGCACAATGGTTCAAGTTTATTAAGTGCAAGAAAAATAAAGTGTGCCATCAAGTTCGTGAGAGCTTTAATCTCTAATTTTCGCATAACAGACATTTAATTTGGAAGATAGATAAAAACATGAATATACTTGGAATGGTGTAACACACCATGCATAGGAATTTATAGTGGACTCTTTAGAATAACTTGATTTCTTGGGAGTTGGATGCACGAGTAGAGCTCATACTCAGTACAAGTGGGGCCTAGCAAAATACTGGGAGCGGCGAACTAAGAGAGCAATAATGGTCATAATCATGAAGAGCGACAAAACATTATTAATCAAAGCATAAAGTGATATCACAAGTCAAAAACTAAATGATCATAGAGGCTAAGGTGACTGGTTCATAGTCTTAACATGGAGTAAGCATGTGCCAAGTCAACCCAAATAAAGCATCAAAGGAGAATACCACAATATTATGCTTTTATATGTTAAAAAACGCATGATTCTTTCAAGACACATTAAGCAATCTCAATTGTTTGAAACTAGTCATGATACATCAATAATTACTAAGCATATGGTCAAAGCAACATTTAACATGACATGATAAATTCTAAGCCACAGTCAAAACAAGCTTCCTTTTGTACCACTATAAGCATGAAACTTTCTACTCTTTTCCAACACCAATCGACTTATTTGAAACAACTCACAAAGATAATGATAAATAAAGATCAGAGAGCTTGTCTCACCTAACTAAAAATAAGAACTAAAAAGTTCTAAGCAAAAAGCATAAGAAAACTAAAGCTAAACGCAGTACTAGCAAAAGTGAACACTCACAGAACAGTAAAAGTGAAAACTAGAGTGTTCTAAGCAATGAAGAACTAGGTGTGGCTTCTCCAAAATGGGTATGTTGGGGTCCGACCAACTTATTACAGCAAACAAAACAAAATAAAACTAAAAACAAAAACAAAGACACTCCAAGAACAACACACAGTGCATGAAGCAATAAAAATAAAGTGTCTTGAAAGAAAACCTGAGATTTTTATTGATGAAGAAGGGGATGCCTTGGGCATCCCCAAGCTTTGACACTTGTACTTCTTGAATATTTCATGGGGTGACACAGGTGTCATCCCCAAGCTTGAGCTTTTTTTCCATACTTCATCTCATCATATCATTCTCTCCCTACACTTGAAAATTTCCTTCATACAAAACTTAACATAGTCTTCATTAGCAACATTAGTGTATTCAAGATAATAAGCCTTTGGGTTTAGTTTCAAATCAAGTAAATCATCCATTAAAACATAAGCTACTGTAGCAACTCATTTTAAAAGCTCAAGTGATCAAAGAGAACTCAAAAAGAAACCGATTAAGAGGCAAATGCACATAATGGCAGAAATCTGTCAAAACAAACCAGGAGGTAAAGACTGATTTTTTTTCGAAAATCTTATGTTGCTCAAATCGAAAAGTTCAAAACTAACTAAAGTTGGGTAAATAACAGGGGCATGCACACAAAAAATTACATCTGAATTCGACGTACTGGGATTTTTCACGATTTTTTACAGTGAAGCACAGAAATCTGTTTCGGGACAACAACTTCCCCAAATCTTACTTCCCTCTCATTAGAGGCTATTCTTGGCACAAAACCCAAACAAAAAGGATAAGGAGAGGTTATTACAGATACAATAACTTCCAAGACTCAACAAAATAAAAACTTACTGAAATAAAAATTGGGTTATCTCCAAGAGTGCTTTTCTTTAACACCTTTCAGCTAAGCATAGAAAGCAAGAATCAAGTATTTTCAAATGAAGAAGCATCAACTACTTCTTTTAAAACAGGGATTTTCTCAATAGTTACCTTAGGTGAAGATGATTCAACATGTAGATCTCTTTTTAAAAGTTTTATCAATTTTAAGCACATTAGGGGTTTTTGGTTTAGGAACCTTTGGAACATACGCAAAATTTTGCTCTTTTCCTATAAAATATTTCTCTCTTTTAAACTTAAGGGAAGAAAAAGTTGAACATAGAGTTTCCATAGCCTCTTCTAGTTTACCAATTCTAAGATCTTGATAATGGATAATGCTAGCCTCTAAAACAGTGAGTCTTTTATTGATACTTTCTATTGATTCATTAACTTGGCTAGTGTTATCAAGGAGTTTTGGCAAACTTTTCTCAAGGGAGCTTAATGTTTTTATAACATCTTACAAAGTGATTTCAGTTTTAACGACAGTAGTAGGTGGTACTCCTACTAAACTTTCAATTACATTTCATGCTACCAAGGCAGGAGAACCCAGAAAATTACCCCCTGTGAGAGTATCCAGAACATACCTATTCCAACTAGATATGACAACATAAAAGTTTCTAAGAAGGATTGTGGTAGAATATTTTTTAGTACATCTATGTTGAGCATTACTTATTCTATACCAAGCATCTTTCAGACTTTCTCCTCCTTGTTGCTTAAATGAACCTCTACTTTAGGAATACCCATTTTTTAGGATTAAAGTGAACCAACAAAAACATAAACTAAAGTAGAAACTAATTTTTTTGTGTTTTTGATAAAAGGAAGTAAACCAATAGAAATAGCAACTAAGGTAGGAACTATTTTTTTGTGTGTTTTTGATAATAAAAAGTAAAACAAACAAAACTAAAGAAACAAATCAAAACAAAAACAAAGTAAATAGATTGGTTGTGAGAGACTCAGCTTGCAGGAACTGTCATGTCTCTCCCCGGCAACTGCGCCAGAAAAAGTCTTGATGTGCTCGGTTACTATAGAGCCCATTGGGAAACCCCAAGAGGAAGGTATGATGAGCACAGCAACAAGTTTTTCCTCAGTTAAGAAACCAAGGTTATTGAACCAGTAGGAGAAAGTAAACAACTCCCAAGGTGTTGCTAGCAACGTGGAACCTGCACAACACAACCACAATACTTTGCCCCAACTTACAGCGAGGTTGTCAGGCTCACTGGTTTGCTGAAAACAAAGGATTAAACGTATAGTGTGGAAGAAAGTAATTGCTTGTAGTAATTGCAGAAATTAGACAGTAGATTGAATATCAGTGGGAAGGAATGGACTGGGGTCCACGGTTCACTAGAGGTGTCTCTCCATAAGATAAATAGCATGTTGGGTGAACAAATTACAGTTGGGCAATTGACAGATTGAAAATGCATAACAATGCATGTACATGTCATGATGATTTCTATGGGATTCGTTTGGGCATTACAACATAATACATAGACTGTAATCCAACTGCATCTATGACTAATAATCCACCTTTAGGTTATCATCTGAACCCTTTCCAGTATTAAGTTGCAAGCAACAAATAATTGCATTGAGCAAAGTGTGTAATATAAACAATACAATTGCCCATGGACAAAGGATTGTTGTTTTCTCCCTAGTAGCAACAACACCTTTACAATCTTAGAGGTTCCTGTCACTCCTCCAGATTACTAGAGACATGAACCTGCTATCGAGCATAAATACTCCCTCTTGGAGTCACAAGCAACTACTTGGCTAGAGTAACCACTAGAAACGGAGAGCATGCAAGATCACAAATAACATAGACATGATAATCAATAATCAATCTTGACGTAGTACTCAATATCCATCGGATCCCAACAAACACAACATGTAGGATTACAAATAGATGATCTTGATCATGATAGGCATCTCACAAGATCTAAACATGATAGCACAAAGGAGGAGAAACAACCATCTAGCTACTGCTATGGACCCATAGTCCAAGGATGAACTACTCACGCATCACTCTTGAGGCTGGCATTGTGATGAAGAAGGCCTCCAGGGTGATCTCCCCTCTCTGGCAGGGTGCCGGGAAGAGATTCAGATCCCTCTCGATCTAGGGACGGTGGCGGCGGCTACTGACTTTTTCTTGGATTTCTGATCGGGTGCCTAGGGTTTTATCCACTGGGTGTTTATATAGGCGAAGGGGAAAGGTCGGTTGAGGGCCAGAGGGCCCACACCATGCCCTGGCGCGGCCTAGGGTGGACCCGCGCCATGGGGTGGTGTGGTCGCCCTATGGCACCTCTTCGTCCCCCCTCTGGACTCCGTCTTTGTTATGGTAAAATATTGACTTCGCCTTTTGTTTCGTCCAATTCTGAGAATATTTCCTTACTAGATTTTCCGAAACCAAAAATAGCAGAAAACAAGAACTGGCACTATGGCATATTGTCAATAGGTTATTTCTAGAAAATGTATAAAAATGCCTCAAAGTGTAGACAAAACATAAGATATTTGGTACAAAACAAGCATGGATCATCAAAAATTATAGATACGTTTACGACATATCAAGGAGGAAACAGATTCCCATAAGGGGGCCTAGAGGGGCTCGGACATCACCGCCGCTTATATCAAGGAGATGGTCACCGAAGGGTACCTTCCCTCGGCGGAGGGCCTAGTCTAGCGGCCGGCACCGACCGGCGAGGTGGTCCCTTCTCCCCATCCAGGAGAGAAAGTATACCTCAAGGCGCAACTAGTTCGTGGCATCACCCTCCCGATCTCTGACTTCTACCTCCAAGTTCTTCAACATTTCCAGGTTCTTCCTCATAACCTCTCTCCCAACAACATTCTTGCAGTTAGCAATTTTGTAGATTTGTGCGAAGGATACCTAGGGATTAGGCCTATGTTCGATCTATTTATTTACTTCTTCATCATCAAGAGGGAAGCCGGAGATAGCAAAGACGAACTTAGAAACTGCAGGATGATTAGTTTTAAGATCTGGCCTCGCCGGTAGTTCCCCGACATCTTAGGACGAGTCCTGCAAGAACTGGCAACAAAGCTACTTCTATGGCCCAGATATCCCTCTGGCTAGCCGAGAAGGCTCATACCCGGACTTAATCGATGGGGCCACTATTGAAGCCACCATGTGGAGGTCCCAAGCCCTCCTGCCGTCCGACGATGAAGCCTCTCGTGTTGTAAGGCGGATAGAGTGGCTCGTTGACATGGGATTGACCGCTTGGACCTAGCCATTTACTGGTTCGTAAGGCAGATCCAACCCCTGCAGCATCGCGAGAAGCTAATGTGTCAGTTCACTAAGGACAGGAAGGATACCCTCAGGATTTTTGATGATAACTTCTCTAGTGACTCCATCAAGCTCCGCCTCAAGGACATCATCAAAGTGAAGGACCGAAAGTGTGGCTTCATCATCACTTACGACATGTTCGAGGACGGCAAGTGCCCAATGGTAATTTTGATTCCTTTATTGCTGACATATACTCCAGTTATTCTGCCTTTGATGCATCAGTACATCTAACATGGTAACCACTCAAAAGCTAGGGGACTTGGAGGAGACCGACATGGCTCCTAAAGTCTATGACCCCAAGATGAAGGATGCCACTATCGTGTCCGATAATGATGCTCTGGCAGCACGAAAGCGAAAGAGCTCCACCTCTGACACTGTTGCCGGGGGTAAGAAGAAGATAGAGAGTGGAGTCTCCAAGAAATCCACCGCCTCCCTGGCGGCGGAGAAAAGAAAGACCGTTGGCATCCCTTTGACCAAGGTGCCGACTGTTGTCTAAGCCTTTTTTCCTCCGACTTTGTCATTTGCATTGCTTATTTATATACTTATACTTTCTAACTTGATTTGAAGAAGACCTCCAAGACTTTTGGAGCTTCTAAAAACATACATGATATGCTGGCCCAGTCCTCTCCCACCATCGCTCCCCTACTCTTGCCGTCCAACCCTCTGCTGCTCCAGCCAGATCTTCGACCACTACTAAATCTGAGCCCTTTCTCATGGAGGTGGATGATACGCCGTAAACGTATTTATAATTTTTGATGCTCCATGCTTGTTTTGTATCGACTTTGCTTTGCTTTATCTACACTTTGAGGTGTTTTTTTATCTTTTCTAGAACTAACCTATTAACAAGTTGCCACAGTGCCAGTTGCCTGTTTTCTTCTGTTTTTGGTTCCATAAAGGCAGAAAATCAATATTCTCGGAATTAGACGGGACAAAATCCAAAGTCAATATTTTACCGTGGGCGACATGAAGTCCAGAGGGGAGACAGAGAGGCAAACCAGGGCCACCACACCCCCTAGGCATGGGTAGGCCCTACCTAGCGCCTAGGTAGGGTGTGGGCCCTCCGGCCGCCTCCTAGCCTCGCCTCTTCGCCTATAAGAAGCCCCCGATGAGAAAACCTTAAGTCGTCAATTATACTTCCAGAAAAAGTTCCGCAGCCGCCACCGAAGGGGAGATTCGGGGGACAGAAAGTGTCTATTCTGGCACCCTGCCGGGACGGGGAAGTGACCCTGGAGCCATCTCCATCAATTTCCATCGCCATCTTCATCACCGTTGCTGATTCCCATGATAAGGAGACAGTAGTTCTTCCTCGAGGCTAAGGGCTCTACCGGTAGCTATGTGTTCATCTCTCTCTCTATGCATGATCTTGTTGTGGTCATGAGCTTTGTAATCAAGTAGATCTACCTTGCTACTCAAGTGCTTCAATAGATCTCTGCTCTCCCCATGTGTGTGAAAGTGGCAGCGTGCATGCCATGGTGGCACTTAGGTTTGAGTCTACATAAATACTCTTTGTGCTTTAATAGATCTATGCTTTTCCCCACGTGTGTGAAAGTGACATTGTGCATACCGTGTGTGGCACTTTGGCTAGATTGAATATTTGTTATGAGTTATATTTGGAGTTGGATGTCTCTATGAAATTGTGGTGTTTGTTGGAACCATCTAGCACTCAAGGTGATAGTATGGGGTTATCTAGATTGGGAAAGGCGGACTTTGAGGAGTGCTGTTATAGCCCTACCGATGATTAGAGTGTTCAATCGGAGAGTAGTTAAGTGTAGTATCATGAAGAGATGATATTTATATGAGAGAGTGTTCACTAGTGAAAGTATGATCCCTAGGCCTTGTTTCTAAACATTGAAACACCGTTTGCATCTAGATATGTTGCATGTTTGCTTGCTTTATTCTTTAACTCACCGTCAAGCTCTTTTCTAGCATCGTTACCACTTGTATTTCACTATCTCTTCGCCGAACTAGTGCACCTATACACCTGACAAGTGTATTGGGTGTGTTGGCGACACAAGAGACTTCTTGTATCTTGATTGCAGGTTTTCTTGAGAGGTAATACCTTTGAGCACTTCCTCCCTGAGTTCGATAAACCTTGGGTAATCCACTTAAGGGAAATTTGCTGCTGTTCTACAAACCTCTGCACTTGGAGGCCCAAACACTGTCTACAAGAATAGAAGTGCGTGGACATGAAGCTATTTTCTGGCGCTGTTGCCGGGGAGGTAAGGTAAAAGGTACTCACATCCTCTGGTGTGAGTGCTCGAAGTTATTTCCTTTAGATTCTGCAATTTTGTCTTTTTGTTTCTTGTTTTCACTAGTTAGGCTTAATGGAAAACAACAAAAAAATTAGAGAGCTTTATAGTGTTTATCTTGAGTTAGGACATGAAGTGTTTGAAGAGAAAATTAAAAAACCTATGGATATTTATTTGCATGATAATAGCAATGTTATTAGTATGAATTCTTTGGACACCATAATTGCTAATGCTATGGAAACGTCTAAGCTTGGGGAAGCTAGTTTTTATGAAAATGATCTTTTTAGTTCCCCAGCTTTGGAAGATAACTATTCTATTGCTTATGATGATACCAAACCTACAATATATGATGATTACAATGATGAATATGATATTTTCAGTCCACCTACTATTGAGGAGAAAGTTAATTGTGATTACAATATGCCTCCTATATTTTATGATTATGGTGATGAGAATAATAGTGATAGCTATGTTGTTGAATTTGCTCCCACTACAATTAATAAGCATGACTATGCTTATGTGGAGAGTAATAATCATTTTATGCATGTGGATCATGATAAGAATGTTTTATGTGATTGTTATATTGTTAATTTCATTCATGATGCTACTGAAAGTTATTATGAGAGAGGGAAACATGGTCTTATGCATCTAAAAAATATTAAGTTTCCCCTCTTTATGCTGAATGTTTTAAAGTTGCACTTGTTTTGCTTTACTATGCTTGGTGCTTTTTGCTTTCATGACTAGTTTCTTTACAAGATTCCTATGCATAGGAAGTGGGTTAGACTTAAATGTATTTTGAATTTTCTTCTTGATGCTCTCTTTTAAATCAATTCATATTTCTTATGTGAGCATCTTCTCAAATTATCATGCCTAACTTAAAGGCGTTAAAGAAAAGTACTTGTTGGGAGATAACCCAAGAGTTTTATTGAGTCTTGGAAGTTATTACTTTAGTAATGACCTCTCCTTATCCTTTTTATTTGCTTTTTGTGCCAAGAATGACCTCTAATGAGAGGGAAGTAAGATTTGGGGAGTTGCTGTCCCGAAACAGATTTCTGTCCTCCACCATAAACATTTGTGAGGAGTCTCTGTAAGTTGGATTGAGCTGAAAATTTACGAATACATCTCCCAGTATGTTATTTAACTTTCGTTAGTTCAACACTTTCGGATTTGAGCAACAGAAGGTCTTCGAAAAAATTGGTTTCTACCTTCTGGTCTGTTTTGACAGATTTCTGCCATTATTTGCATTTGCTTCTTATTGATTCCTTTTTGAGTTCTCTTTAGCTGAATTGAGCTTTTTGAAGGAGTTTATACATTAGAATGTGCTTTTAGTGAAAAGCTTTGCTGTTCCAGAGCTAAAACCAAAGGTCTATTATCTTTTGAATACACTAATGTTGCTAATGAAGATTGTGTGAAGTTTTGTATGAAGGAGAAATTTCAAGTGTAGAGAGAGAATGATGTAATGAGATGAAGAATGGACAAAATCTCAAGCTTGGGGATGCCACCCCGGTGTAACCCCAAGAAATATCCAAGAGGTACAAGCGTCAAAGCTTGGGGATGAACAAGGCATCCCCTTCTTCATCAATAAAAATCTTAGGTCTTTCTAGACACTTCGTTTTTATTGCTTCATGCATTGTTGTGTTGTTCTTGGAGCATCTTAGTTTTTGTTTTTGGTTTTTGTTTTCTTAGTTTGCTTGAGTAAGTTGGTTGATCACAACACACTTATTTTGGAGAGATACACACTTCATTTTCATTGCCTAGAACACTCTAGTTTGCACTCTTATTGTTCTGTGAGTGTTCACTTTTGCTAGCACTATGTTTAGCTTTAGTTTTCTTGTGCTTTCAGCTTAGAACTTTTTAGTTCTTCTTTGTGGATTTGTGAGACAAGATCACTGATATTTATTGATTATTATCTTTGTGAGTTGTTTCAAATAAGTCGATTGGTGTTGGAAGAGAGTAGAAAGCTTCATGCTTAAGTGGTACAAAAGGGAGCTTGCTTTGACTGTGACTTAGACTTTATCATGTCATTCTAGATGTTGATTTGACCTTATGCTTAGTTATTATTTCTGTAGCATGACTTGTTCCAAACAATTAGGATTGCTTAATGTGCCTTGAAAGAATCATGCGTTGTTTTAGCATACAAAAGCATAGTATTGCGGTATTCTCCTTTGATGCTTTGTTTTGGTTGACTTGGCACATGCTCACACCATGTTATGACTATGAAGAAGTCACCATAGCCTCTATGATCATTTAGTCCTTGACTTGTAGTACCACTCTATGCTTTGATTAGTAATGCTTTGTTGCTCTGCATGATTATGGCCATTATTGCTCTCTTAGTTGGTTGCTCCCTGTCTTTTGCTAGCCTCCACTTGTATGAGTAAGCTCTACTCATGCTTCCAACTCCCAAGAAACCAAGTTATTCCAAAGTGTCCACTATAAATTCCTATGCATGGTGTGTTACACCATTCCAAGTATATTCTTGTTTTCAGCTATCTTCCAATTAAAAGTATTTTGTTATGTGAATACTTAGTGATTAAAGCCCTCACAAACTTTATGGCACACTTTATATTCTTTGCCCCTAATAAACTTGAACCATTGTGTCATATATGTTGTATATGCTTGCACTTATACGTTGGAATTAGCAGAACCATGCTGTCACGGGGAACATTTTCAACATTGCACTTGTACTTTGTACATAGTTGATATCATGCTCTTTTTTTCTATGGATGTCACCGATGTGAAATAAAGAGGGAACTTGTAAGTCCATGGAGTTTGTATTTTGTGTTAGATAAATGCCTGGGCCACTAGCCTAAGCCATGCCTAATCATGGTGGAAACTTGCAGCATCACCATAGTGAGCTATCTATGAAGCATCCCCGATAAATAGCTATGCATATAGTAAATAAAAAGATCGCTGAGATGCTCATTGTCTGCTTTCCTTGTCATTTTGGTTATGGGATAGCTCCTGTACCATGTGTAAGGGGTACCCCGTTGGCGGTTCTCTATGATATGCATGTACTTACAATGACAAGAACTTACAGGTGACTGAAGTTGAGTAGCATGAGGTGTGGCCCTCGTATTCAAGGGACTTGAGATTGCCAACTTATACTTTGTCAAGCATATACTCCATCTTTGTTCACTTTAACCTTAACCTCTTCAAGATGCTTATGATAGGGGCAATGAGGGCTGAAAACTAACAAGTACCATAATTTTTGGAAGCTCTTTTTGAAATTTGAAATCACTTCTTTCCTATGAAGGGCCTTTCTTCCACCAATATTTGAGTCTCCACTTTCTACCTTTAGGCACCATTAAGAGAGCATAGTTGTCATTTTGTGTGTAGTCTCCCAAAACTTTTTGATTGACGCATATTGTGATATTACTTGTTCTTGTGCTACTTGTTTCTAGTCACCCTTGTGAACTTTGAAGGTGTCCTATGCATCTATTTTCTACTCTATGAGGGACAAGCTGAATGCCACTATGCCATGTTTTCTGTATGTGAAACAAACAAACGTTTTTCAATGCATGTTATTCATGATCCTTGTTTGTAGCCCTTCATGTTGCATGCATAGTTACTATGTCCTATTGTTAGAACTCCATATTGCATGCACATGTTTAGAGTTCTTTGTTCCCAGCTTTCAATGCTTGCAAATGGTTTGATCTTGGTTTTGATGGTGCATGTCACCTCAAAAATTATTCTTTTTATCACTTACCTACTCGAGGACGAGCAAGAGTTAAGCTTGGGGATGCTTGATACGCCGTAAACGTATCTATAATTTTTGATGCTCCATGCTTTTTTTGTATCTAGTTTGCTTTGCTTTGTCTACACTTTGAGGTGTTTTTATATCTTTTCTGGAACTAACCTATTAACAAGTTGCCACAGTGCCAGTTGCCTGTTTTCTTCTGTTTTTGGTTCCAGAAAGGCAGAAAATCAATATTCTCGAAATTGGACAGGACAAAAGCCAAAGTCAATATTTTACCGCGGGCGACACGAAGTCCAGAGGGGAGACGAAGAGACGAACCAGGGCCACCACACCCCCTAGGCACGGTGGGCCCTGCCTCGCGCCTGGGTAGGGTGTGGGCCCTCCGGTCGCCTCCCAGCCTCGCCTCTTCGCCTATAAGAAGCCCTCGATGAGAAAACCCTAAGTCGTCAATCATACTTCCAGAAAAAGTTCCGCAGCACCGCCGCCACCGAAGGGGGGATTCGGGGGATAGAAAGTCTCTGTTCCGGCACCCTGCCGGGACAGGGAGATGCCCCCAGAGCCATCTCCATCGCCATCTTCATCACCGTTGCTGATTCCCATGATGAGGAGGGAGTAGTTCTTCCTCGAGGCTAAGGGCTCTACCGGTAGCTATGTGTTCATCTCTCTCTCTATGCATGATCTTATTGTGGTCATGAGCTTTGTAATCAAGTATATCTACCTTGCTACTCAAGTGCTTCAATAGATCTCTGCTCTCCCCATGTTTGTGAAAGTGACAGCGTGCACGCCATGGTGGCACTTAGGTTTGAGTCTACATAAACACTCTTTGTACTTTAGTAGATCTATGCTTTTCCCCACGTGTGTGAAAGTGACAGCGTGCATACCGTGTGTGGCACTTTGGCTAGATTGGATATTTGTTATGAGTTATATTTGGAGTTGGATGTCTCTATGAAATTGTGGTGTTTGTTGGAACCATCTAGCGCTCAAGGTGACAGTGTGGGGTTATCTATATTGGGAAAGGTGGACTTCGAGGAGTGCTATTATAGCCCTACCGATGATTAGAGTGTTCAACCGGAGAGTAGTTAAGAGTAGTATCATGAAGAGAGGATATTTATATGAGAGAGTGTTCACTAGTGAAAGTATGATCACTAGGCCTTATTTCTAAACATTGAAACACCGTTTGCATCTAGATATGTTGCATGTTTGCTTGCTTTAGTCTTTACCTCACCGTCAAGCTCTTTTCTGGCACCGTTACCACTTGTATTTCACTATCTCTTCGCCGAACTAGTGCACCTATACACCTGACAAGTGTATTGGGTGTGTTGGGGACACAAGAGACTTCTTGTATCTTGATTGCAGGGTTGCTTGAGAGAGAATACCTTTGACCACTTCCTCCCTGAGTTCGATAAACCTTGGGTAATCCACTTAAGGGAAACTTGCTGCTGTTCTACAAACCTCTACACTTGGAGGCCCAACAACTGTCTACAAGAATATAAGTGCGTAGACATCAGTGGACAACAATCCCTCGCAGGATGTCCCAGATGTTTCAGATATGGTCGTCGTTCCCGGCGGCCAGGTGACACAGGAGAGCACCTCCTCCCAAGTGGCTGAAGCTCTGGCTAAGGATGCCACCAAGAAAGGAATGGAGCTGGTAGCAAGAAGAGAATATGCGGTGACCACGAGCCAGGCGGAAACCTCTGAGCCTATAGATACAACAATGTTTCCAAGGCAATCCAGAGCTGCTTCCGCCTCGGCACCTGGTACTCCTGGCGCGACCCTGACTTCTCTGACATATGGCCTTGAGGAGTTGCTCAAGCATGTGGAGATCCTTTGACGAAACACAATTACCTTCAATAATTTGTACTCGGAAGCCGCCAATAACCTCAAGATCATCACCTTTGTAAGACCTTTATACCTTTGCATATCACATATAATATCCCATTGTAGCCCCCGAGGACTTAGACGGAAAACCATGGGTCTTTTAGTCTGAGTGCTCTAAGAGTGACTAAGCGAGAAACTTGATATTTTAGCCCCCAAGTATTTAGTTTGAATGAATAATTCTGACTAGATACTTTTAGAGTAACATACATGGTGTTTGTAAATTTCGATACTATAGCCCCCAAGCCTCTAGTTGAAACAAAATTAGTTCCGGCTAGATGCTTTAAAAAGGACTAAGCATAGATTTAGAGTAAAAACTCGTACTGTAGCCCCCGAGCCTCTAGGTAGAACTGAATAGTTCCGGCTAGATGCTCTTAGTAGACTAAGAATTTTTTTATTTTTTGCAGAATGAGAATTCTCGGAAGGTTGTTGCCAATGATAAGTTCGTTCCGCAAGGAGTTGGATGCTGAAAAGGGTAAAACTGCCTTCTTGAAGGAACATATCACCAAAAACAAGAGTCTGTTTTCTTTTCAGTTCCTTGCTCAACTTGTTCTTGAGCTTGCATTCTCCGAGTACTCATTGTGCTATTATTTCTCTGACTTGCATAAGTTTTTGCCAAAGACAAGATCATCATCGATAAATCCAAGCATATCAAGGAGCTCGATGATGAAAATAAAATCTTGAAGCAGGAAAGGACTGATACCCTAAAGATGCATGCAGAATTAATGAAAGCCCTACAAGAATCTGCAAACACCAAGATGAACTGCCTGAAGGAAGAAATCGAGCTCCTCAAGGAATAGAAGAAAGCTGCCGACAAGCAAAATGCATGTGGCCTTGAGGCGTACAAGATTTTCCAAAAGGAATGGGACTCAATGGTGGAGATTTGCCAGCAAGATGAGACCAGCATCTTTGGTAAACTTCCCCCGTCTTTATTTTTTTTGCAAGGTAGGTACTTAACGTAATTCTTGAAATCATGACCCTTTTGTCTTTGTCAAAAATGCAGCTCCCATTGGCCTATCCAACTTGGGTGAGAATGCTTCGCCTCAGAAGGAGTGCATGGTTCTTGCAAGCAACTTCATCAACACTGCCATCGCCCGGGCCAAAGAAATTGCCAAACCCCTGTAAGTCAAAATCAAAGCGGTGGATTCAGTGATGAAGTACTCGGAGATCCTCCGCCGAGCCCCCGACCGTATTGTAAGCTGGAAAGATTTCTCTGTCCAGGCCGGCGCTAGTATGGTTGATGGCTCCAATATTTGCCATCTTTCTTTGCGTTTAAACATTGTTTTTAGTCAAGAAATTGACAAGAAACTCTCAATATTTGCCACTAATGACTAATAATTGCAAAGACATGCAAAACCTTGCTTTGAATTATGTTGTGTAGGATATCATGGGTTTTAATGCAAAATCAGGAGTCATAATGAAGGATTTTGAGGAAGTTTACACGACCAAGTAATTGGGAAGAAAATTCCACGTGTCAGTACGCGTCACGACCTACGGTATGTTCGGAGCCCGCCCGTACTAGGTGGCGGTGGCTCCGTCTCGTCAAACCCTACAAACTTCGTGAAAATGCCTATATATTTTGAGGCTTCAGCTGTCGTCTAGAGAGCCGCCATTCTTAGATTTCATCACAACACCACGAAAGGAGATCCACACCATTGTTCATCCATCCCGTCCACTATCCATAGCCATTGCTTTGTACTTTATATCTCCTTGGGATTTCGTGACCATTGTAAGAATATTTGATTTCAATCTATGTATTTTGCATAATGTTTTCTATCCTTTATCTATTTGTTATGAGTGAGTAGTCATCACGGGTTGCGGGTTGGGGAGAAACCTCATAGCAACTATGTGCATCTAATTATGGGAGCATTTGTATTTTGTTTGCAATTGAGATTTGTATCTTTTGTTTCTCTGTCTCATGTCTCGATCTATGGACTTGTAGGTACCCATGATCCCATAGATTGATAAAGGCTTGATGTGAGATACTTTGCTAGCGACGATCTCATAGGAACCTCAGTGATAGAAAGTGTAGTACAGTCTTCTCTTAGTGACCCATTCGGGATCACAACATCACCACTTAATACTTTAATATGTGTTCTACGCTTAATAATCATGTGTAGCCCATTGCTTCGGTGTGCACTCGATTGGATTAAAAGACTATTGCTATGTCCACTGCATCACAGGGGCTCTAGTACATTAGGATGTGTTGCCCACAAGAGATTATCTCCATTCAAACATTATACATGACTATGCTTATTATTATATTTTATCCCATATGATCTGCAGTTGCAGGTGGATCTTCAACCTTGGCCTATCTCCATCCATTGACACAACCCACTATAAAAGTAAACTAGATTGATCTGGTAAACTAAGGTAAAACACAGAAACAAAGACTTGTAGACGTGTCCTTTTTATTTTATTTTAGCATTGCTTTCCAAGGTTCGATTAAACCTTGGTCTTCTAGGGAAAATCCGTTATACTATATCCGTGAATCCGGATCGAAGGTATCAACCCTTTTTCTGACACCATTAACGGAGAAGAAATTTCGCTATCCTCATGAGGTCACTAGAGACCTTGTTTTTAGTTTTATTATTAGTTTGTAGTTTAATTCTTGTTATTAGTTTAGTTTCTTGTTATCTATTTGAAACCCCAGAAAAATTAGTTACTTGTTACTTGTTTTCATAACTTAAAAATTACCAAAAATATAAGACCCATGGCTCAAAAGAGACTTGGGGATTATGTTACTCCCACTGATGATTTTACTCGTGCACCTATCACTCAGCCTATTGTTAATGCGAAAACTTATGAAATTAAGCCTAACCTTTTAAGCTTGGTTCAACAGAACCAGTTTGGGGGCTCATCTTCTAACTATTCAGGTTTGCACTTAAACACTTTCACTGAAATTTGCGACACGATGCGTATTAAGGATGTAGATCTAAATGTTGTTAAATTAAGATTGTTTCCTTTCTCTCTTAGAGGAAAGGCTAAGGATTGGTTGCTAGCTCTACCAAAGGGCACTATTAAATCTTAGGAGGAATTTACTATTTTGTTCATGACTAAATTTCCCCCAGCTAAGATCCAACATTACAAGCTTTAGACAGGAAGACTTCGAGCCACTAGCGCTTACGTGAGAAAGGACGAAAGAAGCCATAATGAACTATCCTAGTCATGGGATGGAAGAATGTCTTATATTACATTTGTTTTATAATGGTCTTAACCTAGTGTCTAAGTCTATGCTAGATACTGTAGCAGGAAGAACAATCATGGGAAAGCAGGTGAGTGTTGTAAAGAAACTACTTGATGATATGCAAAATAAGCATGCCCAATGGCATGTGGAAAGAACCTCGAAGAGAGTAAGTTCAATCACTGAGGTAAATAATGAAGAGCTTACATATAAGGTAGATGAACTGCTAAGCATAGTAAAAGGTAAAGAAGATATCCAAGTTAATGCTATCGCTACCGATGTTAATGATGTCAATTTTATAGCTCACACTCCTTTTAATCCTGCATGGAAAAATCATTATGCTTATAATGTTGAAAAACATTATCCTAATCCTACAGGAGCTCCTTACAATAATTATGGTAATAATAATAATGGAGCAAATCATTGTAATCTGTCATTTGAACAAATAATTAGAACCTTCATACAAGCTCAAACCAAGCAAAACAATATGCTTATTAAAATCACGGAGAACCATGAGAGTAGTATAGGAAAATTATCTAACCAGGCCATTGCAATTAGAAATGATGTGCATGCTCCACAGGAAAGGACAAAGACCGTGGAGGCTCAGCTGGGTAAAGTAGCCGAGATCCAAGCTCTCATATTAGCAAAGTTTGCTAGAAAACCCGAGCCAAATCCGGTAGAAGGCCTCAAGATGATGATGGTGGTAACCAATGAAGAGAAACCTGAAGAGCTTGATTATAGCAATGCGCCAACACTAGAATATACCATGGAAGATCTACTGAAGATGATCACCATAAAGAATCCTGGTATAGAACAAGGTATTGATGTTATGTACCAACAATTTATACAACAAGTAGCATCTAAAGTTTGTGAGTTAGAGATGGAGTATAAAAGACTAGCTAATAGGCTTCCTGCTAAGCTAGATGATATATTTGAGCCTACTATTAAAGTTAAGTTGGGAGTCAATGAGATATCCGCACTTTGTGACCTTGGTGCAAGCATCTCAAAAATATCCAAAAGCTTATTTGATAAAATAAACTTGGGGCCATTTGTTACTACTGAATTAAGACTCCACCTAGTGTATTCAACTTATAAACAGGCTATTGGGATAAAAGATAATATAGTTGTTGAAATTAAAGGTAGTCCATCTCTTATTGATCTTGTTATTGTGGATATGCCTGAAGATCCTATAGCAACTATTATTTTAGGTAGGCCATTCCTAAGAACTATTAAAGCTTTGATTAATTTATATGAGGTAAATGTGAGAATAGGGCTACCATCTAGATATACTTTTGTAGTCCACTTCCCTAGGAAAAAGAAGGCCAAACCTAATGATGATAATGGTATAATTACTTTGAAAGCCAGCTATTTTGAAATGGGTATTCCACTCCTTAAACCTAAATGATTGCAATCAGGGTCAAGCTAATTGACCTTAACTATAAGCTCTTCATAGGAGGCAACTCATGTGAAATAAAATTTTACTTTTGTGTTAGTCTTGTTAGTTTTTTGTTTTTGTTTTGTTTAATAAAGAGTGTTCAAGAAGACCTTTGGAGAGAGGAGAAGAAACAAGGTAATCCTCAATCTTCTATTTTACTAACATATGGCCAAAGAGTATTATTGAATTTTTATGAACTATGTTTACTATTATTTTGACTTATGATAAGATGTGCAAAGGCGCATGGAGCTACTAATTAAATTCTTGAAGTTTTGCAGCTTATAGTGTACTTAACGACCTGTGGTACGACCGGAGAGGCCCGTACCACCTAGAGTCATAGAAAAATAGAAACTTTGATATTTGCCACAGGAAATAGTGAATCCGGCAACCACTGGTACAGTTGGACGCGCTCGTATGGCGCTACCGTACCCTTGAGCAAATATCAGATTTCAAGCGAACACTGCAGTAGAGATAACGACCAGCAGTACGGGCACACGCAACCATACCGCACGCCCGTACCAAGTGCACCGCCAAGGGAGCAGCCGTCGCCCCCAAGGTAAGTCACACCGGCATGCAGGCGAACCGACCCCTCTGACCCATGTGAGGCTCCAACCACATACTCCATTACCGGGCCAGAAGCACCCTGAGGAGGTAACCTAAAAATCCCCAAAAATTAATCTCTCTTTCTTCTTCCTCCAAACTCCAGACCACCTCGATTAGATCTTCAAATTTACTTAATATTTTTTCGATTCCTCACACTCAATCGATCTAAGGTATGATTCTCCTCCGATCCTCAACTTATTTTTGAAAAAGCTTAACTCAATGATTCACCATTGTCAATCTAGACTTAGGTCTTGTTCTTGATTCAATCTTGATGTTGAGCATGCTTAGTATTGTTTTAGAGGAGTAGTCTTTTATTACAAATATAGAGAATCACTTGTGCTATGTTTCTATTGGATCAAAATTAATCATTAGCATTTTTTGTTATTACTCATTTATTCTATCTTATTATTTTTAGATGAACACGAGGAGCCGTACACGTGTAGTGGCTGTAGAATCCTCTACACCACCCGTTGATACGTTAACCCCCTGAGACACTTGGTATCGAGTTCACCGAGGAGTTTCAGCTCAAGCGTTTCAATCGTCTCAAGCTTTGAGAAATCAAGTCCACCAAGTGGGCGTGTCCCTATATCCTTAACCAACTTGGCATTCGTGTTGATTTCGATTCACTTTGTAAAAATGTTGGTTTGTATGACTTTGTCTTTTAGGATGTAGCCACGTGTCGCCGCTTGACACTTGAGTTCCTCAACACCTTGACGCATATGGTGGACCATTACTATTGTATCGAGGAATAAAGGTCTAGAGTTGATCGCATCAAATTCCGACTTATAAACTGTGAGTACACCCTAACACTAGACCAATGTTCTCAATGTTCTAGGTTTGCTAACAACACCACTGATGTATGCACAACTGCTTTTGTTTTAAATCTTGCACCTTTGGAGTACTTTAAGTTGATGAGAATTCATGGAAACACACCCAAGGGAAATCAAATTGATCATCCTGCTATTCTCTATCTATTTTATGTGATTGCTAACACATTGCAGGTACGTGATGAGTTTACTAGAGTTAATGAGGAGGACATGTTGATCCTCACAAGAGCTGCTATTGTTAATTGTAATTTAATGCCAAATTTGGGCGCTTTGCTTATGTTTTACCTTAAGCATCAGGCTCTTCAATCTCGTGGACCCATATACAGAGGGGAAGTTGTGATAGTTCTTGCACGCGCACTTCACATTAATCTAGGTAACATCCAACCGTTGGTAGGAAGTCACCGTCTCGGTCTCCCTAGTCTAAGAGCATGTGGTATGGTTTTAAAACTCATGGTATATATTTCCTTAATATACCTGGGGCGGATCACTTGATCCCAACTCCTTTGCCTAATGGTCTATTCTCTATCGAGGACAGACGTTTGCGTTTTGATGCGCAGGTTCAGGTTAATCAACCCCAACAAGAAATACCCATGAGAGGAGGAGGAGAATATGAAGAAGTAGAACATGAAGGACCCGAACAAGATGAGAAACCACCAAAGTATTACACCATCTATAAAGACATCTATGCACTCAAAGGAAATATTTAAAACATGAACAACCTCTCCATCAACCTTTGAGATGCTACTGCAAGCCTCGCCACCCAGTTCTGTGATTTGGATAACCAATGGAACATGGGGAACTATCCACCACCACCATAATGAGCAACAAGAGGGCTTGCAAAAGCCTGACCTTGGGGATGTGTTCCCCTAGCATATTTATTTGTGTAATAAAGAGGTTGTACTCTAGCTCATTGGGAGCTTTGAAACTCTTGTGTTGGCTCATTCCAACACTTCGCTTTTTTTCCTTTGCTTTTGTTTTTCATTTGTTTTTCTTTTCTTAAAAACCCTTGCTTGATCGCAAGATCTTTTCTATTCTTTAATCCCTATCCTCAAAAATACAATAAGATTTTCCATTTTGCCTTTTTTCGTAAATGTGGATTCGTACTTTGCCTCTTTGCTTTGATATTATTACGAGAGTAATCATGTTTGAGTTTTGAAGGAACACATCCCTATAAGGAAGATAATCATGAATTAGCTTATGAGAGGTATGTCCTATGTCAAGTTTGAGTTTTTTTTATCTTAGTTGGCCGAGTTTCTAAGATGCTATGCATGTGGGAGTAATTTAATTTAGTTAGAGAAAAGATTTTTATTAGTATGATGATTAGTTGTTGAAGCTCTTGCTCTAGTTCTTTTAGCTAACCGAGTCTTTCCTTGGAAATAATAATGCCAAACAAGTACAATAAGGAAAGTCTAAAATTTACGACTTATTTGATGAATGATTGTCTTGAGAGTATACCCTTGAAGATACTTAACCCCATAGATATTTTGATAGTCTTGATGACAGTCATGAAAGGAGTTGTTTGATTGAAATAAAGTCTAGTTGTAATTGTGATGCACGCCAAATCTAACCTTGTGGATCAAACTGTGGTACTAGCTCAAAAAAATAATTCTACTTTTATGTTCCTAGTGCACACCTTTGGGATGCAACAACTCCACTAGTTTTTGAATGATCTATGGTATAACCCCGATGGCTATGAGTTGATGACATGATTGGCATAAGTGTCAATGTATGGGCAAAAGTATTGGTATTCTCAAAGGTTGTGCAAGCACTTGCAAAAGAAATAGCCAGCAATCCGTGAAAGAATAAAATAAAAAGATATCTTTGAAGATCCACATAACAAGTCCTTGGCATGGTCTCATTACTACTTTAAGAATCTTTCTTGAAAAGCAATGAATGTATTAGAAGTGTTTTAGATAGACTTGATTTGTTTATGTGGGAGTATAATACACTTCATTGTTATACAACTTAGGACATGAAACTCTCTTACTTAATCATGCTATTTAAACATTCTTGTGCTCCTTGGCAAGCTGAGGGTTAACTAGAAGAATTGGATTGATTGCTACACTTCTAGTTATTTATACTAATATTAAACTCTACTTTGATTGTCTTGACTTACTAAAGCTTGTATAGTACTCTTGTCATCTCTCTAAACTTTGATAAGCCTCACAAATGAATGAAGTGCTATGCACATATGACTACCAACTGTAAGTGAATTCTTATTTTCGTTGTTTCAAGTTTAAACGCTGAATTCCTTATAGTTCTTTTGTTTCTTCTTGCTCGAGGGCGATCAAGGTTTGAGCCCCGGGGAGGTTGATGGCTCCAATATTTGCCATCTTTCTCTGCATTTAAACATTGTTTTTAGTTAAGCATTTAAAAAGAAACTGCCAATCTTTGCCTCTATTGACTAATAATTGCAAAGATATGCAACACCTTGCTTTGAATTATGTTGTGTAGGAAATCACGGGTTTTAATGCAAAATCAGGAGTCATAATGAAGGACTTTGAGGAAGTCTACATGGCCAAGTAATTGGGAAGCAAATTCCAGGCGTTAGTACCATAACGACCTACGGTACGGTCGGAGCCCGCCCATACCGTCTGCCCATACTGGGTGGCAGCGGCTCTGTCTCGTCAAACCCTACGACCTTCATGAGGACGCATATATATTTTGAGGCTCCAGCTGCCGTCTAGAGAGCCGCCATTCTTAGATTTCATCACAACACCACAAAAGGAGATCCACACCATTGTTCATCCATCCCCTCCGCTATCCATAGCCATTGCTTTGTACTTTAGATCTCCTTGTGATTTGGCGACCACTATAAGAATATTTGATTTCAATCTAAGTATTTTGCACAATGTTTTCTATCCTAGATCTATTTGTTATGAGTGAGTAGTCCTCACAAGCTGCGGGTTGGGGAGAAACCTCGCAGCAACTATGTGCATCTAATTATGGGAGTATTATATTTTGTTTGCAATTGAGATTTGTATCTTTTGTTTCTTTGTCTCTTGTATCGATCTATGGACTTGTAGGTACCCAAGATCCTATAGATTGATAAAGGCTTGAGGTGAGATACTTGGCTAGTGGCGATCTCATAGGAACCTCAGTGACAGAAAGGGTAGTACGGTCTTCGCTTAGCGACCCATTCGGGATCACAACAACATCACCACTTAATGCTTTAATTTGTGTTCTACACTTAATAATCATGTTTATCTTGTGTCTTCGGTGTGCACTCGGTTGGATTAAAGACTATTTCTATGCCCGCTGTATCACGGGGGCTCTAGTATATTAGGATGTGTTGCCCACAAGAGATTATCTCCATTCAAACATTATACATGACTACGCTTATTATTATCTTTTATCCCATATGATGTGCAGCTGTAGGTGGATCTTCAATCATGGCCTATCTCCATCCATTGATTCAACCCACTATAAAAGTAAACTAGATTGGTCCAGTAAACTAAGGTAAAACAAAGAAAAAAGTCTTGTAGACACATCCTTTTTATTTACTTTTAGCATTGCTTTCGAAGGTTCGATTAAACCTAGGTCTTCTAGGGAAAAAGCTATTATACTACATCCGTGAATCCGGATCGAAGGTATAAATGGCATTGATGATGGTTAAGGCACATTACGACAACGTCGACATCGACATGGTGACCACTGGTATGCCCGACATGGATGAAGAGGGACACAGTGTTGATAGCGATGCTATCTGGGCCTCCCTTGCCAGCTATGATACCAGGGTTGCCAAGTTGGTCAAGGCGGACGTCTTCGTGCCCTTGGAGATCATCGACAATGACCCACCAGCCTCCGAGTCACTGAAAACCACTAACTTTATGGATGAATCACAAGATGGCTCTCCGGTCTCCAACGATGCAGCTTCAAAGTCTCCTATACCAGAAGAGTGAAAACACTTTGTAATATTTGTCTCCTGGTGATGTAATATCCAGAAAACAATTGTCATGTAAGGCAGAAAACTTGGCATCAAGTTTCCAGCTACTTTTTATCTAGTTCCAGCATGTATGTAGATGTATAATTTTTAAGAAAGTGTTGGCTTATCCATTATTCTGGTTTTTATGCTTGACCTTTCATGAGTCATAAGACCCTTAGCACAGAACCATGCACTTAGGCAATGATGCCTAATAGAACCATCTAGAACCTAAGCACAAAATCGCCGGCTTCGAGTGCCAAAAGTCACTACTCTATAATCCACATAAAAACAATAGAAAACGTGTAGACCAGAAAACTTAAGCTACCGCCCATAGGCGGATTTTTCACAAGTGCAAATGCAAAGCTTGTGCATAAAGGGTTTTACATGATCCAAAAATGAACACTAAAGGAGGTAAAAGACTCAGGCATATGAGTGAACCAAATGCTTTATTTCATTGATCATATAAAGGTACACAATATGTAATAAAATATGCTAAGTGTAAAAGGGACATAGCTGTGCTATGTTCCATGCCCGGTCAAACTCCGGATAGTCATTGTCTGATTCACGTCGCTTGCGCTTATGATCTTCGTTTGGCCTATCTTTTAACTCACAATTTTCGATGAGGTAATAGGAACCATTGAGCAGCGCCTTGCTTATGATGACTGGTCCTTACCATGGCGGGGATAGTTTGTGTGACTTTTTCTGCTTAAGTCGGAGCACTAGGCCCCCCTCTTTAAACGAGTGATGCCTAACGCGGCGAATATGGTAGTTGTGTAGCTTCTGCTGGTAAATGGCAGATTTCTGGCATGCCAGAACACGTTCCTCCTCGAGCAGGTCCATAGATAAGTGTCTGGATTCTTCAGCATCATCCTCATCATAGGCGACGACTTTTGGTACATCGTAGAGGATGCCGGAGGGTAGGACTACTTCTTCTCCATAAACCATGAAGAAAGGGATGTAGTCGGTGGATCTATTTGGAGTAATTCTTAAACTCCACAAGACAATGAAAATTCCTCCACCCAAGCTCTAGATGCTCTATGCAGCAGTCCTTCTAGACGTGGCTTTATTCTCTACAAAATAAATCTATAGGCCCGTTCAACTTGACCATTAGATTGTGGGTGCCATAGATGATAAGTCAAGGTGGATGCCTTTCTCATGACAGTAGGCCTTGACTTCTCCGAGTGATAAGTTGCTTCCGTTGCTGGTGATGATGCTATGTGGGAGACAAAATTTTACCACTAGACCCCAGACAAACTTAAGGGTTGTTGCCCCATCGAGCTTTCTAATGGGTTTAGCTTCTATCCATTTAGTGAATTTTTCAACTGCTACAAGCAGATGTGCAAATCCACAAGGTGTCGTCTGCAGCGGCCCAACCATGTCAAGCCCCCAGACTGCAAACGGCCAAGTGATTGGTATAGTTCGCAATTCTTCAGCTGGAACATGTGGTTGTCATGCATAATACTAACACCGAATGCATGTTTCAACCACCTTGTCAGCGCCCGCCTTCGCGGTCAGCTAGTAGAATCCTTGCTAGAAGGCTTTGGAGACCAAAGATCGGGGAGCGACATGATGCCCGCAACCTTCGAGATGAATCTCACGTCGAATATCCATACCCTACTACTGAGAAACACACTTTGGGAATATTCCGGTGGTTCTTTGTATAGCTGCCCATTTATTATGGTATAGCCTTTTGCTCGACGTACTATCTACCGGCTTTCGACTTCTTCAGTGGGCAGTGTTCCGTCTTTGAGGTAGTCCATGAACGGTTTCGTACAAGCCAGAGGGACCACTGTTACTGTATTAACAAATGAGTCAACTCTATCCGGATTCTCGGGGTTCGCTCCCTTCACAAATGGGATCCATAGATGCTCTAGGAAAACGCCTGGCAAAATTGGTTTGCAGGTGGATCCAAGCTTTGGCAGCAAATCTCCCGTCTCATTTTCCTCCCTCTTGACGTACTTGACTTTGTAGCCTTTGAAGCACTTGTCTATCTCATCTACTTCGTCTCGGTATGCCACCATCACAGGGTTCCGCGCGTTCCAACTGCCAGCCACTAGCTGGGCAACCAAGTCGGAATCTACATAGCAAACTATGCGCTTGATGCCTATATCTCTGGCTATACGAAGTCTGTGAATGAGTGCTTCATATTCTGCCATGTTGTTTGTAGCACTGAAGTGGATCTGCAGGACATACTTTAGTTTCTCTCCTGTTGGTGATTACAACAATACACCATCCCTCGATCCATTGAGTAGCTTTGAGCCGCCAAAGTGCATTACCCAAAATTCTGGTTCTGGCACAGGAGTATCCTCTGGTAGCTCCGTCCAATCTGCAATAAAATCCGCCAATGCTTGTGACTTGATAGCGTCGCGTCTCTTGTAGCTGATTTCGAAGGCGGAAAGCTCGATGCCCACTTCGCCACTCTTCCTGTAGCATCGCTATTATTGATGATGTCGGATAGTGGATCCTTGCTCACTAGTGTGTTTGGGTGCTCTTGGAAGTAGTGCCTTAGATTTTGAGAAGCAATGAAAATTCTGTAAGCTAGCTTCTGGTAGTGCGGTTAAAGCTGCTTGGACTCCGTCAAGTCCTTTTTTACATAGTAAACTAGCCGTTGTACGCCATAATCGTGCGTTGGATCCTACCGCTTCACCACGACAACGATGCTGATAACCCGTTTGGTGGCTGCCATGTAGATTAACATATGCTCCATTGACTCTAGTGCTACAAGTATAGGTGCAGAAGAAAGTATCCTCTTCAACTCCTCAAGTGTTGCATCCATATCATCTATCCATATGAATTTGTCTGCCTTCTTCAGCAACTTGTACAACGGCATGGCCTTCTTTCCAAGTCGGCTGACGAATCGTCTTACTGCTACGATGCAGCCTTGAGCCATTGAATATCCTTCAGGCATGTCAGACGCTTGATGTTGAGGATAGCCTTGATATTATCCAGTTTGACCTCGATTCCGCGATGGGAAAATATGAAGCCTAACAACTTGCCGGCAGGAACCTTGAAGACGTACTTCTTAGGGTTAAGCATCATGTTAAACTTTCGGAGGTTATCAAAGGTTTCCTTTAAGTCGGTGATGAGGTCATTTTATTTCTTTGATATCACCACGATGTCATCCATGTAAGCATGAATGTTTCGACCAATTTGCTCATGGAGGCAATGTTGCATTGTCCGCTGGTACATAGCACCTGCATTTTTCAGCCCAAAGGGCATTGTGACATAAAAATAAGTGTCGTAGGGTGTGATGAACGAAGTGGCCAATTGGTCCGACTTTCGCATCTTGATCTGGTGGTATCCTGAGTATGAATCTAGAAAACACAAAAGTTCCGAGGCAGCCGTCGAATCAATGACTTGGCCATTGCGAGGCAAAGCAAATGGATCCTTCGGACACACTTTGTTCAAGCCGGTGTAATCAACACACATTCTTAATTCTTTGGTACCCTTTTTGGGCACAAGTACAGGATTGGACACCCATTGGGTCTGAAGGACTTCTCGAATAAAACTAGCCTTAAGTAACCTAGCTATCTCCTTTCCTATGGCTTGTCTCTTCTCGTCCCGAAGCATCATAGAGGTTGTTTCACCGGTTTGCATTTAGGATTGATGTTTAAGATGTGCTCAACAAGTTCGCTAGGAACACCTTTCGTGTCGGCAGGTTTCCAGGCAAAGATGTCCTTGTTCTCATGGAGGAACTCGACAAGCGCACTTTCCTATTTGGATCCAAGTTTTTCCCAATGGCGGTGTTCTTGGAGGCATTGCCTACCACAAGTTCCACCGGCTTGGTTTCAACGGCGACCTTTAATGCAGGATCAGAGTCAGTAATCTACTTCTTTAATGTCGGCATCTCCGAGACATCGACCTGTCGCTGGATCTCCTTGAATACTTTGCCGTAGAGGAAGGCTTCAGTAAAGGCAGCTTCACTTTGCTCGCACTCTCTTGACTTTGTGAAACTTCCAACAATGGAGATGATACTGTTTGGTCTGGGTATCTTGAGCTTGTTGTAGATAAATCACGGTTTGGACATGAAGGAGTGGAAGATGTCGCGTCCAAAAATGACATGGTACACACTCTTGAAGGGGACCACTTCGAAGGTCATGCGCTCTTGGCGGTAATTCTTGACATCACCAAAGGCAAATGGAAGGGTAATGCATGCAAGGGACCGATCCTCTCGGCCAGGAAAAACGCCATGAAACACGGTGCTGATCCGCCTTCGGTTGGTATCTATCAAGTTCATCTTGTGTAGTGTATACATGTACATGATGTTGGTGCTGCTTCCACTATCCACGAAGCACTTGGTGAACTCACTGCCATCAATCAGGGGGTTGATGATCATGGCATACTGGTTCTCTGTTGGAACGAGGTTGGGGTGATCCATCCTATCCCAAGTGATTGGAACTTCCGACTAGCACAGGTATTGGGTAACTGGGGGTAGGGTGGCCATCAATATCCTCAGGGAGGTCTTTTGTGCCTAGACAGTTTGGGTGCCAAGGAAAGTGTGGTAGATGGGGGCATTCTTCTCGAAGGGGTTCTTTCCCTTGCCATCGCTCTTGTCGTCATGTTTGGGCTCTACGTCCTCATCCATGTCACTTGAATCCTTGGACTCCTCTTCCTTATTCTTCCCTTTGCCCTTGCCTCGCGGCCGGTTCTTCTGGATTTGCTTGTAGCCGGACTCCGTGTCTTCTTTGAGATTGTTGACAAACTTGCATTGGTGGTTGGTTTGAGTGGCCTTGCTGTTGGCATCGAGGTGAACAAAACACGGCATATCGTGGTACTCCTCATATGTCTACGGAACACGGGGCACTGCCGGGGTAGTTTCACTATTGTGCTGCTGCCCACGACCAACCCCCGTCCTCGGCCATGCTGTCTGCCTTCTCCTCTGCCAGCGAACGTCATGGAGACCATGTCGGATGCTAGCTTTTCTTTGGGAGGACTCTTCCTCTTATTGTTTTTATTCCTCTTGGATTGGGTTGGGATAGCCAGTACCAGCAAGGATCCGCGAGCATCATCGTCGGCAGCCATGAACTCACTGGCCAAGGAGATTATCTGATTGAGATCTAGCTTGTGATTATCCTGCACGCGCTTCAATGTATGTTGGAGCAAAGTTCCTTTTTCCAAGCCATCGATGAAGGCGGCCATAGCAGTCTGATCATGCACTCCCGTGCAAGAATTTTTCATATCCAGTCAACGAGAGAGGTAGGCCTAAGATGGCTCGTCCTTCTCCTGAATGCACCGTTATGGGTCACCGACAGTGCAGGGACATTTGTACGTACCCTCGAAATTCTTGGTGAATGCTTCATGCATGTCCAACCAATTGCATATGGACTTTTTCGGCAAGTCGTCGATCCATTGGCGGACGGTACCAGTCAACATTAGTTGGAGGTACTTGACGACGTGGTTGGGGTTTCCCCCTACGATTTCCACCGCCTTGATGTAATCCTACAATCATGTGGTTGTCCTGGTAGTTCCGTCATAGGGCTTGATCATCTTGTCAATCCAGAAACCCTTGGGGTAAGTTGTGGACCGTATGACTGGGTCGAAGCAACATGGTCTGAGGTATTGTCCTTCCTTGGCTTCGTAAATCTTGTCGAGGCACGAGCATGCATCGTATGGCTCCAGGTTTCCTTTGTGCTTGTCGCTGCCATGGGAAGGGCTGCGTGATCGACGTGGTCCTCCTCCACTGTGGTGGCTGCTAGGTGGCGATAGTGGCGGTGGCGGTGGTGGGTTAGCCTTCTTGTTGTTGCCCTCCTGTGACTCCTCACGCCCGTCGCGGTTGCTTGTCGGACGCAGAGGGTCATGGTGCAACCTTCTCGTGTGCCCTTGTTGCCACTGCGCTCTCTGTCATATCGAGGATGCTCCATATTGTCGTGGATAACGATGCCGCCCTACGGCCGTCTAGGTGGGGGCATGCTTGTATGATGGTGAATCTTTGGGTCTTCATGATGCCGGGAATGTCGGGAAGGTGGGATCGAGCGACGTGACTGAGCCTTACCTCCATGGTCGGACGATATTGGGATAACGTTAGTCCTATTACATGCATCCCTCCGTCTTCGTCCTGGTGAACTCGTGCAAGATGCGACATCGTGAGGATATCTTGCCCTGTGCTATTTGGGGGTGCTATACTGGCAATATGCTAAGTCAAACTCTAGCCTTTGAGAGGTGACATTTTCTTGCTATTTGACAGCCTTGGGGACGAGGTCATAGACCTTATCCAACACTACATGCAATCTATCCTGCTCAAGTAAGGCCTTGGCGATGACCATGTTGAGGGCGGGCGTGGGCATGACTTGCTTTCCATCTTTGTTAATGTATGTCTTAGCTTGTGTCGGCTTCATTGGATCCCACCCCAAGTTACGCCATACGCCGGGATCATTGACGATGTGAGTCGGAGCCTTCTTGTTCTTCTGCTGCTTGAGAAAATTTGTGTACTCTGTCTCCATGGCTTTAGCCACCCGATTGGTTTCTACGCCCTAGCCAGATCTCAATCTAGCTTTGAGCCTTGCTCCGCAATGTTATATGCCTCCTATAGTAGTTGCTGCCGTTTCTCATCAAGATGGATGATAGACCGGATATGGGCCACGGTCATGGGCTTGATGGGAAAATTTTCGTACATCATTCTATCTATTGGAGTGATTTGGGCGGCCGTAGACGTAGATGGCAGTGGCGGCAGATTTGCCGGATTGGCATTGCTGGGCCCGGTGCCAAGTTCCTGTGGCTACTATAAGGAGATAATCGGAGGAGGCATGGCCCTGGCCGAAGGATCGTCGGCATTTTCGGTCACTGCCTTCCCGGTGTCACATGGATTTGGCGGAGCTGCTTCGGTTTTTTGACATTCCTCGATCACGCTCCCGATGGTGACTAGCATGACGAGAGGTGACGACCTTGTCGGCGCACTCCTCACACTCGATCTCCTTCATGGAAGTGTCTAGTCCTACCACATTGATGTCAACCTCCTACGAGTTCATGCTGATGTCGGCATAGAGCACGTCCAGGACGAAGTCGGGGGGAGGGGGGGCGTCAGCTTCTTCGATGGTGGAGGATGATGCTGAGGCAGCATGGCCGTTAGGTGGTGGTGGTGGTGGCTCGGGTGAGGCAGCAAGGTCGGCCTAGGCCTGGTCATCGGTAGTGGCAAAACTGTTAACAGTGTCAACCATCTGAGCGAGAGTGAGGTTTCCAGTGGCCTTCTACCTCCTGAGCGAATGCCGGAGAAGTGTGGCGCGCATTAGGCCTTCGACGAAGTGGTAGATCGCGTCATTTCTCGGATATCCCTCCAAGTAAGCCCTCAGCCGGAGCCATATGGCGAGG
This sequence comes from Avena insularis, assembly GCA_023614405.1. Classification (NCBI taxonomy): domain Eukaryota; kingdom Viridiplantae; phylum Streptophyta; class Magnoliopsida; order Poales; family Poaceae; genus Avena; species Avena insularis. The sequence goes on along the minus strand of CM042687.1, from coordinate 49,239,263 downwards.
TATTCTCAGGGGTTCTCACCATCTCTCTCAATGCAACGAGCCATACTGAAGATGGTCACAACAGCGACAAAGTGTGACCTTTGTTTTCCAGACACACGGAGTAACCCGATAGATTTGCATTGGTCTTCCACCATTATATCCTGCACAGGGGCGGCTTGGGTGGGCCTTGAATTTTTCTGATCTAAGCAGGCAAACTCCATAGAGAGATCCGACTTCAATCCTTCCGTGAACGTATCCTGCTCGGAGATGGTCCGTGCAGGTCTTGACGATCCTCCGACTTTCTGGGAACTAGTGTCCGCATCGGTTTCGCCGATGAAGAAGTGTATGTCCCTGATTGGAATAATGGAGCAGCGGGTGGGGTTTGACTTTGTCGGGATCCAGAATTTGTTAGGAGGAACGATCAGAATGTTGTCGGAGAAGAGGACACACCCTATGGCTACTGTGTTGTTGATTCCCGCGAAGAGATTGGACCTTGCCCAGTGTAGAGCTCGAAGCACCTCTTGCCCCATGGTGGGCGCCAACTGTCATGGTATTGCCGATGAGTACGCCATGGAGGGGTCCTCACATAGCGTGTTTAGAGAGGTGGGGGGAAGGTGGCGAGTTGGTGGGTACGAGGTAACACAACTTACCCAGGTTCAGATCCCACAATGATGGTGGAATCCTACTCCTTCTATAAGTCACTATAATGGCAATACACCAATTTATAGAGATTGGTTTGCTATGCGAGCTGATATGGGTTGATCCAAGTTGTGCCCTAAAGGCTCCGAGAGGTCTGGCTTATAAAGGCACCAGAACCTAGGTTTATAGGGAAAAGTCCTAGCCGGACAGGTTACAAAGTTCTACACTAGCACAAAGTAGTCTTACCTGTCTCGCACTCCAAGGCTTCGAGTTGGATATCAACTGCATTGTAGCCTTCCTTTATTCGGCATGGGCCTCCCTTCTGGATCTATCTATCTGGGCCGCCTAGCAGGCCATGGGCTTTGCTACCAATAGTGGGCTGCCCGAGTTATCCGAACTAGAGACATGCAAGGGTGATACCCATTTAGCATATCCCAACATCGACACTTTTTGAGGCGACATAAGCAAAAAGTACCTACAAAAGTTGGTTACCCGATGGATGAGCATTCGCGACACAATTTTTTGCAGATGCCACTTATAAGTCATGGAAGACTTGATACCAACGGATTTTGGTGTCGTTTTTCATGCCGTGCTTGGAAAACGGTGGCATTCCCTAGGTACCCGTCCATTGCAAGGAACTTGAAAAAGCAGGTCATACCGTCTAGGATAGTCGAGTATGTCCCTTTTCTTGGTTAGACACATCCTACTGACTGGTGTGTCCCACCACCAGTGAGTTTTCCATTGCTCTTTTGGGGGTCCTAGTCAGTAAATTATGTCAAAAAATAACCACTTGGGTCCACTAGCCGGAGATTGACGTATGTGCCCTTGTCATGTCTTGATATTTTAAACTAAGGGTAATGAGTCCCCCTTTGTTGTTTGGCCAAGGGCGCAACGTCCATTGAGCTCAATCGGCAGGCTATACGAACACAATCACAGAGAGAGACACGAGGTTTTTTACCCAGGTTCAGGTCCGCCGCGAGCGGAGCCCTACGTCCTGCAATGTCTGATTATCACTGGATTACAACTGGTTCCTTCTCCCGGGAAAGAATTGATGAGGACATCCCTACCGATTTGTTATCTCCAACTCCTAATGAAGTTGTCGATGTTGCTGCCAAGACCAAGTTGTTGTGACCTTGGATCAATAAAGATCCTAAGTCCCTATGATTTACATGCTAGTCCCTGGATTAATAGCTAGCACTCACAGTCGATGAATATCATGTAAAACAAAAAGTCATTATTACATGGAGAATCCAGAGTATGAATTTATTACAAATTTGCTTAGCATTAAGCTAGCTCAAATAATAGCGGAAACATAAAGCAGCTTGACTCCATCAACGCTCCAGGCTTTTTGGGAGTAGACTCGCGATCCCTATGCACCTTTCAATCTTCATATTCTACACATAAGACGTGCATCCAACAAGTTGGGTTAATACTTTGAATGTATTGGCAAATTACACCAAGGAAAGAAAAAGACTAACTCTACATGCAAGGCTAGTTTAGGCTATGGAGTTCATTTGCTCAAAGCTAATTTTCCTTAAGTTTGGAAAGAAGAGAAGATTTCCCTACTTTGTAAACATTTGTTTAAGTAATATATGGTCGAACGGCACACGAGGATATTACTCACCAAGTGTCCAAACAACCTAGCACTTGGATATTACTCACCAAGTTCCCCAAAACCCACCCAATAGCGATATGACTCACGCCTTGGGTTTTCAGAAAACTTTAAGTTTCGAAAGAGAGTGAGGAAGATCCTTCAGAGGCTCCATCCTTCAGATGCTCAATGTTGTTCTGTTTCCGTGAACATGTCTGATCGATCAGATTGCAATACTCTCGAGAGTTTGTGCACTTTACCCACAATCCATGATCAAGTCCTTATATAGACAAAACCATGGCGAGGCTTTCCCTTAGTAGCCCCTCTACCTTCTGGACAACCGTGCCAAGAACCTCCAAATGTTGGTACCCAGGTGAGGTTTCCCACTAAGTACTAGGCCAAGACAGAGCCCATATGTATTGTGGTTGCACTGGAAGCTTCTGAATTCTGAAACATGGCAGACTTCTCTGTTTCCTGGGCGGCCGTCCTCCACCAAAGTCTCACTAGTTGACCCGACAACCATTCCGCCTAGAAGAAAATCTTAGTTTTATTTTGAAGTGGATTTGAGAGGAAAAAAATCACTCTAGAGAGCCTTTATAATTAGAAAATTTCTTGTCTTTCGAAACCCCCCAACGGTACTTTATTTATATATAGCATAGCAAGGACTTAGCAAAAACAGGGGAACCTATTAGGAAGGGATAAATCCTAAGTATATAGCTACTCATGGCATACTATAAAAATCATCGCACTTGCAAAATAATACTAAGGAAAAATTCTACTAGAACATCCTACAGATGCATACTACGGAATTTTAAGACCACATACATAGAATCAAAACTGGGACGAAAATATGAACAAGTGGTGTAACATGCCTTGATCCGAGCAGCACTCTACACAATAGTACTCCTCAGCGCACTCCGAACAATCTAACGAAACACAAACATAGATATAATCACAACTTGCACAAAAATAATGCCACAAAAAAATATGCATGCATGCAACATGGTGATATGCAAGATTGTGTTATAATTTGATCAAGGTATCCTTATTGGGTTGATAATGTGTTGGGGATGTTGTTAGTATTAGTTTCCCCCAGATTTTAACTAATTTGGATCATTACTTTAATTTATAGGCTCATAAGGAGATCCAACCATCTAATCAGCCCTGAATCAGATCTAAGGATCTTAAGCAAGGTTTTATAATTTTAGTCAGTAGGTATTGTAAAAACAAAGCCAACGCAACAAGAGTCAACTAAAACATAGTTCTAATTATTTTTCTATAAATTAAATATTCTAATCTAGAGATTAAATCCTACACAGAAAATACTACTACAAACTTGCAAAATTATTACAGATCTGGGTTCTACACAATTTTGTGAATCCAACGGTATATCATACACAATTTTTGTCCAAGTGGTTGAATTTCTATGAATTTTTCAAGTTACATATGTTTTCTGTCTATTTAGAAAAACATAGATCTATTTCTAAACAGAGACTGCCACGCGTCAGGACCCGATTGATACCCTTGTTGGTCCTTCTAATACGCTGTTGATTATCGATCTAGTGGACGTGGTAAGGCGGCGACTTACCATGGCGGTGTTGATGGCGAGGGGAGGCAAACGGCGGCGGCGCTATCGGGCAGTGGTGCTCCTCGAGGCAGTGGGGTAGATGACGGCGTGCGGATCCTCCTGGTGGTCTCGTTCGCGACACCGGCCTGCATGTTCCCTTCCTCGTCCAGCCGCAACGCTCCGCTGATCTCCGCGAACTCCGGCGAGGCGTCGACGAGAAATCGAGCATGACCTAGTGCTCCGTAGAAGGGGGAAAAGGGTCAGGGGTAAACGGCGAAGCTCGGGGAGGACAACCAACAACGAAAGATGGAACTAGGTGACGCAAATCGTCGGAACCTCAACTTTCCCGAGCGCGGCAACGGCGAGAAAAAGGAAGCGGTTCGGCGACGATTTGAGCTAGGGTTTTTCGAAAGGAAAAAAGACGAGAGGGTCGGCTTTAAATAATCCAGAGACTTGGGGGAGGGGGCGGCCGAATCCGTTGGGATTTGGGGTTATCCCAGACGCAGCAGGGAGCTGTTTTGCCGCGGTCTCCGGGAGAAAGACGACGGGGATGGGGCCCGGGTGTCAGCGACTACATGCTAAGCGGGCCGCGTGAAGGCTGGGTGGAGTGGGCCGTCTTGACCAGGCGACGCCAGCCAGCGTGATAGGTAGGTAGCGGGCTGGCCTAGATGGCCCGTTTAGGTCAGTTAGGTTTTTTTTATTCTTTTCTTTTTTACCAATTTTTTGTTTCACTAAAACTTTAATAAATTTGGCATTACAATCCCAAATTTAGTGAAACTAGTTTCTAAATTCTTGTAATAATATGGTGGTCTTCATAGAACCAGAGAAAATTATTTTTATACGGTTTTAGGAAGGCCAAGCATAGAAATCCCCTCCTTTCTCATATAGAGGAAATTTTTATTTGAGTTTTGTCATTGTTTGGTGGTAGGGTTTTATTGCAACTTTTAGTAACATCTTAATATAAAAATATGGGATGTTACAAACCTATCCCCCTTAAGAAGAATCTCGTCCCCGAGATTCGGGTTGGCTAGCAAATAGGTGTGGGTGTTCTGCCTTCAAATTTTCTTCACGTTCCCACATGGCTTCTTCCTCAGAATGGTGGTTCCATTGGACTTTGTAGAATCTGATAGTCTTGGTACGGGTAATCCTTTCGGCTGTTTCCGGTATTTTGATGGGTTTTTCCTCATAGGTAAGGTCATTCTCCAATTGAACCTCATCTAGGGGACTGTATCTCTTAGCGGTGTTTCGGCCATTTCCGGGTGGCACTTCTTTAGTTGTGACACATGAAACACATCATGAACAGTTAGTCCTTCTGGTAACTCCAACTGATAAGCAACTTCTCCTCTATGGGCCAGAACCTTATATGGTCCTATGAATCGTGGGGCTAACTTACCCTTGATTCCAAACCTCTTAACCCCTCGCAGTGGTGAAACTCGGAGGTACGCACGGTCCCCTATTTTATAAGTCACATCCCTGTGCTTGGAATCAGCATAGCTCTTTTGTCAGGATTGGGCTACCTTTAGCCTATCTTGAATCTGCCGTACCTTTTCCTTGGCATCCTTGATCAATTCAGGTCCAAACAGACTACGTTCTCCAACTCCACTCCATAACAGCGGAGTCCTACACTTCCTGCCATAGAGAACTTCAAACAGAGCCATCTTGATACTTGTCTGGTAGCTGTTGTTGTACGAGAACTCATCATACGACAAGTTATCATCCCAACTAGACCCATAGTCTAGTGCGCAAGCTCTCAACATATCCTCCAGAATCTGGTTCACCCTTTCTGTTTGGCCATCTGTTTGAGTGTGGAAAGCAGTACTGAATTCTAGTCTGGTTCCAAGAGACTCATGTAACTATCGCCAAAACTTTGAAGTAAACTGGGTGCCTCTATCTGATACAATTCCCTTAGGAACACCATGCAGACTTACAATCCTTGACATATATATCTTGTCAAGCTTAGCACTTGTATATCTGGTCTTTACGGGGATAAAGTGAGCCACCTTGGTAAAGTGGTCCACCACTACCCAGATAGAATCGAATCCTAAACGAGTCCGGGGCAATCCCGTGATAAAATCCATGCCTACCTTGTCCCACTTCCAGTCGGGTATGGATAGTGGTTGCAACAATCCGGCCGGTTTCTGGTGCTCGGCCTTAACTCTATTGCATACGTCACACATGGAAATATACTCGGCAATTTCTCTTTTCAAATAATTCCACCAAAATCTATCCTTCACATCCATGTACATCTTCATGTTACCCGGATGAATTGAGTATGGTGAATCGTGAGCCTCTTGTAAAATCAACTTTATGATATCGGAGTCATTGGGAACGCACAAACGCTTTCCATACCAAAGGGATCCTAGTTCGTCCAGACGAAAATCTTTTGCCTTCCCTTCACTTATTTTGACTCTTATTTCTTCCAACTCTTTATCTCCCTTTTGTGCTTCCTTGATTCTCTCTTGAAGAGTAGGCACTATTTCCATAGTCGCTACGTGTCCTTTCGGAACTATTTCTAGCCTGAGATCATAAATCCTCTGGAAGTTCCCCTACGGTAAGTCCATTCACATAAACTTTACGACTTAAGGCATCGGCTACCACATTTGCCTTTCCGGGGTGGTACTGTAAATCCAAGTCATAATCCTTAATCAGTTCAAGCCATATTCTTTGCCTCATATTCAACTCCTTTTGGGTGAAGATGTACTTCAAACTTTTATGATCCATGAACACATCACAATGTTTGCCCATGAGGTAGTGTCTCCATACTTTGAGTGCATGTACCACAAACACAAGTTCCAAATCATGTGTGGGGTAGTTATGTTCGTGGTTCTTAAGTTGTCGAGAGGCATAGGACAGCACCTTCCCATCTTGCATCAATACACTTCCAAGTCCTTGTCGAGAAGCGTCACAATAGACTTGAAAATCCTTTTGGATATCAAAGTGCAACCTGAATCTGGTGCTATTTGAGGCGTTTCTTCAACTCTTGAAAGCTTGCTTCACATGCCTCGGTCCATAGGAACTTCTTTTCCTTCTTCAACAGTTATGTCATGGGTTTTCCTATTTTGGAAAAGTTTTCAATGAACCTCCGGTAATATCCTGCGAGGCCCAAGAAACTCCTAATATCTCCCACATTCTTGGGTGACTCCCATTCAGTCACGGAAGCTACCTTACTAGGGTCTACGACAACTCCTTTTGCCGACACACCATGACCAAGGAAACCCACTTCCTTTAACCAGAACTCGCATTTGCTGAACTTGGCATACAACTTGTGTTCCCTTAGCTTCTTCATAATTAGGCGCAGATGCTTCTCATGTTCCTTCTCATCCTTGGAGTATATAAGTATATCATCTATGAATACCGCGATAAACTTGTCCAAATATTCCATGAACACCTTGTTCATCATGGTCATGAAGTATGACGGGGCATTGGTTAGTCCAAACGACATTACGGTGTACTCATACAATCCATATCTTGTGGTGAAGGATATTTTGGGCACATCCTGTTCTCAAATGTTTAGCTAAAAGTAGCCTGATCGCAGATCAATTTTTGAGAACACACTGGCTCCCTTTAACTGATCAAATAGGTCATTGATGTTAGGTAGAGGTTACTTGTTCTTGATCGTCACTTCATTCAACGAGCGGTAGTCCACAAATAGCCTCTTGGTTTTATCCTTCTTTTCCACGAATAGGACATGCGCTCCCCAAGATGACGCGCTGGGTTGGATGAATACCTTGTCCAATTGTTCCCTAAGCTGTTTCTTGAGTTCCATCAACTCATCCACATCCATCTTGTATGGTCTCTTAGCTATCGGCCATGTGCCTGGCATCAAGTCAATGAGAAACTCTATATCATGGTCGGGAGGCATCCCTGGTAATTCATCCGGAAAGACATTTGGGTATTCCTTCACAATGGGTACATCCTCCAAGCTAACCCCCTTAAGAGAATTCACCATAACTTCCTTAAGAGCAAAGTTTGACTTGATACGAATTCTTTTCCCTTCCGGTGTTGTGAGCGTGACAATTCTTTTGGCACAATCTATGACTCCCTCATATTCGGTCATCCAATTCATGCCTAAGATTATGTCCAATCCTTGCGACTCCAGGACTACTAGACTTGTGGGAAAGATGTGTGTCCCAATCCTTAGTTCTAACCCCTGGCAACCAGAGTTTGCCAGTATTTCTCCTCCAGGAGAACTTACCCTTAGAGGAGAATTTATAGTCTCCGTGGGTATCTTGCCTCTATCCACAAATACCCTTGATATGAATGAATGCGATGCACCAGTATAAAAAAGAACAACCGCGGGAATGGAATTGAGATTGAACTTACCAACCACGGAGTCCGGTGCGTCACAAGCATCCTCCATAGAGACATGATTCACCATGGCTTTGACAAACAAATTTGGCTTCTTCCCGTTTCCATTACCATGGTTGTGTCCATTGCCATTCCCATTTCCATTTCCATTCCCATTCTTCTTCTCGGGGCAAGTGGTTGCATAGTTCCCTGTCTTGTTGCACTTAAAGCATGTCACCTCACTGAGATCCTTTCCGTTGCTGCCATTCCCATTGCGGTGCTTATGTCCATTGTGTTTGTGATCGCCATGGTGATGAACGTTATGGTTGTGGCCATTATTGTTATACGGTGGTAGTGATGAAGTGCGCTGCTTCTGGTACGGAACAAAGTGCTTGTGAGGGTTAGACTTCCTCTTGCGGTTCTCTATGCTCTTTCTTTTGGATTCAACCACTAGCTCTATCCAAGAGTTCCTAAAAGTTGTCAAACTTCTGAGCCACAAGCTGAATAGATATATCATCATTGAGTCCTCTTAAGAATTCCTCCTGCATCTTGGCATCAGTGGAAACATCATCGGGTGCATAACGGGCGAGCTTGTTGAAAAGCTCAGCATACTCGGTGACAGAACGGTGCAACTGGTGTAAGTTGTGAAACTCGCGCCTTTTTAGAGTCATGACACCAGCAGCCACGTGATGAATGCGGAAAGCTATCTCGAACTGATTCCAAGTGATAGCATCAATATCCGGGTGGGTGACTTAGTAGTTAGCCCACCATTCTGTAGCAGGTCCTTCAAGTTGGTGCGCGGCATAACGCACCCTGTCGGCTCCGACGGCTTGCACAGTGTCTAACTTCTTGTTAATTGTGCGGAGCCAGTCATCTGCAATGATTGGTTCAGCGCTGCTAGTGAAGGTAGGTGGGTTTAACCTCAAAAACCGAGTCAAGCGATCCTGTTGAGGTGGCGGTGGAGGTGGGGGTGGCGGAGGTGGCGCGTTGTTGTTTTTGTTTTGCATGTTCTGAGTGAGAAGTTGGATCAGCTAGTTCTGAGTGGCCAAAAGTTGTGCAATCTCTGGAGGAATTTTGGTGTCCGCACGTCTTGGCGGCATCTGGGGGGTTTGAGCAACAAGTTAAGAAATAGACAGAAAGACTAAGTAGTACACTCCTACCCTTATGAGAACACACAAGGTACACAAGACACAAGCAGCACAAGTTTAACACAGAATTCATCCAAGTTCAACTAAACCAAACATGTCTTGGTATTTATTACAATCGCGAATAACGTTCAACTATAGAATTTAAAGGTGGTCCAACTACTACACATCCTCCATGCCTTACTCTTCCTCGTCTTCGAACAAGTAGCCCTCCTGCTCTAGGGTTGTCTTGTACAGCTCCATCTCCTTTGTGGTGGCTTCAAGCTTCTCTTGGAGGTCCTTTATCTCATCCTGCAGCTTCGTGGTAGTGGCTTCTAGCTGCTCCTGAAGTCCCTCCTTCTCACCTTGCAGTTCCTCCACTAGGCTTGACTTCTTCACGGCTTCAAGTTGCTTTGCCAAGTCTCTCTTGGAAGCACGCACATCATTGATTATCTTGCAAAGGCCCTCATGCACTTGATTCCCTCGATTTCCTGTTTGAGTTCCCTAATCCTCTTGTTTTTATTTATCACCCTCTTCTCTTGGTTAGCGAACTTCTTCTCCTGGTCCTAGAACTTCATCTCTTGGACCTTCATTGCCTCCTCCTGATACTTGATTATTTCCTCCTTCTCCTTGATGAGAGCGCATAGCTCATCGTTCCTTAGCATCTCGAGGAAGCTACCCTTTTCAAGATCATGTATGTGGCACTCTAAGTATTGATATTGGGTCCTCCGGCACTTGGTATAAGCCCTTTCCTCAAAGGTTAACTCCATGGGAATTCCTTCCTCATCTCGCCTTCCAAAAAGGCCGCCGCAGTGTCCTTGGAGAACTTTGTGATGGCTTCCACATAGGCGACCAATGAGCTACTGCAAGCTGATGCTAAGGGCCTTCTCCTTGGAGTCGCTAACAATGTGGATTGCTATGTCCTCCTCCGGGTGCTTGCCTCGCTCTTGTCCTGGCTGGATAACTTTGACTCCCCAGTAGCCTTCCTTGTGGAGTTTCTTCATTGTGCTTCCATGGATTGTTAGCAGGGGAAGGTCCAAACGTGTGAGGAGATCCATGAGGCATCCACCAAAGCGAAGGGGCACGATGTCCGCGACGGTGTCATAGAGGAAGCTTGTCATCTTTAAGTTAGGAGAAAGAAAATTAGATACTTAACAAGTAGAGGAAAAGCAGGTACTAGAGGTGCGTGAAAAATAACTTAGAGGAAAAGCGGTAAGGCACATAAGTTAAAGGTGGTTCCAATCCTAGGGTCACATCCTACAGGCAACGATGTGCTCTGATACCATGTGTTGTGACCTTGGATCAATAAAGATCCTAAGTCCCTGTGATTTACATGCTAGTCCCTGGATCAATAGCTAGCACTCACAGTCGATGAATATCATGTAAAACACAAAGTCATTATTAGACAGAGAATCCAGAGTATGAATTTATTACAAATTTGCTTAGCATTAAGCTTGCTCAAATAACAGCAGAAACATAAAGCAACTTGAGTCCATCAACGCCCCAGGCTTGTTGGGTGAAGACTCGCGATCCCTACGCACCTTTCAATCTTCAGATTATGCACATAAGACGTGCAGCCAACAAGTTGGGTCAATACTTTGAATGTATTGGCAAATTACACCAAGGAAAGAAAAATACTAACTCTACACGCAAGGCTAGTTTAGGCTATGGAGTTCATTTGCTCAAAGCTAATTTTCCTTAAGTATGGAAAGAAGAGAATATTTCCCTACTTTGTAAACATTTGTTTAAGTAATATATGGTCGAACGACACACGAGGATATTACTCACCAAGTGTCCAAACAACCTAGCACTTGGATATTACTCACCAAGTTCCCCAAAACCCACCCAATAGCAATATGACTCACGCCTTGGGTTTTAGAAAACTTTAAGTTTCGAAAGAGAGGGAAGAAGATCCTTCAGAGGCTCCATCCTTCAGACGCTCAATGTTGTTCTGTTTCCGTGAACATGGATGATCGATCAGATTGCAATACTCTCGAGAGTTTGTGCACTTTACCCACAATACATGATCAAGTCCTTTTACAGACAAAACCATGGCGAGGCTTTCCCTTAGTATCCCCTCTACCTTATGGATCCAACCGTGCCAAGAACCTCCAAATGTTGGTACCCAGGTGAGGTTTCCCACTAAGTACTAGGCCAAAACAGATCCCATATGTATTGTGGTTGCACTGAAAGCTTATGAGTACTGAAACATGGCAGACTTCTTTGTTTCCTAGGCGGCCGTCCTCCACCAAAGTCTCACTCATTGACCCGGCAACCATTCCGCCCAGAAGAAAAACTTAGTTTTATTGTGAAGTGGATTTGAGAAGAAAAAATCGCTCTAGAGAGCCTTTATACTTGGAATTTTTTTTGTCTTTCGAAACCCCCCAACGATACTTTATTTATATATAGCATAGCAAGGACTTAGCAAAAACAGGGGAACCTATTAGGAAGGTATAAATCCAAAGTATAGAGCTACTCATGGCATACTATAAAAATCATCGCACTTGCAAAATAATACTAAGGAAAAATTCTACTAGAACATCCTACACATTCATACTATGGAATTTGAAGAACACAGGCATATAATCAAAACTGGGACGAAAATATGAACAAGTGGTGTAACTTGCCTTGATCCGAGCAACACTCTACACAATAGTACTCCTCAGTGCACTCCGAACAATCTAACGAAACACAAACATAGATCTAATCACAACTTGCACAAAAATAATGCCACAAAAAAAGCATGCATGTAACATGGTGATATGCAAGATTGTGTTCTAATTTGATCAAGGTATCCTTATTGGGTTGCTAATGTGTTGGGGATGTTGTTAGTATTAGTTTCCCCCAGATTTTAACTAATTTGGATCATTACTTTAATTTATAGGCTTATAAGGAGATCCAACCATCTAATCAGCCCCAATCAGATCTAAGGATCTTAAGAAAGGTTTTATAATTTTAGTCAGTAGGTATTGTAAAAACAAAGCCAACGCAACAAGAATCAACTAAAACATAGTTCTAATTATTTTTCTATGAATTAAATATTCCAATCTAGAGATTAAATCCTACACATAAAATACTACTGCAACTCGCAAAATTATTACAGATCTAGGTTCTACACAATTTTGTGAATCCAACGGTACATCATACGCAATTTTTGGCCAAGTGGTTGAATTTCTATGAATTTTGCAAGTTAAATATGTTTTCTGCCTATTTAGAAAAACATAGATCTATTTCTAAACAGAGACTGCCACGCGTCAGGACCCGATTGGCGCGCACAGGTGAGGTGCTGACTACGCACGCTGACGCGGCCCTTGCCACGCGGCGCTACGCGATAGGCTCGTACCCCTTCGTTCGGTCCTTCTAATCTGGGCCATTGATTATCGATCTAGCGGACGGGGTAAGGCGGCGACTTACCGTGGCGGTGTTGATGGCGAGGGGAGGCAGACGGCGGCGGCGCTGTCGGGTAGTGGTGCTCGGCGGCGATCTGGAGGCTCCTCGAGGAAGTGGGGTAGATGACAGCGTGCAGCTCCTCGCGGTCTCGTTCGCGGGACCGTCCTCCATGTTCCCTTCCTCGTCCAGCTGCAACGCTCCGCCGATCTCCGCGAACTCTAGCGAGGCATCGGCGAGAAATCAAGCACGACCTAGTGCTCCGTAGAAGGGGGAAAAGGGTCAGGGGTAAACGACGAAGTTCGGGGAGGACAACCAACAGCGAAAGAGGGAACTGGGTGACGCAAATCGTCGGAACCTCAACCTTCCCGAGCGCGGCAACGGCGAGAAAAAGGCAGCGGTTCGGCGATGATTTGAGCTAGGGTTTTTCAAAGGGAAAAAATACGAGAGGGTCGGCTTTAAATAATCCAGAGACTCGGGGGAGGGGTGGGCCGAATCCGTTGGGATTTGGGGTTATCCCGGATGCGGCAAGGAGCTGTTTCGCCGCGGTCTCCGGGAGGAAGACGACAGGGGTGGGGCCCGGGTGTCAGCGACTGCACGCTACGCGGGCCGCATGAAGGCTGGGTGGATTGGGCCGGCCCACGTGCTGTGCGACGCTCGCGGCCAGGCGCGGCGGTAGGTAGGTAGCGGGCTGGCCTAGCAGGCCCGTTTAGGTCAGTTAGGTTTTTTTATTCTTATATTTTTTACCAATTTTCTGTTTCACTAAAACTTTAATAACTTTGGCATTACAATCCCAAATTTAGTGAGACTAGTTTCTAAATTCTTGTAATAATAAGGTGGTCTTCATAGAACTAGAGAAAATTATTTTTATACGGTTTTAGGAAGGCCAAGCATAGAAATCCCCTCCTTTCTCATATAGAGGAAATTTTTATTTGAGTTTTGTCATTGTTTGGTGGTATTGTTTTATTGCAATTTTGATTGTATGATGCAAGGTGCAAGGATAATGCCTTCTAGTAACATCTTAATATAAAAATCTGGGATGTTACACAAGTCCAATGAGATGAGGATTGGACCTATTACTCGAGCTCGTTCCAAGCTACTTGAACAACAGGTGAATTCACTCCTAAATGAATCTAGTGTTTTTATTGATGAGAATTTTATACTACCTAAGTCTATAAACGTGCATATGATAAGGTTCGTTGAGAAAGCAAGCATGGCACAAAGAGGAGAAGAGATATAAGAGGATCCCAGTGTGATGATCGCCTAAGGATGCGCGAGGGAGGAGCAGGAGGAAGGCACAAGAGAAGATCATCAAGAAGGAAGAAAATTTCCCTGCGAAGACCGGAGTGTCCAGCCAGTTCCCACCGGGCTGTCCGGCCTGCCCGAGAAGCGACGAGGTGGCAGCTGTTATGTATGACATATCGGACACTACCCGGACACCACCCGGAAACTTAGAAGTTTCCAGTCGGACCGGACTGTCCGACACACTCCACCTAGAGTGTCCGGTCCGACTGGAATGTCCAGCCGCCGACTGAAATCTGGTCTGAGTCGGTTTGTATCATTTTGATTCATACTTGATTCTATTTTTTTGGTCGTCCCAGCCACCCATATAAGTCCTAGGATGCCCCATAGCTTAGTTTAGACTACATTTAAAGTAAACCCTAGATCCGTTGAGTTGCTACTTGCTTCCAATTGACTCCATACACCAATTCGTATCGATCTGGTGTATTTGCTACTATCAATCAAGTGTGATTAGTTGTTCCATTGGGAATTAGCCAATTGCAAGTTTTGTGTGATCTGCTGCTCCATTGGGGATTAGAAGATTGCAATAACTGCTTCGTGGTCAGCGGCTACATGCGCAAGTGTGTGAAGTTGGGAATATATACAAGGGCTGAGAGTTGTTGCATTGGCATCAGGGATTGATCGAGAGGTTCATGAGAGTCATACAAGTTATCTACACCAACTACCATCATCTACCACCCTCTCTTAATGAGATGATTGGGCCACCCCATATCATGTTGGTACTAGATTCTAGCGTTTCCTCGGTAAGCATCCACAAATCCATCCATAGTCTAGTTGTTTTTTTGTCCTATACATAAAAAGCCATACAAAAATATTAAGGTTAGTATTTTCCATAGACTAGATTTAATCGGAGTTGAGTCGTAGTTGTTGGTCATTGTCATGTCTTTAATCCGATCTCTTCCATTACAAGTCGTACTATCTAGGTTTCCCTTTTTGTCATTTGTTCTTTGTTTTTGAGTTGTCATCTCTGTTTTCGCAAGTTTCCATCTACTTTTTCTGAGTCCACATGGCATACTTTTGTGTTCATGCCATAGCTACAGCCTATCTACAACATCAGTGCCTAGGAACGTACCCATGAGACTAGTTTCTTTGCTACGACAGGCTACTCATTAGGGTTTTGAAGTGTAGAAATTTTCGACCAGGCGGACCGACAATTCGGTCGACATACCCCGGATTATCCGGCACAACCAGAGTCTCCGGCACGAATAACCCGGATTATCCAGCCTCAAAGTAGCTGCATTCGTTTTGCATTGAGTCATATAGTTGAAAAAAGAGAATCGGTATAAAAAAGATAAAATAGCTACAAGCATGACAAAAGAAATATCAAAGTGTGCATTATTGGAAGCCTAGTTGATTATAACACTTGTAGATTGAGCAATCTTGTGCCTGTTTATTTTGAGATATTACTAGCATCTCTCTTGTGCATTGCAATATTCCTGTTCATAAGTTGCTTTGCCACATTTATCTCCACTGTGTATGTTTCCTCGGGTGTTTGTCACACAATCAGCACTAGGATTTTCTTTGGTGTAGTTAGGTATCCATACCTACATCTCCACTACATACTCCTGCTTTGTCGTGTGATTTTTCTTGTACCCTCGGTATTCGCTTCATCACATCCATGCACGTGTCGTTTATCCAAGTTTCTAAGACTTTCTATTCACTTTGAAATGGTAAGATTTCCTTTTCTTATAGTTGTGAGTGAGCGGCCAAAAGATTTTTGATTTAGTGACGTAATCTACTAATCATGTCTACTAGTCCCGTTGATGTGTAGAAGCATGATGGGGATGCTACTGTTACTTGGAGTGATTATGAAGGATTATGTGATAACCTTTAGGACATGATTACTCATACAGCTGATGACCTTAATTTACAAATCTAGGTGTGAATTTGAAGATGGGTGAAACTAATCAGACCGTCAAGGCAGTTCAGACACATGTCACAAATATTCAAACAAGTCTCCATACTTTGACACAGTCCATGACAACTTTGTGTATTGCTATGGAGCAACGTCCACAACCTCATGATGATGGGCATGGTGATGATAGTGTCCGTGCTGACAATGCCGGTGTTCATGCTCCCCCTGCTGCTCATGCTGCTAGTCATGGAGGTGGTATTGCTGGCACGTGGTATTGTTTACTTGGGTTCCCAATGTATTCCAATACATCCACAACAAGATGACGGTTTGGGTAAGCCAAAGTTCTCTATTCCCAAATTTGAGGGCTCTATTGATGTTTCAGAATATCTTACATGGGAGCTCAAGATTGAGAAATTGTGGAGTTTACATGACTATTCTGAAGATAAGAAGGTTAAGCTTTCTTCTTCCGAATTTTATGGTTACACTTTATGTTGGTGGGATGGTGTTGTATCGCGCACGTTATGAGGATGGTGATCCTATTCTCACTTGGAGAGACATGAAGGAGGTGATGAAATCTCACTTTGTTCCACCCAACTATTTATGTTCCCTCTATGATAAGCTAACACTATTGATACAAGGTTCCATGCTAGTTGATGCATATTATATGGAGATCGAGTCGTTGCTACAGTGTGCAAGGGTCGTGAATGTATTGAGCAGACTATGCAACATTTTCTCCATGGTCTCAAGTATAAAATCAAGAGCATTGTTAGTCATCACATGTATAATGATATGAATGAGATATTACATCATGCTAGAGAAAAGCCGAATCCTAGTTTGCAGAAGAAGCTCAATTCAAGGCTCGTTCTACAAGGCGTTTTCCTTCACGGTCAGTGCCATTTTCTCCTTAATCTACTAGCCGTCGTGATGAGTGTCCTTCTACATCAACTAAACCTACTTCCAGTGTGTCCAATACAAGGAAGTCTTCTCCTACATCTAGTGGTACTGGTTCCAATACTACTGCGCGCAATCGCGACATGGAGTGCCATACATGTGGTGGCAAGGGACACTTCAAGAGGGACTAGCCCAATAGAAAGGTAATGGTTGTCAATGAGGATAATGAGTACGAGACAAGAGATAATGCTAATCCATATGTGTCGGATGATGATGGTTACACAAGTGATGGTGTTGATGCGTTTCCTGTATGTGCTCCTACCATTGTTGTGTCCCAACATGCTCTCAATGTTACTCCTTAGTCTAGTGTTGCAAGCCAGCACTGTAATTTGTTCCAAACAAAGGCACTTTTTGGTCCAAACAAAGCTTGCAAGGTCATTATTGACGGTGAAAGTTGCCGCAATTTAGAAAGCAAGGAATTATGTGCCAAGCTGAAGTATACCGCACCACATCCATATTATATTTAGTGGTTAAGTGACAATGGTGAGATGAAAGTCAGCCACATGGTGCGTGTTGATTTTGAGATAGGTCCATACAGAGACTCCATTGAGCTTGATGTGGTTCCTATGACCGTGTTTCACTTGTTGTTGTGTCGGACTTGGATCTATGATCATTCTGTGCAACATAATGGCTGAGCCAATACATATCACTTGGAGTTCAAGGGCATAAAAATCAATCTACTACCTATGTCACCGCATGGTATTGTTAATGAGTCTCGTCAGAAAACTGAAGTCAATCTAGAGGATGCACCTGCATTAGATAGTGGAGAGAATGCAACAACTATGAGTGTTATAAAAAAGTGATAAGAGTGCCAAATTTACTCATATTAGCCACCAAAGGAGTCATGAGATAATTTAGTGAGCATCCTACTACCATGCCTCTTGTGCTCATGTACAAGGGTGAGGTTTTGGTTTCTAACAACATGACTCCTGTTTCTCTTGGTGTTTCTAATGTGTTATAGGAATACAACGACGTTTTTCTAGAGGAGGTACCTGCTGGATTGCCACCATTGCAAGGTATTGAGCATCAAATTGACTTAATTCCTGGAGCGTCATTGCCCAACCGTGCACCATACCTCACAAACCCCGACAGGACAAAGGAAATTCATAAACAAGTGCAAGTGCTTCTCGACAAAGGGTATATTTGTATAAGCTTAAGCCCTTGTGTTGTTCCTGTTATTTTAGTTCCTAAGAAAGATGGTACATGACTCATGTGTGTAGATTGTAGAGCTATAAATAACATCACTATTCGATATCGTCATCCTATTCCTTATTTAGAAGATATGTTAGATGAATTGAGTGTTGTTGTTGTTTTCTCTAAAATTGATTTGCATAGTGGTTATCATCAAATTAGGATGAAGGAATGGGATGAATGGAAAACTACCTTTAAGACTAAGTTACCGACCGTGTCTTCCCCAAGGGAAGTAGATGGGTCGGTTTGAAAATCAATGAGTTCTTAGTCATAGAATATTATTCTCGTCAGACTCGGTACCTAGGTCAATGGGTTCATATGAGTGGTTAGCAATTCCTTTTGGTTTAAATAATGCACCTAGTACTTTCATGAGATTAATGAACCATGTCTTAAGGAATTTTATTGGCAAGTTTGTGGTTGTGTATTTTGATGACATATTAATATATAGACATAATAAAAATGAACATAGTGATCATATTAGACAAGTCTTGCAAGTGTTACGCAATGCTAAGTTATATGGTAATCTTGAAAAGTGTACATTTTGCAAATATAAGGTCATATTTCTGGGTTATGTTGTTTCTAAACATGGAGTTGAGGTAGATTCATCTAAAATTGAAGCTATTCAAAATTGGCCTACTCCCATGAATGTGAGTCAAGTACGGAGTTTTCACGGTCTAGCTGGATAGGCGTTTTATGAAAGACTTCAGTACTGTTGATGAACCTTTAAATGAACTAACTAAGAAATGTGTACCTTTTGAGTGGGGCATAGCCCAAGATCATGCATTTGATGAACTGAAACGATTATTAATTTCCGCACCATTGCTTGAAGTACCGGATTTTTCTAAGCAATTTGATATTGAATGTGATGCTAGTGGCATAAGAATTGGTAGTGTGTTGATGCAATAGGGTCGTCCAATTGCATATTTTTTGAGAAACTTTCTAGTGCAAAGTTAAATTATCATGTCTATGATAAATAATTGGATGCACTTGTTAGAGTTCTTGCGGTTTGGCAACATTATTTGTGGCCAAAGGAATTTATCATACATTCTGAACATGAGGCATTGAAATATCTGAAAGCTCAATCTAACTTGCATAGGCATCTTGCTAAGTGGGTTGAGTTCATTGAGTCTTTTCCATACATTATTAAACATAAGAAGGGAAAAGATTGCTGATGCTCTATCTAGGAAGAACATGTTGTTAACACAATTAGATATCAAAGTTCCTGGTTTAGAGAGTTTATGTGATTTGTATGCAAATGATCATGATTTTGCTAAACCATATCGTTTGTGTGCTATTGGGAAGGCATGGGATAAATTTCACATCCATGATGGGTATTTGTTTCGTGCTAAAAAGTTATGTGTTCAAGAGTCGTCTGTCCATTTGTTATTGTTGTAGGAATCACATGCTGGAGGTTTGATGGGTCACTTTGGCATGAGAAGACGCTACTCATGCTCGTTGATCACTTTTACTGGCCTAAGATGAGGCATGACGTGGATAGGTTTGTCAAGAGATGCATTACATGCAACAAGTCAAAGTCCAAGTTGAAGCCTCACGATTTGTATACGCCATTACCTACACCTACTACACCATGGGAAGATATAAGAATGGATTTTGTATTAGGTTTGTCTAGAACTAAAAGAGGACATGATTCAATTTTTGTGGTAGTGGATAGATTCTCTAAGATGTCGCACTTTATTGCCTGCAACAAAAACGACGATGCGTCGCATATTGGTAACCTATTTTTCAAGGACATCGTGCGTCTACAAGGAGTACCCAAGACGATTGTTTCCGACATGGATGTTAACTTCATGAGCTACTGCTGGAAGAGACTTTGGGGAAATCTAGGGACGAAGTTACTATTTAGCACAACTTGTCATCACCAAAATGATGGTCGAATGGAGGTGGTGAACCGAACACTTTCAACATTGTTGTGAGCTATGATCAAGAAGAATATTACTGAATGGGAGGAGTGTTTGCCACATGTGGAGTTTGAAATAACAGGGTGGTCCACTCTACCACACAACTTTGTCCTTTGAGGTGGTCTATGGTTTTCAGACCCATTACACCACTTGATTTGCTGCCTCTTCCTATTCAAGAGAGAGTTAACATGGAAGCATCGAAGAGAGCATATTTTGTGAGGAAGATACATGTGAATACTAAAGATGCTACTGAAAATAAGGGCAATAACAATGCTAAAAGAGCTAACAAGAAGCACAAGGAGGTGTTGTTTAAGCCTGGAGATATGGTTTGGGTCCACTTTCACAAGGACAAATTTCCGGAGTTACATAAATCCAAGTTACTTCCACACGGTGCTGGTCCTTATGAAGTGATTGCCAAGATCAATGATAATGCCTACAAGATAGCTATTCCTTAAGATGTGTATGGAGGTGTTAGTGATAGTTTCAATGTTGCTGATTTGAAACCTTATGATGGAGAAGACCTTGGAACATCGAGGTCGACGCCTTTTAAAGGGGGGAGATGATGAGGACATCCCTACTGATTTGCTATCTCCAAGTCCTAATGAATTTGTCGATGTCGCTGCCAAGACCAAGTCCAATGAGATCAGGATTGGACCTATTACTCGAGCTCGTGCCAAGCTACTTGAACAACAGGTGAATTCACTCCTAAATAAATCTGGTGTTTTTATTGATGAGAATTTTATACTACCTAAGTCTATGCACTTGTGTATGATTAGGTTCGTTGAGAAAGCAAGCATGGCGCAAGGAGGAGAAGGGTTGCAAGAGGACCAGCGTGATGATCGCCTAAGGACGTACGAGGGAGGAGAGGGAGGAAGGCGCAAGAGAGGATCATCAAGAAGTAAGCAAACTTCCCTGCGAAGACCGGAGTGCCCCTCTAGTTCCCACCGGACTGTCCGGCCTGCCCAAGAAGCGACGAGGTGGCACCCATTCAGTATGCCACATAGTGAAGGGTTCTTTGCATAGAAAACAAAAAATTTCTATCGCATGAACACACAAAACCAAGATCTAATCTATGGCAAAGCCAAGATCTAATCTACGAGATCCGTGCAACGAGATTGTAGAGAACTAACCCTCGTAGATCCAAAGCGTTTAACGAGATCAGATTCTCGTGGTTGATGTAGTCGATCACTTGCCAATCTCAAGATCGTGTAGATGATCCTTCCAGCGCCGTGTTCCGGCAGAGCTTCCGCACTCGATCACACGTACAGTAGTCGATGAAGACCTTACTCTCCCTTGTTCTAGCAGGGTAGCGGAGGTTGTAGATCTCCTCGGAATCCCAATAGCACGACGGTGTGGTGGTGGTGGTGGAGGAGGAGAGATTTCTGCAGGGCTTCGCCTAAGCCAAAGCAAGAGGTGGATAAGAGAGAAGAGAGGGGGCGGCTAGGGTTAGGCTCCAATGGACAAGGGTGTGTGTGTGTGGGGGAGGGGGGTGCACCCCCACCCCTCATTATATAGGTGGTGGGTGGCCGGCCAAGGGTTCCCAGCCCAGGCGGTGTCCTCCCCCAACTCGGCCACCAAGGGAAGAGCTTGAAACCTTTTCCACCAAGTCTTCCTTCTTACCAAAAACTAGAGTTTGACTTTTTCAAACTAGGATTTGACTATTCAAACTAGGGTTTGACCCTTTTACTAGTCTTGTCCTAATTGGTCCTTTAGGGTTTGGTGTGGTTGGCCCCTAGGGCATGCCATTGTCCAAGTGACCCCCTCCCGGGGTGGTGGAACCACTGGTTGTCCCTCTAGAACATTCTAGAAGTATCTGGCAAAAACACTAAAACTTTTCCGAACCCCAGAAAACCACTTTCCTTATATGAATATTATTCTCCGGACCATTACAGATCTCCTCGTGATGTCCTGGATACAATACGAGACCTTGAACAACATTCAGTCTCCAACTAATATTCCATATCTACTGAAACAACATCGACTCCTTAAGTGTGTCTCCCTACGGTTCGCGAACTATGCAAACATGATCGAGACACTTCTCCGGTCAATAACCAATAGAGAGATCTAGAAATCCATATGGATTCCACATATTTCAACGATGACTTCGTGGTCGAATGAACCATTTACATACGATACTGATACCTCCATTTTGCATCACTATTTTATATCATAATTTACTGTTATTCATTGATATATTTCATATTTAGAGATGATACTTATGTTATTTCATCTATTTTGCATGTTTGATGATTTTTGGAGAATTAACTGCCGGAGTCAGAATTCTGCTGGAAAAAGCGCTGTCTAGATGCAATATTTCCGAAGATCATAAAATTCCAGAAAATATACGTAAATTCCTATTTTTCCAGAAGACGAAGATAGCCAAAAGAGGGAGTGGAGATGGGCCATAGGGGCCCACACCACCCCTAGGCGTGGGCCCCCCTGGGCCGCGTGGCCAACCTCTGGCGTCGCCCTTTCGCATATATCTTCCTCCCGAAAACCTAAGATGGGGGGAGGGATCATAGAAATATTCCGCCTCCTCTGCGGGGCGGAAACTATATAGAGAGAAAAAGCTCTCCGGCAGGCAGAAATCTGCCAGGGAAATTCCTCCCAGAAGAGGAGAGATCGTTGCCATCGACACAGTCATCGAGCTGGGCTTCATCGGGATCATCATCATCCTCATCACCATCACCACCATGCCATATCGCTGTAACAATTGGGTTGAATCTTGTGTAGTTCATAGGGGAAACTTTTCCGGTATTGATTACTTGTTATAGTTGATGCTATTGAGTGAAACTATTGGATTATTGTTCATGTTCAGATTGTTAGTTATCATTATTTCATCTCCGATCTTGATCCATATGATGTCTTGTGAGTAGTTCGTTTAGTTCTTGAGGACATGGGAGAATTCATGTTGTTAGTAGTGGAATTATGTTGAGTAATATTTAATGGTTTGATATTTATGCTGTGGTGCTATTCTTCTTGTGCTATCAAGTGAACATCGACTACATGATACTTCACCTTTATGGGCCTAGAAGAATGCATTGTGTACTTGGCTACTAATTGTGGGGTTGCCGGAGTGACAGAAACCTAAACCCCTGTTAGGAAACCATTGCATAAGGGAGTGTAGGATCTCAGAGTTTAATGTTGTGGTTAGATTTTTTATCTTATTTACTTTCTTTTAGTTGCGGATGCTTGCAACGGGTATAATCACAAGTATGTATTAGTTCAAGTTTGGGTAGTACATTAGCATAGGTTCACCCCCATAACACTTATCCAACCAATGAAGATTAATCGACTCTATGAAGCGAAAGCACTTGACAATATTCCCATGTGTCCTTGAGAACGTTTGGTCATCATAAGTAATACAACCGACTTGTCCTTTGCCGAAGAAAGGATTGGGCCACTCGCTGAGATTATTATCATTGTTTTTTATTTACTCGCACTTTATTTATCCACATTACCAAAAACGTCTAAAATCCGTTTGCTAGTATTTACAGTGAATCCTTGATCCAAACCTCTTGTCAACACCTTCTGCTCCTCATTGGGTTTGACACACTTATTTATCGAAAGTACTACGATACACCCCCTATACTTGTGGGTCATCAAGAATATTTTATGGCACCGTTGCCGGGGAGTGAAGCGCTGTAACATCCCAAAACTATTGTTCAATATTATCATTTTCCAATCATCAAAATTAGGGTTAACAAAAACTTTTGTTAATTACAATCATATGAATGCATGTGTATATGTGATGATTATATGAATGCATGAATGGACTTCTGTGATTGTTGTAAATAGCAAGAAATGGTTTAAAGATGAAAACCACATCATCTAAATCAAATCCAAGCAGAAACAAATCAAGAGAAATTCAAAAACAAACAAAATGAGCTAATGGTCATTTTTGCCAATCTTGCTTGCTAGGGAACTTTGAGTGTTTCTAGTCCAAGATTTGAAACAGAAACAATTACATTTATTTTCACCCCTTGCTAGACCAAATGAAAGTGAACCCAAGCCCACCTTTCAAAACCCCAGAAACATTTGGCAACTTGATTTAACTGACAACTCAAAATTGAATCTATGTCATATGTGAAGATAACCAATTCTCAAAAACCAACCAAAACAGTGCACCTTGACCATTCCAACTAACCAGAGACTACCTAGTATGTGACTAGTACACCCACCAATTTTCATTCAAAAATTCAAATTCAAATCTCTTTCGGCCATTTCATCAAACACCTTGCAAACAGAAATCAAACAAACACAAAACACTATAGTGAGCAGTGTTTTGGCCTAACTTGTTCCCTCTCTAGATCACAACATGCTCTTAGTAGATCATCTAGCTCAGTTAACAAGATTTAGCTCACTATGATCTTGCAATTGCCATCAATGGTGAGCATGCCGAGCCCCAACCGGCCACCCGATTGTCGACAACCAGCTAGGAGCTTATCTAACCACGCCAACCTTGTCTGGGACACTGACCACCGTCCACCGCCACCCCCTGTCCAATGCCAAAGCTCAGCCAGCCCCTGGACCACCCTAGAACCGCCTTGCCCTATGTCTCCGTGCCATGCCGAGAGCGCACCAGAGAGCCGCACTCGACACGCGAGCACAAACCGCGCGCCGCCCTTGCCGCTTGCGTGCGTGATCACCACCGCCCCATGAACCACCAGGACATGCCCGTTCGTCGCTGCGTGACCATGAGAGCCCTTGCGCCATTAAAATTCCCGTCGGACCCCCAGAGCACCACAATGTTCCGACCGTCTCGCATCGCCCCACGCCTCGCGACCATGCTGTTGAGATTCTCCGGGGAACGCATCACCGTCCCCTACCGTTGCCCATGCCGATAGCCCACTATTCCGACGACCAAGACGAGCTCCACCCGCGCCCTTCGGTCCCCTCGCTGCACTATAAATAGAGGCCACCCCCATTCGATTTCAGCACACCAACACACTCCCCTCTCTCTCAGAACCACCCCACCTCATCCCCGGAGCAAGGCGAGCAACAGGTCATCGGAATTTTTCCAGAGTCTGCCACGGAGGAGGAAGAAATGAGTCAGCGATTGGAGCCGCCCCAGGAGAAGCCACCGGTACCAGGAGGTTCGCCGTCGTCGAATTCGTCGTTCGCCCCATTGCCGACCCTCGCCTGAACCCCGGTGAGCCCCCGTAGACCCCCACTGGCCGCTCTAGGGTTCTGTCTCGCCGGCGTTGCCTGACGGAGAGGATAAGTCACAACCGTTCGATTAGATGTTGATCGTGTTGTTTAGATTGCCCTGTACCCCTTCGGACCCCCCCGTCTCATTGACTGGTGGGGACATCCACTTAAACCCACCTGTGCGCGCGCTGTGTGCCGTGGTCCGGCCCAGTTAACTTCCCACGTGACCCAGTAGTTTGAATTTAGGTTTTTCCATTTAGTTTCAAACTTGGTTGTGTACCTAGATTCAAAAATCAACCTAGGTAGATTCACTAAACCAAATTGTATGAAACTAATTTTGCTAGAAAGGTACTGAAATTCTTAATCCAAGCCAGTTGGATTCAAATCATTTGGTATTGTAGATCACCCATAGTAAAAATAACAAGGCAGAAGCTTTTCTGCATTCAAACATTTTTCAAAATTCAACCACAAAAGCTTTTGAGTTGATTCCAACTCTCAAAAATCACATTTAGCCAGAACTTTCCGAATATATAAAAATATATAGGTTTACTTGCAGAAATAATGGACAAGTAATGAAAGAATGCCCCATAGGCATTTCTAGTCACTTTAATTAATTAAAATAAAAAAGGTAAAACCTTATTAAATTGTGACACCACTTTAAATCACATTCCCAAGTACTGAAATATGTGGTGATGACATGTGTCAACCTGATCCCATGTTTTAGTTGGAGAATATTAAATCTTAAGTAGGTTTTCAATGAGTAGAAATTACTTTTCCAAAATAAAAGAAATAAAACTAGTGCCTTAAATCTTTGTGATGTTTGTGATGATGCTAGATCATCTAGTGAAAACCTTGGTGTGATAAATAGAACTAGTTAAGTATTGTTTGGTGATTGTGTACCTCGTTTTTATTTATAGACGCTAGTACCGACCAAGGATACGAGGAGGAAGGAGGATACTACGAGGAAGAATGAGAGGAGAACTTCAACCACTGCACTGCACAAGGCAAGCTAAGATAAACCATGCAAGTTTTATTTGCAAGCTTCCCAATACAAGTTAACTTTGCAAGTAAACCCTTGCAAGATAACTATGCCAAATAGATGCCTTAGGCATATGTGATTATACCACCTTATATTACCCAATCCCAGTTTTATTTGCAAGCTTAGTCTTTTATTTATGTATCAAAGCTTTCTATTTAAGTTTACTTAGTGAATGGTAGAGTCTAGAAAGACATTTAAAGGTAGCATAAAGAGCATAAAATTTGTCCTAAGTTAGATCAATCTTGATGTCACCCTGAGGAATGAGATTAAACTTAGATAAGTTACACTTGTTTACCAACCCTCATTAGAGTTTATCCCCCACTTGTAGTTGCTAGTGCTAAGCATAAAACTTGATCACTTTAGATGAGAATACTTGGTGAAAATAGTTATAAAAACCTTAGATTGATGAGTCATTCTACTGAAATGTTTTGACATGTGTTCTTGAACACCAGATGATTTTTGATGATGAAAATGTTGAGGCATGAGCCTTAGCCCTTTATAAAACTGATGGTTTTCTGGATGCGATACCATTCCAATTTTACCGTACAACCACAATACCCGAAATTTGGGTAGGGCTTGACCGTAAGTTTATATACCTTAGTATGGGTTCCCTTGCGGCCAAGGTTTGAGCTGAGGCTACCTTGTGAAGATTGTCCATCTGTGCAGTTCCCAAGATGACAGTTGGTCATGGTTGGGAGGCTAAACTCATAGGATAGGTGCCTATACTAGGGCGTGTAATTGAAAGGTTAGGATTGATTATCCATATACTAAGTATGGTGAATTCAGGATTGTTCCTAACGGATGTATCGAATATTGTGGTGAAAGTGTACCACCTCTTCAGAGTGTCAAACTATTCGAATAGCCGCGTCCGCTGTTATGGACAGTTGGAGTGGCCATACTGTTCTGTCGTCAGATGTTTTCAAAATGTCTTGTGAAATGAATCATGACTTTGACTTGACCACAATAGGGTTGTGTTATGAAAATTCAAGTTCCCACTTAGGTGTTATAAAACTCTCAACTAGCTTTCTTTGCTTCTGAACTCAGTTAAGGTAAATCTGGCTTTTTGCAAAACAACCTAGAGCTTAGTATCCTTCTCAAAACCACTTCACTTGTTAGTAATAGTTTGCGAGTACTTAAAGAGTACTCATGGCTTTGTCCCTGGCTATTCCCGTGGCCAGACTATGAGGACGACTATCAGGAGGACGGACAGCAGGAAGGTTATGAAAACTAGGATCATCTCCCATCATCAGCATTGCCTGTGACCATGAAGATGGAGCTTCGCCCATGCTATCGTTATTATTACGTTATTTTCGCTGCTTGAATTGTATTAAGACTGGATCATGAGATCCTTATTTGTTGTAAAACCTTATTTATGGTTTGTAATGGATGATGTACTGTGATATCCAATCTGTTATGTCTCGCCAAAATGGTAATCCTGGGATTGCGATGTATGGCATAACAGACATCTGGGATTAAAAATTCGGGTGTTGACAAGTTGGTGTCAGAGCCATCCTGACCATAGGAGACCCTAGTTTAGAATGGACGTTTGAATCAAAAACTTAGTTTCAAAACCAAGGAAGTGAGTATTTATGAAAACTTATTATCATTCTTATCATTTATATTATTTCATGAAAAGTCATGTTCCTCAAAAATTCTTGCAAACTTACATAAAATTTGACACACTTGATCACTCTACTGAATTACTCATCCTATATTCTTATAGATGGACGTGAAGTATAGCAAGTTTTATCAGTTGGGGAATGGAGGAGACCTCATCTTTGAGCATGACTTGGACCAGCTTTCAGAGATGCTGGAGTGTCTGCACCCCGAGTTCTTCGGAGCTCAGCTCAATGATCAGGAAGGAGAGAATTTGCAGTGGCTAGTTGATGCAAGTCTTCGGGGAAAGATTGAAGCCCCCACCTCAGAGGGAATTCCGTTCACCTTGAGAGAGAACAAATGGCTCGATGGACTTGCCAGGGCCATGAAGGAAGCTCTTGCCCGTCTGTGTGGGCAGAGTATCAACCAGACCAAGGGTACCCGCTTTGAGTTCTACCCAAGGCGTGATGTTATGGGACAACCACTATAGGCACCATATCACCCTGAGCTGAAGAATCAAGTGGATCACCTCAGTTTCATGATGTATGATCGGCAGAAGGAGTTGGACAACGCCCGTTCCTACGCCAAGCACAACTCTGCCATCGCTGCCAAGAAGGATCAGACCATTGCCATGCTAGTAAAGGATCGCTAGTCTCGTCGCCATCAGCTTGACACGAAGGAGCGCATCATTGCCCGTCTCCGCCATAGGATCACAGAGTTGTAGGAGACCATCCACGAGAGGGATATGCAGCTCGAGGAGAGGGAGAATGCAGGGGAGGATATCCGTGGAGACCCCTACTCCAGTGACGATGATGACTTTCTGGAGGATCAGGCCATGGACTTCTTCACCGATGAGGATGACTTCACCTTCATTGATGATGATGATGAGGATGATGAGGACAACGACTTCAAGGAGTAGTAGCACTTGAGCACTAGCGTTAGTGAGTTGTATCCGGTTCCATTGTATCGTAGTTTCCTAGAATGGTTCTTAAAACCATCTGTTTTCTTTGTTGTGGTGTGTGTTGTATGATGTGTTATGAATGAATGAAAATCAAGTTTCTAGAAAAACATGAGTCAAACTTTGAAAACTTTTCAAAAACAAAACCCCGAACCTTAGAAATTTCCCTCTTTTCTCATGATCTATCTCAATCTTCAGATGCCTCGCGGAGGAAGCAGTTCATCCCCGGACCCAATGTTGCAAATCTTGCAAATGTTGGTTTCTGACCGCGAAGCTGAAAGAGCCGAACGTCAAGCCAACCTAGCCACCCTTCAGCACATAGCTCAGATGGCCAACAACAATCAAGGCCATGGAAACCAGGACAACCATGGATCCAAGCTCAAGAATTTCCAGAACACCAATCCACCCATTTTCACTAAGGGCTAATTTTTTTGGCTGAGGCTTGTGCAGAAACGGCTTAAGCTTAACTGCCTCAGAGAAACTGTAGTGGAAATAAGCCCCTGAGAAATTATAGTCTAATTCTTTTCGACTTATTTTGTCTGAGCTTATTTTATCAGTTGTATGACAAAAAGTCTGTAATGCCCCTAGACTATTGTGGTATTTAGGTTGAACGTGGTCTATCATGGATTCCAATTTGTTTTCACTGTTTCCCCTTTTTCCATCTATAAGAATTGTGTGACAAAATCATGTCAAAAATGCAAAAAAAAAATAGATCAAGAAAATTTTCTCGCCATTTTTTTGAAAGATACATCTCATACGTTCATCTTATTCTGTTACATACATATACCATACTCGTTGTTTAGGAACAATTCAGTTATCATAATCTCAATCATCAAAAGTCACTAGCAAACAATATCAATAAACAAGAGTCACGTACGTAGTAGTACTAGCTAACCCATCAATCGATCTATTATACACTAGCAGGATATAGAAAACAAGTACGGACTAGTACTTGAGAGCAGCGGACCTTCTTCCAACAAGATGGTCGTACATCAGCTGCCTACGGGGTTTCAGATCGGACAGGTCCTGGTGCAAGGTTACCGGAGGCATCTCGGCTGGTTCGAGGTTGTGGGAGGTGGGTCTGGGTCAGGTCGCGCGAGATGTCTCCGGTGGCGGCGCAGGGCGGGCAAGCTCGGGCAGAGACCTTATGGGAAGGTGGAGGCGTGGCCTGACAGGCGGCGACATGCTGGGCTGGAACCGGTAGAGTTGGGGACGTTTAGTTGAACGAAACGATTCGTTAGAGAAGAGTGGCATTTGCTCAGTAATAACGTTTTATTTTGAGGGCTACTTTTGGGAAGGAACAATTTGCATAAAAACGGAATCTCGGGCCTCCACGGGAAGCTGGCGATCGGTAGCTTCTCCCAACTACACAGAATGAAGCGGTGGCTGGTAAGCTAAGCTGGACCTAAAATTCGAGTTCTTTTTAGCTTAGACTTAATTTCAACGTTAAGCCATTTGAGAAGCTGAAAAGAACTGGCCCTAAGTCTGAAGAGCCCCTACATGCCAATGATTAGCTGCAAGCTATGGAGAACAACTTAGAAGTTGCGGGAGTGGAAGCCAACGAGAAGGTACTGTTCGCCACCCACTATCTGGCTGAAGATGCAAGATCATGGTGGAATAGCGCTCACGCCATGAATAGAGGACAGATGATGACTTGGGAGAAATTCAAAATCAAGTTCAGCCAAACCCATGTGCCACCGGGTTTGATCAAGAGGATGAGAGATGAATTCAGGGAACAAAAGCAAGGAAGGATGACAATAGTTGAGTACCGTGATAAATTTTTGTCATTGGCTAGGTATGCAACGGATGAGATAGATACTGAAGCCAAGAAGAATGAGAGATTCTTGAATGGTCTGCATGATGAGATGCAAATGGTATTGGTCAATATTCCGTTTGCTGATATTGAAGCCTTAGTGTATTCTGTAATCCAGATGGAAGGCAAGATCAACCAAGCCAATGAGAATCACAAGCGTAGAATGATGCATCGACCAGGAAACCATCATACCCAAAGTATTGTCCCAACCCGTCTCCAGGATTTGCCCAAAGAAACAATAGACCCCCGATGAACCGTCCGACCTATCCCAACCGTGGAGGAGGAAACCCAAGGCCCGAAGGAAATCACAACAACAACCCCAGCAACTCCAGCAATTTCAACCATGCACCACCCAAGTTCAATAACAACAATGCCTCCCCCAAAACCAACACTGCCTCGAGGACTGGAAGCAATGTTGTGCCTGTGGCAGCAAAGGACAACTCTCAGGTGACTTGTTATGAATGTGGAACCAAGGGTCACTATTCCAATGAGTGCTCCAAGAAGATTGCCGTAGCCACCAATGCAAATGCCCCAACTCAGCAGCAGCGTCGTGTTCAGCCCGGAAGGAGATTTTCTCCAGGGAATTCGCTCAACCGCAACGGCCGTCTGTTTCTCATGAATGCTGAAGAAGCCCAAGAAGCGCCCGATGTCGTGCTGGGTATGTTTTCTGTTAACTTAGTACTTGCAAGAGTGTTGTTTGATTCTGGAGCATCGTACTCGTTTGTTACCAAAGAATTTGTATGCACTAGTAAGATTTAACCAACCAAATTGAAGCATGTTATGATAGTTCAAATACCTGGTTCAACCACCAAAGCTAGACAAATTTGCAAGGCCATACCTATCCGAATCCATGGCATAGATATTTATGCTAATCTAGTAGTACTTGGAACTAAAGGTTTGTAAGTAGTACTAGGAATGGATTGGATGTCGAAACATAAAGGATTAATCGACTGTGCCAAGAAAGCCATAACCATGACCAAGACTGGAATATCGATGAGAGCATGTATCTGAAACCTTGCCCCGTCAATTCAAGTGCAACAAGAGTCTAGCCCAACCAACCATTGACCAAGTCAGAGTAGTCTGTGAATACCCCGATGTATTTCTAGATATTTTGCCCGGTATGCCCCCAGATCGGGATATCGAGTTTATCATTGAACTAATCCCTGGAACCGGACTCATAGCCCAGAGACCATATAGTATGAACCCGTCTGAATTAGTGGAGCTGAAGAAGCAACTGGGTACTATGCTGGAGATAGGACTGATTCAACCAAGTGCGTCGCCATGGAGATCACCTGTCTTGTTTTTGGATAAGAAAGATGGAGGTAACCGTTTATGTACGGATTATTGGAAGCTGAATGATGTCACCATCAAGAACAAGTATCCACTACCGAAGATAGAAGACCTGTTTGACCAGTTGACTGGTGCCAAAGTGTTTTCTAAGATTGACCTTAGAACTGGTTATCATCAACTCAAGATTCACGTAGAGGATATTCCAAAGACTGCCTTTACCACCAGATATGGATTATATAAGTACACTGTCATGTCTTTTGGATTAACCAATGCCCCAACTTATTTCATGAACCTCATGAATAAGATTTTTATGGACTTCCTGGATAAGTTTGTCGTTGTTTTAATCGATGACATTTTGATCTATTCCAAATCGAAGAAGAACATGAGCTACACCTGAGGACCATCCTTGGAACCCTTAGGGAGCATCAGTTGTATGCCAAGTTTAGAAAATGTGAATTCTAGTTACAGGTGAAGGATGTTGAAGGATGTTGCCGGAGGAATTGCCGGTGACCCTGCAAAGGTGAAGGATGTTGAAGATTGGCAAGCCCCAACCACTCAAACCCAAGTTCGCACATTTCTTGGATTAGCGGGATATTACCGCAAGTTCGTAGAAGGATTCTCGAGTATTGCAAGACCCATGACCCAATTGTTGAAGAAGGATAAGAGGTTCGAATGGACGAACAAATGTGAAGCGAGTTTTCAGGAACTCAAAAGGAGATTGATTTCAGCCCCAATCTTGATCATGCCGGATATCACGAAGCCGTTTGATGTGTATTGTGACGCATCCAAGATCGGTCTAGGATGTGTGTTAATGCAAGGAGGCAAAGTAATATCTTATCTATCCCGCCAACTGAAGCAGCATGAGCAGAATTACCCTACCCATGACCTTGAACTAGCAGCCGTAGTTCTAGCCCTGAAGACATGGAGGCATTACCTGATGGGAAACTGTTGTAGATTTATTCGGATCACAAGAGCCTAAAGTATATATTCACTCAGAAGGAGCTGAATATGAGGCAGAGAAGATGGATCGAGCTAATCAAGGACTATTGTAACATCCCTAAAATCATGATTTAAACTCATGCATATCATCCATGCATCCATGATCATGTGAGTTTCACTTCAAACAAATCATTTCAAAACAGAAGCATATATGCTTATTATTTCATGTAAGTTTGCTCTAGCCTTAGTGCTATCTTCCAATGAGAAGAGTACTTGTTTTGGTTCAGTAAGGTTTGAAATTCAAACTTAGGCACCATCAAAAGTTTGAACAAAGTTTCAAAACAAAAGGAGTAAATAAAACCAATATTATGCCTATTGTATATATATCATAAATGCTTGGTTTTATTTTTATTTTCATTTGATCAAAGTGTTTTGAATAAACAGTAGTGTGACACACATTTGAGTGCAAGGTTTGCTGAATAAAAACCTAGAGAAGATTTGAATTCAAACTCATTTGATTTGAATTTGAAAATCATTTTAGAAAATAAAAACAGAAAAAGAAAAGGAAAAAAGAAATGAATAAAGGCCAGCGCCACCTATCTAGCCAACTACGAATCCAGCCCATTAAGCCCACCCGGGTTCCCCCTCTCTATTTCTCACTCGCAGACAAACCCAATGAGTGACTGACGCCAGGACCCCACCTCCTCTCTGTTTTATTCACTGACAAGTGGACCCTGCGACCACGTCATCATCGTCGTCAATCACGCGCGCGACGCATGACGCTCGCCGTTATCGCATGATCGCTGCCATCGGGCTTAATTGCCCTTGATTCCGCTTAATCGCCGCCTCCTTCGCCTACATAAACCCCTTCGCACATGCCATTTCCCCTCACCTAGCGCCACCTCTCCGCCACTAGGCTGCCCGCAATCGCCCTTGCGCCGCCGCAGGTAGAGCAACTCCGGCGACGAATCTCGGTGAGTACAGACCGCCCCTCTGCCTCTAGTTCAAACCACCGTGACCAGCATGACCTTGCGCATTCGCTAATGCCCTCCGTTTGCTTTCTCATGACCCAGAGCGACGTCTTCGTTTTCACCCATGAGCACCTGAGCCGCCGCTCAACTCCGACGTGCGATTCAGGTAAAATGAGACCGCCCCTTGCCTCCTCTTTGATACAGACTTGATCGCCAGACCCTTGCGCATCTCCTAAACCATCTGGCTCTTGCTAGGTCGACGCAGAACCTCGGCAACTTCTTCGACAAAGAAGCAATCGACGCCCGCAACTCCGACGAGCTCCAATGACCATCTCCGTCGCCTTTGCCAAACCACCGCCACCTTGAGCATCAGCAGCACACGGCGAGTCTGGTAAGCCCCTTCCCCCTCTCCCGCGCGACCTAGAACGCCGGTAGCAACTCTGACAGAGGCGCCGCCGCCTGTCGCCGCCGCCACTGGATGGTCAAAGTCACTACTGCAGAATAGGCTATCAGTGACAGGCTCGAAAGGCTCATTGGTGACAGGCATAGCGCATGTCACTGATAACTAGTCACTGGTATGAGGTTACTAGTGACAGGCAAGTGCCCGTCACTAGTATATGTACCAATGGCAGGCATTTATGCGTGCCTGTCACTAGTATATGTATACTAGTGACAATCACATTATCCTGCCTGTCACTGTTTTGAATTTCGGTAACAAAAAAAATTAAATGCATAAATAATCCAATAACACAATAAGATATTATAAAAAAATGCATTTTCCGGTAGCACAATAAGATGTTGCACCAATGATTTGCACAACCGTGTATGACATAATATTTGCACAACCGAGTATAACGTAATGTTTGCACAACCGAATATGACGTAATGTTTGCACAGATAACACGATGGCATAAGAACTTGCAATCTATCATAGATAAGAGCAACCCCTAATGTAAAATCAGAAGTTCGGGATAGGCCTCTAGCATGTGGTTCTTCATGACATCAAGATCTTCTGGAGTTCTGATTCCAGCAACCATATCCTTACCCTGCATAAGAAAAACTCTTCAGTTATGTCAAACCTATGGATGCTACTATCGTACTTGCTTAATATAATTTTTTACCAAAGTGGGCAACACGTACTTCTTTAATGTTATTTGACCAAAGTCGGCAGCACTATGCTCATAAGTGTGCTTACAGCATTGCACGCTAGCTATAAATTACTTAGGGATATTGCTGAACCATTAAAGTTCAATCGACATGCAGGGTAAGCATCAAAGCCAACATACACCAAATATAGGGACATCCTAATACTAGAAGCTAGATGTACCTCACAAAGATGAGAGAGGAAGTAGATATTTAGAGCTGCCATTAGGCACAAATTGTTTGATTAGCATTGCTAATAATATGTATTTAATAGGTCAGTTCATCTTTTTTTTCACATTTTCTATTAGAGTTTCTAATACTTATGCAGCACCAAGTGTCTTGGTTGGTGTGGATCTGAATTTGATCGAGAGTTAATTTGCATATCTAGAAAAAATTAGTGTTGCACCAAGTGTCCAATACCTCACGTGACACTCCAGCAACAATTAAGTTACGTGAGGGATTCGTCGGCCAAATAATGATCGACAGCTCTTGTACTTTTAGTTTGAGTAAGACTGTAAGACAAAGTTTCAACTAACTAACCAGCTAACCTGACTGTAAGTGTACTTCACCTCCCACACTTGCATGTGATCTGAACAAGTGTTTCACATCCAATTTTATTTACATCATTCCCTAACAATCTAATCTCCTAACGGAAAGGCGCGGAACGCACGCCTGCATGATCTAGTTACACTATAATAGTACTATCTATAAAGAAAAAACAATCCCTGATGTGTTGATAATCAAACAACTTAAACGGGATAGAAGGAGCAAAATGGCTGATTAGTACGTACTGTATCTGCTTTATGCGTTCAGCATTCCTCAACAGCAACTCCGAATGCTGTAATTGAGATAAGGGCACATCATTGCTTTGCATACTGCTAGCAGCTACCAACAGAACAGATCTTCACAGTTAGCAACTGCGCATGAAAAAACAGATAGAAAGATAGATAAATCTACACACCTGGGTTGGATGTGCCACCAGTATCACAAAATTCAACTTGTGTAGTCGTTACTGTTTTGGTTGGAGCAGAGGTCTGCTTATTCTTCAGCCGTTCCGCGTCGTCCTGGAGTTCCTGCTACCGCATCCTAATATGCGCCTCGATCATCCTCTGCTCCTCCTGCTGAAAAATTCCTGGGTCAACCAAATTGGCAAAACTAAAATGGAAGGAAACATGACAGACCAAACAGATTCCCTACACAGTAAGTCACAATCTGCCTGACGCCCTTCTCATCCTTGGTCTTGACGCCGTGGTACTCCGCCACGTACTTCACCATCTTGCAGTATGAGCATCGTTCAAAGTTAAGGAACATCTAAACGGCAATTGCGTAGATACCATTATGTGCCGGAATTGTAACAATCAGAACAAAGAGCATCCCTCGACAAAATCTACTATCCTAGTAAGAAACGATGAGAAGTGGACTAGGACATTGGGTCGGCTGACAGGAGGTGGGCGACTTCATCCGGAGGAAACATGCTAGACGCAGAGAGCAGAGTAAGTCAAATACCATGAAATCATGGCAGCTTGAGGAGTACTCCCATCTTAAAATTCTCAAACCACCAGTGCAAATCCCCTTGGCGCTGCACTTGGATAGGTTTATGCTAGGATAGAACTACAATCGCATAGGGGAGAAAACAAAACAGCGGTCAGAATTTTCTGATCAATCCATCCGTCTATCCATTGTGGCGTGCAGCAACCGCAGCGAGAATAGATGCGGGTGGGCGTCGATGGACTCACCGTATTCCGTGTCGCCGCAGCCCAGCAGTTTCCTCACGTCGAAGGCACTCCAACAGACCGCGCCTCTCCCTCGCGGGTGCCCGTAGCCCCGCTCATCTCCTGGCTCCGGTCCCAGCGCCCGACGCCGCGCGAATCCCTACCACTAGCGCGTCCAAGCACAGCGACCGGCAGCCGCCGTCCATACCCATGGCCGCACCGCCTGATCCTCCTACCGCTCTGCGGCGGGCGAGGCAGAGGCCTCGGTAGACTCACCTGATTGCGCGCCGCCGGAGACCCGCGAGCAGACGAGGGAAGATACTACCAACGCGAGCAGAAGGAGGGCCAGCGGTTAGGGGCGATGGCGGCGGCGTGGTGGTCGAGCTCGACCAGGTCACGTTCCTCTAGATCCCCGCCGTCACAGGATCCCATTGTTGATTTTTTTTTGAGCTTTAACGACAAAATCTATTAACCAGAGGACTCAGCAGCCGCGCTGGTCACAAGAGCACTTACATCATCCGGCAAAGAGTCCAGCCACAGCGACCGAACCTCCTGCCTACGCACACCAACCGACGCAAATTCGTGTGCCACCTTATTACAGTTCCGGGGACAGTATGAAACAACTACAGACAGGAAATTTAAACGAATAAAAACACGAATATCACGGTATACTACACCTTCTGGCGTACGGTCGAGGCCTTTGTCTTGCATGGCCTTAACCAGATTCTGAGCATCTACTTCCACATGGACGTGACCCATTCCCCAGTTAGCAGCAGCATGCAACACCGCTGGAATCGCGGATGCAGGGGAAGGACGGGAATGGTGCGGTGGTGTGCTTCTTGTGGGCCAGAGAGGAGGGGATTCGTGTGTGTAGTGGTCCGTGGTTGG
The DNA here is from genome assembly GCA_023614405.1 of Avena insularis. Classification (NCBI taxonomy): domain Eukaryota; kingdom Viridiplantae; phylum Streptophyta; class Magnoliopsida; order Poales; family Poaceae; genus Avena; species Avena insularis. The sequence continues at coordinate 49,201,971 of CM042687.1, read as the reverse complement.
GACTTGGTAGGAGAGAGAAGTGCGGCAGGCGGAGAGAGATGGCCGGCCCAGCGGAGGAGTCGCGGCACCGGTGACCGGTCTGGTCAGCGACTCAGCGTGGGCGTCTATAATTCGGCCAGAAAATAAGGTTCCTGTTATCGGTGAGAGATGTACTACATAACTAAGAAATTTATCTTTTCATCCGGTCTCTTGAAAGCAAAATTAATGACTTGAATATTATGATTCTGTTACTAATCATAGTTTTATCAGTGACAAACAATTATACGTGTCTGTCACTAAGTATTTTTTTTAGTTAGCCGGTCAACACAAAAAGTACTAGTGACAGTCGCTTTTATATGCTCGTCACTAGTGTTTTGTATTAGTGACAGGCTTATTCTTATATGTCACTGATTATATTTACTAGTGACAGGCATAGTTTTGCCTGTCACTAACCACCCGGCGTCTATAAGCTTTTCTGTAGTAGTGAGTGCTGAGCGCCGTTAGATCTAGATCCTGCGGATACGATAGAACGTGGGCGAAACGGTAAGACTGGATCTGAGCCGCGCGATTAAGTTAGATCCAGCGGCTCAGAAGCGTGATCCAACGCGAAACGGTACCGGCCAATCAGATTAAGACGCGTGGCAGCAGTTTAGATTTAAAATCAGGATTTAAATCTATTAGATGTTTGAATTTGTTTTGGCTATAACTTTTGATCCCCACGTTAGAATTTGACAAATTTTATATCAATGGAATCAGGAGAACAAGCCCTTTCTAAATATGCAATGTGTTTAATGTTTTGCTTCTGTTAAAATGATTTTATTTACAGAAATATGTGTAGGGCTAATTTGAGTATATGAATTGTTTGAAAAATGTTTTAAGGTTTAAATAAATGTTGTTTGGCAAGTTTTTAACTTGTTTATGAACCAGTACTGTGCACTTTCTTTGTTGAGTTTAAAAAAATCATCACATATCATGTTTCATGCATTCGTATAATTTTGTTTGTATATGTTTTGTATGTGATTTGTGGCTATGATTCTTTGTGTAGATTTTGGTGCCAATAGTGATTGTGATTGTGAGGAGTGTAGCAACTCTCCAAACTACCAAGGCAAGTGGTGCTTCATGAATATTTTTATCCCTATGTTTTCTACTAAGCATTAGAAATATTTTGCTAGTCTTGCATGCTATATTTTGCTTATATGCCATGTTGGGAAATCCCAATAGTTGTAGAATTGCTAGAAATTTCTAAGTTAAGATGCTTATCTATGCCATGCTTAGCCTAGCTAGTAGAAACCAAGGGTTGGTGAAATATACATGCTATGATGTAAATATTTCTAAGTCTTTGGACTTGTGTTTTGCCTAATAAAACAACTAAGTAAATGAATTACCTGGGTGGAATGGAAGGAATGGTTTATGTTGAGTGGTTACACAAGGCCCATTTCTATGATTTACCTTGTGTATCTCACTTGTGGAAAGCCACCCAGAAACAAAGGGATTTGAGAGGCCAAATGTTAAGAAGCTTCTAGTGTAGCCACTTGGCAATATGGGCTCTGCCAGGATCACATAGGTTGCTAGAACTTAGCCATTTGGACAGTTGGTGGTAGTGGGAATAATAGGTTGGAGCGCGTCCATTTGGTCTAAGGGAAGGCTTATGAAAGGTCCTGTCTTGGTGAAAATCAAGGCTTGTGGGGAAAGTGCACAACCTCTGCAGATGGAAGAATCTAAGTACTTAGCCATGTCCCTGGAAAAGGACAACTTGAGCATCAAGACATGGAAGCTATCAAGAATCTCCTCATCCCAATTTCTAAGTAAAAACTTGTGGGTGAACAAGGGTGAAGGACCTCAATGTCTATTGGTGGTTCCTTGGGAAGAGTTTTGATAAAGAAAACTTAGTGATTTCAACTAATAGGCAAAACCTATTTTGAGCAAAGCAAGCCTAAGCTACACTTAGCCAAATTGCATATAGTATCTAGTCCACCAAAATTATACTAAGGTATCACTTGCCAATACTATTCCAATGTATTGACCCACTGTGGCTGTAACTTGTGATGTTGCAGGTTACTCTGATGAGGATTAGGAGTCATGAGTCTACACTCAACATGTTTGCCTGTGGCACATGAAGATGAATACTTTTATTTATTTACTTATTCAAACTCTTGTACTAGGCCTGTGGCCTTGGAGTTGTAAAGACTATGTTTTTCTCTGGAATGACTGTAATAATGACCTTTGTTTCTGTGTACTTCATCTTAAACTGTGGATGCTAGCATTGATCCAGGGACTAGCATTGCAATCATAGGGATCCTCTTCCTTTATAAAGGAGGGATCTTACAAATGGTATCAGAGCACTGTGTTGCCTGTAGGATTATGACCCTAGGATTGGAAACCACTAAGGAAATTTTTTCAACAACTTCTACACTTGTCTATTATTCTCGTAAACTTTTCTAATCTTCTTTCTCATCTCTAATTGTAGATGAACTCCATCAACGAAGCCGTAAGGAAAGGACCACTCATGACAATGACTTTGGAGTGTGAGACAGAATTCCCCAAGGCTCTCAAGGACCTCATGGTTGCAATGAAAATACATGGGGCAGCTGTGTACAAAGGTTTTCCTGTGATGGATGAAGGAGTTGAGTACTGGTGGGTGCAACTTCACTTGTATAAAAACAAGGAAGACAACCACAAGGAATCAGGATTCTGCATGTTCACCAATTCAGTGGTGCACACTACATTCTTTGATTTAGCAAGGGATGCAGCTTGGAGGACCATCAAAGAACTTGGTGATAGAGTCAAGTGCAGAATGCTCAATCTCCAAAATGACCTAAAGGAAGAGAAGAAACATACCCAAGAGTTGGAAACTACCAACCAAACCTTAAGAGGAGCCATTATAGACTTAGTGATGGAGTCATGTGAACAAGATAGACTGATTGCTTCTAGAAACATTATGTTAGCCAACAGATCCAGTGAGATAGGATTGTAAACGTACTTCTTTAGTTGGACCACCACTTATCACCTTATTTTCCAAATGTTGCTTAAAATAAGTTGAACCTTGGTTGTTGTAATGGATCCATGTATGCCATGACTTGTGTGTTTTGATTTCCAAAAGATATGCATGTGATGCTTTGCCTGGTGTTTTGTCTTAAATTGTGTTGTTTCTAACTTTTTCTATCTTATAAATAGATGCCTAATGTTACCATCAGCACTGTTGAGGAGTTCCAGGGAACTCACTTTGGTCCTCGTATTATTGAGCTCACTACTTTGCTCAATCTCCCTCTTCCTACCATCATGGTGCTTCCCCTCACCAAGTTTGAGAGGAAAGACCTTTGGGGTTTCAAGGTCAATCAGCCCGGACGCCAGACAGAGCCTACCACGGAGGCTATCAGCTTCAAGCTCATGCACGATGATAAGGAGAGAGGCCTTGAGGTAGTCATGCATGATCTGATAGGACGTCTGCTAGGGAGACACTCTCGACATGTTAGAGGTACTCACTTCCATGTTTTCGGTAGACGTGATGAGGATGGAGAGGCCATCGACTTCGAGGACACTTCGAGGGATACAGCGGAGCCGATTCGTCTATACCTCCAGGACTTAGAGGCTCTCATTAGGCACGTAGACACGGATAGGACCAACGTCATGCTCAACAATGATGAACTCCAGGTGCAGCTTCGCGAGAAGGACAAGCTCTTCGTGGAGCAAGATGAGATAGTCAAGGAGATGGAGGCAAAGTTCGAGAGCCAGGACAGAAAGTTCAAGAGTCAGGAGAAGCGAGTCCAGGATAGGAACAAGAGGATTCAGGACATGACTGAAGAACTACAGGCCAAGGACTTCGAGCTCGAGCATCAGTAGACGGTGATTGAGAGGCTTCGTTCTCAGAAGAGGGCTCTCAAAGCCAAAGTAGAGACCTTGACCGCCAATGTCGAGGAATACAAGACCGCTATGGAGAATGCAGGTCTTACCTTTGTCGAGGAGGAGGTTGATGCCGAGGAGTAGAGTTGACTACTCATTTATCATTTATTTATCATACTTTATTTGTGTCACAATGACCATCCAACATGTGGATGGTTTGTTATTGGCGTGTTTACCTTGCAAACTTGTCGTTTTTGTTGTTGAACTATTATTATTATGATGCATGTTTTGTGATTGTTTATGTGATGTATTGTGCATGAAAGCATCTATGGGTATCTCATTCTTATCTCTACTGAACAAACCACAGATGCCTCCCCGTCGTGCCAATCCCAACCCCAACAACAACAACAACATCACTCCTGAGATGCAGCAAATGATGACAGCTCAGACTCAGTTGATGCAAATGATGACTACGTTCATCCAGAACCAAAACAACAACAACAACAATAACAACAACAACAACCCACCGGGTTTTGACATGCTTACCAGGTTCTTGAGATTGAGGCCAGCAAAGTTCTCAGGAACAACTGATCCCATGGTGGCCAATGATTGGTTACGCTCTGTCAACAAGGACTTGGTAACTGATCTGACCGATGCAGAAAAGTCAGATTTGCAGCACATTTGCTGGAAGGACCAGCCGCCACTTGGTGGGATAACTTCCAGATCACCACTCCCATAGAAGATGTGACATGGGCTATCTTCGAAGATGGTTTCCGTACTGCTCATATCTCATCCGGAGTGATGAGTCTGAAGAAGAAAGAGTTTCATAACCTGAAGCAACGCCACCGCAGCGTGGCTGAATATATTGAGGAGTTCAACAATCTGGCGCTACGCACCGGATGAAGTTGACACTGATGCTAAGAGGAAAGAAAAGTTCCTCGAATGGTTGAATGATGAGCTGAACCTGCAGTTGGCTGTGGCATATGTTCCCACATACCAGTCTCTTTGTGATAAGGCTGCTATTTTGGAGAACAAAATGAAGCAAGTTGAGAGCAGGAAGAGAAAGCACTCGGACAAGCACAGCTCGGGATCGTCTCACAAACGTTCCCATTACGATGATAGTGGAAGCTCAGGATCCCACAAGCATGGGAAATTCAACAAGCACCACAACCACAACCATCATGACAACAAGGATCACTGTAGTCATGACAATGACAAGTACAAGAACCACAAGGGTGGATATAAGAGCCACCACAGTGGTAGTGGAAGTGGCAGTGGAAGCCAGCCTGTCAAGAAAGACATTAGTCAGGTTGAGTGCTTCAAGTGCAAGAAGATGGGGCATTATGCAAATGAATGCCCAGAAAATAAAGTTGAAGGACCCAACAAGCCCAACCCTTTTCAAAAGGGACAAGTGAACCACATCAATGTGGAGGAAATCTATGAGAGGAGATCTTTGTTCTGGTAAGTTCAGACTCAATTCTATTCCAGCATTTGTTCTTTTTGATACTGGAGCATCGCATTCATTCATATCAAAAGCATTTATTGATAGAAATGGGTTTCCAACTGAAAACATTGGGTGTCCAATAAAAGTTAGTTCTCCAGGTGGAGATATGATAGTAAGTCTTGGATGCCGGGATCTAGTAACAGAGTTTGGAAAGCATAAGTTTCCCGTGAGTCTGATAATCCTAGATTCCCAAGGACTGGACGTAATATTGGGAATGGATTGGATGGCTAAGTATGAAGGAGTACTAGATTGTGCTAATCGTACTGTTGCACTCACAACCCCGGAAAGGAAACGGATTAAATTCAACTCTAACTTTGAATCAAAAGGGAGTAAGCTAAATTATCTTAAGGGGGTTAGCATAGACAGTGTGCCAATTGTGAGTGAATATCCGGATGTGTTTTCGGAAGAATTGCCGGGAATGCCACCAGATAGAGATGTGGAGTTCCTTATTGATTTGCTACCAGGATCTGGACCAATAGCAAAGAGACCGTACAAGATGTCAGTTGATGAACTGAAAGAACTCAAGAAACAACTTGGAGAACAACTGTAGAAAGGATTTATTCAACCTAGTTCTTCGTCTTGGGGAGCACCAGTTCTGTTTGTGGAGAAGAAAGATAGAAGTCAAAGGTTATGCATAGATTACCGTTCACTCAATGAGGTGACTATCAAGAACAAATACCCTTTGCCAAGAATCAATGACTTGTTTGATCAGCTAGAAGGAGCTTGTGTGTTCTCAAAGATTGATCTCCGGTCGGGTTATTTTCAGCTCAAGATAAGAGAACAAGACATACCTAAGACAACTTTCACCACAAGGTATGGATTGTATGAGTATACCGTGATGCCATTTGGTTCGACCAATGCACCAGCATACTTTATGAATATGATGAACAAGGTGTTCATGGAATTCCTTGACAAGTTTGTTGTCGTTTTCATCGATGACATTTTAGTCTACTCCAAGAGCAAAGAAGAGCATGAAGGACATTTGCGTTTGATACTTGAGAAGCTTAGAGAACATAAACTTTATGCCAAATTCAGCAAGTGTGAATTCTGGTTGAATGAAGTTGGATTTCTTGGACACGTTGTATCAGGAGATGGTGTAGCAGTTGATCCTGCTAAAGTTTTAGCTGTAACTGAATGGGACTCTCCTAAGTTAGTGAAAGAGGTTCGTAGTTTCCTTGGCTTAGCAGGTTACTAAAGAAGGTTCATTGAGAATTTCTCCAAGGTTTCTAATCCTATGACAGAATTGCTAAAGAAAGACAAGAAATTTGCTTGGTCTGAAGGTTGTGAACTCAGCTTTCAGGAATTGAAGAAGAGACTTGTGACAGCACCAGTCTTGTGTTTGCCAGACTTGGAAAAAGATTTCCAAGTATATTGTGATGCATCTCATCATGGTTTGGGTGCAGTACTTATGCAAGAAGGAAAAGTTGTGGCTTATGCCTCGAGACAACTCAAAACTCATGAAGTGAACTACCCTACTCATGATTTGGAGTTAGCCTCTGTTGTCCATGCACTCAAAACATGGAGACACTATCTTTTGGGAAAGCGATGTGAAGTGTTCACAGATCACAAGAGTTTGAAGTATATCTTCACCCAGAAAGAAATTAACATGAGACAAAGAAGATGGCTAGAACTCATCAAAGACTATGACTTGAGTTTGCAATACCACCCCGGTAAAGCAAATGTTGTAGCAGATGCTCTAAGCCGTAAGGTTTTTGTGAATGGCCTTACTAAAGGAGAATTGCCAGATGATTTGTGTGCCCAATTTAGAGATCTCAGATTGGAGATTGTGCCTGAAGGACATCTCATGTCCTTGGATGTTCAACCCACTTTGTTGGACAAGATCAAAGAAGCCCAGAAGATTGATAAGGAAATTGAAGAAATTAAGGAAAAGATTGGCAAAGGAAAAGCCAAAGGATTCCATGAAGACGAACAGGGTACTTTATGGCACGGGAAACGTATCCGTGTTCCACAAGATCCGGAGCTTCGGAAATTGATTTTGCAAGAAGCACACAACTCACCATATTCCATTCATCCGGGTAACACCAAAATGTACATGGGTATGAAGGAAAGATTTTGGTGGAATAATCTCAAGAAGGACATCACCGAACATATTGCTTTGTGTGATGTGTGTAGTAGAGTGAAAGCGGAACATCAGAAACCAGCAGGTTTGCTTCAACCACTACCCATTCCTGATTGGAAGTGGGACAAGATTGGTATGGATTTCATTACCGGATTACCAAGGACCCAGTCAGGATATGATTCTATTTGGGTAGTAGTGGATCGCCTAACTAAAGTGGCTCATTTCATACCTGTGAAGACAACCTATACAAGTGCTAAGTTGGCCAAGATCTATATGAGTAGAATTGTGTGTCTACATGGAGTACCCAAAAGTATTGTGTCTGATAGGGGAACTCAATTCACTTCCCATTTTTGGAGACAGCTACATGAGTCATTGGGAACGAGGCTGGAATTCAGTATTGCTTTTCATCCTCAAACTGATGGACAAACAGAAAGGACTAATCAGATTCTTGAAGACATGTTGAGGGCATGTGCCCTAGACTATGGAGCCAGTTGGGATGAAAGTCTGCCTTATGCAGAATTTTCTTATAACAACAGCTATCAAGCCAGCATTGAGATGGCACCATTTGAGTTTCTCTACGGGAGAAAATGTACCACCCCATTATTGTGGAATCGTGTGGGAGAAAGAAGTTTGTTCGGACCAGAACTTATCAAAGAAGCCAAAGAGAAGGTCAAGTTGGTTAAGGACAGATTGAAGATAGCACAGTCCCGACAGAAAAGCTACGCAGATCCTAAGCGCAGAGAAGTCACCTACGAAGTTGGTGATAGAGCTTATCTTAGAGTGTCACCACTTCGTGGAGTGAAGAGGTTCGGAGTCAAAGGGAAGTTGGCCCCAAGATATGTTGGACCATTCAAGATTCTGAGTCGTAAAGGAGAAGTTGCTTATGAAATTGAATTGCCAGAGTCTTTGTCAGCTGTCCATAATGTGTTTCATGTGAGTCAGCTTAAGAAATGTCATCTAGAAATGGAAGAAACTTCTTTGAAGGATACTATACCTTTAGAGGAGGTACAATTGGAAAGTGATCTCACTTATGAGGAGAAGCCTATCAAGATTCTTGAGACTGCAGAAAGAGTCACACGGACTAAGACTATCAAGTTTTGCAAAGTTCAGTGGAACCATCATTCCGAAGAGGAAGCAACATGGGAAAGAGAAGACGATCTTCGGAAAGACCACCCTCACCTATTTGCTAGCCAATCCGAATCTCGAGGGCGAGATTCACCTTAAGGGGGTTAGATTTGTAACATCCCTAAAATCATGATTTAAACTCATGCATATCATCCATGCATCCATGATCATGTGAGTTTCATTTCAAACAAATCATTTCAAAATATAAGCATATATGCTTATTATTTCATGTAAGTTTGCTCTAGCCTTAGTGCTATCTTCCAATGAGAAGAGTACTTGTTTTGGTTCAGTAAGGTTTGAAATTCAAACTTAGGCACCATCAAAAGTTTGAACAAAGTTTCAAAACAAAAGGAGTAAATAAAACCAATATTATGCCTATTGTATATATATATCATAAAGGCTTGGTTTTATTTTTATTTTCATTTGATCAAAGTGTTTTGAATAAACAGTAGTGTGACACACATTTGAGTGCAAGGTTTGCTGAATAAAAACCTAGAGAAGATTTGAATTCAAACTCATTTGATTTGGATTTGAAAATCATTTCAGAAAATCAAAACAGAAAAAGAAAAGGAGAAAAGAAATGGAAAAAGGCCAGCGCCACCTATCTGGCCCAACTACGAATCCAGCCCATTCAGCCCACCTGGGTTCCCCCTCTCTCTTTCTCACTCGCAGACAAACCCACTGAGTGACTGACGCCAGGACCCCACCCCCTCTCTGTTTTATTCACTGACAAGTGGACCCTGCGACCATGTCGTCGTCGTCAATCACGCTGTCATGACGCTTGTTCGCCGTTACGCCATTGCGATCACTGGGCTTAATTGCCCTTGATTCCGCACTTAATCGCGCCCTTCGCCTACATAAACCCCTCGCTGCTGCCATTTCCCCTCACCTAGCGCCACCTCTCCGCCACCAGGCTGCCCGCAATCGCCCTTGCGCCGCCGCAGACAGAGCAACTCCGACGACGAATCTCGGTGAGTACAGACCGCCCCTCTGCCTCTAGTTCAAACCACCATGACCAGCGTGACCTTGCGCATTCGCTAATGCCCTCCGTTTGCTTTCTCATGACCCAGAGCGACGTCTTCGTTCTCACCCGCGAGCACCTGAGCCGCCGCTCGACTCCGACGTGCGATTCAGGTAAAATGAGACCGCCCCTTGCCTCCTCTTTGATACAGACTTGATCGCCAGACCCTTGCGCATCTCCTAAACCATATGACTCTTGCTAGGTCGACGCAGAACCTCGGCAACTTCTTCGACAAATGGTAATCGACGCGCCCGCAAGGCTCCGACCATCTCCGTGCGCCCCTTGCCAAACCACCGCCACCTTGAGCATCAGCAGCACACGGCGAGTCTGGTAAGACCCTTCCCCCTCTCCCACGCGACCTAGAACGCCGGTAGCAACTCTGACAGAGGCGCTGCCGCCTGTCGCCGCCGCCAGCGTCGCCACTAGATGGTCAAAGTGCTGAGCGCCGTTAGATCTAGATCCTGCGGATACGATAGAACGTGGGCGAAGCGGTAAGATTGGATCTGAGCCGCGCGATTAAGTTAGATCCAGCGGCTCAGAAGCGTGATCCAACGCGAAATGGTACCGGCCAATCAGATTAAGACGCGTGGCAGCAGTTTAGATTTAAAATCAGGATTTAAATCTATTAGATGTTTGAATTTGTTTTGGCTATAACTTTTGATCCCCACATTAGAATTTGACAAATTTTATATCAATGGAATCAGGAGAACAAGCCCTTTCTAAATATGCAATGTGTTTAATGTTTTGCTTCTGTTAAAATGGTTTTATTTACAGAAACATGTGTAGGGCTAATTTGAGTATATGAATTGTTTGAAAAATGTTTTAAGGTTTAAATAAATGTTGTTTGGCAAGTTTTTAACTTGTTTATGAACCAGTACTGTGAACTTGCTTTGTTGAGTTTAAAAAAATCATCACATATCATGTTTCATGCATTCATATAATTTTGTTTGTATATGTTTTGTATGTGATTTGTGGCTATGATTCTTTGTGTAGATTTTGGTGCCAATAGTGATTGTGATTGTGAGGAGTGTAGCTACTCTCCAAACTACCGAGGAAAGTGGTGTTTCATGAATATTTTTATCCCTATGTTTTCTACTAAGCATTAGAAATATTTTGCTAGTCTTGCATGCTATATTTTGCTTATATGCCATGTTGGGAAATCCCAGTAGTTGTAGAATTGCTAGAAATTTCTAAGTTAAGATGCTTATCTGTGCCATGCTTAGCCTAGCTAGTAGCAACCAAGGGTTGGTGAAGTATACATGCTATGATGAAAATATTTCTAAGTCTTTGGACTTGTGTTTTGCCTAATAAAACAACTAAGTAAATGAATCACCTGGGTGGAATGGAAGGAATGGTTTATGTTGAGTGGTTACACAAGGCCCATTTCTATGGTTTACCTTGTGTATCTCACTTGTGGAAAGCCACCCAGGAACAAAGGGATTTGAGAGGCCAAATGTTAAGAAGCTTCTAGTGCAGCCACTTGGCAATATGGGCTCTGCCAGGATCACATAGGTTGCTAGAACTTAGCCATTTGGACAGTTGGTGGTAGTGGGAATGATAGGTTGGAGCGCGTCCATTTGGTCTAAGGGAAGGCTTCTGAAAGGTCCTGTCTTGGTGAAAATCAAGGCTTGTGGGGAAAGTGCACAACCTCTGCAGATGGAAGAATCTAAGTACTTAGCCATGTCCCTGGAAAAGAACAACTTGAGCATCAAGACATGGAAGCTATCAAGAATCTCCTCATTCCAATTTCTAAGTAAAAACTTGTGGGTGAACAAGGGTGAAGGACCTCAATGTCTATTGGTGGTTCCTTGGGAAAAGTTTTGATAAAGAAAACTTAGTGATTTCAACTAATAGGCAAAACCTATTTTGAGCAAAGGAAGCCTAAGCTACACTTAGCCAAATTGCATATAGTATCTAGTCCACCAAAATTATACTAAGGTATCACTTGCCAATACTATTCCAATGTATTGACCCACTGTGGCTGTAACTTGTGATGTTGCAGGTTACTCTGATGAGGATTAGGAGTCATGAGTCTACACTCAACATGTTTGCCTATGGAACATGAAGATGAAGACTTTTATTTATTTACTTATTCAAACTCTTGTACTAGGCCTGTGGCCTTGGAGTTGTAACGACTATGTTTGTCTCTGGAATGACTGTAATAATGACCTTTGTTTCTGTGTACTTCATCTTAAACTGTGGATGCTAGCATTGATCCAGGGACTAGCATTGCAATCACAGGGATCCTCTTCCTTTATAAAGGAGGGATCTTACAACTATGATCTGGAGATTCACTATCACCCCGGTAAAGCCAATGTGGTAGCAGATTCCCTTAGCCGATTGCCGTGTCGCTTGAACTCCATGATTCTGAAGGATCAACCTAGTTTGCACAAGGAGTTGGAAGATTTTAGAATGGAATTAGTAAGTGAAGGATTTTTGGCTAGCATAGAACTTCAACCCACTTTGATCAGTCAGATCAAGGAGGCACATAAAGGAAAAGCTAGTATCAACGGAATTAAACATCGCATCGGTACAGGCAAAGTACCCGGATTCACCGAAGATGAAGAAGGAGTTTTGTGGTATAAAGGACGTCTCTGTGTACCAGTAGATTCAGAGTTGAAGCAAACTATTTTGAAAGAGGCCCATGATACCCTTTATTCTATCCACTCCGGAGGAACGAAGATGTATCAGGATCTGAAGGAGCAATTTTGGTGGCATAAGATGAAGAGAGAAATTGGAAGCTACATAGCCAAGTGTGATATCTGTCAGAGAGTCAAGGCGGGACATCAGAGACCTGCAGGACTATTGCAACCATTGCATATTCCGAAATGGAAATGAGATTCAGTTGGAATGGACTTTATCACCGGATTGCCTAACTCTAGTAGGGGAAATGACTCTGTTTGGGTCATAGTTGATAGATTGTCCAAGTTCACCATTTCTTACCTGTCAAGACCACTTACCAGAGCTCGAAGCTAGCGGAGTTGTACATCGCTATAATCGTTAGTTTGCATGGAGTCCCCAAGAACATCGTGTCGGATCGAGGAACTCAGTTTACCTTGAGATTTTGGAAGAAAGTCCAAGAAGGATTAGGAACCCGACTAGATTTTCAGCACAACTTATCACCCTCAGACGGATGGACAAACAGATCGAGTAAACCAAATACTCGAAGATATGTTGAGATCTTGTGTGTTAGAGTATGGATCTAAATGGGAAGATTGTCTGCCGTTCACAGAATTTTCGTACAACAACAATTATCAAGCCAGTTTGCAAATGGAACCATTTTAATTCATGTATGGAAGGAAGTTTCGTACCCCTTTGAATTGGTCGAAAGTAGGAGAGAGTCAGATTTTTGGACCCGACATCCTACGAGAAGCAGAAGAGAAAGTTCACAAGATCCATGAGCACCTCAAGACCGCCCAATACAGACAGAAGAGTTATGCCGACAAGATACGTCGAGACCTCGCTTTCAATATCGGAGATTTGGTATATCTCAAAGTGTTGCCTTTGAAGGGAATGCAACGTTTCCAGCTCAAAGGAAAGTTAGCCCCCAGATATATCGGGCCCTTCAAGATTCTGAATCACTGAGGAGAAGTATCATATCAACTAGAACTACCAGAGGAGATGTCAGCAGTGCACAATGTATTCCATATATCGCTACTTCGCAAATGCCTAGAAGTCCCGGAGAAGACTGAAGTGTTCAAGAATATTGATCACCGCACCATAGAGATCAACGATGACCTGACGTATCCCGAAGTACCCATCCGTATTTTGGAGGAAGCTTTCAGAACCACCAGGACCCGAAGCATCAAGTTTCACAAGATCCAGTGGAGCAACCACACTGAAGAAGAAGCTACCTGGGAAAGAGAAGATTACATCAAGACGGAGTTTCCCGATCTCTTTAAATCCTAGTTTTATTTTTCTTCTTTCTCAAATCTCGGGACGAGATTTTGTTTAAGGAGGGAAGGTTTGTAACATCCCAAAAATATTGTTCAGGATTATCATTTTCCAATCATCAAAATTAGGGTTAACAAAAACTTTTGTTAATTAAAATCATATGAATGCATGTGTATATGTGATAATTGTATGAATGCATGAATGGACTTGTGTGCTTGTTGTAAATAGAAAGAAATGGTTTAAATATGAAAACCACATCATCTAAATAAAATCCAAGCAGAAACAAATCAAGAGAAATTCAAAAACAAACAAAATGAGCTAATGGTCATTTTTGCTAATCTTGCGCACTAGGCCACTTTGAGTGTTTCTAGTCCAAGATTTTAAACAAAAACAATTCCATTTCTTTTCACACCTTGCTAGATGTAACATCCCAAAAATATTGATCATGATTATCAAATTCTAATCACTAAAATTAGGGTTAACAAAAACTTTGATTTAATAAAAACCAAATGAATGCATGTGTGTATGTGATGATTGTATGAATGCATGAATGGACTTCTGTGATTAACCTAAATAGCAAGGAATGGTTTAAAGATGAATACAACATCATCTAAAACATTTCCAAGTAGAAACAAATCAAGAGAAAATAAAAAACAAAACAAATAAAGCAAATGGTCATTTTTGCCAATCTTGCTCACTAGGTCACTTTGAGTGTTTCTAGTCCAAGATTTCAAAAAGAAACTTTTCCATTTCTTTTCACCCCTTGAAAGACCAAGTAAAAGTGAATCAAAGACCACCTTTCAAACTTACAGTAACATTTGGCAACTTGATTCAAATGACAATTGAAAATTGAATCTATAACATATGTGAAGTTCACACATTTTCAAAACCCAACCAAGCCAGTGCCCCTTGACCAATCCAACTAACCCAAGACTCCCTAGTATGCTCCTAGCAAACCCACCAAGTTTGAATCCAAAATTCAAATTTGAATTTCTTTCAGCCATTTCATCAAACACCCTGTATTTAGCAAACAAACAAACATCAAACACTATTAGTAGCAGTAATTTTGGCCAACCTTGTCCCCTCTCTAGCTCACTCTACACTCTCAGTAGATGATCAAACTAATCTAACTAGCCTTAGCATCACTGTGAGCATGCATAGCCATCAATCGTGACCATGCCGAGAGCACCCTTACCACCCCCATGTCCCCAGCAAGCTAGGAGAAGCTCTAGCCTCGCCAACCTTGTCTGGAGCACTAACCACCCTCCATCGCCACCCCCTGTCCAACGCCCGAGCCTTGCCAGCCCCTGGACCACACGACAAGCTCGCGCCCAGTTTCTCCGCGTGCTTGCTGAGAGCGCGCCAGTGCGCCATCAACGACACGAGCCCACAGACCGCGCACCACCCTTGCAGCTTGCGTGCGTGATCGCCAGCACCCTAGCAACACCGCAGACATGCCCGTTCGCCTCCGCGTGGCCCGTAGGCGCTGTGTGCCATTGAACTTGCCGTCGGACCCGCATAGAGCGTGCGACGTTCCGACCGTTCCGCACCGCCCCACGCCTCGCCATCAAGCCTTTGAGCTTCGCCAGGAGGGAACACACCGCCCCTATCATCGCCCATGCCATTAGCACGTTGTGTCGACGACCACGACGAGCTCCACCCACGCCCGTCGGTCCCCTTCAGGCACTATAAAAGGAGGCCACCCCTGTTCGATTTGAGCACACCATCTCACTCCCCACCTCTCACTGATCACACCCACTCACTCCCGGAGCAAGGCGAGCACCAGGTGGCCGGAATTTCATCGGAGTTCACCGCTGCAGAGGAGGAGAGGCGCTGTCGATTGGATCCGCCCCAGGAGGAGCTGCCAGTACCAGGAGGATCGCCGTCGTCGACTTCGTCATTCGCCCTCATCGCCGAACATCACCAGAGCCCCGATGATCCCCCGTCGACCCCCATTGGCCGCGCTAGGATTCAACCTCGTCGCGTCCTGTTCAGGCGTGGACGATGAACCACATCCATAGGATTAGAGCTAGATTGCATGGCCTAGATCACCCCATACCGCTTCGCCACTCTTTGTCTCACTTGCGAGTGGGGATAACCACTTATTCAGCCCGCGCGCGCTGTGCGTAGTGGGCCGGCCCAGTTAAACCTCCCGCGCGACCCAGCAATTCAAACTTAGGTTTATTCATTGAGTTTCAAAATCAGTTCTGTACCTAGATTCAAAAATCAACCTAGCTCGATTCACTGAACCAAAATGCATGAAACCAATTTTGTTAGAATGGTACTGGAGTGCTTAATCCAAGCCCATTGGATTCAAACCAATTATAATTGTAGATCACCCATGGTAAAAATAACAAGGCAGAAGCTTTTCTGCATTCAAATATTTTTCAAAATTCAACCACAAAAGCTTTTGAGTTGATTCCAACTCTCAAAAATCACATTTAACCATACCTTTCAGAATATATAAAAATATATAGGATTACTTGCAGAAATAATGATCAAGTAATAAAAGAATGCCTCATAGGCCATTCTAGTCATTTTATTTAATTAAAATAAAAAGGTTAAACCTTATTAAATTGTGACACCACTTTAAATCACATTCCCATGTACTGAAATATGTGGTGATGACATGTGTCAACATGGTCCCATGTTTTAGTTGGAGAATATTAAATCTTAAGTAGTTTTTCAATGAGTAGAAATTACTTTTCTAAAATAAAGGAAATAAAACTATTTGCCCTAATGGTTATAATGCTTGTGATGATATTAGATCATCTAGTGAAAACCTTGGTGTGATGAATAGAAATAGTTAAGTATTGTTTGGTGATTGGGTACCTCGTATTTATTTATAGACGATAGTACCGACCAAGGATACGAGGAGGAAGGAGGATATTACGAGGAGGAAGCCGAGGAAAACTTCAACCACTGCTCTGCATAAGGCAAGCTTATACTAATACCTTAGCAAGCCTATACTTGCAATCTTGCAAGACTTAATATACAAGTTGACCTAGCAAGCTTACACCTTGATGACACACCATCCTAGTTTTACTTGCAAGCTTAGTATTTTATTTCTTTATCAAAGCTTTCTATCAAAAGTACTTAGTGGCTTGTAGATTCTAGAAAGATAATTAAAGGTAGCATAAAGAGCATAAAACTTGGCCTAAGTTAGATAATCTTGATGTCACCCTGAGGCATGAGATTGAACTTAGATAAGATATACTTGCTTATCACCCTTCATTAGTGTTTATCCCTCACCTGTAGATGCTAGTGCTAAGCATAAAACTTGATCAACTTTAGATGGGAATACTTGGTGAAAATGGTTATGAAAACCTTAGAATGATGAGTCATTATACTGAAATATTTTGACATGTGTTCTTGAACACCAGATGATTTTGATGAGGGAAATTTTAAGGCATGAGCCTTAGCCCTTTATAAAACCGATGGTTGTCTGGATGCGATACCATTCCAATTTTACCGTACAACCACAATACCTGAAAATTGGGTAGGGCTTGACTGGAAATTTACATACCTTAGTATGGGTTCCCTTGCGGCCAAGGTCTGAGCTGAGGCTACCTTGTGAAGATTGTCCACCTGTGCAGTTCCCAAGATGACAGTTGGTCATGGTTGGGAGGCCAAACTCATAGGAGAGGTGCCTATACTAGGGAGTGTAATTTGAAAGGTTAGGATTGATTATCCGCATACTGAGTATGGTGAATTCTGGATTGTTCCTGACGGATGTATCGAATGTTGTGGTGAAAGTGTACCACCTCTGCAGAGTGTCAAACTATTCGAATAGCCGCGTCCGCGGTTATGGATAGTTGGAGTGGCCATACTGTTCTGTCGTCAGATGTTTTAAAGATGACTTGTGAAATGAATTATGACTTTTACTTGACCACAACAGAGTTGCAACAGTAAATTCAAGTTCCCACTTAGGTATTATAAAACTTTCCATTAGCTTTCTTTGCTTCTGAACTTAGTAGAGGTAAATCTGGCTTTTGCAAAACAACCTAGAGCTTAGTATCCTTCTCAAAACCACTTCACTTGTTAGTAATAGTTTGCGAGTACTTAAAGAGTACTCATGGCTTTGTCCCTGGCTATTCCCGTGGCCAAACTATGAGGAGGACTATCAGGAGGACGGACAGCAGGAAGGTTATGACAACTAGGATCATCCCCCATCATCAGCATTGCCTATGACCATGAAGATGGAGCTTCGCCCATGCTATGGTTATTATTACGTTATTTTCGCTGCTTGAATTGTATTAAGACAGGATCATGAGATCCTTATTTGTTGTAAAAACTTATGTATGGTTTGTAATGGATGATGTACTGTGATATCCAATCTGTTATGTCTCGCAAAAATGGTAATCTTGGGATTGCGATGTATGACATAATAGGCATCTAGGATTAAAAATACGGGTGTTGACAAGTTGGTATCAGAGCCATCTTGACCATAGGAGACCCTAGTTTAGAATGGACGTTTGAATCAAAAACTTAGTTTCAAAACCAAGGAAGTGAGTATTTATGAAAACTTATTATCATTCTTATCATTTAGATTATTTCATGAAAAGTCATGTTCCTCAAAAATTCTTGCAAACTTACATAAAATTTGACACACTTGATCACTCTACTGACTTCTTCACCGATGAGGATGACTTCGCCTTCATTGATGATGATGATGAGGATGATGAGGACACCGACTCCAAGGAGTAGTAGCACTTGAGCACTAGCATTAGTGAGTTATATTTGGTCCCACTATATCATAGTTTCACAGAATGGTTCTTAAAACCATCTGTTTTCCTTTGTTGTGGTGTGTGTTTGTATCGTGTGCCATGAATGAATGAAAAGCAAGTTGCTGGAAAAATTTTAGTCAAACTTTGAAAACTTTTCAAACATAAAACCCCGAACCATAGAAATTTCCCCCATTTCTCATGATCTATCTCAATCTTCAGATGCCTCGCGGAGGAAGCACTTCATCCCCGAACCCGACGTTGCAAATCTTGCAAATGTTGATTTCGGATCGCGAAGCCGAAAGAGCCAAACGTCAAGCCAACTTAGCCACCCTTCAACAGATAGCTCAGATGGCCAACAACAATCAAGGCCATGGAAATCAGGACAACCATGGATCTAAGCTCAAGAATTTCCAAAACACCAATCCACTCGTTTTCACTAAGTCAGAAGAGCCCCTCGATGCAGATGATTGGTTGCAAACCATGGAGAACAATCTGGAAGTTGCAGGAGTGGAAGCTAACGAGAAAGTGTTGTTTGCTACCTACTACCTGGCCAGAGATGCAAGATCATGGTGGAACAGCGTTCGCACGATGACAGGAGGTCAGATGATGACTTGGGAAGAGTTCGAAGTCAAGTTCAACAGAACCCATGTGCCACCAGGTTTTATCAAGAGGATGAGAGATGAATTCAGGGAACTAAAGCAAGGGAGGATGACCGTAGTGGAATACCGTGACATTTTTTTTCATTGGGTAGGTATGCACCGGATGAGATAGACACTGAAGCCAAGAAGAAGGAGAGATTCCTGAATGGTCTGCACAATGAGATGCAGACAGTGTTAGTCAATATCCCCTTTGCTGATATTGAAGCCTTAGTTGACTCCGCCATTCAGATGGAAGGCAACACTACTGGAAAAAGGGTCTTCGGTTCGATGTGAACAATGCCAGTAGTCCCGGTCTGTCATAGTCCGCGACTAGTGGTAGCACTAGTCCCGGGCCGTGAGGCCTCTAACGTCTAGAAATGGCCGTAGACACTAGTCCCGGGCCGGATCAGATCTCTAGTCCCGGTCCGTAATACGGCCTGAGACTAATAACCTGGAGCAAGCCAGCTAGTCTTTTCGTGGACTATTAGTCCCGGGTTGTATCACGGCCCGGGACTAGTTGTCCACCACTATATATTCTGCTTCCTGTCCAGCTGCCCTAAAGCATATGGTGGCCATTTCTCTCAAAGAAGAAAGCGAGTTCATGCCATTTTTTTCTCAAGATTTGTCAAGATTTAGTTTGCAACCCCTAAATCCAAAGCTTTAAAAGGTTAGAACTTCATTCTTTCATCTCTTATTGCTACCTTAGCTCTATAATGCTCTAGAAGTATAGAGATATGGATCAATGCATGCATGCTCTACAAGTAGAAGGATTTTGATATATATGTGTAACAAATTTTGATTAGGCACATAGTTACTGAAACTTGAAATGTGTAATTTTAGAGTTTCAGAGCTTAGAATGGAATGAGGTTTTCACTAGTATAACAATAATAAAAAACTCCACATTTATCATGTTAATTGTTTTCTCCAATTCACAAATTGGTGCATGTAAAATTTTCAAAATTCAAAATTAATTCTCTATAAGCTCTCAATATAACTTGTAATAATTTTATCATGTTATGTAATGATTTTTGATATACTTTTACTATACCGCAGATGGTCCGGGACTGGATGTACGGTACTGACCGATGCTCTGGCGAGTTCATTAATGGCGTGCATTAATTCATCCGTGTTGCTGATGCAAACAAACGCAATGGTTTTCTATTCTGTCCATGTAGTGGATGTAGGAATCAGAAGGATTACTCTGACTCAAAAACCCTTCACAGCCACCTGTTGAAGTCTGGCTTCATGCCCAATTATAATTGTTGGACCAAGCACGGAGAGAGAGGGGTTATAATGGAAGACAATGAAGAAGAGGAGGAGGATGACAACTATCATGGTTTCCCTGAGTACGGAGATACTTCCATGGGGGATCTTTGAAGGGAGGATGAAGAAGAGACACATGATGAACCCGCTGATGATCTTGGTCGGACCATTGCCGATGCACGAAGAGACTGTGAAACTGAAAAGGAGAGGGAGAAGTTCAATCACATGTTAGAGGATCACAAAAAGTTGTACCCAAATTGTGAAAATGGTCTGAAAAAGCTGGGCAGCACACTGGAATTGCTGTGATGGAAGGCTGAGTGTGCTATACCTGACTCCTCATTTGAAAATTTGCTGAAAATGATGAAGAATATGCTTCCAAAAGATAACGTATTGCCCGTTAGTACGTACAAAGCAAAGAAGGTTGTCTGCCCTCTAGGTTTAGAGGTTCAAAGATACATGCATGCCCTAATGACTGCATCCTCTACCGCGGTGAGGAGTACGATAATTTGGATGCATGCCAGGTATGCACTTCACTTTGGTATAAGATCAGACGAGATGACCCTGGTGACGTTGAGGGCGAGCCCCCCCGGAAGAGGGTTCCTGCCAAGGTGATGTGGTATGCTCCTATAATACCACGGTTGAAACGCTTATTCATAAACAAAGAGCACGCCAAGTTGTTGCTATGGCATAAAGAGGAACGTAAGTCAGACGGGATGTTGAGACACCCCGCTGATGGGTCGCAATGGAGAAAAATCAATAGAAAGTACTCGAACTTTGCAGATGACGCAAGGAGTTTAAGGTTTGGTCTAAGTACATATGGCATGAATCCCTTTGGGGAGCAGAGCTCCAGCACAGCACCTGGCCCGTGACTCTATGCATCTATAACCTTCCTCCTTGGTTGTGCATGAAGCGGAAGTTCATTATGATGCCAGTGTTGATCCAAGGTCCGAAGCAACCCGAAAACGACATTGATGTGTACCTAAGGCCATTAGTTGAAGAAATTTTACAGTTGTGGCACGAACCCGGCATACGCGTGTGGGATGAGCACAAGCATGAAGAATTTGACCTCCAAGCATTACTTTTCGTAACAATCAATCATTGGCCTGCTCTTAGTAACCTTTCAGGACAGTCAACAAGGGATACAATGCATTCACACACTGTTTAGATGAGACTGAAATAATATATTTGGAAAATTGTAAGAATAATGTGTACAATGAGCATCGTCGATTTCTTTTGGACAAGCATCCCTTAGAAAGAAAGGCAATCATTTCAACGGTCTGGCATGTCACCAGACGAAGCCTAAGGAACGTACTGGTGCTGCTATATTTGATATGGTCAAAGATTAGGATCAAATAGTAACCTTTGGAAAGGGTCCTGGCGGAAAATCTGTTCCGAAGGACGCTGAAGGACACGCACCCATGTGGAAGAAGAAATCTATATTTTGGGAGCTACCATATTGGAAATTCTTAGAGGTACGCTCTGCAATCGATGTGATGCATGTGACAAAGAATCTTTGCGTGAACCTGCTAGGCTTCTTGGGCGTGTATGGGAAGACAAAATATACACCGGAAGAACGAAAGGACCATCAACATATGAAAGACCCATATGGCCTGCATCCAGAATGGTTTCAAGGTCATGCCAGCTATGCTCTTACCAAACAAGAGAAGAATTTTTTTTGAATGCCTGAGAAGTATTAAGGTCCTGTCTGGCTTCTCGTCGAATATAAAGGGAATAATAAATATGGCAGAAAAAAGTTCCAAAACCTAAAGTCTCATGACTGCCACGTGATTATGACGCAAATGCTTCCGATTGCATTGAGGGGGCTTATACCAGATAATGTTCGAGTACCCATTGTGAAGCTATGTGCATTCCTCAATGCAATCTCTCAGAACATAATCAATCCTGAAGATCTACCATGGTTACAGAATGATGTGGTCCAATGTCTTGTCAGTTTTGAGTTGGTGTTCCCACCATCCTTCTTCAATATTATGACGCACCTTCTGGTTCACCTAGTTGAAGAGATTTCCATTCTCGGTCCTGTATTTCTACACAATATGTTTCCCTTTGAGAGGTTCATGGGAATCTTAAAGAAATATGTTCGTAACCGTGCTAGGCCAGAAGGAAGCATCTCCAAGGGCTATGGAACAGAGGAGGTCATTGAATTTTGTGTTGACTTCGTTCCTGACCTTAGGCCGATTGGTCTTCCTCAATCATGGTATGAGGGGAGACTGAGTGGAAAGGGTACTCTAGGAAGGAAATCAATAATATGTAGGGGCGGACATTCTTACACCGAAGCACATTACACAGTTCTACAGAATTCTATCTTGGCAGCCCCATATGTCGAGGAACACAAGAAAATCTTACGCTCCAACAACCCTGGAAAGCATGACTCTTGGATTAGAGATGAACACATGAAGAGTTTTGGCAGTTGGTTGCAACATCTCATAAAAAACAACACTCTTGGAGATCAGCTATACTTGTTATCTAGGTCACCATCTTCGACTATATCGACTTTCCAAGGGTACGAGATAAATGGGTATACATTTTACACGATCGCCCAAGATAAAAAGAGCACCAACCAAAACAGTGATGTCCGCTTTGATGCAACAGACAACAATGGGTCAAAGACCACATATTATGGTTACATAGAGGAGATATGGGAACTTGACTATGGACCTACTTTTAAGGTCCCCTTGTTTCGGTGCAAATGGGTCAAGATGACAGGAGGAGGGCTTGAGGTATTCAAGAAATACGGAATGACATCGTTAGATCTCAACAATCTTGGGTACTTAAATGAACCATTCGTCCTAGCCAATGATGTGGCTCAGGTTTTCTATGTGAAGGACATGTCTACCAAACCTAGAAAAAGAAAAAGTAAGAAAAAGAATACATCAGACGATGAGCCAAAGCGCCACATAGTTCTTTCAGGAAAAAGAAACATTGTGGGAGTGGAGGACAAGACAAACATGTCAGAAGATTGTGATAAGTTTCATGAATTTCCGCCCTTCGCAGTGAAGGATGACCCAAGCATCATGTTAATGAATGAAGATGCTCCATGGATATGGCGGGATCAGAAAGGAACACATGCAAAGAAATGATGTGTAATAATTGTAACATTTTATGAGTGAAGATGCTCCATGTGTCCATTTTTATAGTGTTGTATGCAAACCATCTTGAGTGTGTTAGTACCGATTCGTACTCACCATTAAGATCTGATCTCCAAACGCGTGTGGTCCATATTACGGAGTGCCTCTATGAACAGTTTCTTGGAGATGCCGGAGGACTGGGCTCCGGCGACATCTCCCTGAAACTGTCCGTAGTGGTGTCCCTGCTCTCGCACACCATCTTGCAGCTTGTAACTTCTCTAACTAGATCAATACGCCTGGGAGCTAACTAATTTCACATATTAGGGAGTGCCTCTATGACCAGTTTCTTGAAGATGCGGTGGTGGGCTCGTGCATCTCCCTGAAATCGCCGTGTCCTGCTTCTAAAAACTATTTTGGATATGCCTCAAACTGGCTAGATGACTGGACTCACAAGGATGCCTATTTATAGTACAAGCATCTCGGCATAGTGTCGACACTCACGACATAATGTCGACACTCACCCCCTATTATTAGTGCTGACTCATGTTTTGTCCCGGTTGGTGTCTCCAACCGGGACTAAAGGTTCATCTTTAGTCCCGGTTGGTGACACCATCCTGGACAAGGTACAAGACGCACGACATAATGTCGACACTCACCCCTATTATTAGTGCTTCCTGGCCTAGTCTGCCGCAATCCCTTCAGTCGCGGTTGGTTTCTCCAACCGGGACTAAAGATGAACCCTCTCTTTATAGGCATTTCCCTCTATTTATAGGACTTTTCCTCTATTTATAGGCTGCTCGATCCAGCCTGCCCACCCTTTCCTCTATTTATAGGCTGATCTATTTATTTGTTTCAATACATTTATTGGTTTCAACACTACGACATTTTGATTGTTGTAGGCAGGTAGAAAAAACAGTATTTGATCACCTGAGCGAACTCACAAGAATACAACAACATCTTCATATTTAGTCCCGGGACTAGGTAACACACAAGACATTTATTAATATTAAAAACCGGGACAAACCGGGACTAGATAACACTCAGGACTAAAGCCGCACCCTTTAGTCATAATCATGCCTACTCCTATAGTACGCAGCTTCAGGGTCTTCTTCGTCATCCTCATCATCATCGTCATTGTCACTTGCCACTCCGGGGATCCTCAGCCTAGCCATGGCATATACCGGGGGCACCTCCCACTCCGGCCTCGGATTCACGGCGGGCGGGGGAGGGGTCTCCTGGAAGATGATGCCGCTACCGCCGGGCGGGGGAGGGGCCTTCTTGTGGCTCTGTGGCGGGTGGACTTGTGGGCACCGCAGGCGAGGATGGTCTCCCCCGATGATGTAGCGCATCACTCCGATGATAGTACGGTTCGCCCACCACAGATGTCAGCCGGCTTCATTGTGATTCACCGGGGGCGGGCCATCACCCTCGTACCTGGCGAGCTCCCTTTCCTACCGATTAGCTAATAAGGTATTCCAGGTGTCGTTGTTGTCGGGATCCCACTAGGGATCCATACGCTGCTCCGGCGTGAGCTCGTGGTAGAAGTGGTTCGTCATGGCCACTTGGCATGCAGAACCTTGAGGGACAGGAGGGACAGGAACCCCTCCAGCGCTCAGCATCCAGCCGGCGAGTGACCGGTAGCCCGACGGACAAGGGTAGCTGGAGGCGCACAGCGCCTCGGTCTCCTCGAGGGTCAGAATGGCCCAATAGGCGTTGTCCATTGTTCTAAGAGAGGAAGGTGTGGATGTGTGGATAGCCATGTCGCGATCACCCTAGATATAGAGGGAAAGGGCAGGAAAACTTGGCGAGAAGCTTTGGGAAATGGTGGGAAATATCTTTAGTCCCGGTTAGTGACTACAACTGGGACTAAAAGCTCTCGTAAAAAGGAAAGGGCGGGAAAACTTGGCGGGAAGCGGTGGGAAATGGCGGGAAATATCTTTAGTCCTGGTTAATGACTACAACCGGGACTAAATGGATATTATATTAAGATTCTTTATATTTTTCTAATAATAATAGACATATTATTTGTTTTATATGGATTTTTACAATAGAAGATATGGTTTTCCAAAGTTTGATATTTGATTTGAATTAAAAAAAGAAAATTTACAAATTAAATAATTTATAAATGATGCAAACAGATGTATGGATATTATATTAAAATTCTTTATATTTTTCTGATAATAATAGACATATTATTTGTTTTATTTGGATATTTACAATAGAAGATATGATTTTCCAAAGTTTTATATTTGATTTGAATTAAAAAAAGAAAATTTACAAACGAAATAATTTATAAATGATGCAACAGATGTATGGATATTGTATTAAAATTCTTTATATTTTTCTTATAATAATATACATATTATTTGTTTTATTTGGATTTTTACAATAGAAGATATGATTTTCCAAAGTTTTATATTTGATTTGAATTAAAAAAAGAAAATTTACACATGAAATAATTTATTAATGATGTAAACAGATGGATGGATATTATATTAAAATTCTTTATATTTTTCAGATAATAATAAACATATTATTTGTTTTATTTGGATTTTTACAATAGAAGATATGATTTTCCAAAGTTTTATATTTGATTTGAATTAAAAAAAGAAAATTTACAAAAAACAAACTAGTCGCGGGTCGTGGCTCGATCCGGGACTAGAGGGTTCCTGCGCGCGCGAAAACGAAGCGCCGAAAAAACACACTAGTCCCGGGCCGTGGCTTAACCCGCGACTAAAGGGGGGGGGGGGTCTTTAGTCACAGGTTAAGTCACGGCCCGGGACTAGTGACCCTCTAGTCCCGGGCGGTAGCTGGACCCAGGACTAAAGGGGGTCCCTGTATATTCCACGCGCCACCGCCCACGACCAGCACTTGGCATTCTCGACAAATACGAAGCACTCACAGACGAAGACGAAGCACGTAGGGGAGGTGCTGTCCGATTCCATCGCCGCTCCATCGTGCGTGCTCCATCGTGCCACCACTCCGCCGTGCTCTCCGCCGTTTCGTGCTACCGCACGCCGCCTCGCCGCCTAGCCGCTCCGTCATGCTCTCCGCCTTGTCGTGTCGCCGCGCGCCACCTTGCCGGGCGCCGCCTCGCCATGCCGATGCCCACCGTCCCGCTGTGCCCCTGAATCACCGTGCCGCCGTCACGTTGCCGCCGGTGTCGGTGAGAGCTCGAGGGAGGGGTACAGGGTGTGGTTTTTTGTTGTAATTATTAGCTAGCTAGGGTTATTAATTAGCTAGGGTTGTTAATTATAATTAGAATTATGGTTTTAGTTATTAGGATTAGGATTTTAGGATTATTGTTTAAGTTATTTTTTTAGTTATTAGGATAATATTGTTTTACCACAAATAATATTAGGATTATTATAATTAGGATTATTGTTTTACCACAAATAATATTAGGGTTATTGTTTTTTTTGTTTTAGTTATTACGATTATTGTTTTACCAAAAATAAT
Source organism: Avena insularis (assembly GCA_023614405.1). NCBI lineage: Eukaryota > Viridiplantae > Streptophyta > Magnoliopsida > Poales > Poaceae > Avena > Avena insularis. The sequence continues at coordinate 49,175,355 of CM042687.1, read as the reverse complement.
ATTAGGGTTATTAATTAGGGTTATTGTTTTTTTGTTTTAGTTATTAAGATTATTGTTTTATCACAAATAATATTAGGGTTATTAATTAGGGTTATTGTTTTTTGTATTACTTATTAGGATTATTGTTTTACCGCAAATAATATTAGGTTATTAATTAGTGTTATTAGGGTTATTTTTTTTGTTTTAGTCATTAGGGTTATTGTTTTTTCTAACCTAGTGTTTAACTCTCTTTCTGTTATAGTTAATTAAGTCATGGATCCATCCGAAGATCCTGGTCGCATTGGTGAAGGTTTTCTTCAGGGCATGATAAGAGGTGAAATTCCTCTTAATATTACTACCGGTGAAGATATTTTGCTCGAGGAAGAGATATCCTCATAGAATCCATCCGGTGATGGACTATAGGAAAACCTAATGTACCAAGGGGAAGACCGGATGGACGAAGGGCAAACAAATAACAACAATAATGATGGCCCCTCGATAGGATCCAACGAGGTACATATATATATAAAGCCTCGTGTTACCTCTATTCATTAACTGATCTATATATATATCAATATATATATATTAAGCACTCTCTCTTCTTATTTTAGCCCACCGGATCGAAGCAATCGACAGCTCGAACGAAACGAGGGCCGAACAAAAAGTTGGATGGTAATCAGAGGTTCACCATCGAAGAAATAGATGATGATGGTGAACCGATTGCTCCAGAGAAGCACCGGAGGATGTTTACAAATCAATGCGGGGTGCTTGTTAGGGACAACCTGCCAATCACCATCCAAGAATGGAATAAGTCAAAGAAACCCGATGAAGAATCCAACAGCTATGTCACCGATGATGCCAAAGATGACCTTTGGCAGAAGCTCATAGCGCATTTCATACTACCCCCAGAGTATGAAGAATTTGACGCAGATGGTATTACCCCAAGGCCGGGTGGGCTTGAAAATAGAGCGAAAGTCAAGGAGTGGGCTCTAAGCAAGATAGCTGAACTGTAGCAGAACCACAAGAAAAGTTTATACGCGAAATATGTCGCGAAAAAGAAAACTCCAGACTTCAAAGGAGCAAACGAGACGTTGAGAGAACAGTGGCCCGATTTTGTATAGTACAAGCATGCTGATAAAGCAAAGGCAAAGTCAGGAAAGAACGCGTTAAATGCTGCCCAAAATAAATACCATCATAAAATGGGGACAGGTGGCTACAAGAGTGTCGTTCCTAGGTGGGAAACTATGGAGAAGGAAATGAGGGCTAGAGGCATCACTCCTGGTACAGATGGATGGCCCGAGAGGTCAAAGCATTGGTGGTACGGGCACGGGGGATCGTTGGACCCAGAAACATGGAAGACATTATTTCATGAAAAAATTCTAAAACCCTCCCAAGACCTTGTTCAAGCAATGAACGATGCTCAATTGGGATTGTTCCGTCCCGAGAGAGAGAGAACAACGAGCTGACACACGCCCTACGGAATCCTGAAAAGGGAGGAAAAAACACGAGGCAAAGGCGCCCGTGTCTTGTGGAAGAAAGGGTTTCCTTAGTACGATGCTAGTTACAGAAGCCGTCAAAGAAAGAAGGACCGGGAGGCAGACCGGATCTCTAGGGTAGAGCAGGACCTAGCTGATCTGAAGAACCTCATGCAAGAAATTAGAGAAAGGCTGTCGTCGTCAACTCACCCGCAGGCTGATGATCCTGCATTGTATCTTAGCCAGCGGAGAAGAAGTGTGGCTTCCACGGAGGTCCAGGCTGATGATCAAGCACTATGGATGATGCACCGGCTCCTCGCTACCCCGTGGATGATGTCAGAGTGATGGCACAATGTGAGCTACATCAGCCAATGAACAACCTGTCCTTCAAGGTGGCGATCGACACTGCTTTACCTTTTCTACCTAGAGCACTCCATGATTCACTTCCAATTCCACCTGGCTATGCTCGTCTCACAGTGGATGACATAGTGGAGGATTTTGTGGACCTAGAGATTGACATTGCTACGCCTGAAGGCCTTACGAAACTAGGAGATGTCAAGTGCAACATCATTCTATGGAAGAAGAAGTACATCAAGTTTCTAGGCTCGGCGCCAAGGCCACCGACTCCAAGGAATCCAAGTCCACCCCGCATCGAATATCGTCAACCTCCAGTCCACCCCAACCCGATTATCGTCAACCTCCAAGTCCACCCACCCCGCTGACGATCGCCGCAGCAGGAGTACATCAACTCGATCTCCGCCTCCACGCAATACTCGATCTCCGCCTCCGCCTCCGCGCAATACTCGATCTCCGCCTCCGCCTCCGTGCAGTACTACTACCTCGTCGAAGAAACGGAAGGTCGGTGCTCCCCTGCTCCCCACATCGAAGAAAGGTCAAACGGCGAAGATAGTCGACATCCCGCCGGCTCTTCCAAAGAGACCTTATGACAAGACCGATGAGGAAACTAACGTAGATGTGGCTGCCCAAGTTAAGGCGCTTTTTTCACCTAAAAAGCCTGAGCCAAAGACAGTATATGATGAAAAACAAAAAAGTGGGCTAAGTACTTTCTTGAGCAACCATCCGAGATATCGATGCATCTGGAATCAGACTATGACCGGGAGATTATTAAGCAAGCACAGAAGAAAAAAATCACAAGTGCAAAAAGCGGGAAGCAAGTTGCCCAGCTCGGAGCACAGAAGAATCAATCGACCGCCCCGCTCAAAGTCATTACAGATCTCGACAAGGTCTTCAGAGATGAAATGGATATGGACATGCAAATAATGGACCCTAGAGCCAGTAATAATGCTGCACTAATGGGCATCACTGTATCGCAGGACAAAGCACTTGCTACCGAAGCAAATATGTCTCTTGGTCAATATTTAGGCTATGAAGATACGCCAGTGGGTCAGATAGTACGGAAGTCTGTCCAAGGGGAGCCTCTAGTCAGTAATGAGGAGCTCGCACGTCTATCCACACATATGCGAAATCTGCACGAATGGTACATGTCGCAAGCAGAAAAAAGCATCAGAAAGATTGGTTTCCAGTGGACGTTAGAAAGGAGCATCACTTCAAACCATACTCGATACAGGTTCAAATGACCGAACTGTTTCAATTATACAACCAGCACGCCCTCGACAAATCTATCATTGGTTGCTAAAGTCTATAAGTGATTTATTTCTATAATTAAGTTTGTAGCTCAGCTCCTTCATTGCATTTAATATATTATCCTAACTATATATCCTTTTGTATGATATTATATTCTGCAGAATGAAGATGCTTGAATGCAAAAGAGCTAGAAGATATGACGTTGGGTTCATTGACCGATATATTGTTAATGAATATATGTTAAAGAATCACCCCAAGGACGTGGAGGAAGACCTATGCAGGTTCTTAACCGAGTATAATTTTGTTAAGGAAATACTATTTCCTTACAACTTCAAGTGAGTGTTTCTATCTTGTACACATTTTATTTTTGCTTACTCGATGAGCTATGCATGTATGCTGATGTAATCGTCCGCAGATTCCACTGGATCTTGCTAAACATTCAAGTTGACAAGTCCCTAGTTGAAGTCCATGACTCATTAAGTTGGGACCTAGAGCAGTGGAGCGACATGAAAGCAATGCTCCATAAGTAATTTCAATCATTATCGCATTATATCGGCCTCTTTCGTTCATTTCCTGATATCAAGTAACTAATAACTCCTTTGTTCATTTTCTTTGCCGAGCAGGTGTTGGACACGGTTCAGACAGAAAATACCAGGTCCATTCAAAGAGGAGCTAACTTATAAAATGGTGAAGAGTTTACAGCAGCCACCGAGAACTCATTTATGTGGATACTATGTCTGCGAGTACATCCACAAGTTGACCAGTGAGCGGATAGTTGACTCACATTATATTTATGGTTTGCAGGAGAAACTAGAGCCAGACCAGCGCATAAGAGCAATTCAAGAGGAGCTGGCGGGATTTATGATAAAGGAGGTCCTTGATGTACATGGAGAGCATTATGCAGATGACGTGGAACTCGATTTGCCTTAATGATCTCCATGTATTTGATATGATATATATATTCATCAATGACCATGTAATTTCAAAACATTTCTTCCTTTTGATATATATCATCAATGTATGCTTGCAAGGGATCGATTAATTATATAGATTCATCAACGTGTACTGTGTATGTACTAGCGTAGAATATGTGTACTGAAATATATGTTTGAAATTATAGTGAAACACAAAACGAAAAAGGAACAAAATAGCAAAAAAAGGAATACAATCTACGCATGCAGAAACACACATTCTCTCTGGCAGGAAACCTTATAGTCCCGGGTGGTGTTACGTCCCGGGACTAGAGGGTTTCCGCCACCCGCAGTGCTGAAACAACCACATGGCTGTTATCAGTCGCGGGCAGTAGCGAGCCGGGACTAGAGGGGGGGCTCTAGTCCGGTTTTGGCAGTCCCGGGCCCAAAACCGGGACTAGAGCCAGTTGCGGCCCGGGACTGGAGGCCCTTTTTCCACCAGTGCAAGATCAACCAAGCTAATGAGAACACCAAGCGTCGCATGATGCATCAACCAGGAACCCACCATACACCAAAGTATCACCCCAACCCAGCTCCAGGATTTTCCGCAAGAACCAACAGACCCCCGATGAACCGTCCAACCTATCCCAACCGTGGAAACCCAAGGCCTGGAGGAAACAACAACAACCCTGGCAACCTCTACAATTTCAACCGTGCACCACCGAAGTTCAACAACAACAATGCCGCCATCAACACCAACACTGCCCCAAGGACTGGAAGCAATGCTGTGCCTGTTGCAGCAAAGGACAAGTCCCAAGTGACTTATTATGAATGTGGAACCAAGGGTCACTATTCCAATGAGTGCCCCAAGAATATTGCCGCAGCCCCCAATGCAAATTCCGCAGCTCAGCAGTAGCGTCGTGTTCAGCCTAGAAGAAGGTTCCCCCAGGGAACTCACTCAACCGCAATGGCCATCTCTTTCTCATGCATGCTGAAGAAGCCCAAGAAGCGCCAGATGTCGTGCTGGGTATGTTTTCTATTAACACAGTACTTGCAAGAGTGTTGTTTGATTCTGGAGCATCGCACTCATTTGTTACTAAAGAATTTGCATGCACTAGTAAGATTCAACCCACAAAATTGAAGCATGTTATGATAGTTCAAATACGTGGTTCAACCACCAAAGCTAGACAAATTTGCAAAGCCGTACCTATCCGAATCCATGGCATAGATTTTTATGCTAATCTAATAGTACTCGGAACTAAAGGTTTGGAAGTAGTACTAGGAATGGATTGGATGTACAAACATAAAGGATTAATTGACTGTGCCAAGAAAGCCATAACCATGACCAGTACAGCCGGAGTATCAGTCGAGCATGTATCTGAAACCTTTCCCTGCCAATTCAAATGCAACAAGAGTATAGCCCAGCCAACCATTGACCAAGTCCGGATAGTCTGTGAATACCCCAATGTATTTCTAGATGTTTTCCCCGGTATGCCCCCATCTCGTGATATCGAGTTTATCATTGAACTAATCCCTGGAACCGGACCCATAGCCCAAAGACCATATAGTATGAACCCGTCGGAACTAGTGGAACTGAAGAAGCAACTGGATGCCATGCTGGAAATAGGATTGATCTAACCAAGTGCGTCACCATGGAGGTCACCTGTGTTGTTTGTGGATAAGAAAGATGGAGGTAACCGTTTATGCACGGATTATCGGAAGTTGAATGATGTTACCATCAAGAACAAGTACCCACTGCCAAAGATAGAAGACCTGTTGACCAGTTGACTGGTGCCAAAGTGTTTTCTTAGATTGATCTTAGAACTGGCTATCACCAACTCAAGATTCGAGCAGAGGATATTCCAAAGACTGCCTTTACCACCAGATATGGATTATACGAGTATAATGTCATGTCTTTTGGATTAACCAATGCCCCCGCTTATTTCATGAACCTCATGAATAATATTTTTATGGACTTCCTGGATAAGTTTGTCATTGTTTTCATCGATGACATTCTGATTTATTCCAAATCAGAAGAAGAACATGAGCTACACCTAAGGACCATCCTTGGAACCCTTAGAGAGAATCAGTTGTATGCCAAGTTTAGCAAATTTGAATTCTGATTACAGGAGGTAGGATTCCTCGGACATATTGTATCATCCGGAGGAATTGCTGTTGACCCTGCAAAGGTTAAGGATGTTGAAGATTGGCAAGCCCTGACCACTCAAACCCAAGTTCGTGCATTCCTCGGATTAGCGGGATACTACCACAAGTTCGTAGAAGGATTCTCGAGTATCGCAAGACCCATGACCCAATTGCTGAAGAAGGACAAGAAGTTTGAATGTACGGACAAATGTGAAGCGAGTTTTCAGGAACTCAAGAGGAGATTGATTTCAGCCCCAATCTTGATCATGCCGGATATCACGAAACCCTTTCATGTGTATTGTGACGCATCCAAGATCGGTCTCGGATGTGTGTTAATGCAAGAAGGCAAAGTTATATCTTATCTGTCCCGATAATTGAAACAACATGAATAGAATTATCCAACCCATGACCTTGAACTAGCAGCCGTAGTTCTAGCCCTGAAGACATGGAGACATTATCTTATGGGAAACCGTTGTGAGATTTATTCGGATCACAAGAGCCTGAAGTATATATTCACTCAGAAGGAGCTGAATATGAGGCAGAGAAGATGGATTGAGTTAATCAAGGACTATGATCTGGACATCCACTATCACCCTGGTAAAGCCAATGTGGTAACAGATGCCCTTAGCAGATTGTCGTGTCGCTTGAACTCCATGATTCTGAAGGAGCAACCAAGTTTGCACAAAGATATGGAAGATTTCAGAATGGAATTAGTAAGTGAAGGATTTTTTGCTAGCATATAACTTCAACCCACTTTAATCAGTCAGATCAAGGAGGCGCAGAAAGGAAATGCTAGTATCGACGGAATCAAACATCGTATCAGTACATGAAAAGTACCCGGATTCACCGAGGATGAAGAAGGAGTTCTGTGGTACAAAGTACGTCTCTTTGTACCAACAGATTCAAAGTTGAAAGAAGTTATTTTGAGGGAGGCCCATGATACTCTTTATTCTATCCACCCCTAAGGAACAAAGATGTATCAGGATTTGAAGGAGCAATTTTGGTGGCATAAGATGAAGAGAGAAATCGGAAGCTACATCGCCAAGTGTGATATTTGTCAAAGAGTCAAGGTGGGACATCAAAAACCCGCAGGACTATTGCAACCACTAGATTTCAGAATAGAAATGGGATTCAGTTGGAATGGACTTTATCACCGGATTGCCTACTTCTAGTAGGGGAAATGACTCTATTTGGGTCATAGTTGATAGATTGTCCAAGGTAGCCCATTTCTTACCAGTCAAGACCACCTACTAGAGTTCGAAGCTAGCTGAGTTGTACATCGCTAGAATCGTCAGTTTGCACGGAGTCCCCAAGAACATCGTATCGGATCGAGGAACTCAGTTTACCTCGAGATTCGGGAAGAAAGTCCAAGAAGGATTGGGAACAAGATTGGATTTCAGCACATCGTATCACCCTCAAACTGATGGACAAACAGAACGAGTAAATAAAATAATCGAAGATATGTTGAGAGCATGTGTGCTAGAGTATGGATCTAAATGGGAAGACTGTCTGCCATTCGCAGAATTTTCTTACAACAACAGTTATCAAGCTAGTTTGCAAATGGACCCATTTGAGTTCATGTATGGAAGGAAGTGTCGTACCCCTTTGAATTGGTCGGAAGTAGGAGATAGTCAGATATTTGGACCCGACATCCTACGAGAAGCAAAAGAGAAAGTTCACAAGATTCATGAGCACCTCAAGACCGCCCAGTCAAGACAGAAGAGTTATGCCGACAAGAGACATCGAAACCTTGCTTTCAATATTGGAGATTTTGTGTATCTCAAAGTGTCGCCTTTGAAGGGAATGCAACATTTATAGCTCAAAGGAAAGTTAGCCCCCAGATATATCAGACCTTTCAAGATTCTGAATCATCGAGGAGAAGTATTGTATCAATTGGAACTGCTAGAGGAGATGTCAGCAGTGCACAATGTTTTCCATATATCGTTACTTCGCAAATGCCTTGAAGTCCCAGAGAATACTGAAGTGTTCAAGAACATTTATCACCGCACCATGGAGATCAACGATAACCTGACGTATCCCGAAGTACCCATCCATATTTTGGAGGAAGCTTTCAGAACCACCAGAACCCGAAGCATCAAGTTTCTCAAGATTCAGTGGAGCAACCACACTGAAGAAGAAGCTACCTGGGAGCAAGAAGATCACATCAGGACGGAGTTTCCCGATCTCCTTAAATCCTAGGTAATCTTTTTCTTGTTTTTCAAATCTCGGGATGAGATTTTGTTGAAGGAGGGAAGGTTTGTAACATCCCAAAAATATTGATCATGATTATCAAATTCTAATCACTAAAATTAGGGTTAACAAAAACTTTGATTAAATAAAAACCAAATGAATGCATGTGTGTATGTGATGATTGTATGAATGCATGAATGGACTTGTGTGATTAACCTAAATAGCAAGGAATGGTTTATAGATGAATACAACATCATCTAAAACATTTCCAAGGAGAAACAAATCAAGAAAAAATCAAAAACAAAACAAATAAAGCAAATGGTCATTTTTGCCAATCTTGCTCACTAGGTCACTTTGAGTGTTTCTAGTCCAAGATTTCAAACATAAACTTTTCCATTTCTTTTCACCCCTTGCAAGACCAAGTAAAAGTGAATCAAAGCCCACCTTTCAAACTTACATAAACATTTGGCAACTTGATTCAAATGACAATTGAAAATTGAATATATAACATATGTGAAGTTCACACATTTTCAAAACCCAACCAAGCCAGTGCCCCTTGAACAATCCAACTAACCCAAGACTCCCTAGTATGCACCTAGCAAACCCACCAAGTTTGAATGCAAAATTCAAATTTGAATTTCTTTCGGCCATTTCATCAAACACCTTGTATTCAGCAAACAAACAAACATCAAACACTATTAGTAGCAGTAATTTTGGCCAACCTTGTCCCCTCTCTAGCTCACTCTACACTCTCAGTAGAATGTAAAACTAATCTAACTAGCCTTAGCATCACTGTGAGCATGCATAGCCATCAATGGTGACCATGCCGAGAGCACCCTTGCCACCCGCTTGTCGCTAGCAAGCTAGGAGAAGCTCTAGCCTCGCCAACCTTGTCTGGAGCACTAACCACCGTCCACCGCCACCCCCTATCCTACGCCCGAGCCTTTCCAGCCCTTGGACCACACGACAAGCTCGCGCCTAGTTTCTCTGCATGCGTGCCGAGAGCGTGCTAGTGCGCCATCAGCGACACGAGCCCACAGACCGCGCGTGAAAGGATCGTATGGGCACCTAGAGGAAGGGGGGGGGGGTGAATAAGTGCTACTTCAAATTTTCTTCTTTTTCAATTTAGGGTTTGACAAGAAATGTAAATTCTCTATATTATGTAACTAAGGTGAATTTACCTATATGTCAAGTAAGCAACAACTAGCACAACACTAAGCAAGAACAAGTAAGTAAAGTGCGGTAAAGGATAGAAGTAACCAAAGTGGTGGACGCGGAGACACAAGGATTTGTTTCCCGTAGTTCCTTCCTTTTGAGGGGAAGTACGTCTACGTTTGGAGAGGGGGTGGTATCGAACCACCTACGCCACGACAGGCCTCCCTTGTTCTCCGATGAACCTCACCCCAAGGGGATTGATTGACCTTCCACTATATCGGTAACCTTCGAGCTGGAAGCCGACACCTTTATAACAAGTTCGAGGCACACATCCACAACTTAATTGGAGGCTCCCGAATACAAGCAAGCTGTCAAACAATCAAAGACAAGCTTGTAAGAACCAAATCAAAACTCAGGTTTCCAAAGAAACCCTAGAGCATGGGGGCCCTCAAGTGAATGAGGGGGAAATGAAGATCTCTCTTGGTGAAGCTGTAGATCAAGGCCTCCTCCTTAGATTCTCCAAAGATCAATGAATTTGTATGGTTGGATGAAGAGATCTTGTAGATTTGGTGGCTCTAAAGGAGTTTGTGTTCTTGAGCAGCTCGAGCAACTTGAGGAAGGGGATAAGGGTCCCTATTTATAAGCAGCCCCTTCCACGAACCGTTTTCTGACTGTTGGAGAAGAACCAGACCGGAGACTCCGGTCTGTACACCGGAGACTCCGATCTACACCGGAGAATCCGGTCCATCTCCGGTCCAGCCTCCGGACCAGTATGCAGAACGACTCAGGCCTTCTGAGAGCCAGGTGGGCCGGAGACTCCGGTCCTCCAGCACCGGAGACTCCGGTCTGAGCCCACACCGGAGATTCTGGTGAAGCCTCTGGACCTTGCTCCGCACCCCCATATAGAATTACCCAGCCATGTTCCTGAAGCCCCCACCGGGGACTCATCTGGAAACTCCGGTCCAGGCAGACCTGAGACTCCGGTCTGGTATTTCCAGAACTATGTAAATCTTGTAGGAATCTTTCCAAAGTGTGAGGGTACTTTACACTTATCATAATAGCAACCTGTGGACAGTGACAAATTGTAAAATGATCTACTTGTTGTTAACAAACACCAAAAGTGATTTTGACAATAAATGTCCTTTCAATCTCCCCCTTTTTGGTGTTCGATGACAACAAGTGATTTTGGAAGGAATAAAATGTATGGGGCTCCCCCTGACTATGTGCAATAAGGTAAACAAGTAAATCATGCAAGGTAGATAGTATCAACGATAACACACATAGATCTCACATGAGTTACAATAGTAAGTGCAGAAGCACATAGTCACACACATACGACAAATAACACACATGAAGTTCAAAGTTCGAATAGGGAAAATGATAGCAAAGATAATAAGAGCGAATCCACAGCCCCCAAACCCATGAAAATCAATGAGAATGTATTCTCCCCCTTTGGCATCGAAACACCGAAAAAGGGAAAAGACCTAAGCTAGCGCCCCAACAACTCAGTAGTCATCGTCATCCTCATCATCCTCGTCATCCTCGGCATCCTCATCCTCATCCTCACCATCCTCAACAAAGTCATCATCATCATCAGGGACCCTGGTACCCGTAACCAGATGTGACATCAGCAAAGGTCTTCCAATCCACTAGGCTATCCTGTTGGGCATTCCATGCCCCAAACGTGAGTGTGTGGTCAGACTTCGTGGACTGCTGAGCACCATGCTCATCATTGTACTCATCCTCTCCTTCCTCATCATCCCCTTCACCTTGTTCCTTGATCTCCTTGAGAAGCTTCTCAATGCGACGGTTGCTTTGGTAGGATGCATGTTGCTGCTTACGGATGTCTACGTTCATGCAACAAAGGGTCCTCTCCCAGAAAGTGGCCTTCTTGACCCGCTCATGTACATATTCCCGAGTCATGAAAGGCATAGGTGCATTGGAGGCATTCTTCCTCCAGACTCTAGTTGGAGAGGGGGCCCTCTTAGTCTCAATATCCTCATCATCATCGCCATAGCGACGTCTAGGAGTAGGCCCCATACGCCCCTTCTGCTGCAGTGAGACCAATGCGTGCTCAGTGAGATGCAGTGCTATGCCAAGTGGGGAATTATGATCCTTGGAGTTGATGAGCCTCATAACCAAAGGTGCATATGGAGGAAACTTCTTGAATAACATGGAAAATCTCCTCAAAAATAAAATCGATCACATCAATAGGTTCAACATCTGCCTCTGGGCCAGCATTGTAGGTCCGGCGGGTATGATAAAGAAGGTTGACTAGCCCACCCCTAATAGCATCGTCATTCCTAGCACTTGGTGCGATGGTATGACAGAATATCCTCAACAATAGGTTGTAGAGAGGCTTGAGTCCCTTGGACCCCCCTACAACACCCTCGCTGCCATACAGAGGTGCAAGCTTCATCTTGTTCTCACCAAGAGCCGTAGAGTGCATGCGCAGACCAACTAGAGTGGATAAGCCATGAAAGGTCTGAAAGATGACATTGGCAAAGTCATGGAATGTAGCTATGCAGCGGGTGGTGCCGGACATCCAAGTCATGGTCCTGTCTTGATCAGAGCCAAATACTACAGTGGCGTAGAACTGCTGCACAAGGTAGACATTTTTGTCTTCATGAATCTCCATCAAATTAAACAATCCCAGCTTCTCACAGATCCATAGAGCATCATTGAAGTAGGGGCTGAGCCGTATCTGCTCAACACTCATGAACTTCTGAGGGCATACATGTGACTTGGTGAGCACACCATACACATCCTTCATGAACACCACCTGCTCCTTCCTCCAGAAACGAGGGTCATCGCTGGTACGAGGCAGCCCATAAAAATTAGTATTTCTCAGCTCACGGAACTCCTCTTTTGACATCTTGGCCAAGGACTGAAGATTGTCATATTTGGCCTTCTTAGCACGGTCCTCTCATTCAGTCCTTTCCTGTTCCCTCCTCAAATAGGTTGCATCACATGCCTGCTATCTTCGGTTGGAAGGAGGCACGATAAACTGACCCTGAGCTTCATCATAGCGAGGAGTGCCCCTTTGTGACTTGGCCTTGGTACGACGAGGATGGCCAGAACCATCACCTGTGATAAACAGTGAGGGAGATAGCATGGAGATGAGTATATATGTCCCAGAGATGCAGTACAAGAGCTTTGATGAATTTCTGGTCTGTTTTGATTCACCCAACACCGGAGTCTCCGCACCTCATATCGGAGTCTCCGGCTCAGACCGGAGTCTCTGGCCCTAGGGCCGGAATCTCCGGTCAGGAGGCTCGGGCATGAGATGGGGAGGTGCAGGTGGGGGTGAATCTAGTAGATCAGGCAATGCAGCAAGGCTAAAGTACTAAAGTGCACGCAAACAAGTGATTCCAATGGACAAATAAACACCAATCCTCAAAAACACATCTAGAGATGAACCCTAGGAGTAAAAGAGGAGGAGAGGTACCAGATCTGTCCATGGGATCAATTCCTCCGGTGGGAATGACCCAATGGAGAAGAGGAGAAGGTTGGCCGGCGGCACGGCAGATCCCGGGGGCTTCTTGACCTCCGGGGAGGAGTTTTGTAAGACAAGGCGATGTGTTAGGAGGAGGGGGACAGGGTTGAGAATGAAGAACTGCTGTTTTAGTTCACCCCGTCCCCTTTCTATAAGTGGCAGAAACCGTCTTGACCGGAGACTCCGGCCTATATGGCCAGGATAGGTGTTTGGGGACATATATGAGAGATAGATAGGTTTAAGACAGGGAATAGGCTTGGGTTGAGATATCAAACTGTGAAGAACCAATAAGAGCCATAGAAATTCACAAAAATATTCAGGAAAGCTCCAAAAAGACTGAAATCAAGCAAATGACAATAGCGAGTAAGCACCAACCTCTCTAATGTGAGAGGGCGGTGTCCTAGGCCACCATTTTTGAGTATACTCGGCTTGGCACCACGAAGATATATCTTAGGTCCATTACCGGAACTCGTCATTTAAGCTCACATATCACATAATGATATTAAGAGGAATGATTTTGATTGCTTTGGGCATAATGAGGGGAGGGATAGTCCAATCAATGAGGACCGCACTCCCCCTATATCCATGCCTACACCTAAACCAAATACGGGTCAAGTCATAGGAGAGAATGCAAGATAATCAAGTCAAGCTCCTTGAATCTATGATATTTAGTTCATTCCTCAAATAGCAAAACCTTGCTTCATCAAGTAGCTTCGTGAAGATGTCGGCAAGTTGGTCTTTGGTTGACACATATGATAGATCAATATCACCTCGAGCAACATGATCTCTAATGAAGTGATGGCGAATCTCAGTATGCTTTGTCCTTGTGTGATCCACCGGGCTGTAGGCAATCTTGATAGCACTTTAATTGTCACCTAGAAGAGGCACTTTGTCACAATGGACACCGTATTCCTTTAAAGTTTGCCTCATCCATAGCAATTGGGTGTAAGCACTAGCAACAGCCACATACTCGGCTTCGGCGGTGGAGAGAGATATAGAATTTTGCTTCTTAGAAGACCAACATACCAAGGACCTGCCAAGGAATTGGCAAGCCCCGGATGTTGATTTTCTATCATCCTTATCACCAGCCCAATCCAAATCCATGTATCCACACAGAGCAAATCTTGACCCTCGAGGATACCAAAGACCATAAAATGGGGTATGAACTAAATATCGAAAGATTCTCTTGACCGCCATTAAATGGCTTTCTTTAGGAGCAGCTTGATATCTTGCACACACACCTACACTCAACACAATATCGGGTCTAGATGCACAAAGGTAAAGCAAAGAATCAATCATGGACCAGTATACCTTTTGATCCACATCTTTACCATTTGGATTCTGTTCTAGATGAGTCTTTGTAGCCATGGGAGTAGGAGCTCCATTTAAATCTTGCATATTGAATCTCTTGAGCATATCTTGAGTATACTTGGCTTGGTTGAAGAATGTCTCTCCGCTAACTTGCTTGATATCAAAACCAAGAAATACTCTCAACTCCCTCATCAAAGACATCCGGAACCTACTAGTCATAATCTTTGAGAATTCATCATTAAAAGCTTTGTTAGATGAGCCAAATATAATATCATCAACATATATTTGGCATACAAAAAGCTCCCCATTGACCTTCTTAGTAAAAAGAGTGGGATCGATTTTCCCAACCTCAAATCCACGGTCAAACAACAACTCTCTAAGGTGCTCATACCACGTGTGTGGGGCTTGCTTGAGACCATAGAGCGCCTTATCAAGTTTGTAGACATGGTTTGGGAAGTTGGGATCCTCAAATCCTGAGGGTTGCTTTACATATACCAACTCATTTAATGGACCATTAAGAAATGCACTTTCTACATCCATTTGTTGCAACTTAAAGTTATGATGTGCCGCATAAGCAAGAAGGATACAGATGGACTCAAGGCGAGCCATGGGTGCATATGTCTCAAAAATAATCAATGCCTTCAATTTGAGAGAACCCTTGTCCAACCAATCTTGCCTTGTTCCTTACTATAATTCCATGCTCATCTTGCTTGTTCTTGAATATCTACTTCATGCCTACAACATTGCAGCAATCCTTTGGCTTCTCAACTAACTTCCATACTTTGTTTCTTTCAAAGTTGTTGAGCTCTTTGTGCATAGCTTCCAACCAATCCGAATCTTCAAGAGCTTCCCACACTTTTTTTGGTTCAATCATGGAGATGTGTGCTTGGTGTTCACTGAACCTCTTCAATTGTGCTCTTGTGGAAATGCCTTTCCTTAGTTCACCAACCACATTTTGTAGAGAGTGGTCTCTTAATTCCAACATTCTCTCCTTTCTAGCTTCACGACGAGCGTGGATCTCCTCGTTGTTTCTTGGGGGACCCTCTTCATCATTTTGGTCCTCGTCTTGACCATTAACTTGACCTTGATCATTTTCGAAATCATTATCTTCATTAAGAGGCAAAGATTGACCTTGCTCTTGATCAAGCACTCTTCTAGCATCGATTTGAGCTTATCTCAAGGCAGTTTGTACGGATCTTCCTTGAGTAATTGACTTGGCACCACTTGACATCCTGGAGAATGAATCAAGCTCCTCTTCGCTAGAGTTGTCACCTTGATCAACATGTTGAGGGTCCATAGCTTGTCTTTGTCTTGGTTCATTGCCCTCCTCGGTGTATGGAGCTTGTTTATGTTGTGAAGATGAGGGCTCCACTTGAGTAGAGCATAGTTCTTCTCGATCCGCCATTAGGGGTTCCTCAACGGGGCGGATATATCCCACACCCATTCTTCCAATGGCATCCTGAGGCATTTCATCATCTGCATCACAAGCATCAACACACACCCCTTGGGTACCATCATATTCTTCAAATGTCACACTACAAGATTCTATGACGGCGCCGAAGAGCTTATCATAGATTCTATAAGTGTGAGATTCGAGACCATAACCAACAAAAATACCCTCAAATGCTTTAGACTCGAATTTGGACAAACGAACACTTTTTATGAGATAGAAACACTTACAACCGAACACCCGGAAGTAAGATATGTTGGGCTTGTTACCGGTAAGTATTTCAGATGGAGTCTTGTTGATTTATTTGCGGAGGTAGAGCCGGTTTGATGCATGGAAAGCGGTGGAGATGGATTTGGCCCAAAAGTTGTATGGAGATTTAAACTCCGCCAACATGGTCCTAGCCATCTCAATAATATTCTGGTTCTTCCTCTCGGCCACACCATTTTTTTGAGGGGTATATGCAGTGGAATATTGGTGTTTTATCCCCTCATCACTAAGGAAATCATTCAAGGTGTAGTTCTTGAACTTGGTGCCGTTGTCACTTCTTATAATCAACACAGGAAGATTGTATTGACGTTGAACCATGTTGAGGAAGTCGATGAAGGTATTTTGGGTCTCACTCTTCAACTTGAAGAAATATACCCAGGAGTATCTTGAAAAGTCATCAATAATCACCAAACAATATTTATTCCCACCAAGACTGGCATGAGATGGAGGACCAAAGAAATCCACATGTAGGAGCTCCAAGATCTTGGTACACTTGATGCAGTTCTTTGGCTTCTGGGGAGCATCATGCATTTTTCCTAGAACACAAGCCCTGCAAACACGATCTTTGGCAAAGGAAACATTTTCTTTTAGTAAAACAATATGGCCCTCCTTGTGGTGACTTTGCAAAGTTCTCATATTAACATGGGATAGTCGGTGATACCATAACCAACCCACATCGGCCTTTCCGAATAAGCACATCGCACTTGTAGTGGTTTTCCCCGAAAAGTCCACCACATTCAAGTCATGTTCAACGTACCCAACAAAAGCGACCTTGAGAGACTTGCTCCACATGAGGACCACAATATCATTATCAATAAAGACGGCAAAGCCCATCTTTCCAAGAGCACAGACTGAAAGTAAATTGTATCCAAGGGTCTCAACAAGCATGACGTTCACGAGTGTAATGTCGTGAGCAACCACTACCTTGCCGAGACCCATTACCTTAGACTTTGACTTGTCGTCATATGTCACGGTGATTTGATCATCATTTGGCTTTAAGTCCTTGACAATAGATGAGCTTCCGGTCATATGACTTGTGCAACCACTATCAAGCACCCACTTTGACCCTCTGGAAGCATATGTCTCCGTTCCTCTTGCCATAAGGCAAGTGACGTTCTTGTTGGGGGTATTCTCATTTGGAGAATCGAAGAGGGAGAATGTCGGAGTAGAAGTAGTGGCTAGAGCAGCCACACCACTTGATGTTTCTTCTTCCTCATCTTCATTGTTTTAGGAGTATTCTTCTTGAGTGCTCAATACAATATCACCCTTCTTCTTATTGTTGTAATTCTTCTTGATGAAGGGCTTCTTGTAAGGAGCTTTGGAAGCTATCTTTGGCACTATTTTGCCACCATGATCTTCTCTTCTCTCATAGGGACAACTGGCCAAGAAGTGATTTCTGTCGCCACAATTATAACAAGTTCTCAATCTTGGCATATTTCCTCTTAGTCCATTGGGGTTGATTTTTCGTTGCATTTCCATCTTGGCCTTCTCAGGGTTCTTCCAGAAGTTGTTTGCATAGAAAGCCATATATTGACCATGAAACTTCTTGACATCATCGGGGTTGCTCATGGATAGGCCTTCATCACTGTCATCACCATCCCCATGTTCAACAACTTTGGCCTTCAATGCAAGGTTGACAACATTGGTCATTCCAAGGGCCCGATCATGGGCATCTTTGGCATTCTTGGCGGCAACCTTGAAAGAGGCCATCTCTTGCATAACTTCATTGGAGGTCATGAGGTGGTAGTTGTGTCTTCCTTGTAGGCTCTTCAAGTCGGTGGGCTCAAAGGGCATGAGTGCACTCACATATTTTATTTTTATCCATGCATCATCCACATGTGAGGCACCCACATTCCTAAAAGCGGTGGCGGTGGATTTGAGCCTACGATACATGTCTTCATGATCTTCATCTTCCTTCATATAGAAGCCTTCGGCTTCATTGCTTAGTGCATTGTATCGGTTCCTCCTCATGCTCTCATTCCCAACAAACAACACTGTGAGAGCATCCCAAGCTTCCTTGGCGGTGCTGAGGTGCTTAATGTGTGGGTAATCCTTTGTACCCAATCCTTGTTGAATCATGTGCAAGGCGGTGGCATTGAGTTGACTATTGACAACTTCTCTTCTTGTCAAGTTGTCTAGATCCCCAATATAGAGTCCTTGTTCAATGATGTTCCATAGTTCAATGCAAGATCTGCGCACATGAGTTGAGATTGTCATTGAGAAAAAGTAGTAGATGCTTCAAGCTTAGGTGGGTCACCTCTATTGTTTATATAAGGGTGAGGAATTGGGGGGTCGAGAGAGTACCATGAATCACGGTGCTCACCCTTCCCACCATCATTTTGTATGGAGGAGTTAGTGTTGTCTTGATTACCCCCCACCATCATACCCTCGGGAGATACCGGAGCATTCCCTTTAGGTAATACTAATGGAGGCTCCTCTTGAGGAGAAGGGGATGATGAGCCGTTTTTGTCTTTAAGAAGTTGATCAAGCATTTTCTTGATTTCGTTGACCAAGGAAGAGCTCAATCTTGTTTCCAAGTTTTTGAGATCTTCCATGGTCACCCTGGTGTGCTCACCACCACCTTCCCCATCGTGGCTACCCATATTCTCTTAGGCGGTAAATCCCGAATAAAGAGCCGAGGCTCTGATACCAATTGAAAGGATCGTATGGGAACCAAGAGCGGGGGGGGGGGGGGGAGGGGTGAATATGTGCTACTTAAAATTTTCTTCTTTTTCAATTTAGGGTTTGGCAAGAAAGGTAAATTCTCTATATTATGCAACTAAGGTGAATTTACCTATATGTCAAGCAAACAACAACTAGCACAACACTAAGCAAGAACAAGTAAGTAAAGTGTGGTAAAGGATAGAAGTAACTAAAGTGGTGGACGCGGAGACATAAGGATTTGTTTCCCGTAGTTCCTTCCTTTTAAGGGGAAGTACATCTATGTTTGGAGAAGGGGTGGTATCAAACCAGCTACGCCAGGACATGCCTCCCTTGTTCTCCGATGAACCTCACCCCAAGGGGATCGATTCACCTTCCACGATATCGACAACCTTCGAGGTGGAAGCCGACACCTTTACAACAAGTTCGAGGCACACATCCACAACTTAATTGGAGGCTCCCGAATACAAGCAAGCTGTCAAACAATCAAAAGACAAGCTTGTAAGAACCAAATCAAAGCTAGGGTTTCCAAAGAAACACTAGAGCATGGGGGCCCTCAAGTGAATGAGGGGGAAATGAAGATCTCTCTTGGTGAAGCTGTAGAACAAGGCCTCCTCCTTCGATTCTCCAAAGATCAATGACTTTGGATGGTTGGATGAAGAGATCTTGTAGATTTGGTGGCTCTAAAGGAGTTTGTGTTCTTGAGCAGCTCGAGCAACTGGAGGAAGGGATAAGGGTCCCTATTTATAAGCATCCCCTTCCACGAACCGTTTTATGACCGTTGGAGAAGAACCAGACCAGAGACTCCAGTCTGTACACCGGAGAATCCGGTCCATCTCCGGTCCATCTCCGGTCTAGCCTCCGGACCAGTATGCAAGACGACCTGTGCCTTCGAGAGCAGTGGGCGGAGACTCGATCCTCCAGCACATCGAGACTCCGTGCGAGCCCACATTGGAGATTCCGGCGAAGCCTCCAAACCTTGATCCGCACCCCCATATAGAATGACCCAGCCATGTTCCTGAAGCCCCCCACCGGGGACACATCCGGAAACTCCGGTCCACACCGGAGACTCTGGTGCAGGCAGACTAGAGACTCCGGTCTGGTATTTCTAGAACTATGTCAATCTTGCAGGAATCTTTCCAAAGTGTGAAGGTACTTTTCACTTATCATAATAGCAACCTATGGACAGTGACAAACTGTAAACTGATCTACTTGTTGTTAACGAACACCAAAAGTGATTATGACAATAAATTTCCTTTCAGCGTGCCGCCCTCGCCGCTTGCGTGCGTGATCGCCAGCACCCCAGCAACACCGCGGACATGCCCATTCACCGCCTTGCGGACCATAGGCGTTGTGCGCCATTAAACTTGCCGTCGGACCCGCATAGAGCGCCGCGATGTTCCGACTGTTCTGCACCGCCCCACGCCTCGCCATCAAGCCGTTGAGCTTCGCCAGGAGGCAACACACCTCCCCTATCATCGCCCATGCCATTAGCACACTGTGCCAACAACCACGACGAGCTCCACCCGCGCCCGTCGCTCCGCTTCAGGCACTATAAAAGGAGGCCACCCCCGTTCGATTTGAGCACACCATATCACTCCCACCTCTCACTGATCACACCCACTCACTCCCGGAGCAAGGCGAGCACCAGGTGGCCGGAATTTCACCGGAGTTCGCCGCTGCAGAGGAGGAGAGGCGCCGTCGATTAGAGCCGCCCCAGGAGGAGCTGCCCGTACCAGGAGGATCGCCGTCATTAACTTTGTCGTTCACCCCCATCGCCGACCATCGTCGGAGCCCCGGTGAGCCCCCGACGACCCCCACTGGCCGCGCTAGGGTCCAACCTCGCCGCGTCCTGTTCAGGCGTGGACGATGAACCACAGCTGTAGGATTAGAGCTAGATCACACGGCCTAGATCACCCCATACCGCTTCGCTACTCTCTGTCTGACTGACGAGTGGGGACAGCCACTTATTCAGCCGCACGCGCTGTGCATAGTGGGCCGGCCCAGTTAAACCTCCCGCGCAACCCAGCAATTCAAACTTAGGTTTATTCATTTAGTTTCAAAATCAGTTCGGTACCTAGATTCAAAAATCAACCTAGCTCAATTCACTGAACCAAAATGCATGAAACCAATTTTGTTAGAAAGGTAATGGAGTGCTTAATCCAAGCCCATTGGATTCAAACCAATTAGAATTGTAGATCATCCATGGTAAAAATAACAAGGCAGAAGCTTTTTTGCATTCAAACATTTTCAAAATTCAACCACAAAAGCTTTTGAGTTGATTCCAACTCTCAAAAATCAAATTTAACCATACCTTTCAGAATATATAAAAATATATAGGGTTAATTGCAGAAATAATGATCAAGTAATAAAAGAATGCCTCATAGACCATTCTAGTCAATTTATTTAATTAAAATAAAAAGGTTAAACCTTATTAAATTGTGACACCGCTTTAAATCACATTCCCATGTACTAAAATATGTGGTGATACATGTGTCAACATGATCCCATGTTTTAGTTGGAGAATATTAAATATTAAGTAGTTTTTCAATGATTAGAAATTACTTCTCTAAAATAAAGGAAATAAAACTATTTGCCATAATGGTTGTAATGCTTGTGATGATATTATATCATCTAGTGAAAACCTGGGTGTGATGAATAGAAATAGTTAAGTATTGTTTGGTGATTGTGTACCTCGTATTTATTTATAGACGATAGTACCGACCAAGGATACGAGGAGGAATGAGGATATTACGAGGAGGAAGCCGAGGAAAACTTCAACCACTGCTCTGCACAAGGCAAGCTTATACTAATACCTTAGCAAGCCTATACTTGCAATCTTGCAAGCCTTAATATACAAGTTGACCTAGCAAGTTTACACCTTGATGACAAACCATCCTAGTTTTACTTGCAAGCTTAGTATTTTATTTCTTTATCAAAGCTTTCTATCAAAAGTACTTAATGGATTGTAGATTCTAGAAAGATAATTGAAGGTAGCATAAAGAGCATAAAACTTGGCCTAAGTTAGATAATCTTGATGTCACCCTGAGGCATGAGATTGAACTTATATAAGATATACTTGCTTATCACCCTTCATTATTGTTTATCCCTCACCTGTAGATGCTAGTGCTAAGCATAAAACTTGATCAACTTTAGATGGGATTACTTGGTGAAAATGGTTATGAAAACCTTAGAATGATGAGTCATTATACTGAAATATTTTGACATGTGTTCTTGAACACCAGATGATTTTGATGAGGGAAATGTTAAGGCATGAGCCTTAGACCTTTATAAAATTGATGGTTGTCTGGATGCGATACCATTCCAATTTTACCGTATAACCACAATACCCGAAAATTGGGTAGGGCTTGACTGGAAATTTATATACCTTAGTATGGGTTCCCTTGCAAAGGTCTGAGATGAGGCTACCTTGTGAAGATTGTCCACCTGTGCAGCTCCCAAGATGGCAGTTGGTCATGGTTGGGAGGCCAAACTCACAGGAGAGGTGCCTATACTAGGGCGTGTAATTAAAATGTTAGGATTGATTATCCGCATACTGAGTATGGTAAATTCAGGATTGTTCCTGACGGATGTATCGAATGCTGTGGTGAAAGTGTACCACCTCTTCAGAGTGTCAAACTATTCGAATAGCCGCGTCCGCGGTTATGGACAGTTGGAGTGGCCATACTGTTCCGTCGTCAGATGTTTTAAAAATGACTTGTGAAATGAATTATGACTTTGACTTGACCACAACAGGGTTGTGACAGGAAATTCAAGTTCCCACTTAGGTATTATAAAACTTTCCATTGGATTTCTTTGCTTCTGAACTTAGTAGAGGTAAATCTGGATTTTGAAAAACAACCTAGAGCTTAGTATCCTACTCAAAAATACTTCACTTATTAGTATTAGTTTGCGAGTACTTAAAGAGTACTCATGGCTTTGTCCCTGGCTATTCCCGTGGCCAGACTATGAGGAGGACTATCAGGAGGACGGACAGCAGGAAGGTTATGACAACTAGGATCATCTCTCATCATCAGCATTGCCTGTGACCATGAAGATGGAGCTTCGCCCACGCTATCGTTATTATTACGTTATTTCCGCTGCTTGAATTGTATTAAGACTGGATCATGAGATCCTTATTTGTTGTAATACCTTATGTATGGTTTGTAATGGATGATGTACTGTGATATCCAATCTGTTATGTCTCGCAAAAATGGTAATCCTGGGATTGCGATGTATGGCATAACAGGCATCTAGGATTAAAAATCTGGGTGTTGACACTAGACCAAATAAAGTGAACCCAAGCCCACCTTTCAAAACCCTAGAAACATTTGTCAACTTGATTTAAATGACAACTCAAAATTGAATCTATATCATATGTAAAGACCACCAATTCTCAAAAACCAACCAAACCAATGCACCTTGACCATTCCAACTAACCAGAGACTACCTAGTTTGTGACTAGTACACCCACCAATTTTCATTCAAAAATTCAAATCTCTTTCGGCCATTTCATCAAACACCTTGCAAACACAAATCAAACAAACACAAAACACTATAGTGAGAAGTGGTTTGGCCTAACTTGTTCCCTCTCTAGCTCACAACATGCTCTTAGTAGATCATCTAGCTCAGTTAACAAGATTTAGCTCACTGTGAGCTTGCCATTGCCATCAATGGTGAGCATGACGAGCCCCAACCGGCCACCCCATTGTCGCCAGCCAGCTTGGAGCTTATATAGCCGCGCCAACCTTGCTTGGGACACTGACCACCGTCCACTGCCACCCCTGTCCAATGCCAAAGCTCAGCCAGCCCCTGGACCACCCTAGAACCATCGCGCCCTATGCCTCTGTGCCATGCTAAGAGCGCGCCAGAGCGCCGTACTAGACACGCGAGCACAGACCGTGCGCCACCCTCGCTGCTTGCATGCATGATCACCACTGCCCCAGGAACCGCCAGGACATGCCCGTTCGTCGCGGCGCGACCAGGAGAGCCCATGCGCCATTAAAATGCCCGTCGGACCTGCCCAGGGCACCGCAATGTTCCGACCGTCTCGCACCACCTCACGCCTCGTGACCATGCCATTGAGATTCACCGGGGAACACATCACCGTCCCCTACCGTTGCCCATGCCGATAGCCCACTGTGATGACGACCACGATGAGCTCCACCCGTGCCCTTCGGTCCCCTCACTGCACTATAAATAGAGGCCACCCCATTCGATTTCAGCACACCAACACACTCCCCTCTCTCTCAGAACCACCCCATCCCCAGAGCAAAGCGAGCAACAGTTCGCCAGCGATTGGAGCCGCCCCAGGAGAAGCCACCGGTACCAGGAGGTTCGCCGTCATCGACTTCGTCATTCGCCCCCGTCGCTAACCCTCGCCTGAATCCCGGTGAGCCCCCGTAGACCCCCACTGGCCGCGCTAGGGTTCTGTCTCACCGGCGTTGCCCGACGGAGATGATAAGTTACAATCGTTCGATTAGATGTTGATCGTGTGGTTTAGATTTCCCCGTACCCCTTCGCACCCCTGTCTCACTGACTGGTGGGGACATTCACTTAAACCCACCCGCGCGCGCTGTGTATCATGGGTCGGCCCAGTTAACTTCTCGCGTGACCTAGTAGTTTGAATTTAGGTTTTTCCATTTAGTTTCAAGCATTGTTCTGTACCTAGATTCAAAAATCAACCCAGGTCGATTCACTTAACCAAATTGCATGAAACTAATTTTGCTAGAAAGGTACTGAAATTCTTAATCCAATCCCATTGGATTCGAACCATTTGGAGTTGTAGATCACCCATAGTAAAAATAACAAGGCAGAAGCTTTTCTGCATTCAAACATTTTTCAAAATTCAACCACAAAAGATTTTGAGTTGATTCCAACTCTCAAAAATCACATTTAACCAGACCCTACCGAGTATATAAAAATATCTAGGTTTACTTGTAGAAATAATGGACAAGTAATGAAAGAATTCCCCATAGGCATTTCTAGTCACTTTAATTAATTAAAATAAAAAGGTAAAACCTTATTAAATTGTGACACCACTTTAAATCACATTCCCAAGTACTGAAATATGTGGTGATGACATGTGTCAACATGATCCCATGTTTTAGTTGGAGAATATTAAATATTAAGTGTTTTTTCAATGAGTAGAAATTACTTTTCCAAAATAAAAGAAATAAAACTAGTGCCTTAAATCTTTGTGATGTTTGTGATGATGCTAGATCATCTAGTGAAAACCTTAGTGTGATAAATAGAACTAGTTAAGTATTGTTTGGTGATTGTGTACCTCGTATTTATTTATAGACGCTAGTATCGACCAAGGATACGAGGAGGAAGGAGGATACTACGAGGAAGAAGCAAAGGAGAACTTCAACCACTGCACTTCACAAGGCAAGCTAAGCTAAACCATGCAAGTTTTACTTGCAAGCTTCACAATACAAGTTAACCCTTGCAAGATAACTATGCCAAATAGATGCCTTAGGAATATGTAATTATACCACCTTATATTACCCAATCCCAGTTTTATTTGAAAGCTTAGTCTTTCATTTCTTTATCAAAGCTTTCTATTTAAGTTTACTTAGTGAATGGTAGAGTCTGGAAATACATTTAAAGGTAGCATAAAGAGCATAAAATTTGGCCTAAGTTAGATACATATTTATGTCACCCTGAGGCATGAGATTGAACTTAGATAAGTTACACTTGTTTACCAACCCTCATTAGAGTTTGTCCCCCACTTGTAGTTGCTAGTGCTAAGCATAAAACTTGATCACTTTAGATGGGAATACTATAGTTATGAAAACCTTAGAATGATGAGTCATTCTACTAAAATGTTTTGACATGTGTTCTTGAACACCAGATGATTTTTGATGATGAAAATGTTGAGGCATGAGCCTTAGCCCTTTATAAAACTGATGGTTGTCTGGATGCGATACCATTCCAATTTTACCGTACAACCAAAATACCCGAAATTTGGGTAGGGCTTCACCGGAAGTTTATATACCTTAGTATGGGTTCCCTTGCGGCCAATGTTTGAGCTGAGGCTACCTTGTGAAGATTGTCCACCTATGCAGTTCCCAAGATGACAATTAGTCATGATTGGGAGGCCAAACTCATAGGAGAGGTGCCTATACTAGGGCATGTAATTGAAAGGTTAGGATTGATTATCCGCATACTGATTATGGTGAATTCAGGATTGTTCCTGACGGATGTATCGAATATTGTGGTGAAAGTGTACCACCTCTGCAGAGTGTTAAACTATTCGAATAGCCGCGTCCACGGTTATGGACAGTTGGAGTGGCCATACTGTTCTGTCGTCAGATGTTTTCAAAATGTCTTGTGAAATGAATCATGACTTTGAATTGACCAAAACAGGGTTGTGTTATGAAAATTCAAGTTCCCACTTAGGTGTTATAAAACTCTAAACTAGCTTTCTTTGCTTCTGAACTCAGTTAAGGTAAATCTGGCTTTTTGCAAAACAACCTAGAGCCTAGTACTTCCTACTCAAAACCCCTTCACTTGTTAGTATTAGTTTGCGAGTACTTAAAGAGTACTCATGGCTTTGTCCCTGACAATTCCCGTGGCCAGACTATGAAGAGGACTATCAGGAGGACGGACCGCAGGAAGGTTACGACAACTAGGATCATTTCCCATCGTCAGCATTGCCTGTGACCATGAAGATGGAGCTTCGCCCATGCTACCGTTATTATTACGTTATTTCGCTGCTATGATTGTATTAAGACTGGATCATGTGATCCCTTATTTGTTGTAAGACCTTATGTATGGTTTGTAATGGATGATGTATTGTGATATCCAATCTGTTATGTCTCGCAAAAATGGTAATCCTAGGATTGCGATGTATGGCATAACATGCATCTAGGATTAAAAATCTGGGTGTTGGCAAGCGCTATTGAAGAGTGGAAATTGGTAAAGGAAATTTCTACTGTGAGCATTGTTTTTATTTCTGTCTATTATTTTATTCATTATGGATAACACACTTGGTTTCATATTTGGGAAAACTACTATCACTACTAAGGTAGTAGATGAACCACCGCCTGCTGAATTGGATCCTTATAAAATACCTATGGAAATTGTTGAATGTGTTATGAATAACTGCTATTTTGGAGATGGAACTTTCCATCCTGGTGATCATTTGATCTTTATACATGAATTATGCGATTTGTTCAAGTGTGCAGGTATTACAATGGATCAAGTTAAGAGAAATCTATAATCTATATCATTGAAAGGCAGAGCTGCGGAATGGTATAAGCTGCTGAAGAATGGCCAAACTATTGAATGGGAGGAAATTGTACCTCTCTTTTATTCTAAATTCTATCCTCCTAGTGAGATTCATAAAGATCGAAATCAAATATATAATTTTTTGCCTCATGATGGAGAGAGTATCGCCCAAGCTTGGGGGAGATTGAAGTCTGTAAGATCTCACCCAATAAGGTAGAGATCCCAGTGATTGCAGTGCTAGTCCCTGGACTGATTTGCTAGCACCCATAGTTTAAGATGAAGTACACAGAAACAAAGGTCATTATTACATCACAAATCTAGGAATATAATAGTTCTTACAACTTACTCAGCCCAAGGCTAACTTATTTAGAGTTCTCATTACATAGCATAATAATAGAGTCTTCATCTTCATGCGCCACAGGCAAACATGTCGAGTGTAGACCCGTAACCCTACTCACCATCAGAGTAACCTGCAACATGATAAGTTACAACTACAAAGGGTCAATACAGTTGGAATTGTATAGGCAAGTGATACCATAGTTGTATAGTAGAACCTAACAACTACATGAATATATGGCTAAGTGTAGATCTGGCTGACTTTGCTAAAAGCAAGTTTTATCCTATTAGTTTGAAAAATAAGTTTTCTTTTTTGACAAAATACTAAGGTACCACCGATAGATATCAGTGAACCTCTACCCTTGTTCACCCACAAAATTTTAACTTAGAGAAATTGGGATGAGGAAGTTCTTGAACTGTTTCAATGTCTTGACGCTCAGAAATTGTCCATAACCGAGGATAGGCTAAGTACTTAGATTTACCCTCTTGAGAGGTGGTGCACTTTCCCCACAAGAATTGACATGCATCAAGACGAGACTTTTTAGAAGTAATCCCTCAGACCACCACATACGCGTTCCATCCTATCAAATCTACCACCCTCTGTCTGTCTGGCTGAGTTCTCACAACTTAGTTGGTCAAGGCAGAGCCCATATGCCACATGGTTGCATTGGAAGCTTCACGACACGAATGTCTCCAATATCTTTGTTCCTGGGTGGCCATCCACAAGTGTGATACACCAGGGTAAACCATAGACATGGGCCCCGAGTAACCACTCAACATAATCCATACAAGTCCCATTTCCACCCAGGTGTTTCATTAACATTGGTTGTTTTCTTAGTCAAAAATAAATAAGTATATAAACTTTCCATACCATCATAATATGAATTTCCACCCACGAATTCTAATAGCAAGGCTAAGCATTCTAGCATACGATGTCTTCTAAGTTAGTAAAATACTACCAAGGTATATTCTATAGGATAACTATAACATAGTAATATAAGTAAAAACTATCATGCAATGTTCTACTAAAATATCACTAATGCAATAGTTGAAATAATAGTACATATGATGAAATATCACTTGCGTTGGTAGATAGGGTAGTAGGTACAATCCTCACAGCAACAAACTTCACAATCCACACAATCTACACATCATAATGAAACAACACAATATACAATTCAATATAGGCACCCCAAAATAGGAATGGGTGCAATTATGCAATAAGATGAATTCTACACTTTAAAATTCATAGTCTATAGTACAGAGAATAAAATACACCATCTAAGGCATAAGAATATAAGAACCACCTAAAAATAATTTATACAACAATTTTTATAGCCAAAATAGCCCTAAAAAGGTTTCTGCCTAAAACTCAATATGTACAGAAGCTAATGAACAAAATAATGTCATAGTAGTGAAGCTCTCATTTTTATGAATCGATGGACACCACGTTTGTATTTTTCTGATTTGTGGATCAAAAGTTATTGAATTTCTAAATTTAACTACCTATTTAATCAAATTTTGAATTTAACAGAAAGTTCTAGCCACGTGGCCTAATATTACTGTCCGGTACCGCTTCGGCCGGATCGGCAACATGAGCCGCTGGATTTGAATGAAAAAGAGTGGGCCAGATCAATCGATACCCCTTCGTTAAGTGGTCTAATCCTATCCCTAGGATTAAGATCTGATGGACCACAGCACGGCCAAGGTCTGGCGGCGCTGGCTACTGCGCGCGGCGGCGATGTGTCGAGAGGGTGATGCTCCGGCGGTTCTAAATGGGTAGGGGAGCATGGAGCGTTACCAAGGGTTGCGGTGGTCGAGGTGGGCTCGGTGGTGGTCGTGTTGAGGAAGGGGTGTTCTGGTTTGTCTCTGATTCCTCGCCGAAGTTGCGCTTGTCGTCGATGCTTCGCAAATGAAGACGATGTCGAGTCTCTGGGGCTCAAGGAAGCAAATCAAAGCATCAGTGAGATGTGCAAGGACCTGGGTACAAGTTCTATGGCCAAAATAGGGCGGAGGGGGTAGGTCTCAGCGGAATTTCGTCGGTGAACGTTGACTGCAGAGGGTGCTCTGGCGGTGACCATGGTGATGACCTGGGGTGCGATAAAAACGAATGGAGGGGGTTATGAGATGCGCCCGAGGATGGCGAACAATACATGACAGAAAAGAGGGCAAGGGGTGGTCAGTTCTCACCGGAATTATTGCCAGAGTTCGTCGGTGGCCGAAGCAGTGCGAGGTCAAATTCGAAGTGCCTGCGGGCTCTCTAGTTGTGAGGTTTGAGGGGAAAGGGTTTCTATGTAAGGCTTTCTCTTCATGATAAGGATTTATTGGATGCTTCTTGCGCTGGATCATTTACCTGTATGAAAGAAGAAGCTAAGTGGGATCTTCTCGACCGTATTCAAGAAAATACGGAAGCATGGGAGAATGACAAAGGAAGAAAGTCAAGTATAAATTATGATTATGAATGCATTAAATATTTTATGGGAACTGATGACTTCCATAATATTAGTGCTATTTATGGTATTGATTCTCAAATTCTTGCAAATTTTTTTAGGGCCTTTGCCTCATCTTGATATTCCGAAAAAAGGAATGGAACAAGTATCATGTGCCATATAAAGATATTGTTAATTGTGTTCCTGCTAGAAATAATGAAGTTTGTACTGTTGATCGTATTTTGCCTGAACCTTATATTGAGAAAATACCTTTCCCTGCTAAGGTAAAGGAACATTTTATGATAACTATTGTGGTTAACAAAAGTACAAAGAAAGCAGTAAAACTTGATGAACAAATAAATGTTGAACCTGCAGTAGAATTATGAAAGACTTTGTTACTAAAAATGTAGAAGATTGACACATTATCTTTTGTGAAGATGCTTCTAATATTGTTTCGCATCCTAGTAGAACTAAGAAAGCTAGTGTCCCTATGCTCTCTATCAGAATAGGTGATCATTGCTATTATGGTTTATGTGATATTGGTGCAATTTCAAGTGCTATTCCTTATGAGCTTTGCAGAGAAATTATGCAATGAAATTGGTCCTTGTGAACTTGAAGAAATTGATGTGGTTATTCGGCTTGCTAATAGAGAGACCATCTCTCCAATTGGTATTGTAAGAGATGTGGAAGTTCTTTGCGGTAAGACTAAATATCCTGCTGATTTTCTAGTACTTGGTTCAGCTGCTAGTAAAACTTGTCCTATCATTTTTGGTAGACCTTTCTTGAACACTTGAGGTGCTATTATAGATTGTAAGAAGGAGAAAATTTTAACTAAATTTGATGGATAATCTTATGAGTTTAACTTTTCTAAATTTGCTAAAGCTCCTTATGAAAATGAATTGCCTAGTGAGGATTTTAGAGTTAAACAACTTGATTCTATCGCTCTTGCTCCTAACAATGCTTTGCAGCAATATATGGAAGATCATGAAAGTGAGATCTTCATGGAAGAAAGAAATGAGATTGACGAGATTCTTCTTTGTCAACCTGAGATGCTTAAGCACAATCTACATGTGGAAGATTTGGGTACCACATTACCACCTTAAGAGGATCCTGTTTTCAATCTAAAACCTCTACCTAATGATCTTAAATATTCTTATCTTGATGATAAGAAAATATATCTTGTTATTATTAGTTCTAAACTTTCATGAAAGGAAGAGGAAAGATTATTGGAAGTATTGAAGAAATACCGAGGAGCTATGGGATATACTCTTGATAATTTAAAAGGGATTTCTCCTACTATATGTCAGCATGCTATTAATATGGAACCTCATGCAAAACCAGTTGTTGAACATCAACGTCGTTTAATTCCTAAGATGAAGGAAGTGGCAAGAAATGAGGTATTGAAACTTCTTAGATGCTGGTATTATTTATCCTATTGATGATAGTAGATGGGTTAGTCCTGTTCATTGTGTCCCTAAGAAAGGAGGAATTACTGTTGTGCCTAATTGTAAGGTTCCCAACCTTTAATAAGGTAGAGATCCCTGTGTTTACAATGCTAGTCCCTGGATCAATAGCTAGCATCCACAGCTAAGATGTAATATCAAGAAACAAAGGTCATAATACAACTTTATAACCAGGAATAAAATAATTTATTACATCTTACATAGCTCATTTGGCTATCTCATTACAATGCAGCAGAATATAACAATAGCATGGGGTCCTTCATCTTCAAAGTGCCACAGGAAGACATGCTGGTTATAGACTTGTAATCCTAATCATTAAACTTCACTAATAACAATCAAATCTGCAACATAACAAGTTACAGCCACAAGGGTCAATACATTTGAATTGTATTGGCAAGTGATACTATGGTAGTATAGTGGAGTCTATCATCTATATGCATTTGGCTAAGTGGAGCTTAGGCTTGCTTTGCTCAAAATAGATTTTCCTTATCATTTGAAAACACTAAGTTTTTGCTTGACCAAAAATCATTCCCAAGGCATCCCCCAATAGAAATTGGTGATCCTTTCAACCCTTGTTCAACCACAAGTTTTTAACTTAGAAATTTGGATGATGAGATTCTTGATAGCTTCCATGTCTTGATGCTCAAATTGTCCTTTGCCAGGGACATGGCTAAGTACTTAGGTTTTTTGATCTGCAGAGGTTGTGCACTTTCCCCACAAGACTTGGTTTCACCAAGACAAGATCTTTCAGAAGCCTTCCCTTAGACCAGAATGGACGCATTCCAACCTATCAAACCCCTACCACCAACTGTCCATTTGGCTAAGTTATTGCAACCTATATGATCCAGGCAGAGCCCATAATGCCAAGTGGCTGCACTTCAAGCTTCTCAACATTTGACATCTCAAATCTCTTTGTTCCTGGGTGGCCATCCACAAGTGAGATACACAAGGTAAACCATAGAAATGGGCCTTGTGAACCACTCAACACAAACCATTCCTTCCATTCCACCCAGGTGATTCAAGGTAAACCAAAGCTAGGAGTGCTTCTAGTTCATGTTCTTCATATGTTATCTCATAGGTAGGAATGTCTACTGGTCTCCTTGACCTTTTATTACTCTTTGGATAATACATATGTCTCCTCTTTGGTCCTTTAAATTGGGTCATATTGCTGGGAGGCACAAGCTGAGATTTTCCTTTGTCTTCATCCTTCTTGGTAGACTTGGCTCTCTCATGGTAGTCTGCAATTAGTTGTTGTACTCCACCTTGTTTCCTTTGTTCAACTATGGAATAGATGGGGCATTGGATAGGGACATGATTGTTTCCTTCACATAGGTAACAAGTATCTTGGGATGTGGGGCATTGGTCAATTGGATGTTTCTCTTCACAATTGGGGCATTGATCTTCATGCTCCTTGGAAGTGTGATCCTTGTCTCCACAAATATTGCAAGCTTGGGTTCCTTCTAGAATAACATCTTTGTCATCCTTGTTGTCATAAGCTCCTTGGGAAGAGTTTTCTCCCATGTTGAACATTTGAGTAGCCAACCCTTGCAACAATTGGGATTGAGTTTCCAAAATTTCTTGCATGGTTGGGTTTATCTCATTGTTGTTGGCTAAAAAATGAGTTGTCACTTGGTTCAAATGGGTTTGTCTGGCAAGCAGTTGGTCTCTCATGTTGTTCTCTTGGTTGTTGTTGTCACCATCCATGATGTTGGAGTCTCTTGGAGAAGTCATCTGTTTGGGTTGGATTGGGATTAGAATAGGCAAAATATTTCTAAGGAAATAATTCCAATCACACACATCACAATTCACACAAGCAATGTGCAAGCAATCACAAACAAACATTCCACTCAAACAACAAGTTTCAAGCATATTTTTAGGCAACCAAAAATATTTTTTGTTACACCACATAAGTTGGTGGGTTTGTCTTAAACTAAATATGGTGGTCCATCTATATGGTTCACTTGTGATCTTTCCATCCTTCTTGGTTGATTCCTTTTGAACAAGATGTTTGTATCCTTAGAGAATTTCTTACATCTTGATCTCAAACTTCAAGGTGATGATGGTTCCTTCTAAGTTGTGTTTCCTTAGTCTTCAAGTCTTGAGTAACATTTCTTTTCTCACTTGTAGTCCTTAGTGATATCCAAGATTGAAGTCCTTGGTGAAAATGTTGAAGATGTTGAAGTCATCAGAGTTGATGAGGTCCTTTGCACATGGTGAAGTCTTTGGCCAAGGGAAGGGCTTTGTCCATCAAGTTTGAAATAGAAGAGATGTAGAATCAAAACCAAAATGGTTGAGGAAAGAGTTTACAAGATTGTTTGTAAATAAGTTTTGGAACAAATACAACTCCTATTTTTCTAAGGGGTTTTGTCCAATCCTAGGTTACAAATCCTACAGGCAACACAATGCTCTGATACCATCTGTAAGGTTCCCAACCTTTAATAAGGTAGAGATCCCTGTGTTTACAATGCTAGTCCCTAGATCAATAGCTAGCATCCACAGTTAAGATGTAATATCAAGAAACAAAGGTCATAATACAACTTTATAACTAGGAATAAAATAATTTATTACATATTACATAGCTCATTTGGCTATCTCATTACAATGCAGCAGAATATAACAATAGCATGGGGTCCTTCATCTTCAAAGTGCCACAGGCAGACATGTTGGTTGTAGACTTGTAATCCTAATCATTAAACTTCACTAATAACAATCAAACCTGCAACATAACAAGTTACAGCCACAAGGGTCAATACATTTGAATTGTATTGGCAAGTGATACTATGGTAGTATAGTGGAGTCTATCATCTATATGCATTTGGCTAAGTGGATCTTAGGCTTGCTTTGCTCAAAATAGATTTTCCTTATCATTTGAAAACACTAAGTTTTTGCTTGACCAAAAATCATTCCCAAGGCATCCCCCAATAGAAATTGGTGATCCTTTCAACCCTTGTTCAACCACAAGTTTTTAACTTAGAAATTTGGATGATGAGATTCTTGATAGCTTCCATGTCTTGATGCTCAAATTGTCCTTTGCCAGGGACATGGCTAAGTACTTAGGTTTTTCCATCTGCAGAGGTTGTGCACTTTCCCCACAAGACTTGGTTTCACCAAGACAAGATCTTTCAGAAGCCTTCCCTTAGACCAGAATGGACGCGTTCCAACCTATCAAACCCGTACCACCAACTGTCCATTTGGCTAAGTTATTGCAACCTATATGATCCAGGCAGAGCCCATAATGCCAAGTGGCTGCACTTGAAGCTTCTCAACATTTGACATCTCAAATCTCTTTGTTCCTGGGTGGCCATCCACAAGTGAGATACACAAGGTAAACCATAGAAATGGGCCTTGTGAACCACTCAACACAAACCATTCCTTCCATTCCACCCAGGTGATTCATTCACTTAGTTGTTTTATTAAACAAAACACAAGTCCAAAGACATAGAAATATTCC
The DNA here is from genome assembly GCA_023614405.1 of Avena insularis. Lineage (NCBI taxonomy): Eukaryota > Viridiplantae > Streptophyta > Magnoliopsida > Poales > Poaceae > Avena > Avena insularis. The sequence goes on along the minus strand of CM042687.1, from coordinate 49,140,796 downwards.
ATAGCATGAAATATAATCCACCCTTGTTTTCTACTAGCTAAGCTAAGCATGATAGTAGTAGGAATCTTAACTTAGGAAATGCTACTAAGGTTTCATCTACTAGGATTTCCCATGTCATAGTTTACACTTAGCAAAATTCCATGCAAGTCCTACTTAGAAATATCACTAATGCATAGTGAAAATAATGGGACAAAAGTATGTAGCATCACTTTCCTTTTTGGTAGAGTATAGGTTCACTTCTTGATCTTTGCAATGTTCACACACTTCAAGTCACTACAATTCAATCAAGCAAATAATATTTCAATCTACCATTCAAGCAATTCATCACATAAAATAAATAAACAAAACAATGCATGCAAGCATGCAAAAGGGTTGTTTTATTTGTAAAAGTGGTTTCTAGTAAGTTATGAACATTTGGTAATACCATTTGGTCATTTTTTAAAGTGGCAAAACCATTTGTAAAAGATTCTACCTCTAAACCATTTTTAAACCAAATCATTATTTCATGTGATTGAAATTGCCTTTAGCAAAGTAATAATTTTTATAGGGTTTACCAAATACATTTTCAAGTCATAAAACTTGGTGTTTGGGGTAAGAGAGTTTACTCCAAAACATTTCTCAAAGGTTTTCTTCCAAAACCATTTTTTTAACAATTAAACCATATTTTTATTTGACTAGAAATGGTTTAAATCCAAAGTTTATTCTTTTGATTCACCAAATACATTTTTGAAACCACAATTTGTTTCCTAGGGTCAGTAGGTTCAAAACAATCCATTTGCCAAAGATTTTATCCTCAAAATCAATTTTAGAACAATTTTTATATCCTAAACATGCAAACACAAGTTTCTGCAAAAAACAAACATTTTAACAGAAGCTTTTTACTAAACAAAGTGCATGGTTGTCTAGGTCTTGTTTTTATGAATCCATTGATATAAAGTTTGCAAAATTTGGACGTGTAGATCAAAAGTTATTGATTTTACAAAATCTAGTATCTAATAGATCAAACCTGTTTTAATTCGAATCAACAGACACACGTGTCTTATTCCTATTCGTCCATACCGTTTCGTCTGGATCGGCTAATACAGACCGTAGGATTTCACTTGATCGCACGACACAGATTGCGTACCTCTTCGGCGTTAAGTGATTCTATCCTAATCGTCAGATCCAGATCGGACGATGCTGAGCACACTTGCCAACTAGTGGCGGCGCTAGCGGCGGCGGTTGGTGGCGGCGTGGTCAGACGGTGGCTGAGCCGGTGATTTAGGAAGCAAGGGTGATGGGGGAGGGCTTTACCAGGTTCGCCTTGCTTCGATGATGCTCAACGTGGTCGTCACTTGTCGAGGGGCGCTCTGAACCACCGGTGATTCCTCGCCGTAGTTGTCTCCGGCGTCTGGCGGCTCTGTTCGTCATCGGAGGCGAGTGTACGGTCCATGCTAAGGCACGAAAAAGGGTGCGTTAGCTATGCACAGAAGCGGCGAGTATGGGTGCATCCAGAAGAGGGGTAGGCACGGTCGAACTTTACCTGGGAACATCGCCGGAGAAATGGCAGACAGTGGCGCTGTTCTGGTGAAGAGGTTGTCGAGGTTATGGTGCTCGCGTAGCTGAACGGGCGGCACTGGGAGATGCGCCAGAGGCTGGGGAGTAGGCTCGTGTGGTCTAGGGGGCAGAGGAGTAGCTGGGCTGGCCGGATTTCGCCGGGAAGCTCGTCGGGGACAGAGGTGAGGTTGCAAGAAATTGGCGCAGCCTGGGGGCTCCGGTGGGGTGGCGTCTGGGGGAAAGAGGGAGAAGAGGGAGGCGATTAATACAGCGTGGTCACGGGGTGGAGTAATGCTGGCAGTAACGAGTATTGACGCGAGCGTTTAACGGCAGAAACCGCCGGCGAGGTTTGCGCGCGGGTGAGGAAGAAGAGAGCTGGCATGGGGTCGTCTCGTCAGCGAGGAGAGACAAGGGAGGTGGGGTCCGTGCGTCAGTGAGGGTGTGGGTTAGGTCTGCGGTGGGAAAACGTTTTACTCGGTGAGAGGGAGAGGTGGGCTGGCTGGGCCTCGTTGGGCTAGTTGGGCTAGGTCGTCTCTTCCATTTTTTTTGTACTGTTTCTGTTTTTCTTTTTCTGTTTCCTTAATTCTGTTTTGATTTTGAATAAGCAATTCAAACACTCATTTGAATTCAAAACTTTGCCAAATTTTGTGTAGGTTTAAATACTGATTAGTATTGTAATCTGGTGTCAATTTTTGAATAAAACCTTATTCATTTTGGGGTCTTTTATTTATTCAAAATAGGCTCTAGTTTTAATTAGATAAGATTTACTAATATTTTTAAATCTCCATTTAAATTCTTAAAACTTTCCAAATCCTTTCAGTAGGTTTTTATTTGTTTATTTGGGTTCAAATAATTCATCTTGAATTATTTGGAAAGGTTTTTAATATGTTTTATTGTTCATTTAAATTTGGATTTGTCTTTATTCCAATAGGATTTGGTTTATGCCATTTTATTTTAATTTGGCAATTCTTTATCCAATATTTTTATTTGGATTTGGATTATATTCATTCCATTTGCTTATGGATTTGGCCAAGATTTGATTTGGTCTTTAAATATTCTTTAATTAATATTTCTTTATTTATCTTATAAAATCCATATCTTTTTATTTAGAGATCCAACTTAGTGATTCCAATTTGTAAAATCTTTATTTGATATATATTTATCCTTTAAATATCTTTAGGATTATTTGCTCACCATTTGGTATGGATTTATAGATAGGGTCTTTATTAGCTTTGGAAATTTAATTCCCTTATCTTATTATACTTATAAGATTTTATTTATGGCTCCAAGTTAAGTGAAACCAATTTCTATGGCTTTATAATATTTCTATTGATCATTATTGATCATTTGAAAATGTTTGTTGACAAGATTTTATATGGATCAAATCCATAGGCTTGGAGATAACTTGGAAATGATTTTTATTCCATTAGGGTTTAGGGTTTGGATTTATTTTCCAAGTGTTTAATTTCCAGATACATTCATTGAGGAATGCATTTTCTTTTGATTTGGATTTTGTTGATTTCAAACTTTACCAAAGTTTGTTCAAGATGGGATTTTAGGTTTTCATTTAGAAACAAAAGTTTCTTTTCACCCTGATTTTCAACAAAAATTTATTTTGTTTATTTTATTTTTCACATTACAAGATTTGGAAAATCTTGGGATGTGACAGGCTACCACCCTTAAAATAAATCTCGTCCCGAGATTTGGGAAGGCTAGGGGTTACAAGTTGGCTCAAAGCATCTAGGGTACTACCACCCATAAAAATTTTCCAACTAGATTACATATTGGCCTTCTTGGGATCCTGTTGAAATTTCTCTGGTCAAACATCTGCGTAGTGTCCTTTGTTTCCACACTTGAAACATGTGACAAGGCTGAGATCCTTCATAGGCTTGTTTATCTTGTGCTTCATCTTTTCTGGACAATTGCTTGCATAATGTCCTTGGTTACCACAATTGTAACATGTGATAAGATTGAGTTCTTCACGTATCTTCTGTGGGCAAGTTGCAACATAATGGCCTAGCTCTTTGCAGTTGTTGCACCACACTTGGCTAATATCCTTATACTTCTGCTTCTCTGGACATTCACTGGCATAGTGTCCCATTTCTTTGCATTGACCACATTGCACATGGCTTTTGTCCTTCTTTTTCTTGGGTTTCTCCAAAGCTAGGAGTGCTTCTAGTTCATGTTCTTCATATGTTATCTCATAGGTAGGAATGTCTACTGGTCTCCTTGACCTTTTATTACTCTTTGGATAATACATATGTCTCCTCTTTGGTCCTTTAAATTGGGTCATATTGTTGGGAGGCACAAGCTGAGATTTTCCTTTGTCTTCATCCTTCTTGGTAGACTTGGCTCTCTCATGGTAGTCTGCAATTAGTTGTTGTACTCCACCTTGTTTCCTTTGTTCAACTATGGAATAGATGGGGCATTGGATAGGGACATGATTGTTTCCTTCACATAGGTAACAAGTATCTTGGGATGTGGGGCATTGGTCAATTGGATGTTTCTCTTCACAATTGGGGCATTGATCTTCATGCTCCTTGGAAGTGTGATCCTTGTCTCCACAAATATTGCAAGCTTGGGTTCCTTCTAGAATAAGATCTTTGTCATCCTTGTTGTCATAAGCTCCTTGGGAAGAGTTTTCTCCCATGTTGAACATTTGAGTAGCCAACCCTTGCAACAATTGGGATTGAGTTTCCAAAATTTCTTGCATGGTTGGGTCTATCTCATTGTTGTTGGCTAAAAACTGAGTTGTCACTTGGTTCAACTGGGTTTGTCTAGCAAGCAGTTGGTATCTCATGTTGTTCTCTTGGTTGTTGTTGTCACCATCCTTGATATTGGAGTCTCTTGGAGAAGTCATCTGTTTGGGTTGGATTGGGATTAGAATAGGAAAAATATTTCTAAGGAAATAATTCCAATCACACACATCACAATTCACACAAGCAATGTGCAAGCAATCACAAACAAACATTCCACTCAAACAACAAGTTTCAAGCATATTTTTAGGCAACCAAAAATATTTTTTTTTACACCACATAAGTTGATGGGTTTGTCTTAAACTAAATATGGTGGTCCATCTATATGGTTCACTTGTGATCTTTCCATCCTTCTTGGTTGATTCCTTTTGAACAAGATGTGTGTATCCTTAGAGAATTTCTTGCATCTTGATCTCAAACTTCAAGGTGATGATGGTTCCTTCTAAGTTGTGTTTCCTTAGTCTTCAAGTCTTGAGTAACATTTCTTGTCTCACTTGTAGTCCTTAGTGATATCCAAGATTGAAGTCCTTGGTGAAAATGTTGAAGATGTTGAAGTCATCAGAGTTGATGAAGTCCTTTGCACATGGTGAAGTCTTTGGCCAAGGGAAGGGCTTTGTCCATCAAGTTTGAAATAGAAGAGATGTAGAATCAAAACCAAAATGCTTGAGGAAAGAGTTTACAAGATTGTTTGTAAATAAGTTTTGGAACAAATACATCTCCTATTTTTCTAAGGGGTTTTGTCCAATCCTAGGTTACAAATCCTACAGGCAACCCAATGCTCTGATACCATCTGTAAGGTTCCCAACCTTTAATAAGGTAGAGATCCCTGTGTTTATAATGCTAGTCCCTAGATCAATAGCTAGCATCCACAGTTAAGATGTAATATCAAGAAACAAAGGTCATAATACAACTTTATAACTAGGAATAAAATAATTTATTACATCTTACATAGCTCATTTGGCTATCTCATTACAATGCAGCAGAATATAACAATAGCATGGGGTCCTTCATCTTCAAAGTGCCACAGGCAGACATGTTGGTTGTAGACATGTAATCCTAATCATTAAACTTCACTAATAACAATCAAACCTGCAACATAACAAGTTACAGCCACAAGGGTCAATACATTTGAATTGTATTGGCAAGTGATACTATGGTAGTATAGTGGAGTCTATCATCTATATGCATTTGGCTAAGTGGAGCTTAGGCTTGCTTTGCTCAAAATAGATTTTCCTTATCATTTGAAAACACTAAGTTTTTGCTTGACCAAAAATCATTCCCAAGGCATCCCCCAATAGAAATTGGTGATCCTTTCAACCCTTGTTCAACCACAAGTTTTTAACTTAGAAATTTGGATGATGAGATTCTTGATAGCTTCCATGTCTTGATGCTCAAATTGTCCTTTGCCAGGGACATAGCTAAGTACTTAGGTTTTTCCATCTGCAGAGGTTGTGCACTTTCCCCACAAGACTTGGTTTCACCAAGACAAGATCTTTCAGAAGCCTTCCCTTAGACCAGAATGGACGCGTTCCAACCTATCAAACCCCTACCACCAACTGTCCATTTGGCTAAGTTATTGCAACCTATATGATCCAGGCAGAGCCCATAATGCCAAGTGGCTGCACTTCAAGCTTCTCAACATTTGACATCTCAAATCTCTTTGTTCCTGGGTGGCCATCCACAAGTGAGATACACAAGGTAAACCATAGAAATGGGCCTTGTGAACCACTCAACACAAACCATTCCTTCCATTCCACCCAGGTGATTCATTCACTTAGTTGTTTTATTAAACAAAACACAAGTCCAAAGACTTAGAAATATTCCATAGCATGAAATATAATCCACCCTTGTTTTCTACTAGCTAAGCTAAGAATGATAGTAGTAGGAATCTTAACTTAGGAAATTCTACTAAGGTTTCATCTACTAGGATTTCCCATGGCATAGTTTACACTTAGCAAAATTCAATGCAAGTCCTACTTAGAAATATCACTAATGCATAGTGAAAATAATGGGACAAAAGTATGTAGCATCACTTGCCTTTTTGGTAGAGTATAGGTTCACTTCTTGATCTTTGCAATGTTCACACACTTCAAGTCACTACAATTCAATCAAGCAAATAATATTTCAATCTACCATTCAAGCAATTCATCACATAAAATAAATCAACAAAACAATGCATGCAAGCATTCAAAAGGGTTGTTTTATTTGTAAAAGTGGTTTCTAGTAAGTTATGAACATTTGGTAATACCATTTGGTCATTTTGTAAATTGGCAAAACCATTTGTAAAAGATTCTACCTCTAAACCATTTTTAAACCAAATCATTATTTCATGTGATTGAAATTGCCTTTAGCAAAGTAATAATTTTTATAGTGTTTACCAAATACATTTTCAAGTCATAAAACTTGGTGTTTGGGGTCAGAGAGTTTACTACAAAACATTTCTCAAAGGTTTTCTTCCAAAACCTTTTTTTAATAATTAAACCATATTTTTATCTGACTAGAAATGATTTAAATCCAAAGTTTATTCTTTTGATTCACCAAATACATTTTTGAAACCACAATTTGTTTCCTAGGGTCAGTAGGTTCAAAACAATCCATTTGCCAAAGATTTTATCCTCAAAATCAATTTTAGAACAATTTTTATATCCTAAACAGGCAAACACAAGTTTCTGCAAAAAACAAACAATTTAACAGAAGCTTTTTACTAAACAAAGTGCATGGTTGGCTAGGTCTTGTTTTTCTGAATCCATTGATATAAAGTTTGCAAACTTTGGACGTGTAGATCAAAAGTTATTGATTTTACAAAATCTAGTATCTAATAGATCAAACCTGTTTTAATTCAAATCAACAGAGACACGTGTCTTATTCCTATTCGCCCATACCGTTTCGTCTGGATCGGCTAATACAGACCGTAGGATTTCACTTGATCGCACGGCACAGATTGCATACCTCTAAGGTGTTAAGTGATTCTATCCTAATCGTCAGATCTAGATCGAACGATGCTGAGCACACTTGCCAACTAGTGGCGGTGCTAGCGGCGGCGGTTGGTGGCGGCGAGGTCAAACAGTGGCTGAGCCGGTGATTTAGGAAGCAAGGGTGATGGGGGGGGGGGCTTTACCAGGTTCGCCTTGCTTCGCTGATGCTCAACGTGGTCGTCACTTGTCGAGGGGCGCTCTGAACCACCGGTGATTCCTCGCCGTAGTTGTCGCCGGCGTCTGGCGGCTTTGTTCGTCGTCGGAGGCGAGTGTACGGTCCGCGCTAAGGCACGAAAAAGGGTGCGTTAGCTATGCACAGAAGCGGCGAGTACGGGTGCATCCAGAAGAGGGGTAGGCGTGGTCGAACTTTACCTGGGAACATCGCCGGAGAAATTGCAGACGGTGGCGCTGTTCTAGTGAAGAGGTTGTCGAGGTTTTGGTGCTCGCGTAGCTGAACGGGCAGCACTAGGAGATGCGCCAGAGGCTGGGGAGTAGGCTCGTGTGGTCTAGGGGGCAGAGGAGTAGCTGGGCTCGCCGGATTTCGCCGGGAAGCTCGTCGGGGACAGAGGTGAGGTTGCAAGAAATTGGCGCAGCCTGGGGGTTCCGGTGGGGTGGAGTCTGGGGGGAAAGAGGGAGAAGAGGGAGGCGATTAATACAGCGTGGTCACGGGGTGGAGTAATGCTGGCAGTAATTTGACGTTTAAGAGCGAAACCGCGGCCGAGGTTTGCTGTGGTGAGGAAGAAGAGAGCTGGCATGGGGTCGTCTCGTCAGCGAGGAGAGACAAGGGAGGTGGGGTCCGTGCGTCAGTGAGGGTGTGGGTTAGGTCTGCGGTGGGAAAACGTTTTACTCGGTGAGAGGGAGAGGTGGGCTGGCTGGGCCTCGTTGGGCTAGTTGGGCTAGGTCGTCTCTTCCATTTTTTTTGTACTGTTTCTGTTTTTCTTTTTCTGTTTCCTTAATTCTGTTTTGATTTTGAATAAGCAATTCAAACACTCATTTGAATTCAAAACTTTGCCAAATTTTGTGTAGGTTTAAATACTGATTAGTATTGTAATCTGGTGTCAATTTTTGAATAAAACCTTATTCATTTTGGGGTCTTTTATTTATTCAAAATAGGCTCTAGTTTTAATTAGATAAGATTTACTAATATTTTTAAATCTCCATTTAAATTCTTAAAACTTTCCAAATCCTTTCAGTAGGTTTTTATTTGTTTATTTGGGTTCAAATAATTCATCTTGAATTATTTGGAAAGGTTTTTAATATGTTTTATTGTTCATTTAAATTTGGATTTGTCTTTATTCCAATAGGATTTGGTTTATGCCATTTTATTTTAATTTGGCAATTCTTTATCCAATATTTTTATTTGGATTTGGATTATATTCATTCCATTTGCTTATGGATTTGGCCAAGATTTGATTTGGTCTTTAAATATTCTTTAATTAATATTTCTTTATTTATCTTATAAAATCCATATCTTTTTATTTAGAGATCCAACTTAGTGATTCCAATTTGTAAAATCTTTATTTGATATATATTTATCCTTTAAATATCTTTAGGATTATTTGCTCACCATTTGGTATGGATTTATAGATAGGGTCTTTATTAGCTTTGGAAATTTAATTCCCTTATCTTATTATACTTATAAGATTTTATTTATGGCTCCAAGTTAAGTGAAACCAATTTCTATGGCTTTATAATATTTCTATTGATCATTCTTGATCATTTGGAAATGTTTTTTGACAAGATTTTATATGGATCAAATCCATAGGCTTGGAGATAACTTGGAAATGATTTTTATTCCATTAGGGTTTAGGGTTTGGATTTATTTTCCAAGTGTTTAATTTCTAGATACATTCATTGAGGAATGCATTTTCTTTTGATTTGGATTTTGTTGATTTCAAACTTTACCAAAGTTTGTTCAAGATGGGATTTTAGGTTTTCATTTAGAAACAAAAGTTTCTTTTCACCCTGATTTTCAACAAAAATTTATTTTGTTTATTTTATTTTTCACATTACAAGATTTGGAAAATCTTGGGATGTGACAGGCTACCACCCTTAAAATAAATCTCGTCCCGAGATTTGGGAAGGCTAGGGGTTACAAGTTGGCTCAAAGCATCTAGGGTACTACCACCCTTAAAAATTTTCCAACTAGATTACATATTGGCCTTCTTGGAATCCTGTTGAAATTTCTCTGGTCAAACATCTGCATAGTGTCCTTTGTTTCCACACTTGAAACATGTGACAAGGCTGAGATCCTTCATAGGCTTGTTTATCTTGTGCTTCATCTTTTCTGGACAATTGCTTGCATAATGTCCTTGGTTACCACAATTGTAACATGTGATAAGATTGAGTTCTTCACGTATCTTCTGTGGGCAAGTTGCTACATAATGGCCTAGCTCTTTGCAGTTGTTGCACCACACTTGGCTAATATCCTTATACTTCTGCTTCTCTAGACATTCACTGGCATAGTGTCCCATTTCTTTGCAATGACCACATTGCACATGGCTTTTGTCCTTCTTTTTCTTGGGTTTCTCCAAAGCTAGGAGTGCTTGTAGTTCATGTTCTTCATATGTTATCTCATAGGTAGGAATGTCTACTGGTCTCCTTGACCTTTTATTACTCTTTGGATAATACATATGTCTCCTCTTTGGTCCTTTAAATTGGGTCATATTGTTGGGAGGCACAAGCTGAGATTTTCCTTTGTCTTCATCCTTATTGGTAGACTTGGCTCTCTCATGGTAGTCTGCAATTAGTTGTTGTACTCCACCTTGTTTCCTTTGTTCAACTATGGAATAGATGGGGCATTGGATAGGGACATGATTGTTTCCTTCACATAGGTAACAAGTATCTTGGGATGTGGGGCATGATGGGGTTCGTAGCATGGAAAACAAAAAATTTCTATCGCATACAAACAAACAATCCAAGATCTATCTACTAGATTGCAGCAACGAGTCGATAGAGGAACTCACCCTCGAAGATTCCAAAGCGGTTAACGAGAGCAGATTCTCGTGGGTGATGTAGTCGTACTCTTTCCGATCTCAAGATCACGTAGACGATCCTTCCAGCCACGTTAAAAGCGCTCCCTTGATCGGTCACCGCGTTAAATTTTCGATGAAGACCTTCCTCTCCCTTGTTCCAGCAGGCAGCGGAGGTTGTAGCACTCTCCTCGCGATTCCGGCAGCACAACGGCGTGGTACCGGAAGTAGAGGGGAAATCCCGCAGGGCTTCGCCTTAAGCCGGTGCGAGTATGGTGGAGCTTATGAGAGAGGCTATTAGTGGTCTAGTAATTAGACACACCAATTAGAAGGCTCTAAATCAATTAGAAGGCTCTAAACCGCTGGCTAAAGCAATTAGAAGCTCTAAACCAAAACGGCTCTAAACCGGAGATTAGAGGTGGAACTTGTGTGTGCTAGGAGGGGACCCCTGCCCCTCCTTATATAGGTGGAGGGGCCGGCCAAGGGGAGGAGAGTCCCTCCCCAAGTCAGCTTGGTGGGGCGCCGGCCAAGGGAGGAACCCTCCTCCAATTCGGCCTCCACCAATCCTCCTCTCTTCCCACTTCCCAAAATTGCCGTTTGACTTTCAAACTAGCCGTTTGACTTTTCAATTTAGGATTTAAATAAATCCTTTATTTTGGACAGCGAAGACACCTAGTACATGATGCAATCATTCCAACTTACAATGACACATTCATGTACCCTTCCCCTGAGTCTTGGGACATTAGGGACCTTCTAGAATGTTCCCGATGAAAACACCGGAATCATTCCGCAACTCCGAAACGGGACTTTCCTTATATGAATCTTATTCTCCGGACCATTCCGGATCACCTCGTGATATCCCGGATCCCATCCGAGACTCCGAACAACATTCGGTCTCTTTCTCATAATACCATAACTACTCAAACAACGTCGAATCCTTAAGTGTGTCTCCCTACGGTTCGTGAATTATGCGGACATGATCGAGACACTTCTCCGAACAATAACCAATAGAGGAATCTGGAAATTCATATGGCTCCCACATATTTCTACGATTACTTTGCGATCGAATGAACCACTTACATACGATACCAATTTCCCTTTGTCTCACGATATGTTACTTATCCGAGGTTATGATCGTCGGTATCTCTGCATACCTAGTTCAACCTCGTTACTGATAAGTACTCTTTTCTCGTTCCCGTGATATGTGATCCCTTGTGACCCAGTCACATGCTTGCAAGCTAATTGGATGACATTTCACCGAGAGGGCCCAGAGTATATCTATCCGTCATATGGATGGACAAATCCCACTCTTGATCCATGTGTTTCAACCAATACTTTCCGAACACTCAATACCACCTTTATAGCCACCCTATTACGGTGTGGTGTTTGATGACATCAAAGCATCCATCCAGTAAAGGTGATATGCATGATCTCATGGTCGAAGGAATTAGGTTACTATGTATCAGAAAGCATATAGCAATTGAACTATTGAAATGACTTGATCTTTATGCTACGCTTATCTATAGGAGTATGTCCACCATATCATTCTCCTAACGATATGATCTTGTTGTTTGATAACATCTCAATGTTCATGATAGGGAAACCACAATCATCAATCAACCAACAAGCTAGTGAAGTATAGAGGCTATACTAGGGACTTCAAATTAAGTTTACAAATCACACAAGTATTAATGGTTTCCTTGTTAATACTATTATAGCATGAATGTAAACATTTATCATAAACACAAAGATATAATAATAACTACATTTATTATTGCCTCTAGGGCATATCTCCAACAGTCTCCCACTTGCACTAGAGTCATCTAATCTAGATTACATGGTAATATACCGAACACCCATGGCAGTTTGGTGTTGGTCAAGTTTTGCCCTCGGGAGAGGTTTAGTCAACGGATCCGCCACATTCAGATCTGTGTGTACTTTGCAAATCTTTATATCCCCATCCTGGATATGTTCTCGAATAGCGTGGAAACGCAGCTTGATATGCTTCAGCTTCTTGTGTGACCTTGGTTCTTGCGCATTGGCTATGGCGCCCATGTTATCACAGTAGATAGACATTGGGTCCAGCGCACTTGGAACCACACCCAGCTCTGTAATGAACTCTTTCATCCATATCGCTTCTTGTGAAGCCTCCGAAGCAGCCATGTATTCCGATTCAGTTGAAGATCTCGCCACAACGCTTTGCTTTGCACTCCTCCAGCTAACTGCTGCACCATTCAAAATAAATCATTATCCAGTTGTGATTTAGAATCATCCGGATCGGTGTTCCAACTAGCATCGGTGTAACCATTAACAACGAGCTGTTCATCACCTCCATAAGAAAGAACCATATCCTTAGTTCTTCTCAAGTACTTAAGGATGTTTTTGACCGCTGTCCAATGATCCACTCCTGGATCACTTTGATATCTGCTAGTTAGACTAACAGCATATGCGATGTCGGGTTTAGTACATAGCATGGCATACATTAGAGATCCTATGGCTGAGGCATAGGGAGTCTTACTCATCCTTTCTCTATCTTACGCGATGTCGGACTTTGAGTTTTACTCAAGGTCGTATTGGGCAACATGGGCAAGAACCCTTTCTTGCTATCTTCCATTCCAAACCTCTTTAGAACTTTGTCCAAATATGTACTTTGTGACAATGATATTTGGCGTTTCGATCTATCTCTATAAATCTTTATGCCTAATATGTAAGCTGCTTCGCCAAGATCCTTCATTGAAAAACTATTATTCAAATACTCTTTGACACTATTAAGAAGGTCTACATCATTTCCAATCAACAATATGTCATCCACATATAGTATTAAGAATGCTACAGAGCTTCCACTCACTTTCTTGTAAATACAAGCTTCTCCATAAGTTTGTATAAAACCAAAACTTTTGATTACCTTATCAAAACGTTGATTCCAACTTCGGGATGCTTGCTTCAATCCATAGATGGACCGTTGAAGCTTGCATACCTTGTTAGCATCTTTAGGATCGACAAAACCTTTGGGTTGCATCATATACAACTCTTCATCAATGTCTCCATTGAGGAATGCTGTTTTGACATCCATCTGCCGTATCTCATAATCATAATATGCAGCGTTTGCTAACATAATCCTCACAGACTTTAGCTTCGCTACCGGTGAGAAAGTCTCATCGTAGTCAACTCCTTGAATTTGTCGAAACCCTTTTGCGACAAGTCGAGCTTTATAGACAGTAACATTACCATCAGCATCTGTTTTCTTCTTGAAAATCCATTTGTTCTCGACAGCCTTCCGGCCATCCGGTAAGTCCACCAAAGTCCATACTTGGTTTTCGTACATGGATCCAATCTCGGATTTCATGGCTTCTTGCCATTTATTGGAATCTGGGCTCATCATCGCTTCCTCATATGTCTCGGGGTCATCGGTGTTATCCACCAACATGACATTCATAACGGAATCATACCAATCTGGAGTGGTACGATTTCTCGTTGACCTCCGAGGCTCTGTAGCAACTTCAACCGAAGTTTCATGATCACCATCATTAGCTTCCTCTCTTATTGGTGCAGGCACCACAGGAACTTCTTCCGGTGCTGCGCTACTTGCAATTTCGAGAGAAGGTTCGACAACCTCGTCGAGTTCTACTTTCCTTCCAGTCACTTCTTTCGAGAGAAATTCCTTCTCTAGAAAGGATCCATTCTTAGCAACGAAGATTTTGCCTTCGGATCTATGATAGAAGGTATACCCAATAGTTTCCTTTGGGTATCCTATGAAGACGCATTTCTCCGCTTTGGGTTCAAGCTTGTCCGGCTGTAACTTCTTTACATAGGCTTCGCATCCCCAAACTTTAAGGAACGACAATTTAGGTTTCTTCCCAAACCATAATTCATACGGTGTCGTTTCAACGGATTTAGACGGTGCCCTATTTAAAGTGAATGCGGTTGTTTCTAATGCATAACCCCAAAATGATAGCGGTAAATCTGTAAGTGACATCATAGAACGAACCATATCTAAGAGAGTTCGATTACAACGTTCAGACACACCATTACGCTGTGGTGTTCCCGGCGGTGTCAACTGCGAAAGTATTCCACATTTCTTCAAATGCTCGCCAAACTCGTAACTTAGATATTCACCTCCACGATCAGAACGTAGAAATTTAATCTTCTTGTTACGTTGATTCTCTACCTCACTTTGAAACTCCTTAAACTTCTCGAAAGTTTCGGACTTATGTTTCATGAAATAGATATATCCATATCTACTCAAATCATCCGTGAAGGTAAGAACATAACGATAACCACCGCGCGATGCTACACTCATTGGACCACACACATCGGTATGTATGATTTCCAATAAGTCTGTAGCTCGCTCCATCATACCAGAAAATGGAGTCTTAGTCATTTTTCCCATCAGACATGCTTCGCATCTTTCAAGTGATTCAAAATCAAGTGATTCAAGAAGTCCATCGGAATGGAGTTTCTTCATACGCTTCACTCCAATGTGACCAAGGCAGCGATTGCCACATATAGGTCGAATTATCGCTTGATTTCAAACGTTTAGCCTCAATGTTGTTGATATGTGTATTTCCACTATCGAGATTCAATATGAATAGACCATCTATCAAAGGTGCATGTGCATAAAACATATTACTCATATAAATCGAACAACCATTATTCTCGGATTTAAACAAGTAACCGTCTCGCAATAAACAAGATCGATATAATGTTCATGCTTAACGCAGCACCAAATAACAATTATTTAAGTATAAAACTAATCCCGATGGTAGATGAAGAGGTAGCGTCGACCGCGATCACATCAACCTTTGATCCGCTTCCTCGCGCATCGTCACCTCGTTCTTCACTAGCTTCCGTTTATTCCGCAGCTCTGTTTGAGTTACAAATATGAGCAATGAACCAAAGATCAAATACCCGTGCACTACTACGAATACTAGTGAGATACATCAATAACATGTATATCAGATATACCTTTCTTCTTGATGTTGCCGTTCTTCAAATCCGCCAAGTACTTTGGGCAATTCCGCTTCGGTGACCTTCTCCCTTGCGGTAAAACACTCAAGATCAGGCTTGGGTCCAGCCTTGGTCTTCTTCGGTATGGTAACTTTCTTACCACCCTTCTTGAAGTGTCCTTCCTTAGACTTGCCTTTCTTGAATTTGGTGGTCTTATTGACCATCAACACTTGGTGCTCTTTCTTGATCTCCACTTCTGCAGATTTTAACATAGCAAATAGTTCGCAACTCTTTGTTCATGTTCGCATGTTGTAGTTCATCACAAAGTTCTTGTAACTTGGTGGTAGTGATTGGAGGATGCGTAAACCCCAAAGTATTAGGAATCACTATACCCAAACTTTGAAGTTTATTTGCGTGCCCAGACATCTTAAGCACATGCTCACCTTTGAGCTACCCTCTTCCATTTTGCGTTAAAGAACTTTCGAAGCTTCATAACTTTCAATTGCCGCATGAGTCGCAAAGATTAATTTGAGATCCTCGACAATATCATATGGATCGACTCTTCAAACCTTTTCAAGCTCGATTCTAAACCATACAAGATAGCACACTGAACTATGGAGTACTGATTCTTCCGAGCGAGGTAAACATTCTTTACTTCATCGGTAGCATCACCGCAGTGGGTCACCTAGCGGTGCATCCAGCACATAGGTCAAATTACCATTGTGAGGACAATCCTCAAATTGCGGAACCAATCCATGAAGTTGCTTCCATTGTTTTCAACTTTTCTTTCTCTAGGAACGCATTAAAATTGATGGTAGGGGCTGCCATTGATCTACAACATATTTGCAATAGTTTAGACTAAGTTTATGACAAATTGAGTTCAAATTAATTAATGAAATTAAACTAGGTGAACTCCCACCAAAACAACATCCCTCACATTGTTTTAGTGATCACACGAACCAAATCCACTACATCAACACCGATCATCACGAGAGTTGATATAGTTTCAATGGCGAACAATCATCATGTTCATCATATCTACTATATGATTCATGCTTTACCTTTCTACGATCCGTGTTCCGAGGCCATGCGTACATGCTAGGCTCGTCAAGATCAAACCTTAGCTACCGCATAAGCAAATCTGGCTTACGTTGTATTCACCGCGGAATCAAAGACACCCGATCATCACGTGGTGCTTGAGCAGCAAGCTTTGGCAACGGTGCATACTAAGGTGAACACTTTAGAACTTGAAATTTATGTGCATGAGGGATCATCTTATAATGCTACCGTCGCCTACTAAGCAATACAAGATGCATAAAGGATTAACATCACATGCAATTCATAATATGTGATATGATATGGCCTTTCTTCTTTGTGCTTCCGATCTCCATCTTCAAGCACGAACATGATCTCCATCATCACCGGCATAGCATCAAGGTCAATGACGCTTCTTCATGGTTGTCGCCCACCAGCTTCAACTATTACAACTATTTTGAATAGACACGAGGTCTTAACAGAAATTAAAGACAACCATATGGCTCACCGGTTGCCAACTTACAATAAGGAACATTGCATACATCAAATATAATCACAATCATGGCCATATCACATCATCAGCACACCCGCAAAACAAAGTTAGACGCCTCTACTTTCTTTGCATATTTTACGTGGTTTGGGGCTTTCAATAAGTGTCGTTCTAACTTACGAACAAGAACCACAACATTGATACTAGCATTGTTGATCACCCGTTGTAAATTGGATCTTTACTATGCTAGGAGAAAGCACCCAAAGCCACTTATGCAATACAAGTTGCATGTCAAGCGTGGAGCAAGTCTCATGAACGATGTCATGTAAGGTTAGCCCGGCCGCTTCATCCCAACATACCGCAAGATGCAAAGTACACAAAAGCAATCTACAATAAAAGCATCAATGCCCACAATGACCATTGTGTTCTACTCTGCAACAGATCTACATATAGACACGGCTCGATACCGATGGGGTTCAGTAGCATGGAAAACAAAAATTTCTATCGCATACAAACAAACAATCCAAGATCTATCTACTAGATTGCAGCAACGAGTCGATAGAGGAACTCACCCTCGAAGATTCCAAAGCGGTTAACGAGCAGATTCTCGTGGGTGATGTAGTCGTACTCTTTCCGATCTCAAGATCACGTGACGATCCTTCCAGCCATCGTTCCAGCGCCCCAGATCGGTCACACGTTCGATTTCGATGAAGACCTTCCTCTCCCTTGTTCCAGCAAAGCGGAGGTTGTAGCACTCTCCTCGCGATTCGCAAAGACAACGGCGTGGTAGGAAGTAGAGGGAAATCCCGAGGCTTCGCTTTAAGCGGTAAGCAGTATGGTGGAGCTTATGAGAGGCTATTAGTGGTCTAGTAATTAGACACACCAATTAGAAGGCTCTAAATCAATTAGAAGGCTCTAAACCGCTGGCTAAAGCAATTAGAAGCTCTAAACCAAAACGGCTCTAAACCGGAGATTAGAGGTGGAACTTGTGTGCTAGGAGGGACCCCTGCCCTCCTTATATAGGTGGAGGGCGGCCAAGGGAGGAGAGTCCTCCCAAGTCGGCTTGGGGCGCCGCCAAGGAGGAACCCTCCTCCAATTCGGCCTCCACCAATCCTCCTCTCTTCCCACTTCCCAAAATTGCGTTTGACTTTCAAACTAGCCGTTTGACTTTTCAATTTAGGATTTAAATAAATCCTTTATTTTGGACAGCGAAGACACCTAGTACATGATGCAATCATTCCAACTTACAATGACACATTCATGTACCCTTCCCCTGAGTGCGGACATTCCGGGACCTTCTAGAATGTTCCGATGAAAACACCGAATCATTCCGCAACTCAAATGGGACTTTCCTTATATGAATCTTATTCTGGACCATTCCGGATCACCTCGTGATATCCGGATCCCATCCGAGACTCGAACAACATTCGGTCTCTTTCTCATAATACCATAACTACTCAAACAACGTCGAATCCTTAAGTGTGTCTCCCTACGGTTCGTGAATTATGCGGACATGATCGAGACACTTCTCCGAACAATAACCAATAGAGGAATCTGGAAATTCATATGGCTCTACATATTTCTACGATTACTTTGCATCGAATGAACCACTTACATACGATACCAATTTCCCTTTGTCTCACGATATGTTACTTATCCGAGGTTATGATCGTCGGTATCTCGCATACCTAGTTCAACCTCGTTCGATAAGTACTCTTTTCCCGTGATATGTGATCCCTTGTGACCCAGTCACATGCTTGCAAGCTAATTGGATGACATTTCACCGAGAGGGCCCAGAGAATATCTATCCGTCATATGGATGGACAAATCCCACTCTTGATCCATGTGTTTCAACCAATACTTTCCGAACACTCAATACCACCTTTATAGCCACCCTGTTACGGTGTGGTGTTTGATGACATCAAAGCATCCATCCAGTAAAGGTGATATGCATGATCTCATGGTCGAAGGAATTAGGTTACTATGTATCAGAAAGCATATAGCAATTGAACTATTGAAATGACTTGATCTTTATGCTACGCTTATCTATAGGAGTATGTCCACCATATCATTCTCCTAACGATATGATCTTGTTGTTTGATAACATCTCAATGTTCATGATAGGGAAACCACAATCATCAATCAACCAACAAGCTAGTGAAGTATAGAGGCTATACTAGGGACTTCAAATTAAGTTTACAATTCACACAAGTATTAATGGTTTCCTTGTTAATACTATTATAGCATGAATGTAAACATTTATCATAAACACAAAGATATAATAATAACTACATTTATTATTGCCTCTAGGGCATATCTCCAACAGGGCATTGGTCAATTGGATGTTTCTCTTCACAATTGGGGCATTGATCTTCATGCTCCTTGGAAGTGTGATCCTTGTCTCCACAAATATTGCAAGCTTGGGTTCCTTCTAGAATAACATCTTTGTCATCCTTGTTGTCATAAGCTCCTTGGGAAGAGTTTTCTCCCATGTTGAACATTTGAGTAGCCAACCCTTGCAACAATTGGGATTGAGTTTTCAAAATTTCTTGCATGGTTGGGTCTATCTCATTGTTGTTGGCTAAAAAATGAGTTGTCACTTGGTTCAAATGGGTTTGTCTGGCAAGCAGTTGGTCTCTCATGTTGTTCTCTTGGTTGTTGTTGTCACCATCCTTGATGTTGGAGTCTCTTGGAGAAGTCATCTGTTTGGGTTGGATTGGGATTAGAATAGGCAAAATATTTCTAAGGAAATAATTCCAATCACACACATCACAATTCACGCAAGCAATGTGCAAGCAATCACAAACAAACATTCCACTCAAACAACAAGTTTCAAGCATATTTTTAGGCAACCAAAAATATTTTTTGTTACACCACATAAGTTGGTGGGTTTGTCTTAAACTAAATATGGTGGTCCATCTATATGGTTCACTTGTGATCTTTCCATCCTTCTTGGTTGATTCCTTTTGAACAAGATGTTTGTATCCTTAGAGAATTTCTTGCATCTTGATCTCAAACTTCAAGGTGATGATGGTTCCTTCTAAGTTGTGTTTCCTTAGTCTTCAAGTCTTGAGTAACATTTCTTGTCTCACTTGTAGTCCTTAGTGATATCCAAGATTGAAGTCCTTGGTGAAAATGTTGAAGATGTTGAAGTCATCAGAGTTGATGAAGTCCTTTGCACATGGTGAAGTCATTGGCCAAGGGAAGGGCTTTGTCCATCAAGTTTGAAATAGAAGAGATGTAGAATCAAAACCAAAATGGTTGAGGAAAGAGTTTACAAGATTGTTTGTAAATAAGTTTTGGAACAAATACATCTCCTATTTTTCTAAGGGGTTCTGTCCAATCCTAGGTTACAAATCCTACAGGCAACCCAATGCTCTGATACCATCTGTAAGGTTCCCAACTTTAAATAAGGTAGAGATCCCTGTGTTTACAATGCTAGTCCCTGGATCAATAGCTAGCATCCACAATTAAGATGTAATATCAAGAAACAAAGGTCATAATACAACTTTATAACTAGGAATAAAATAATTTATTACATCTTACATAGCTCATTTGGCTATCTCATTACAATGCAGCAGAATATAACAATAGCATGGGGTCCTTCATCTTCAAAGTGCCACAGGCAGACATGTTGGTTGTAGACTTGTAATCCTAATCATTAAACTTCACTAATAACAACCAAACCTGCAACATAACAAGTTATAGCCACAAGGGTCAATACATTTGAATTGTATTGGCAAGTGATACTATGGTAGTATATTGGAGTCTATCATCTATATGCATTTGGCTAAGTGGAGCTTAGGCTTGCTTTGCTCAAAATAGATTTTCCTTATCATTTGAAAACACTAAGTTTTTGCTTGACCAAAAATCATTCCCAAGGCATCCCCCAATAGAAATTGGTGATCCTTTCAACCCTTGTTCAACCACAAGTTTTTAACTTAGAAATTTGGATGATGAGATTCTTGATAGCTTCCATGTCTTGATGCTCAAATTGTCCTTTGCCAGGGACATGGCTAAGTACTTAGGTTTTTCCATCTGCAGAGGTTGTGCACTTTCCCCACAAGACTTGGTTTCACCAAGACAAGATCTTTCAGAAGCCTTCCCTTAGACCAGAATGGACGCGTTCCAACCTATCAAACCCCTACCACCAACTGTCCATTTGGCTAAGTTATTGCAACCTATATGATCCAGGCAGAGCCCATAATGCCAAGTGGCTGCACTTGAAGCTTCTCAACATTTGACATCTCAAATCTCTTTGTTCCTGGGTGGCCATCCACAAGTGAGATACACAAGGTAAACCATAGAAATGGGCCTTGTGAACCACTCAACACAAATCATTCCTTCCATTCCACCCAGGTGATTCATTCACTTAGTTGTTTTATTAAACAAAACACAAGTCCAAAGACTTAGAAATATTCCATAGCATGAAATATAATCCACCCTTGTTTTCTACTAGCTAAGCTAAGCATGATAGTAGTAGGAATCTTAACTTAGGAAATTCTACTAAGGTTTCATCTACTAGGATTTCCCATGGCATAGTTTACACTTAGCAAAATTCCATGCAAGTCCTACTTAGAAATATCACTAATGCATAGTGAAAATAATGGGACAAAAGTATGTAGCATCACTTGCCTTTTTGGTAGAGTATAGGTTCACTTCTTGATCTTTGCGATGTTCACACACTTCAAGTCACTACAATTCAATCAAGCAAATAATATTTCAATCTACCATTCAAGCAATTCATCACATAAAATAAATAAAAAAAACAATGCATGCAAGCATTCAAAAGGGTTGTTTTATTTGTAAAAGTGGTTTCTAGTAAGTTATGAACATTAGGTAATACCATTTGGTCATTTTGTAAAGTGGCAAAACCATTTGTAAAAGATTCTACCTCTAAACCATTTTTAAACCAAATCATTATTTCATGTGATTGAAATTGCCTTTAGCAAAGTAATAATTTTTATAGGGTTTACCAAATACATTTTCAAGTCATAAAACTTGGTGTTTGGGGTCAGAGAGTTTACTACAAAACATTTCTCAAAGGTTTTCTTCCAAAACCATTTTTTTAACAATTAAACCATATTTTTATTTGACTAGAAATGGTTTAAATCCAAAGTTTATTCTTTTGATTCACCAAATACATTTTTGAAACCACAATTTGTTTCCTAGGGTCAGTAGGTTCAAAACAATCCATTTGCCAAATATTTTATCCTCAAAATCAATTTTAGAACAATTTTTATATCCTAAACATGCAAACACAAGTTTCTGCAAAAACAAAATTTCAACAGAAGCTTTTTACTAAACAAAGTGCATGGTTGGCTAGGGCTTGTTTTTCTGAATCCATTGATATAAAGTTTGCAAAATTTGGACGTGTAGATCAAAAGTTATTGATTTTACAAAATCTAGTATCTAATAGATCAAATCTGTTTTAATTCAAATCAACAGAGACACGTGTATTATTCCTATTCGCCCATACCGTTTCGTCTGGATCGGATAATACAGACCGTAAGATTTCACTTGATCGCATGGCACAGATTGCGTACCTCTTCGGCGTTAAGTGATTCTATCCTAATCGTCAGATCCATATCAGACGATGCTGAGCACACTTGCCAACTAGTGGCAGCGCTAGCGGCGGCGGTTGGTGGCGGCGTGGTCAGACGGTGGCGGAGCCGGTGATTTAGGAAGCAAGGGTGATAGGGGAGGGCTTTACTAGGTTTGCCTTGCTTCGCTGATGCTCAACGTTGTCGTCACTTGTCGAGGGGCGCTCTGAACCACCGGTGATTCCTCGCCGTAGTTGTCGCTGGCGTCTGGCGGCTCTGTTCGTCGTCGGAGGCGAGTGTATGGTCCACGCTAAGGCACGAAAAAGGGTGCGTTAGCTACGCACAGAAGCGGCGAGTACGGGTGCATCCAGAAGAGGGGTAGGCGCGGTCGAACTTTACCTGGGAACGTCGCCGGAGAAATGGCAGACGGTGGCGCTGTTCTGGTGAAGAGGTTGTCAAGGTTATGGTGCTCGCGTAGCTGAACGGGCGGCACTAGGAGATGCGCCAGAGGCTAGGGAGTAGGCTCGTGTGGTCTAGGGGGCAGAGGAGTAGCTGGGCTCGCCGGATTTCGCCGGGAAGCTCGTCAGGGACATAGGTGAGGTTGCAAGAAATTGGCGCAGCCTGGGGGATCCGGTGGGGTGTCGTCTGGGGGGAAAGAGGGAGACGATTAATATAGCGTGGTCACGGGGTGGAGTAATGCTGCAAGAATATTGTATGACGCGTTTAATCAGTAGAAACCGCCGAGGTTTGCTGGGTGAGGAAGAAGAGAGTGGCGTGGGTCGTCTGTCTGCCAGTGAGAGACAAGGGAGGTGGGGTCCGCGCGTCAGTGAGGGTGTGGGTTAGGTCTGCGGTGGGAAAATGTTTCACTCGGTGAGAGGGAGAGGTGGGCTGGCTGGGCCTCGTTGGGCTAGTTGGACTGGGTCGTCTCTTCCATTTTTTTGTACTGTTTCTTTTTTTCTTTTTCTGTTTCCTTAATTCTGTTTTGATTTTGCATAAGCAATTCAAACACTCATTTGAATTCAAAACTTTGCCAAATTTTGTGTAGGTTTCAATACTGATTAGTATTGTAATCTGGTGTCAATTTTTGAATAAAACCTTATTCATTTTGGGGTCTTTTATTTATTCAAAATAGGCTCTAGTTTTAATTAGATAAGATTTAATAATATTTTTAAATCTCCATTTAAATTCTTAAAACTTTCCAAATCCTTTCAGTAGGTTTTTATTTGTTTATTTGGGTTCAAATAATTCATCTTGAATTATTTGGAAAGGTTTTTAATATGTTTTATTGTTCATTTAAATTTGGATTTGTCTTTATTCCAATAGGATTTGGTTTATGCCATTTTATTTTACTTTGGCAATTCTTTATCCAATATTTTTATTTGAATTTGGATTATATTCATTCCATTTGCTTATGGATTTGGCCAAGATTTGATTTGGTCTTTAAATATTCTTTAAATAATATTTCTTTCTTTATCTTATAAAATCCATATCTTTTTATTTAGAGATCCAAACTTAGTGATTCCAATTTGTAAAATCTTTATTTGATATATATTTATCCTTTAAAAATCTTTAGGATTATTTGCTCACCATTTGGTATGGATTTATAGATAGGGTCTTTATTAGCTTTGGAAATTTAATTCCCTTATCTTATTATACTTATAAGATTTTATTTATGGCTCCAAGTTAAGTGAAACCAATTTATATGGCTTTATAATATTTCTATTGATCATTCTTGATCATTTGAAAATGTTTGTTGACAAGATTTTATATGGATCAAATCCATAGGCTTGGAGATAACTTGGAAATGATTTTTATTCCATTAGGGTTTAGGGTTTGGATTTATTTTCCAAGTGTTTAATTTCCAGATACATTCATTGAGGAATGCATTTTCTTTTGATTTGGATTTTGTTGATTTCAAACTTTACCAAAGTTTGTTCAAGATGGGATTTTAGGTTTTCATTTAGAAACAAAAGTTTCTTTTCACCCTGATTTTCAACAAAAATTTATTTTGTTTATTTTATTTTTCACATTACAAGATTTGGAAAATCTTGGGATGTGACACTAATGAAAATAATGAGCTTATTCCTCAAAGAGTAGTAGTTGGTTACAGGATGTGCATTGATTTTAGAAAGGTTAACAAAGTTACTAAGAAAGATCATTATCCTTTACCTTTTATTGATCAAATGTTAGAAAGGTTGTCTGAGAAGACAAATTTTTGTTTCCTTGATGGTTATTCTGGGTTCTCTCAAATTGTTGTTAGAAAGCAAGATCAAGAGAAACCCACTTTTACGTGTCCTTATGGAACTTATGCTTATAGGCGTATGCCTTTTGGTTTGTGTAATGCTCCTGCTAGTTTTCAAAGATGTATGTCTGCTATCTTTAATGGCTTTTGTGAAGAAATTGTGGAAGTATTCATGGACGATTTCTCCGTCTATGGAACTTCTTTTGATAATTGTTTATACAATCTTGATAAAGTTTTGCAGATATGTGAAGAAACTAATCTTGTTCTTAATTGGGAGAAATGCCAGTTTATGGTTAATGAAGGAATTGTCCTTGGACATAAAATTTCTGTAAGAGGTATTGAAGTTGACAGAGCCAAAGTTGAAGCAATTGAGAATATGCCTAGTCCTAGGGATGTTAAAGGTATTTGTAGTATCGTTGGTCATGCTGGTCTCTATAGGAGGTTTATTAAAGATTTATCCAACATATAAAAGCCTCATATTAATCTTCTCCAAAAAGATGTAACTTTTGTTTTTGGTGATGATTGTAAGGAAGCTTTTGAAACTCTAAAGAAAGCTTTAACTACTGCTCCTATTGTCCAACCACCTGATTGGAATTTACCCATTGAAATTATGTGTGATGCTAGTGATTTTGCTGTAGGTGCTGTTCTTGGATAGCGAATATATAAGAAGTTGAATGTTATTCATTATGCTAGTAAGACTCTTGATGCTGTGATGAGCTCAGATCACTGTAGAGCTTCGCTGGGAGACCCCAAGAGGAAGGTGTGATGAGAACAATAGTAAGTTTTCCCTCAGTTATGAAACCAAGGTTATCGAACCAGTAGGAGGAAGGAAACAACTCCAAGGTGTTTCTAGCAACATGGAATCCTGCACAACACAAACTTAAGACTTTGCCCCAACTTACAGTGAGGTTGTCAATCTCACTGGTTTGCCTAAAACAAAGGATTAAACGTATAGTGTGGAAGGTAATGGTTGCTTATAGAGAGTAAATGGTAACAGTTGATGATGAATCAATGGTAAAGATTGGACCGGGGTCCACCGTTCACTAGAGGTGTTCTCCTTAAGAAAGATAACATAACATGCTGGGTGAACAAATTACAGCGGGGCAATTGACAGGACTGAGCAAGGCATAATAATGCAAATACTAGGCATCATGATTCCTATGATATTTGGTTGGGCATTACAACAATATACATAGACCGCCATCCAACTGCATCTATGACTAGTAATCCACCTTCAGGTTATCATCCGAACCCCCTCTAGTATTAAGTTGCAAGCAACGGATAACTGCATTAAGAAATGTGTGTAAAGTAACAACACAATTGTTCCATGAAAAAAATATTGTTGTTTTCTCCCTAGTGTCAACAACACATCTATAACCTTAGAGATTCCTGTCACTTCCCTAGATTTAATAGAGGCATGAACCCACTATCAAGCATAACTACTCCCTCTTGGAGTCACTAGCATCTACTTGGCCAAGATAGCTACTAGCAACGGAGAGCATGCAAAATCACAAACAACACAAACATGATAGAATCAATAATCAATAAGACCTGATAGAATCAATAATCAATCTGACATATCAATCTCAATATCCATCAGATCCCCGCAAACACATGTATGATTACAAATAGATGATCTTGATCATGAACGGAGCTCACAAGATCTAAACATGATAGCACAAAGGAGGATAAACAACCATCTAGCACTGTATGGACCCATAGTACAAGGGTGAACTACTCACGCATCATACCGGAGGCTGTCACGGTGATGAAGAAGGCCTCCGGGATGATCTCTCCCCTCTATCAGCGTGCTGGGAAGAGCTTCAGATCCCCCGATCTAGGGACAATGGTGGAGGCGGCTACAGACTGTTTCATGGAGATCTGATCGGGTCCTTAGGGTTTTGGCATCGGGGGGATTTTATAGGCGAAGAGGCGAGGAAGGAGGGCGGCCAGGGGGTGCACACCATAGGGCGGCGCGCCCTAGGGTGGGCCCGTGTGGCCCTAGGGTGTGGCCGCCCTGTGGCGTTCCTTTGGCTGCCCTTCGGTCTCTGTGTTCGTCTCGATGAAATATTCACTTTGGCTTTTGTCCCGTCCAATTCCGAGAATATTTGCTTACTAGCTTTTCTGAAAACAAAAACAGCAGAAAACAGGCAACCGGCATTGCGGCATCTTGTTAATAGGTTAGTCCCAGAAAATGTATAAAAATACCTCAAAGTGTAGACAAAGCATAGCAAAGTTGATACTAAACAAGCATGGAACATCAAAAATTATAGATACATTTACGACGTATCAAGCATCCCCAAGCTTAACTCCTGCTCGTCCTCGAGTATGTAAGTGATAAAAAGAATAATTTTTGAGGTGACATGCACCATCACAATCTTGATCAAACTATTTGCAAGCATTGAAAGCTGGGATCAAAGTACTCTAAACATGAGCATGAAATATGAAATTCTAACAATAAGACATAGTAACTATGTTGCAACATGAAAGGATACAAACAAAGATCATGAATAATAATGCATTGAAAGACGTTTGTTTGTTTCACATATAGAAAACATAGCATAGTGGTATTCAGCTTGTCCCTCATGGAATAGCAAAACATAAATGCATAGGACACCTTCAAAGTTCATAAGGGTGACTAGATACAAATAGTTCAAGAACAAGCAATATCAACATTATGAATCAATCAATAAGTTTTGGGACAATGCACATAGAACTAAGAATGACAACTATGCTCTCCTAGTTGGTGCATAAAGATAGATGGTGGAGACTCAATATAAAAGTGGAAGAAAGGCCCTTCAGAGGGAAGCATGGATTTCAAGTTTCATAAAGAGCTTCCAAAAATTATGGTACTCGTTAGCTTTCAGCTCTCATTGCCCCTATCATAAGCACCTTGAAGTGATTAAGGTTAAAGTGAACAAAGTATGGAGTATATGCTTGACAAAGTATAAGTTGGCAATCTCATGTCCCTTGAGTACGAGGGTCGTTCCTCATGCTACTCAACTTTAGTTACCGGTAAGTTCTTTTCATTGTAAGTATATGTGTATCATAGAGAACCGCCAATGGAGTACCCCTTGCCCCATGACACATGAGCTATCCCATATCAAAATGACAAGGCAACAAACAATGAGCATCTCAGCAATCTTCTTATTTACCATGGGAAAATGGTGTTTTTTTCTCTTCTTTCCTCTTTTTTCCCCCTTTTCTCTTCTCTTTTTTCTATCTCTCTTTTTTATAAGAAGAATTCTTCATATATTGCTCACTATGGTGATGCTGCAAGTTTACACCATGATTAGGCATGGCTTAGGCTAGCGGCCCAGGCATTTCTCTAACACATATACATAACTCCATGGACTTACAAGCTCCCCTTTTATTTCACACCGCCGACATCCATAAACAAAAGAGCATGATATCAACTGGGTAGATATTTACAGGTGTTAAAAGCGTTCCCTATGACAGCACGGTTCTGCTAACTTACAACTTATAAGTGCAAGCAGATACAACATATATGACACAATGGTTCAAGTTTATTAGGGGCAAGAAAAATAAAGTGTGCCATCAAGTTTGTGAGAGCTTTAATCACTAATTTTCACATAACAAGTTTAATTTGGAAGATAGATAAAACAAGAATTTACTTGGAATGGTGTAACACACCATGCATAGGAATTTATAGTGGACACTTTGGAATAACTTGGTTTCTTGGGAGTTTGATTCATGAGTAGAGCTTACTCAATACAAGTGGAGGCTAGCAAAAGACTTGGAGCGAACAACTAAGAGAACAATAATGGCCATAATCATGTAGAGCGACAAAACATTGTTAATCAAAGCATAAAGTGGTAGCATAAGTCAAAAACTAAATGATCATAGAGGTTAAGGTGACTGGTTCATAGTCATAACATTGTTTGAGCATGTGCCAAGTCAACCCAATCAAAGCTTCAAAGAAGAATACCACAATTCTATGCTTTTGTATGCTAAAACAACACATGATTCTTTCAAGGCACATTAAGAAATCTAAATTGTTTGGAACAAGTCATGCTATAGCAATAATCACTAAGCATAAGGTCAAAACAACATCTAGCATGCCATGATAAAGCCTATGTCACAGTCAAAACAAGCTCCCTTTTGTATCACTATAAGCATGAAACTTTCTACTCTTTTCCAACACCAATCAACTTATTTGAAACATCACAGAGAAACCGGGGGTCCAACTACTTTTATTCAAGCAAACTAAGCAAACGAAAACCAAAAATGAAAACTAAGACGCTCTAAGAACAACACAATAATGCATGAAACAATAAAAACGAAGTGTTTAGAAAGAGACCTAAAATTTTAATTGATGAAGAAGGGGATGCTTTTGGCATCCCCAAGCTTTGATGCTTGTACCTATTGAATATTTCTTGGGGTGACACAGTGTGGCATCCCCAAGCTTGAGCTTTTTTCCATTCTTCATCTCATTACATCATTCTTCCCCTACACTTGAAAATTTCCTTCATACAAAACTTCACACAATTCTTTATTAGCAACATAGTGCATTCAAAAGTAATAAACCTTTGGGTTTAGTTTCAAAACAACAAAACTTTAATTAAAAACACAAGCTACTGTATAAATTCCTTAAAAAATATCAATTCACTAAATATAACTCAAAAAGAAATCGATAAGAGGCAAATGCAAATAATGGCAGAAATCTGTCAAAATAGATCAGCAGGTAAAAACAATTTTTTTTAAGACCTTCTGTTGATCAAATAAAAAAGTGTTGAACTAACGGAAGTTAGATAACAACCTGCGGGATTTACTCAGAAAATTACAGCTCAATCCGACATACATAGGTTTTTCACGAATTTGTACAGTGAAGCACAAAAATCTGTTTCGGGACAACAACTTCCCCAAATCTTACTTCTCTCTCATTAGAGGTTATTCTTGGCACGAAAATCATATAAAAAGGATAAGGAGAGGTTATTACAGAAGTAATAACTTCCAAGACTCAAGAAAACTATTGGGTTATCTCCCAAGAAGTACTTTTCTTTAACGCCTTTAAGTTAGGTATAAGAAGCAAGAATCAAGTATTTTTAAATGAAGAAGCATTAACATCAAATTTCTTGCTCCTACCTTTATTAACTTTACTCTTATCTTTAGGGAATGTATGATTGCTTATTGGAGAAGCCAAGTGCATAATGCCTTTTCCCACATCTATTATTGCTCCAAGGAGTTTTAGTAGGGATATTCCAAGTGTAATTTGACCTTTTCCTACACATTCAATAACAAGATAATCAGTAGACACCTCTTTCCCTAAGATCTTTGTAAACACTCCTTCAACTATTCCAATGGGTAATATAGTTGCATTATTTGTAAGAGATATGTCACATCCCAAAATTTTCCAAATTTTGTAATGTGAAAAATAAATAAACAAAATAAACAATTGTTGAAATTTAGGGTGAAAAGAAACTTTTGTTTTAAAATGGAAACATCAAAACCCATCTTGAACAAAATTGGAATGAAATTTGAACCTAACTAAATTCAAATCAAGTGAAATGCATTCCTCATAAATGCATCTTGAAATTTAAACACTTGGAAAATAAACCAAAACCCTAAAACCCTAATGGAAGAAAAACATTTCCAAGTTATCTCTAAGACCATGGATTGGATCCATATAAAATTTGTCAACAAACATTTATAAATGATCAAGAATGACAAATAGAAATATTATAAAAACGATGAATTGGTTTCACCTAAATTGGAGCCATAAAGAAAATCTTAGGAATTCAATAAGATAAGGAAATTGAATTTCCAAAGCTAATAAAGCACCTATCTAAAAATCCATTCCAAATGGTGAGTAAATAATCCTAAAGAGGATTAAAAGGATAAAACAAATACTAAATAAAATTATACAAATTGGAATCACCAAGTTTGGACTTATAAATAAAATGATATGGATTTTATAAGATAAAGGAAGAAATAATAAATAAGGACTATTTGATAAGAGCCAAATAAAACTTGGCCAAGACCATAAACAAATGGAATAATCATAATCTAAGTTCAAATGAAATAAAAGAATAAATAATATGGAAATAAAATAATATGGCCTTAACCAAATTCTATTCCATTGAATTAAGACAAATTCCCAAATAAGAATGATTAATTAAATCATGGGAACCTAGTATTTGAAATTTACCCAAGTGGATTAAAATTTATTTAATTAACTTAAATGGAATGAAGGAAATCACCTAAATAAAATTTATGGAACTAAAACCATATTTAATTCCATTGGAATAAAGACAAATACCCAATTTAAATGATTAAATAAATCATATTAAAAATATTCCAAATAATTCAAAGTGAATTATTTGACACCCTAATAAATAAATAAAACCTACTGAAAAAGGTTTGGTGAATTTTTTAATTCAAATAAGAGTTGGAATTTTATTTAAAATCTTATTTGAATAAAGGAAAGTGCCCTTTTAAATAAAATATAAACCATAAAAGAATAAAAGAATTATACCAAAATGGTATTTAAAATACAAGTTTAAAACAGTATTAAAGCATACTGAAAAGTTTGAAAAGATTTGAAAAGAAAAAGAGTTTGAAATTATTTGAATAAAATAAAAACAGAAAATGAAATCAGAAAAGAGAAAAAGTTTCTGAAAGGAAAAAATAAGAAAAGTCCTAGCCCATCAAACCCTAGCCCAACAAAGCCCAGCAGCCCACCCGGTTCCCCTCTCTCCTTGGACTTTTCTCACTCGAGCACCTACCCTACTCTCTCACTGACCCGCGAACCCCACGCCACGTCGATTGCCCCATCATCATCCCTTCCACCCGCGCCTCCTCCCCGACCGTTTCTGGCAAAAATTTCTCAGCGTCAATACGCGTTGATGGTGCAGTAATTTCTCCTTGCGATCACGCTCGATAAATCCCCTCTCTCTTCTCTTTCTTTCCCCTTAAACCTCGCTGCCAGAGAGCCACCTGGCTGCGTCGATTTTACCTTACAACACCGCGGCCTCCGACGCACTTCAGCGACGATTCCGGTCAGCCACCGTCGCCCCTCGCCCCTCAACCATGCGAGCTTGCTCCCCATCTCCCTATGCACCTCCCTGTGACAATAGCTCACTCGCGCATGGTCTAGAACGTCGGCAACATCTTCACCAGTGCGCCACCGACGACCCCGCAACTCCGGTGAGCCCTAGAACTCGACTCCGTGCGCGCCTCGACCAGTGAATCATGCCGTTTTGTTCGCCTGTGTCTTATGCATCTCCAGGTGCTCGCCAATCAACCGCGCGCGATCTACAACCTCGTCGCCGACCGCGACAGTGCGTGCCCGACGCTGTCTTGAACTCCGGCGAGGAATCACCGGTGATTAAGAGCGCCCCTCGACAAGTGACGACCACGTTGAGCTCCAGCATCTCCCGGCGAACCTGGTGAGCCTCCCCATCCCCTTCCTCGCTTCCCGTAGCCACCGCAACGCCGTATCCGAGCGTGCCGCCGCCAGTCGCCGCTGCTAGCGCCGCCTGTTTTAGGGTTAGTCATTTTGGACCGTAGGATGTTGATCGCATGGCTACGAAAGAAGATAACTCGAAGGGGTAAGTTTGATTCTGGGCCGCTCGATCTATTTTAATCCAACGCTTCACAGCAGCCAATCCGAGCGAAACGGTATGGATGAATCAGAACATTCCACGTGGCCCTGTCTATTGTTATAAAAACAGAAATGATCTATTAGATGTTCAAGTTTGTAAAATTCATAACTTTTGATCCACACGTCCAAATTTTGAAAATTTTATATCAATGGAATCAGCAGAACAATTACTTTGCAATCATGCACTTTGTTTAATATATTGCTTCTGGTAAAATGGTTGTTTTTGCAGAAACTTGTGTAGGCATAATTTGAATATAAAATTCATTCTAAAATTATTTTTGTGATAAAATCTTTGGCAAATGGTTTGTTTTGAACCTACTGACCATAGAAACCAACTTGTAGATTCAGAAACATATTTTGTGAAGCAAGAGAATAAATCTTTGAATTAAAGCATTCCTAGTCAAATAAAAATGTTGTTTATATGTTAAAAATACTTTTTGGAGAAAAATCTTTGGGAAATGATTTGGATTAAACTCTCTGACCCCAAACACCAAGTTTTAGGATTAAAAATGTATTTGGTGAACCCTATAAAGATTATTGCTTTGCTAAAAGGCATTTTCAACCACATAAAATAATGCTTTGGTTTAAAAAGGGTTTATAGGTAAAATATTTTGCAAATGGTTTTGCCAGTTTTATAAAATGACCAATAGGTGTTTTAAAATGTTTATAACCCATTAGAAACCACTTTTCCAAATAAACAATCTTTTGCATGCTTGCAAGCATTGCTTTGTTTCTATTATTTTATGTGATGTTTGCTTGAATGGTAGATTGAAATTGTGCCTTGCTTGATTGAATTGTAGTGGAATTTGAAGAGTGGGAATATTGCAAGATCAAGGAGTGAACTTATATTCTCTACCAAAAAGGCAAGTGATGCTTCATACTTTGTCCCATTATTTTCACTATGCATTAGTGATATTTCTAAGTAGGACTAGCATGGAATTTTTGCTAAGTATAAACTATGCCATGGGAAATCCTAGTAGATGAAACCTTAGTAGAAATTTCCTAGGTTAAGATTCCTACTACTATCATGCTTAGCGTAGCTAGTAGAAAACAAGGGTGGATTATATTCATGCTATGGAATATTTCTAAGTCAAGGACTTGTGTTTTGTTTAATAAAACAACTAAGTGAATGAAACACCTAGGTGGAATGGAAGGAATGGTTTGTGTTGAGTGGTTATACAAGGCCCATTTATATGGTTTACCTTGTGTATCTCACTTGTGGAATGCCACCTAGGAACAAAGAGATTTGAGATGTCAAATGTTGAGAAACTTCAAGTGCAGCCACTTGGCATTATGGGCTCTGCCTGGATCATATAGGTTGCAATAACTTAGCCAAATGGACAATTGGTGGTAGGGGATGATAGGTTGGAACGTGTCCATTCTGGTCTAAGGGAAGGCTTCTGAAAGATCTTGTCTTGGTGAAACCAAGTCTTGTGGGGAAAGTGCACCACCTCTGTAGAGTGAAAAATCTAAGTACTTAGCCATGTCCCTGGCAAAGGACAATTTGAGCATCAAGACATGGAAGCTATCAAGAATCTCCTCATCCCAATTTCTAAGTTAAAAACTTGTGGTTGAACAAGGGTTGAAGGATCACCAATTTCTATTGGGGGATGCCTTGGGTGATTTTGTCAAGAAAAAAGCCTAGTGTTTTCAAATGATAAGGAAAATCTATTTTGAGCAAAGCAAGCCTAAGCTCCACTTATCCAAATGCATATAGATGCTAGATACCACTATTCTACCATAATATCACTTCCCAATACAATCCAATGTATTGACCCTTGTGGCTGTAACTTATTATGTTGCAGGTTTGTTTGATGTTAGTAAAGTGTGTTGATTAGGATTACAAGTCTAAAACCAACATGATTGCCTATGGCACTTTGATAATGAAGGACTCCATGCTATAGTTATTTCTGCTGCATTATAATGAGATAGCCAAATGAGCTATGTAAGATGTAATAAATTATTTATTCCTGGTTATAAAGTTGTATTATGACCTTTGTTTCTTGATATTACATCTTAACTGTGGATGCTAGCTATTGATCCAGGGACTAGCATTGTAAACACAGGGATCTCTACATTAATGAGCTCAGATCACTGTAGAACTTCGTTGGGAGACCCCAAGAGTAAGGTGTGATGAGCACAGCAGTAAGTTTTTCCTCAGTTATGAAACCAAGTTTATCGAACCAGTAGGAGGAAGGAAACAATTCCAAGGTGTTGCTAGCAACTTGGAATCCTGCACAACACAAACTTAAGACTTTGCCCCAACTTACAGTGAGGTTGTCAATCTCACTAGTTTGCTGAAAACAAAGGATTAAACGTATAGTGTGGAAGGTAATGGTTGATTGTAGAGAGTAAACGGTAATAGTAGATGATGAATGAATGGTAAGATTGGACCAGGGTCCACAGTTCACTAGAGGTGTTCTCCTTAAGAAAGATAACATAACATCATGGGTGAACAAATTACAGCAGGGCAATTGACAGGACTTAGCAAGGCATAACAATGCAAATACAAGACATCATGATTCCTATGAGATGTGATTGGGCATTACAACAATATACATAGACCACCATCCAACTGCATCTATGACTAGTAATCCACCTTCAGGTTATCATCCGAACCCCCTCCAGTATTAAGTTGCAAGCAACAAATAAATTTATTAAGCAATGTGTGTAAAGTAAATAATACAATTGTTCCATGAACAAAAGATTACTGTTTTCTCCCTAGTGGTGACAACACATCTATAACCTTAGAGATTCCTGTCACTTCCCCAAACTTAATAGAGGCATGAACCCACTGTCGAGCATAAATACTCCCTCTTGGAGTCACTAACATCTACTTGGCCAAGATAGCTACTAGCAACGGAGAGCATGCAAGATCACAAACAACACAGACATGATAGAATCAATAATCAATAAGACATGATAGAATCAATAATCAATCTGACATAGCAATCTCAATATCCATCGGATGCTCGCAAACACAACATGTATAATTACAAATAGATGATCTTGATCATGAACGGAGATCACAAGATCTAAACATGATAGCACAAAGGAGGAGAAACAACCATCTAGCTACTGTATGGACCCATAGTCCAAGGGTGAACTACTCACGCATCATACCGAGGCTGGCATGGGGATGAATAAGGTCTCCGGGATGATCTCTCCCTCTGACAGGGTGCCGGGAAGAGCTTCAGATCCCCCCGATCTAGGGACAATGGTGGCGGCGGCTACGGACTGTTTCGTGGAGATCTGATCGGGTCCTTAGGGTTTTGGCATCGGGGGATTTTAGAGGAGAAGAGGCGAGGCAGGAGGGCGACCAGGGGCGCATACCATAGGGCGGCATGCCCTAGGGTGGGCCCGCACGACCCTAGGGTGTGGCCACCCTGTGGTGCTCCTTCGGCTTCCCTTCGGTCTTTGTGTTCGTCTCGGTGAAATATTGACTTTGTATTTTGTCCCGTCCAATTCCGAGAATATTTCCTTACTAGATTTTCTGAAACCAAAAACAACAGAAATCACGCAACTGGCACTGCGGCATCTTGTGAATAGGTTAGTCCCAGAAAATGTACAAAAATACCTCAAAGTGTAGATAAAGCATAGCTAAGTTGATACTAATCAATCATGGAACATAAAAAATTATAGATACATTTACAACATATCATGCTGCTCAAAGGAATTATGCTACTACAAAAAAGAGTTCATAGCTGTAGTCTTTGCTTGTGATAAGTTTAGACCTTATATTGTTGATTCGAAAGTTACTATTCATACTGATCATGCTGCTATTAGATATCTTATGACAAATAAAGATGCTAAGCCTAGGCTTATTAGATGGGTGTTGCTTTTACAAGAGTTCAATTTACATATTGTAGATAGGAAAGGTGCTGAAAATCCAGTTGCTGATAATTTGTCTCGATTGGAAAACATTTCTTTTGATCCTATTCCTATTAATGATAGTTTTCCAAATGTACAGTTGGCTGCAATAAAGGTAAGCTCGCGAGAGAGTCCTTGGTATGCTGATTATGCTAACTTTATTGTTTCGAAGTATTTTCCTCCAACTTCTACAGCTCAACAAAGAAGAAAATTCTTTTATGATTTGAGGTATTATTTTTGGGATGACCCACGCTTATATAAAGGAGTGGATGGTATTATGCGAAGATGTGTTCCAGAACATGAACAACAAGATATATTGAGAAAATGTCATGGTAGTGCTTATGGAGGACATCATGCTGGAGATAGAACCGCACAAAATGTCGTGGTATTACCGACGAGTACGCCATGGAGGGGTCCTCACAGTGCGTGTTTAGAGACGTGGGGTAAGGCGGACGGTTGACAGGTACGAGGTAACACAGCTTACCTAGGTTCAGATCCCACAATGGCGATGGAATCCTACTCCTGCTATAAATCACTATAAGGGCAATACGCCGAGTTATAGAGATAGGTTCGTTGTGCGAGGTTGTCTGAATCGATGCCCTAAAGGCTCCCATAGGCCTGACTTATATAGTCGCCAGGTCCTAGGGTTACAGGGAAAAGTCCTAGCCGGACAGGTTACAGAGTCCTACACCGTCTATTACTAGTCTTGTGTATCTTGCACTCTAAGGCTCCGGGTACGCTGGTGACTCCACCGTAGCCTTCCTTTATCCGACATGGGCCTCCCTTCTGGATCCACCTAACTGGGCCGCCCAGCAGGCCATAGGCCATGCTACCGACTATGGGCCACTCGGGTTAGTCGGATAAGTGACATGCTATAAGGATACCCATATAGCAAATCCCCAACAGTAGCCCCGGAGAACTCCGAGATCTTGCGCCGTCTTGCCTCTTCACGTTGAATGCTCCGTCTAGATGGATGTCGGCAAATCGTCAAGAAATATCTTGTAGTCCTCCCAAAGAACCCTGCATGGTTTTCTCCGTCTTCGAATGGTAAGCCGGAGAAATGTTGAATCTTCCATCGTACTCTTTCGTAGTCGGATTAAATCCGTCCATGCCGGAATCTTCGATGCGACGGCTCATCTACCCGTGTCAGCTAGGACGACGTAGGCTTAGGTCAGCGACGCCTCGTAACTCACA
This sequence comes from Avena insularis, assembly GCA_023614405.1. NCBI lineage: Eukaryota > Viridiplantae > Streptophyta > Magnoliopsida > Poales > Poaceae > Avena > Avena insularis. Next base: position 49,103,612 of record CM042687.1, on the reverse strand, counting down.
CATGCAGAGAACACAATCATATCCGATTTTCCGCTGAGTGATACGAACCGCTGGCGGCGACGGTTGGAGACGTGGCGAATTATCAAGACGCTCACGAACACGTCGTCTACGCGGCAACCGTCCGATCAGCTGCACGAATCTTGACGCAGAACATGATAAATAGTAACCGTGGGGCACTTTCCACCTTTTACCTCATTCCTCTCGAGTCATCGCCTTCTTCCTCCAGCCGCATGCCTCCTCAAGCTCTCCGCGAGAAACCTCGAAAACCCTAGCCTCCCTCTGCGTCAGGCGCATCATTCCAGCACCCCATGGCCAGCAGCAGCTCCTCCCCATCGATGGCGGTGTCGAGCAAAGCCACGGCGAAGCCGGCGAGCTCCATCGTCGTGCCCCCAGAGGGCCTGGTCATCCCCGCATCGGTGGTGATTGAAACCACCGACGGCGACCATAATCTGGTGGCGCTAGAGCCTCTGGAAGAAGAGACAGACTCGCACAAGGGCGACTGGCGTGGCTCGGACATCACCGACCGCGACATCCAAGAGATGGTTGCCGAAGGCTACCTCCCCGCGATGGAGGGGCTCGGGTCAAGGCGCTGGCGCCGAGGTGACACCTTCTCCCCAAGCCGTAGAAAAGGTGTACCTCAAGGCTCAGCTAGTACGCGGCGTTTCTTTGCCCATCTCCCACTTCTTTCTCTCCGTCTTGAACCACTACAAGGTCCAACCCCATAACCTCTCCCCCAATATCATCTTAGTGCTTAGCAACTTCGCAGCACTTTGTGAGGGTTACCTAGGGATTAGGTCTAGGTTAGACTTGTTCATGTACTTCTTCACCGTCAAACGTGAAGCCGGACACAGTAAGGAGGAGCTTAGGAACTGCGGCACCATAAGCTTCAAGATCCGACCTGGCCGGCAGTTCCCCGACATCGTCGGCCACGAGTCATGCAAAAACTGGCAGTGGACGTACTTCTACAGCCCCGACATTCCTTTGGCGGGCCGAGAAGTAACGTACCCAGACTTCACGGATGGAGCCGCTGCTGAAGTTTCCACATGGAGATCCCATGCCTCCCTTCGCTCCGACCTCGACGCTTCTCGAGCAATAAGGCGGATCGAATGGTTCGTAGAGACGGGTTTGACCGGCTTGGACCTGGCCATGTGCTGGTTCATCAGGCGAATCCAGCCTCTGCAACACCGTGCGAAGTTCATGCACGAGTATACCAGTGATCGAAGGGATACCCTCCGGATCTCCGTGGATAACTTCTCGAGCGACTCCGTCAAGCTCCGCCTGAAGGACATCGTCAAGGTGAAGGATAAGAAGCGTGGCTTCACCATCACCTGCGACATGTACGTAGACGGCAAGTGCCCAAAGGTAGATATGTATTTTCCGTGTACGACATATACTCCAATTTCTCCGTCTTGCCATTACCGCTTCATCTAACACAATGATTTCTAACTTAACAGCTTAGCGATCTAGATGAGGACAACCTGGCTGCTCAAATCTACGATCCAAAGATGAAGGAAATCATGGTCGTGTCCGATGACGATGTCCCGTTGGCGCGAAAGCAGAAGAGCTCCACCTCTAACGCTGCCGACGGAGGCAAGAAGAAGAAGACGGAGGGTGGAGCCTCCAAGAAGACTACCGCTGCCCTGGAGGCGGAAAAGAAAAGATCCACCGGGATTTTTTCCAAAGCACCCCCATTAGTGTGAGCTTCTCATTCTCCGACATTGTCTTATTTATCTGTCTTGTTCCTGTACTTATGCACTTTGCACGTTTCAGGAAGAAAGCCACAACCAGCCTCAAGAAGACCTCCAAGACTTTGGGGGCTTCTAGAAATATCAAAGATATGCTGCATCGCGACTCCTCCCCCGTCATTGCCCCTGCTACTCCTGCCGTCAAGCCTTCCTCTGCCCCGACAAGCTCTCAAGCCCAGGAGGCACCAGGCCCTTCCGCCATGGAAGTGGATTAAGCGCTTACCGAACTTCATGGTAGCGGCAAGGCGGCGTGGGAGCTGGTACTCGCCAAGGCGGCGCTACTCCCTGTAAAACCCTTCGAGTTCCTGAAGATAGTTTACCCGGCGCTCCTGCCGAGTAACACAACTATGGTTCCTGGAGGAGTGTCGTCATCTCCGACATGCGGTATTGAGGAGCTACTCCGACAAGCAGATATCTTGCGGGGAAATAGCATTTCCTTTGGCAAGCTGCTGGCCGAGAGTGCTACAAACCTCAATATTATTGCACTTGTAAGTTTTAATTTGCCTTTTGCATTTCATTATGAGTATACCACTGTAGCCCCCGAGGATGTAGACAGAAAACCATAGGTTTTGCATCTATATGCTCTAACAGTGACTAAGTTAGAAAGAGCTCTCACTGTAGCCCCCAAGCATTTAGATGGAAGAAACTATTCCGACTAGATGCTGTAAGAGTAGCATACGCAGTGTTTATATTTTTCAATACTGTAGCCCCCAAGCCTCTAGTTGTAACTAAATTAGTTCCGACTTGATGCTTAAAGAAAAGCTAAGCATTTTCCGAGTTAAAACTTTATACTATAGCCCCCAAGCTTCTAATCGAGAACTGAAGTAGCTCCGACTAGATGCTTTAAAGAAAAGCTAAGCATATTGCTAAGTTGAAAAACTTTCGCTGTAGCCCCCGAGCGCCTAGATGGAAAGTTTCCGACTAGGTTCTCCAAGCAGACTAAACAACAGTTTTAACTTTTTCCTTTGTTTCACAGAACGAGAATGCTTGGCGGGGCATGGCCAACGACAAGTACCAGAAGATGCGCACATATCTTGAAGCCGAAAAGGGTAAAACCGCCATCTTGAAGGAACAGATCATCAAAAACAAGAGTCTGTTTTCTTTTTTGCGCATTCCGTCTTGGTTTTATGCCTTCCTTCTTCGAGTACTCACTGTGTATTTTGTTTTCTCCGACTTGCAGAGCATGTCGCCAAGGCCAAGGATATTGTCGAGCAGTCCAAGCATATTCAACAGCTGGATAGTAAGAACAAAATCCTTAAGAAGGAGAGGGAAGAGATGCTGAAGATGCACGAGGATTCCATGAAAGCCCTGCAAGATTCCGCCTCCGCGGAGATCAATCGATTGAAGGAGGAGCTTGTGATCTTAAAAGATCAGAAGCAAGCTGCTGATGAGCAAAACCATCGCCACAGTGAGGCGTTTAAGCTCCTCCAACAAGAGAAGGAATCCTTGGCGGACACCGTCTGGCAGGCTAAGGCCAGCATCTTTAGTAAGTGTCCTCCGCCTTGTATTTCTGTAGTCTGGATACTTAGAGTTTATTGAACTCATGCGCTCCTTGTCGGAATTTTCAGCGCTTATGGGTTTAACCCGCTTGCCTCCTTCGGACAAGGAATGCATGGTTCTTGCCGGCAACTTCATCAACACCGCCATCACCCAAGCCAAGGAGATTGCTAAGCCCCTCCAGATATATATCAAGGCATCGGACTCCGTGACGAAGTACTCGGAGGTTCTGCGCCAATCCCCCGAGAGTGTTACAAGCTGGAAAGCTTCATGTGCACGGGTTGGCGCGAGGATGGCGCTCTCAATGGTGAAGTCACACTACGAAGATGCCGACATCGATACGGTGACCTCTGGCATCCCCGACATTGATGATGACGGCAAAGAGATTGATCACAAAGCCATCTTGTCATCACTCGCGGGTTATGACACCAGAGTCGCCGAGTTGGTGGACATCGACTCTTCGTGCCCATGAACACCATCGACAGCATCAACCAAGATTCCTCCGAGTCTCATCATAGCGCCAATGTTGAGGGTGATTCTCCGGCTGGGGACGATACTGCTTCCAAGTCTCCTGCGCCCAAAGAGTGAAAAGCACTATGTAATATTTGTTTTGCCTTTGGTGGATGCGCGGGAAAAAAAACTTGATGGTGTAACTTAAGGCGGGAAACAATGGTTGTTATGTCCTACTACTTAAGAATTTAGGTCCCAGCATGTATATATTTTTTAAGCAAGTGCTGGCTTATCCATTACTTTGGTTCTTATGCTTGACTTTTCATGAGTCGGAAGACTCGTTGTCGGAACCATGCGCTTAGGTGATGATGCCCAATGGCACCGTCAATAACCTGAGCACAAAATCGCCGATAATAAGTGCCGAAAGTCACTACTCCAGAATCCACATAAAAACGACAAAGAACGTGTAGACCAGAAAACTTAAGCTAACGCCCGTAGGCGGAATTTTCACAAGTGCAAACGCAAAGCTTGTGCATAAAGGTTTTATATGATCCAAAAATGAACACTAAAGGAGGTAAAAGACTCAGAAATATGAGTGAACCAAAGAGCTTTATTTCATTGATCATATAAGAGATACACAATTAGATAAAAATGCTAAGCGTAAAAAGGACGTAGTTGTGCTATGTTCCATGGCTGATCAAGATCCGGGTAGTCATCATCCGGGTCACGTCGCTTACGCTTATGATCCTCGTTGGGTCTATCCTTTAGTTCACGATTGTCAACAAGGTAGTAAGACCCACTGAGCAGCGCCTTGCTTATGATGAACGGTCCTTCCCATGGCGGGGATAATTTGTGTGACTTTTTCTGCTTAAGTCGGAGCACCAAATCCCCCTCTTTAAATGAGCGATGCCGAACGCGGCAACTATGGTAGCTACATAGCTTCTGCTAGTAGGTGGCGGATCTTTGGCATGCCAAAACGCGCTCCTCCTCGAGAAGGTCCACATCCAGGCATCTGGATTCTTCAGCGTCATCCTCGTCGTAGGCGGCAACTCTTGGTGCATCGTGGAGGATGTCGGAAGGTAGGATAGCTTCTGCTCCATATACCATGAAGTAAGGAGTGTAGCCGGTAGATCTGTTGGGTGTAGTTCGTAAACTCCACATCACAGATGGCAATTCTTCCGCCCAGGCTCCAGCCGCTCTATGTAGCGGTGCCTCAAGATGTGGCTTGATTCCCTGCAGAATTAATCCATTGGCTCGGTCAACCTGACCGTTGGATTGTGGGTGTGCCACAGATGCAAGGTCAAGTCGGATGCCTTTCTCCCAGCAATATGCCTCCACTTCTCCGAGTGATAAATTGCTGCCATTGTCGGTGATAATGCTATGTGGGAGACCAAATCTCACCATTAGATCCCGGACAAACCTGAGGGCAATTTCCCCATCAAGCTTTCTAATGGGTTTAGCTTCTATCCATTTGGTTAATTTATCAACTGCTACAAGCAGATGTGTAAACCCACAAGGTGCCGTCTGTAACGGTCCCACCATGTCTAGCCCCCAGACTGCAAACGGCCAAGTTATTGGTATTGTTCGCAGTTCTTCAGCAGGAACATGTGGTTGTTGGGCATAATACTGGCATCCCATGCATGTCTCAACCAGCTTGTCGGCGCCATGGTCACCAAGAGAATCCCCGGAAGGCTTTCGCGACCAACGATCGAGGAGCAGCGTGATGCCCGCAATCTCCAAGATGGATTTCGCGTAGGATTTCCATACCTTCTAGCTGGGAAACACACTTTAGGTATACACCAGTAGTGCTACTTTTGTAGAGTTGCCCATTGATTATGGTATAACCATTTGCTCGTCGTACTATTTGCCGTCTTTCGACTTCATCGTCGGGCAAAGTTCTGTGTTCGAGGTATTCCATGAACAGTTTTATCCAAGCCGGAGGGACCTTAGTCACCATGTTGACAAAAGAGTCAACTCTATCCGGATTGTCGATGTCGGCTCCCTTCACGGATGGTGTGCGCAGGTGCTCGAGGAAAACTCCTGGCAGGATTCTCTTGCACCCTGATCCTAGCTTAGACAGCAGATCAGCCGCCTCGTTTTGTTCCCTAGGCACATACTTAACCTCGTAGCCCAAGAAGCTCTTGGCTATCTTGTCCACTTTGTCTCGATATGACACCATCATAGGGTTCCGCGCATTCTAGGTGCCAGCCACCTGCTGGGCAACCAAGTCGGAATCTCCACAGCAAACTATGCGCTTGATGCCAATATCCTTGGCTACACGTAGTCCGTGAATGAGTGCTTCATACCCCGCCATGTTGTTTGTAGCCTCGAAGTGGATCTGCAGAACATAGTGTAGCTTGTCTCCTGTTGGTGACTGTAGCAATACACCAACCCCCAAGCCGTTGAGCAGCTTTGATCCGTCAAAGTGCATCACCCAGTACTCTGGTTCTGGCAACGGAGTAGCGTCTGGAATCTCCGTCCAATCTGCAACAAAATCCGCCAAGGCTTGTGATTTGATAGTGTCGCGTCTCTTGTAGGTGATCTCCAAGGAGGCAAGTTCAATGCCCCACTTCGCGACCCTTCCTGTAGCGTCGCTGTTGTTGATGATGTCCGACAATGGAATCTTGCTCACCACTGTGATTGGGTGCTCCTACAAGCAATGCCTCAGCTTCCGAGAAGCAAGGAATACTCCATAAGCTATCTTTTGGTAGTGCGGGTAACGCTGCTTAGACTCCGTCAAGACCTCGCTTACATAGTAAACTGGTCGTTGAACTCCGTGCTCATAGCCTGGTTCCTTCTGCTCTACGACGACGACGATGCTGATAACCCGGGTGGTTGCCGCCATGTAAATTAATAGGGGCTCTCTAGGCTCGGGTGCTGCAAGGATGGGCGCTGAGGAAAGAATCTCCTTGAGCTGCTTCAATGCTGCATCTGCCTCGTCCGTCCATGTGAATTTGTTTGCCTTTTTCAACAACTTGTATAGCGACAGGGCCTTCTCTCCAAGTCGGCTGACGAACTGACTAACTGCTGCAACACAACCTGTTAGTCGTTGAATGTCCTTTAGGCATGTCGGACGGTTTATGTTTAATATGGCCTTTATTTTCTCCGGGTTGACCTCGATTCCACGAGAGCGTAATGATGAAGCCCAACAATTTGCCGGCTGGAACCCCGAAGACACACTTCTTAGGGTTAAGCATCATGTTGTATTTCTAGAGATTATCGAAGGTTTCTTTTAAGTCAGAGATTAAGTCGTTTGACTTTTTAAACATCACCGCGATATCGTCCACGTAGGCGTGAACGTTCTGACCAATTTGGTCGTGAAGGCAACGTTGCATTGTCCGCTGGTAGGTAGCACCTGTGTTTTTCAGCCCAAAGGGCATCGTGACATAGCAAAACGTGTCGTATGGGGTAGTGAATGAAGTGGCCAATTGGTCCGACTTCCTCATCTTGATCTGGTGGTATCCTGAGTATGCATCGAGAAAACACAAAAGTTTCGAGCCAGCCGTCGAGTCAATGACTTGGTCAATGAGAGGCAAAGCAAACGGATCTTTGGGACATGCTTTTTTCAAGCCGGTGTAATCAACACACATTCTTAATTCATTGGTTCCCTTTTTGGGGACAAGTACAGGATTGGCCACCCATTGGGTGTGAAGGACTTCTCGGATAAATCCATCCTTAAGTAACCTAGCTATCTCTTTGCTAATGGCGCGTCTCTTCTCATCTCCAAAGCGTCGTAGTGGTTGTTTCACTGGTTTGGATTTTGGATCAATGTTTAAGCTGTGCTCGGCAAGTTCCCTAGGTACACCTTTCATGTCGGCAGGTTGCCAGGCAAAGATGTCCCTGTTCTCACGGAGGAACTCGACGAGCGCGCTTTCCTATTTGGGTTCCAGGTTCGTCCCAATGGCGGTGACCTTGGAGGCGTCGCCTACCACAAGTTCCACCGTCTTGGTCGCGATGGCGGCCTTGAACGCTGGAGCGGAGTTGGAGATTTGTTTCTTCGACGTGGGCATCTCTGAGTCATCGACCTTGCTCTGGATCTCTTTGAATTCTTCGCTGTAGAGGACAGCTTCTGCAACGGCTGCTTCGTTGATCTCGCAGTCCCTTGCCTTGGTGAAGCTTCCGGATATGGTGATGATGTCGTTTGGTCCGGGTATATTGAGTTTGTTGTAGACGAAGCATTGCTTGGCCATGAACGTGTGGAATATGTCGCGGCCAAATATGACATGGTACACGCTCTTGAAGGGGACCACCTCAAAGGTCATGCGCTCCTGGCGGTAGTTATTAACATCTCCAAAGGCTACCTGAAGTGTAATGCACCCAAGGGACCTAGCCTCCCAACCAGGAACTACGCCGTGGAAGACGGTGTTGGTCCGCCTTAGGTTTGCCTCTGTCAAGTTCATCTTTTGCAGTGTATCCAGGTACATGATGTTGATGCTGCTTCCACTGTCCACCATACACTTGGTGAACTCGACGCCGTCAATCAAGGGATTGATGACCATGGCGTATTGGTTCTCCGTGGGTATAAGGTCTGGGTGGTCCGTCCTGTCCCAAGTTATTGGAACCTCCGACCAGCGCAGGTACTGAGGGACTAGGGAGAGAGTAGCCATCAGGATCCTCAGAGAGGTCTTCTGTTGTCGGACGGTGGGGGTGCCAAGGAAAGTGTGGTAGACTGGGGCCTTCTTCGCGAAGGGGTTCTTTCCCTTGTTGTCGCCCTTAGCGGCATGCTTGGGGTCAACGTCTTCGTCCATGTCACTTGAATCCTTGGACTCCTACTCCTTCTTCTTCCCCTTGCCATTGTCGTGCGGTCTGTTCTTCCGACTTTGCTTGTAGCCGGACTCCGGGTCTTCCTTGAGGTCGTTTATGAACTTGCAGTGGCGATTGGTATGGGTGGCTTTGCCGTTGACGTCGAGGTGTACGACGCATGGCATATCACGGTACTCCTCGTAGGTTTGGGGAACGCGGAGCGGCGCCGAGGTGGTTTCACTTCCTCGTTGCTGCCCACGACCGGCTCCCCTTCCCCGACCATGTTGTCCGCCCTCTCCTCGTCCTGCAAAAGTCATAGTGACCATGTCGGTAGATTGCTTTTCTTTTGGAGCGGTTTTCCGCTTTGTACTGCTGTTTCTTCGAGCTTGGGTTGGAACGGCCGTTGCCGGCAAGGAGCCACGAGCATCGTCGTCGGCAGCTGCGAACTCACTAGCCAACTGAATCATCTGGTTCAAGTCGAGCTGGTGATTGTCCTGTAAGCGCTTCAGCTTATGTCGGAGCAATGTGCCCCTTTCCAACCCATTGATGAAGGCGGCCATGGTGGTTTGAGCGTGCACTCCTGCGCAGGAATTCTTCATATCCAGCCAGCGGGAGAGGTAGGCGCGAGATGTCTCGTCTTTCTCTTGCACGCACTGCTGTAGATCACCCATAGTGCAGGGACGCTTGTATGTACCCTCAAAGTTCTTGGTGAACGCTTCTTGCATGTCCAACCAGTTGTAGATAGATTTCTCCGGCAAGTCGTCAATCCACTGACGGGCCGTACCCGCCAACATTAATGGGAGGTACTTGACGGCGACGTTGGGGTTGCCTCCGGCAATCTCCACTGCGTTGCCGTATTCCTGCAACCACGTGGGTGGCTTGGCGGTACCGTCATAGGGCTTGATGGTCTTGTCAATCCGGAAGCCTTTGGGGTAAGTTGCGGACCGTATTGCAGGTCCAAAGCAACGTGGTCCTAGGTATGGTCCTTCCCGGGCCTCGTGGATCTTGTCGTTCCACGAACGTGCATCATATGGCTCCGGGTTCTTCTTCTTCTTCTTGTCAACAGGGGATGGGCTGCATGAACGACGCGGGCCTCCTCCGCCATGGTGACTGCTTGGTGGTGACGGAGGTGGAGGTGGCAGTGGGTTAGCCTTATTGCTATTACCCTCCCGCGACGCCTCGCATTTGTCACGGTTGCTTGTCGGACGCGAAGGGTCATGGCACGACCTGCTCTTATGTCCTTCGTTGCGCTTTCCGTCATGATGGCTCTGCTCTGTGTTGTCGCGGATGACGATGCCACACTGCTTTGGTGGGGGCATTTTCGTTCGATGGTGAGCGTTGTAATCTTCGCGATGTCGGGGAGACCGGGGCGGTGGAGATGGGCGACGAGGTCGGGCCTTTTCTCCGTGATCGGAGGATATTGGGATGGCATCCTTCCTGTTGCGTGCATCCCTCCGTCTTTGTTCTGAGGAAACCGTCTGGGACCCGACATCAAGAGGAGATCTGTCCCTTGGCGGTTTGTACTGGCTAGACTGGCAAAGCGCTGGGTTAGACTCAAGCCTCTGGGAGGTGGCCTTTTGCTGCTGCTTCACCGCCTTGGCCACTAGGTCGTAGACCTGTTCCACTACCTCAGGCGATCTATCCTTCTCCAGAAGGGTCTTGGCGACAGCGAGGTTAAGGAGTGGGGTGGGCATCACCTGTTTGCCTTCACTATCAATGTATGGCTTGGCTTGTGCCGGCTTTGAGGGAGCCCATCCTAGGTTGCACCGTACACCAGGATCGTTGATGACGTGAGCTGGAGCTTTCTTAGCCTTCTGCTGCTGTAGCAGAGTCTTGTACTCCGCCTCCATTGCTCTAGCTTTCTCTATGGACTTCTGCGCGTTGACCAGATCTCGATCTAGCTTAGCGCCTTGCTCCGCGATGGCTTGCGCTTCCTCCAGCAGTTGCTGGCGTTTCTCATCAAGATGGGTCACGTTCCGGATATGAGCAACGATCAGTGGCTCGACAAGGAGATGGCCGTACATCACTCTATCGGCTGGAGTAACCTGGGCTGCTGCAGACGTAGATGCTGGAGGCGGCAAGTTTGCGGTGTTGTTGTTACTCGGGCCGGTGCCGAGTTCCTGTGGCTGCTGCACTGGGTTGGGCGGAGGAGGCATGTCTTTTGCGCGATCATCGTCAGCAGCAATAAGTGGCCCCTTCCCCTTTTCTAGTGCCGTAGGCAGAGCTCGTCCGGGTTGATCTTCATCCATCACCATCCCAATGGTGACGAACACCCCTCGGGATGCGACAATGTTGTTGGCCTGTTTGTCGCGCGAGTACTCCTCCTCCATCTCCTGCATAGCGGAGTCTAGCTCTTCTGGGCTGAAGTCTATTTCCTCTGAATCTGCACTGAAGTCAGCATAAAGCGCGTCAATGACAGAGTCAGAGGGCGCCAGGACTTCCTCGATGACGGGCGGTGGAGGTGCAATGGGCTCGACGATGACTGGAGGCGGTGGTGCTGCTATGACGATGGCGGCCGGAGGTGGTGGTGGCGGTGGCTGAATCGGAGGGGCTCCGTCAATGGCTGAAGGCGTCCGAGCTGCCGCCGCCTCCGCGTAGTTGTTGACGGTGCTCACCATCTCTTCGAGGGTGAGGCGTCTTGTTGCCTGCTGCCGTCTTAAAGAATGTCGTAGAAGCGTGCCACGGTCCAGTCCTTCCACGAAGTGATACAGAGCATTATCATCGGGGTAGTGGGCGAGGTCAAGTCGTATGCGGACCCACCTGGCCAGGTAATCGCGGGGGTTTTCGCCCTCTCTCTGAATGCAGCACGCCAGATCGAAGATGGTAACCATGCCGACGAACTTGGATCTCTGCTGTCCAGACGCACGGACTAAGTCGGCGGATTTGCAGTGATCTTCCACCTTTATATCCTGCACAGGGGCGGTTTGGGCGGGCCTTGAATTTTTCCGATCTTTGCCGGCAAGCTCCAAAGAGAGATCTGACATCGATCCTTCCACGAACGTATCCTGCCCGTAGGCGGTCCGTGCGGGTCTTGATGCTCCTCCGACTCCCAGGGAACTAGTGCCCGAGTCGGTTTCACCGATGAAGAGGTGGATGTCTCCGATAGGAATGATCAAACACCGCGTAGAGTTCGTCTTCGCCAGGATCCAGAACTCGTCGGGAGGGACGATCGGAACGTTGCCGGAGAAGAGAACATGGCCAATGGCTACGGTTTCGCTGATTCCTGCGAAGATCTTGGTCCTCGCCCGCTGAAGATCCTGAAGCGCCTCTTTCCCCACGGTGGGCGCCCACTGTCGTGGTATTGCCAACGAGTATGCCATGGAGGGGTCCTCATAGTGCATGTTTAGAGACGTGGCATAAGGCGGACGGTTGACGGGTATGAGGTAACACAGCTTACCCAGGTTCAGATCTCACAACGGCGGTGGAATCCTACTCCTGCTATAAATCACTATAAGGGCAATACGCCGAGTAACAGAGATAGGTTCGTTATGCGAGGTTGTCTGAATCGATGCCCTAAAGGCTCCCATAGGCACGACTTATATAGTCGCCAGGTCCTAGGGTTACATGGAAAAGTCCTAGACGGACAGGTTACAGAGTCCTACACCGTCTATTACTAGTCTTTTTTATCTTGCACTCCAAGGCTCCGGGTACGCTGGTGACTCCACCGTAGCCTTCCTTTATCCGGCATGGGCCTCCCTTCTGGATCCACCTAACTGGGCCGCCCAGCAGGCCATAGGCCATGCTACCGACTATGGGCCACCCGGGTTAGTCGGATAAGAGACATGCTATAAGGATACCCATATAGCATATCCCCAACACAAAAGGTTCTACAATCAGGTTTTTATTGGCCCACTCTTTTTAAATATGCAAGAAAGTTTATTTTATCATGTGATGAATGTCAAAGAGTTGGTAATATTTCTAGATGCAATGAAATGCCTATGAATTATTCTCTTGTTATTGAACCATTTGACTGTTGGGGATTTGACTTTATGGGTCCTTTTCCTCCTTAAAAAGGTTATACTCATATTCTTGTTGTTGTTGATTATGTTACTAAGTAGGCAGAAGCCATACCTACAAAAAGTGATGATGGTGAGACCTCTTTAAAAATGCTGAAGGATGTTATTTTTCCTAGGTTTGGTGTGCCTAGATATCTTATGACTGATGGAGGTTCTCATTTTATTCATGGTGGTTTTAGGAAGACCCTTGCCAGATATGATGTTAATCATAGAATTGCTTCAGCTTATCATCCCCAAACAAGTGGGCAAGTAGAATTATCAAATAGAGAAATTAAATCTATCTTGCAAAAGACTGCTAATAAATCTAGAAAAAATTAGGCTAGATAGTTGAATTACGCTTTATGGGCTTATAGAACTGTTTATAAAAATCCTATGGGAATGTCTCCTTACAAAATGGTTTATGGTAAAGCTTGTCACTTGCCTTTAGAATTAGAACACAAAGCTTATTGGGAAGTGAAAGAACTTGATAGAGATTTTAAACTTGCTGGTAAGAAAAGATTGCTTGACTTGAGTTCTTTAGATGAGTGGAGAAGTGAAGATTATGAAAATGTTAGTCTCTTTAAAGAAAAAGTTAAGAAATGGCATGACATGAGAATTCTTAAGAGAGAGTTCCATGTTGGTGATAAAGTTCTATTGTATAGGTCTCGTCTCAGATTTTTTGCAGGAAAATTACTCTCCAAATGGGAAGGACCCTTTATTATTGAAGAGGTGTATCGTTCAGGTGCAATAAAAATTTCTTCATTGAGAGACAACACTACACAGGTGGTGAATGGTCAAAGGATCAAACATTATATTTATGGAGATTCTTATAATTAAGATATTGATATTATTCAAGTGGTGACTCCGGAAGAATTTTTTAAAGACCAAATTCAGGATTCTGCAGAGTCTGTTTTCGAATAGGTAACAATTTTGGTAAGAAAAATTTCGCGAAAAACTTTCCAACTTATATTTTTGTAGTTTTTATTTAATATGGAAGATCATGAATCGAAAGAGGGATGGAAACGGAGTCTGGGGGGCTCACACCACCCCTGGGCGTGGGCCCACCTGGCTGCGCCACCAGGTGGTATGGCTGCCTCGGAGTTTGTTTTTGACCCGTTTTCGCCCAGTACCTTCCTTTTGTCGTTAAACTTTGTGATATCTAATCCCCCGAGGTCCATATATAGTTTTCTCGTCGTGTTTTCGTTTCGATCTATCTCTGTCAGGAAAAGTTCTTAGTTTTGGATCCTCCATGTCTTCCTCTGGATCACCAAAGGAGAATTCCTTCGCGGACTGTAAGATCCCTCCCTTTATAAAGGTAAGGATCCCTGTGATTGCAATGCTAGTCCCTGGATCAATGCTAGCATCCACAGTTTAAGATGAAGTACACAGAAACAAAGGTCATTATTACATGTCATTCCAGAGACAAACATAGTCTTTTACAACTCCATGGCCACAGGCCTAATACAAGAGTTCAAATATAGTATAAGATAAATAAGTCTTCATCTTCATGTACCACATGCAAGCATGTTGAGTGTAGACTCATAACCCCTAATCATCATCAGAATAACCTACAACATCATAAGTTACATCCAGAGTGGGTCAATACATTGGAATAGTATTGGCAAGTGATACCTTAGTAGAATATTAGCATCTAGATACTACATGCATTTGGCTAAGTGTAGCTTAGGCTTGCTTTGCTCAAAATAGGTTTTTCCCTATTAGTTGAAAACACTAAGTTTTCCTTTGACAAAACTTTCCCAAGGAATCACCAATAAACATTGGTGATCCTTCACCCTTGTTCAACCACAAGTTTTAACTTAGAAATTGGGATGAGGAGATTCTTGATAGCTTCCATGTCTTGATGCTCAAGTTGTCCAATACCAGGGACATGGCTAAGTACTTAGATTCTCCCATCTGCAGAGGTTGTGCACTTTCCCCACAAGACTTGATTTTCACCAAGACAGGACCTTTCAGATGCCTACCCTTAGACTAAATGGACGCGTTCCAAACCTATCATCCCACTACCACCAACTGTCCAAATGGCTAAGTTATTGCAACCTATATGATCCAGGCAGAGCCCATAATGCCATGTGGCTGCACTAGAAGCTTCTTAACATTTGGCATCTCAAATCCCTTTGTTCCTGGGTGGCTTTACACAAGTGAGATACACAAGGTAAACCATAGAAATGGGCCTTGTGTAACCATTCTTTCCATTCCACCCAGGTGTTTCATTCACTTAGTTGTTTTATTAAGCAAAAACACAAGTCAACAGACTTAGAAATATTTCATATAGCATTAATATATAACCACCCTTGGTTGCTACTAGCTAGGCTAAGCATGGAAATGGTAAGCATCTTAACTTAGAGAAATTTCTAACAATTCTACAACTACTAGGATTTCCCAAGCATATCATATAGATACTTATCAAAATATTCATGCAAGTCCTATACAAAATATTTCTAGTGCATAAGTGAAATATATAGGAATAAAATAATGAAGCACCACTTGCCTTGGTAGTTTGGGGAATAGCAACAATCTTCACAATCACAATCACTATTTGCACCAAAATCTACACATAAAATAATGGCACCAAAATCACATATCAAAATATACAAACAAAAATATATGAATGCATGCAAATGCCATGTGATGATTTTTCTACACCAAACAAGACAAGTAAACAGTACTAAAAACATAAACAAGTCCAAGATACTCAAAATAGACTTTATTTGATTTTTAAAACATTTTTCAAATCATTTCTTTATCCAAAATAAGCCTACACACGTTTCTGCAAAAACAACCATTTTTACAGAGGCAAAACATTAAACACATTGCATAAACAGATAGGATTTTCTCTCCTGATTCCAATGATATAAAATTTGCAAAATTTGAACGTGGGGATCAAAAGTTATGAATTTTACAAGTTTGAATCACTAATAGATCTAAATTCAATTTTTAAATCTAAACCCTAGCCACGCGGCGTGTTCTGATTGGCTAATACCGGTTCGCACGGATCGATCGATGCGGGCCGTAGGATTTAAGTGACACAGTGCAGCTCAGATCTAAAGAAAACGTTTCGTTAAGTGATCTATCGTACTCGTTGGATATGGATCTAACGGCTATGGACCAAGCGACCAAAGTCTGGCGGTGCCAGTGGCGGCGAGTGGCGGCTGCTCTGTCAGAGACGTTGCTGGCAATTCAGGTCGCGCGGGGAGGAGTGGAGGTGCTTATCGTGTTCGTGGGACTACAGTGAAGCTCAAGGTGGTCGAGGGAGGGACAGGGGCGCTCGGATTCGACTGCTATTGCTCGTCGAAGTGAAGCCTGTCGTCGTGCAAGCTCTGGCGTTGTTGGGGGCGAGGTTCTGGTGTGCGCTAAGACAAACCAGAGATGCCGTTAGATGCGCACAAGCCTGGCGAACAAGTGAGTATCCAGAAGAGAGGAAGGGGTGGTCGGGAACTACCAGGAGGGGTCGTCGGAGTTGCGCTGAGCTTCGGTTGCTTCCAAAGGTGGACGATGACGACGCTCTAGGACGATACAGAGGAAAAGAAAGGCATGAGAAGGTGCGCAAGGACACACTGATCACGCTTGCATGAATCAGAGACAGGGGGGCGGATGATGCTTACCGGAATCGCACGCCGGAGTGGCTCAGTACTGCGGCGGTGCAAGTGAGATTGTGGGCAGCCTGGTGGCGGAGTGGGGGTGCTAAGTGAGGGGAAATGGTCACAGAGGGGTGGGGGTTAAATAGCCGGAGCAGGGGCGAGAATCACACACTACATCAATGGGATTTAAGTGCATTTAAATCGGGAGAAGCAACTCTTGGCCGGCGCTAATTTGGCGTGATTTGGGGACGATGAGATGACGTGGCTGCGGGGCTCAGTGGTCAGCGAGGGGGTAGGTTCTACGCGGGTGGGGAAAGGCAGAGAGAGGAGTGGCCCGAGTGGGCTGCTTTGTCTGTTGGGCCGAAAACGTGGCGCCAGGCCCAGTTTTGATTTCTAACTCTTTTTGTTTTTCTAAATGGATTTTCAGGAATCCTTTTCAAACAAATTCAAAAGCATTTGAATTCCAAATCTTTCTGAACTTTTCCAAAGTGAAACCTTCATATTTTTGGGCATAAAACCATGCTGTCTCATTATACTTGCTTGGTCTTTTTTCAAATTCAAAATAAATAGTGCCCTAGCACATGATTAGATAAGGATTTGAAAATGGTTTAAAACCATATTTGTTTTGGAAATTTTATCCAAGCTTTGAAACTCAACCAAACTAGCTTATGAGCCAACAAAACTTGGTTTAAAACAAATATTCTCTCACTTGAGAGTGGCATTCTGAACAATGCTTGTCTACATAAAATAATAGCACTCAAAGCTTCTGTTTCTTTCAAATGAGTTTGAAATTGAACCCTAAATGAATATGCATGCATGTATGATATGAAAAGCTTTGAAAACATGATTTTAGGGATGTTACAAATCTAACCCCCTTAAGGTGAATCTCACCCTCGAGATTCAGATTGGCTAGCAAATAGGTGAGGGTGGTCTTTCCGAAGATCATCTTCTCTTTCCCAAGTTGCTTCTTCTTCGGAATGGTGGTTCCATTGAACTTTGCAGAATTTGATAGTCTTAATCCGAGTAACTCTTTATGCAGTCTCAAGAATTTTGATAGGTTTTTCCTCATAAGTAAGATCACTTTCCAATTGAATTTCCTCCAAAGGTATAGTATCCTTCAAAGAAGTCTCTTCCATTTCTGGATGGCATTTCTTTAGCTAACTCACATGAAACACATTGTGAACAGCAGACAATGACTCTGGCAATTCAATCTCATAAGCTACTTCTCCTTTACGACTCTGAATCTTGAATGGTCCAACATATCTTGGGGCCAATTTTCCTTTGACTCCAAATCTCTTCACTCCACTAAGTGGTGACACTCTAAGATAAGCTCTATAACCCACTTCATAGGTGACTTCTCTATGCTTAGGATCTGCGTAGCTCTTCTGTCGGGACTGTGCTATCTTCAATCTGTCCTTAACTAGCTTGACTTTCTCTTCAGCCTCTTTGATTAGTTCTGGTCCGAACAAATTTCTTTCTCCCACACTATTCCATAACAATGGGGTGGTACACTTTCTCCCATAGAGAAATTCAAACGGTGCCATCTCAATACTGGCTTGATAGCTGTTATTGTAAGAGAATTCTGCGTAAGGCAGACTTTCATCCCAACTTGCTCCATAGTCTAGGGCACATGCCCTCAACATATCTTCAAGTATCTGGTTGGTCCTTTCTGTTTGTCCATCAGTCTAAGGATGAAAAGTAGTGCTGAATTCCAATCTCGTTCCCAATGACTCATGTAGTTGCCTCCAAAAATGAGAAGTGAAGTGAGTTCCCCTATCAGACATAATACTCTTGGGTACTCCATGCAGACATACAATCCTACTCATGTAGATCTTGGCTAACTTAGCACTTGTATAGGTTGTCTTCACGGGTACGAAATGAGCCACTTTAGTTAGGCGATCCACTACTACCCAAATAGAATCATATCCTGACCTGGTCCTTGGCAACCCGGTGATGAAATCCATGCCAATATTGTCCCACTTCCAATCAAGAATAGGTAGTGGTTGTAGTAATCCTGCTGGTTTCTGATGTTCCGCTTTCACTCTACTACATACATCACACAAAGCAATATGTTCGGCGATGTCCTTCTTGAGATTATTCCACCAAAATCTTTCCTTCATATCCATGTACATTTTGGTGTTACCCGGATGAATAGAATATGGTGAGTTATGTGCTTCTTGTAAAATCAGTTTCCGAAGCTCCGGATCTTGTGGAACACAGATACATTTTCCATACCATAAAGTACCCTGTTCGTCTTCATGGAATCCTTTGGCTTTTCCTTTGCCAATCTTTTCCTTAATCTCTTAAATTTCCTTATCTGTCCTTTGGGATTCTTTGATTTTGTGCAACAAAGTGGGTTGAACATCCAATGACATGAGATGTCCTTCAGGCACAATCTCCAATCTGAGATCTCTAAATTGGGCACACAGATCATCTAGCAACTCTCCCTTAGTAAGGCCATTCACAAAAACCTTACGGCTTAGAGCATCTGCTACAACATTTGCTTTACCGGGGTGGTATTGCAAACTCAAGTCATAGTCCTTGATGTGTTCTAGCCATCTTCTTTGTCTCATGTTGATTTCTTTATGGGTGAAGATATACTTCAAACTTTTGTGATCTGTGAACACTTCACATCGCTTTCCCAAAAGATAATGTCTCCATGTTTTGAGTGCATGGACAACAGAGGCTAACTCTAAATCTTGAGTAGGATAATTTACCTCATGAGTTTTGAGTTATCTCGAGGCATAAGCCACAACTTTCCCTTCTTGCATTAGCATTGCACCTAATCCATGATGAGATGCATCACAATATACTTGGAAATCCTTCTCCAAATCTGGCAAACATAAGACCGGTGCTGTCACTAGTCTCTTCTTCAATTCTTGGAAACTGAGTTCACATCCTTTAGACCAAGCAAATTTCTTGTCTTTCTTTAGTAACTCTGTCATTGGTTTAGCTACCTTGGAGAATTTTCAATGAACCTTCTGTAGTATCCTGCCAAGCCAAGGAAACTACAAACCTCTTTTACTGACTTAGGAGATTCCCATTCAGTTACAGCTGAAACTTTAGCAGGATCAACTGCTACACCATCTCCTGACACAACGTGTCCAAGAAATCCAACTTCATTCAACCAAAATTCACACTTGCTGAATTTGGCATACAGCTTATGCTCTCTAAGCTTCTCAAGTATCAAACGCAAATGCCCTTCATGTGCTTCTTTGCTCTTGGAGTAGATCAAAATGTCATCGATCAATACGACAACAAACTTGTCAAGGAACTCCATGAACACCTTGTTCATCATATTCATGAAGTATGCTGGTGCATTGGTCAAACCAAATGGCATCACGGTATACTCATACAATCCATACCTAGTGTTGAAAGCTGTCTTAGGTATGTCTTGTTCCCTTATCTTAAGCTGAAAATAACCCGATCAGAGATCAATCTTTGAGAACACACATGCTCCTTCTAGCTGATCAAACAAGTCATTGATTCTAGGCAAAGGGTATTTGTTCTTGATAGTCACCTCGTTGAGTGAACGGTAGTCTATGCATAACTTTTGACTTCTATCCTTCTTTTCCACAAACAAAACTGGTGCTCCCCAAGACGAAGAACTTGGTTGGATAAATCCTTTCTGCAACTGTTCTCCAAGTTGTTTCTTGAGTTCCTTCAACTCATCAACTAACATCTTGTATGGTCTCTTTGCTATTGGTCCAGATCCTGGTAGCAAATCGATCAGAAATTCCACATCTCTATCTGGTGGCATTCCTGGCAATTCTTCCGGAAACACATCCGGATATTCACTCACAATTGGCACACTGTCTATGCTAACCCCCTTGAGAGAATTAAGCTTACTCCCTTTTGGTTCAAAGTTAGTCTTGAATCTAATCCTTTTGTTTTCTGGAGTTGTGAGTGTGACAGTATGGTTGGCACAATCCAGCACTCCTTTGTGCTTAGTCATCCAGTCCATTCCCAAAATGACATCCAATCCTTGGGAATTTAGGATTATCAGATTAACGGGAAACTTATACTTCCCAAACTCTATGACTAGATCATGACATCCTGAGTTCACTATCATTTCTCCGCCAGGAGAACTTACTTTTATAGGACACCCAATAGTTTCTACCGGTAGTTCATTTCTTTCAACAAATGCTCTTGATATGAATGAGTGAGATGCACCAGTATCAAAGAGAACAAATGCTGGAACAGAATTGAGTTTGAACTTACCAGCAACATCATCATGTTCCTCATAGATTTCCTCCACATTGATGTGGTTCACTTGTCCCTTTTGGAAAGGGTTGGGTTTGTTGGGTCCTTCAACTTTCTTTTCTGGGCATTCATTTGCATAATGCCCCATCTTCTTGCACTTGAAACATTCAACCTGACTAAGATCCTTCTTAACAGGCTGGCTTCCACTACCACTTCCACTTCCATTGTGACGGCTTTTGTATCCACTCTTGTGATTCTTGTACTTGTCATTGTCATGACTACGATGATTCTTGTTGTCATGACGGCGGTTGTGGTTGTGGTGGCTGTTGTACTTTCCATGCTTGTGGGATCCAGAATTCCCACTATCATCATAATGGGAGCGCTTGTGAGACGATCCTGAGCTGTGCTTGTCAGAGTGTTTCCTCTTCCTGCTTTCAACCTGTTTCATCTTGCTCTCCAAGATGGCAGCCTTGTCACAACGAGACTGATAAGTGGGGACATAGGCCACAGATAGCTGCAGGTTCAGTTCATCGTTCAATCCTTCGAGGAACTTCTCTTTCCTCTTAGCATCAGTGTCAACTTCATTCGGTGTATAACGCGCTAGATTGTTGAACTCCTCAATATATTCAGCCTCCTGCGGTGGCCCTGCTTCAAGTTTTGAAATTCCTTCTTCTTCAAACTCATCACTCCGGATGAGATGTGAGCAGTACGGAAACCATCTTCAAAGATAGCCCATGTCACATCCTCAATGGGAGTGGTGATCTGGAAGTTATCCCACCAAGTAGCTGCTGGTCCTTCCAACAAATGTGCTGCAAACCTGACTTTCTCCTCATCAGTACAGCCAACAGTTACCAAATCCTTGTTCACTGAGCGTAGCCAATCATTGGCCACCATGGGATCGGTAGTTCCTGAGAACTTTGCTGGCCTCAGTCTTAGGAATCTGGTGAGCATGTCAAAACCTGGTGGATTGTTCTGATTTTTGTTGTTGTTGTTGTTATTATTATTGTTGTTATTGTTGTTGTTCTGATTCTGCATAAAGGTGGTCATCATCTGCATCAGCTGTGTCTGAGTTGTCATCAGCTGCTGCATCTCTGGGGTGACATTGTTGTTGTTCGGGTTGGGGTTGGCATGTCGAGGAGGCATCTGTGGTTTTCAATAAGGATAAGAATTAGATACCCATAGATGCTTAACATGCACAATACATCACATAAACAATCACCAAACATGCATCAAAATAACAAAAGTTCAACAACATAGACAACAAGTCTTGAAAAGCAAACACACCAATAGCAAGCCATCCACATGATGGATGGTCATTGCGACTCAATAATCAAAAGCATGGTAAATAATAAGTAAACGAGTAGTCATCACTACTCCTCTGCATCAACCTCCTCATCAACAAGTGTAAGACCTGCATTCTCCATAGCGGTCTTGTACTCCTCGACATTGGTAGTCAAGGCCTCTACCTTGGCTTTGAGAGCCCTCTTCTGTGAACGAAGTCTCTCAATCACAACCTGCTGATGCTCGAGCTCGAAGTCCTTGGCCTCTAGTTCTGTAGTCATCTCTCGAATCCTCTTGTTCCTATCTTGGACTCTTTTCTCTTGACTCTTGAACTTTCTATCCTAACTCTCAAACTTGGCCTCCATTTCCTTGACTATCTCATCTTGCTCCGCGAAGAGCTTGTCTTTCTCATGAAGCTGCACCTGGAGTTCGTCATTGCTAAGCATGACGTTGGTCCTATCAGTATCTAGGTGCCTAAGAAGAACCTCTAAGTGCTGGAGGTATAGATGAATCGGCTCTGCCGTCTCTCTAGCAGTATCCTCGAAGTCAATGGCCTCACCATCCTCGTCACGTCTACCGAAGGCGTTGAAGTGAGTACCTCTAATCTCTCGAGAGTGTCTGCCTAGCAAACGCCCAAGTAAATCCTGCATGACTACCTCTAGGCCTCTTTCCTTGTCATCATGCATGAGCTTGAAGGTGATAGCCTCCATGGCTGGCTCAGTCTGGCGTCCTGGCTGAGTAACCTTGAAGCCCCAAAGGTCCTTCCTCTCGAACTTGGTGAGGGGAAGCATCATGATGCTAGGAAGCGGAAGATTGAGCACACTAGTGAGCTCAATAAGACGAGTGCCGAAACGAGTTCCCTTGAACTCTTCAGCCGTGCTGATAGTAACATTAGGCATCTATTTTATAAGATAGAAAAAGTTAGGTTCGACATAGGTAGAGAAAATCATAAGTCAAAGCATCACAAGCATATTTTTGGAAATCAAACACACAAGTCATGGCATACATAAATTTATTACAAGCATCGAAGGTTCAACATAACTTAGACAAAAAAATTGGAAAAGAAATGATAAGTGTGGTGGTCCAACTAACGAAGTACGTTACAATCCCATCTCGCTTGCCAAGTTAGCTAATAGGGCATCCCTAGAGGAAATCTGTCGATCCAGATCACATGAATCCATTGCTAAGTCTATGATGTCCTCTCTTAAACGTTGATTGGTAGCCTCTAACTCTTGGGTATATTTCTTTTCTTCTCTAAGTTCATTCTGGGTGTTGAGCATTCTGCACTTGAGTCTATCACCAAGATCTTTGATGGCCTTCCAAGCTGCATCCCTTGCAGAATCAAAGAATGTGGTGTGCATCACTGAGTTGGTGACCATGCAGAATCCTGATTCCTTGTGGTTGTCTTCCTTGTTTTTATACAAGTGAAGTTGCACCCACCATTACTCCACTACTTCATCCATCACGGAGAAACCTTTGTACACGGTTGCACCATGTATTCCCATGGCAACCATGAGGTCCTTGAGAGCCTTGGGGAATTCTGTCTCACACTCCAAAGTCATAGTCATGAGTGGTCCCTTCCTCACAGCTTCGTTGATGGAGTTCATCTATAAATAGAGATGATAAAGAAGAATTAGAAAAGTTTACGAGAAGAAAAAGACAAGTGTGGAAATTGTTGAATTTTTTTTCCTTAGTGGTTTCTAATCCATTCCTAGGGTCATAATCCTACAGGCAACATAGTGCTCTGATACCATCTGTAAGATCCCTCCCTTTATAAAGGTAAGGATCCCTGTGATTGCAATGCTAGTACCTGGATCAATGCTAGCATCCACAGTTTAAGATGAAGTACACAGAAACAAAGGTCATTATTACATGTCATTCCAGAGACAAACATAGTCTTTTACAACTCCATGGCCACAGGCCTAATACAAGAGTTCAAATATAGTATAAGATAAATAAGTTTTCATCTTCATGTGCCATAGGCAAGCATGTTGAGTGTAGACTCATAACCCCTAATCATCATCAGAATAACCTGAAACATCACAAGTTACAGCCACAGTGGGTCAATACATTGAAATAGTATTGGCAAGTGATACCTTAGTAGAATATTAGCATCTAGATACTTGTAAAATCCCAAAAATCATGTTTCCAAAGGTTGCATATCATTCATGCATGCATATAATTTAGGGATCAATTTCAAACTCATATCAAGAAAACAGTAGCACTAAGTGCTATTATTTTATGTGGGCAAGCATTGATCTAATGCCACTCTCGAGAGAGAATATTTGTTTTAAAAACCATTGTTTGAATTCATAGGATTGGTTGGATGAGTTTCAAGCTTGGACAAAAAATTTCAAAACAAATATGGTTTTAAAACCATTTCTAAATCTTCATCAAACCATGTGCTAAGGTACTGTTATTTTAAAAATCTTCAAAGGACCAAGCAAGTACAGCAAGGCAGCATGGTTTAACACTCAGATTTATACAGGATTCATATTACAAAAGGCCAGAAAGATTTGAAATTCAAATGCTTTAATCTCATTTGAAATTGATTCCAGAAAATCGAATTAGAAAAAGAAAAAGGTTTAAAAACCCAACTGGGCCTAGCGCCAGCCTTTCGGCCCATCAGACAAAACGACCCACCCGGGCCACTCCTCTGCCTTTCCTCACCGCGCCCGCATGCACCCACCTGCTGATAGCTCGACCCCACCTTGCCCCGTCATCTTTGTCCTCAAATCACGCCTGCGACCAGCGCCGCCGCGGCCGTTTCCTCCCCGACGCAAATGCGCTTAATTGACATTGAATGCTCGCGAGATTCTCGCCCTGCTCTGGCTATAAGACCCCCTCCCCTCTTCGCTCATTTCCCCTCACTCGGCGCACCATTTCTGCCACCAGGCTGCCCACAATCTTGCTTGCATCGCCGCAGCACCGTCCGCCCCCTGTCTTTGTTTCATGCGAGCATGATCAACATGTCCTTGTGCATCTTCTCATGCCTTCCTTTTTCTCTGTATCATCCTAGAGCGTCGTCACCGTCCACCTCTAGAAGCAACCGAAGCTCAGCACAACTCCGGTGACCCGTCCTGGTAGTTCCCGACCACCCCTTCCTCTCTTCTGGATACTCACTTGTTCGCCGGGCTTGTGCGCATCTAACAGCGTATCTGGTTTGTCTTAGCGCGCACCAGAACCTCGCCCCCGACGACGCCAGAGCTTGCCCGACGACAGGCTCCACTCCGACGAGAAATAGCAGCCAGATCCGAGCGCCCCTGTCCCTCCCTCGACCATATTGAGCTTCACTGCAGCCCCGCGAACACGATAACCACCTCCACCCCTCCCCGCGCGATCTGAATCACCGGCAACATCTCTGACAGAGCCGCGCCGCCGCATCGCCGCTGTTAGCGCCGCCCGTCTGTGGTCGTTTGATCCGTGGCCGTAGGATCTAGATCCAGCGATTAGAAATAGATCTGTAGCGAAGCGGTACGAGCAGATCTGGGCCATGCATGTTAAGTTAGATCTAACGGCCTGCGAGTGTGATCCGGTGCGAATCGGTATCAACCAATCGAAGGCGCCGCAGCGATCCTTTGTTTTAAAAACAGAATTTAGATCTATTAGATGTTTAAACTTGTAAAATTCATAACTTTTGATTTCCACGTCCAAATTTGACAAATTTTATATCATTGGAATCAGGAGAGAAAATCCTTTCCATATATGCAATGCGTTTAATGTTTTGCCTCTGTAAAAATGGTTGTTTCTACAGAAACATTTGTAGGCATAATTTGTGTATAGTAATTATTTGAAAAATGTTTTGTTGTTCAAATAAAGTTTATTTGGCATGTGTTGGACTTGTTTATGATTCAGTTCTGTGTACTTGTCTTGTTTGGTGTAGAAAATCATCACATGGCATTTTGCATGCGTTCATGTATTTTTGTTTGTATATATTGTGTATGTGATTTTGTGCCATTATTTTATGTGTAGATTTTGGTGCAAATAGTGATTGTGATTGTGAAGATTGTTGCTACTCCCCAAACTACCAAGGCAAGTGGTGCTTTGTCACATCCCAAGATTTTCCAAATCTTGTAATGTGAAAAATAAATAAACAAAATAAATAATTGTTGAAATTTTGGGTGAAAATAAACTTTTGTTTCTAAAAGGAAACTTAAAAATCCCATCTTGAACAAACTTTAATTAAAGTTTGAAATTCAACAAAATCCAAATCAAGAGTAATGCATTCCTCAATGAATGTATCTTGAAATTTAAACACTTGGAAAATAAATCCAAACCCTAAACCCTAATGGAATAAAATCATTTCCAAGTTATCCCGAAGCCTATGGATTTGATTCATATAAAAATTTGTCAACAAACATTCACAAATGATCAAGAAAGACAAATAGAAATGTTTTAAGACCATATAAATTGGTTTCACTTAATTTGGAGCCATAAATAAAATCTTATGAATTTAATAAGATAAGGAAAAGTAATTTCCAAAGCTAATAAAGCACTTATCTAAAATCCATAAAAAATGGTGAGCAAATAATCCTAAAGGGATTTAAAAGGATAAACAAATATCAAATAAGATTTTACAAATTGGAATCACCAAGTTTGGATCTATAAATAAAAAGATATGTATTTTATAAGATAAGGAAAGAAATTATTCAATAAGGAATATTTAAAGACCAAATTAAATCTTGGCCTAATCCATTAAGCAAATAGAATGAATAGAATCCAAATCCAAATAAAATAAAAGGATCAAGAATTTCCAAAATAAAATAAAATGGCATTAACCATTCTATCCCTATTTTTATAAAGACAAATCTCTAATAAGAATAATTATATAATTCATGAGAAAATAGTATTTTGGAATTTACCCAAGTGGAATAAAAGTTGTTTAATTAATTTAAATAAAATAAATCTTCCAAATAAAATTTAGGGAATTAAAACTATATTTAAATTCCATTGGAATTAAAACAAATACCCAATTCAAATGATTTATGAATCATATTAAATACTTTCCAAATAATTCAAGATGAATTATTTGACACCCTATTAAACAAATAAAAACCTACTGAAAAGATTTGGAATGTTTAAGAATTCAAATGGCGTTTTGAAGATATTATTAAATCTTATTTGAATTAAAACAAAGGTCTAATTAATAATTAAAAGACCCCAAAAAGAATAAAATTTTATTCCAAAATTGACTTCAGATTATATTACTAATCAGTGTTTAAACCTACACAAATTTTGGTTGAGGTTTGAATTCAAATGAATGTTTAAATTGTTTAAACAAAATCAAAACAGAAAATAAAATGGGAAAAAGAAAAAAACCATCAGTATAAAAAAAATGGAAACAAACCCAGCCCAGCCCAGCTAGCCCACTAAGCCCATCAGCAGCCCACCTGCTCTCCCCCGCAGCGATTCGTTTTGCACTCAGAAGCAGACCCGCGCAGTCACTGATGTTCGGACCCCACCTCCCCTGTCTCTCCTTCGCTTACGAAACGACCCCACTGCCACGCAAGCTTCTTCCTCGCCGCGACTTCTTCTCCCCCTCACCTCGCGACCGTTTTCTGCCGCTGATATCTCGCGATCAGTTCTCCTTAATGCCATGTATAAACCTCGCCGCGACCATGCACGATTAAACGCCTGCCTATCCTCCCCATTTCCCCTCACTCGCCTCCCCCTCTTTGCCCCCAGGCTGCACCAATTCCTTGCGGCAAGCCACTGTCTCCGACGAGCTCAAATGGCAAATTACGGCGACGCCAGACCTCACCGCTGCCCCTAGACTCCACCTGCCTACTCCTTATCTCCCTATGCATCTCCCAGCACCAACCAACCTCCCGCGCGTGCTCCCTATTGTCGGCAACAACTTCAACTAAACGCGCCACCGTCTGCCATTTACTCCGTCGACCTTTCCCGGTATCATCTGACCTCTCCTCTCCCTCTATTTCACACGCGCATACTCGCCACGACCCTACGCATCTAACAACACCTTTATTTTTCTCTGGCGTGCACCGTAGCCTTGCCACCGTCTTCAACAGAAAGCACCCGACGCCATCGCGAACTCCGGCGAGCAATCGCCAGCACATGCGAGCGCCCCTTCGTCTACAACCAGCACGTCGAGCTTCCCCATGTCACTGCGATCATGGTGAGCCATCCCTCTTCCCTTCTTGCTTCCTGTAGCGTCGACACCGCCACCGTCTGACCGCTCCGCCGCCACCTTCCGCCGCCAGCGCCGCCCATCTCTGGCAAGCATCCTGAACGCCGTCTGATCACGATCTAGTGGCTAGGAAAGAACTGACCCGAAGGGGTAAGTAGTGCCTCTGAGCCGTGCGATCTCACTTAAATCCTATCATTAATCGCCCGGATCCGCGCGCCGCAGCGGGTACCGGAAAGTAGTATCCGCCACGTGGCCTGATTCTACGACGCTGGGCTTCGATCCCGCTGCGATGCAAGCGAGAAGTAGTATCACGCCACGTGGCCCTGTTCGTTTGAAATAAAAAACAGAAATGTCTATTAGATGTTCTAATTTGAAAAATTCATAACTTTCAAACCACATGTCCAAATTTTGCAAATTTTATATCAATGGAATCAGAAAGACAAGTACTTTCTGACCATGAACTTTGTTTAGTAAACTGTTTCTGTTAAATTGATTGTTTTTACAGAAACTTGTGTATGCATGTTTAGAATATAAAAATTGTTCTAAAATGATTTTTGAGATAAAACCTTTGGCAAATGGTTTATTTTGAACCTACTGACCATAGAAATCAATTAGTGGTTTAAAAATATATTTGGTGAAGCAAAATATTAAATCTTTGATTTAAACCATTTCTAGTCAAATAAAAATATTGTTTAATTGTTAAAAATGCTTTTTGAAGAAAACCTTTGGGAAATGTTTTGGAATAAACTCTCTGACCCTAAACACAAAGTTTTATGATTTGAAAATGTATTTGGTGAACTTTATAAAGATTGTTACTTTGATAAAGTCATTTTTCAACCACATAAAATAATGCTTTGGTTTAAAAATGGTTTATAAGTAAAATCTTTTGCAAATAGTTTTGCCACTTTATAAAATGACCAATAAGTGTTTTAGAATGTTTATAACCTATTATAAACCACTTTTGTAAATAAAACAAAGTTTGGCATGCTTGCATGCATTGTTTTGATTCTATTAATTTATGTGATGTTGCTTGAATGGTAGATTGAAATATTGCTTGCTTGATTGAATTGTAGTGATTTGAAGAGTGTGAATATTGCAAAGATCAAGGAGTGAACTTATATTCTCTACCAAAAAGGCAAGTGATGCTTCATACTTTTGTCCCATTATTTTCACTATGCATTAGTGATATTTCTAAGTAGGACTTGCATGGAATTTTTGTTAAGTATAAACTATGCCATGGGAAATCCTAGTAGATGAAACCTTAGTAGAATTTCCTAAGTTAAGATTCCTACTACTATCATGCTTAGCTTAGCTAGTATAAAACAAGGGTGGAATATATATTCATGCTATGGAATATTTCTAAGTCTGTGGACTTATGTTTTGTTTAATAAAACAACTAAGTGAATGAATCACCTGGGTGGAATGGAAGGAATGGTTTGTGTTGAGTGGTTCACAAGGCCCATTTCTATGGTTTACCTTGTGTATCTCACTTGTGGATGGCCACCCAGGAACAAAGATATTTGAGATGTCAAATGTTGAGAAGCTTCAAGTGCAGCCACTTGGCATTATGGGCTCCGCCTGGATCATATAGGTTGCAATAACTTAGCCAAATGGACAGTTGGTGGTAGGGGAATGATAGGTTGGAACGCGTCCATTCTGGTCTAAGGGAAGGCTTCTGAAAGATCTTGTCTTGGTGAAACCAAGTCTTGTGGGGAAAGTGCACCACCTCTATAGAGTGAAAAATCTAAGTACTTAGCCATGTCCCTGGCAAAGGAAAATCTGAGCATCAAGACATGGAAGCTATCAAGAATCTCCTCATCCCAATTTCTAAGTTAAAATCTTGTGGTTGAACAAGGGATTAAAGGATCACCAATTTCTATTGGGAGATGCCTTGGGTGATTTTTGTCAAGCAAAAACTTAGTGTTTTCAAATGATAAGGAAAATCTATTTTGAGCAAAGCAAGCCTAATCTCCACATAGCCAAATGCATATAGATGATAGTTACCACTATACTACCATAGTATCACTTGCCAATACAATTCAAATGTATTGACCCTTGTGGCTGTAACTTGTTATGTTGCAGGTTTGTTTGATATTAGTGAAGTTTGTTGAATTAGGATTACAAGTCTACAACCAACATGTTTGCTTGTGGCACTTTGAAGATGAAGGACCCCATGCTATTGTTATATTCTGCTGCATTGTAATGAGATAGCCAAATGAGCTATGTAAGATGTAATAAATTATTTTATTCCTAGTTATGAAGTTGTATTATGACCTTTGTTTCTTGATATTATAACTTAACTGTGGATGCTAGCTATTGATCCAGGGACTAGCATTGTAAACACAGGGATCTCTACCTTATTAAAGGTTGGGAACCTTACAGATGGTATCAGAGCATTGTGTTGCCTGTAGGATTTGTAACCCTAGGATTGGACAAAACCCCTTAGAAAAATAGGAGTTGTATTTGTCCCAAAACTTATTTACAAACAATCTTGTAAACTCTTTCCTCAACCATTTTGGTTTTGACTCTACATCTGTTCTATTTTCAACTTGATGGACAAGCCTACCCCATGGCCAAAGACTTCACCATGAGCAAAGGACTTCATCAACTCTAATGACTTCAACATCTTCAAGTGAGTTCAACCTTATTCTCAGCAAGGACTTCAACTTGGATATCACTAAGGACTACAAGTGAGACAAGAAATCTTGCTCAAGACTTGAAGACTAAGGAAACACAACTTAGAAGGAATCCTCATCACCTTTGGAGTTTTGTGACCAAGAATTTTCCCAAGGAAACCATGATCTCATGCAAGAAGAATCAACCAAGAAGGAGGGAAAGATCTCAAGTGAACCATATAGTTGGACCACCATGTTTAGTTTAAATTAAACACAACAACTTATGTGGTGTAACAAAAATATTTTTGTTGCCTAAAAATATGCTTGAAACTTGTTGTTTGAGTGGAATGCTTGTTTGTGATTGCTTACACTTTGCTTGTGTGAATTGTGATGTGTGTGATTAGAATTATTCCCTTAGAAATATTTTGCCTATTCTAATCCCAATCCAACCCAAACAGATGACTTCTCCAGGAAACTCCAACATCAAGGATGGTGACAACAACAATAACAACCAAGAGACCAACATGAGAGAACTCATAGTAACCCAAACCCAGTTGAACCAAGTGACAGCTCAATTTATAGCCAACACCAGTGAGGTAGATCCAACCATGCAAAGGTTTTTGGAAACCCAAACCCAATTCTTGCATAGGATGACAAGTCAATTGATCAACATGGGAGACAACCCTTCCCAAAGAATTTGTGACAACAAGGATATCAAGGAAGATATTCTAGAAGGAACTCAAGCTTGCAATATTTGTGGAGACAAGGATCACACTTCCAAAGAGCATGAAGATCAATGCCCCAACTGTGAAGAGAAACATCCAAATAATCAATGCCTCACATCTCAAGCTACTTGTTTCCTATGTGAAGGAAATAATCATGTCCCTATCCAATGCCCCATCTATTCCATAGTTCAACAAAGGAAACAAGGTGGAGTGCAACAACAATTTGTAAACCCTCATGAAGGAACAACTTCTACAAAGAAGGATGAAGACAAAGTCAAAACTATGCCCCATAAGGCCAAATCCAAAGTGATCACAAAGTGTTGCTACTCTTGTGGAGAAGAAGGTCATATTTCTAGTAACTGTCCCAAGAAGAGAGAAAGATTTCCCACCTATGTGGTGAAGTATGAAGAGCATGAACTAGAAGAACTCCTAGCTTTGGAGAGACCCAAAAAGAAGAAGAAGGACATAAGCCAGTTGCAATGTTATAATTGCAAAGAAATGGGACACGATGCTAGTGATTGCCCAGAAAAGAAGAAGAACCAAGGAAACAAACAAGAGGCAATGGTACCAAAGGAAAAGAAAGATATCAGCCAAGTGATGTGTTTCAAATGCAAAGAGCTAGGCTATTATGCAGACAAGTGCCCAGAGAAGTTTCAACAAGATCCCAAGCAAGCCAAGAAGTAATCTAGTTGGAAAATTTTTAAGGGTGGTAGTACCCTAGATGCTTTGAGCCAACTTGTAACCCCTAGCCTCCCCAAATCTCGGGACGAGATTTATTTTAAGGGTGGTAGCCTGTCACATCCCAAGATTTTCCAAATCTTGTAATGTGAAAAATAAATAAACAAAATAAATAATTGCTGAAATTTTGGGTGAAAAGAAACTTTTGTTTCTAAAAGGAAACTTAAAAATCCCATCTTGAACAAATTTTAATCAAAGTTTGAAATTCAACAAAATCCAAAACAAGAGTAATGCATTCCTCAATGAATGTATCTTGAAATTTAAACACTTGGAAAATAAATCCAAACCATAAACCCAAATGGAATAAAATCATTTCCAAGTTATCCCCAAGCCTATGGATTTGATTCATATAAAAATTTGTCAACAAACATTCACAAATGATCAAGAAAGACAAATAGAAATGTTTTAAGACCATATAAATTGGTTTCACTTAATTTGGAGCCATAAATAAAATCTTATGAATTGAATAAGATAAGGAAAAGTAATTTCCAAAGCTAATAAAGCACTTATCTAAAATCCATACAAAATGGTGAGCAAATAATCCTAAAGGGATTTAAAAGGATAATCAAATATCAAATAAGATTTTACAAATTGGAATCACCAAGTTTGGATCTATAAATAAAAAGATATGGATTTTATAAGATAAGGAAAGAAATTATCCAATAAGAATATTTAAAGACCAAATTAAATCTTGGCCTAATACATTAAGCAAATAGAATGAATAGAATCCAAATAAAATAAAAGGATCAAGAATTTCCAAAATAAAATAAAATGGCATTAACCATTCTATCCCTATTTTTATAAAGACAAATCTCTAATAAGAATAATTATATAATTCATGAGAAAATAGTATTTTGGAATTTACCCAAGTGGAATAAAAGTTGTTTAATTAATTTAAATAAAATAAATCTTCCAAATAAAATTTAGGGAATTAAAACTATATTTAAATTCCATTGGAATTAAAACAAATACCCAATTCAAATGATTTATGAATCATATTAAATACTTTCCAAATAATTCAAGATGAATTATTTGACACCCTATTAAACAAATAAAAACCTACTAAAAATATTTGGAATGTTTAAGAATTCAAATGGTGTTTTGAAGATATTATTAAATCTTATTTGAATTAAAACAAAGGCCTAATTAAATAATTAAAAGACCCCAAAAAGAATAAAATTTTATTCCAAAATTGACTTCAGATTATATTACTAATCAGTATTTAAACCTACACAAATTTTGGTTGAGGCTTGAATTCAAATTAATGTTTAAATTGTTTAAACAAAATCAAAACAGAAAATCAAATGGGAAAAAGAAAAAACCATCAGTATAAAAAAATGGAAACAAACCCAGCCCAGCCCAGCTAGCCCACTAAACCCATCAGCAGCCCACCTGCTCTTCCCCGCAGCGATTTGTTTTTCACTCAGAAGCAGACCGGTGTAGTCACTGACGTTCGTACCCCACCTCCACTGTCTCTCCTTCGCTGACGAAACGACCCCACCGCCACGCAAGCTTCTTCCTCACCGCGACTTCTTCTCCCCCTCACCTCGCGACCGCTTTCTGCCGCTGATTTCTTGCGATCAATTCTCCTTAATGCCGCGTTTAAACCTTGCCGCGACCATGCACGATTAAACGCCTACCTCTCCTCCCCATTTCCCCTCACTCGCCTCCCCCTCTCTGCCCCCAGGCTGCATCAATTCCTTGCGGCAAGCCACTGTCTCCGACGAGCTCAAATGGCAAATTCCGGCGACGCCAGACCTCACCGCTGCCCCTAGACTCCACCTGCCTACTCCTCATCTCCCTATGCATCTCCCAGCACCAACCAACCTCCCGCGTGTGCTCCCTATTGTCGGCAACAACTTCAACTGAACGCGCCACTGTCTGCCATTTACTCCGTCGACCTTTCCCGGTATCATCTGACCTCCCCTCTCCCTCTATTTCACACGCGCATACTCGCCACGACCCTACGCATCTAACAACACCTTTATTTTTCTCTGGAGTGCACCGTAGCCTCGCCATCGTCTTCAACAGAGAGCACCCGATGCCATCGCGAACTCCGGCGAGCAATCGCCAGCACATGCGAGCGCCCCTTCGTCTACAACCAGCACGTCGAGCTTCCCCATGTCACTGCGATCACGGTGATCCATCCCTCTTCCCTTCTCGCTTCCTGTAGC
Organism: Avena insularis; assembly: GCA_023614405.1. Classification (NCBI taxonomy): domain Eukaryota; kingdom Viridiplantae; phylum Streptophyta; class Magnoliopsida; order Poales; family Poaceae; genus Avena; species Avena insularis. Next base: position 49,069,699 of record CM042687.1, on the reverse strand, counting down.
GTTGACACCTCCACCGTCTGACCGCTCCGCCGCCACCTGCCGCCGCCAGCGTCGCCCATCTCTGGCAAGCATGCAGAACGCCGTCCGATCGCGATCTAGTGGCTAGGAAAGAACTGACCCGAAGGGGTAAGTAGTGCCTCTGAGCCGTGAGATCTCACTTAAATCATACGGCTTGTATCGCTCGACCCGCATGAAGCGGTACTGACGAGTAGTATCACGCCACGTGGCCCTGTTCGTTTGAAATAAAAAACAGAAATGTCTATTAGATGTTCTAATTTGAAAAATTCATAACTTTGAAACCACACGTCAAAATTTTGCAAATTTTATATCAATGGAATCAGCAAGACAAGTACTTTCTGACCATGAACTTTTTTTAGTAAAATGTTTCTGTTAAATTGATCGTTTTTACAGAAACTTGTGTATGCATGTTTAGAATATAAAAATTGTTCTAAAATGATTTTTGAGATAAAACCTTTGGCAAATGGTTTGTTTTGAACCTACTGACCATAGAAATCAATTAGTGGTTTAAAAATATATTTGGTGAAGCAAAATAATAAATATTTTATTTAAACCATTTCTAGTCAAATAAAAATATTGTTTATTTGTTAAAAATGCTTTTTGAAGAAAACCTTTGGGAAATGTTTTGGAATAAACTCTCTGACCCTAAACACAAAGTTTTATGATTTGAAAATGTATTTGGTGAACTTTATAAAGATTGTTACTTTGATAAAGTCATTTTTCAACCACATAAAATAATGCTTTGGTTTAAAAATGGTTTATAAGTAAAATCTTTTGCAAATAGTTTTGCCACTTTATAAAATGACCAATAAGTGTTTTAGAATGTTTATAACCTATTATAAACCACTTTTGTAAATAAAACAAAGTTTGGCATGCTTGCATGCATTGTTTTGATTCTATTAATTTATGTGATGTTGCTTGAATGGTAGATTGAAATATTGCTTGCTTGATTGAATTGTAGTGATTTGAAGAGTGTGAATATTGCAAAGATCAAGGAGTGAACTTATATTCTCTACCAAAAAGGCAAGTGATGCTTCATAATTTTGTCCCATTATTTTCACTATGCATTAGTGATATTTCTAAGTAGGACTTGCATGGAATTTTTGCTAAGTATAAACTATACCATGGGAAATCCTAGTAGATGAAACCTTAGTAGAATTTCCTAAGTTAAGATTCCTACTACTATCATGCTTAGCTTAGCTAGTAGAAAACAAGGGTGGAATATATATTCATGCTATGGAATATTTCTAAGTCTGTGGACTTGTGTTTTGTTTAATAAAACAACTAAGTGAATGAATCACCTGGGTGGAATGGAAGGAATGGTTTGTGTTGAGTGGTTCACAAGGCCCATTTCTATGATTTACCTTGTGTATCTCACTCGTGGATGGCCACCCAGGAACAAAGAGATTTGAGATGTCAAATGTTGAGAAGCTTCAAGGGCAGCCACTTGGCATTATGGGCTCTGCCTGGATCATATAGGTTGCAATAACTTAGCCAAATGGACAGTTGGTGGTAGGGGAATGATAGGTTGGAATGCGTCCATTCTGGTCTAAGGGAAGGCTTCTGAAAGATCTTGTCTTGGTAAAACCAAGTCTTGTGGGGAAAGTGCACCACCTCTACAGAGTGAAAAATCAAAGTACTTAGCCATGTCCCTGGCAAAGGACAATCTGGGCATCAAGACATGGAAGCTATCAAGAATCTCCTCATCCCAATTTCTAAGTTAAAATCTTGTGGTTGAACAAGGGATTGAAGGATCACCAATTTCTATTGGGAGATGCCTTGGGTGATTTTTGTCAAGCAAAAACTTAGTGTTTTCAAATGATAAGGAAAATCTATTTTGATCAAAGCAAGCCTAAGCTCCACATAGCCAAATGCATATAGATGATAGTTACCACTATACTACCATAGTATCACTTGCCGATACAATTCAAATGTATTGACCCTTGTGGCTGTAACTTGTTATGTTGCAGGTTTGTTTGATATTAGTGAAGTTTGTTGAATTAGGATTACAAGTCTACAACCAACATGTTTGCCTGTGGCACTTTGAAGATGAAGGACCCCATGCTATTGTTATATTCTGCTGCATTGTAATGAGATAGCCAAATGAGCTATGTAAGATGTAATAAATTATTTTATTCCTGGTTATAAAGTTGTATTATGACCTTTGTTTCTTGATATTACATCTTAACTATGGATGCTAGCTATTGATCCAGGGACTAGCATTGTAAACACAGGGATCTCTACCTTATTAAAGGTTGTGAACCTTACATGCTTCATGATTTTATTCCTATGTTTTTCAACTGTGCACTAGAAATATTTTTCTAGACTTGCATGAATATTTTGATCCATATGCTATGCTTGGGAAATCCTAGTAGTTGTAGAATTGCTAGAAATTTCTAAGTTAAGATGCTTATCAATGCCATGCTTATCCTAGCTAGTAGCAACCCGGGGTGGTTATATATTCATGCTATGAGCAAATATCTCTAAGTCTTTGGACTTGAGATTTTGCTTAATAAAACAACTGAGTAAATGAAACACCTGGGTGGAAGGGAAAGAATGGTTTGTGTTGATTGGTTACACAAGGCCCATTTCTATGGTTTACCTTGTGTATCTCACTTGTGGAAAGCCACCCAGGAACAAAGGTATTTGAGATGCCAAATGTTAAGAAGCTTCTAGTGCAGCCACATGATAATATGGGCTCTGCCTGGATCACATAGGTTGCAATAACTTAGCCATTTGGACAGTCGGTGGTAGTGGGATGATAGGTTGGAGCGCATCCATTTGGTCTAAGGGAAGGCTTCTGAAAGGTCCTGTCTTGGTGAAAATCAAGTCTTGTGGCGAAAGTGCATAACCTCTGCAGATGGAAGAATCTAAGTACTTAGCCATGTCTCTGGTATTGGACAATTTGAGCATCAAGACATGGATGCTATCAAGAATCTCCTCATCCCAATTTCTAAGTTAAAACTTGTGGTTGAACAAGGGTAAAGGTTCACCAATTTCTATTGGTAGTACCTTGGGAAAGTTTTATCAAAGAAAAACTTAGTGTTTTCAACTAATAGGCAAAACCTATTTTGAGCAAAGCTAGCCTAAGCTACACTTAGCCAAATGCATATAGAATCTAGATACTAATATTATACTACGGTATCACTTGCCAATACAATTCCAATGTATTGACCCACTGTGGCTGTAACTTGTGATGTTGCAGGTTATTCTGATGGTGATTAGGGGTTATGAGTCTACACTCAACATGCTTTCCTATGGCACATGAAGATGAAGACTTATTTATCTTATTATATATTTGAACTCTTGTATTAGGCCTGTGGCCATGGAGTTTGTAAAAGACTATGTTTGTCTCTGGAATGATATGTAATAATAACCTTTGTTTCTGTGTACTTCATCTTAAACTGTGGATGCTAGCATTGATCCAGGGTCTAGCATTGCAATCATAGGGATCCTTACCTTTATAAAGGTAGGGATCTTACAGATGGTATCAGAGAACTGTGTTGCCTGTAGGATTATGACCCTAGGATTGGAAACCACTAAGGAAAAATTTTCAACAACTTCCACACTTGTCTTTTCTTCTCGTAAACTTTTCTAATCTTCTTTCTCATCTCTATTTGTAGATGAACTCCATCAACGAAGCCGTGAGGAAGGGACCACTCATGACTATGACTTTGGAATGTGAGACAGAATTCCCCAAGGCTCTCAAGGACCTCATGGTTTCCATGGGAATACATGGTGCAGCTGTGTACAAAGGTTTTCCCGTGATGGATGAAGGAGTTGAATACTGGTGGGTGCAACTTCACTTGTATAAAAAAAGGAAGACAACCACAAGGAATCAGGATTATGCATGGTCACCAACTCAGTGATGCACACCACATTCTTTGATTCGGCAAAGGATGCAGCTTGGAAGGCCATCAAAGAGCTTGGTGATAGAATCAAGTGCAGAATGCTCAACACCCAGAATGACCTTAGGGAAGAAAATAAGCATACCCAAGAGTTAGAGGATACCAACCAACGTTTAAGAAATGACATCATGGACTATAGAGATGCCCTATTAGCCAACTTGGCAAGTGAGATGGAATTGTAATGTACCTCGTTAGTTGGACCACCACAATTATCATTTTTTTATTTTCCAAATGTTGTCTAAAATAAGTTGAACCTTGGATGCTTGTAATGGATTTATGTATGCCATGATTTGTGTGTTTTGATATGCCTGTGATGCTTGGCTTGACATTTATCTTTAGATTATGTTGATTCTAACTTTTTCTATCTTATAAAATAGATGCCTAATGTTACTATCAGCACGGCTGAAGAGTTCAAGGGAACTCGTTTTGGCACTCGTCTTATTGAGCTCACTAGTTTAATCAATCTCCCACTTGCTACCATCATGATGCTTCCCCTCACCAAGTTCAAGAGGAAGGACCTTTGGGGCTTCAAGGTTACAGCCAGGACGCTAGACTGAGCCAGCCATGGAGGCCATCACCTTCAAGCTCATGCATGATGACAAGGAGAGAGGCCTAGAGGTAGTCATGTAGGATTTGCATGTGCGCTTGTTAGGGAGACACTCTCGGTAGATTAGAGGTACCCACTTCCACGCCTTCAGCAGACGTAACGAGGATGGTGAGGCTATTGACTTCGAGGATACTGCTAGAGAGACAGTAGAGCCGATTCGTCTATACCTCCAGGACTTAGAGGTTCTTCTTAGGCACCTAGATACTGATAGGACCAACGTCATGCTTAGAAATGACGAACTCTAGGTGCAGCTTCGTGAGAAGGACAAGCTCTTCGTGGAGCAAGATGAGATAGTCAAAGAAATGGAGGCCAAATTTGAGAGTCAGGATAGGAAGTTCAAGAGTCAAGAGAAAAGAGTCCAAGATAGGAACAAGAGGATTCAAGACATGACTGCAGAACTAGAGGCCAAGGACTTTGAGCTCGAGCATCAACAGGTGGTGATTGAGAGACTTCGTTCGCAGAAGAGGGCTCTCAAAGCCAAAATAGAGGCCTTGACTACCAATGTCGAGGAATACAAGACCGCTATGGAGAATGCAGGTCTTACACTACTACTCATTTACCTTTTATTTACCATGTTCTTGATTATTGAGTCGCAATGACCATCCAACATGTGGATGGCTTGCTATTGGTGTGTTTACTTTTCAAAAACTTGTTGTTATGTTGTTGAACTTTTGTTATTTTTGATGCATGCTTGGTGATTGTATATGTGATGTATTGTGCATGTTAAGCATATATGGGCATCTTATTCTTATCCTTATTGAAAACCACAGATGCCTCCTCGACGTGCCAATCCCAACCCTAACAACAACAACAGTATCACCCCCGAGATGCAGCAGATGATGACAGCTCAGACGCAACTGATGCAGATGATGACCACGTTCATACAGAATCAGAACAAAAACAACAACAACAATAATAATAATAATAACAATAACAACAATCAGAATAACCCACCGGGTTTTGACATGCTTACCAGATTCTTAAGACTGAGGCCAGCAAATTTCTCGGGAACTACTGATCCCATGGTGGCCAATGATTGGCTACGCTCAGTGAACAAGGACTTGGTAACTGTTGTCTGTACTGATGAAGAGAAAGTCAGGTTTGCAGCACATTTGTTGGAAGGACCAGCAGCTACTTGGTGGGATAACTTCCAGATCACCACTCCCATTGAGGATGTGACATGGGCTATCTTTGAATATGGTTTCCGTACTGCTCACATCTCATCTGGAGTGATTAGTTTGAAGAAGAAGGAATTTCATAACTTGAAGCAGCGCCACCGTAGTGTGGCTGAATATATTGAGGAGTTCAACAATCTGGCGCGTTATGCACCGGATGAAGTTGACACTGATGCTAAGAGGAAAGAGAAGTTCCTTAAAGGATTGAACGATGAACTGAACCTGCAGTTAGTTGTGGCCTATGTCCCCACTTATCAATCTCTATGTGACAAGGCTGCCATCTTGGAGAGCAAGATGAAACAGGTTGAAAGCAGGAAGAGAAAGCACTCTGACAAGCACAGCTCAGGATCGTCTCACAAGCGTTCCCATTATGATGATAGTGGGAATTCTGGATCCCACAAGCATGGAAAGTACAACAAGCACCACAACCACAACCGTCATCATGACAACAAGCACCACCGTAGTCATGACAATGACAAGTACAAGAATCACAAGAGTGGATATAAGAGCCACCACAATGGAAGTGGAAGTGGTAGTGGAAGCCATCCTGTCAAGAAGGATCTTAGTCAGGTTGAATGTTTTAAGTGCAAGAAGATGGGGCATTATGCAAATGAGTGCCCAGAAAAGAAAGTTGAAGGACCCAACAATCCCAACCCTTTCCAGAAGGGGCAAGTGAACCACATCAATGTGGAGGAAATCTATGAAGAGTCAGATGCTGTGGCTGGTAAGGTAGAACTCAATTATATTCCAGCACTTGTTCTTTTTGATACTGGTGCATCACATTCATTCATATCAAAAGCATCTGTTGATAGAAATGGGTTTCCAACTGAAAACATTGGGTGTCCGATAAAAGTAAGTTCTCCAGGTGGAGATATGATAGTGAGTCTTGGATGCCGGGATCTAGTAATAGAGTTTGGAAAGCATAAGTTTCCAGTGAGTCTGATAATCCTAGATTCCCAAGGACTGGATGTAATTTTGGGAATAGATTGGATGACCAAATATGAAGGAGTACTAGATTGTGCTAATAGAACTGTTGCACTCACAACCCCGGAAAAGAAACGGATAATATTCAAGTCTAACTTTGAATCGAAAGGGAGTAAGCTAAATTCTCTTAAGGGGGTTAGCATAGACAATGTGCCAATTGTGAGTGAATATCCGGATGTGTTTCCGGAAGAATTACCAGGAATGCCACCAGATAGAGATGTGGAGTTTTTGATTGACTTGCTACCAGGATCTGGACCAATAGCAAAGAGACCGTACAAAATGTCAGTTAATGAGTTGAAAGAACTCAAGAAACAACTTGGAGAACAGTTGCAGAAAGGATTTATTCAACCAAGTTCTTCATCCTGGGGAGCACCAGTCTTGTTTGTGGAAAAGAAGGATAGAAGTCAAAGGTTATGCATAGATTACCGTTCACTCAATGAGGTGACTATCAAGAACAAATACCCTTTGCCTAGAACCAATGACTTGTTTGATCAGCTAGAAGGAGCCTGCGTATTCTCAAATATTGATCTCCGATCAGGATATTTTCAGCTTAAGATAAGAGAACAATACATACCAAAGACAACTTTCACTACTAGGTATGGATTGTATGAGTACACCGTGATGGCATTTGGTTTGACCAATGCACCATCATACTTTAAGAATATGATGAACAAGGTGTTCATGGAGTTCCTTGACAAGTTTTTTGTCGTTTTCATTGATGACATTTTGATCTACTCCAAGAGCAAAGAAGAGCATGAAGGACATTTACGTTTGATACTTGAGAAGCTTAGAGAGCATAAGTTGTATGCCAAATTAAGCAAGTGTGAATTTTGGATAAATGAAGTTGGTTTTCTTGGACATGTTGTGTCAGGAGATGGTGTAGCAGTTGATCCCGCTAAAGTGTCAGCTGTAACTGATTGGGAATCTCCAAAGTCAGTAAAAGAGGTTCGTAGTTTCCTTGGCTTGGCAGGATACTACAGGAGGTCCATTGAAAATTTCTCCAAGGTAGCTAAGCCTATGACAGAATTGCTAAAGAAAGACAAGAAATTTGCTTGGTCTGAAGGATGTGAACTCAGTTTCCAAGAACTGAAGAAGAGACTCTTGTGACACCGATCTTATGTCTGCCAGATTTGGAGAAGGATTTCCAAGTGTATTGTGATGCATCTCATCATGGATTAGGTGCAGTGCTAATGCAAGAAGGGAAAGTTGTGGCTTATGCCTCGAGACAACTCAAAACTCATGAGGTAAACTACCCTACTCATGATTTAGAGTTAGCCTCTATTGTCCATGCACTCAAAACATGGAGACATTACCTTTTGGGAAAGCGATGTGAAGTGTTCACGGATCACAAAAGTTTGAAGTATATCTTCACCCAGAAAGAAATTAACATGAGACAAAGAAGATGGCTAGAACTCATCAAGGACTACGACTTGAGTTTGCAATACCACCTCGGTAAAACAAATGTTGTAGCGGTCTAAGCCGTAAGGTTTTTGTGAATGGCCTTACTAAGGGAGAATTGCCAGATGATCTGTGTGCCCAATTTAGAGATCTCAGATTGGAGATTGTGCCTGAAGGACATCTCATGTCATTGGATGTTCAACCCACTTTGTTGGACAAAATCAAAGAAGCCCAAAAGACAGATAAGGGAATTGAAGAGATTAAGGAAAAGATTGGCAAGGGAAAAGCCAAAGGATTCCATGAAGATGAACAGGGTACTTTATGGCATGGAAAAATGTATCTGTATTCCACAAGATCCGGAACTTCGGAAACTGATTTTACAAGAAGCACACAACTCACCGTATTCCATTCATCTGGGTAACACCAAAATGTACATGGATATGAAAGAAAGATTTTGGTGGAATAATCTCAAGAAGGACATCGCCGAACATATTGCTTTGTGTGATGTATGTAGTAGAGTGAAAGCGGAACATCAGAAACCAGCAGGATTGTTACAACCACTGCCTATTCCTGATTGGAAGTGGGACAAGATTGGCATGTATTTCATCACCGGATTGCCAAGGACCAGGTCAGGATATGACTCTATTTGGGTAGTAGTGGATCGCTTAACTAAAGTGGCTCATTTTATACCCGTAAAGACAACCTACACAAGTGCTAAGTTAGCCAAGATCTATATGAGTAGAATTGTATGTCTACATGGAGTACCCAAGAGTATTGTGTCTGATAGGGGAACTCAATTCACTTCTCATTTTTGGAGGCAACTACATGAGTCATTGGGAACGAGGTTGGAATTCAGCACTGCTTTTCATCCTCAGACTGACGGACAAACAGAAAGGACCAACTAGATTCTTGAAGATATGTTGAGGGCATGTGCCCTAGACTATGGAGCCAGTTGGGATGAAAGTCTGCCTTACGCAGAATTCTCTTACAATAACAGCTATCAAGCCAGTATTGAGATGGCACCATTTGAGTTTCTCTATGGGAGAAAGTGTACCACCCCATTGTTATGGAATGGTGTGGGAGAAAGAAGTTTGTTTGTACCAGAACTAATCAAAGAGGCCGAAGAAAAAGTCAAACTAGTTAAGGACAGATTGAAGATAGAACAGTCCCGACAGAAAAGCTACGCAGATCCTAAGCCTAGAGAGGTCACCTATGAAGTAGGTGATAGAGCCTATCTTAGAGTGTCACCACTTCGTGGAGTTAAGAGATTTTGTGTCAAAGGTAAATTGGCCCCAAGATATGTTGGACCATTAAAGATTCTGAGTCGTAAAGGAGAAGTAGCTTATGAGATTGAATTGCCAGAATCATTGTCTGCCGTTCACAATGTGTTTCATGTGAGTCAGCTTAAGAAATGCCATCCAGAAATGGAAGAGACTTCTTTGAAGGATACTATACCATTGGAGGAAGTCCAATTGGAAAGTGATCTCACTTATGAGGAGAAACCTATCAAGATTCTTTAGACTGCAGAAAGAGTTACTCGGACTAAGACTATCAAATTCTGCAAAGTTCAATGGAACCATCATTCCAAAGAAGAAGCAACATGGGAAAGAGAAGATGATCTTCGGAAAGACCACCCTCACCTATTTGCTAGCCAATCCGAATCTCGAGGGCGAGATTCACCTTAAGCGGGTTAGATTTGTAACATCCCAAAAATCATGTTTCCAAAGGTTGCATATCATTCATGCATGCATATAATTTAGGGATCAATTTCAAACTCATATCAAGAAAACAGTAGCACTAGGTGCTATTATTTTATGTGGGCAAGCATTGATCTAATGCCACTCTCAAGAGAGAGAATATTTGTTTTAAAAACCATTGTTTGAATTCATAGGATTGGTTGGATGATTTTTAAGCTTGGACAAAAAATTTCAAAACAAATATGGTTTTAAAACCATTTTTAAATCTTCATCAAACCATGTGCTAAGGCACTGTTATTTTAAAAATCTTCAAAGTACCAAGCAAGTCCAGCAAGGTAGCATGGTTTAACACTCAAATTTATACAGGATTCATATTACAAAAGGCCAGAAAGATTTGAAATTAGAATGCTTTAATTTCATTTGAAATTAATTCCAGAAAATCGAATTAGAAAAAGAAAAAGGTTTAAAAACCCAACTGGGCCTGGCGCCAGCCTTTCAGCCCATCAGACAAAACGATCCACCCGGGCCACTCCTCTGCCTTTCCTCACCACGCCCGCATGCACCCACCCACTGACAGCTCGACCCCACCTTGCCCCGTCAGCTTCGTCCTCAAATCACGCCTACGACCAGCGCCGCCGCGGCCGTTTCCTCCCCGACACAAATGCTCTTAATTGACGTTGAATGCTCGCGAGATTCTTGCCCATGCTCCGGCTATAAGACCCCCTCCCCTCTCCGGTCATTTCCCCTCAGTCGGCGCACCATTTCCGCCACCAGGCTGCCCATAATCTTGCTTGCACCGCCGCAGCACCAACGACCTCCGGCGACCAATTCCGGTGAGCACCGTCCGCCCCCCTGTCTATGTTTCATGCGAGCATGATCAACATGTCCTTGCGCATCTTCTCATGCCTTCCTTTTTCTCTGTATCATCCTAGAGTGTCGTCACCGTCCACCTCTGGAAGCAACCGAAGCTCAGCACAACTCCGGCGACCCCTCCTGGTAGTTCCCGACCACCCCTTCCTCTCTTCTGGATACTCACTTGTTCGCCAGGCTTGTGCGCATCTAACAGCGTCTCTGGTTTGTCTTAGCGTGCACGAGAACCTCGCCCCCGACAACGCCAGAGCTTGCCCAACGACAGGCTCCACTCCTACGAGCAATAGCAGCTAGATCCGAGCGCCCCTGTCCCTCCCTCGACCATCTTGAGCTTCACTGCAGCCCCGCGAACACGGTAACCACCTCCACCTCTCCCCGCGCGATCTGAATCACCGGCAACATCTCTGACAGAGCCGCGTCTCCGCATCGCCGCCGCTAGCGCCGCCCGTCTGTGGTCGTTTGATCCGTGGCCGTAGGATCTAGATCCAGCGATTAGAAATAGATCTGTAGCGAAGCGGTACGAGCAGATCTGGGCCATGTGTGTTAAGTTAGATCTAACGGCCCGCGAGTGTGATCTGGTGCGAATCGGTATCAACCAATCAGAGAGCGCCGCGTGGCCAGTCCTTTGTTTTAAAAACAGAATTTAGATCTATTAGATGTTTAAACTTGTAAAATTCATAACTTTTGATTTCCACGTCCAAATTTGACAAATTTTATATCATTGGAATCAGGAGAGAAAATCCTTTCCATTTACGCAATGTGTTTAATGTTTTGCCTCTGTAAAAATGGTTGCTTCTACAGAAACATTTCTAGGCATAATTTGTGTATAGTAATTATTTGAAAAATGTTTTGTTGTTCAAATAAAGTTTATTTGGCATGTGTTGGACTTTTTGATGATTCAGTTCTGTGTACTTGTCTTGTTTGGTGTAGAAAATCATCACATGGCATTTTTCATGCATTCATGTATTTTTGTTTGTATATATTGTGTATGTGATTTTTTGCCATTATTTTATGTGTAGATTTTGGTGCAAATAGTGATTGTGATTGTGAAGATTGTTACTACTCCCCAAACTACCAAGGCAAGTGGTGCTTCATGATTTTATTCCTATGTTTTTCAACTATGCACTAGAAATATTTTGCTAGACTTGCATGAATATTTTGATCCATGTCTCTTATCCGACTAACCCGGGTGGCCCATAGTCGGTAGCATGGCCTATGGCCTGCTGGGCGGCCCAGTTAGGTGGATCCAGAAGGGAGGCCCATGCCGGATAAGGGAAGGCTACGGTGGAGTCACCAGCGTACCCGGAGCCTTAGAGTGCAAGATAAACAAGACTAGTAATAGACGGTGTAGAACTCTATAACCTGTCTGGCTAGGACTTTTCTCTGTAACCCTAGGATCTGATGACAATATAAGTTGGGCCTATGGGAGCCTTTAGGGCATCGTTTTACACACACCTCGCACAGCGAACCTATCTCTGTAACTCGACGCAATGCCATTATACTGATTTATAGCAGGAGTAGGATTCCGCCACCGTTGTGGGATCTGAACCTGGGTAAGCTGTGTTACCTCGTACCCGTCAACCGTCCGCCTTACCCCACGTCTCTAAACATGCACTGTGAGGACCCCTCCATGGCGTACTCGTCGGCAATACCACGACAGTTGGCGCCCACCGTGGGGCAAGAGGCGCTTCAGGATCTTCAGCGGGCGAGGACCAAGATCTTCGCGGGAATCGGCAAAACCGTAGCCATCGGTCGCATTCTCTTCTCCGGCAACATTCCGATCGTCCCCCCCCCCCCGACGAGTTCTGGATCCTGGCGAAGATGAACCCTACGCGGTGTTCGATCGTTCCTATCGGAGACATCCATCTCTTCATTGGCGAAACCGACTCGGGCACTAGTTCCCTGGGAGTCGGAGGAGCATCAAGACCCGCACGGACCGCCTACGGGCAGGATACGTTCGCGGAAGGATCGATGTTGGATCTCTCTTCGGAGTTTGCCGGCAAAGGTCGGAAAAATTCAAGACCCACGCAAACCGCCCCTGTGCAGGATATAAAGGTGGAAGATCACTACAAATCCGCCGGCTTTGTCCGTGCGTCTGGACAACAGAGATCCAAGTTCGTCAGCGTGGTTACCATCTTCGATCTGGCACGCTGCATTCAGAGAGAGGGCGAAAACCCCCGCGATTACCTGGCCAGGTGGCTCCGTATACGAGCCAATCTGGCCCACTACCCCAATGATGATGCCATCTATCACTTTGTGGAAGGACTGGACCATGGCACGCTTCTCCAACATTCTCTAAGACGGTAATAGGCGTCAGGACGCCTCACCTTCGAAGGCATGGTGAACACCGTCAACAACTACGCGGAGGCTGAAGCGGCAGCTCAGACAGCGCTTGCGCTCATCGACGGAGCCCCTCCGATTCAGCCACCACCACCACCGCCTCCGGCCGCCATCGTCGCAGCAGCACCACCACTTCCAGTCATCGTCGAGGCCGTTGTACCTCCACCGCCCGTCATCGAGGAAGTCCTGGCACCCTTCGACTCTTTCATTGACGCACTTTATGCTGATTTCAGTGCAGATTCAGAGGAAATAGACTTTAGTCCAGAAGAGCTAGACTCCGCTATGTAGGAGATGGAGGAGGAGTACTCGCGCGACGAGCAAGCTAATAACACCGTCATGTCTTGAGGGGTGTTCGTCACCATTGGGACAGCGATGGACGAAGACCAGCCCGGGCAATACAGCACTGGATAAGGGGAAGGGGCCACTAATTGCTGACGACATTGATCGCGCAAAGGTCATGCCGCCTCCGCCTAACCCAGTGCACCAGCCGCAGGAACTCGACACCGGTCCGAGCAACAACAACACCGTGAACTTGCCGCCCCCAGCATCCACTTCGGCAGCAGCCGATGTTACTCCAGCTGATAGAGTGATGTACGACAATCTCCTCGTTGAGCCTCTAACCGTTGATCATATCCGGAACGTGACTCAGCTTGACGAGAAGCGCCAGCAGCTGCTGGAGGAGGCGCAGGCCATCACGCAGCAAGGCGCTAAACTAGATCGAGATCTGGTCAACGCGCAGAAGTCCATAGAGAAAGCAAGAGCAATGGAGGCCGAGTACAAGACTCTGCTGCTACAGCAGAAGGCTAAGAAAGCTCTGGCTCGCGTCATCAACGATCCTGGTGTACGGCGCAACCTAGGATGGGCTCCCTCGAAGCCGGCACAGGCCAAGCCATACATTGATAGTGAAGGAAAGCAGGTGATGCCCACCCCACTCCTTATCCTCGCCGTCGCCAAGACCCTTCTGGAGCAGGATAGATCGCCGGAGGGAGTCGAGCAGGTCTATGACCTAGTGGCCAAGGCGATAAAGCAGCAGGAAAAGGCCACCTCTCAGAGGCTTGAGTCTGACCCAGCGCTCTGCCGATCTAGCCAGTACAAACCGCCAAGGGACAGATCTCCTCAGGATGTCGGATCGCGGACGGGTTCATCAGAACAAAGACGGAGGGATGCGTGCAACAGGAAGGATGCCATCCCCATATCCTCCGACCACGGAGAAAGAGCCCAACCTCGCCGCCCATCGCCACCGCCCCGATCCCCCCGACGTCAGGAAGATTACAAGGATCACCATCGTACGGATATGCCCCCTCCAAAGCAGTGCGGCATCGTCATCCGCGACAACACGACACAGACCCGTCATGATGGAGAGCGCCACCAAGGACATAAGAGAAGGTCGCGCTATGACCCTCCGCGTCCGACAAGCAACCGTGACAGGCGTGGGGCATCGCAGGAGGGTAACAGCAAGAAGGCTAACCCACCACCACCTCCGCCTCCGTCACCACCAAGCAGTCACCATGACGGAAGAGGCCCGCGTCGTTCACGCAGCCCATCCCCTGTTGACAACAAGAAGAAGAACCCGGAGCCATACGATGCACGTTCACGGAGCGATAAGATCCACGAGGCCCGGGAAGGACCATGCCTGGGACCACGTTGCTTTGGACCAGCAATACGGTCCACAACTTACCCCAAAGGTTTCTGGATTGACCAGACCATCAAGCCCTATGATAGCACCGCCAAGCCCGCCACATGGTTGCAGGACTACGGCAACGCGGTGGAGATCGCTGGAGGCAACCCCAACGTCGCCGTCAAGTACCTCCCGTTAATGTTGGCGGGAACGGCCCGTCAATGGATCGACGACTTGCCGGAAAAATCTATCTACAACTGGTTGGACATGCAAGAAGCATTCACCAAGAACTTTGAGGGTACATACAAGCGTCCCTTCACGGTGGGCGATCTATAGTGGTGCGTGCAAGAGAAAGACGAGACATCTTGCGCCTACCTCTCCCGCTGGCTGGACATGAAGAATTCATGTGCAGGAGTGCACGCCTAGACCGCCATGGCCGCCTTCATCGATGGATTGGAAAGGGGCACGTTACTCCGACATAAGCTAAAGCGCTTGCAGGACAATCATCAGCTTGACTTGAATCAGATGATTCAGTTAGCTAGTGAGTTCGCAGCTGCCGACGACGATGCTCCTGGCTCTTTGCCGGCAATGGCCGTTCCAACCCAAGCTTGGAGGAACAACAGTACAAAGCGGAAAACCGCTCCAGAAGAAAAGCAATCTACCGACATGGTCGCCATGACTTTTGCAGGACGAGGAGAAGGCGGACAACATGGCCAAAGTGAAACCAACTCGGCGCCGCTCCGCGTTTCCCAAACCTACGAAGAGTACCGCGATATGCCGTGCCTCGTACACCTCGACGCCAACGGCAAGGCCACCCATACCAATCGACACTACAAGTTCGTCAACGACCTCAAGGAAGACCCGGAGTCCGGCTATAAGCAAAGTCGGAAGAACAGACCGCGAGGCAAGGGAAAGGGCAAGAAGAAGGAGGAGGAGTCCAAGGATTCAAGTGACATGGACGAGGACGTTGACCCCAAGCACGCCGCCAAGAGAGACGACAAGGGCAAGAACCCCTTTGCAAAGAAGGCCCCAGTCTACCACACTTTCCTTGGCACCCCCACCGTCCGACAATAGAAGACCTCTCTAAGGATCTTGATGGCCACTCTCCCCCAGTCCCCCAATACCTGCGCTGGTCGGAGGTTCCAATCACTTGGGACAGGATGGACCACCCAGACCTTGTGCCCACGGAGAACCAGTACGCCATGGTCATCAACCCATTGATTGATGGCGTGGAGTTCACCAAGTGCATGGTGGATAGTGGAAGCAGCATCAACATCATGTACCTGGATACACTATAGAAGATGAACTTGTCGGAGGCAAACCTAAGGCGAACCAACACCGTGTTCCATGGCGTAGTTCCTGGACGGGAAGCTCGGTCCCTTGGGTGCATTACACTTCAGGTAGCCTTTGGCGACGTTAATAATTACCGCCAAGAGTGCATGACCTTTGAGGTGGTCCCCTTCAAGAGCGTGTACCACGTCATATTCGGCCGCGACATATTCCACACGTTCATGGCCAAGCCATGCTTCGTCTACAACAAACTCAAGATACCCGGATCAAACGGTGTCATCACCATATTCGGAAGCTTTACCAAGGCAAGGGACTGCGAGATCAATGAAGCAGCCGTTGTAGAAGCTGTCCTCTACAGCGAAGAATTCAAGGAGATCCAGAGCAAGGTCAATGACTCAGAGATGCCCGCGTCGAAGAAGCAGATCTCTGACTCCGCTCCTGCGTTCAAGGCCGCCATCGAGACCAAGCCGGTGGAACTTTGTGGTAGGCGATGCCTCCAAGACCGTCGCCATTGGGACGAACCTGGATCCTAAATAGGAAAGCGCGCTCGTCGAGTTCCTTCGTGAGAATAGGGACATCTTTGCCTGGCAACCTGCCGACATGAAAGGTGTACCTAGGGAACTTGCCGAGCACAGCTTAAACATAGATCCAAAATGTACACCAGTGAAACAACCTCTACGACGCTTCGGGGATGAGAAGAGACGCGCCATTGGCAAAGAGATAGCTAGGTTGCTTAAGGCTGAGTTTATCCGAGAAGTCCTTCACACCCGATGGGTGGCCAATCCTGTACTTGTCCCCAAAAAGGGAACCAATGAATTAAGAATGTGCGTTGATTACACCGGCTTGAACAAAGCATGTCCCAAAGATCCATTTGCTTTGCCTCGCATTGACCAAGTCATTGACTCGACGGCTGGCTCGGAACTTTTGTGTTTTCTTGATGCATACTCAGGATACCACCAGATCAAGATGAGGAAGTCAGACCAATTGGCCACTTCGTTCACTACCCCGTACGGCACGTTTTGCTATGTCACGATGCCCTTTGGGTTGAAAAACGTAGGTGCTACCTACCAGCGGACAATGCAACATTGCCTTCACGACCAAATTGGTCGGAACGTTCATGCCTATGTGGACGATATCGTGGTGATGTCTAAAAATTCAAATGACTTAATCTCCGACTTAAAAGAAACCTTTGATAATTTCCGGAAATACAACATGATGCTCAACCCTAAGAAGTGCGTCTTCGGGGTTCCAGCCGACAAACTGTTGGGCTTCATCGTTTCCCAGCGCGGAATCGAGGTCAACCCGGAGAAAATCAAGGCCATCTTAAACATAAACCGTCCGACATGCCTAAAGGACATCCAATGACTAATAGGTTGTGTTGCAGCAGTTAGTCGGTTCATGAGCCGGCTTGGAGAGAAGGCTCTGCCACTGTACAAGTTGCTGAAGAAGGCGGACAAATTCACGTGGACGGACGAGGCAGATGCATCATTGAAGCAACTCAAGGAGATTCTTTGGTCAGCTCCCATCCTTGCAGCACCCGAGCCTGGGAGCCCCTGTTAATTTACATGGCGGCAACCAACCGGGTTATCAGCATCGTCGTCGTGGTAGAGCGGAAGGAACCAGGCTATGAGAAGGGAGTTCAACGACCAATTTACTACATAAGCGAGGTCTTGACGGAGTCCAAGCAGCATTACCCGCACTACCAAAAGATAGCTTATGGAGTATTCCTTGCTTCTCGGAAATTAAGGCATTACTTTTAGGAGCACCCAATCACAGTAGTGAGCAAGACTCCACTGTCTGACATTATCAACAACAGCGACGCTACAGGAAGGGTCGCGAAGTGGGGCATTGAACTTGCCGCCTTCGAGATCACCTACAAAAGACACGACGCTATCAAGTCACAAGCCTTGGCGGATTTTATTGCAGATTGGACGGAGATACCGGATGCCACTCCATTGCCAGAACCAGAGTACTGGGTGATGCACTTTGACGGATGAAGGTTGCTCAATGGCTCGGGGGCTGGTGTATTGCTACAGTCACCAAAAGGAGACAAGCTACACTACGTTCTGCAGATCCAGTTCGAGGCTACAAACAACATGGAGGAGTATGAAGCACTCATTCACGGACTGCGTGTAGCCAAGGATATTGGCATCAAGCGCATAGTTTGCTGTGGAGATTCCGACTTGGTTGCCTAGCAGGTGGCTGGCACCTAGAATGTGCGGAACCCTATGATGGCGGCATATCACGACGAAGTGGACGAGATAGCCAAGAGCTTCTGGGCTACGAAGTCAAGTATGTGCCTAGGGAGCAAAACGAGGCGGCTGATCTATTGTCTAAACATGGATCAGGGTGCAAGCAAATTCCGCCAGGAGTTTTCCTAGAGCATCTACGCACACCATCCGTGAAGGGCGCCGACATCGACAACCCGGATAGAGTTGATTCTTTCGTCAACATGGTGACAAAGACCCCTCCGGCTTGGACAAAACCGTTCATTGAATATCTCGAACACGGAACTTTGCCCGACGATGAGGTCGAAAGACGGCAGATAGTACGACGAGCAAAGGGTTATACCATAATCAATGGGCAACTCTACAAAAGGAGCACTACTGGTGTATACCTAAAGTGTGTTTTCGAGCTAGAGGGTATGGAAATCCTGCGCGAGATCCATCTCGGAGATTGCGGGCATCACGCCGCTCCTCGATCGTAGGTCGCGAAAGCCTTCCGGCAAGGATTCTACTAGCTGACCGTGAAGGCGGACGCCGAAAAGCTGGTTGAGACATGCACAGGATGCCAGTATTATGCCCGACAACCACATGTTCCTGCTGAAGAATTGCGAACAATACCAATAACTTGGCCATTTGCAGTCTGGGGGCTAGACATGGTGGGGCCATTACAAACGGCACCGTGTGGATTTACGCATCTGCTTGTAGCAGTTGACAAATTCACCAAATGGATAGAAGCTAAACCCATTAGAAAGCTTGATGGGGAAACTGCCCTCAGGTTTGTCTAGGATCTAGTGGTGAGATTTGGTCTCCCACATAGCATCATCACCGACAATGGAAGCAACTTGTCACTCGGAGAAGTGGAGGCCTACTGCTGGGACAGAGGCATCCGACTTGACCTTGTGTCTGTGGCAAACCCACAATCTGAAGGGTTTTCGCAGCATAGTAAATCAAAATTTTCTACGGAAGCGAACAGAGGGAAAGCCAAGATCTAATCTAGGAGATGCAAACAACGAGAGAGATTGGATTAGATCTTCATACCCTTGAAGATTCGCACAGCGGAACGTTCGTCGGAACGTGGGTGATGTAGTCGTACTCGCTTCTCCTCCTCGCGATCCGATCCGATCTAGCACCACAAGTGGCGGTGCCTCCGTGAGATGCACACGTGTAGCACCTCGACGTCTCCTCCTTCCTCGGACCAGCAAGTATGGTGGAGAGATGGATTGGATCTACAACACGACGGCGTGGTGTATATGGTGGAGAATTTCTGCCGCAGGGCTTCGCCTACAAACAGTCGGGAGGGAGAGAGGAGGGCAGCAGGGCTACTAGGGTTTGGAGGAAGGTGTGTAGTGGGGGAGGGGGCGCACCAGCCCTCTATATATAGAGGGGGGGTGCGGCCAGCCCTTGCCCATCCTCCAAGCCTATCTCTAGTTTAAACGATTTAAACTCTCCCTTCTAGAAACCCTATCTTATCTCTAGTTTAAACGATTTAAACTTATCTAGGATCGGCTGGGCCCTATGGGGCCTTGTGCCCCTGGCCCAATGCGGCCAGGACACTCCCTCATAGGCCCATGCCCCCTCCTGGAAGGTGGGGCCACGTTGGTCCCCTTCCGGAAGGTTCTAGAAGCTTCCGGTACAATACAGATTAACCCAGAACAATTCCGAACTCCAAAAACTGCACTGCCTTATATGAATCTTATTCTCCGGACCACTCCGGAACCTCTCGTGATGTCCCGGATCCCATCCGAGACTCCGAACAAAAATTCATAAACCAAGTATCCAATCTATCCTAGCGTCGAGACACGTTAAGTGTGTGACCCTGCGGGTTCGAGAATATGTAGACATGATCTTCTATCAATAATCAACAGCGGGGTCTGGGCACCCATATTGACTCCCACACATTCATCGATGATCATATCGGATGAACCACGATGCCAGGATTCAATCAATCCCATATATATATTCCCTTCGTCTCGCGATATTTTACTTACCCGAGATTCGATCGTCGGTATCGTCATACCTAGTTCAATCTCGTTCACAGCAAGTACTTTACTCGTTCCGTAATCCGATATCACTTTGTGATTAACTCCTTAACCACATGCTTGCAAGAGGTGTTGATATTGTTTACCGAGTGGGCCCGAAGTATATCTCTCCGACTTGGGAGGGACAAATCCCATCTCGATACATACAACCCAACAGATACTTTCCGATCACCTGAGAGACACCTTTATGATCACCCTCTCATAGGATGACGTTTGATGACCTCAAAGCTTTCTTCCGATACCAGGGAGTTGTATTATCTCATGGTCTAAGGAATACAATATTTGACATGAGAAAAGCTTCGCAAAGACGAACACGATGAAACGATCTAATAGCTTTGCTTAGTTTGGGTCTGTCCACCATATCATTCTCCCAATGATATGATCTCATTATCAATTGACAACTCATGTCTATGGTTAGGAAACCTTAACCATCATTGATCAATGAGCTAGTCCATAGAGGCGTACTAGGGACACGGTGTTGTTCACAAACCACACAAGTATTAATGTTTCCGCTTAATACAATTCTAGCATGGAATATAAACTTTATCATGAACAAGAATTATAATAATAACATCTTTATTATTGCCTCTAGGGCATAATTCCAACAGTCTCCCACTTGCACTAGAGTCAATAATCTAGTTTACATTTGGCAACAATCTCACACCCATGGCACTGAGGTGCTGATCATGTTTTACGTGGAAGAGGTTTAGTCAATGGATCCGCAACATTCAGATCTGTATGTACTTTGCTAATCTTCAGATCTCCATCGCTATATAATCTCGGATTATATGAAACTTGCGTTGATATGCTTGGTCTTTGGATGATATCTTGGTTCCTTAGCGAGTGCTATGGCGCGGTGTTTTCACATAATATCTCCAAAGTGGGTCCAATGCACTTGAACCACGCCAAGCTCAGTGACGAAGTTTCGATCCAAACTCCTTCACTTGACGCTCTGCAGCAGCCATGTATTCCGCTTCTCATCAGATCCCGCGATCACGCTTTGCTTGCAGCTTCTCCGACTCACAGCTCCTCCATTCAAAATATACACGTATCCCGTCGAGATTTACAATCATCCTTGTCGGTGTCGAAACTAGCATCGACGTAACCTTTACGCATTTAGCTGTTCATCACCCCCATAGACTAAGAACATTTCTTTAGTCCTATTTAGGTACCTTAGGATGTTCTTCACGGCTGTCCAAAGGTTCCACTCGGATCACTTTGATATCCGTCGTCAAACTAAGAGCATTGGACACATCCGGTCTAGTACACAGCATGGCATACATGATGGAACCTATGGCCGAGGCATAAGGCACTTTGCTCATAGCTTCCCTATCATTTACCGTAGTTGGACACTGAGCCTTGCTCAATATCTTACCTGACAACATAGGCACTGAACCTTTCAATGCCTTATCCATTCTGAACCTTTTCAGAACTTTGTCTAGGTATGTACCGCTTAAAGCTATCAGCGCCTTTTGTCTATCTCTATAGATTTTGATGCCCAATATATAAGCAGCTTCACCTAGGTCTTTCATTGAAAAACACTTGTTCAAATAACTCTTCACATCGTTAAGCATGTTGATGTCATTTCCAATAATCAATATGTCATCCACATATAGTACCAGAAACGTCACCGAGCTGCCACTCACTTTCTTATAGATGCAAGCTTCGTAGCAATTTGGAACAAATCCAAAGCTCTTGATCACTTGATCAAAACGAAGGTTCCAACTCCGAGATGCTTTCTTCAGTCCATAAATGGAACACTGAAGTTTGCATACTTTATCAGCATCCTTAGGATCGACAAAACCTTCGGGTTGCATCATATACAACTCTTCATCAATGTTGCCATTGAGGAAAGCAGTCTTGACATCCATCTGCCATATTTCATAATCATGAAACGCAGCAATTGCTAATAAAATCCGAATGGACTTAAACATCGCTACGGGAGAGAAAGTCTCATCGTAGTCAACACCTTGAACTTGTCGAAAACCTTTCGCAACAAGCCGTGCTTTATAGACGGTAACATTACCATCCGCGTCCGTTTTCTTCTTGAAGATCCATTTGCACTCAACGGCCTTTCGGTCGCTAGGAGGGTCCACCAAAGTCCATACTTGGTTTTCGCTCATGGATCCCAATTCGGATTTCATGGCTTCTAGCCATTTCTCAGAGTCTGGGCTCATCATCGCTTCCTCATAGTTCATAGGTTCATTGTCTTCTACTAACAAGACAACAAGACAGGTTGCCGTACCACTCAGAGGGGCACGCGACCTTGTCGACCGCGACGCTCAAGAGCGAGATCATCCAAGCTTCATGATCCTTGTCATTAGCTTCCTCTATTGTTGGTGCGGTGACCTTGGAACAATTTCAGGTGCTGCGCTACTCTCCAATTCAAGAGAAGGTTCAATAACCTCGCTCTCTACTTTCCTCCCACTCACTTCTTTCGAGAGAAACTCCTTCTCAAGAAAGGAACCTCTTTGCATAAAACACTTTGCCTTCGGTTCTGTGATAGAAGGTATACCCAATAGTTTCCTTAGGGTATCCTATGAAGACGCATTTCTCCGCTTTGGGTTCGAGCTTGTCCGCATCAACTTCTTGACGAAGCTTCAGATCCCCAAACTTTAAGAAACGACAACTTAGGTTTAGCACCAAACCACAGTTCATACGGTGTCGTCTCAACGGATTTAGATGGAGCCCTATTTAAAGTGAATGCAGTGGTTTCTAATGCATAACCCCAAAATGATAACGGCAAATCAGTAAGAGACATCATCGATCGGACCATATCTAATAGGGTTCGATTCCTGCTCGTACACACCATTGCGCTGTGGTGTTCCGGGTGGCGTGAGTTGTGAAACGATTCCACTTGCTTTGAGATGCGTGAGAAAATCATAACTCAAATATTCGCCCCCATGATCGGATCGTAGAAACTTAATCTTTCTGTTACGATGGTTCTCCACTTCATTCTGAAATTCTTTGAACTTTTCAAATGTTTCAGATTTATGTTTCATTAAATAGATATACCCATATCTACTTAAGTCATCGGTAAAAGTGAGAAAGTAGCGATATCCACCGCGCGTCGAAACACTCATCGGTCCGCATACATCGGTATGTATGATTTCCAACAAGTACGTTGCTCGCTCCATCATACCGGAGAACGGGGTTTTGATCATCTTGCCCATGAGGCATGGTTTGCATGTGTCAAATGATTCAAAATCAAGAGACTCCAAAAGTCCATCATAATGGAGTTCTTCATGCGTTTTACACCAATATGACCTAGACGACAGTGCCACAAATAAGTAGTATTATCACTATCTACTTTGCATCTCTTAGCCTCAATGTTATGGATGTGTGTTTCATCCCTTTCGAGATTCAGAAGAAATAAACCATTCACGAGGTGCATGACCATAAAAGATGTTACTCATATAAATAGAACAACCATTATTCTCCGATTTAAATGAATAACCGTCTTGCAATAAACACGATCCAGAAATAATGTTCATGCTCAACGCAGGCACATAATAACATTTATTAAGGTTTAAAACTAATCCCGAAGGTAAAACTAAGGAGAGCGTGCCGACGGACATCACATCAACTCTTGATCCGTTGCCAACGCAGATCGTCACCTCATCCTCGCAGTCCGCCTATTCCGTAGCTCTGCTTCGAGTTACAAATATTAGCAACTGAACCGTATCAAATACCTGTGCACTACAACGAGGGCTAGTAAGGAAAACATCAATAACATGTATATCAAATATACCTTTGATGGTGCCAGCCTTCTTGTCCGCTAAGTACTTGGACGATTGCTTCCAAAGGACCCTTGTCCTTGCAATAGAAGCACTCAGTGTCCGGCTTAGGACCAGACTTGAGCTTCTTCTCAGCAGGGGCAACGCGCTTGCCGCCGCTTTTCTTGAAGGGCTTCTTTGCAACCTTACCTTTCTTAAAGGAGGGCTTGTTGACCATCAACACATGATTATCCTTCTTGATGTCCACCTCCGCAGCCTTCAGCTTTGCGAAGAGCTCGGTGATCGTATCAGTGGAACCAATCTGATTGTGAGTCACTACAAAACTTTTGTAGCTGGGAGGAGTGATTGCAACTCGTAAATCTTGAGCTCCTCTGGAATCTTGCAGTCCAATTGCTCAAGGCGTTGAGTGTAGCCCGACATCTTAATGGCGTGCTCACTAACGGAACTCCCTTCCTCCATCTTGCAGTTAAAGAACTTCTCAGAGATCTCATATCTCTCAGAACGGGCCTGAGTCTGAAACATGGTTTTCAACTCTTCGAGAATCTCAAAGGGCCCGGGATAGTTTTCAAAACGATTTTGAAGTTCTGGTTCCATAGCAAACAACATGGTGCTCTTAATCACACCATAATCATCTTTGCGCGACTGATAGACAGCTTTCTCATCAGCCGGCGCAGTTGCAGCAGGGGGGTCACCTAACGCTTTCCCAAGGACATAGTCCTTTTGACCGCTAGACAGAATGATTCTTATATTGCGGAACCAGTTGGTGAAGTTAGACCCATTGTTCTTAAGCTTTTCTTTCTCAGCAAAAACGTTGAAGTTGAAGTTGGACTTGGCCATGTGATCTACAGTATTTGCAAGTACAATTTAGACTATGTTCATGATAAATAGTTCAACTTAATCAAATTACTAGATGAACTCCCACTAAATTCAACATCCCTCAAGTTGTTTAGTGAACACGATCCAAATTCACCACACCTAATCCGATCTTCACGAGAAGAAATGTGGTTTCAATGGTAGACAACGAAGTGTCGATCATATCATTCATATGACTCATGCTTAACCTTTCGATTCTTGTGTTCCGAGGCCATGTCTGTACATGCTAGGCTCGTCAAGTAAAACCCAAGTATTTCCGCGTGTGCAAAACTGGCTTGCACCCGTTGTATGTGAGCGTAGAGTCTATAGCACCCGATCATCACGTGATGCTTGGACACGATTTAACTTTGAACGGTGCATACTTGGGGAGAACACAGCTTTTATCTTGATCTTTAAGTGAGGAATCATCTTATAATGCTACCGTCATGATCTAAGCATAATAAGATACATAAAAGGATAAACATCACATGCATATAACTTTATGTGACATGGTATAGCCAATCTTCGCAAGAATGATCTCCATCTTGTGCGTTCCGGCATGATCTCCATCACTCCACCATGATTGCCTCCACCACGAATAGCAACTACAACTATTGCTAACTACTTAGCGATAAAGTAAAGCTATTACATGGCGTATAAGAAGTTTTGACTCGCAGGTCATACACAATTATAAAGACAACCATATAGCTCCTGCCGGTTGTGTACTCATCGACATGCAAGTCGTGAAACATTACAAAACATGATTATCGCATACAATATACACATCACATCTTGGGCCATACCATATCACAGAAAACACTCCCTGCAAAAACAAGTTAGACGCCTCTACTTTGTTGTTGCATGTTTTACGTGGCTTATGGGAGTAGATGCTAAGAATGATTCTTACCTACGGAAAGCCACAACGGTGATATTATGGTTGCCAAACTCCGGTGTTAATCCCATGACAACTATAGTGAGAGAAACTGACATCCACCAGCCGCATGTATGGTACAAGCCACACGTCAAGTGCGGAGCCGGTCTCGCGAACGACGTCGCGTAAGGTTGGCCTGGACCGCTTCAATCTCACTATCCCGCGTCATAAGAAGAACACAAACAAGAGGCTTGCAACAGAAAACATCAACGCCCGCAACAACCATGTTGCGTTCTACTCGTGAATCACATCTACGCATAGATCTAGCTCTGATACCACTGAAG
The DNA here is from genome assembly GCA_023614405.1 of Avena insularis. Lineage (NCBI taxonomy): Eukaryota > Viridiplantae > Streptophyta > Magnoliopsida > Poales > Poaceae > Avena > Avena insularis. The sequence goes on along the minus strand of CM042687.1, from coordinate 49,043,726 downwards.
GGTTTTCGCAGCATAGTAAATCAAAATTTTCTACGGAAGCGAACAGAGGGAAAGCCAAGATCTAATCTAGGATATGAAAACAACGAGAGAGATTGGATTAGATCTTCATACCCTTGAAGATTCGCACAGCGGAACGTTCGTCGGAACGTGGGTGATGTAGTCGT